>CM066913.1:16825853-18135552 GCA_033964015.1 Scolanthus callimorphus
AAGCAGAGCCGGTAACACGGGCTAATTTTTTCTAAGTACCCACCAACGCTCCCTAAATGTAAAACTGATCAACTCAGGAAACTTTCATTAGTATATAGTCATATATAAACAATTTCCTACTTTATTATAACGAAGCTCGACTGATACACATATAGCCGCCAATTACCTTCGAACGCAGAAACGCACAAACCGTCGGTGTTTTGCCTTATTTGGCAGATTTAATTGGTCGATGACCTCACGACCGACACAAACGGTAATATAAGCCTTTTGTTTGCTGTTTCGACATATCGATGGAGTTTTTCATTTTATTTGCTCGAGTAACGTCCTTGCTCTTCCACTCTTACAATACATCTTGGAGCAAATAGCCGCCATCTGGATTGATAACTGTAAAAATCATTGAGCTACAAAAAGGCTTTTTACCCCGAGTTTCCCACACAGAGATTAAATTAAATAAGTGTTTTTGAAGTAGATGAGATGGATATTTGGGTTCGGTCACACCGGGAAGCACCTTTAATTTGACAAGTTTATGTTGCCATGTGGAGTTTGCACTTTCGAATATAAACAAGATGCTTCACAAGCTCTTAGTCATGCGTTATTCCGAATTACAGTGGATGTTCTAAGTACTTATTGTCCTTAGTTACCATACCAGGGACGTGTGAAGAGACACACGTCCCTGCTATACCCCATGCGATGATCTATATTAAAATATAGATCATCGCAAGCCAGAGCATAAAGTCGCTTAAGCTACGGCTAAACTAGGACACATGTAGCGCGCAACGTTTGTGCATGTTTCCCCGAGTGGCTAAACTAGGAAACATCGCACGCGTGTGTCTCGGACCACATCAAATGTTTCTTGTTTTGCGAAGAAACATTTCTTTGTGTCCCGGCTACAAAATTTTGTCGCGCGCAACAATGTTTCTCACGTGGCTAAACTGGGAAACACAGAGGAAACATGTGTCCGGCTACAATGTTGCGCGCTACATGTGTCCTAGTTTAGCCAGGGCTTTAGGCTCTTGTTGAAATGAAAAGCTGCAAGATTATTAAGATGATTAGATATATATATTTTTATATAAACACCAATGAAATACCAGTGATCTCCCGCGCGAAAACTTGAAATCTTCACACGTGAAAATATCACACTTGCCTTTGCTGGATGCTCGATTTTTAAGCTTAACTCAAATAAAATTTGAATTTGGTATTCATATGTTTATATAATAAACAGAATATTACATGACCGCTTGGAGATACGAATTTTATCTTCTCGTGTTAAAAATTTATCTCACTCGTTCGCTGCGCTCACTCGTGAGATAATTTTCAACACTCGAAGATAAATTCGTATCTCCGCGCGGCCATGTAATATCCTCTATATACACTGCTCATTTTTACATTGTTACGGTATTATGTTTTCCCCCTCCAAGTTCTCTAGTATATTTGTAACGTTCTACCACCACAAGAAAAAGATCATTCCTTATATATTTTTTCTAGGAATGACACGAGTTAGGAACAATGGAATAAATCGTCCGGTGAGAGCTGTTGGAAAAGATGATTATTTAGTCTGGATTCTAGGAAAAGATGTAAACATTTCATAGGATAGACATTTCCGATAGGCTTTTAAAATTCCATTTGCGAAGTGTGAAGAGAATTTGGGGAAAATAGGATTGAAAAATCAACAAACACTTGAGAATTTGCAATTAATCTCTCGGGAAGTTAAATGACACAGCATCAATGAAATATTTATGTATCAGTCAATTCCAGAGGTGACCATCCCCCCTCCCCCCGGACCGTGGGGGATTTGCACACCAGTGCCTTCCCTGGGGTGGGGAATTGAACATTTTGCTGGCCCCGGTCGGGAATTGTTTTTCCCCGGGGAGGGAGGTGGGGAATTTTGGTTTTCTCATCTCAAGCGCGTCGGTTTTTGCGAACTACAACCCAGTTACAGAAATAACGCCACATAAAATATAATGCAGAGCATCCCCGTATACACACTTTGGAGACTGACACATTTCACAGTTAACGTCTTCTATAAGAAGAAACAGATTTCGCAATTTCTCCTCATGGGAAAAACATAAAAATGAATTCACACTATAAACAGAGTTCCAATTTCGCAAAAAGTCATTAACTAACTGCGAAATAGTTCTCTGCAATAGAATAAAGGTAAATTTCGCATTGAAGATGCAGCTAAATGGCTACAACGCGAATGGCTAGGAATGTCACTTCTTTATTTATATTTTGTCTCACTTTCAGTGAAATGAGAACTCGTTCAAAGACGAGAAAACTAAAGTACATTTAAAAACGAATTGCAAATGCTCGGACAGTAAATGGAGTTGAAGTTTTGTTGTGAAGCTTTGTCACGCAGAGTTACCGTCTTTTTCTCGTCCCGGGGTGGGGCATTTTTCGCTTTTTGTGTTCCCCGCCGTGGGGTATTCTGCATTTTTGCTAGCCCGGGGGCGGGGAATTTTCAGTTTTTTTTTAGAAATGACAAACCCGGGGGGGCATGGTCACCGCTGGAATTGACTGATACATTAGTACATATGTCCGACTATGCCTTTTTGTTGTTTAAAATGGAACGTTAAAGATAGAAAAAAACGACAGTTTATTAAACGACAGTTTATCATTGCCAGCCATATATATTCATTAAAAAGCACTTATCCAAGTAAGGAAGGCCGGAATGACTTTACAATGTACAAGCTTCGGATTGTTACACATATCAGTTGAAGGAGGAAGGATAAATTAAACATAGTATCTGTCAAGTTTAGAGCACCTTGTTGGCGCTATGTTGGTGTATAGATGCGAAGATTAGGGGGAATTATTACTATCACTAAGAAAATTCAATATGGTTTATTAAACAGAAATCAACCACGGAGTTTGAATAACACTGTCTGCATTAGAAATCTCCAGCAATGCGTAACAAGGTATGTATCGAATGTCTTTCTGGCTTTCCTGGTCCTTGTCCGAGAACTTTAAGTTTAGAAAAGGCAGGGCATTGAAAAATCATTAGAAAAGCTCATTGTTAGAACTTTTCAGCTGCCATTGAAACCCCTTATGTTTGTTTTCATCGTCCAACCCTAAAATATAAAATTCCAGCTGGTGGGTGAATATGATTTTCCAGTGTGTTGCCGTGTAGGTTTTTTTCGGCATTTTCTATGTTTCTTGGTCCTGGATTTTATTTGTATATCCTTGTTTTGAAATTCATGTTATTCCACCGTGTTGAAAAGCTTTTCCAGTTTGTGTTACCGTGTATTTAGTTTGTACATGGCATTTTTACGGCGTTTCTTGGTCCTGGATTTTATTGTACATCTATGCATATAATTACAATAAGCTTTTCCAGTTTGTGTTACGTGTATGTTAGCTTTACACGGTCATTTTTACGGCGTATCTGGTCCTGGATTTTATTGTACATCTATGCATATAATTACAATAAGCTTTTCCAGTTTTGTTACGTGTATGTTGTTTGTACATGGCTTTTTACGGCGTATCTTGGTCCTGGATTTTATTGTACATCTATGCATATAATTACAATAAGCTTTTCCAGTTTGTGTTACCGTGTATGTTAGTTTTACACGGTCATTTTTACGGCGTATCTTGGTCCTGGATTTTATTGTACATCCATGCATATAATTGCAATAAGCTTTTCCAGTTTGTGTTACCGTGTATGTTAGTTTTTACACGACATTTTACGGCGTTCCTTGGTCCTGGATTTTATTGTACATCCATGCATATAATTGCAACAACACCAGTCGACAGTTTGAATGCAAAGAAAGCCAAGAGTCCAGCAATTGTTTCATTATAAATATCTCAACGCTTACCTACGGTAACAAAACAAGATTTTCTTTTTAAAAAAATTCGTTATGAGTCTCTCCCGCACAGTCTTGGCAGAGATTCATAAATCTATTGTATGACATAAATGTCTTTTAAAACGGTCATTTACTAATAGAGAAAAAATATCCTTCGTTGAAGAGATGCTGTGGCTTGTGCCATTTCCCCCTCGATTTGTATATAAACGCGAGATAATTTGGCGCATCCAAATCACATGCTTCGTTGTTAATGGTGAGGTCAATTCTAACAATCTATTGTCCGTAAGAATGACGTCACTTCCGCATATCTGAGAAGTATTGTCTGTAGGCATGATAACGAGAGCAGCGACAGGTAGCAGTAGATTAAAATAACATTTGTCCAGAATGAATTAGCAGCCAAGGCTGTTTGGCCCCGCCCCGTGGTTTACCATTTCTCAGATTTGTCTTTAACAGCAAGCCTGGTTTCGGGCATGGTTTCTGTGGCTTTGCTCTCCATGTGATCACGAACTGAAATCTATCCGTCTCTCATCACCCGTCTCTGGAGTGGTCTTAACCCAATCGGTGCTCTGTGGTCAAGACAGACGAGACAAAATAGATTTCGTTTCCTGATTCGTCTGATAGATTTGCGATAGAAGCAGAATTTCCGGCATTACAAGTGTGGGGGTTCGTGTTGAAGCTGTGTGTTGCATTCTACAGATGGCTCCAGTCATAAAATTTAGGTTCGCTTTCTTGTCGTTATAACAGACATTCCAAGAGCACTTCACTCAGCGCAAGACTCACTCGTAAGTCTTTAACCCATGGTTTAATGATCATTAACGGACCGGGCTTATGTATCGCTGTATCGCTTGCCGCAGTTAAGATTTAAAGATTCATGAGCGGACTAAAAACCTCCATCCCCTCGCACATTCAATGTAGCGTCATCCATTCGAACTTCCTTTTTTAATTTTCCTCTTTGTTAGAATAAGAGCTGCTCGTGTTCTCGTTCTCATCTCGTGAGCCTTCCGTGACCTTCATTCCGTGTGACACTAGGAGTTTTAAAGCTGTTGACAAGGATGACCATAAATCTCTCAATTACTTTAATACTGTACTTTTTCTTGTTGTTACAAGGACCCCGACGAAAAAAAAAACAGTTAAGAGTTTTAAATATTATACTGAGTTTAAGTAAACAAAATCGAATTTGGGAAAACTTCATACGAGATGGGAAATAACAAGAGAAAGCCGAACTGTCGTTTGCAAACAGGTATTCTTTATTTTTGACCAAGCGTGCATTCACTTCAGATCTTCAGCGAACATTTTATTGTTTTATGTTTTGTTTTATTATTTCTTTTTGGTAGGTTATAATGAATGCGAATTATGGACGCTATATGGTCGCTCTTCCCATATTTGTTTGACCAGGTGATCAACATGAATTTGTTTTTCGGTAGTAGGACACCGCTGCAATCATAGTATACCGTCCAGTATATGATAACTGTCGGCTTAATTTGTTCTGCAAGTTGGCTCTAGCTGCATTTGCCCCTGCATTTTGTTTAACGTCCGTTGGCGTGTCTTTTGCCTTATCTCTTTCTATATTCATGGTCTCTCTCCCGTGCTAAACATTTTTTTAGAGTTCAATAAACAGGAAGTTTCGGGAAGTTTCCATTTGGCTTGAAAGGGGCTAGCCGCGGTTGTTTAACAAAACTCATAAAACTAGGCCAGTGGTCTAAGAACCGTTCAGCCTGATAGAAATAAAATGGCATTGGCACTTGGCACTTCATTTCCATCTGCTTGCATAACAAACCAAAATGCATCAAATTTGTGCTTATCTTGCAGTTGAAAGGTTGCTTACAGACGGTTATTTTCCTTATCTCTCGCGGATTGATCTTCACTTAAGGTTTTCCCGGCACATCCTGGAAAAACAATCATACGCCTCCTAAGTTTAACCAAAACATTTTTAAACGTATTTATCCTTGGATCGAAAGCCTATAGAACGGCGTTAGCTCGTTAAAATGGCACAACAAAATATTTAATCAATCCCTAAAAAAATTATATAAATTAGTTATGATGAATAGACCATGAGGCCGAAGGCCGAATGGTCTATTGATATCATAGCACATGAGGACGAGAGGTCTAATTGTTTTAGCATAAACCAACTAGTTGGTCGGTTTTGGCAATGAATGCCATTTTTTATGTTGAAAAAATCAAGTTTTCTTGCAAGAAAGGGGTGGTTTTGCCAGGCACGGTCTATCACTAATAGACCATTAGTAGCTCAGCCAATCAGAACGCAGGATTTGTAATAGACCATTAGTTGGTTTATACTAAAGGTTGACATGTTTTGCTTGAACTAAGGACGTGTATGATAGTTTTTCCGAGGACGTGCGAAGGTTCTCAGTAACCTTATTAAATTGTGAGCCTAAAATTGCGACATTCTCCCTTAACTCTCGAAGAACTCTAATATAGGGTGAAAAGTCCTGTCTAAAGTGGCCGTGAAATAGAGATTTCTTCCCAGCCGGCACTATCAAGATACAACACTTTTTATTTTTTCTAAGTAGAAAATATCTCGTAGGATCAGAAATGTCTAGACACAAACGTAAAAATGGATTCAGTTTCCACGTCTGACATATTTTACCATGTCATAGTGTATGTATTATTGTAAATTTTCCGGTATTCAGCTTTTTGGCTGCCAAGGATCTTTTAATAAAGCTATCTATCTACCTATCTATCTTGCCAGCAAAAAAGGCAAGCTGCAGAAAAGAATTCCCCAGCAATAGAACAACTTGCGGTTACTCGATTGTTTGTCTGTCAAAAGACTGAAGGAGGCGAGTAAAATGTTTTCAGCATAATAATTGTGTGCACCAAAAGAAAAAAGGCAAGCTGCAGAAAAGAATTCCCTACCAATAGAACAACTTTGCGGTTACTCGACCATTTGCAAGTCAACACGAGAAATAGGCGAGTGACGTGTTTAAAGAGTAATAATGTGTGTACGAAAAACAGCCGAGAGAGGCAAAGAAAGTCCTGCACAGATCCGTTTTTTTTTTTCTAATCTCTCATTTTCATTTTCGATGATTTCCGATTTTGGCACATTTTGGTGCGCACCCACACGTAGCGTTTTGGAATCGTTTCTGCCCGTCCATACGAATACGCGGTATCGTTTTTGAAAACGCTAATAAGCCGTATTGCGCATGTGCAACGAATGCGCAGCGAGACTCTGACGTCATCGTTTTCGGAAAGTTCCGTTTTCAGGCGTCCACACAGGAATACGCTACAGTATAGTAAAGGAAAATTATAATGGACGTAACCTGAAGTTGAATAACCGTTTCGCCTTGCAAGGCCTCATCATCGACTTCGTTTAGTTAGGTACGAATTCCTGGTTGCTGAATAATAAAACAATTATGAATTCGGTTTTCGCATGATAGTGAGATTTGTCAACGCCTCGAGTTAGTGTTATCTGCCTCAGCCAATAAGTGTTAATTGTCAGTAACGTATTTCTGACACGGAGAATATCATAGCTAAAACCCGCATTGTTTTTCGTTGGGCATATTTGTTTCGTTCCGCCAGTCAAATGCAAACCATGATCTAAACCAATCAGCTTCTTGCCCTGTTTCGTCTAGTTCTTAAGTGTGCAGTCGACTGGGTTTTCGTCGCGACAGAAAGCCAGGTAACTGCACTAGGCGAAACAAGGCGAGCCCCTGATTGGCTCAGTTGGTTTGAATGGCGGGAAAGAAACCCCCAAAATCCCAAACTCACAGCGACGTCTTGAAAATGCGTAGCGCGGAACAACGGTTTATAAACTATAAGCGCGAAGTGAATGGACGCATTCGAAACACCATTCGCCCTGAGGGCTACATACATACATACATACACGTTTTATTTATACACGGTAAAAATCTTCAGTAGTATACAAACATGTAGTGGATAAAACAAATACATATTAATACTGATTTACAAGATTGCCGTGTGGGAGTCGAATAGTATGTCATAGGTATTCCATAATTTTTCGTTTGAACTGCCAAGAGAAGATGCGGTACGAATATCGCAGGGCAGAGAATTCCAGAGCCAAGCCCCGTCGTAGCTGATCGCCCTTTTAAGGTAGTTTGTTCGAGGCTTGGGCAGATTTATTTGGTTTTATGGTCTCTTAGTGTATACGGTGTGGTTCGGTTAATGAAGAGATCTCTTAAGGCCGTTTTAGACTGTACGATTTTCGCCTACAATCATCGTCTGCGACATGCTCGCATCAGCATACGACTCGAATCGCAAAGTCTAAATCAGCCCTACAACTCCTCTACGACATGCGCTTGCGAGCTAAGTCATGTCGCAAGCGTGTCGCATGCGATGGTTGTAGGCGAAAATCGTACAGTCTAATCGGCCTTTAAGTAAGATGGGGCAAGGTTATTTAATATTTTGAAGATTAGGATGGATTTGTGTTTTTTCCTTCTTATCGATAATTTGTCCCAGTGTAGGCTCTCAAGGAGTGCAGTTGCGCTACAGTCATAACTGGATTTGGTAATTACCCTTGCCGCCCTATTTTGGAGTTTTTGCATTTTGTCGGATAGTTTGGCACTACATCCATCCCACACAGGACTACAATAGTCAAAGTGGGGCTGGATGAGTGATTGGTAAATTAGGGTGGCTGAAGCGGATGAAATGAAACATGAACCTTATGCGTTTGAGGGCACCGATAGCTGCAGAGATCTTTTTGGATTTTTCCTCAATATGATTGTCCCATGAAAGCCGGGTGTCAATTGTTGCACATGAGAGTGGTTTACTTTTTTAAAACGGAAGGCAGACGCGCCTAAATTTGTCTGTTATGAACTGCTGGCAGATTCTGCTCCGGAAGAGAGTGGAGTTTTTCTTCTTTCCCTTTTTTTCCATTAGCAAGTAGAGGATCCAGAACTTTTATCAGTCAGGAAACGTCTGAGTAGATTGAAAGAAACCCTTAAAAACCTGCAAAAAGAAAAATATATATAATCAGAAAACTGAAAAATTTACGCGACAATTTCTGTTTTGTTTACAAAAAATAATGCCATCCAGCCATTAATTTGAGAGATTTAATGAACAAATTCCGAGGAGGAAAATGTACTCTGGAGACGTCTGAAAAATTCACAGCAATTTCTACACTGTGGAATTAAAGAATAAATACATAATAGTATATTTAACAGATATAATATATAATTTCAGACGCCTTTCTGCACACCAAAAGCAGAAGCCCATTGTTTTCAAAAATTATGCCATTCAGCTATTAATTTAAGAGGTCTAATGTAATTAGAGGTAAAGGTATCACGCCACAGGAAAAAACGAAATCTGAAATTTCGCCAGATTTGCAGTTGATATCAAATTCCTCTCACCTTAAAATCATAACCTCCGGCAAACTTTCGAGACATCTCAAGTGTGATTACTACGAATATATATCAAACCGTTTATGTTTCAAATAAAATCCATTATTTTGTTTGTCTAGAGTCTAGTTTATGTTGCAACATATCGGCTTAGTGAAGCCCATAGGGGATTTATATGAGAGATGAGGGTGAGGATGCTCAAAATTAAATTATAACTTTAGCAAAACAATAGCCTTTCCATTTCTTTGAGTGAGAAACAATCCGCTCTCGACTGTTCTCACGTACCAAACGTGTCGTTCGCTTTGAAATTTGGAAGTTTTTTTTTGCTATTTTGTTTAACAGACATATTTTACCATGGGCGTTCCTGGGCATTTTTGGCCTTCAAGCCTGCTGCTCGCGATTATTCTCCCATTATTCTGAAGGACGGTGGTTTGCAGGCTAAAAGAACATAACACTGCACTGTGTAATAGATAGTTACTGAGGCCGGCAGCAATACGAGATATATATAAATACAATACAATATATAGATTTGAATTAAAAAATTTGACAAAAACTTCCATAACTGTAAAAAACTTTATTGGACGTTTCGGCTATTCAGCCTTCTTCAGCCAAAAACAAAATTTGTAAAAATTTAAAAACAAATACATAGTTCGGCTAAACTATATATATTATATATATATATATATAAGTGTCTTTGCTTCATGAGGGCGTCGCCAGTGATATGCGATATAGTGCAGAGAGCGAACAATGGGATGGGGGTGTGAATAGTAGATTAACAACATATTTTTGTTTGGTATAAAAATATTTTACAACACAGATTAGTGTTCGTGCTTTGTACTTCTGTCGAACCAGGCGCCATTTCATTTTAGACTTTTATCAATGCTAATTTAAAAAAGTCTCACTAAAATCTTTTAAGCCCGTGCTTAACTGGCTTATAGTGAGGTACGCCCCTGGACACTTGCGATATAATTTCTTCCATGCACTGACAAAACTGATTCGTTAACAAATTTTCCCATGACGAAAGAAATCAAAGCTGCATTGAGTCCGACACCGCGGCAAAACGCATTTGCCATGCGCTAAAGAATTACTTCGTGTGAAATGAAAACAAAAAAAATAATCAACATAACAAAAATATTTCGAGTGCTACCTTGGAAATTTGCGGAAAACGTAAGCTCCAGACACAAAACGTAAGGCCAAAAATTGCAGAGCAGCTAGAATATGATCATATCTTTCTCTGAACTTTTACACCTCTCACTCTTGCACCCGAGGCGTAAAATACGGTTTAAAGTCAAAATTTATCGTTCGCTGTTGTTACGTAGATTTTTTCAATTGTCTTCATTTCACAGTGCCAGTGCATTCTCGAACCCAGATCTCCTCGGCTCGTTACCTCTCGGGGGAGGCTCTGGTGCATTCTCGAACCCAGAGCTCCCCGGCTCGTAACCTCACGGGGGAGGCTCTGGTGACAGCCACTGACGCATGCGCGAGATTTAATACAGAGCCGCTGAGAGAAAGACCTTTCAGCGCATGCTCTAACGCTCAAAATTAGCCAATCAGCGACGGCCCTCAAATGGATGTCCCCAGAGCCTCCCCTGCGAGCAGACGAGCCGGGGAGCTCTGGGTACGAGAATGGCTCTGGTGATAACCATTGACGCATGCGCGAGATTTAGCAAAACAATACAGAGCCGTTGAGAGAACAACTTTCTGCGCATGCCCTAACGTCCAAAGTCAACCAATCAGCGAAGGCCAATGGACGTCCCCAGAGCCTCCCCTGCGAGCAGACGAGCCGGGGAGCTCTGAGTACGAGAATGAGGCCAGTGAATCTTCAGCGCATTCGCCTTTGTCACACATGCGCCATCTTGAATTTTTCAGTCGATTTATTCAGTATGGAAACGAGGCCAAGCAGGGCGCGGGTTTTGCTCATGTTGGAAAGCAAAGCCTGATGCTGGGATTGATGGTACAAAAGTTGACCAAACTACCAAAAGTACTCCTTATTTGTTTTAGAACCAAAAAGGTGATTGGCTCATTGCTTTTTTTCTGCTTTACCGGTCATTCTGGAAACAAAATGGCGGCGCGTGACAAAGGCGAATGTCGCGGTGTCATTGAGTCCTAGAATTTTCATACAAAAGAAACGCATTAAGAACGTGGCTTTGTGTACATATCACCACCTAGCCACTTTCACCTAGCCAGACCAATCATTTCGCCTGTTTTGGCTTTTTCTCGAAATCAGATGGGTCGCACGCTTTTGAAAATGTCCAGCGTTCATCAGTCAATCTTTCAAACTAAAAAAAATTCTGAATCAGATGTTTTTTACGTGAGACTACGAAGTTCAAAAGCTGTTAACCTCAACAAGGTAATCACAGCTCGCGTCCATCCGCTCGATTTTACTTTGGTTTGAAACTAGTGTACGAGTTCAACGTGATGATGGACGCAGAATTTATCATAAACTCAGGTTTCTTGTCATGGAAATTCATATATTTCCCACATTCAGTTTAGATTCGTTTAGATGCTACCGCGTCTAACAGCACCAAGAATGAAGGCTTGGAATAAGTCAGTATCTTCTAATGCAAGAGCCTATTTAGAGACGGTGACGTCTCCACGAGACGCCCAAAATGTGCAAAATTCCAGATTAAGCGCAAAAACTCGCCCGATATCTTGCCTAATCGAAAAAATCTTCAGTATTATAATATTGTCTTGAGTTGCAGGCTTTTTACATGATTATGAAAAATGAAATACAATAGTATTCTTGTCCTGGGAAAAACTACTATAACAACAATAACAACAACAACAAATTTCTTTATTTACATATCAACACTGAACATTATATACAGAATGAAAAAAAAAAAAACATGCGCTGGATATGACGCTGCCTAGAAAATAACTCACAAGCTAATCGAGCTAGGCAGCAGGGCTATATGTACAATTAAATGAATAAGTCAGACGAGGCACAAATACAAACACAAAACAATATGTAATAAAAACGGACAAAAAACACATTACGTCGGTGATGAAAGAGAAAGCGAAATGGGAGAGACTAATATGAATTTAGAAAATTGAATTTGATAGAAAACTTAAATTTGTTTAGGTTAAGAGATTTGAGTGATTCATTGATGCTATTCCAGATTATTGCTCCTTGGAAACGAATGTTAAATTTACCATAATTAGTACGAATTGAAGGCAGAGAATAGCTTGACCTTGAGGCCAGCCTAGTATTGTATTTGTGCCTTGTTCTAACGCTTGAAAAAAGTCATCAAAAAGAGAAGGTAAAAGACTTGCATTGAATTTATACATAAATATAGAATTACAATAGGAAACTATATCACAGAATTTGAGAATATTTAGCTTTTTGAATATAGGAGAGGAGTGTTCAGTATATGAAGAAAATGTAATTATCCTCACAGCTTTCTTTTGAAGTACGATAAGCGGTTTTAAGGTTGTTGGATAGGTATTCCCCCAGACTAAAATGCCATAAATTAGAAACGGATAAATAAGAGAGTAATATAGTTGCAAAAGGATATTCTGAGGGACATAGTGGCGGAGTTTAGATAAGATTCCAACACCCCTAGATATTTTCTTTGATAGCTGACTTATGTGCTCTTTCCAAGTAAGGTGGGAATCTAATATTACTCCAAGGTATTTGATGTTAGGTTTTTGTTTGATTGGTTTCTGGTTATTGTAATATAAAGAGAACTTGATAACTTCTTTTGAGGTGGATGAAAAATTGCAAAATTTGTTTTGTCTATATTGTTTTGTCTACTATTGCGATACGATGTCTGTGTTACTAAGCTAACATGAGTATCAGGCGGAATTTTATTTTTCCGAGAAAAAATGAGGGAGGAAAAATAGAATTTACGCCTGATACAATTACTTGTCGCGCCGCCTCGCCGGGTGGCGGCTGTCAAAAGGAATCGCCATAAAGCCAAAGGAATCGCCATTTGTCATAATCAAATCAAAACAATGTCGAGCGCAATTGTTTCTTTCGTTTGTAAAGAAGATTTATAGGTTTAAATGTGGCTTAAAATCCGGATCGGTGCAACTATTTCCTCCAGCAAACAGTCCAGTTATCATAGGAAAGCATGGAGTTCGGTTGATTATTTGAGCAAACCTGCTTGAATGCGTGAGAATTTCGGTGAGCGGGTCCTAATGTGTGGACTGCAAAAAGTGCTGTGCGATCTTCGAGTATCATATGCTTCATATCGCATTCAGATTGTTTGTTTTCACTATTTCGGAATCCCAAGGAAAATTGTAAACTACACAGCTACCTATTACCAGCTCTAATAACCGTTTCTCGTTTGAAAAGTGCTAGCAAAAGCTTCCGAATCCAGTGGGAAGAATTGCCAGCGCAAAGTCTCTGCGATTTACGAGTATCATATGCTTCACATCGGACTCAGATTGTTCTGCTCTCAATTTCTGGATCCAAAATTCACCTGAGGCCTTTTCCAAACCTGACTAAAGCATAAAAAAGCATCTGACATGTTTGTAAACTATTAATATTTCCCAAGCCGCAAAGCTTTACTTGAAATGACAGTAACCCGCCATGCACCTGCCCTGTCGCTTAGTACTAAGCACAGTCAACTGGGTTTTCGTCGCGACAGAAAGCCAGGCGACTGCACTAGGCGAAACACGGCAAGGAGCTAATGTCAATTTTCTATTGTTCAGTTAGTTAAGGCTATTGCTTCGGGCTCTTTTGCATTAGGAACTCGAACTAGACTCAACTAGAGTTGCACATAATTGCTACTTCCAATCTTAAAATCAGACTTGTTACCCCCTTTATTTTGCACAGTATGTTGTTTTAAGCTGTTGCTCCTATACCCTTCGAAATTATTGATTTTTGTATATCAAATAACAGAAATACAGCAGAATAAATTGGCGCGACTAGAATTAGGATCGACATTTGTACTAGGCCCTTAGATTGTTAGACTTCAGGAACATAAAAACCCGAAGTACCAATGTCCCAAGTGACATTTTCAAAATACGCATCGCGAACCAACGACTTCAACTATAAGCGTAAACGTTTTTTCGGGTTGTTCGAGTCAAGACAGATCGAAACTAGCGTTTTTGTGGCACGTGCTAATTCAAAACGTCGTTGCCTTCGGAACACAATTTTGCAGTATATTGTTTTTTGCTTTCTTAAAACACCGTTACACAGCATCTTAAAAACGAGGCAAAAAGACTATTACGGGTCTTGGAGAATGATTAGCCCGAAGAGCAAACAATTAATCGAGGTCAAATGTAACACTTCACATAATTGATGTACGTTTAGTGATTTTCTCAAAACCCCTATCGGGTTCGGGAGCTATGTCTTGTTCAAGCGTCTATGTACACCAAATTAACAGGTTTCTTTTCTTCTTAAAATAGACCCCACTACCGTTTGGTACCTCAACAGCACCGTGAACGTGCTGCCGATATTTGTGATAGCGTCATGTATCATGCAGGAAAAACAACGTACTTGTTGCCCTTGGAATTAAATTTCCCGCGGCTGCAAGTGGCATATTGAATATGAAGGTTTCAATTGCTCCACTTTTCAAATGCTTGTTAAAATCTTATTTGGAGACTACATTAGTTATTGCTCAATGATTCGTTCTTACATCTTTTAAACATCTTTTTCATTCTGTCTACTTAAGTAATAGGGTCTTTTAATTTAAATTGTAGTGAGTTTTCAGCCGATAGGAATAGCACTAAGTAGATTCACTCGACTACAGGATAAAAGGATTAAAGTACGTCCGTGTTATGGGCGGATATGCGATCTCATGGCCATCACAGTATCTCCATATATAAAGCCTTACTCATTTGCGGAGCTGAAGATAGTATTTCCATTTGCCGACTTAGAAAAATAAAACGGGATCTTTCGCAAAGGCTTGCGAGATTTTTTTTTGCTTGGTCGAAAATGGTTTGAGTGGGCACAATTCTTGGGAAGCTTCCGTTGTCACGGAAATTACGTACGGAGTAATCCTTACCGAGTTCATGAAGACTTTCTAATGGACTCTATATCAGTGATGCGAGTCTGATGCCAAGGGTATGTGAAATGCAAGTGAATAAGTGCTGGTGGTGAAAAAACTGCGCGTATAGAGAAAGCTCACTTGCTGTGAGCTTAGAGCGAATCTAGAGTGTTCTGTTGCTTAATATTAGGCGTAATATCTTTTAATCCCCTCTCCGCCCTTGGGGCGTCTGCGTCTATATTTGTATCGATGACGATTCCACCTGAAGTCTAGAAGTTTTAGATACATTTGCATTGCAAAGGGAAATAGCGAAGCCCCAGGAGATAATATGTAAGTGGAATACAGCTTTAGTTTGTACATCTTCCGTGCCTTGTGCTTGGGCTATCGGAATATGTTGAAGTAGCCAGCCTGCTGTGGTGGTACACACCGGTAAAACCTACTTTACTCATCTAATGCGTTTTCACATTAAACAGTTCACGAAAACAAAAGTATGGCTAATTTACCTTTTTGTGCATTTGGAAAGACATTTTAATCAGACTATTTGTGCAGATAGTAGAAATTGGACCTGTTAATCAATACTAGAGAAGTTCTAAATATAAAGACTTTCAAGATAAGGAATCGCTGTCGCTGGCTTACTTTTCTCGATTTGCATATCGTGCCTTCTCCCTGCGAGGACTCGTGAAATCATGTGTAACAAACTAAGATCTGCCGGTAGATGTGTTTGTCTAGTCGGTTAACATGCCTTAGTTTTCCTTGCAGCTTTATTTACTTTTTGTCGGAAACAAAACTGTATTTATGGTATGGGACTTTAACTCCTGTACATGTAGTTTTTTTTTTTTTTTTGAACTCGTAAAGTTGAACGTTTTTGTTTTTCTTCACTTCAGGAGATGGGGTTCTCAAACGTCACGGGTCATCAATCTACTAACTGTGACCAGACGTTAGGACGGAGCATGTATTCCACCGCATCGAAAGTCTTCGCGTATAGCATAGTGTGGCTCATAGCATTGATTGGCAACACATGTGTGATTGGTGTGGTGATACGGAGCCCTCGCCTTAGAAAGCCCATCAACTACCTTATCGCCAGCATGGCCGCCTCGGATCTCGCCGCACCGTTGTTTTCCATTCCTATTCGCGTAGTCGAGGAGCTCCATGGATCAGAAGAGTGGATGATTGACGGAGCGACCGGCAACGCGTTGTGTAAACTCTGCTACTTTTTCACCGACTTGTCGCCGATGGTTTCCGTGCTGACGCTCGTTATTGTTACCGTAGATCGATTCCGAGCCGTGGCTCGTCCTTTTCGCGCTTCTACTCGTGCTATGTCAAACAGAATGTGTTTTATCGCAATAGCTGCCACGTGGATCTTTTCTATGGGCGTTTTCGCGCCATATTTCTATACCTTTCGCCTCATGGAACGCGACAATATCACCGTATGCGCCGGGAGCTGGGAACCAGCTTTGGATCACGTGAGTGCACATACATTATATGTGACGCTAATATGTGTGCTGTTGATTATCGTGCCGTATATTGCGCTTATCGCTCTGTACTCCCGGATGTTATGCCATCTAAGGACCACCTCAGCTTTAGGTGCGTCAATGAAGTCAAGGCAAAAGTTACACACGGACCGCAAGCGGAACAAGCGTATCGTGTGCATGGCGCTAGCTATAGTGATAATATACGGTTTGTGTTGGATGCCTTTTACTTGCTATTTATTGTTTTCATTCCACCAAACCTGGCGACCACCACAATGCTTCACGACAGTGTTCTTTGTCGTCCAGTTCCTCTCCCTCACAAACTCCGCAGCTAACCCAAGCGTGTACTTTGTGTTTATCCGGAGCTATTGGCGAGAGCTGAAGTGTTTGTTGATGAATTATCAGAAACCCCTGGGTGGCGCGGACTCGGCATCTAGATCTAGTCCTGCAAAAGGTCCTCGCACAAGTAAACTAGATTCTCCTCCGAACCATCGCGATAAAAAAATTCACGAACAAGCGCGGTGTTGTGAAGTGCAGTACTTGACGTCTTTTAGTTAACGAGTTCGATCAGCTGCGCCGTTTTGTCGGCCGAAAGCGAACAAACAAACAAAACCAGAAAAGCATCCATTTCCTTCTACGAAACGGGATGCTGTTATGTACAGTACGAGACATCTTTAACGAGGTCGCTTTGCTGCGCCTTTTTGCCGGCCAGCAAATAGCCTGCATAGACATAGACATGTTTTATTCGTCCGTGCAGGCGTTGCCGGTTTTTGGCGTAAATCCCCTCCCCCTGGCTTTGTCACTCGCTCTAGGCCATTTCCTCCGCACGTCCAAGATGGCGGCGAACGGCGGACGCGACTACACGAGTGGACTACGAACTTCACGCCGTAAACAACGGCAAAAACCGCAACGCCTGCGTGCATGATAGCCAGTAAAATGAAATATATAAAAAAGAACAACAGAAACATCCATTTCCATCGACAAATTTAGAGAAGCTAGCACTGTATTTTCTATTGAATTCGGTAAACCAAATATCAAACCCAAGTATCAACTTTCTTAGTAGGAGGTTATTTCAAGATTCCTGTACGTAACTCTACCTTTAAGAAAGGAGTGTTTGACTAAACCCTTTGTAAAGATATTCAAGGATATAGATGAGAGTGTGTTTGTTCAAAATGGAAAGAGTAATTTATTCACCCTATTAAGGGAATCAAAGAGCTATTCGGAATGTGGATTCCAGCATCTGGATTCCGGAATCCAGACTGTTTTGGAATCCCGATTCCAATAAAAGAAACGATTGGACTTGGATTCGGGAATCCAGAGACCAGATTCCAGTTTCCAAAAGCTGGATTCCGGATTCCAAGATTTCAACAAGTTGGATTCCGGATTTTCGTATATGAAATAAACCAATTACGGAGCACCAGAAGCACGGCAACAATAGAACAAAAGACACGAGCAAAGACTTAAGATTGAGCAAGAGAAAATGATTTTTCTCTTGGATTGAGACAATGGAATAGAGTACAAAGACCTCGAGCATCAAAAACAAAGCTCCAAAGAATACCGGATTTTGCGATAAATTTTTGCTACTAAATAACTTGCCCGGCTAATCACAAAACATTTCCATCAAGCTCAACTTCATTTTACCGCTACTGCATAACCGCATTGTACTGACACGCAGTAATACCCCCACCCACACACACACCCCTGCTATTTTGCTAACTTCTATCTGTATGCGGTTTAATGTCTCCGAGATCAACCCTTGCACTTTAAATCTTGCAAAAGATCGCTATTAGAGAAGTGTTCTTCTAAATTTTAAGCATTTCAATCTCAAGTTGACAGATACGCCAGTTCAACATGATGTAATCTTGTCGGCCCAATGTAAAATAGACAATAGGTCTGAAAGCAAAGCCCCATAAATAACTATCTGACTCATAGCATTCTCCCTCTGCTGTTAACGCAAGGTGACTCATGCAAAAGTCAGAGCGCATTTCGCGAAAATATATTTTCGTCTACAACTTTAAGAATGTACTCGCTATGAACTTCAATCTTGGAGAATATAAGCAGGCATCTTTTGGCAATATGTACGCATTATCAGATCTCCATTAGCGTTAATACTTTTAATGATATCTGCGCTTAAATGGACCCCTTCCTTGAGAGATCAACCCCGCGCAAAACAAAAGTTGCTGGTATTTTTGAACGAAACTTTTTGCGCGGGGTTGATCTCTCAAGGAAGGGGTCCATTTAAGCTCAGATATTATTAAAAGTATTAACGCTAATGGAGATCTGATAATGCGTACATATTGCCAAAAGATACCTGCTTATATTCTCCAAGATTGAAGTTCATAGCGAGTATATTTTTAAAGTTGTAGACGAAAATATACTTTCGCGAAATGCGCTCTGACTTTCGCATGAGTCACCTTAAAGCTTGGAATGCGCTAGGAATCAGGTAAACAAAAGTAAAGCAGTGCATTATGGGTAGGGTGGTCGGCCCATTAAATTAGAGTTTGACATTTGTTTTACGATACCAGCAAGGTCGCTTGTTAAATTCGGTTCTTGTAGAGTCACTTAATATCGAATACCTGTTGTATTCGGATTTCAATTAGCGCACTCTCTATTGTAATATACCAAGAGTGGATTATAAGAGTTTCCATATTTACTATGTACGCCCGAATCACAGTCAGAAAAGTGTCTATTTTTAGAACTGGATGCCCGCGAAAATTCGTCATCTACAGGGTTCCCACTTTCTCGCCACGCGAACAGTTGTGAGATCCAGCCTAAAATTAAATCGCAGATCAATGGAAAAACCGTTAAAATCGCAAAGATAAGGTAGGATATTCTCCATTTATTTGTTGTGTATTGGGTATACGAGCATTCGAGCCTGAGCATTCGAATCTAAAAATAGACACTTTTCTGACTGTGATGTGGACAAATACAGTAGGGAAAGATTCTAACTCTTGTTAATCCACTCTTGAATATACCTACGTTCCACAGTGCGTTTGTGAAAATGCCTTAGGACGTTAGGGGACATGGATTCAGGATAGCATCCCAAATCAAGTTGAACGCTGCGGTGTGACAAAATCATTTTGTAAAAAGGTAATTAAAGTGAACAATAAATTGTTAAGTCAATTGAAACAGGTTTTGCTAAGATACTACTGTCAATGCTGACAGACCAGCTAAGTGTTCTTTATCAATCATTTAGAGCAGGCTTTCAAAATGTTTTCCAAATGAGTATCGCATCTACACCCCTTTTCCGCTGCCCCGTCCATCTCCTAAAGTTGCAGATCCATTTACACCTCGCATGACTTCGCAGGATCGGCAGAGGAACGGACTCAATGAGTACGATTTGGTCCTTTTCCACAAAGAACGGTATTTATTCTCATTTCTTTATTGTTTTACCTTATGAGTGGTTTTCTTTGCACTACAAGTGGTTTTAGTTTTGTAAGAACTCGGTATGATGCATGGTTTTTACACCATTCTTTTTTTTTCGCGTATGGGGATTTATTGAAAGTATGGAGTAAGTGGAATACACTATAAATGAACCGCGCGTGATGAGTAATTAGCCTGCTGTCCTCAATAGTAGGTTCAGCTAGCTCTTAAAGGACAACTGAAGGCTAAAATCGACCAAATTTGAAGTAAAAGTGGAAACTCTGACATGGAAAGAGGGTAAACAGACCTGGTCATGAGCCTTCAGTCAGAAGTTAATGGAAATTCGAACAGACAAATCCAGTTAGCTACGGAGCTTCGCTAATGAACCTCTGAAATGCGTTTCTCCGCAGTGTGCGATGCGCTTTTGGTGTTTCCGTATTTTTCCCAATGACGACTATATTATGGCACGCAAGTTTGATCTGTGGGAGGACAGGCAAGGAGAATAGAACTATCTCAGCAACTCTGACCGGGAAATGAGCGCAGAGCACTTGAACGATCAAGAGAGCAGAGATCCAAATACGTCACCTAACGACGTCATTATGCCTTGTGACATTGATGACGTTGAACGAGTGATGGACATCGTCAGAAAGTTGAACCCAGACGGCGTCCCCCCTGGTCTGAGGTGGTATCGGCAACAAATAAACAGAAGCAGCCAATTCTCTCCAGTGGAGATTTTCAGTCAGTGAACGTGAATGCCTCGCACAGCATGAGAGAGAGGTAAGTTGACGAGACACCGAGCACTGTGCACTTTATCATTGTACGGTACTTGTCATGTATAAATTGGCTATCGAGTGGCCAACATAAAACGCCTCTGCTTTTAAGCCGGGGACTTTACGAAGCACAAAATCCCTTGACTTGTCGCGCAACATTGAAACGGGTAGAGGATCTCCTTAACAATGATTCAATGCAGGCTAGAAGATTGATGATGGACAAATCGAAGTCCTATCATCTGCTCCGAGGACGCTTCCCGGAGCAGATGTGCCCTAAGGCCAAGGACTGGCCACACAGGGAAGACATGATGATGATGATGATTGCTGCGTTGCAAGTCTAATGTTTGTTGCTCGTCTTTCATCAATTCACAACTTTTCGCGCAACATTTTGTTTTGATGATCACACATGCGAGCCCAAGGCGGATTTTGCCCTTAGCAACGGCAAAATGTTGCGCGACAATGTTTTTGTTGTTGCAAATGTTTTTGTTGCGTGACAAGTTGTGGCGCGAGATAAAAACGCGCAACATATCGATCATCAACTTGCAACGCAACAATGTTGCGCGACAAGTTGGGGATATTTACCTCGTCTTTTCCTGGTCATAAACACTTATTTCGAGCCTACTTCGACGCGCTTGGTTGGACCTCCTGTGGTGTGATCGTGAAAGGGCCGTGAGGGACTGAGGACGAGGGGAGGGAAATCTCTTTTCCTTTGTACTCTCCCCTCTTTTCTCTTCCGCTTCCGGTTTGAACTCGTTCTCAGGTTCCGCTCTGCCAAAAACGCCAACGAAGCGATGCAAAACGATGCCAAGCACACGGAAATCACACGGAGGAGGCTAGCACCGCCCCTACATTGTCTTCATTAGCTCCCTAAATGACAATTATGTAAATTTAAACATTAAAAGCCTTGAGCAACAAAAGCGGGACTCCTGGTCCGACTCCAATGCTCCATGAAGACCCGCTTTCCTCTCGAGGGCCTGAATTGTAACATCCGTACCTATTCTTATTTTACTCAATTTTCACTAATTCTGCGAACTATACGCCAACTAACAAACCGCGGTTTGGCTTCCGTCAATAAAACGAGCGAACAGCTCTGGGTGATTTCACTCAGGCTTTGAGAGGTTTTTTTGAAGGCTTCAAACCCAATTGTTCCACCACAAAATTCAAACAAAAAATAAACGGAAGCCGAAACTCAGTGCGTTGGGAAAGGTAAAGTTATAAAGCTCGCAGAAATATGAAAATAATTCCCGTGTTTCTTTGTTTTTTTGTTTTTAAATACCAGCGGCGCTGTACGGAAGGGATTTGATAATGACATCTGTCCGGAGGAATTCAACAAGACGCTATCTTATGCGGCGACATCAAGTAAGAACCTTTTGTTCCAGATAAATAGCGTCAAGTGCAAGAATAAACGTTGTGAGCACAACGGCCGGACGTTTGGCAGGTGTTACGTCCGCGAGCAGAAGTTGACACTTTACAAATACAAGAATGGAGCTCGCATACCCAAGACTTTTACTGTGGGCGTGGCTTGTGAGTGTGGCTTCAAAGGATAGCCATTTGAACTAAGGGACGGACCACAGGACAAAAATCCATACAGAGAAAAACATTGAGAAAAATAATACATGCAATGCGATGCAATGTCGCAATTGTATGATGACGTGCCAAGTTTTGATATTCTGAAATGCTTTTCCATCAAGTACAAACAAAGATATGTATCTAAAAATGCTGTCTATGTAACATTAAAATTAAAATAAATTCGTTTACATGGCCTATTCTATCTTTATGGCATATAGCCGTTACAACGTTTTGAAGTACGTACGATTTCCCGCAATAGTCACGCGAATACGAGCGCACTAGCTAATTTGGTTTATCCAACACCGTATAATATGAACCGACAACACACTCTAAGTACCACACCTAAGAAAGACACTTAAGTGGATTATTATGCAACCGGGCCAAGGCTCCATTAAGCACGGGTTTCGATTTACAATGTATGGATGACGGGAAAATCTTTTGGGTATTTACAAACAAAAGGAAAAGATCTCGCGAGCACTTGTTAGCTTTCCCTTTGACTTCCCCTTTCTTTCCTATTAGTACACGGTATAGGTATACCGTTTCCGGGAAACGTTGTCACTGGAAAAAGCAACAAAGCTTGGTGCGCTAGGGAGTATGGGTAAAGATTTATTTGAATTTCTGTAATATTAGGAAAAAACACGCTTAGAAATGTGCTGAAATTTAATAATATTACCTGTGGTTGCGATAACTGTATGAATTCAGATCAAACAGTAGCCGTTTACTAGATTCCCCATTATCCTTTGCGCTCTCAAGCTTATAGGCTTTTTGGGTGACAACGTTTCCCGGAAACGGTATATACAATCGTCATTTCGTTTTACATTCCATCTTAGAACTTCGCGATGCATCGACTTATGCCAAATAAGGGGAAAAAAGGAAACAAAACACATGGTCGTTCCTATTTAGATTTCCCACATGTGTTCCCCTTGTGATAGACGCATCTAATACGAATAGGACTGGTCAATTTCTTTTTCAGTGCGTGCTGGGTTAGAATGTTAGAAGCCATGGGTTGCCTGTGTATTTCAGTTGTCGACTTCTGCTTGATTGATGGGTTCCCTGTGTTGTCTTCTGCTAGATGGATGGGGAGACCGATCGTTTCGAAGGATGTTTTAGTACTTGGCGAATTCGTTTTATAATGTTTTGGCCGCGACCTCAGACAACCGGGCCAGTTGAGTTAGTAGGGCTAGCCGCTAGCCCGCCGGTTATAAACTACGGCCTACAACACTGAAACTGAGAGCTAATCAGTGCTTCTTTTTTTTTACTTCGGATGGAAAAGCTTAGCAGATTCCCGAGGGTGCGCCAAAAGCGCAAAACTCTTCTCACTTCAAAGACGCACCGCGCCTGTACAAGCTAATGTATCAGTCAATTCCAGCGATGACCATGCCCCCCCCCCCCCCCCCCCGGCAACCCCGGGATTTTGGTCATTTCTAAAAATAAAACAATTCCCGGCCCCCGGGGCCAGCAAAATTTTCAAAATTCCCCACCCAAGGGAAGGCAGTGGTGTGCAAATGCCCCACGGTGTCCCGGGGGGGGGGGGGGGGGGGGGATGGGAATGGTCACCGCGCGCTGGAATTGACTGATACACAATTGACATCATTTGAAACACTTAAAAGGTTTATATGAGTACTACACCAGTACTCCGCAATTACACCTCCCAATCAGCAAACAGATTTGTACTTGTAGCCTGGAGTGAACTGTTGCAATATGAGTCGATCATTGAAAGTGTACAAAATCATCTTGCAACAAATCTTGTTCTCGTTACTTAAAAAAAACGTGACGACAGGCGTTTTGTGCGAACCATTTGTTACCAGTTCAGCCCTCTTCATCAATCATTTAGAATAGCTTTTAAAATTCTTTCTAAATGTCGACTGAATTTTCCCACCTAGTAACTTGTGGCATAACCAGATCATGTTACAGCATATCTCAGCTCTCGCCTCCCACTTAGCAGGGCACAGACTCCAGGTAAATTGAAATTGAACGACTGCAGGTAAGTGGAAAGACTGTATGTGCAATTTTACAATTTTGTATTTTTGTTCATCGAGACTCTTTCGTTTCAGTTATAATTTAGTTTGAAGGAAAGCAAAGGTAAGGATAGGATAGTTAAAGCCTAGTTTCCATATAGTCTTATCTGTCGTATCAGTCAACCGTGAAACAAAAGAATAATTCCAATTTCCATTGTTTCACGGTCGACTGATGAGACAGATAAGACTATATGGAAACTAGCCTCCTCCGCAGGCAACGCTCGAAAGAAAAGAAAAAATAAGAAAAAAAAAAATGGCGGCCAAAGGCCGCTCGGGATTCCTCGTCTTCGACGCTCGTGCTCAGCTCCTAGCGCTTCGCGCTCGTCGCTTCGCCACAGGACCCCCGTCTCGCGCTGCGCGCTCGTAGTGTCTCCACAGGAATCCCGAGCGGCCTTCGGCCGCCATTTTTTTTTCTTATTTTTTCTTTTTCTTTCGAGCGTTGCCTGCGGAGGAGGCTATATGGAAACTAGGCCTAAAGGTGCCACTCAGGCAGACTGTGACACGTTTTCAATGATGTTTTCAAACGGATTAAAGATTCGATCTTTGTTTCACTGACATAAGCAAACCCAAAGAAGGCAAAAACGTGCAGCCCGCGCCTAAATTGCGAACTGGGCGATTGAAAACCAGAAAGGGACGTGTATATCCAAAGCAAGCTGTTCTAGGTTCAACAGCGCGCGTTTGCTGCAACATTAAACATATTGTTCCAGATATGATACCGTTTGCCTTTTTCTATACATCGTAACCGTTTGCAACTTTGCATCGAAGCGCGCGATTTATGGCAATTCGCCTGGTGGAAAGTAAGGTTTTTAATGAGCTTTGTATTTTCTAACTGCATTGCTGATGTGACCATAGTCAGTCTACTAACTAGGATGCACGTGACCATCTACAGTTTGCGATGCGCTCTCCTCGTCTCCTGGTTTTTGCAATGATGTGGCATGCTTGTGTGAAATGGGGAAAAACTGCCGAGAACGGGCATGATCTTCACTCAGATAGTACTGGTCCCTTGAGCAAATCGTGGAGTGGAAAAACAAACGCACATCCAGACGACTGTATTCCAAGCTCTGATGTCGGCAGCGTAGCTCGCGTGATGGAGAGAGTCAGAGAGTTGAACCCGGACGGGGTCTCTCCGGGGCTGAGAGTGGTAAACGGAACAAATGAGCAAATACAACAATTGCTCTCAAGCGCAGATTTCCACTACACATAGTGCACAAGAACGATTCCGATATAATAGAGAGGTGGGTACGCTATCACGGCCGCAGAGTTCGAGGAAATTTCGTATGAAATGCCGCGACAAAGTTGTGCCGCGCCGCGCGCGACCGCGACCGTGCCGCGACTACGCGATTTCATTCCGTATCTACAGCATTGCTGGCCGACAGCAGGCCCAGGTTCCGTGCCGCGACAGTGCCGCGCCGTGTCTCGGCACTTTTCACAGTCATACGAAATCTGCTCTAACCAAAACCTCGCTACAGTCGTACGAAAACCGCTGTAAAAGGTGTTCCCATTCTATAATCAACAGATCCGCACAAAAGCGATCAGGCGACCTCTGTCCTCGGATGCTTGACAAGACCGAAATGTACTTTGCCGCTACACCAGGGAGAAACGGCAGCCTTCTATTCCAAGTAGATAGTGTCAAGTGCAGAAATAAGTTCTGTAAGCCCCGAATCGGTCGGTGTTATCCTCTCAAACACAAGATGACATTGTATAAGTATGTCAAGAATGGCACGAGATGGTCAGGCCGTGCGAAAACCATCACTGTATTTGTGGCCTGTCAGTGTCGAGCCTGGATTTGAACTATAATGCGCTCACTGAAAATAGAGTACAAACAGTATAAGTATGAAAAATAAATCCCTAAATTGTACTATTTTGTACTATTTACTAAATAGTGAATAGTCTGTTTCACTAACAACAGAGTCTGGATGGAGGGGGGGGGGGTGTCTGGATGTCGGTAGTCGATTAATATTTGCGGTCTTTGTCGGTGATCGGTAAAACTAAGTTAATGATTAACCTCGTAAAGTTAAATTATGAAAATATGGGGTCTAGCACTGAAAAGTGTGTATTCATTGTCGGACTGGAGTGCTGCCAGTGCCAAGCATGACTAACCGCAAGTCTGCCTTTCTTGCTTCTTTGGTTTGTTTGACTGAATGGCTTCTGATGCGCTAGAGATTTGAAATGCGCTCTAATTTAATAAGGTGTATTTCTTGGTGTATTTAACAATTAGACTACGAGTTCGAGCTTTCTATGAGTCATGTTTGACTCATAGAAAACGAGAAGGAGTTGTCTAATTGTTTTAGTAGGAGCCTACTTGCATACTTCCTTAGAGTTGTTGCTAAAACGTATTTACTTTCATGGTTTTAGAATTTTTTTGCGCTGGCGCGGTTTTCGCTACTCACTATACGTGATAGATAGCGAGAAGCGGAGCCAATCAGATTGCAGAATTCGTGCTTCGCCTTTTGTTATTTGTGATAAAATGATGGAAATAATTTTGAACTGCTTTTGTGAGTCGTGCAAGTAATATAAATCATTTGCCTGTCCACACCAATGCAAATCCAGCATTTACTAGACTTGAGGAAAAATGACAAAAAATAGGACCATACTTCCAGACAAAGAGCTGAAGCGTCGTATGGCGACCGTACGGTTCTTACGCCCACGCCAGAGATTTCGGCCCTGACAGTCGCTATCCTGGTGTTAATTGCTCAGTAGCTAGATACCTATGGGTGAGAGTACGCCCGGCCACCAGACCATATAAGGACGCCCCTTGTACCGTTAGTGAACAATCAACACTAATTACTTATGTATCACCAATATTTATAGGCCTGAAGAGTGTGTCAGAGATCCATGTGGGGCACGCGACGTTGTTGGTTTTCTTTTTAACTAGTAGTAGCTATATCACGATAATACAGAAATGTTTTTCAAAGTTGCCGTTTAGCATCTTTTTTTACTCATATTCCAATAGTAGGCATTACATTGAGTTTATTTTTGAGCTGACCGTTTGCGCATGCGCACTCACAAGTCATCTTGTCTAATTTATTTGGCCGTAAACAGACAACCATCGATCACCCCTGAAAAATCATATAAGGATGCCCAGAGTGTCAGTTATATCTATTGAAATTCAGTAATAATCTCTGGGAATTGAAGCTCGGGAAGTGTCACAATGGAACGGAATTCGTTCACCTGCCACCTGGTCTACTTTCAGGCGCTGAAAAGTCCAAAACACGCGCTATTTCTCAGAATAAACTGTAATTTAATTGCCTGGCTGGAATAATTTGTAAAAATGTCGGTAGCCGGTAAACATTTTTTGTCGTTTAATCGGTATTTCTTATCCAAGTTTGTCGGCAGTTAATAACTTTTATGCCCATGTGTCATTAGTCAGTTAACCCCATCCAGACCCTGTAACAAAATAGCGTGGTTACGCAACGCAACCGCCACAGCCAGAAAGAAGGAGACAAATGAAAGTCAAAGTCACTCTTTAACTATTTCACTAAATTTAGTGGTGGTTCATTTCAACTATTTTTTCACTAAGGGAAGTGCTCAAAACATCTGTACTCGAATGGGACCCGTGGGGTGGTGCGTGGTGCATGCCGCAGCCAACCTTGTTTTAGGAAAAAAAGAAATCGCCATTTATTTTTAACTGCGAATCTAGTAAAATAATAAATGAATACGAAAGACAGGCTCAGCACCGTCTTCTTTATAGCGAGAGCAACACATTCATGCAATAACATCCAGCATCCCTTACTCGAGCATGGAGAAAATGGGCATTGAAAAAACGGGTGGATAGGTACAACCCGGGACCTACCATCTCCCGTGATAAAATCGGGTTCCGTTCGAGTACAAATGATTTGACCGCTTCCCTAAATTGTATACAAAATATTTATTTTATTTATACTTCGCCATCAAGAGGCTCACCTACAAGAGAAAATGTGACTTTTCTATTTTATCGTCTACGGCTTATTTATTACTATATCGTCTAACGTTTTCATCGTCTACGTTTATTATTTTATTGTCTAACGTTTTTTTTACGAGAAACCATTAACATATTTGAATCAACCCGCAGGATAGCCTGATTGAGAAATTTTAGTTATAACAGATACTGTAGACTTGCCACAAGTAAAGGACACTAACCAAAAGCTAAGCGAGCGAAGCGAGCCGAGATGAGTCGCGAAGCGACGAGAAGCGAGCGCAGCGAGCTTTTGTGAGTCGCGAAGCAACGAGCGAGCGATGACCCAACCAAGCACTAATTTTTTTTAAAAGGACTTCGAGAAAGTCTACACTGATACTTTTGCATGTCGCATAGAATGACACGAGTCTTCTTGTTTTTGGTAAATAGCTAACTCGCGTCCCGCGGGAGTCCCGTACCCCTGCGCTAGGGGCCACCCCGCACACTCTTTGTTCTTGAGGCGTCGCTTGGCACATGCGCTCGTTGTTCGAGTTCTGACTGAGCAGCCGCCATCTTTGTCCTTCACCGCGCACGTCGAGGGAGCAGCTTCTTTGCGCAGATTCAGAACCTTCCCCCAGTATTTCAGTTCCAACGGTGAAACCAGGTATTTCTGAAGTGTTGTTATTTAGATTGGGGTATTTTTCAATGATTATGGAGTCCCGAATCGTATCAGGAAACGTAAGTATTTAGTCAACGCTTATCTCATTTTAGATGAGCGAAACGTGGTAAAGGAACAGGATTTTGGAGCAAAAAATCGCCATGTTCTGGGGCTCACTTGATGTTTTGATCGGAAACGCCGGCTTCCAAGCGCACTGACCGTTAGTTATACCTCTAGACAACCGAAGTACGACCAAAAAGAGCCAAATTTTCGTGTTTTTAGGCGATTATTTCGGGTTTGAGTGATAATTCCACGAACATGTATCGCTTGAAAATTGAATGGCTACGCTTATTAAAAGCTAGTGTGGCGATGTTGTTTAGATGAAGGCGTATTATGGTCATCGCTCCCCATTTGTTGACCTTCACAATGTTTATTATTTCCAGCAAACTGGCTCAAGAAGTTGGAACAATGCATCATTCTGGGCTTTCGCCCAGCCTTTCCCAAACCATGAGTCAAGCTATGTCCCACTCCATGAGCGTAACACAGAGCCTTTCGGATGATGAGCCTTCTTCTCCCGAATCCACGTTCGATGGAACGGATTTGCTCAGTACAGCTGTCAATGATGAAGTCACAGCGCAATAGCAGCAGCAGGGCCTGTTGGAGTAGCGGCTGCAGCAGCTATTGCCACTGGAAAAAAAGAAAAAGACCCCATTCCTTTGAAACCAATCCTTCTATCCGCAAACGACAACAGACACGCTTGCTTCGGAAGCTTCGTGCGACCATAGATGAATACACAACAAGAGTGGGACAGCAGGCAATTGTACTGTGCGTGTGTCCTGGAAAACCTAACCCGTTGTACAAGGTATTTGGGGCTGTTCCTTTGGAAAATGTCATTAGAAACATGAAACAGCTATTTTACAAGATCTTGAAAGTGCTTTAGCTGAGCATGCACCCCCTCAAGTAGCAGAAAACCCAGAAGTGCACACACTCCCTCCACTAGTTATTGATGGAATTCCAACTCCAGTGGATAAAATGACCCAAGCTCAACTAAGGGCCTTCATCCCTATGATGCTGCGGTACTCGACAGGGCGAGGCAAGCCAGGATGGGGAAAGGAGTCCACTCGTCCTGCGTGGTGCCTGTTGATTTGCCATGGCAAAATGTCCGCAGTGACTGTCGTTCAGAGGAACAGAAAGCCAAAGTGTCCTGGACAAATGCTTTACGACAGATTGTAAAGAATTGCTACAAATACCATGGCAGAGAGGACTTACTACCAGCTTTCAATGACACTGAGCATGTCCAACACCACCAGTATGCTCCACACCCACAACAGATGGTTCACACCATATCAAATGCCGATGGCACTGTCTCCCTCATCCAAGTAGATGCCTCTGGTGCAGTCAGTACCATTGCTGATGGCTCCCAATCCCAGACAGAAGCAACTCAAGCTGTTGCCACCCTTGCAGAAGTGGCTGCTGCCACTCAAGCGGAAGTCTGCCTCCCACCTGGTACTCATCACCAGACCCTAGATCATGGTGAACTATCTCACTCTGAGGCTGCCGCTCAAGCAGCTGTTGCTACACTAGCAGAAGCAACACTTGCCGAAGGAGGACAAATTGTGCTGCCAGAACACGCTGCTGCTGCTGCTGCTGCACTGGCTGGGGTGCAAGATGGTATGAACACGTCCCAGATGGTCACTATACCTGTACAGGCTGCTGCATCCCTCATGCAAATACAGGGTCATACCATGTTGACAAATGCACAAGCACAATTCATAACTACTTCAGTGCCTCAGGTTGCCATGGCACCACACACTATTGTCACGGTAACTACAGCAAACCACCATGACTCCCATCATCACATTGTGGACACTTGTGAAGGAGTTCCCGTGGCAACACAGGCTGTGGAGGTTGTTACTCTAGAAAATGCCCAAGATGCCATGACATGAGCGAAATGTGTGGCAAGTTTGTTCTTGTTTTATCAGATTACACAGAGCTACTTTTTAAAGTAAAATGTGGCTGCAAGAAAACTCCAGAATTTAGATGATATGGCTTTACAGAGAACAAGTATGTTTCATGACTGAAACTAAATGCTAGAAGAAAGAAGGTTTGTCTGGAAAGTGCTCATGTCATAAGGTGGCATTAGTTTCCAATTACTTAGGTTTAGAAAACCTGAAATTACTCTTTTACTTGCAGAAGTGTAAGCAACATCATAATTATAAACTCTTTGTGGAATTTTGAACATGATATAAGTAGTATTTAAAGTCTGGAACCTATATGTTTTATTGAGCTTTGTATAACAAAGTTGTTAAACCCAGATTTTGGGATACTATTATCACTTTAAAGAGCTCCAGCCTGTCACCATTTTTCAGCTTAGTAAAGTTCCAAGTCAGAAAAAGCATCCATTTCCATCAGCTGATTTACAGATTATGTGTATTATTTTCAGTAAATCAAGTTTTAAACTTTTGTAGATGCTTATTTTGCGATTTCTAGATGTAATTTGTTTTCTAATATTGCAGTAAACAAAAACAAAGGAGTGGAGCCATCCATCACTGCATTCAGGCAGTGCTGTGAAATAGAATTTTGAGTTCTTTTTTTAAATTACTTTATTACAGTCGAAGCTCTCGTAGCGACCAGCTCCCATAACGACCATTTTCCCGAAAACCTGTTTGAAATGTCACATAAACTCTGTTATTTAAAGCTCTCGTAAGCGACTGCCTTATCAATGCGACCAGCTCCGTTAGCGACCACAATTTCAAATCACCAACAGAGATTTTCTATTGTTTTTAAGCTCTTGTAAGCGACCACAGTACTTTTTGTCTTTAAAACATCAGTCATCACCTCATAAATATCTAAACTGATAGAAGCTGTGCCGGTGAAATGCTATTTTCTATGTACATATTTACGGTTATCTATTCTTAATTAAGTCGGGAAATAAGTCAAACTATTTTAAGCATTAGTATCACATGACATTTTCTAGATTTATTGTGCTAAGCTCTAGTAAGCGACCAACACCTATTGTTCAAGTAGGAAGCCCCTTGGTGGTCACTTACGAGAGCCGTTCTCGTAAACGACCAGCTCCGTTAACGACCGCAATTTTCAGTTCCTGAGGTGGTCGCTTACGAGAGCTTCGACTGTAGTTGAATAAGACTACACGCATTGACTAGACCTCCTATAAAGGGCCTTGCACCAATTTTGAATAAAACCTATAGGATTGCAAAGTAATTACAATTTACTCACAACAGTCATTACAAAATCCACTCTGCAATGCTTGATCTAACATGATGGTGAAACCTCACCTCATTTGGACATTTTCTGATTTTGACTGAAAAGTGTCTGACAAGTGGCAGTAAGTTCCAGCTCTGATATGAGTTTCAGCATCCAAAGTTTTAAGCCATGTCAATTTTATGATGTGTGTACTTGAATACAATGTTAATCTCAAAAATTGAGATCATTGTGCTGCCATCCTTTGCGAACTTGTGTTTTTGTTTTGAATTGCTACATCTTGCACTGGCATGCAAGGTACAATATTGTTTTTATTTAAGCAATAAAAGTACTTTCCGCGTGCTCTCTGCTTTCTTACAAACACGAGGGGGATGTTGGGAGAACTGATCAAAACTTGAAAGACATGAGCCGAAGGCGAGTGTCTTTCAAGTTTTATCAGCTCGACCAACATTCCCCGAGTGTTTGTAAGAAACCAGAGAGCAAGCAGAAAGTATTTTAATTGCTTTTAGGAAATAACATACACACGCGCGACAGCATTGCGTGACAATCGTGTTTCTCAGGTCTCTTACAAACACGCTTTTTAACCAATCAGAATGCGCACATTCACAATACAACATAGGTGTTATTTTCTAATTATTATTAGAAGACAGATTGTGTAGAAATCTCCAAATACCCACCTATAAACAAAATTCAATCGAAAATATCGCACTGCATTCCCTATATCAGCCAATGGAAATGGATGCTTTCTCTGACTCGGCGTGTTGCTAGGCTGACAAAATGGGGGCTGGCTGAGGTTCTATAATAATAATCCACAAGGGGTCCACAAGGAGTCTGCCAAATCAGACTGGTATGGTCTGCTTCCTAAAAACAGACAGATGTTTTCTTTCCCGACTGGTTTTCTGGTTATATTTTTAATTTATTCTACTTTAGTACCATGTTCTGATAGGTTGCTTTTTTCCATTATTGTACATGACAGCATTGTGATTTAAGTACAGTTGACTGAATATTTAACATTATTTATTTTGAATGTTTCCCATTTCCTGAAATGTGAATTTTTCTCATGTCCAGAAGTTTGTTGTTCAGTCATTGTCTTGCAAACAATATTGTTATTTTACCAACAGTAGAACCATTATTGTACTTTATTTTGAACTTTGTTCACAGCTTCTGTTGATCTAGTTTTTAAATAATTCTCTAGCGATGAGGTCAAAGATAATAATGAACATTTGGCAATTAAAATTGCCATTGTATAGTTTATGTAAATGTAACTGGATGTGAAAAATCTAATAAATCTAATAATCAAAAGCCAAAGTTTATGAAGTGTCTCCCAAGGTTTGAATATTTTGATTATATTTTATTCGACAGTGTCAATTGTATAACTTCAAAGATTATTATCTTTGAAGGTTGAAACTGTGACCAAGGAGTGGAAAATGTTGACTGGGTCTAACCTAAAGCCAGTAAATATCATTATATTTATTAATTTTTTCCAGCTCTAAAATTTGATTTTTTGATGAAAAACAATCACACATTTAAGCATTAGAGCACACATTTCTGATGTTGGGAGAGGCACTAGAAACATGATTACTGTGACCTAGTGTATGCTCTTGGGAGCTTTTCAGAATGCAGAATTTCCTACATTTTTTTAACGAAAAGTACCAACCAGAGACTGATCATTCTATCATGTGATGCCCTCATATGATGCCCTGGGTCCTTGAGGATTTATATCAGCCCTTAGCGACTTAAATGGGAGAACGTCAGGTTTTTTTTTTGTACAATTTTTCAGGATATATTTTTTGCCCCAAAAAGAGAAGAGAAATGGATGAAATGGATGTGCTTTTACAAGTTTGCTATTAATTAAAATGATTCAACAAGCAGTTCAAAGCAGCAAAGTGCTGTTGTTTCCTTTTTGTCTAAAAATTATTGGGGTGGGTGTGTCTTAACATGAAAACCATTCTGGGGCAGCCCAAGATATGTAACATGCTACCAAAATGTTGCCATGTTCAGAGCTGAGCTGGAATCATTTAGGGATGGATCATTAGAAGAGTGATGTGGGGTTAGGTGGGAATATCTGAAGGGAAAACATTTGAGCAGGATTCTCATGGAAGGAAGAAAAAAAATCCTGCAGAGATGGGACACCCCCAAAAATATTCTAGCAAATCCCCCATCACTTTTCTGATGTTTTTCCCTTGAAAGATCAGACACACACTAGTGGACTAGTTTCATGAATTGCTTTGGGACAAGCCCCTTGGTGTCTCAAACTTGTGCCTGCAGTGACTAAATGTTTGGTCCCTGGGACTGTATGCAGGGACTTGTGTGTCTTGGCTGCAGTGACTAAATTTTAGTCCCAGGGACAAGTCCCACAAATAAACCTGGATTGATTTGTGGTTCTAACCACAGGGCCTTGTGTGTCTTGTTCAGAGACTTGTGCGTCTCTTGTGACTGGTCAGAGGTCATGTGACCTGGTCCCCTTAAAATGAGCAGCTTTGCCCAAATGATGTTCAGAAATGAAGAGCATGGTGATTTGAGTAAAAAGTAAAAACCCCGAATTTCAGCAAGGTTCAATGCAAACTCAAATGGAATAAAAAATAAAACTAGCTTTTTTTAATAGCGTTTATATGGCTCATACAAATCCTATTAAAATAAGCAGTTTTGTTTTTGCTCTCTTTTCACATATGCATTGTAGTGAAACTGGCTTTTTACTAAAATCACCATGCTCATTTCATTTCTGAGCACCATTTGAGCAAAGCTGCTCATTTTAAGAGGGACCAGGTCACGTGACCTCTAACTGTAAAAAGGCCTATTGTAGATAACTACATATAACTGATCGAGGTAGGCTATATCTCTGATGATTTTCTTTTTCTATAAGATGATGCCAAACATCTTGCAACTTTAGGGGAATTATACCTGTTACTGGTCCCCAGTCTGAACCATTTACAGGGATTGGGAATTGTGACTTTTGCAATATAAATAAACTGATTATATTATTTTTCCATAAGGAGATAATTCCAAAAATCTCGCAACTCCTCCCCTCCTTTATGTAAACCACCCTTACACACTATAAATACAATACAACTTCCTGAATTTATAAAGTGCAAGACCTCTTGCAGAATACTTTATTAACTTATACATTCAGTTTATGCAAAAGAAAAATGACCTACCACTAACACCCTAATCGGAACTATCCTAAACTATTGTACTTTAAAGCAGATAGCTTTCATTCTAAAGAATTTGAGTTTGAAGGGAAAACTTGTTTGTGAAGAAAGCAGGCAATTTGAGCAAAGCATCCTTGTCCTCAACCCTCCGTGTTTCTCTTCCCCTGTGAGCAGTGGTAGAGCATGGCAACAACTGCTCCAGGCCTGTATAATTCCTATAAGAGACCCAACACCCCTTCCATGAGGACCCTAAGCACTACTCTGAACAAGCCCATTTTATTGAAGTAGCGAAGATGGCCAATATGGTATTGGTGTGAAAATAATTGAAAAACTCAAACTTTTAAAATGAAACCTCTGCAGTTGAACATTCACAGGACTGCATTCAAAGTATGGTCACTAATGTGATCCATTTCTAACTCTTAGAATGCAGATAATACCTTCAGAAAAATTTAAAGCTGGTTGCCGGCACCATTAAAACATAAGCATAATTAATAATTCTATTGATAATAACTAAATATTTTTTTTATTTCAAGACTGAAATTGTTTTGAATTTTTGCTTGATTTTTGCCATGCTTGCAAGACCTCTGACCGACAAGAAAAATATACACAGCAAAAGATTCATTTCATTGCACACACAACGTGAAGAAATATGTAAAAAAAAATTGATCTAACCCAAGAGGGGCACCAAATCTAATGGGGAAAGAAAGGGATACTTAACTCCCTTGCAACCATTTAGATATTAGGTCAAGGGAATGAAAGTCATAGCTGATTTGCATCCAAAAAAATTCAAAACACAGGCAGCTTTTTTTCATTAGTCATTATTTTACTGTTATGTATGAGACTTACTGTTGTTTCAGACAATCAACTGTCTTCAAGAAAAGTAGGCCAACAAAAAAAACACGTTTTTTTTCTGTTGACAGAGTGAAATTTTATGAAATTATCACTTTTTGTAAAATAATGACACAACTACGACTCTCAATATCTCTTGGCCTGATATTGTGCTAGATAAATCTTAATTTATATTTCCTGATATGCACAACCCAGAGGTTTTGCAAGCATCATTGCTGGTGACTTGCATTGTCTAAAAGTATGTCTTCTCTAATAACTGATCATCAAGAAAGGCTTTGCGTTGACAAGCCTGGTGGTAGCACATGTTATTTACATTTCTTATTGATTTTCAAATAAGCCCCAAAGCTAATGCAGTGTACTCATCCATTTAAAATAAATTAAGCTTGATAAACAGGGTGAATATTCATGAAATCAGTCAGCATGTATGTTTTGTGGGTATTCCCTTTGCAATGGAGATGTTTAATTTCAATATCCAAATCACTTTTATGCATTGTGATTCTCGATTGCAAATCCCTTCCATGTGGGAGCTATGGATAACTTCTGGAATCACACATTGCTCCAACAAACAATGATAAGACAAGATTTAATGATAATAGAGCTGATTTCAAGTGACTGTCATGAAAAATTCATAATAACTTACTATCCAATGTGAAATTTTGCAAGCCAAACAAACATTGTATTATTGTGAATTATTAACCAGTCAAATAGCAAGTTTCCTTATTTTATTAGTTAAATCACAAATGATTGTGTAAATTTTTATCCATGTAACTTTGGCTTATAGGTCAGAGCACAAGATCCTGAGTTGAGCTTCCTTTGCATTGCAATGGACAATTCCAGCTATTGGCATGTGCGCTGTACTTTCTTTAGAAATGTCTTTGGAATGTAACACAACTACCTGGCTACAGATTTCGTACCCCCAAAAATATGTTACATAAATAGCTAAAAATCATTATTTATTTAATCAAATGGGCTCATATATTTGTATTCACAGTCAAAAATTAAATGTCCAATGATTTCTGGGACAAAAGATTTGCAACCCGTGTCCTGCGTACCCCCCTCCCCCCTGGGATCAGATTCTGATAGTTGTGTCCAAAGGAATTTCTAAAGAAAAGAGTCTGCTCTTACTAGGATAGCTGGAATTGTCAATTCTTATTCATTGGCATGTGTAGTATTTCTGTCACAAAACGAAAATTTCAATTGAAATTTACACCTCAAAGTCCACACCAAATAAGAGGAGAGAAGCTCCTCCCAAAAATATGTCACTCAAGCTTAAGGTTCCACAGAAATGCATAACATTGTTTCTAGACAAAGCCTTTCAGGACCAAGAACTCTTAGGTGTCACAATTGTCATGTGAAATCTGGTCAGCTAACAAGGCTGAAAAAAATAATTTTTAATCAGGTTTTTTATGTTATGAATAGAAGAGCATCAACAAAGCCCACCAGACAACCAAATTTGGTACATCACCTATGTTAAACCACTATCTAATGTCATAAGAATACAAAATCATTTTGAATATTATAGCTGTGTCCTAAGTAAGATAACAAGTACAAAGAAATATGAGCTATTCATACAACAGCCTAGTTGCTGGCTTGGAGAGCTTTTTCTCTGCAGAGCAGGAGTATTAAACACCATGGCTATCATCTTGGTACGATTGGAAGTCACATAAAACTGCAACCAGGCTATACTTAGGAAATATGAACAGACAGTGGTCATAGGTTAAAAAACTGGCCCTAAAGAGGACCTGTAGTTATTGTCCCAACTACCAGTGAGAACTCCTCAATTTGGCAAATCATTGCATTTCAGTATCATCTCCAGAATGTCTGCTGTTCCTGAGTTTATACATTGAGCACTTGATTTGACAACCAAAATTGTTATTCCACATCTGTTGCAAGGTTTCCTGTAGTAGGGGTCCTGTAGTAGGACAAACTTCAGGGCAGCCTGGGACGAATGACTGTTTAATCTCATTTTTCCCTGATTACCTATGTAAACCATGGTTGTCTGATGGGACATCTCTTGTATAAAAAGCTACCCTTTAACCACAGGTTCGTACATGCACTGTCCAAGAGAAAGCATGACTGTTTCCAGACTGAATATATCACCCTGGCATAATTGCTATTTCTAAAACAGAAATTTATTTCTAAAAAACTGGCAAAAAACTGACTTCCTGATAGCAATCAAATGTATTACTGATAATGTATTACTGAAGGTATAGAATAAAAAATAGGACACAGCTATAATATAAGTCCAAATACTATTAAAAGATCTTTTTCAATTTCTTTTTTTCATTTTTTTTACAGAATTCACATAAAGCATTGCTGAAGAAACACCCTGCTTTGTTAATTAATTTGTTTTCTTCAGTGATAAATAGAGTTACTAGGACAATATTGAAATTTACAGGCATTATGTCTACATCCTCCATCCTATTGTTATCCTCAGTATCTGTAAAATAGACAAGAAAAATTAGTACAAGGATTCAAGGCTGTGGGAACACACATGAAATGAGGAGGCTATTAATTAGCACACAGAAAGATGTGGGTTGGGGAGGGGTGGGGGTCTGAATACTAGAAAATAGATGAAAATTGATTGAAAAGTGTGGGGGTGCACCCCTCCCCCTTGACCTCCTTAAGTAGTCCCTGGGATTGAGTTTCGCATTGGACCTTGTTATAATCTACCAAGGGTTAATAACTGCTGTGCTTTTAAAACCATTACAGGGAGGGACTACATAAGTGATCTGTTTAATTTTTCCAGTAATTGGAAATGCTTTACAGCCAAAGACGCTCAAGCGTCCCCCCGTAGAGCGCAATAATGAGTTGATTCTTGGAATATTGGATTCCATTATTCGATTCAATAATGCATTCGGCTTGGGGATACGTCTTTCGATTTGAACTGGATTTTCGCTTTTTGATTGGACGACAGAAGACGCAGACGCTTCCATATATGGAAAAATCCACAGGGAGCCTATTGTTTGCGAGATTTTGTACCAATATGGCGGGCCTTTGGTGGACTTTACGAGCTGGTAAATCTCTCCTTGTTCATTTAGAGAAGAAATTGTTGATCAGTATCATCATGGACATTCCAAGAACCAAAGCCAGGGTCAGAGCGTGGTGTCAGGAAGGTAATCTAGCCGAGATCCGATTTCAAATCGAAAGACATTTTCCCAAGCCGAATGCATTATTGAATCGAATAATGGATCCAATATTCCAAGAATCGACTCATTATTGCACTCTAGAGGGGGACGCTTGAGCGTCCTTGGCTGTAATTCAAAATACTGTCCTGCCATATGAATTTTATTTTTTCCTTTTCTCTGGTGACTGAATACAACAGTAGTATGGGCTTGATACACACATTGTTCTATTGTATTCTTGTTATATTCTTGTTTGTTTTTTATTGAGGTTTATCAATCCTATAGGGTTAGATCTCCCAATAATTATCTGCTACATGACCTAAATACAAACATTCATTATGAGTTTGAATGTTGTAGACACTGACCTGTAGTAGTTAGGCTTGTATGGGCCATTCTTATTGACACCCAGATATTTGGCCTGCTCATCCGTTAGGTCTGTTAGATGAGCATCAAAAGTGGGCAAGTGCAGCATTGCCACATATTCATCTGAAATTAATAAAACAATAACAAACACCTTTCTTACAGCATTCGGACAGAAGCCAATATTATTTTCGGTTTAATGGACAATTCCAGCTATAAGCACGCATGCTCTTCTTTATTCAGAAAATGTCCTAGCCCTGTCCCACAGCTACCAGAATGCAGCGCACGCTTTTTTAACAGTTTGTTCGACAAATGTCCCACATCTAACAACACACAGCATGCACATGCATTATAGCTAGAATCGTCCATTGTATAACACCATAATCCATAGCATAAGCTGTACTTAGCCATAGCAGGAAGCACTGCTGTTTTGTCAAAACTGAAACTTACCCATTTTCTTTGGCAACAAATATACATCATGTTTATATCGGCCAGGTGGAGCCTTGTACAATTCTATAAGTGCTATGGCCTGGAAAATGGAATGACATTAAGTTTTATCAGTGCTTGAAATCATCCCATGCCCTGGTCATTCAAATGTACTGTACTGTACAATATGTAACTCAAGAAAAAATCCATACCCCACCATGGAGGGAATTTTCCTAATGACCCCAAGAATAATGCAGTATTTTTTTATGGAAAATAGCACCTTAACTCCCTAGAAAATCAGCCTGATCAAAAATGGTGTCAAAGTACCATAGTGCATTACAGGCAGGGTGTGTGAGCTGCTTTTAACCTTGAAATACACTTTATTTTAAATTTCTATAATAATGGCTTCTAATTCTTTCATTTCGTTTTGTTTTCTCTTGACTGAAACTCTTTCACAAAATCTTTGCACTAAGGAAAAAAAAGTGCATTCCCTCGTGGTGGGAGTATCGATTTTCTCTGGAATAGTCCAGTTTCTAATTCTCTACTCTACCGCTGAATAGGCATCAATGGCGCATAAATACAGTGGGATCCTCAGTTTGAAGTAGAAAAGTTGTGAATACCGACGAGAAACTGATGAAGCTTGAATGGAGAAAATAGACAAAACTGGACTATTGGAGAAATTCAAAACTGGACTATTGCCCCCAGGGGGGGGGGGGGGACTCCCATATCTTTTGACCGGGGATGATCGTCGAAAATTTTCAGCTTCACCCCTAAAAGATACCAAACATGGCGGGCCATAGCGTGGCTTAAAAAAATTATTACCCTAAAAGATACCCTAAAAGATGAGGTCTTATGTGCCAAGTAGGCGCGAAGGACACAGGTAACAGGGGAAAAATACCCATGAAGACATTTCCGTGTTTGTTTCTAATTCATCGTCTTCTCATCAAATAATCTCTCTTTCTTACACGGTTTTTAGAAGCACCATCACGAGAAAAAGCAATTTGGACACAGTTTCGGCCCTAAAAGATACCAATCTGCCTAAAATTTATTGAAGATCAAGATCACCCCTAAAAGAGACCAAACCAACGTGATTTTATCCCCTAAAAGATACGACGATCATCCCGGTCAAAAAATATGGGAGTCACCCCCCCCGGGACTATTGCCCATTACCTGTGTAGTGGCTGTTATTGATACAACAAACGATGGAACACTAGAACAACTCAGGTTCACAAGTCGACCCTGGAACACAAGGTAAATTTTTTATAATGAGAATTTACATAGAAGAAAGCCTCTTTCCTCTAAGCACTAGCAAAAGATGCGTATTGCAGAAAAAACACATGAAAAATAGCATGAAATAAAATAAATAAAACAATAAGGTGAAATGAGCAACAGCAGAGAGAAGACCTCATCACCATAACATTACATTGTACAGTACGTGAGCTATTTCTAAAATAATGGTACATGTACCTCAGCTAGAAGCACAATTCTCTTCTTGTCAGGCCAAATAATGTGATCCACTTGTGTTCGGACCTTTTCCCAGGTCAGATCAGAGGTTCTTAAGCTGGCCTACAAGAACAAAGAATGCTGGTAAGAATGTAACAAAGCGACCAGGTTTACATGCACCCAGCATAATAATATGCCAATCAGAACTATGTTGTGCCATGCCGTTGTTTTCATAGTCATGTGATACACTTTGATTCTAGGAAATAATAATGTCTCCATAAGAATCTCTTGAATAATAGGCAAAGGATAGCAATTTGGTTTAATTACCAGCAATTACATAAAATTGCTACTCACCACATCAATTTCAGTATTAGAATGGCCCATATTACATACAATACAACCATTTTTTAGTCTGTCTAGGTGTTCTCTTGTCACAACATGTTTGTTTCCTAAAATGGAAGACAAAGAGTGACATGAATATGGAGATATTGAACAAACATTTGAACTTAAAATGTAGATTTTCATTTTTAGACACAGGGACGTAGGAGCATTTTTTTTAGCTGAGGGCTAACAACTAGATACAAATTAACCATGTCACTAAAATGCTTCCACAGGTTGTTGATTGTCGTTGTCTGCCTGCCTAGAAATGCAAGTGGTATGGAACCCCCCTCCCTGCTCCTACGTCCCTGAGCCATGACCAGTCAAACTACACAGGATTTTTTCTAAAAAAATACCTGAATCCATCATGGATTACTATTTTTTTTACCCAGTTTTAAAAATATTTCATCCAGTAGCTTTGTCACAATTTTGACAACAGTATGTTGTATGTATAGTATAGTATGTATTATTACTAATCATCAAGCATAGTAAATATTTCTTCTTACCAGTACAAGTTATTAGAATGTCAATGTGCTTGATTACTTCCTCAATTTTTACAACTCTAAATCCATCCATGCTGCAATATGAAAACACACAAGACTCACTTACAGCTGTATGGCCTTACAAAGAATCAGTTTATGATTGGATATATTTTAAAACACTTAATAATTACTGTTATCCAAAATGCCTGCAACATTTTGCCTTTCTCCAGTGCAAAATATAATAACACTAAAAGCACTATCATACATAATGAACGCCAAATCAAATTGAGGGTACACACAATTAAGACACCCCTCCCCACCTCTGCTACCTCTCATGCCACATTTCACTTTCAGGAAATAAGGTGTCTAAAGGCCTGTTATGCTCTGGCAAATATGGAAGCTGGGAAAATCAAGCTGACAGCTGCTCTACTAAAGATGACACCAAGGTATATTTAATCCCTACATCAACCCAGTCAAATGTGTTTACTATTATTTACCAAGCTTGCAGGCCACAAATTGGATCTATTTCAGTGACATAGACAATGGCACCTAACCCTTTTAGGGCAGCACAGCAACCTTTTCCAACCTGGGAAATGCAATGATTTTATGTTAGAAGTTTAAGATAAAATTAAAAACTGGGCATTGAAATATTTTAATATATCCCAAATGCAAATTGCTTGAGGGAGATTATACGAACCTCTCCGTATCCACAGACAAGAACTTGCTTCCCACCAAACATAACATCTGTGGTTCTCTTCAAACTAAAGGAATATATTAAGTAGTAAGATAAGCTACAGATAACATTCTGGGATTCAGTTGTGCACCACACAAGCAATCTGTCACCCTAGGGTGTGGTCATGAGTGTCATTAATTGGGGCTTGATTTCAGGACTTGACCTGATACAGACATAAATACACCTAAAATTTTGACTCTTATTACTTAGGGCATAAAGTAATGACTCAATGGATTTATGCCTGGATTTGTTTTATCAATTATGCCTATAATGTAGATGCAGCAAAAACAAATTACATCTATAGTAGTTTTGAGCACCAGTGGCAGATCCAGAAATTTGGGAAGGGAGGGGCACATCACCGAAGGAGGGTACCATTTTATAAAGCATATGACAAACATGACAAAAGAAAAAGCTAACATCTGAAAAAAAAAAACCTAAAATATTATTACCCTATTATTACTATATTAATGTTTATACATTTCCTACTCTTGGAAAAAGGGAGCACTGCATTTACTGTTTATTATTTCTAAGGAATTACCACCACTTTTATTTGTTCCATTCACAGGGATGTCAACTCTCCCGGTCTATCAGTTTTTGACCTCATCTCCTGGTCTCCCGGTTTTTAAGCAAAATCTTCTGCTTTTCTTTGAAAAAAACGTTGTTTTTTTTCCTCTGGACCTTAAAACACTACAGTGAAAATTTTAGACATATTTAGGTCTTTTTCCTGGCACAAAAGCCCGATATTTTGGTGTCTCAAGGTTTTTCGAGTGGCAAGGTTGACGTCCCTGCATTCAAATAAAGTACAACCTCTTTGCACAGACCAACCAAGGAAATCTGGGATCCTTCCTTAGACATACAAAAACAGTCCTCTTCATTTTCTAATCTATTTGCATGTATTCCTACCTATCTAAGATGGATTCCCGACAGCAATATAAGTTATCAAACTTTGTCTGCAACACAAAAAACAAAATGAAGTTTTAATATATATTCTGAGCTTAGCATTTTAGCAGAATTCAGCATTGAGATGTGCAGGTATTTAGATGGGTAGCAGCAGAGGTTCAAAGAAGTACTCTAGTACAGAATAATATTAAGCAATTATTGGATGAGGTTTTGTGATCTCCAGAATAAACAATGTCGAGACAGGTGGAATCAGGCGAGGCCGTGAGGCTGAGCTTGATTCCACTTGGCGAGACATCGTTTATTCTGGAGATCACAAAAACCGAATTCAATAATTGTTTTATTATACATTGATTCAGTAAAAATACTTTTCTTTCTGTCAAGCAATTTATTTTACACAAGCGCCTTGTTAAAATAGGGAAAGTGCGCTAGTCCCATGATGCATTGCACGCGCATCAAGAATCAGCTAGCTGATTCTTGAAGAATCAGCATGCTGATTCTTGAAGACCCTCAAAGTGCGTGATTCCCGCTCTTAGCCAATCAGAATCGAGATAGTGAGTACAATGTATAATAATAAATCATATTTAGCTCTACCTTAGTAACAGAGTCATTCACATTCATCGCAGGCACTGTCAATTTGCCTTGCTTGGAAAGCTGATACAACCTACATAAAGAAGCACATGATCATAAGTTATAACCAAGTATTTTTATCTATAGAGTTCAATGATTTATGTCTCTCTCTAATCAGAAAAATCTACTATGAAGACAAATCTAAGTGACACATTGGTCTGTTTTGAGAAATAGCTGTACTCTGCCTAACGAGGAACTCAAAAATTAAAAATATTGCTCTTTCCCCTGGTGGAAATTTCAGGCTTTGGCACAACCTCTGAGGAAATTTGAGGCAGCCCTAAGGAAATTTATATAGTTCTCTTGTGACCCCTGTTGAAATTCCAAAAAGCAAATGAATGCCACCCTGTGGAAAATCTGGGGTAAAAAGAAAGGCTCTCTGGAAATTCCAGGGTCAAAAACAACAAACCCATGGAAATTCCAGGTTTCTCAATAGAGGGTAACAGATATTAAATGGCACAGCCCATTGTTAAAAAAGAGGCAACAGAAAACCTTACAGGTTATAACCCAAGATCTGATGGGATGAGGCCTGCAAAAGAGAACCCTCTTATAGGAGGCTGTTTTCCCATGTACCATCAGACAAACCTACATTGGCGGACAAAAGTATTGTGAACACCCTGTTCCCCCTTCCAATGTTAGAGCATGCCAATTTGAATTGAATGAGCACACACCAAACAACATTGAACAGAGTGGGGAACAGACTGGATAGCCAAGTGTTTATTTATTTTTTGGCCCCGATTGTAGGTATTAATGATGCTAAACCAGATAGTGGGTGTCTCACCTGTGAACTCCAGTAACACTCTCTTCAACAATGCCTTTTAGGGTGTTAAATGTACCATTAAACTTCTTGTACATTAGGTGGGTGGCATCACCGCCATCATCAAGCACCATGTTTGGCTGCCAGCTGTTGGCAGTTATACATTTCTCTATACACCACCAGAAGTCTTCTTCTGATTCTCCCTTCCATGCAAAGATGGGAAGGCCTGTGGAAACAATTAATTTCATTTTAGGTAGGTATACACTTTCATGACTGTTATTATTCTTATCTGGGTCTCACACAAGATTTTCTGCACACATTTGTTGCTTTCTCACTGATACTGGTGTTTATACACCTTATTCCAAAATGGACAACTTTTTGTTCCATTGGCCCTTGTGGCCTCACTCTAATGAAACTATCTTTTGTCTATGAGCTTGAGTGAATATAAAACACAAGAATAATTCCTTTGGAATAAGGTGTATACCCATAGACTGGAAACAATGTCATAATCAGACCCTTTAGTCTGCTTTGGTCCATGTAATCATGTCCCCTCACATAAAATCCACACATATGCCTAGATATTCCAGGTAGGTGGGCTGTTAAAATACAACTGAGTTTTGATGTCTAATAATTTGCATGGGTCAAATAATGTATTAGGTTTTGTTTAGTTTGATGCCCTTTCTTAAACCATCATATCCATTATCAATCTAAAACTGGAAATAAATTCGGAGAGAATAAATCAAAAGAGAACCAGGGTATTGAGCTTACCAGACTCTGCCATTGCTGCAGCAACTTCATTCTGCAACAAAAACAATTTATAAAGTGAGCAACAGATCTAGAGTAAGTAGTAGTAGTGTGATCAGCATTTGATATTCTTGGTTTGCACGTGACGTCATCAAAATGACCTAAGTCTCTATGGAGATGTTCTCTGACTGTTGATTTTAACTCTGCCCAGGGAGGCTGTACACCAAATTTCTCCACTTTCTGAAAGAAGGTACAGGAGATATTGCAGAGACACACTAACAGTCACACGAGTCACATATTTGAGTGCTCCATACTTTGCTTAATTTGCTCAGTTCTTACAATTTTTGCAACCCAGCATGTCACAAAGGTTCATATCCAACCATTCCTGTTAGACTTTTGTGAATACAGTTGGTAGAAAAGCCTTTTAGAGAACTGGTAATTAGGCCGCCATGGTGGCGCTCATCTGCTTGGGCACCAACATGGTGGCTCCATACAATTGTTGAAGTGTGCATTAGTTTGGTTATATTTTGACTGGAAAACACCTAATCGGCCTAAAATTTTACCTAGAAACAACACACTTGTGTGTTCTCTCTACAGTGATGCAATGTATTTTGTGATTCGTTGGAAATTTAGGGATATTTATTTTAGTCTTGTGACCAGAGATAACCACTAATTGGGGTTCCAATTTTAAACCTCTTTATTGCCCCCGCAGGGTTTTGGCCCAGAGGCCAAAACCCGAGGAGGCATTATAGAATCCCCCGCGTAAAGAGAAAATATAAGGGTATATGGTACATATGCCAGAAAAAATCTCGATTCGTCGGAGCAGGGCCCGCAAAAGGTATCGGGTAACGTTTATGATTGGATGATCAGATCACGTGACTCGCAAAGGGCCCGCAAAAGGTCTTGGGTAACGTTTATGATTGGATGACGAGATCACATGACTCGCAAAGGGACGCAAATTAATTGACAGAGCCTAACAAAGAGCTGTTCTTCATAAACGTGGGCTTGAGACCTCTGAGACTGTTGTCACTGGCGGACAATAAAAATTATAAACATCACAACAAACTGGTCGTGACATTTAATAAATCACCAAAAACTCTAAGGAGACGCTCAGCCGAAGTCAGTCAGTGCAATCCATAGTTCAGAATTAGCAAATGTTGAGCTGCTGTGGCTGTGTAGTCTAGAGAAAAACTTGAATGTTCAGAAAGCTAAGAGCTCTTAACTTCATAATAGTAGTAAAGCATTCAAAATGGTTGCTATTGTGCTTAACAATAGGTCAACTCTATAAAATCCTCTCTAGCTTTCGCTACGAAAGAATGTGATAATTTACTGACAAGATTTACATTTCATAAGTTCACAAAACTCAGACAGAGGACTTTAGAATTATTATTTTTTGCTTCAGCACAAGGGAGAAGTAAGTCGGCGTTTTTGTCTTCTTCCGTTGTGTGCGCTGTCTGCTGTGTAATGGTTGCCACTAAATCTGGCAAGGACGGAACGCGTTTTTTTCGTTCTGTTAAATTAAGTTCTATTATAAGCTCTTTAGCAGCTTTAGGTGATAGCTGGTATAAAAACGCAGATATAGGTCGCGAAGCAGAGACAGCCAACGAGAGTCTAAAGTCTTGTGTTCTGTTCTCTCCGTTGTAAGTATTTCCGGAAAGATCAATTGGCTTTAGACTTTCAAGTATTCATATTCATAGAATTTTCAAACAATATTTTTGTGCGCAAGTGTTTCTGAGTAATAATGTGTTTTTAAAGTCGTTTTGGAATTGTGACACAGTAGTTTTCAGAAGATTTTTCTGTATTTCGCTAGAGTTTCAGAAGAGTTTTGACGGCTTTTAGTCCTTTTGGTTAGAATTGTTTGTAGAGTTTCGCCTTATAGAATTTCAATGTATCTTAACGGTTTTGTAAATACAACTGACAAACTCCAACAAGCAGATAACGGTGGGTTCGTGGGTTGTCTGCAACAGCTGTAAAAATGTTAATTGAATACTTATTACATCTGCAGTTTAAAAAGCACGGGGGCAGCTCTAGTGAGAACTATTACTAGTCATAATATTATCTGGAATATAGGTTTCTTAAGGTTACTGAGAACCTTCACGCACGTGTTCGAAAAAAAAATCATACACGTCCTTGGTTTAACCAAAACATATCAACCTATATATCGTTGGAAAGCTTATAGAATGGACTAGCGAACTATGGCAAAAAGAATAATTTTTTTCATAATTAGAAATTTTTTAAAGGTTTTATTAAAAATTCGGGTGTGAGAGTTTCAAGAGATAACGCTGACGAACTGCTAGACCTTGACTCCCAAGTAACACATTGTTTTAATCCTTAAAGGTGTTTCTCTCAAAACCGTGTCTGCGTTTTTTAAAATTTTGCTTTGCTCAAAAGTTATCGAACTTTTAAATTTCGAAGGTCAAATTTTGTAGAATTTTCACGCTCTAAAAATTTAAAAAAATCATAACTGTTGAACTAAACAAAATTTAAAAAATCGCAGACACGGTTTTTGAGAAACACCTTTAAGGATTAAAACAATGTGTTACTTGGGAGTCATGGTCCAGCAGTTCGACAGCGTTAGCTCGTGAAAATAGCACACCAAAATATTTAATCAATGCTTTAAAAAAAATTACAGGTATCAATAAGTGATTTCTTTTTGCCATAGCCCGCTAATCCATTCTATAAGCTTTCCAACGATATATAGGTTGACATATTTTGGTTAAACTAAGGACGTGTATGAATTTTTATTCGAACAACGTGCGTGAAGGTTCTCAGTAACCTTAAAGATGTAAAAACAATGTGCGAATAGGACATCAAGCAACAGAAAGCAAATTAATGCCACAAAAATAATCTTATAATATTGAGTAATTCCACAAAAGATCCATACCCAATTGGAAATTCAAGGGAGGTCTCTATTTACCCCAATCACTGTATTCTTAATTGGAAGTTCAAAGTTTGTGGGGGGTAAATTCCCCCATGGTGTGAGTATAGATCATTTCTTGGATTATAAATGATTATTATATTATACACTATTTGAATAGCTATAACCAAATAAATGTTTCAGGCTACCGGTATACTGTACCTGGGTGGAATAAATGTTACATGCACACCAGCGAATATGTGCACCTAAAGCTATTAGGGTTTCTATCAAAACCTGCAAAAGGCATAATGAGACACATAAGAAAAAAGGAAATTAGCATGAACAAATAATATACACCTTTTGTGGGTGACATAGCTGTCCAGTTTAAAGTTTCATGTTTTAGAATAATTATTTTTGCTGATGTGCTGACCAGCTGTGTAGTTAATTGAAAACAAAAGTCAAGTAACTCTGGATACATCAGGGACATCAACTCTCCCAGTTTTGTCGGGAGTTTCAAGATTTTTCGCTTTGTCTCCCACAAGAAATTTAAGGTGACTGCCATACATTTTACTGTATTTCCCCCTGGAGACTTGCAGGAGATTTTGCCACTTCAAGGTTGTCTCCAGATTTTTTGAAGTCCTGGGGTTGACGTCCCTGATACATGATATAAATAACAAGAAGCACAGGGGCTTCTATTTGTCATTACTATTCATGGTACTACACTTATTACAATAACTGGCTTGACAGTGTAACAAGAACATTACTGTGGTCTTATACAAATTCTGTGTATTCTTGTTGTTAATTTCAAACCTCTACATGTAATTGTTTGTAATCACATGGCAAGTTTCAAAGGTTACCCCAAACGCAAAGCACCCCATTAAGATTTAATCTTAATTGAGAACTCAGCATGGGATAGTCCTGGAAAGAAACCAAAACCTGACCCCATTCTTGAAACTGAATGAGAGGAGAATCAATGGGTAGTAGCACAAAATGCAGTTTGGCAGGTGGAAATTGATATTGGGAGTTAACAGAATTGTGAAAACCACAGCAACAGACTGAGATAACAAACTTTCCAGCCACCTAAAACAAACAAACAATTAGATATTTTCACTCACTGCTGCCTGGGCTGTTACATGGGTACATGCAACTATTTTTGCTCCCTCTAATGGCTTGTCAGTACAGTTCCGTTTACGTAGAAGCATCAAGCCAGGCATTTCTGTTCAAATGAAATGAAATGTTGTCAAAGTAATTTTTCAACGAGGTTAAACCATTTGGCAAAAGGATAGATGCGCATTCAAATGCTAAATAAAAGTAAAATAATAACAAGACATATAGGTCAGACGTATAGGTCAAATTCAAAAGACAACTAACTAGGTTGTGATGTAAAGGATGATTCCAGCTATAACGTACGCTCTCATTGCAGGTTAGTAGATGTGGGACATTTGTCGAACGAACTGTTAAAAAAGCGTGTGCTGCATTCTGGTAGTTGTGGGGCACAGCTTGGGCATTTCTGAATAAAGAAGAGCGAGCGTGTTATAGCTGGAATCGGAATCGTCCATTCCAGCTAATGGAGCAAGATGCCATCCATTAACAAAGTAAACAATTTTAATTATTGTCTGATAAAACTGTCATGGGCCTGAACAAAATTGTGATATTGTTGGCCATTGTCTGGATAATCAGGGGGATTCAGATAAACAAGCAAATAAATAAAATAATTTATTACACAAATAATGCTTGCCTTGTTCTGCTATTTCAATTTCCCTGCGACCAAAGTCTGCAAGTTTTATGTTCTTAACACAAAAATCAGTGCTGCCCTTGCTGTTTTTCTGTTTAAGCAAAATGGATATTACATTACAGAGATGCCAACTATATAGGCTGCGTGCAACTTTAAACATACTAGCTCAAATACAATGGTACCACTGGCAAAAAACCCAAAGTCTAAGGATAAGCAATGAATATTGAAAAATGACAATAAACCTTGGTGCCAAATTTTATTCCAAAGTCTAACGAATATAGAAGGCATGCAAAGTAAAACCATTTTTACAGATGTTTGTGTGAGATTTTGTGGGATCAAGCTTCAGTAGATTTTGGTTAGTTGCTCATGTGCAAAGTTCAAAATTTCATCATTTTCATTTTATCATGGAACTAAGTTTTATTCTTATATATCTTTACCAATGTTTAACCAATTGCCTTAAAACTTGGCAGGGTCATTCATTTTAGGGTGCTCTTTCCAGTGGTATGGATGTATTTTTATTTATTGTGCCCCTGTACTAAAATGAACAATTAGTCAGGTCCTGTGATTTCACTATGCATCTGCCTGTTATGTAGCATTATAAAACAGTAGAAGTATGTCAAGTAAGGCGTTGATTACATGAGACCAGTACGAACTCACAGCGATCTGAGTTCACACAGGTCTCATGTATTTTCAGCACCTTTTTTATTGTGTTTATATGAGACTCCTACAGCCTCAAAAGTCATTTGTGTTGGGCCAGCAATCCGAATGAACTCGGCCAGTCTGGACTTTTTTTTCAGACCACAGCTTCATGTTAAGGCATGTAAAGAAATTTACGAGAGCCCATACAAACTCAGATTGCTCTGAGTTTGTACTGGTCTCATGTAATCACCACCTTAGATTGACACATAGTATTTTTTTCTGCAGAGTTGCTTGATCAGTACTGGTTCACAAAACAAAGAGAAATTTTCAGACAAAACTAATACTTGAGGCATATAAAACTTCATTGATACAGGAATTGCATTTCATAAGTTCAGCAATTTGTTATGAGAACTTGCCCTTAGCTCTTATCTCAGGAGATAAGGGCCTTGGAATTCAGGATGGTAAACTACTGCTACATGGCAATCATTTAAAGCTTAGTTTCTGAACACAAAGGAAAATCCAATTGAGTATTCATGTTGTGGTTATTGCTGAATATTATCAGAGAATTATCCAATAATAATCTCATAAAATTCTAACAGCATGCTCCTTCTGACTTGCACGTTTTCTGATTATATAATTCTAAAGGAGAATAATAGCACCATCAGAAATTCTTTATGGATTGTATTCAACCTTCATTAAATTCAATGTTTAGCTGTGTTGACATGTTTGTCAATGTTGATATTGTAAAGATGAAAAACTGCGTGGTTTCATGTTTTGATGCCAAAAGATCGATCGTTTGTAAGGATTTCCACAGCTCAGAATCTAAACATACAAACAATCTTGGATACTGGGAAGTCAAACTGTAAACTAGAACTATTGTTTTGTGACCTTGGCATGGTAACAACATTCTAAAATTACTCTACACTTATAAAGAAGGTTACAAACCAGTCAATAATTTTGAAAACTTCCTTATCTACCTTTAAATAGTTGAAATCAACAACTGTATTATTTAGGCGAAGCTTAAAAAGGATTTTAAATATCTTGGGAATTGGAAATAAATGCATAAAAATTGGAAATAAATGAATGGGAATTGGAAATAAATGCATATAAATTATTTCGTTTAAGTCATTTAAGAGCATATAAGCTTAGTTCAGGGAGATTAAAAACAAAGCTTTGCATCATATGGAACCACAAAGCACCAATTTCCAGTTAGCTCGCTTTGTTTGCAATACTTATATTTTTTAATCATTCTCTCATGCAAATCTGTAGTCACCCCCGTGAATTATAAATACATAAGCAGAAGTTCTAAATCTGTAAAATTGTACACAAATGAGTTGTTGATTGCAAAGAGGGTGGAGTTTTCTTCTTCTATCCCTGTTGGGGATGTGATGTAATGCAACTAAACATTCTGTCTTAATTGGACTTCAGAACTATGCATGTACAAAGTGATATCTTTGTATTATAGACAGTATTAAAACAAAAGAAATGATTTTTCTTTTCACGCTGTCATGTTATTACAGCAACACCCAATAAGTAAAGATTTGCGATTACCTGCTGGCGATCTCTCGGCGAGACATCATCTTCGTCGGACGAATAACTATCTGTGTAACTAGCTGAGGGCAAAAAGACAAGAGCACGTCAAAATCATAGTCACACGCACAAAAGAAAATTTATTTTCCGCTTTAAATATATCCTATTTCCTTTCCTACGGCTCCGCTATAATCGGTCTATCCAAATTAAATCAAGTGTCCGATTTCGTAGCTAAGATAGTAAAGTAGCAAAGGAAACAAATGTAGTGAAATTAAGTAGAGGAATCTTTGGAAATCCTAACACCTCATACTATTATCGCTGAAGGGAAAGTGAACTTGTGTCAGGATGCAAATAGCTACATCTTTTAAGTGAAACACAAGCCGACACAAAGGTGAAAAGTTGCATCTTTTTGCATGAAATAACTGCACACTGTGGAAAGATAGTTAGCAACTGCCAGTCACCTGAGCTCCCATAACTATCGGTGGAAGAAACAGAAATTGAACGCCGGCGAAGACGAGGGGGTCTCCTCGACATGCTCTCCGAAAAACTCAGTCCCTACGGCGTAAAACATGGCCAAATCAGTGTCAAAATCTAAATTCAAGAAGAAACATCAAAAATCTATAATTCCACCTCTAAGGCTCTGAGGCTAGGCGGCTTTTGTGCAGCTGCCGGGGACTTTTGGATGTGATGATGGGAATGCTCTGCCTCGCTGGCCGCCATCTTGAACCGTCAAGTGTGCACAGCTCGGCCAAGGTAGTGACGCACAAACGAGGCTACAAATCACGGTCACGCAACCCGGAACGAATGTGACAGGTCGCGGCGGGTCGCGTTAAAAAAAAAATCGCCAACAAATGGAGAATAGAACACGTCACACAGTACAGTTTGAAGGAAAATTATTTAGTAGATTTTTGCGAGGACAGCGAAAAAGGGAAACGTTCTTGTCAGCAGTATGTTTTCTGGCACTGAACCAGCAGCGAGATTTGGTCTTGGTCACTACTGCTGAGTGAATCTGAGTATTAAAAAACGGAGGTTTCGATAAAGTTTTCGGCCCGAGGATCACTGTGAAAAGTAGTGAAAAGCCACCAGTGATATGCAAAAAGATAAACAAGTGAATAAAAAACCGGATGTTTGGTCGGCGTCTGAGATAAGCTCGTCCAAAAAAAAAGGTTACTCGTTCTTTTTCTAACTCCACAAAAAAACGACTCACACGCGCGGGAGGCACTGAGGAGTTCATAACGCCCTTTAGTCGTACTGTGATTCGAAAACGTATTATAGCTCTTGTTTTGTGGCAAGACAAGTGTTTTCGTGCTGGTTGGGAACTGCCTTCTCTTCGCAAAAAGAACAGGTAAATTTATGTCAGCACTTCTGAAAAGACCAGGCCGAATCGTACGTCTATTTGAATGCAATATGAATCAACTAGATGGTCGACAGACAGATATTTTTATTTGGCATCGTATATATACATGATTGTACATTGATGGGCGATCACTGACAGGGGCGGATTTAGGGGCGGGGGGCGAGGGGGCCGCACGACCCCCCTTTCTCGGGAGATTTACCCATACATTTACTGTATTTGCCGGAGGAAATTCTTGAATTCGTCCAATGTTTTCACTATCCGGTCCCCCTTTCTGAAATTCCTGGATCCGCCCCGACTGACCCTCCACCGCCGTTGTTGTTACTGAGCCTCTGAGTGGCCTGCTAAATACCACAGAGGAAGCCCGTAAAATGTATGGGTGTGGGGTGTAAAGGGTGATCGGAGGGAGGGATTATGAAATTTATCGAAATGAGGCGCAACATCTTCCCTATCCCACTTGAAATACTCAAACACTCCTGGTACTAACAACAGTCCTTTCGAATTGTAAAATTAGAGAAAAACGTGTCCCTGATGCTCAGTCGCACACAGCTAGACGTTTCCTAACAATAGCTGATTTATTTGTCATTATAACGTGTTCTATATACGCCTGCAGGCCAAGGGATGTCACACAATGACGTTCGAATTAATATAACCAACATTAAATTTCCTTAATGTTTCAAATACCTCCTGTTCGGCTCTTCCCTTTGCTTTGAATATCAGGCAAAATTAGCGGAAAACGAAATATGATTCTTTTGGAAACTTTCGATTCAAGGGCATATATAAATGCGAGAAGATATTTTAAAGGTAGTAATACGTGACATGCACGATATGCGTGCGTTTGTGTCGTAAACTGGTAAATGGTGATGGCGGTTGTTAATTTTATTAGGAGCTGGATTATGTAACACCCCAACACCTAGAGAATACTGTACATGTTGAAATGTGGAAACATTACAAGCTCTCACGACTTACTTAAGCTCCTTATGGATAACATTCAGCGAAGAAGGTGACGAGTTGTGCGATCGCAAATACGTGCTGGAGAAACAGTAACTAAATGACAAGGGCTGTCGCCCTTTCACGGTGCCCAACCAGCCACTAGGGACGGTAGGCGCGTTATAAGTGACTCTTGTAGCTAAAGACAGGCCTGCGACTATCCAAACAGAGCCAGAATAATCCTGTGGAACTCGCCCTTGCATCGGAATCAACCTTGACCTCATCGGTCACTGCATTTGAACATATTTGTAATCAAGCGTTTTGCGTTCTCTAGCTGTCGTGAGGGAATAAAGGCGCTGACCTTTACTGTGTAAGGGCACTGTCTAAATGACCAAACTAGTTTGTCATTGGCTATTAACGACCTTTGATGTATAATCGGTTTTTTATTTTCGGTGTGGACGGTGGATTCCTAGATATTAGCAAAGTGTTCTATTATTTTCGGACTTAACTAGCTTAACTGAGAACTGTACGATAAGAACACTTGAGGTTCGAGAGTTTCTGAAAAAAATTAAGAAAATTTGGTTTGGACCCAGCAGCCCAAATAAGATAGGTACGCAGAGCGTATAGGAAGCTGTATGCTTAATTGATGTTGGGGTAAGGGTAGGTAAATCGACACTGTTGGATGGATGGATGACCATCGTTCGTGTTAACACAGGCTACCCGGACGAGCATAGAGCAACTCACTTTGAATGAATCATAACCTAGAAACGTGAAAGAAGGTCATAGGAAAGGACAACATGTAATGCTCACCGGACGAAGGTTATTAAATTAAACAGCATCGAGAACAGACCGGGCGTTTGGGCGAAAATACTTTCCACTAGCAGCCAACAACTTTTTTTCCAGGTGGCTCCCTGGGGGGCTTCATAGAAGCATATTTGCTGGCTCATTACATAGCTTGAGTCTAGACAACTCCACGCTCGTAGCTGCATCATGGGTTAGGACAGGATGGCGGAAATCGTAGCAGAAACGTAAGCTTAAAATCCATTCAGCTCTAAACCTCTACACTTTCGCATTTTAGCTGCGGTCTCTGACTGCGGTCTTTGACTGTTAATAATTCGATGTCAGCCTGAATTTCAGCCGGTCCCTTCGCACTCGATCGTGCCTCGCTTTGCGAAAGTGAAGTTCTGAATTCACCACGAGATGTTCTCAACCATTATGTAATTACTGGCCCAAAATCGGTCAGTAGAATCTGATTGGTTGCGTTTCTCAGTAAGACGTGCAGGTGAACGATTCCATGACAACGCACGCTCCGCCAAACAAAAAAGCGCGCAAGAGAGAAAATATTGGGGTTTACAATTTATAGCGAGGATTCTACATTTTCCTTTGCCATGCGAATCTCAATAGTTAATTTCCACCACCTTACCTCGCCCATCACCAAGTTACCAATGATGCATCTTAGAGCGCGAGAACTATTTTCTTGTCTCTTGTCTAGTCTGAAATCTCTCCCGATAATTAAAAGTCTCTTCATAGGCCATGAAAACACAGATTTAGAAACTGTTAGGCCTTCAAACAGTTTGACAACACCCTGCGGTCAGATATAATCTCCTTGTTTTCGTGTCAAAATCAAATGACGGAAAAAAGTGGTTGGTTTACTTGCGCCAGGATTCATGATTGTGACAAGGGCACTAGCTACGCTAGATCTGGGGCTTTAAAGGGACTTCAGACGTGTAAAGTAATATGAGAGGTGGTTGTCTTTTTCAATTAAGCGAACAGTTCCGCTGTTAAAATTAATCGCGGCTTTGCTCTCTTAAATGACATCTCTGTTGGGTATTATACAACGGTACTAATTCAGGTAAACACGAGCTTTGATTGGCAGACACATGTGTCACAGCATGTACCATAGAAACGCTTGTCACGCACGCGCTCCTCGTCGGTTGCGTCCTGGGAAAATTAGCCACTGTTTTCTAGTGGTAACATTTCCTTTTTCTTTTTTTCATTTCAAATACATTTTTTCATTCCTCTCTACTGTGGCAAATGTGACAAACAAGCCCTAGAGCGGTTTTCACACGACTGTCGTGAAAACAATTGCAATGGAGCAATCACTAGCCAATCAGAATCAAGAGAAATCACAACTTGCTCCTAAATGGCTTTCTTCTCAGCCAATTGCAAGCCGAACCAATTACTAAGTAATTACACAATTGTATTTACTACAGAATTTGATTGGCTGAGAAAAACGAGTAGCCAATGAGAACACAAAGTAATCGCAACATAACAAGTCTGACAGTCATGACACAATTCTGTCGTCCCGGATTCGAATGGGAGGGGTTCGTTATATTTTGATACCTTTTAGGAAAACCCCTTGCAGTCCCTTATTTGGGCGAACGTCCGTATTAAATGCAAGAGAACATTATTTCGCTAGGCGCGCTTTTTATTCTCCTACGCGCCTTGTTTGGATAAAAGCGCAGTCAGGCCCAGACGTTATTTTTTGCGTCTTTTGCGGTGATTTCTCTATGAAAATTGTTTTCGTACGGACTGAGAATGAGTACTAGACATGGCGCGCAATGAATTGTGGGACAGGCGCTTCCTTCTTTTCCTACGCATATCCCATAAGTCTCTGCGCGCCCTGTTAAAACTATCCCACAAACAATTGCGTACCCCAAAACCCTGGAAAGCGTCTGTGGGTACGAGACTGAAAAAAGCGGGCGTGGCAAATACTTTTCTCTTGTTTATACGGACGCTCGTCAACAAGCGACTGCAAGCAGTCTAGAAAACTGCATACTTACAGCTAAAATCGTTGCATCGCAACCCGCGTTTTCAAAACAACGATTTGTTTTTGGCTTTGCTGTTCCGCCAGTCAAATTTTATGAGCCAATCACAGGGCCTAGTGCCTGGCTTTCCGTCTCAACGTTGTCTGGTTTTAGTTCATAACAGGGAAGCCAGTTGACTGCACTAGGCGAAACAGGACAAGAGTTTCATTGGCTCAGATAGTTTCATTGGCGGAACAGCAAAGTAAAAAACAAACAAAAGTAATTTGATGTTTTGAAAACGTGGGTCGCAATGCAACAGTTTTAGCTGTAAATAAAGGCGCGATCAAACCACAGGTGACCCAGGACAATTGTTTGTGTACTACAACATCGAAGTATTGACAGTAATATAGTGTTTATATGGGGATTGTGGTAAGGGATGTTTGGACCTGGAAATTTTTAGGAATTATCAATAAATGTTACTGAAACTTACCATGTTGTTAGTTGTGTTGTCCTTGATGCTCATGTGAAGTTTCACGGATTTATCTGCAATTCGCCATGAGCATCAAGGACAACCACAACTAACAACATGGTAAGTTTCAGTAACATTTATTGATAATTTCCTAAAAATTTCCAGGTCCAAACATCCCTTACCACAATCCCCATATAAACACTATATTACTGTTAATACTTCGATGTTGTAGTACACAAACAATTGTCCTGGGTCACCTGTGATCAAACGGTTCTTCAGAGTTGATGAGAGTTGCTCACCGTAGCGGATGAGAGTTTTTCAGTCAGCAGCTGCTGCCAAAAACAACTGCAGGCTCATTTGGTTCATGTTTGTTTCACAATCTCGTTCACAGAACCTACTCCGCTGTTTGTTGTTTGTCGTAGGCTCTGGCGGCAGACAATCGTAGGGCGATTCTGATCGGCCGAGATTCCTGCTCGCCAGTTTCAAATTTGCCTAACCGACAATACAGGATGTCCTAGATTCTAGGACTTCCGGTTTCGTCTGCGTCCCGAGCCTCCGAGTCAGCATGACCGAGAGGCTCTGGGAACGAGAATGGTTTGTTTCAACCTCGTCCCCAGGGTCTTCTCGGTCGTTTTTTCAAAATGGCGGTGACTCCAGAGAAACACACGCCTAAATCGAGGAATGCTCACTGGCACTTAGATTTTTTTCTAAACAAGCGTTCACCTACAGAAGTGAAAAAAGAATTATGAAAATCATCAGGGTTCGAACCTGTAACTTTCCAGTTACTACACCCTAACCCTAACCACTACGCTACCAGTGAATTCGCTGGTTCGGACAGCTCGTTTTATTCACTAAGTATCTTAATAATATTAATATTTAATAGAACGAAGCATATACTATAAAAATATACTAAAACGATATATTAACCCTTATCCTGACTAGTAGTCTTGATAGTTCAGATATTTTGAATGTTTTTAGGTGAATTTGAAGTAATATTGTCAAAAATATCGTTAAATTAGGCATGGTGAGCATTCCTCCATTTAGGAATGACGCCAGAGAAGACCCTGGGGGGACACCGCGGCAAAACGCAGTTCACATGCGCTAAAGATCAGTCACAATTGAAAAAATCTACATAATATAACAGCGAACGATAAATTTTAAACCAGAATTCGAAATTTCGCCTCGGGTGCAAGCCTTAAATTTCGAGGTGCAAAAGTTCAGAGAAAGATATTATCATATTCTAGTTGCTCTGCAATTTTTGGCCTTACGTTTTGTGTCTGGAGCTTACGTTTTCCAAATTTCCAATAGAGCACGAGATATCTTTGTTATGTATGACTATTTCTTTTGTTTTCATTTCACAGGAAGCGAATCTTTAGCGCATGGCAAATTCGCCTTTTGCCGCGGTGTCCCCTGGGGGAGGGTGAGTCACGTGATCATTATTTGAAAACATGGAAACGAGGTTTGTCCTTTGTTTCGAACGGTCATGTGACTCAGCCTCCCCCAGGGTCTTCTCTGAGTCAACCGCCATTTTGAAAAACGACCGAGAAGACCCTGGGGACAGTCTCGGTACCCAGACGCTTTCCGTTTTTTTTTAGGGCGCGCAAAGATTTGTGGGATAGTTTTAGCAGGGCGGGCAGAGAGGTATGGGATATGCGGAAAAAAATTCGCGAATATCCCACAGTTCAATGCGCGCCGTGTGATACTCATTCCCAGTCCCTACGCCTCCAAAACAATTTTCACAGATAAATCACCTCAAGAGACGACAAAAATAACGTCTGGGTACGAGACAGCCCTGGGGACGAGGTTGGGTTTGTTTTACACTTTCCTCCGCTCTGAACGGAACTGGATACTAGTGCTCACACACAGATTGCTTGAGCGATTTCCGGCTGACTCTTATCAACTCTCATCCCGGGGGGGGGGGGGGGGGGGGGGTTACTGGGTGGTCTTCATTATCATACCGTTACGAACTTTCGGAAAATCGTACTTCATGAGGCATTTTTTAGTAAAAGCTGGCAACAAGTGCCATCTTATGCGAAATTTTACGCTGAATCCGAATTTGCTTGTTGCCAACGCAGATTTTGCATTTTAAGAGGTGAAATGACGTCATGATTGACAGCTGTCACACAAACCTCTACAATGAATTTTTCGCTGATTTTTCTTTTCAAATTTTAACGGCCAGTGAAATTCAAATGTATAAGTGGCAATGTGATATTCAAAAAAATGTATCTATATTATGGGATAGGGTGATTGATGGGCGTAGAACGTCATCCAAAATGGCGGATCCAAGATGGCCGCCGTGCCGCCATTTTGGATATCTGTTGATTGTTTGAGGCCATCACGTTCAAAGGCTAAACTTAAAAAAAAAACTAAAAGACAAAACGATTTTGCAATACATAAAAAGTAGCAACTGACGATTATGGTGGAAAGACAATAATATATATGCAATTATTATACATTGTACTCACTATCTCGATTCTGATTGGCTAAGAGCGCGCGCTTTACTTTGGGAATCACGCACTTTGAGGGTCTCCAAGAATCAGCATGCTGATTCTTCAAGAATCAGCTAGCTGATTCTTGATACGCGCGCAATGCATCATGGGACTAGAGCACTTTCCCTATTTTAACAAGGCGCTTGTGTAAAAAAAACTGCTTGACAGAAAGAAAAGTGTTTTTATTGAATCAATGTATAATAAAACAATTATTGAATTCGGTTTTTGTGATCTCCAGAATAAACAATGTCTCGCCAAGTGGAATCAGGCTCGGCCTCACGGCCTCGCCTGATTCCACCTGTCTTGACATTGTTTATTCTGGAGATCACAAAAACCTCATCCAATAATTGCTTAATATATGATTGTTGTTAGTGAATTTAGGCACAGGCAGCCCAAGTATAATGGTCGTTTAAAAAAAAATATTCTGGCTTGGCGATATTTATAGTGTTTATGTGGCTTTGTGTAAGAGTAATCGAAAAACTCGCTAAATTGCTATAAATCGTCACTGAGTTCTGGTAAATTATGGCAAATAAAAGTAGAAGACTTACATTAAGTTGTCCTGTTGTCCTTTCCTCGTCTAGAGGCGTTTAAGAGTGTTTCCGAGGGTTCCACCGGGCCCCTCTAGGTTAGAGTTTTTCGATTACTCTTACACAAAGCCACATAAACACTATAAATATCGCCAAGCCAGAATATTTTTTTAAACGACCATTATACTTGGGCTGCCTGTGATTTAGGTAGGAAGCGCAATCCACAAAATTATAGCAACTTAGTCGTCCCTACTGTAAAAGTTCTCACTATGACTATTGATTTCAAAGCCTATCACTGAGTCAACTACATCTACGACTATTGTTTTAAATGCATGCAGAATACTCCTCTTACACACACAGGAATAATAATGATAAGAAAAAGCAGGGATAAAGGTGGAAATCATTCTATGGCAATTTAGGCGTTGCTCCAGCCTTTTCCGAATTTTTTTTATGGCCTGGTCGTAGCAACTTTGAACTTATAAGCAAAAGTAGCGAATGTAAGACTTTAATTTGTCCTCGGAGTAGCTTTCCTCTCTATGCTTGAAAGCCCTTTCCTATTCCAACCCTTTCTTGTCTGGGGTTTCCTTTTGAGGTTTTCAGCTGGTCCTAAGGTTTCCGCTATTTTTCGATTATGCCACGGGGGCAGCAGATTGCATGATCGTTTGTGAACGAACTTTTGATATAAGGACTTCAAAGGCACAGTTTTGTTGCCGGACCAACAAGGATGATCATCGTAAACTGGGGATATCGTTTAGATCGTAAAATCAAGCGGCAGTGAATCTGATTCACCGTTTCATATTGATTTGCCTTTTATATATTTCATGGCTTCATTCGACCAGCAGCACTGCATTTCATATTGTGATACCTTGAATTCATTGTCAGGTATTTATTTCCATGTCTTTTTTGACTACCAGAGTGATAGTTTCTAAAAATCAAATTTGACGATGTGGCGGCCATCTTGGATCCGCCATTTTGAACACAGCAGCGCCATATCCGAATAATACGACAATTTTCGTATAGAACCACGTAGAACATTCTAAACTATCCTGTTCAAGTTAAATAGTGTAAATATTCGTTCGAATTTGAAATATAGCGACAAAACTATTTTAAGGGGATCGCGAACAGCTGTCAATCATGATGACGTCATTTTCACCCATTAAAATGCAAAATCAGGGATGGCAACAAGAAAATTCGGATTCAGCGTGAAAAATTACTTAGAAAAACTCTTTGCCAGCTTTACTAAAAAATGCCTCATGCGCCTTAAATATTGCAATTTTCTGATATTTCGTCTAGTCTATAGAGGACGGTTCCTAGACGATACCCCGTTCTATCGGCTGGAGGAAGAAATCGGGACCCCGTTTGGCGGCACATACCCGTATAGCACTTGTAAGGGAGTACGCCCCTCCCCCCCCCCCCCCCCCCCCCCCCCCCCGGGCTCTCATCGTCGTTCGATCGCTTCTCGTGAGAGTGGATGAGAGTGGAAGAGAGTTGGAACTCTCATTATGTATCAGTCAATTCCAGCGGGGACCACCCCCCCCCCCCCCCCCCCGGGACACCGTGGGGCATTTGCACACCACTGCCTTCCCTGGAGTGGGGAATTTTGAAAATTTTGCTTGCCCCGGGGTCGGGAATTGTTTTTCCCCGGGGAGGGGGGGAGGGAATTTGGTTTCTCATCTCAAGCGCGTCGGGTTTTGCGAACTACAACACCAGTTTTAATAACCATCGATCGGCAGTTACAATGTCCCAGTTACAGAAAATAACGCCACATAAAATATAATGCAGAGCATGGCCCGTATACACCACGTTTTGGGGAAGACACATTTCGCAGTTAACGTCTTCTATAGAGAAGAAACAGATTTCGCAATTTCGTCTCAGTGAAAAAACATAAAAATGAATTGACACTATAAAACAGAGTTCCAATTTCGCAAAAAGTCAAGTAACATAACTGCGAAATAGTTGCCCTGCAAATAGAATAGGTAAATTTCGCATTGAGAGATTCCACCGCGAATGGCCTAGGAATGTCTACCGATATTGTACTAATACCTTAGTTTCACTTATTTATATTTTGTCTCACTTTCAATGAAATGAAAACTCGTTCAAAGACGAGAAAACTAAAGTACATTTAAAAACGAATTATGAATGCTCGGACAGTATAAATGGAGTTGAAGTTTTTGTTGTGAAGCTTTGTCACGCAGAGGTCGATGGAATCTTACCGTCTTTATCTCGTCCGGGGGTGGGGCATTTTTCCGCTTTTTGTGTTCCCCGCCGTGGGGTATTTTGCAATTTTGCTAGCCCGGGGCGGGGAATTTTCACATTTTTAGAAATGACCAAAATCCCGGGGGTTGCCCGGGGGGTGGGGGGGGGGGGGGGGGGGGGGGCATGGTCACCGCTCTCATCAACTCTCATCACCGTTTGATCATCCTGACTATAAATATTCAAATAGCTAAGAAAGGAGAAATAAGAAAGTCTGATCGGATCCTTTCTATAATCCACAGTTGCAACTGAAAATTACGCTGCTAGTACTGACAGAAAGAAAGCTCCAGACTTGACACAAACCCATAGGGCCATGCCGGCGGCATATTTTGCGGGCTGAAATGGAGCTGCTTGGAGCCAATCAAGAATATTTGAATTTCGCAAATGAAGTGCTCTAAGCAGAAACATGTTTCTGAAATAGTTAATGATACATAATAATAGCCTTCTCAGGGCTAATTTTATCCCTCGCCTGCGGCACGGGCTAAAATGGCCTTGAGTCGCTCGGTCAAAACATATCATTCCCGGCATAACTAATCGAACGTTCGGTAATCGAACTTAATCGAACACCAATCGTTCGATTGATTTTGATTGAGTTCGGCAATCGAACATAATCGAACCCACCAAAAAAATTTTCAATCGAACATAATCGAACGTTCGATTACCGAACAATGTGCTCAATCAAACCCAATCGAACTTCAAATGAAACACAGGCATTTTTCTAAATCGGAATCAATCACTAACCAAGATTAGCACCTGAGTTCGGCTCGCCTGGCGCATACTGGGAACTGCACCGCACATGAACTGCAGGTGTTAATGAGACGTTTAATCCAATAGTCCCGAATAGTTTTGTTGAAGTTGGTTTTTTCTTATCATATCCCTCATAGGTCTGTAAAAGTAATAAAGACTCAGGCACCAGTCATGATTGAACTATGGGTTTGAGTGATTTTACTGGGATTTTCTTATAAAACTGAGTTTTTTCAGGTTTTGTTGTTATTTAGAAGGCTAAGTGTCCCAGCTGAAAATGAAATTTGAATAAAGCTAACAGTTATGTTAACTGTTCATGGCCGTCTATTTGTTGTGTACTACCCCATTGCGTGTCACTGATGAGTCTTACCCAATTTCTAAAGTCATGCAAAATTTCCGAACAAAATCGAACTTAATCAAACCAATCATTTTGATATGTTCGATTGAGTTCGGTAATCATACTCACCAAAAAGTTTTGTTCGATTATGTTCGATTACCGAACCCAATCAAAACCAATCGAACGATTGGTGTTCGATTAGGTTCGATTGAAATTTGTTCAATTTTGTTCGATTAGTTATGCCGGGATCATTCAGTCCGCGAACATTCGAGCGAACATCAACTATATTGTTTTCAAAGTGCGACTACTCCAAACACCACCCAAGCAAATTTCTTACAAAAGGCAATCACGAACGAGCATCCTGAACAAATAGATGCAACATAAATTTTCCATTTTTAGCAGAAAAAAAGCACGATTTTTTACTTGAAATCCGTAAATACATATCAGAGAATAGGCTAAAATTTACTACACTAAATTCACCCAAGATATTACACTGTAAAACTTGAAGATTTGTTTGGGTGAGTGGCCTTGGTTGGTGTAGTAGCACTGTAAATCATGGTGAATTGTTATAGACAAACAGGAAACTGCGTTAGTAATAAAGCAGGGTAGATTGTGTGGTCAGGATCGCCCATTCAGCACATGTACACATGTGTTAGGTTTGGATGCGTGGTTAGTGTATATGTCTCTCTAAAGTATAATCACTTTGGTAATCTTATCCCAGACAGTTTTCACCGCAGTGCTTTAATTAAGCAATAAAAGTACTTTCCGCGTGCTCTCTGCTTTCTACAAACACGAGGGGGATGTTGGGAGAACTGATTAGAGCACGCAGAAAGTATTTTTATTGCTTTTAAAAATGACATACACACGCGCGACAGCGTTGCGTGACAATCGTGTTTCTCAGGTCTCTTACAAACACGCTTTTTAACCAATCAGAATGCGTACATTCACAATACAACATAGGTGTTATTTTCTAATTCTTATTCAGAAAACTCAGATACAGAGACCCTAGCTAACAGGGAAACCCCTCGAACGCCTGTGAACTGATCTTTGTTCTATATGCTTGAATGCACTCGTGTCGTTTTGTAGATTTATATGTGTAAAAAGATAGCTGAAAATAGGACAAGTTTAGTTGATGAACTGCTTCATATTTTTCCCAAGGGCGTTTTCTAGATTGTAGTTAAAAGTTTAATCAATTGGTGTGCGAACTTTATTATAACAATACTGTAATGAATGCTGACGCGACGGTAAAATATCACGGCAGCAAAATATTAATTGTAAAATAAAGTGACAAGAAGAAGGGAGATGAATACCTCGTTCATGATGAAGTCATGTATTTCCTATTCCGCAAAAAGATAGCAAGACACGTGTAGATTACAAATATTTTATAGCGATCTCAATGATTCTCTGTCACGCATCTACAACATGGCGTGACACCGGAAGTGAACGCAAAACACATGCTTCTTATTGTGAAATCATGTTCGAAAATACACTTGATCGGCTATTTGGCTCAGGATTTAATCGATGTATCACAAAAACTAAACATTTCTTTCGATCAACATAAATCTTAAATAAATGAGAATAAATTGTTCCATAGTATAACAAATGAAAATTATTTCTCTATGTGATTTTCGGTCACACAAGAAAGAAAGAAATTACCATAGTCGCCCTCGGGCTTGACACGCAAACTAACAAAAAATTTCGGCTTGTGATTCACATCGTTTGACGGTCATAATCAGATTTAGTAGAGACGCGAATTAAAAATCATTGGGGGAATTTATAAATAGACATTCTGTTGAGGAACTCGTATTAATCTAGGCCCTCAAAAAGTCAGAAACCTGATTCAGCGAAATATCTCTAAGACTTGTTGTAAGGTCATTCAGCAAAGACAGAAATCTTTTGTTTCCGAGCCTTCGTTTACACATCTTTTTCAGTAAGACTTGGGTAAACTATCGCGATTAGGGCACTTTAAGTTGACGGAGAAATCCTCGGCTCAAATCCCTGTAGATTATTGCAACATTTACAGTCTTAAGGCCGGGTCAAGCCTAGTCCTACCTGTACTATCGCAAGAACTCCATGACACACTTCCAATAGAATGCTGTGGTCGAAGCCATTTTTGCTGGCGAAGAAACAAAACTCAATCACTTTCTCTAGAATTTTAATAGCCCGATTTACTGTTAATGCTGCGAGCCCAAGTGAGGGATAATTTTTACAAAGCAAAGACAAGATATACTGCGAGTAGACTGCGCTTATACAACCAATCGAATGAGTATACATGATATTTTACCGGTTCCGAGCTACACACAACATATATACAGAGTTCACCGTAGGCTTCCGGTAGAAACGTGAGTGACAGTACGGTCATGAAATCCCGATCACTGCCTTACTTCTTCTACCACTCTAGACATACTACTCTATAGTTTCAACTCATATATACTGATTAATTTCTGCGCGCGTAAATCGAGACATATACAACAATGACAAAAAAGTTTACGCCGGTTTGAGGATTCCATATAGTAAGGACAGAGGTGAACAAGTTTTAAATCTCCTTCCCACATGGTGATATATAAAGTATAACAAGTCGCCGGGCCTTTAAAAATAAGTTTCCTACAACTCATCCGAGTCCCAGGGTGATCTACAAGGGACGTCTGTGGACAATCAGAGATGTTTTTATTTGTCAAGTGAAGTTCGCTTTGGAGTCGAACAAGAGACGCGTGTCACGGCGATCGTGCGATCTGACGCGACTCATTCAAACAAAAAACATTTCCATTAACTTACTCGTTTTCTCCCCTCTCGATCTCCGTGAACTTCAGGCTTGGCATTCTGTGCCGACATTGACTGAATGGCCACGGAGTTCTTTCGATTCCACATCGTCATGATTGTGGACCGAGCGCGTTCAGTAAGCGCTACCGGTACAATCTATTATACATGAATCCTCTATAAGCCTTCTATTTAGTATTCGCGACGGCGGACAAGAGCCTCGCTTCGTATGGCCTTGGGACCCAGTTCTTGGACCGCTACGTCACCGTTACCTAGCAACTTACCGAGTTGGCTCACCACATGCACACGCCAAAATGCACGTACCAAGTGTCACTGAGCGGCACAGTTGCAAGCTGTCTATATTTAGGATTGTGTGTATAAATATTAGAAAGTAATTTACATAAATACCAAAACAAAAGAAGAAAACCAATTAAAAAAGCATCGAAGCCATTTCATTTTACTAGCTCGCTTCGCGTTCGACATCAACAAGGTTTTTCCTCTCTCTCTCTCTCTCTCTCTCTCTCTCGAGCCGCCAATGGAATCAACAAAATTTATACCGGAACGGTTTAAACTATTTTATTTAAAAGCTCATTCAAGAACAGTGGTTCTTAAATGTAATACTGTAATCCCTGGGGTTTGTCCTCCGGTTTTGAGGAATTACTTTGTTTGAGCGGCGCGACAGATGTCTATATCTCCAATAAACCTACTGCGTCGAAGCAACGAATTTTCCACAGAAGTGAACAATTATACCCTTTCCTGTTAGATGAAAGTTGTCAGGAGTAATACTGTTTGCAATTGATAATCTACATACTAAAGCCGCAAAAACAGAACTCAAAATATTTTGCTTCGGCAAGTGAACACAATTTTTCTCCAAAAAGGCGGGGTTTAACCAGTGCAAGAACCATTCCCAGAGGACAGCTTTGCCAGTTCTTATTCATCAGGATTCGTTCTACTAAACAAAAGAAGCTTTGTGACGCAACTCGTGAACAAGATTCTTATACAGGGGTTTGAAAGCTGGTTTCCATATAGTCTTATCTGTCGCATCAGTCGACCATGAAACAATAAAAAAAATCCAATTTCCATTGTTTCACGGTCGACTGATACGACAGATAAGACGGCTATATGGAAACCAGGCTTAAGAGTAATCTACTTACGGAGTATCTATTCCAAGTTCTAAGGGTCTAGCCGAAAAGCGCAGCTCAGAAAACAAAAGCTAGAAAACAATACCGTCTGCACGGTTTCATAACAAAGAAGATTTACTGCGCACAGATTCTTAAATCCCTTTCAAAAGGATCGCGCTCGAAATACGAGCCAGGGTAGGAGTACATACAAGCTCTGCTATTGAGTGGAACTACCAATTTACCAATTCATTTTGTATCGTTCTTTAGAGAGAAAACTGAGAAAATAGAGGAGAAACGTGTATTTGTTTGTCTGAGTTTGTAATTAGTGTGACGTCATCTGTGCGCAGCGCTATTCACACATTCAATGGTTACATTGTATTAGCAAGTTTCTATTCCAGGAAGACCAGGTAAAATGATAACTTAGCCGGCTCTTTACCTTATGATGGCTTGCCTTGGTAGCATACCAGAACGTACATACAGAGCACACTTGAAATATCTGTATTTCAGTCCGCATTTTGTCTCATTTTAGAACGCGATTTGCCAGGCACTTATTAAACTTAACTACAGTTAATGACAAGTTGTTTCGCTTTTCTTCTATTGTACACGCCTACAGGTCTGTTTACTTTTTTCTGGCGCGTCAACCGTTTCGGTTGACGTCAACCGTTTCGCTAATGATCAGCTGCAGTTGTTTTCCAAGGCTCTTCCAGGCTTCGGATTGATAAAATTGGTTACATAACACTGTTAAAACGTGAAAAGCGGTTATATAATATCAGGACTCGGGCACACGAGATACAGTAGATTCGCGATAATTCGAACCGGCGTTCTTTTTTTTTCGTACGTATAGACAGCGGCTACTGCTCGTTGCATCAACAACAAAGAAAAATTACGCCGCCTCCGTCGTCCGTTTATCGATACCTGTCCGACCTAGCAGGTTAGACCATGGGTCTCCCTCTACAGTCCGTATTAATGAGGGCGGAAATACAGTAAATGTATGTACCAATTTCAAGGGAAAATATCGGTGATTCGTGTTAAAGGAGGTTTCGGGTTATTCTCAGTATTCTGTTATCAGGGTGCAACCGAAAAATGGTGCTCCGGGAAACTAAAAAAAAACAGGCTGGGTTGGCCCAGGAATGCTTACGTTTTCCAGACATAGAAGGCCCTCAAAACTGCTTGTATTTATTGTATCCGGTTTCCGATAGTGTCCTCTGGTTTCGCCCTAGATTCTCGTGTTGGATTCTACTCTGTTTGCCCCAAAAGACAAGGCATCCTCTATAGTACCAGCGCGAGGGCCTCGCTGTGCCTGGACACAGCATTTATTGATTTTCCACCTGCTTGTAGTACAACGTGTCTTCACGAATGAAAACGCATTGAACGCCCGGAGACGGAATTCTTTAACGAGCAGAGGGGTGACACACTTGCGCGCCATTTCGCCTCGCGGTAGTCACTAGGCTGGCCCCATACAGGGATGTAGGAACATGATTTTAGCTGAGCGAGGGGGTTAAAAATGATAAAGATGTACCCACAAAAAATCGTAACTGCTTTAGTACTTGCATAACAGGGCTAAAACCGAGACGCTTCCACAGGTTGTTGATCTACGCTATGCAACAAATTCGCCGTTCGCGTTGTCTGAGAAAGGCAATTCGTAAGGAATTTACCACAAAGCTGGGGGACACAGCCTCCTTCCTCCCTCCCCCGGGCCATACGCGGAAACCAAGCCGACTGATTACTGATTCGAGTCAGTCAGACATAAGAAATGGTGCCGATATCAAAATTGATCAGTGAGTTTTAGACAATGACAGCTCGAGTGTACAGGATCATTCGACATCTGTTGTTATTCACTATTGGAAAACACTTGCAAAAATGAATTCCAACTTTGTAGAGCTCGACACGGGGTACCTTGTCAGATAAGCCTGCGGCCCGATAGCCAGCGCTTCAAGCTTTCTTCCCCTACCTCAAGCTCGCTATAAACAATATGAAAATTAAACTTTGTTGGGGACTCTAGTGCCAACAGCACTCAATAATTGAATTGTTGAAAGCTTACAGTATAACAATAGCACAATCAATAGTATCAATTTCTGAAGTTCTTGAGACTTCTAGAAGTAGAAAATTGTAGACATGATTGCAATATTTAAGGAAATGCAATGGAGATGTAATATAAATGAAAAGAAACGCACATCAGATAGCAAGGGATCCATTGGGGTATATCTGCCCATGGAGTTATTATGATCAGACTTTATCTCTGTATCTCATGGCGTCTGGATCCGCAAGCTCGAAAATTCAAATTGAAAAATAGGAAGGTAGAAAGAAAGGAACTCAAAATTTGGTAAACACACAAAAATATGAATTTCACAATACATAGATGAAAGAGACAGACAGCACTTGAGCAAGAGGAGCAATATCTTAAGCGCCCTCCCACTGATACGAGTGTGTAATATTGTATGTAACGCTCTGGGACGCACTAAGCCCACTGACTGAGAGCAGCATGTCATCGACCACGCTGATTGGTCAATCGCAGCTCACGCGGAGGCAAGCACGCACGAAGTCGACAAACTGCGCAAGCGCATCTGAAATAATCTCGTTGCGTCATCAAATAGAATTTTAGCCCCAATTTCGATTAAACGAGGTATGATCGAGAGCGAAGGGAAGCTGAAAGCCAGGCCACAAGAATTTACGTAAAAATTTAGACAATAACTTTTTGTTTACATATTGAGTATCATTCTACAAGAAATGTAACGAGTGCAAAAATGCAATTTATTTCATCTGTAATTGTTTACAGCATATATTTTTCAGTTCCTTACTTTTTCTTTACTAGCTAACCAAGAAGCAAATATGCTATTTTAATCCAAGAGCTTTGTTCATCTCCACTCCTCGCGTTCTCTCGATATATTTTTGCCTTTCCTAAAAAAAAAATGTTACACGCTAATCTCCATCATCAAATTAAAACTACCTGTTTTGTAGTTTTAAAAATGCATGTCATGGCACCTGAATTTCTAATTAAGCAATTGACTTTTAATATTGTAGACAGTGTGTCTTGATGGGAGGCCGGTAGGTGCAACAGAATGAAACCAGAACAAATCGGTTATTAAATCATTTTGTTGTTACCCGGGTTCCCTAATTGTTGCTAAATGGGTTCTTTGCAATGACCGCTTGTTGGCTTCTTTGGCGTGTGGTGAGCGTGCGCCTAAACGAGTGAAGCTTGGAGACTCTGGTGCCCAGTTAGCATTCACACATACCAAACTAAACAATTACAAGCCAATGGAAAAAAGGCCAAATGTTAAACGATATAAAACGCCATCGTTTGAGAGTATATTTGTAATACTCACTAAACAGGAAGACCTGCGTGGTACTACGGAAAAAATATAAAATTTGCGAGTATTTTTAAATCCTGTAGAAATGCGCGATGTGTTGGTGAAAAACTGTTCTTATTGCAGGGTTGCGATATTGTTCATCGCTAGGGAAATGTTCCCTGTAACACGGTATTTTCTTTATTCTCTGTACAATATGCTGGACTTTCAAACTTTTGTGCGGTAACGAGGGACGGAGAGTCCCCCTCACTAAAGGACCAAAATGCTGCACAACCGAAGCCTTTCTTAATTTTAATCGCTTCTGTTACCAGGGCGTGTGTAACAGCTTACTAATCAGATTGCATTGTTTTGCATTCTTCAAAATTACCTGTTTCAACAAAAAAGTACTGTGCAAAAGCTCGTTAATAAACAATGAATTTCAGTACCTGTGTTTCTAGGCCCGGCGTAATCAATCGAACGTTCGGTAATCGAACTCAATCGAATACCAATCGTTCGATTGATTTTCGACTTGTTCGGCAATCGAACACAATCGAACTCACAGCAAAATCTTCACAATCGAACAAAATCGAACGTTCGGAAATCGAACTTTAAACATACTTAGATTTTTCTCCCTAAAGGTACCAAATTGGGTAGTGGTTTTATCTGATTTTGACTCCAAAAAGGTACCTACAAGTCCGAATATAGTGCAGAATTTTTAAAAGACCTGAGCTACTAGACGTTTGAAGCTACAATAGCCTGTAAAAGATTATGTGCTGAGACAGTACACCAAATGTTTCACTCCAAAATATGCTACCCTAACTAGCAGAGACTTTTCCTCGGTAACTCGCTCTTTCGTTTTGTTGCTAGCGCTCGCGGTATTGCTGTCGTGCGTTTTCATTTGTTATCTCGCCCCCGGCCAAAACAACTACGCGAATGTGTGACACGTGACTAACTTTGTAAAATTTTAAAAGACTGGACAGAAGAAAGCACTCATGCTCGCAGGTTACAATGTGGTAAAACATGTTTCTTTTTACCCCCAAAATGTACCAGAGGGTCCTAAAAATTACATGAACCAAAAACATCCCCTCCCCAAAGGTTTGGAGTCCCCGTCTTTCTCCGGGAAATCCTGTCACACATTATTCATAATTACCGAACAAAATCGAACAATCCAATCTGTTCGATTGGTTGGTGTTCGATTTTGTTCGAAAATCGAACTCACAGCAAAGCTCGCGTTCGATTTTGTTCGAGTGCCGAACAAATCGAACGATTGGTGTTCGATTGCGTTCGATTGATTTTTGTTCGGATTTGTTCGATTGATTACGCCGGGTTCTAGGTCAAGGTCACACAGAGAAAAGCATTACAAAGGAAGGAGTTCTGAAGACCTCTTGACCCAAATAGCTTTTGAAAACGACTCCAAAAATAAATAAAAGTTGCAAGGGAATGCCATTGCATTTCATAAAAAAAACAATTCCCTCTATGCATCTTGTCCTAGATGTATATACATGGAAAGAAGTCAATTTTCAAAGTTGGAACACCTGTTACCCTGTTTGAGCCAATGACATGTCTCATTTCTATATTAATTTTTGCCGCAACATTTTTGGGGAGAAATCTCTTTTGAACTCAAAATGTAGCATAGCTGATGGCCAAGCTTAGATGTTTGAGTATTCCTTTTGAGTGTTTTGTGGCTTATATGTAATCAATTATTAGTGAAAAGTGGTCCTAGTAAAACCTTCTTGGTTAGAGTAAACGTTTATGTTTCTGTAAACACTGTTTCTGAGGCAGTGTTGTAGGGAGAGATCTAAAATTAAAACAAACTGTAATGCTCTAATGCATGCAAGTTATTTACACAAAAACTGTCAAAATAAATGAATAAATAATTATTGCTCAACAAAACACCAGTTGAAAACATATACATAACTAATTATATTACAAGTGAATTTGCTTACCAACTCCTGGTTGGCCCGGTAATCTCTCCTTTTGTAATCAGTCCATTGTAAGAGCAATTTCTTTCAACTTCTACAGCAAGCTTTTGGTCTTCCGTTAGGGGGGTAGCAAGCCTAAGAGGAATGACATGACATACATTTGCAGTCATCTTGCCTTATCTTCTATGACACTTGAAACAACTGGTGAAAAAGAAATTCTTCCCTTGGGGGAGGGGTTGCTCATTGGGAACGTTCGATTTTGCCCCTAAAAGGTAGCAAAAAGGGTGTAGCTTAGTTGATTTTGATCCCTAAAAGGTACCAACAAGTGTGAAATTGATAAAATCATTGTTGCTTGGTTTGCTAGAATAGACCCCTAAATGGTACCTATATCTTAAAAAAATTCAAGTTTTCAAATTTTACCCCTACAGTACGACTAGCACACCTGCCCCCAAAATAGTCCCCCTGGGGGATAGAGTCATGTGAGATTCTAAAGAGCCCTGTCAATCACTCCTTTGTTATTGTTTTTATTCAATATTAGAAGACGAATTACGCGTAGAAATCTCAAAATAAGCATCCACAAGCAAAGTTCTATACTTGATCTATACTGCCTTAATCAGCTGATTGAAATGAATGCTTTCTCAGACTCAGTATGTCGCTAGGCTGACAATTTGTTTGTGGTATGTCATATTTTCAGAATTTTCGTATGGAAATGCTTCACTATTCCAAGCTCCCCAAAATGCCCCCTTAAAGGAAATCTGTATACAGTAAAAACAATGCAAATAAAATAATTTTTATAGACTTCCAAAGCAAGGAAACAATTGAAAAGTTCTGGGAATTGTTACAAATTTCAATTGATCTCATTGACGGAAAACTGGAAGAGTACTGGAAAACAGTGCAAAGAGCTGTGATTGTATAAGATTAAGGTATTCTATTGACCCACTGCCCCTCTAGAATTTCAAATTCCCTCTTTTCTTTTCTATTCAGAGAGAAGTCTTTAACAACCTACATGTAAGGACTCCCAAACCCCCTTGGAATTTCTGGTAAAAAAATACAGTGATTGTTAATTTTTTACAGTCATTGTATGGGAAATAGGTTAATTGAATTTCCCATTCCCTACGTGGTGAGAATAGATTCTTTTCTTGAATTACACATTGTGCTAAATGCAGTCTTTTTGTCTTTCTGTTCACTTAAGTTATTTTAATTGGTTCTTATAACTTACGCTATTGCTAGTGGTTTGACTTTGTACAACCGACTCAGGGAGTTTATGGTCCATAACAATGGATCATCATTTCTTAGCTCTTGGGCCTCTTTTATCTGAATAATATAAATTTTGAGAGAAACATTTTACTGAGATAAGATGGCTTTTATTATAAAATCATCACGTCCAAGGACGAATTGCGACCTTATTTACAAATTATCATATTCAAAAAATTATGGAAATTTAAATTTATAATTTATGGACTGGGCCTCACAATGTGTATATATACAATTTTTACATGCATTTAATAACTATAAGAAAAAAATATCATTCTGAAAATCATATAAAATCATAAATCATGTGTAATATCATAAGTCATGTGCCCGTAGGCACATTGCTGGGAAATAACGTTTTTTAAATCTTTCAGTCCTTTATTTGTACAGAGTTGGTTGAGCAATATGCACAAAATAATATCTATTAAAGAAAAAATGCAATTGTACCTCTTGTTCAGTCAGATTGTCTCTGTAGTCTTTTATTTCCTCTTCAGATAAATACCACCAAGGTCTTACAGCAGCATCCTGTTATGTGATAATAGCAGAAAATAATAGATAGTACTGGTAAGAGTATCAACATTACTATGAACAGAGATGCCAACTCTCCCGCTCTGGGTCCAGGGTGGTGAAGGGGTTCTCCATGATCCGTGATTCACCCCAAATTTGCTCCGTGACTCGTGAAAACAGGAAAATTATTGCCATGATCCGTGAAATCTCATGCCCTCGTGACCCGTGACCCGCAATGTCAGGAAGCGCAATTGTTAAACATCATGTTCTCATTTACTCCTGGACTTTCCTCATTCTTGTAACTTATATGTCCAAAATTTGCAGCACGCTTCGCGCGCATAAAGAGGATACTTTGGTGTAGCATTTAGAAACTAAAACATCCTACTGTGCTTTTTTTAGTTTTGGAAAATTTCTATTATGTTTTTTCCGTGACTCCATTTCTTCAGCGTGATTTTTATGTCTCAGAAATAAGAATTTCATTAACCGCGTAGATTGATGTTCAAAATCGCAGCACACTTCGCGCGCATCCAGAAACATACAAGCAAGGCTCGGTACTGATCCGAACCATCTTCATAGCAGCAAAAATTCTGATCTGGATGCTATGAGCAAACCAATTTCGCGAAATGATAAAATAACAGGAGACCTTGAAATCGTACTTTATTGAATTGTGATCAATTGTCGTTTTGATGGCGATATAATTTAAGTGAAATCTCACACCATCAAAAGAAATATCAGGAAAAAAGATCGAGCACAGTACTTATATCACTATTATTTACTTAAAACACAACTTGCATAATCGTTTTTAAAATTTTACTTCCGTGATTCGTGAAAAGCGTTTTCAGTAGCTCTGTGATCCGTGAAATAACGAAAAATCGGTCCGTGATTCGTGATCGTACCCCCCTTGGGTGGGTCCAAATCCCTATTCCTGCTTTAATAGATATAATGTAAAGTGATTTCACAGTGCAAAAGATAGTTTGTAGGTCCAAAACACCCATCTCTCACATTTTGAAGGGGGCAAGCTAATATTGAATGAGGTTGCATCTCACAATAAAGTGAAGAGAGGGGATCTTTCCTCTCTTCACTTTATTGTGAGATGCAAAAATAGGCTATAGTTTCACTGGCTATAGTTTCACTATAGACGTTTCAATTTTAAGGGTGCAGTGTTTTTGTTTTCCTAGTTACTTCATAAAAACTAACAATAGTTTCTAGTCAATATAATTCTGAACTAGTCAGTAGATGAATGAAGCTGCTGTTTTAAATCATACTCATTGCATTTCCAGGCCCCATTAGAGTTTGTTGTACTTTGAGTAAAACAGAGCTCTAGGGTCCTGCTTTTCTGGATGGTAAATGACAAAAGCCTTGCTATTTTTGGTGACAGTAATGTCTGGCCTGAAAAAAAAGAGAGAGATCAGAACTGCACTATAAATATTCTTTGTCACACATTTTTTATTTTATCAAATGCAGGGCCCAACATTGTGACCATATGGTCGCCAACAGCGACTAAATTTGCGGGCTTGGTGACCCACATTTAGAGCTACGGTAGTCACCAAATGGTACCCCATCTTTCTAAGTTCAGCTGAAATTCATGCTTACGTGGTGACTACAGCTGTTTCAGGTAACACGCGACTTCGCCGTTGTCAGATTCTTGGAGTTTGGCAGTTGGGTTTTCTGCATTGTCAATCAATGCAATCCGTGTGAGCCAATCAAATCCTTGCCCAGTGCATTTGTTTGGCTTCCCTTGGGAGACATGCCGCGACAGAAGCCAATTCACTGCACTAGGCGATTTGATTGATGTTGCAGAAAAACCAAACTGCCAAAAAATGATTTGAAGGCACTGGTCACGTGTTACCTGAAACAGCTGTAAATATTGCTTTTTGGCGACTAAAATGTTTTAAATTGGTCGCCAATGGCACCTAGCGAAAAAAGTTAATGTTGGGCCCTGTCTTCACATGACATCCTGGGAGTATACTCTTCAAGCGTAAAAATGACAGAGGAGGGTGGGAGAATGGACTCTTGAAAAATACAAGTATTGGCATCCCAAAATACAGGTACTAACTTCTAAATGAGCCTATGTCAGCCACTCCTTTTTTATTGTTTTCATTCGATATTAGAAGACAAATTACGTGTAGAAAGCTGAAAAATAAACTCCTAAAAACAAAGTTTCATATTTGCTTTACCAAATTCAATCAAAGACATTGCTCTCTATTCTCTAAATAAACCCATGGAATGGATGCTTTCTCCAACTTGGTATGTTGCTATGCTGTCAAAATGGCAGCTGGCACAGGCTCTTAAATATTTATACTCCCCAAAATTACCACACTGGAAATTCCTTATCCAAGAAAATGCACAAGGTTATAAATTATCTTTCTTTTTCAAGCCTCTTACTAATCTTCCCAGTAGACCGTTACACCTCTTGGTCTTTCAGCCCGCCGGCGGCTGTCTAAAATTGATCGCGTGATCACTATTGTTGTACCATGTGATGAGTTGCTTATGTACCACGTGATCAATGTTTGTGGGCGTAAACTTTGAGAGTTTGTTGTTTTTCTGCATTCCAACGAAGTCTACGCCCAAAACGGTTGATCACGTGGTACATAAGCAACCCATCACGTGGTATAAAAAAGTTGATCACACCATCAATTTTAGACTGCCGCCAGCAGGCAGAAAAATCGAGAGGTGTAACGGTCTACTGGGAAGAGTAGTAAATACCTGGCAAATGTTTTTAACCCCCAACACTTCCAAAAATGAGAATGTATACCCCCAATATGCCAAACTTGCCCATCATATCTTTGCCCAAGTACCCCCTTGGGTTACTCAGTGCATGAGCACACCTTGCATTTTAAGACTGAAGGTATAATCCTAGCCTGTTAGAAGGCCCTTGCCTTTGACATCTGTTATAAACCTCAAAAGAGTTAAAATAGAACTTACAGATTATCTTCACTAGTTGTTATAGCCTTTGGCCTAGCATTTCTTGTAGTAGTATAAAAATCCAATTTCATAGGATCATTAGACAGTTGATATTCTGCTTGTATCTGTTCCTGGGTCTTTGGTCTCTCAAGCTTTACCAAGCTACGTCTGCGTCTCTGTGCTGCTTTAGCCCAAGCTGGGACTCCCACTGTGCGTGGCGTCTTCTTTAAAAGTACTGCAGATGTAGCTATTCCTCGCTGACATGACTGGGAAACACCTGGAAACAGACAAGTTGTAGTAATGACAGAGAAACGCCAACTTTCTCCTCAGAACTCTGAGGGGTGGCTTTGCCCAATAATTCATTTTGTGGCTCAACCTCTCAAGTTTTATTTGTCATAACATTGTCCAAGTGATACGCACACCTGTCAACCCAACTTCATCAAAAATCTTGAGATTCTCACTCATGTGGCAAGTAAATACAGAAAATGTATGAAAAAAATCCTGAGTGACAATGCGGGTGAAATACAGTAAATGTATGAAATTTTTCTCAATTATTATGCAGGTGACAGGCTTCAAATCTTGTGACACCCGCCTAATGCAGGCGAGTTGACAGCTATGCATACACCATAGGGTTTGGGGAACGTTTCATGACATCGTGGATGGCAAGATGGGCAAGACATGCCTAGCAGTTCTTCTTCATTTAAGAAAATTTCTGACTTCAGAAATAGAAATGTCGGTTCCAGAAAATAATTATCCATATGTATGTCTTCGGATACCCTTTCCCTACTCCTTTGGAATTTCCAGTGTCAATGGAAAATTGAAATTGATATGGATTTTTTCTTAGCCTGCGAGCCGGCTCTCCAGTGGGTTTTCCAGAGAAGAATTCGTTAGGGCGCGCGCAGGGTTCCTGTGGCGTCGGGATTCCTGTGTCGCGAGGGGAGAGAGAAGAAAGGAGAGCCGGCAGGAAAGGCCCATGTTTTGTCATGCCCGCCCCCGTCACGGCTCAACGCTTCGCATCGAATAACATGCACAATACCTGTCAAATCTAGCCAATAAGCGGTCGGAACATGCAAACACAAAATGACAGCTTTCCTATTTACAGTTGTAATATCAAGTCGGTAATTTTAGCGTTCTTGTGGAGCTAACATGCTCGTCGAATTTCTCGCCGCTTTCTTCACTGTTTCTCTGTTTCTTTTTCCTGGAAATACACGCGAACGCTTGCTAATTAGACTGCTGGCATCAGCAGTAAGCGCTCGCTGTGCGTTTTGGTGAAGTTTTCATGCTGGGGATCTCGCTCGTCGAATTTCTCGCCGCTTTCATGCCTATTTCAATCTATGTTATTTTCCCTGGAAATACACACGAACGCTTGCTACGCTTGCTAACACGAAGATGGTTTACCGGGACCTACCGAAACTGAAAGCAATCTCGTCAAAACAATCAACGCACAATTCCGTAGATGATCCTGCCGTGCTTGAGTTTACTAGTTTGAGTTCGAAAGAAAAGTTCGGTGTATCTGGCAAAGAACAAGTGACCTCCTCGACAGAAAATATATTTCTACCACCCAGAAGAGAGAAAAGACTCGGAGAAATTCGTGCATGCAAGGAATCTGTGTGTAATTTGAATATCATTTTGTAAATTCTGTGCCGTGGAAGAATCAGAAGATAGTGTTCAGGTTTAGCCTGAATTTCCGCCGCCTCTTCGCTCTCGATCGTAGCTCACTTTGCAGAGTCACTCGACAGCGAGTCAATCAACGGCTGAAATTTAGCTTACAGAAGATTCTGGTTCTTACTAAATCACTGTAATGTTTCCTTATGTTTGGTGTTTTAATCACACAGACTTTTTGACCAAGCCGTGCTAAGGCTAAGAAAACGGAAACAGGAGAATTGCTCGGAAATAATATGTTTGTTTGTGAAGATTGCTTCGACAACAAGTCAAAATATTCGAAACTGCAAAAGACAAAATTAAGCTTTCCTTTATTAAGCTTATTAAACGTTTCGAATTTTTGTACTTTGGCTTTTTCATCTTCTGAGATTCATCTTCCACGATAATACGCTCAACTGACTGTCTTCGCTTGAGAGCGCGTCCAAAATTCAGCGCTTCGAGCCCCTTCTTCGCTATTCAAAATAAAAGGGCTTTCACCGTTGGCAAAATTGCAAGTATGTATCTCCTTTCAGTAAGGCAATCGATTGCTAAGCATGAAATAGTCAGGAATAGCTTTCTCGACTTAATAAACCACGTTGTTTTCCTTCAATGTCCCCGTGAATAAACTCACATCTGATGAATGTTGACACATTTCTGACAGCTCATATGAGTTGGCCAATCAGCGGCCTCCGTTCGTCAGCGAACGGGAAGCATGAAAAAAGGTGGGCCTTTACTGCCGGCTCTCCTTTCAGTGACACAGGAATCCCGCGCGCCAAAAAAATCGAATATCCGAAAAAACCCACTGGAGAGCCGGCTAGCAGGCTAATTTTTTCTGGAATCACACAATCAATGAAACTTTACATACAGTCTTATCACAAGCCACTTCTAAGGCAAATACGCTTTGAAAAGGGCTTCCTCATATTAAAACAAGAATGGCTCATGAAGTAGAGGGCAGCAGCCCCACGCAGCAGCCCATCACTATCAGAACAGATTTTATTTTCCTGCATGTTTTTTCATGCCATCCAAAGAACCATCCATGCAAGGGACCCTGACTAGAGCTCCACCCTGTCAATTTGTATAATCCTCCCACTTCGAATCTGAACCCCTAGCTGTAAGTTGTAAAAAATGAGTAAGTTTTACTTCAAAACTGAAATGGACTGCGCGGTACTTCAGTTTTTTTTGGGTGCACCAAATTCTCCCAAATACAGCTACGATCACCATTCTTGAAGTTCATATATGTAAAATAACCTCAAAACAATATGTTCACACATACCTATAACCATTTGGAATCCATCATTTAGCAAAACAGTGGAAGTTCGAGAGGAACAAAACCGACATGCAAAGACTCGCACTGAAGCCGCCATCTTGAATAAGGCCCGGTTACCAAAGACACTGAATAATATTATGGGGGGAGGGGTAAATAGGGTAAATATCTTATATTGGTCGTATTTTAGGCTGATTTGCTTGAAAAATATTTTTTTAACTTCAGAAATAGTGGGTCCGGCAAACAGAGTTGTAATATATGTAATACTGTAGATATGCATGTATGTATATATCCTGTAGATATAAAGGAGAAGCCGAGTAAAAAGCTCACCTGTCTCTTCCCCCCTCGTGTACATGCATGTTATGATGGAAGCGAGGCCCCCCAAGAGCCCTGTTATTTGTGCAAGAGAAAAACTCTCTTCTTCTTCCTCGCCATGAATTTCTCCTAAATATCCTCCCAAATGCGATACGAGTTCGACTATGGGCCAATGTTTCGGCACGGATTGTGCTGGATTATGTCCTAGATGGTCGTACAGACAGCAAAAAGGATTTGATAGATATACCAAATTCGCGCCAAAGAATCATTGGTAAGTGAGAGGTGCAACTATTTGCAAAACATTCGATATTTTCTTTCTTGTTTTGAGATTTAATAAGGTCATAAGGTCTAATAATGATAATAATAATAATCTTTGATCAATACTAGACAAAGTACATTTCTAGGATGGCAATAAACACACAAAACATGCACACATAAAAGAGGGAAAACCAGCCTACTCAAAGCTCTACTGCTTTGGAGGGCAAGGTTATATCTGCCTGTGTAAGACGGTTCGCGAACCAGTTACGGAATCTTTCTAGCTTAGTTCAATAAAGAAATAATTTTAGTCGCTTGACATGTGACTTATTCTTTTGGTTTTCGAAAAAAAACCGACAAGTTCAAGCATTTCAAAGGTGTGTTGTGTGTAAGCTTATGTCTAGGCTTCTTTCAACACTCAAGTCTTTAGCAAAAACTAATATAATAATTTCTTAATTGCTATATTTTAATTTATGGTTTGATCACGAATCCTTGTTGTTGTAGTTGCAGGATATCAGGAAGATTAATTTTTTTTAAGGTTCAGCAAGAAGTTATTCATATGCAATTTGACATTTAAAAGAAGTACATTCTTTTTTATGTGGAAACTACAATGTTCTCGCCAGTATTACTGGGGATTATTGGGGCCCGGGGGGGGGGGGGGGGGGGGGGGTACTCCCATTGACTATAGAGGGATGATCTGCCGAACAGTAGATAAGAGTTCATCATTCCTTGTTAAGCAACGATTTATTTGGGCATAACAAACAGAATGATGAACGACTACAAACAACTGCAAACAGGGTTTGACCGGGCTAGTCCAAGTCTCTACACAGGTAGACCATATTATATTTCTCTAAACAGGGTAGGGTTTTTGAGCTTCTAGTCATAAACAGGGTATACATTTTCTGGATTTTCATGTCTGTAGTCATAAACAAGGTATCGATTTTTCAAAATTTCAAGTTGAGTAAACAGGGCTCGAAATTAAGAAATAATGATGGTTGTAATTTTATGCCTTATACCAACATTATAGACACAATTTACCAAAAATCTAGGCATAAATCGATTAAGATAATGCTGCAGAAACTGAAAATACAGTCTTTATTTTAAGTCTAAATCAAAAAAGTTAGGCATAAAAGGAAAATGTTTAGGCGTATTTACGCCTGAATCGGGTGCAATCTGAAGCCCTGGTAAAGATAATAAGTTATTAGGTTTAGGAGCTTTTGTTAATAATGATATTATAAGTGCTGACAAATTGTTTTTGCCATTTTAGGAAATATGCTGACGAGCACCTTCTGAATGAGATACAGGATCCACGCTCAGATGACGATCTGGATTTTTCAGGTACGTGAATTATAGTAACAATATTTCTATTTGATTACTTTAATAGAACTTCAGGGATATCAATCACCAATTTTACAAGGTTAGTCATCTTTCAGTCATATCTTACGACTAGCACAGTTCAGTCCCAGTGTTCTGTTAAGATATGCAGCATTTGACTTCCTTTCACATTTCACAGGAATTCAATCTGTGTTCTGCAGACCATAGTACCACAATCCAATCTGCAATTCACAAATCACGGGAAAGCTTGATTCACGATTCATTGCCAGGATTCTGAGGGGTTTTCACAAATCACACAGAATTTTGTTTTTTTCTAGTAGTTTACTAAATAACTACCTGCATAATCATGCCAAAAATAACTCATTTTGTAAGAAAATTGCAAGCATATGAGATGAGCAAGCAGGCAGCAAAACTACTTCAAAATTATTGCCAGGTGTAATTTTGCACATACCCCACAAATAATTACACTTTCCATTGTAATTTTGCACATACCCCACAAATTATTACACTTTCCTGCATAATTAACTAGTACACAATTTAAGATGTAATTTATTGGTCACATTTGCCCTCTAATCTAAGATATATTAAATTATAATATCATGTTACTTTAAAGCACATTAGATATACACATGTATTTGCGCTGAACAAATCAAAAAGTTATTATTATTTCAGTATTTTTCCCAGTAGCCTTGAATAAGAGTAAATCATATCACAGGAAAAGCTAACCACCCTGAAGCCTTGGATGATAAATGAATGTTCTTTTTCATTCCACAATGCATACAATAAAATAAAAACAGGTCATTGCACTCTAAATTGCTCTAAAGGCACTGGTTGTTCCCAGTTATTTGGGTATAGTCCAATCCTTGGTGACATCATTGTTTACATTCATTAAATTTTAAAATGCTGCATCTAGCTTTGGAAATGCAACGAAAAGCTCGAAATTAGTTAATTTTTTATTCTTAAAAAAAAAACCATTTCCATATAATTTTTCAGGCTACTTGAAGCTTTTCAAAACTGTGTGAAATCATTGGGGTGAAACGCTCATTAGCTCACATGTTTCCTCTAAATTGAACATTGCACCACACACTTGGAATTCAAGATATCGGCTTGAAATTTCCAATTCTGTTTCATTTACAGTCCTTTATTGATATCCAGAACTAATCATTTTGTAGCTCCCTCGAACGGTCTGATTCTGAACATTGATTATGCTAATGAGTTCAAATTGTAAACAAAAGATCCTCCAATTGAGCTTCCAAAGAAAAATGTTTTATGATGAAAAATGTCTCTTGTGCTGACAGATATAAGCAGTGAGTTGTCACCCAAGAGAAACAGGCATGAAGGCTTGCACCAGAACAGACATAGCAGGTACATTTGTGAGAGAATCAGCAGTAATTTTGATTTAGAATTTAAGAGTTTTTGTAATATAGCTACAATATAACTCTGATTGTTTGAAATCTATGCTCTATTTCACCGATGAAGTAATGGTTCTCCCCCGCTTTTTCATAAAAGAGGTTTATATGATAGAATAAAACTTTTCGAAATATAGAGTAGAGACTGTCACTCGAAAAGTTTAAAATCACTGGCCTATGGCTCTCTCCCACCATCACAAGTACTCTATTTCACCTATAAAGTCATAGAAAGTTGTGCTGTAATGCTTAAAATTGGGTAGGGTCCCAGTAATGAGTTTCATAGGAAAAAAAAAACGCATCCGCAGAGACGCTGAGCACACGTACAGACTTCAATAATTGTCTTAACTTATACAGAGATTGGAAAAAATTTTTCTTAAATTCCATCCCTGATTATTTCTTTATTTTTCAGGGAGTCAAATGAAAAGAGCTCAAGAATGACTCAGCAGTCACAGCAAAACACCCAGATGCAGCAGCATAAACCAGAGTACAGCTCAATAACCATAGAGGCATAACATTCATCACTTATTTAATGACATTAATCAAAATTTATATAGACAGGAAGGAGACAAGTTTGTTCAATAAAAAGACATGTATGGTAATTTCAAAAATTACCATCCATAAAATGAGACATATAATCACTCGACAAGTCAATACCGGTATAGGAAACTCCATTTTGCTTTGTTTTTTTTTTGTCTTATTTGCTATGAATCACCCCTATCACAGTGACTTCAGGCTTGAGACTTTAAAAACATTTAATTGCCTCAGGCTCTTGTCATCTCAGTAACTATTCACTGATAGTTACGTCACCTTTATGTAATTAGACAAATGATAAAATCAGAGAATTCGAGAATGCCTAAAATTTCGTGAGAAAACAGTTTTTTTGAGGGACCATTCGTCACCCCTCCTCTTAAAAAGCAGATTTTTTTCTCTGTTTTTTTTTTCAGTGGCAGATAGTGCTGGCTTTGATGCAAATGATTTAGGACTGTTTTGAATACTGTGCCACTAGCATGGAAGATCAAACAGCTGGATTCCTTATTGTTTGGTTTGCAAGGTCGTATGCAGGATTTTAAAAAGTTGCAGTCACAGCCTGGGGTGAAAGCTGTATTTTCAAATCTACAAGCCAAGCAGTACAGACCCAAAAAATTTGCTGTTCCATGTTTGCAGGCCTATGTGCTGCATTTGTCACAGGTTTGATGACAACAGGGTAGAGCAAGCCTAGGCACAGTAGATGTGCTATCATCTCACTTATTAAAAATATTTTGGTTTGTCACTGTTGGCGTGTCAACTAAAATAGGTCTTAACTAAATACCTTTTGGACCTTTTAGTTTCTCATCCCATTAAGATAAAGAGGTCCAAGGACAAAAACAACAGCAAAGAAAGGAGTGTAAATTGTCATGCAACAATTATGCTTTCATTATATTTATATTTGCAAGAATTTGATATTAGTATTATCTTTAACATAGTGTTTTCAATCAAGTTAGCCACACAGGAGAAAATGCACAAAGCTTTGACTGAAATGCATTGTGAGCATTATTTTTATCATGATAATTTGGATAGCATCTTGAAATTTGTTTTTGCTTAAAAAAAAATAATGCATTTGTAAAAGCTAGATACAGAGAATTAGAGCAGTTTGATTATCCAGACAATTTAACCTTGTTGAAGCTAGGGTCCAGTTGTGTATGTGACAAGACCATTATTATAATTCCATGCACTGCTAGCTTGGTCCCTTCTTCTTCTATGTGACTAACTTTATTGAAAACACCATGATATGCATAATAACAGAGTTTTGAAAACTTTTCTTTATATAGATAGGGTTTTTGAAAGTCTCTGTTGTGTTGCATTGTAGGGTGAACAAGAGCAAGGGTGGATCTAGAGGGAGTGGACAGGGGGTCCCCTTTTTTGTGAGAGTATTCCAATGTGTGGTTCCAGAAATTATCCATACACCCCCCCTATGGAAGGGCATTGGAAATTCTGGAGGGGTGGGGGGTCAATTTACCTGATCATTTCCATACAAATACTGTATTTTTCCTTGGAAATTCCAGAGGGTTGGGGGGGGGCACTTTTCAACACCCTTCTGTGGAAGGGGTATGGATATTTTCTGGAACCACACAATCATTGATTGTATGCTGAAGGAAATTTGCAATTTTTTGTCCCATAATTTCACAATCGCTTCCCCCTTTCTGAAATTCCTGGACCCACCCCTGAAAAGTGTGGACCAGAGACTTTCCCTGACTTGGAAGTATAGTTACCCTGCTGGCAGAGGCAGCTGCCAGCTGAGAGGCCTCTGCCAGCAGGGTAAAGTATAGTACATCAGGGAAGTCAACTGTCCTGGTTACCGCGAGTCTCAAGATTTTTCACTTTGTGTCTCGAGAAAAATTTAAGTCGACCGCCATACATTTAACTTCCAGGAGAATTTCAGGAAATTTTGGAGAATTTTGAGAATTTTGGAAATTTCAAGGCACTCCTGTGGTTGACGTCCCTGGTACATGGTCTTTGGTTGAATGGTCTTATTATTTAGGGATTTGTTCGGTCCCAGAAATAAAACCCTATTATTGTGCTTTAAGAAATGGTAATACCAATAAATAAATAGCAAACGTTTGTGCGTAGTACAACTTGTATTTCGCAAAGTAATTGAATTTTAACTTGATTTCATCACCAGATTTTTGAAGTAGAGGGGTTCCCCGTGGTGGTGGTGGTGGTGGGGGGGGGGGGGGGGGGGGGGTCCCTGGTCGACCCTGGGTAGTTATACCCTAATAAAGCTCGGATATTTATGCCAAAATCTTGTATGTTAATTGTGTTTGTACTTTCTACTAGCTGGATTGTGAAAAATGTCTCCCATATTTTGGGGGCGGGGTGCTCGTCGGGAACTTTCGATTTTACCCCGCCCCAAAAATATGGGATCCCCCCCCGGGCCCATTTGATCCCAACTGCATTTGATTTGCCTTAGAAAAGACGGTCAACAAATTGGTTGCATTGTCACAGATTTGTTTAGATTTTTTTACTGTCAGGAGGACACCAAGCGAAAAGATGGGGAAGACAGGAACAAATCGGTTGCATTGTCACAGATTGTTTTAGATTTTTTTTTTACTGTCAGGCGGACACCAAGCGATTGCAAGAAATGGGCCAGATAAATTGCAGCATGTAAATCAGGCATAAAAGATCATGTCTTTCTCTGGAAATCGACGCCAAAAATTCTTTACCACTGTATGCATTGCTACGCGACCTCAAAATTCACTGTTGCGATGGGCGATTGGCGATTTTTAGCCCGACGGCGTCAATCAAAGCGACAACGTTGGATTCGGCTACTTCGGTGGGTCGACATTAATTGTAAAGTCAACTAAAATAATTGTAAGCTATCCTTTGGCTTTCTGTCCTAGAATTATGAACTTTCTGAATCAAGAAAATTGACATTACAATTCCTTTGCTGAGAATCGCCAATCGCAACCGTGAATTTTGAGGTCGCGTAGCAATGCATACAGTGGTAATACCACCCCGTTGATTGCCAGGGCAAGAGGCTGCTGTGAGAAATTTTGGGAATTGAAAAATTTCATATCATTGAAATAATGGCCAAGTAAGAGGGCAACGTCCACTAGCCGATCCAAATACATGACAATGGCGGCCAGTAATTGTTAACACACGCCTAAATCGAGGAATGCTCACTGGCACTTAGAATTTTTTCTAAACAAGCGCTTGCCTACAGAAATGAAAAAAAGAATTATGAAAATCATCAGGGTTCGAACCTGTAACTTTCCAGTTACTTTACCCAAACCCTAACCACTACGCTATGAGTGAATTCGCTGGTTCGGACAGCTCGTTTTATTGATTAAGTACCTTCATAGTATTAATCTTTAATAGAACGAGGCATATACTATAAAAATATACTAAAACGATGTATTAATCCTTATCCTGACTAGTAGTCTTGATAGTTCAGATATTTTGAATGTTTTTAGGTCAATTTGAAGTAATATTATCAAAAATATCGTTAAATTATTCATGGTGAGCATTCCTCTATTTAGGAATGACGAATTGTTATAGGTAGGTAGGTGCAGGGGCTGGTAGGTGGACAAAATATATAATATGTGACTAAAAAATATGTGCACTACGTTTCATACATTTCCGATCCTGCCGCCCCTTTCTGAAAAAATGTAAATATGAACACCTTAATCACGAAAAATATATATACGTATATATAATACACCTCGAGGTTTTGTTTCTTTTTTCGCGCGGATCTTGTGGAGCCGAGGTCGCGTCCACGACAGACCGCGGTCGTTGTGCGGCATTCTGGGTGTCACGCCAGTCACGGTTCGGGTGTTCCAGAAAAACAACATGGCGGCGTCCGACCAACAGAAGCAGAAAGACGTCCTAGAAAGAAAGAAAAGCTGGACTTTCAAACTCGACAGTGTCGATGCTTCTCCACACAAAGTCGAGTACTGTCGCCTGAATGAATATAAAAGTAAGTATGGTGTAATTTTGCGGACATCCTACGGGATAAATGTTTGCAGAGCAAGAGAAGTTAGCCTTCGTTCATCTGTCGGTTTTTCACTTGTGACAGGGTCGATAATAAAATATGTAGTACTTCAAGTGTTGGACCTTTTGTAGTTGGCCATTTAGGGATCAAATAACATCATATCTGTCAAGAGATCCGCCTTAATCTTGAAGTACATGACAAATTCAAATTCGCCGTTTTCTCGACCGCATTTCTAGAGGATTAAAGTTTGTTTGCTCCCTTCGCCAAACCCATAACAAAATGAAACTGTACACAACGCAGACACTCTATAACATAACAAGATAGACGTATCAGAACAATTATAGGGGCATTTCCCAGGCTATTATTTTATTGGTTAATCTTGCCATATCTTGTAAGAGTCATTATGACTTGTAAATCATCCTATTCCCAAATTGAATATTATCGCCTGATCTTGTGAAAGTGTCAGTGCAAAATGTTGGTTATATTTATTGACAATTGTATGTTACAACCTCATCATGGTTCAAAATAATTTTCAAAATCTGCTCAAATTTGCCTGCCTCATGGGCGCTAGTACCAAAAATAGCCTGCACAAAAACAAAAGCAAATAATATTCCGGGGCATTTGACAAGGTGTGGTAATGATTATATGCATCATCAAGCAATTCTGTACCTGTCCTAAAATTGGCACACAATTACTTTTTGTTTTGTTGTAAAGTTATATTTTGACCTAAAAATGGCTGGCGAAAAAATCTGGCTGCTATTTTGAATGCTGCCCCTCCATTAGCAACAGTTCATGTTTCAGATCATAAGTGGTTGTACATTCAGTTCATCATACTCATGATGTGTTGTTGGCTTTAGATTTTTAATCTTTGTATATCATCCTTTTTCAAAAAAGCATTGTCTACCATTCCCTCATACAAATAACAGGGATGTCAACCGCAGGACTTCCAAAATCTGGAGACTGCCTTGAAATGGTGAAATTTTCCCAGGAGAAGTACAGTAAATGTGTAGCAATGGTCTTGATTTTTTCCCGGGAGAGGAAGAAGGAAATCTTGAGACTCCTGGCAAAACCGGGAGAGTTGATGTCCCTGTGTTTTATACTTAGACAGTAGTTTAGTACCATAGTAGCCTTATGTGGAAACCTATTTGTTAAGCGACACATTGGTTAATTCCCTTGAATTGCACCGCGCATCTCTTCTGCGCATGGTTGCGCATGCATTTTGTTCGACATAACCGTTGAAAAGTGTGTGCGCAAGCAAAATAATGCCAAACAAACAACATAAAAAGTGCACGATTTTTTTTTTTTTATGGTGACCCCCAATTTTTTTTTCTCTGGACGTGACGTCTTCTGTGTATACGCACAAAAAAACAACAGATCTTTTTGCTTTATACAACAACAAACAGGCTAATTTCTGACCAGTCCCTTACCATGAATATATTAAAGGCGAGATATCTCAGGGATAGGGATAGGGATAGGGATATCTCAGTTCCTGGGGTTTGTCTTGGGCCGAGACAAGTTTTTATACAATTGAACTCGTTCAAATGCAACTTGGACAACTAGGGGCCCCGAGATATCTAGGTCTGAAAGGGAGGGATAGCCCTGGGAGTAAAGTTGTCTTGATCACCATCAGCTCCATGTGAATGGTCTACCTCCTGAGATATCTCAGGGGTAGGGACAACTTTCTTGATTGGGCGCACGTGTGGCTTATGCGTTCTAGCGAGAACACCGAGATATCTCGGTTATAGACAGGAAGGGAGACAAGTTTGTTCAATAAAAAGACATGTATGGTAATTTCAAAAATTACCATCCATAAAATGAGACATATAATCACTCGACAAGTCAATACCGGTATAGGAAACTCCATTTTGCTTTGTTTTTTTTTTGTCTTATTTGCTATGAATCACCCCTATCACAGTGACTTCAGGCTTGAGACTTTAAAAACATTTAATTGCCTCAGGCTCTTGTCATCTCAGTAACTATTCACTGATAGTTACGTCACCTTTATGTAATTAGACAAATGATAAAAATCAGAGAATTCGAGAATGCCTAAAATTTCGTGAGAAAACAGTTTTTTTGAGGGACCATTCGTCACCCCTCCTCTTAAAAAGCAGATTTTTTCTCTGTTTTTTTTTTCAGTGGCAGATAGTGCTGGCTTTGATGCAAATGATTTAGGACTGTTTTGAATACTGTGCCACTAGCATGGAAGATCAAACAGCTGGATTCCTTATTGTTTGGTTTGCAAGGTCGTATGCAGGATTTTAAAAAGTTGCAGTCACAGCCTGGGGTGAAAGCTGTATTTTCAAATCTACAAGCCAAGCAGTACAGACCCAAAAAATTTGCTGTTCCATGTTTGCAGGCCTATGTGCTGCATTTGTCACAGGTTTGATGACAACAGGGTAGAGCAAGCCTAGGCACAGTAGATGTGCTATCATCTCACTTATTAAAAATATTTTGGTTTGTCACTGTTGGCGTGTCAACTAAAATAGGTCTTAACTAAATACCTTTTGGACCTTTTAGTTTCTCATCCCATTAAGATAAAGAGGTCCAAGGACAAAAACAACAGCAAAGAAAGGAGTGTAAATTGTCATGCAACAATTATGCTTTCATTATATTTATATTTGCAAGAATTTGATATTAGTATTATCTTTAACATAGTGTTTTCAATCAAGTTAGCCACACAGGAGAAAATGCACAAAGCTTTGACTGAAATGCATTGTGAGCATTATTTTTATCATGATAATTTGGATAGCATCTTGAAATTTGTTTTTGCTTAAAAATAAAAATAATGCATTTGTAAAAGCTAGATACAGAGAATTAGAGCAGTTTGATTATCCAGACAATTTAACCTTGTTGAAGCTAGGGTCCAGTTGTGTATGTGACAAGACCATTATTATAATTCCATGCACTGCTAGCTTGGTCCCTTCTTCTTCTATGTGACTAACTTTATTGAAAACACCATGATATGCATAATAACAGAGTTTTGAAAACTTTTCTTTATATAGATAGGGTTTTTGAAAGTCTCTGTTGTGTTGCATTGTAGGGTGAACAAGAGCAAGGGTGGATCTAGAGGGAGTGGACAGGGGGTCCCCTTTTTTGTGAGAGTATTCCAATGTGTGGTTCCAGAAATTATCCATACACCCCCCTATGGAAGGGCATTGGAAATTCTGGAGGGGTGGGGGGTCAATTTACCTGATCATTTCCATACAAATACTGTATTTTTCCTTGGAAATTCCAGAGGGTTGGGGGGGGGCACTTTTCAACACCCTTCTGTGGAAGGGGTATGGATATTTTCTGGAACCACACAATCATTGATTGTATGCTGAAGGAAATTTGCAATTTTTTGTCCCATAATTTCACAATCGCTTCCCCCTTTCTGAAATTCCTGGACCCACCCCTGAAAAGTGTGGACCAGAGACTTTCCCTGACTTGGAAGTATAGTTACCCTGCTGGCAGAGGCAGCTGCCAGCTGAGAGGCCTCTGCCAGCAGGGTAAAGTATAGTACATCAGGGAAGTCAACTGTCCTGGTTACCGCGAGTCTCAAGATTTTTCACTTTGTGTCTCGAGAAAAATTTAAGTCGACCGCCATACATTTAACTTCCAGGAGAATTTCAGGAAATTTTGGAGAATTTTGAGAATTTTGGAAATTTCAAGGCACTCCTGTGGTTGACGTCCCTGGTACATGGTCTTTGGTTGAATGGTCTTATTATTTAGGGATTTGTTCGGTCCCAGAAATAAAACCCTATTATTGTGCTTTAAGAAATGGTAATACCAATAAATAAATAGCAAACGTTTGTGCGTAGTACAACTTGTATTTCGCAAAGTAATTGAATTTTAACTTGATTTCATCACCAGATTTTTGAAGTAGAGGGGTTCCCCGTGGTGGTGGTGGTGGTGGGGGGGGGGGGGGGGGGGGTCCCTGGTCGACCCTGGGTAGTTATACCCTAATAAAGCTCGGATATTTATGCCAAAATCTTGTATGTTAATTGTGTTTGTACTTTCTACTAGCTGGATTGTGAAAAATGTCTCCCATATTTTGGGGGCGGGGTGCTCGTCGGGAACTTTCGATTTTACCCCGCCCCAAAATATGGGATCCCCCCCCGGGCCCATTTGATCCCAACTGCATTTGATTTGCCTTAGAAAAGACGGTCAACAAATTGGTTGCATTGTCACAGATTTGTTTAGATTTTTTTACTGTCAGGAGGACACCAAGCGAAAAGATGGGGAAGACAGGAACAAATCGGTTGCATTGTCACAGATTGTTTTAGATTTTTTTTTTACTGTCAGGCGGACACCAAGCGATTGCAAGAAATGGGCCAGATAAATTGCAGCATGTAAATCAGGCATAAAAGATCATGTCTTTCTCTGGAAATCGACGCCAAAAATTCTTTACCACTGTATGCATTGCTACGCGACCTCAAAATTCACTGTTGCGATGGGCGATTGGCGATTTTTAGCCCGACGGCGTCAATCAAAGCGACAACGTTGGATTCGGCTACTTCGGTGGGTCGACATTAATTGTAAAGTCAACTAAAATAATTGTAAGCTATCCTTTGGCTTTCTGTCCTAGAATTATGAACTTTCTGAATCAAGAAAATTGACATTACAATTCCTTTGCTGAGAATCGCCAATCGCAACCGTGAATTTTGAGGTCGCGTAGCAATGCATACAGTGGTAATACCACCCCGTTGATTGCCAGGGCAAGAGGCTGCTGTGAGAAATTTTGGGAATTGAAAAATTTCATATCATTGAAATAATGGCCAAGTAAGAGGGCAACGTCCACTAGCCGATCCAAATACATGACAATGGCGGCCAGTAATTGTTAACACACGCCTAAATCGAGGAATGCTCACTGGCACTTAGAATTTTTTCTAAACAAGCGCTTGCCTACAGAAATGAAAAAAAGAATTATGAAAATCATCAGGGTTCGAACCTGTAACTTTCCAGTTACTTTACCCAAACCCTAACCACTACGCTATGAGTGAATTCGCTGGTTCGGACAGCTCGTTTTATTGATTAAGTACCTTCATAGTATTAATCTTTAATAGAACGAGGCATATACTATAAAAATATACTAAAACGATGTATTAATCCTTATCCTGACTAGTAGTCTTGATAGTTCAGATATTTTGAATGTTTTTAGGTCAATTTGAAGTAATATTATCAAAAATATCGTTAAATTATTCATGGTGAGCATTCCTCTATTTAGGAATGACGAATTGTTATAGGTAGGTAGGTGCAGGGGCTGGTAGGTGGACAAAATATATAAATATGTGACTAAAAAATATGTGCACTACGTTTCATACATTTCCGATCCTGCCGCCCCCTTTCTGAAAAAATGTAAATATGACACCTTAATCACGAAAAATATATATATACGTATATATAATACACCTCGAGGTTTTGTTTCTTTTTTCGCGCGGATCTTGTGGAGCCGAGGTCGCGTCCACGACAGACCGCGGTCGTTGTGCGGCATTCTGGGTGTCACGCCAGTCACGGTTCGGGTGTTCCAGAAAAACAACATGGCGGCGTCCGACCAACAGAAGCAGAAAGACGTCCTAGAAAGAAAGAAAAGCTGGACTTTCAAACTCGACAGTGTCGATGCTTCTCCACACAAAGTCGAGTACTGTCGCCTGAATGAATATAAAAGTAAGTATGGTGTAATTTTGCGGACATCCTACGGGATAAATGTTTGCAGAGCAAGAGAAGTTAGCCTTCGTTCATCTGTCGGTTTTTCACTTGTGACAGGGTCGATAATAAAATATGTAGTACTTCAAGTGTTGGACCTTTTGTAGTTGGCCATTTAGGGATCAAATAACATCATATCTGTCAAGAGATCCGCCTTAATCTTGAAGTACATGACAAATTCAAAATTCGCCGTTTTCTCGACCGCATTTCTAGAGGATTAAAGTTTGTTTGCTCCCTTCGCCAAACCCATAACAAAATGAAACTGTACACAACGCAGACACTCTATAACATAACAAGATAGACGTATCAGAACAATTATAGGGGCATTTCCCAGGCTATTATTTTATTGGTTAATCTTGCCATATCTTGTAAGAGTCATTATGACTTGTAAATCATCCTATTCCCAAATTGAATATTATCGCCTGATCTTGTGAAAGTGTCAGTGCAAAATGTTGGTTATATTTATTGACAATTGTATGTTACAACCTCATCATGGTTCAAAATAATTTTCAAAATCTGCTCAAATTTGCCTGCCTCATGGGCGCTAGTACCAAAAATAGCCTGCACAAAAACAAAAGCAAATAATATTCCGGGGCATTTGACAAGGTGTGGTAATGATTATATGCATCATCAAGCAATTCTGTACCTGTCCTAAAATTGGCACACAATTACTTTTTGTTTTGTTGTAAAGTTATATTTTGACCTAAAAATGGCTGGCGAAAAAATCTGGCTGCTATTTTGAATGCTGCCCCTCCATTAGCAACAGTTCATGTTTCAGATCATAAGTGGTTGTACATTCAGTTCATCATACTCATGATGTGTTGTTGGCTTTAGATTTTTAATCTTTGTATATCATCCTTTTTCAAAAAAGCATTGTCTACCATTCCCTCATACAAATAACAGGGATGTCAACCGCAGGACTTCCAAAATCTGGAGACTGCCTTGAAATGGTGAAATTTTCCCAGGAGAAGTACAGTAAATGTGTAGCAATGGTCTTGATTTTTTCCCGGAGAGGAAGAAGGAAATCTTGAGACTCCTGGCAAAACCGGGAGAGTTGATGTCCCTGTGTTTTATACTTAGACAGTAGTTTAGTACCATAGTAGCCTTATGTGGAAACCTATTTGTTAAGCGACACATTGGTTTAATTCCCTTGAATTGCACCGCGCATCTCTTCTGCGCATGGTTGCGCATGCATTTTGTTCGACATAACCGTTGAAAAGTGTGTGCGCAAGCAAAATAATGCCAAACAAACAACATAAAAAGTGCACGATTTTTTTTTTTTTTATGGTGACCCCCAATTTTTTTTTCTCTGGACGTGACGTCTTCTGTGTATACGCACAAAAAAACAACAGATCTTTTTGCTTTATACAACAACAAACAGGCTAATTTCTGACCAGTCCCTTACCATGAATATATTAAAGGCGAGATATCTCAGGGATAGGGATAGGGATAGGGATATCTCAGTTCCTGGGGTTTGTCTTGGGCCGAGACAAGTTTTTATACAATTGAACTCGTTCAAATGCAACTTGGACAACTAGGGGCCCCGAGATATCTAGGTCTGAAAGGGAGGGATAGCCCTGGGAGTAAAGTTGTCTTGATCACCATCAGCTCCATGTGAATGGTCTACCTCCTGAGATATCTCAGGGGTAGGGACAACTTTCTTGATTGGGCGCACGTGTGGCTTATGCGTTCTAGCGAGAACACCGAGATATCTCGGTGCAATTTTGTTCTCATGAAAAGAGCCAGTTTCGTCTTACCCACCGATATATCCCATCCCCCGCTATGTCTCGCCTCATGCAGTGAACAGGCTGGCCCTTTAAACACGTTAGATGTAACTCGCGGTGCAACCACGTACAATGTAGTAAGGAATTAAATGAAAATAAAAGCCACAATTTAATACCTCCAAAACGTTGTCAAAACGAGTGTTTTGCAGAAAAAGCTACCCCAAGGCAAATGGCATGTTTTTTTCTCGATAAGCGGGCTTTTCGCGCGCGCCGTCTTTGCGGTTTTTTAAACTTTTGCGTGAAAAAAAAAAAAATAGATAAACATTACAAGGGAATTTCTATGTTTAGCTGTTAATTCGAATCAAGTTAAAAAAGATGTTCTCCCTTCGGGCCCCAAAAAAGTACATATGCAACAAACGTAACGCAATTAATTTCCCCCTGTTGTTTTTGTTCCGGCGGAAGCACGTGCCCAGTTCATGTGGTACATGTGCTAAGTGAATGCCCGCCGTAAACAAACTTGTCGACATGCGCGCGGGGGGTTCTTCACCTGCAGTTCCGCCGCGTAAATAAAGTACGCACGGAAAATATAAGTGCCGATTTTGTGTGTTTTCAAACTCAGTTCTCTGTTTGATTTCCAGAGCACCGTACTTTGCCGCCGATCGCCATGGGCCAGGGTTCGGAGCCCGCTAAAACACTGATTGTAGTGTTTGGTGCCTCGGTAAGTTATGCAAGTTTGATCCTCTCGCCTTGTCAAACCCACAAGCTAGGTTTTTCTCTAATTTCAATTTTATTGCTTGCAAGGAGCATGCAACTAAAACAACGTGATCTACTGAAATAACTGAAGCTTTATATACTGATCTAGATCCTGTTTTGTACAAATTCCACTGTTGATATGTTTGTGTAGAGTTCTCACAACATCACATGTCGATTTTGTACGTGAATGCAGATCTTCGAAAACGAAATCAAAATATCTTCAGCTAGCTTTGCTGCAGGGTTCGTTTTCGTATGGCTTTACTGGACCAAATTGTTCTTTCGTGTTTTATGAATTCTGCAGTTCACTTAGCTGATAATATTTACTTACATGCATGATTTCAACCCGGTTTCGAGCTTCGCGGCTTCGACTAGTATAAATCGAACTCTGTTGTTGTGCGTGACATTTTTCTAGTTCGAGATGTGTCATAATTTGTTAGCTAAGACTAGTCGGTCCTTATACTTTGAAGCTTTAGTATCTGGACGTTATAATCTTTTGAAGTAATTTTACTGAAGTCATACTAGCTCGTCTGTAATTCGAGCTGCAAACCTTTTGTAAAGATGTCGAAAGTTCAGGACCCGTTTCACGTGTTCGTACAATGTAGTACATTTGCACATGACTGGCGAATCTCTAACAACACTCTTGTGATTTATCAACAGGGTGATCTGGCAAAAAAGAAGATTTATCCCACTCTTTGGTACGTGACTCTTACATCAATGCTTTATAAAATTGTGTCTGTTTATGTTATTGTTATTGTTATAAATTTTTCTTTCTATCTAAAAATTCTTGATCAGGAAAATATAAAATTCCCGTTTGCAAACAAAAATTTTTCCGTTTTATATTTATTTGTAATTATTATATAATGTGCTTTTCTTTGCATTGTTTCGCATCAATGGCACAATATTGTCTGCACCCAGCTGACCATGAAGTCTTTATATTAACTCAGCTAGGACTTTGTGTTCTAGGGCCTTGTTCAAAGATGGATTGGTACCAAAGACAACCCAGTTTGTAGGATATGCTCGTTCATCATTAACAGTTGCAGATATTCGCAAGAGAGCCGAGCCATTTATGAAGGTATGTGAAATTGTCTAGGTCTGTCGTTTTGTGGTCTATATCCCCTGTGCCTTGTGATTGGTTGTTCCTATGTTGCTAATTGTTGTGGCATCTTTTCCTTTTTCACAATTCCAAAATGACTAAATAATTTATACATTTTGTAGTGTCTCATTATCTGGTGCACACTATCATTTCTTCCTGCCCCCTGGAAATTTCACTAACCAATCAGACCACCAACCCCTAATTTCCAGCCTCCAAACAGACTTATCTGCTATGGAATTTGTGTTGGGTGAGGGGGGAGGCAGAGGCTGAGGGGAAAGTCTTATAGACAGACAGGCAGATTTATTGGAAGCATGTGAAAAGATTTACATTGGCATAACTCTAATAAATTAAAAAGAAAAATACATCAATATATTGTCTAATTTGATTGTCTAATTTTCCTTTTATTTTTACAAAGAGGGGGTCATGGTGTAGTGCTTTTGCAAAGTAGTCGCTCTTCTGTTTTGGCCTCCCAGACAAATTTTGCTATGATTTTTTGGATAGATAAATGTCAGTGTCCTCCCTGGTAGGGGGTTTGGCCCGGGGGGGTTCTTCACATGTCGACCTGATAGGGGTGCTCGTCGTATTTTTTAGGGGTCAAAATCGACTCTCAGGTATTTTTTAGGGGTATCGGAGGAACATTGTGGCTTTCACTAATAAATGGTATTTTTTAGGGGTACGCAAATGAATGAAAGGGTCACAAACCAAGTAAAATGTTTTCTTTCTTCTTTGTTCATTTATAGCTCTAAAATAAGCTTGTTTTGAGATGAAAAACAATAAACAATAACAAAAAAAGGTTTATTGTTGGTAATTTTTAGGGGTCATTTTGTTTTTAAGGTATTTTTTAGGGGTTGGATTCTTTATGTCCTGGTATTTTTTAGGGTAAATTTTCCGATGTCCCGACGAGCATCCCTATCACTCTTACATGGGAGAACCCCCCCCCCCCCCCCCCCCCCCCGGGGGGTTTGGCACCATCTCATAGAATTTTAGGTTTCAAAATGACCACAAATGCATCAAAATTTAGTGCTAAATTACCAGATTTTGGCTTAATCTCATCTGGGAAAATCCAAGAAAAGCAGCTGCAGATAAAAACATTATGTGAAACTGCAAAAGGGTCCAGTGTACCTACTCGAAGTAATCACTATTTGCTGCCAGCCCTGAATCAGTGGAACTAAAATCATTTGACTAGTGTGAGCATGCTAATTTGTGCTTTCTGTGAATATCAAAAAGGGAAAGATGATGAAAGAAACCTCTTGGATGAGTTCTTTAAATGCTGCCACTATGTCAAGGGTCCTTACAATGAAAAGAGTGGATATGAGGGCTTGAACCAGGCACTAGAAAAGATTGGTGGATCTGGCCACATAAACCGGCTCTTCTATCTAGCATTACCTCCCTCAGTGTTCGTTGATGCAACAAAGCACTTGCAGGAGGTCCTGATGACAAACAGGTAGATAAAATTCCATAAAGGAACAAATTCCAGAAAAGGAGGGTTCATTATTTTATGGGTTGGGGGTGGTGGTGGGGTAATGGCTCCCTCCTTTGATAACCAATATTTTTTATGGCCCCCTTCGCTCCCCCAAAACCCCACAACTACCTTTTAAATACAACTTTTGAATACTGTTAGCCATGCCATTAGAGGCAGATCATTTGACTTTTGAGGTGGGATGGTTTTGAAAAAGATTCCTGCACAGCTTGAAGGGCCTTAAAAATTTCCGCAGAACAACAAAAACCAACAAAACAAATCAACAAATTAAACACCAACAAGACAACTTGTATATGACCACCCCTTCCCCATGCAACATCCTCAAAACTCCTGTTGGCCCCCTTTTCCACGACTAAAACTCCCCCCCCCCAAAAAAAAAACTGTATAGGTCGCTTATGGGATATGATGAATGTTTCCTGGAATTCCTATGATTTTTATTCACACACATCTGTACCAGTCATCACAGCTGTAAATAGTAACCTTTTTTACTGGTCTCATTGTGCTAATGTTAAGTTATGGGAAGGAGACCCGGCAAGCCCAGTGATATTGCGTGAAAACGAAACTGGGGGAGGGTGGGCGGGAACAGCGAAAAGGCACCGCCAGGCCCCAGGAGCACACAGAGATGAAAAACACAAAATAAATTAGCAGGACGGTAGAAGCGCCCGGCCTGCACGAGTAGAGCCAACAAGTGAATACTAATGAGTAGCACCTTACATTTGCACTAATGAGGACCAGTTAAAATAGTGAATCACTTGAGGAAGGAGTTGCTATCCCTGTTAGGAATTTCTGTCCCAAGTCTGCTGCTTGGAAAAAAACTGTCAATGGAAGCTAAGTGTGAAGTCATTGTTTTTTCTCCTAAGGGGATGGAACCGTGTTGTTATTGAGAAGCCATTTGGCAAGGACTCAGAAAGTTCAGCCGAGTTGTCTAATCATCTGGCATCATTATTTGAGGAGCAGACATTGTATCGTATTGATCATTACCTTGGCAAGGAGATGGTACAGAATCTAATGGTGTTAAGGTGTGTAAAAAAAACTAATAAATGTTCAATTCCAGAAAACAAAATCCATTCCTCCACCACAGAGGGAGTGCACTTAAAGATCCACCCCCACTCCTCTGGAATTTTCTAATTCCCTCTGTGGTGGGAGTATGAATTTTTTCTGGAATTGCACAATCACACATTTTAAAATAATTTTGTTTTTTTCATCCATATTTATATCTGTGTTTCAGGTTTGGTAATAGAATCTTTGGTCCTGTGTGGAACAGAGAAAGTATTAAGGCAGTGATAATTACATTCAAAGAGCCCATTGGAACCTACGGCAGAGGTGGATATTTTGATGAATTTGGGATAATAAGGTAAGCTGATAGAAAGAGGGTGGTCATCACTGGTGCAGTGAGCTCCTGAATTTTGAGGGTATGCATTTTTGTGTGTATGCATGAGGGGATGGGGGGGGGGGGCTGTCTATGTCTATAACATAACTGGGAAAAAATCCATGAGTTTATAACATTAATCATGAACCATTCAAAATCAAACGTGAAACACATAGCAAGTTCTATTATGGATGCTTTGAAAAGCACAAAAAGTGCCTTGAACAAGAGTGTTCTTTATCAACAAAATTAAACAACAAATAGATATAATATTAATAACTTTGGGTATTTTACCTTTGACACTTTGTTACAATTTGCTTTGTTACTGGAGTTTTGTGAGTAATAAAGACTACCCTGTATCTGTGTATCTATTTAGCATTCTATAAAAATTGATTTTTATAGGGATGTAATGCAGAACCATCTTCTACAAGTGCTATGCCTGGTTGCCATGGAGAAACCAGCTTCCATTCACTCAGAAGATCTGAGAAATGAAAAGGCAAGCAATTATTAAAAGTGTATTTCATTCCTTTATTAATTTTCAGAGATTCCCAAAACCTTTGCATATTTTTTAAAGCTGAGTATCTAATTTGGTATATTTTCATGTCGCAAAGAAATAGAATAAAAAATGTGCAATGCGTGGTTCCAGAAAATATCCATCCCCCCATGGAAGGGTGTTGAAAAGTGACTTTCCCCCCTCCCAACTCCCAACCAGTCCTGGATTTCCAAAGAAAAATACAGTATTTGTATGGACAACATCAGGTAAATTGACCTTCTTGGGGGGGAGGACCTTCTGGGGGGGGGGGGGGGGGGGGGGAGGGAGATGGATATTTTCTGGAACGACACAATTCCTGAAAATGACCATACCTTCTCAATGGGATTGGGTCAGGAGGACCCTCCATCCATTTGGAGTTCCCAAATGGAAAATGAATTATAATGATCTGTATGGAAAATAATTTGTAGCTGCCACCCTTTCCCCCTGGGATCTCCAATCATTTTCGAGAGACGAAAACAAGATACTAAAATCACGTAATGCTAACAATGGCACCAGAGCTGGAAATGAAAAATTGCAGAACATAAAAGGAAGGAGAGGGGCACAAAAACCTGCCCCAGGGGGATGAGTACTTACTTTGTTAGACCCCCCCCCCCCCCTTGGTAGACATTAATACAAAGTCTGTGTTGTTTTGAATTCTTAGGTTAAAGTGTTAAAGTGCATTGACCCCATCAGACTTGAAGAGTCAGTGCTTGGCCAGTATGAGGGCAATCCTGAGATGGAGGGGGATGCCAAGTTTGGTTATACTGATGACCCATCTGTGCCGAAAGGGTCAATCACACCCACATTTGCTGCCTCAGTCTTTTATGTGCGCAATGAACGATGGGATGGTATGTTATTCAGGGGTTCTTATATGTTACACCAATGTTCATGTTCAATTCAATTCAACAGACCTTTTGGGTTTTACGAAGGGCTAATGTATAAAATGTCATAAAATGGTTGATTCCAGGTAAAATAATTACGCATGGTGAATGAGAAACATAAGCAAAAAATTGTAAAGAATGTGAACTGCATCCTGATAGTTGTAGAACATGTCAAGCGTTTTTAAAGAGTGAGGAGTATGGGTGTGCTTTTAGCTGGAATAATCCTTTTCAAAATTATATGATATTTTGCTTAAATGTATTGTACTGTAACAATAATATTTGCCCTGTTCTAGGTGTGCCATTCATATTGAATGTGGAAAAGGTAAGCCCACAAGAAAATGTTACATCCTCATTCAGCCAGTCTCAGAAAAAAAAAATCTCAGAAAAATCAATCTGGCAGCACTAGCTACAAGAGGGATTTTTTTTACAAATTAAACCCAATATCAGGGTTTATTTGTTTATCATTTTATTATTATTTTTTTATTAGATAGCTAAGAGGAAAGGTATGTAAAAATAAACACAATTACTAGTTGTGTTATCTGCTCTTGACTATGCATAATTCATTAAGTACATACTGCTGACTCTTCCCCAGAGCTTTGCGAGCTGACACACGACTTGGAGATGAGAGAGATTGTATATTAATTATAAATATGATTTGCCTTGTAGCCTTGAATGAGAGGAAAGCAGAAGTGAGAATCCAATTCACTGATGTTCCTGGGGATATTTTTGATCAGAAGTGTAAAAGGAATGAGCTTGTGGTACGACTGCAGCCTGATGAGGTAAGAAGATGTTTTAGTAAGAAAAGTTACAACAACTCCTTCACCTATTTATATTTTATGTCCTCTGCCAAATTCCCCTGCAAGCAGAGGCCTCTTCATTTGTTAGCCTGCGTAGTGGCTCTAAAAGGGAAGGGGAGTGAGTGGGGTTGAGGGAAAACCCCTTGCGGCCACGCTTCTTCCAGTTTTCGCTCCCTCTCGCCCCTTCCCTTTAGAGCCGCTATGCCGGCTATTCATTTGTATATCATTTGTTGGGCAAGAGAAAAGAGGCCTCTGCTCTGAGAAAAGTCTCTTTTCCACAACCTTGGATGGTTTTGTTAACCTTTTCTTGAGCCCACTATACATGCACACATATCTCTGAATGTTTTCCGCTGATGTAGCCTACTCGCAGGCATTGGAGAGTAGTTTTTGTCACCAAATCCAAGATGGCACCCACACGACATGACTGACATACCAATTGTTGTGGTTCCCCTGGCAACAGGCGATCTACTTGAAATGTATGATCAAGCAAGCAGGAATGTCATTCACTCCAGCCGAGTCAGACCTGGACCTGACGTACTCGGACAGATTTCAGGTAAAATCTCAAACTGAGTTTGGGTTACCAGTACCCAGGGTCAGGCATCATGGGATTGTTTTTGATTCTGCAACCCCCTAGGTGCTTGAGAATGGGTAAAATGGGTGCGGATCTAGAAGAGCAGCTGACCTAATCCAGAGTTGGAAATATTTTTTTACTTGATCTGACAATTTCCTTTCAAACTCCAAGTGTAGCCGGACACATTTGCCATTTGGTCTGACATTTTAAACTGTACAAACCTTAAAGGCCCATGTCAACGTTCTATAATGCATTGCGCGCCGTGTTGTTTACATCCTTGACGTCATCTCAACTAAGACAAGGGATTAAGAGGCCAGTTGATAGATTTATTTAAACAGTTATTTTTGTTTTGTTATCTTTTTTCGTTTTCAAAACCAAAACATAAACAACACAGTGCGCAATGCATTATGTCCAGGTGTAACGGGCCTTTAGCTCAGTGTTAATCTCAAAGGAGTAACACAACATGGCGGAAAGTATGCCTGTATTGAAGTCTCCTACCCAGATGCTTTCCGGGTTTTCTTAGGGCACGCAAAGATTTGTGGGATAGTTTTAGCAGGGCGCACAGGGAGTTGTGGGATAGTTTTAACAGGGCGCGCAGACAGTTATGGGATATGCGGACCCACAGTTCATTGCGTGCCGTGTGATACTCATTCCCAGTCCCTACGCCTCCAAAACAATTTTCACAGAGAAAATCACCGAGAAATCACAGAGAAAATAACGTCAAAATCACAATTTTGGTCGGACATTTGCCGATTTTGATCGGACAATGTCTAATGACTGGAAATAATTTCAGTTCTGTCATCAGTTTCCGAAGCCAATAAGACAGGACTGAATCAGATCAGACCATGGAAGATCTCGGGCCCGAAAAACGTTCCCAATAAAGAATTACATAATAGGCGTACTTGAATTTCCAGAAAACAATGAAACGTTTTTTAGGGAAGACTTCGGATTATTTATCTTGAATTTTCGTATTTGTGAAAGAAATCAAAAATTTATTTTATAATTACATTAGGAGCTAATTTTTATTACGTTTTGAGCCAGTTATTACATTTAGAGACAATTGTTATTATGCTTAGAGCTAGTTGTTACATTTAGAGCTACTTGTTATTACGCTTGAAGTATTATTACATAGGAGCCAGTTATCACACGGCTCCTATCACACTAAGGGTTTCTACAATCAGCTCTCACCAATACTTTGTTCATTACTCTACAGAATGTGAAAATGCCTGATGCCTATGAACGTCTCATCTTGGATGTGATGGCAGGAAGCCAGGGGAACTTTGTTAGAAGGTGAATTCATTAGATCAGTAGAAGACACGTTCTGCCAAACATGGTGGACATGTGTCTGTTTTTGTTGGACATTGCCAGACAACTGCCGGGGGCACCCAAAGACATTTTTCGGTTGCAAAATATTCTGAAAAGAAAATGTTGTTATTTCCTTGCTGCAATGCAGCTTCAAAATAATAACCCCAGTTTTCTAATGAGCGTGTTACTTGCCTTTAGTGATGAGCTTGCCGAGGCATGGAGGATATTCACGCCACTGCTTCACCAAATCGACGATGAAAAGGTCCAGCCAAAGTTGTACACGTTTGGAAGGTATGGGTCGGTCACTTGTGCCATTTTTTACTGTATTCCTACGCTCCTGTGAGCCCTGTGGTTAAGATAGGGACGCTAGAACTCCCCTCAAACTTGAAGACTGACCTGATTGTTTTCCCAAGTGAAAGGTTGATTTGATTAAAGAGCCCTGCCTCGTCCCTAGGCGTCTCTATTTGGTAAAAACCGAGAGAAAAGCCTCTTCTTGCGAGTGTTCTGGTAGCGAGCGCGCAATGCATCTTGGGAACGGTTCGTTTTCGCAATGCATCATGGGAAGGCTCAAACCAGACCTTCCCATGATGCCTTTCGCGCTAGTTTGCTCCAGTCGCTCTCGCCTCGAAAATCACTAGAACGCGCCTGGGTACGAGGCAGTAAGAGCCTGTATCAGCCGCCATTTTGACAGCATAGCAACATACCAAGTGAGAGAAAGCATCCATTTCCACCTTCTGATTTAGAAAATATAGAGAAATGTTCTCGATTGAATTTGGTAAATCAAATGTGAAACTTTGTTTTTAGGTATTTATTATGCACGCAATTGGTCTTCTGAAATCGAACGAAAACAATAACAAAGGAGTGGCTGACTTTTTCCCAGGGGTGTCCAGGGCAGGCTAAAGGGGGAAAGATAAAATAAATATTTCCGACCCACGACACATCAAGAAAGTATTGTCGTTTTTATGGCAAATCTGCGCGGGCTTCCTGTGGTGTTCAAATCTCGTCTCAGACCCCTCGGCGGGGAACAAAAGCAAAATGGCGACCAAGAGAATGATGTTTCTCGAGTATCTGCAAGATTTGCTAAATTTTCCTGCTTTCTTCGCATGAGGAAAAATACTTGCAGACCTTCAAAATATTGTAAGGGTGAATTTCCAAATAAGGAAGTTTTGCAACGTCGACAAATCGACCGTTTTTGGCGAAATTTTCTTGATATGCATTTTCCAGAAAACTAATCTCAACATGCACTATGTTGGCCTGATTGTTTTCCAAGTCAAAGTTTGTTTTGGTACGGGGTCTTTACCCCAGGGAGGGGGATGTTTTCCACCGACATCACCGCCACAAAAATATCAAATCCCCCCTCTGCAATCGAAATATCTTATCCAGTCAGCTGTCAAGCAAGCTTTATCTGCTGTGAATCTTATAGCGCTGCGTCAATGAATTTATGTCTAAGTGAATAATGGCATGCAAGATTTAACGAGTTGAAAACTGGGAATATATTTCGCATTATTTTTGTGTTTTGCAGTCGTGGACCTCCTGAAGCCGATGCACTTGTCAAAAAGCACGGGTTTATCTATGGTGCTGACTACAAGTGGGAACGAAAGAGAACCCTTTCTGGGTCATAAGTCAGCCTACACGGCGTTTCCCGAGGGTTTCACAGGTCAGAAGAACCTTCGCCCCAAATTTCGCGTGGACAAAACATCGAAACTCTCGCTCTTTTGTACGCAGCAAGCTTTTCTTTGGCCCTGAAAACCGAAAAAACGCTTGCTGCACAGATTTATTTACAGATTATTAGATAGACATGAAGATTTAGTAACTACACTGTAGTTTAAAAGGGTCACGTGACAATATTTGTTGTCTAAGCGAAAAATCGCTTTTCGAAGTGAGACATTCAATGTCGATGTTGGTTGCTTCCGTTTTGGGGGAACGTTCGCAGAACGGCAGATGAATTTAAAAACATATAGAATTTTTCCCCCACAAATTTCGAGTTTCATGCTTTTCTCATTACATTTTACTTAGCCTTCTCCGCAGGCGAAGCTATTTGCTATTTGTTGTTCTCCCAGGGCGTTTCTTTCTCTTCTGGAGCAAATTTTACTATGCGGGTTTCCTGTGGCGATGCCAATTTGAACAACCGCGGGGAGGGAGTGAAAACGGAGAAAGTTATCCGAACTTAATCCCCCTCCCCTGCCCCTCGCTCCCCATGATTCCTGGGTGTTCAGGTGATTTTTGTTTAGAAAGAGGGAATCTTTCAATGCATTGCAACCGTAGCCATAGAAATCAGGTATTTTAGGAAATTCCTAGTTTTAAAAAGTGGTATTGGTAGTGATGATATTTCACCCTTTTCTCACTAATAAAGGTGAAGACACCAAGCACTTCTATGTACTTAAAGAGCCTGTGTCAGCCGCCATTTTGACAGCATAGCAATATACCAAGTCGGAGAAAGCATCCATTTCCATCGGCTTATTTAGAGAATATAGAGCAATGCTCTCGATTGAATTTGGTAAATTAAATCTGAAACTTGGTTTTTAGATGTTTAATTAAGAGATTTCTACACGTAATTCGTCGTCTAATATCAAACGAAAACAATAACAAAGGAGTGCAGGCTGACATGGGCTCTTTAACCGTTGATATGGATTTGACGCTCTTCTATGTATACCGTTCGTATGGATTTGACGCTACAAGTATTCACAAAAATATTTGAATGTTTACAACGTAGTGTTGTTGACGAAGTCAAAACTAATAATTTAGGACAGAATAAAACTGTTTTGGTTTATAATAATTCATAATTTAAATAGGTTGTAAAAAACATCTATAGAGATGAAAATCACACACACACAAATGTCTTTCAAAGTGGCTGATTATTTTGTATCGCATGAGATGAATACGAAATAAATGCCACGTCGTGAAGGTCTGTATTTGTTGATTTTCAGTAGAAAGAGAAGGGCAAGGGAAGCTCTCTCCACCTGGCTTTGAACCTATCCGTAGGTTGACTCAAGTTCACTTTTCGCAATTCTTTTTGCAGCACCCTTTTTATTGTTGTCTAAATAAAATCAAAGAAGCCACAATCTCTATTTTTGCGAGCCTCTAATTACGTATTCCAGCCCTCCTAGAAAAAAAAAAACTTGCGGTATTTTTGGCTCAAATTTTAGGAATGAACTTCCCTTGACGTAGACTCAAATCAGCGTTTCTGTTCCGAGGAATTTTCCAAACAAGAGATCAGTTTTTATTTGATGTGACGTGTGCAAGGACAGTCTCAAATTAATGGTACCGTTGACGTTATCGTTTTCATTGTTATCCGATTCGACCGTCCACACTAAAACGATATGTATACGGATTCGTTTTTATTCACTTTCGAGAGCGTTTTCAAACTTATACGGATTCGATGAAAACGATCAGCGTGTTTGTGTGGACGAAGGCCTATAATCAAAAAGTATAACGGATTCAAACGAAAACGCGTTAGTGTGGACGGGGTCTTAGCTCCCTCGAAAGAGCTTTGCGTAGAGGTTTCTGCGTGCTCAAGTCAACAATTCCATAAAAATGTATGTATTTAGGATATAGCACTTAATTCTTGAGACTCTAGCACTTTACAAATGCGAGTGTCTCATCTCTAACATGCAAGCCTGCAGTTTTAACAAGTGCATACCGATGACATCGACTCAGATCTGGTGTCTAAAGAATTACGTGGCCGAAGAAACTTTAAGGGCCACCACGTGCAAGCGGCAAAGTGTTCACGTGATTGGCAAAACAGCACACCATCGGTTCACGTGCCGGGATTTTACTGATTGGCGCTCTAGTTCTGTTTTTATTTTTACAAAGTATCCAAGATTTCGACTCGGAGGTACAAGGACTCAAGTTTGAAATGCTATAGGTTTACGGTGGAGCTGCTGTTTCATTTTCTTTATCACTTAATACTGCATATGATATGTCCCACATGACATACGTGCCAACTCTCCAGGTTTTCGCGGGAGTCCACAGGTTACCCAGGACAGTTTGTTTGTGTACTGATAGAACTCCACAGTTATAAGATATGTTTAGTTGGGCACTTCATTTCACTGGCCCAAACGTTCTGAGAATTTCGGTAAGAGATTGAATGGAATACATCCATTCCCTGAAAAGTTTCAGAAATTCATTACTGCCTCTCAAAATCATCCAAAGTAGGATATTTGGTATTTAATCAGAATTTAAATAAAGTTTCCTTTTTCATTCTTAAAGTGCAAAGTACTTTTCACGTGCAATTTGTTGTGTCCCATTTGATACGCATTGGACACCCCATCCCATTGAAATATTCACTTCCCTCTATTTTCAATTCAATTCAATTTTATTTTCCGCCACATTTTTACAGATTTTTATAATTATTTTCACTTACATATCATTGTAAAACAAAAGAAGAAGAGAAAAAAAAATGAAATGAAAATAAGGAAATGAAAAAAAGGGAAGATTATAAAAAATGTGGCGAGGGAGCCCTTGGAAGCTAAGGCTTTTCGAGAAGAGCGCCCTCGCTTATATTAAGCTAAATACAAACTGATTGTGTATCGGAGTCAGTGTAGAAAAGGTATTGATTGTAAAGTGGCTAATTATTAAGAAATGAAATTAGTCTTGTTCTAAAGCTAGCAAGTGTAGTGGCAGAAGTGATCGTTATTGGTAGCTATAAACATGGTTGGACGTGGATCTTTTCTTACTTATTTAATCCTCTTTACTCCTACCGCAGCAAAGGGCCTCCACAAATTTTCTCCAACGGACTCTGTACGAAGCTGTCCGCTCCCACTTTTCCAGTGTCCTAGTGTTCCTCCGTGACTGTTCTTCTCCATGACTTTTTCGGCTTTTCGAGAGATGTAACGATATCTCCAAACAGGCCTCAGCATGTAGAAGACAGCCTCCGCTTTCCTACATCTCGCCTCGACATCTTCTGAACCGCCAATAATGTTAACGATACTACCTAAATAGATGAAAGTTGTGACTTGTTCTAGTGCTTGGCCGTTGCATGCACATGATATATCCTGCATTGGACTAGGTGTTCACTTTCAATCCACCTTGGATGCTCCCTGCGGAGTGACTCGTACTTTTCTCGCGCACGCCCTATTCTCTGGCTAAGCAAGAATATGTCGTCTGCAAACTCTAGGAGATTTTCGAGTACCCTGCTAGCAGAGGCTTTTCCACTGTATCTCTCTTTTATACGTTGACCTAATTTATTCGCGATTAAACGAACACGCGAAATACACAGAGACGCGAAATACATAGAGACACAGGAGAAATCTCTGCTAGCAGGGTAATTTTCGAGATTGTCAAAGGCAAAAGGCAAAACTAACTAACAAATATAAAGAGTAAAGTTCACACAAAGTTTATTAATACTAATAGTACTAGAATAATCTAGATCACTAAATTGCGCTATCGATGCGAGTGTGTCACGAGGATAGAGAAAAATGTACAGAGCTTTCACGGCAAGTCCAGAGCTTATAACTGGTGAAAATGCTGGTAACAATATTAGACGTGGGAAGGAGAGCAGCCCTAATGACAAAGAGAGAGGGTAGATTAGTTGTCTTACACTGTGGTTAAAATAGTTAAAACACGCTAGTATAAAGAAAATATACGAGGGTGAAAATGCTGGTAACAATATTAGACGTGGGAAGGAGAGCAGCCCTAATGACAAAGAGAGAGGGTAGATTAGTTGTCTTACACTAGTTGTCTTACATTAGTTGTCTTCGTTTGGAAAAACGAAGACCCCTAAATATTTTTTCTCCAATAATGCGCCGAGAGTTTCCTAATGACGGCGAGCAGCCCGAATTACAAAGAGAGAGGGTAGATTAGTTGTCTTACACTGTGGGTTAAAATAGTTAAAACACGCTAGTATAAAGAAAATATACGAGGGTCTTCGTTTTTCCGTTTGGAAAAACGAAGAGGGGTCTTCGTTTTTCCGTTTGGAAAAACGAAGATCCCTAAATATTTTTTCCAATAATGCGCCGAGAGTTTCCTAAATCACGGCGAGCAGCCCGAATGACAAAGATAGAGGATAGATTAGTTTTTAGTTCAACGCTCAGTTCAAACACGCTAGTACTAAAGAAATATACGAGGGTCTTCGTTTTTCCGTTTGGAAAACGAAGAGGGGGTCTTCGTTTTTCGTTTGGAAAAACGAAGACCCCTAAATATTTTTTCTCCAATAATGCGCCGAGAGTTTCCTAAATCACGGCGAGCAGCCCGAATGACAAAGATAGAGGATAGATTAGTTTTTAGTTCAACGCTCAGTTCAAAACACCCTACTAGTACTAAAGAAATATACGAGGGTCTTCGTTTTTTCCGTTTGGAAAAACGAAGAGGGGGTCTTCGTTTTTCCGTTTGGAAAAACGAAGACCCCTAAATATTTTTTCTCCAATAATGCGCCAAGAGTTTCCTAAATCATAAACACGCTAAGAAAGAAATAACAATATGGCGGATTAGGTTCTTGTTATTTTTCCCGCCTCTTTTCGACTCCCTGTGGAACTAAAACCGCTGTCCATTGATTGCGGGCCCCAGTAAATAACAACGATCGAAAATAGAGCCAAGCGATCGACAAATTACTCGATTTGCACGATAGAAAGCAAGCAAAATGCTGTTTTACAGACAATCCGATGACATGAGCGTGAGTACAGTCATACTTCATGGGGTCTTCGTTTTTTCCGTTTGGAAAAACGAAGAGGGGTCTTCGTTTTTCCGTTCGGAAAAACGAAGATCCCAAGTTTAGCTCGTCCTGTTTGCTAAAATCACATGAAATCACAAAGAGCAGATGACAGGAACACGAGTACAGTCACATTTTATGGGGTCTTCGTTTTTCCGAACGGAAAAACGAAGAGGCCTCTTAGGTCTTCCATCTTCGTTTTTCCCATCTTCGTTTTTCCGACACCCTGTTTTATTTGTCGCCTGCGGCCCGTTATTCTACAACGTTCTCGTGCCTCTCCCAACATCACGCGTACTTTATTGTGCCGATAAAAGCTGGAATCGTCTATTCGCCGTTGTATCGACAGCAAACTTCTCCGTAAAACCGTGGTGATATCGTGCTTAAAACGAAATGAAGCGTCTCCTCGGAACAAAACATATCACTGCTTATTTTTCTGATGTTGTGTTCAATGACTTCATTATTCATTTTTTCTGACAGAGACACTTACTTTCGCATAAAGTGGACTCCAAGCAAAAACCACATGGAACACAGTTCGTTGAGACTGCAATATTGTAGGCCGTCGTTTCTTTTCCTCTGACAGTGCGCTAGTTACCATATCTCTCCCTCTCCGTATGTGGTCGATGCTAGTTTCATTACCATTCCACCTCCGTTCGTGAGATCGAGGCAGTTTGATTACCGACCGCATCTTCAACCGCAAATATTTTTGCATAGAAAATATCAACTCTACCCCAACAAAATTTGACTATAGCCTGTCATTCTAATTCAGGTTGTTACCATGGGTGCTGAGGAATCTACGCTCCTTCCACTTCTTCCTCCTGAGTTCAAGTATATGATTATGTACATGACTGGCAACGACAAAATTAAAGTAAACTTCGGTACCCACCAAGAGCTGTCAATCATACGTCAGGCCATTGGACAGTGGTTGGGAGGTCTGCAGTCAGAAAAGATCGAATATGGCTACTCCGCGTCATTCAAGCTCAATGGCCGGAATACCATTTGGAGTTGGCACAAGTAGCCAAAAAGCTGCCAGTGCAAGGCAGATGGTTAGACAGATTCTATTGAACCTCAACAAAGCTGGATGGCAACTTTTAACATGCAGTGACCTGGGATTAGTCTGTGATCTATCAACTTTTTTCTTTGTCAAAAAAACAGTTACACCAATCCAGGAGACACTGTTATGCATAGGTTTTAGCTCCAATGACAGTTACAAATTATTAATGCCCCTTCACATATTATAGAGGTGATCGGAAATGCAATCAAGACAATATGGAGGCGTGGCATTCAAAATGAACAACCCAAAGGGTATATTATGAGTTTAAACTGTATGGAAATCCCTGGTCTGCTACCGGGGATGACTCTGTACAGGCCCAATTACTGGTCAATAATATCCTTACAGTACTTGCTCAAATCAGCTCCTTTTGTACTGTAACTGCAACATTAAAGGCACTGCAGATACGCTGTATTTTAGGTATGACCCAAATGTTGTACCATGGGAAACAGCATCTCATTTTATGCTCAGTCCTAATAGGAATGGTCTCCTGAGATTGATTAACTCACCTCCGTCAACAATTCCTTTAGTGAAACAATTCTTGAGCAGTACTGGAGCATGAGGGGTGGTATACAGCACGAACGACAGTACTTTGGGAGCTGGGAGTTTAAGCTCAGTGGGACCACTTACTGGTCAACAAGGATGAAGCTGTGATGGCAGGATTTCTTATGTGCAAGTTGTTAGAAGGTCTTCAGACACAGGGTTGGCATGTGAAGGCTGCTATTGACATGAGTCGGTGGCAGAATGATAAAAGTGTCCTTGTATTTTATCAGTCCCTTCCTAGAAATGCCCCTGTGGCTTGCCTGAGTTTCATAATAAAGACAGGATAAGGTTGATAAATGCTCCAGAGGAGTTCATTGGCCTTTTGAAAGGAATTATTCAAACTAAGTGGCGTAAAGGAATCCGAGAAGAGGAGCGTTTGCAGACACCATGCATGGCTTACCAGTTCAAGCTCTTTGGGAATCCCTGGACAGGCTACTATGGTATTCACATAAAGCATGTTATGTTTCTTAATACAGATGCTGTCCCAAGAGGATGGAAGTTTCTCATCTCTGCTGATGTGTCTGCCAAATACGTGAAGAGAGACAACGCTCCTGAATACCGGCTCCTTGACGTCCACAGCTGGTGTTTACTTATGATGCAGAAGGGTTCCAACAGACACAGCCGACATTTGGCTTCTGCAGTCAGCCATTGGATGCAGGATATGATGCTCCACCTAGCTATGATCAGGCCATGCAAGGAACTGAAAACAGTAAAATGAACCATAGTTTTAGGACAATTCAGAACCACGTTTGAAATGTACATGTCCTGCATTTTAGGCTGTGTTCATAAAGTATATCGGAAGGGGGAGGGGCAGGTGAATTGTTTCCTACTTGAAGAAGTATTTACAGATCCCCCAGAAAACTGTCATCCCCATCACAGGCATGACTACAATCCCCGCCCCCTTAATCAGGAGGGAATGAAAAAAAAAATTGTTTGAGATAGATGCATCAGAGAAAAATGGTTTTAACAACTCCAGTTGGTCGACAAATCCAAAGTGCTCCAAAAATACATATGATATCGTGCATATTTGTAGGAGCAATGTAGGGGAGTGTGAAAGTTTTGAAAATTTCAGGTTCACAAGAGGCTGAAAGCAACAAAAAAATGGTACTTGTTAGACAGTCACTATAGTAGTTCAGCTGGAGAAGCTAAAGTGAATAATAAAGACTATACGCCAAGATTCAAAGATCCCGTTCGCTACACGGTGGCGAGAACCCGGGCAATTTGTTATAGAAAGGCGAAGATTACTCAATTCAGTACCACTCCCCACATCGAGATTGTCCACGCGCCTACAAGATCAGAGGATACTCAAGGAAAACAGGAGAAGAGAATGATAACCATCGCCCTCTGAGACATACCGTTCATATATAAGGAGGCTGGACGAAAGAACAGCAACGAATCTCGCGTCTGTCAGAGGGTGTTTGCAGCGTTATAGAAGACAGACGCCAGTACCCTGAAATCTTTCAGTTTACTGTCTATAATTTTAGAAAATGGCATGGGATTATCAATCGAACTTATAACACGTGAGAATTTCAAGTCACTCTGTTGTACACCTTGACAAAGACAGCATTGCCGAAACGTCGCGGTATTCCAAACGACAAAAGAAGCGTTTTTTAGCTAACATTTTCAAGTCAATCTACTCAACAACGAAGGTTAATAACGCCACACTTAAGTGTTTTTCTTACACACGTGCACGTGCAGACTGACACGTGTCATTCTTAGGGAGTGGTCATTATTTAACGGGGGGGGGGGGGGGGGGGCATTTTTTTCAAACCCGGGGCCCAAAAATTTAGACCCCCCTAAAATGCAAGCCCAAAAATTTGACCCCCCCTCAAATGCTAGCCCCAAAAAAATATGACCCCCCCTCCCTCTCGTAGTGTTACTGTTATGCCATGTGAATAGAAAAATCACAGTTTTTTTCGAACTCTTAAAAGAGTTGATTGATCCACGCCAAACTGATAATCACCATTGAACTAAAGTATTAGGATTCGTGGAAAAAAGATGTCGCAGTTCCTCCTTCTTGTACATCGGACATTATCAACGTGTGTTACTATGCAGTTAGGGACGGACGGATGCTTATACTATGTACAGCATCCGGAAGAGTTCGGGTTTTTGGTCACGGGATTTTGGATTTTCGCTACTATGAAGATATTCGGATTCAGGATTCTATTTATTATCCAAGTGCTCTTTGGTGTATCAGTACAGAGTTTGTTAAAAATCTGCACAATTTTTAAAAATCTGATGCGCGCGAAGCGCGCCGCGATTTTGAAAATCAAACTATAACGCAGTTAATGAAATTCTCATTTCTGGGACACGAAAATCGCGCTGAAGAAATGGAGTCACGGAAGAAACATAATAGAAAATTTCCAAAATTAAACATAGTCCAGTACGGTGTTTTAGTTTGTAATGCTACACCAAAGTATCCTCTTTGCGCTGCAAATTTTTGACATATAAGTTTAAAGAATGGGAAAAGTCCAGAGTAAATGAGAACTTGGTGTTTAAGAATTGGGGTTCCTGACATTTGCTACACCTTTATTTACTGCTGGCTGATAGTAAATTTACTCATTTAAAAAAAAAAACATTTTAATGTTGTAGATGGCGAGCGCGCAGCGCGAGCCGACCAAAAAAAACAGTCTATTTATAAGGACGTCGGGTTCCCTAAAAAGCAGTCAGGAGACAATCAAGTATCAAATGGTCCGTCCCTAATGACCAGCTTTCACGTTTCATGAATCTCTAGTCCTGTAATCACGAGTTACGTAAAAGAAATTCGTAAAATCACGGGTCACGAGGGCTTGAGATTTCACGGATCACGGCGATAATTTTCCTGTTTTCACGAACGGAGCAAATTTGGGGTGAATCACGGAGAACCCCTTCGCCACTCTGTCCTACCCTACTAACCACCGCAGTTGTTCTATTTCCAAAGGTAACAGTTGAATTTCAAAATAGTTAATAGAGACTTCTAAGATTGCGCGGTCGAAGCATCTTTAATAATGCTTTGTAAACTTTCATTTTGCTCAAGCCTCAGGCAGTGGCGAGGGCTGACCAACTGAGTAGTTTGCTTGTATGTTTCCCGATGCGCGCGTAGTTTGCTTGTATGATTTACGAGGTGAATTAAATTCTTATTTCTGGGAGACAAAAATCACGCTGAGGAAATGGAGTCACTGAAAAAACATCATAGAAATTTTCAAAAATTAATCATAGCCCACTACGATGTTTTAGTTTGTAAGTACTACACCGAGCATCCGCTTTTTATGCGCGCAAAGCTAGTAAAGTTATTTATTGTTGTGGATGGCGAGCGCGCAGCGCGAACCGATAAAAAAAACCACTCTGTTTATTAAGGCATCAGGTACCCTAAAAGCAGCCATCAATGTACCCTGTCTAACAATCAGCGCCCAAAAAATTTGGCCCCCCCTCAAACGTAAGCCCAAAAATTTGAGCCCCCCCCTAAATCGGCGCCCAAAAAATCAAAGCCCCCCCCATATATTTGCCGGCCCACCCCCCCCGTTAAATAATGACCACTCCCTTAGTAGTTTTGTAGTAATTATCTAGTGTTTATTGTAGTTTTGTAGCATACGCGTGTCAAGCCTTTTTATACATAATCGAAAAAAAATCAAATATATATAAAACTATAAGCCCAAGCATATATATATTGATTTTTTTCCTAGAGGGCACGGTAACGAATTCTGCATTCTGATTGGTTCTTAGAGAGCGCGCGGGGGGGGGGGGGGGGGCAATATTTTCCATCTCTGACCTAGGTCACGGTAACCATTTGCGCGCGCTTGTTTCCATCGAAAAAATCAAAATTTAGAGTTGGAAAAAAATAAATAAGTTATTTACCGGCTTCAGGTCGGTCCGTATAGGCAAAAACTGTGACCTCGGCCTGGAAATGTTTTCCGCCCTATGCGGACCTCCCAGCCGGTAAATAACATATATATATATGTGTATCTTTTTCCAAATTTTTGCACATCGGGTGATGTGCCAGACAAAGAGGAGGAGTGTTACAAAGCTAGTTTTAGGAATTTAACCTTGTAGTCCCCTCAGAAAGCATTTTACGGGAATTCCCCTTCACGTCACCCGATAATTGTAGCTTTTCTTATCTTGTAAAAGACTCAGCTAAGAGGAAGTTCTCACGGCACTTATAATGATTCGTTTTTGGTAACCCCTTGAAGATTTTATCCCTTAGATCTAGAGTTTTAAACCATAGTTTTCCCACGACATGCCTTACAAGGCCTTGTTGACGCGCAAACCCTTCCGTCAATCGGGCGTAAACACTTGGGAAACCGTGAGAACCGTCCTCAGCGGAGCCTTATAAAAAGGACGCCTGTAATTCTAGTTAGTCACTACTAGATAGATAGATAGATAGATAGATAGATAACTTTATTAAAGTGTCAAAAAACCGTCTAGCGTGGGAGAAATCCCACACTAATATGGGGACACAACAAAAGAATAAACAAAATAGAAATAATGAAAGCTAAGTATACATTATTAATTTTAAATTTAATTATATAAAATTACTACTCGCAAAATATTAATTTATCTGCTCTGCAACTTACACGAAATCACTTTTTGTGGCTTTTAGATGGCTCGCTTTACTCTTTAAAGGCTCTTAAATGCAGTCTGATACTCATTCTAAAGTTTGCCATTGAGAATTCGCTCGGGATCGTTTTATTTTCTATCGAAATTTGAGCAAAATGTTGTGTATTGGTCATTGAACAAGAAATCACTCGAAAGCACGCGCTGCTTTCGAAGCAAAAACACTGACACTATTCTTGTACCAGCCAAACCAGTCAAGTACGTCCCCGATCCTGGACGAGGTTGTGACTTGTGTGCGGAGGCTACTTCACAACGCAGAACAAGATGGGGGCGCTCTGCTAGCAGGAAGTGGGGTTGAGGAGCTCCTTTAAAAAGAGCCCATCCCCTGGAATTTCCACTCGTGAATCACTGAAACCCCCTCCTTAGAATTTCAGCCTCATAAAGCCCCCCCCCCCCCGGAATTTCATTTTTTTTTCTGCAAAATACCCCTGGCAAAATCTATCAATCTTCCTGTATAGTCAACTTTTTACCTCATCCCCTTGGAATTTCCAAGCGCCAGACACTGCCCCCATTTGTATATAAAACGTACCAAATTGCAGTAAACATCTATTCAAGATCTATTATGAAAAGTCGACAAACAGCTTAAAAAATTATTATTTAATTCCGATATTTCGATCGGCCATTACTTCATAATATATATTTTTCAAAGTTCAGCTGGTTGCCAGGTCAGTTTTCAGGATCCAGCTTTATGGCAAAATACCTCGTTCGCGGATTTCATATTTTAGTCTACAAATTGCAGTAGCCACGTGCATGCGTTGCGCGCACCTATTTCTTAATTGATCGCACATGGTCCATTAAAACGTGTTCTTGGTTGTCTCTATAAGGGCAAAAATACCCGGGAATCGCCTATTTTTGGGGCGGGGAGCTCGTCTGGAACTTTCGATTTTACCCCATAAAAGGTACCAAGTTGATTTTGACCCTAAAAGGTATCAAAAAACACAAGGCGTATTTTCCTCTAATTTTCTCTCGTATTTTTTTACAAGGGAAAATCACGTCTAAATTCAGGCTACCAACAAGTGTGATTTGCTTGATTTGTTAGAACGGACCTCTAAAAAGGTACCAAAGGCCTGATTTAGACCCTCAAGACGAGAGCACACACTCGTTACGAATTACGTTAATGAGGAAACTTAGTTCGATTCTGCGCACTACGTTCAATCACCAATTTAATTGATTCAGAGACAAATTAGTATTCAACTTGAGAAGGCAGACTTAAACGAAACATAGCAACACCAGTAGGAGCATTTGTTTTTCCCTTTATATTTCACTGTAAGGGAAAGAATGACGCCCTCTTATTAGTCAGACATTATTATCAAAGTTGACAATATCCCATGCAGTATTTGTAGGAATGAATAATTTTGCTCAAAGCGTTGCTATGCAAATCGGGGTTATCTTGAAAACCTTCAACGCGCGTGCAAACTTCTCCGCAATTTATGACTAACTTGGCATTTTCCCAACGAAACGAAGCCTCACACAATTTGTAACAATGTTTCCTTGAGATAATGTGCTACAACGAATTTTAATCCGGTACGGTTTTAACATATTATTCGACAAGTTTTGATACCCACTTTGTCTCAAAAGTTCCACATGAATAGCTCATTGCCATGTTGTTACTCCATAATATTGCTTGATAGCGGAGCTCCAGCGCGGGCCGAAGGCCCGCGCAAGCGGAGCACCATACCTAAGGGAAAAACGTATAGCATACTATCGAGTTGATTTTTGAACGTCACGGGCATTATGGATCATTTTGATGACGTCATTGATGACGTAAGGGCACGTGACTTTGGTGTAGAGTTCCTCTTGTGGTCTTTGAAGTTTTGTCCAAGTTTGGCTTCTATAGAAGCTACCCTTCGGGAGATATGATTTTTTTCTTTATATTTCTGGTATTAAACCTATAGCGTACGCCGTCCGTCCGTCCGTCCGTCCGTCCGTCCGTCGTCCGTCCGTGTACACATGGGAACCCTGTGGTATGCAAGAAAAAATTATATCTCCTCAAGGGAACATGCTAAGACAACCATACTTGGGATATTTTGTCTATGCCCAAGGGGGGTGCTGTAACACGGTCACTTGATATGACGTCATCGATGACGTCATCTATGCTTGAAAAATCAATATCTCGTGAAGGGAAGACTCTAAAAACACCAAACTTGGGTAGTGTTGTCTAGGACACCAGATGACGAAATGAAGTGGTCACGTGATATGACGTCATCGATGACGTCATCTTGCTTGAAAAATGAATATCTCATGAAGGAAGACTCTAAACCACGAACTTTGGTAATGTAGTCCAGGTCACCAGATTGAGCGAAATGAAGTGGTCATGTGATGTGACGTCATCGATGACGTCATCTATGCTTCAAAAATCAATATCTCGTGAAGGGAAGACTCCAAAACAACCAAACTTTGGTAGTGTAGTCTAAGTCACTAGATGAGCAAATGAGTAGTCACGTGATATGACGTCATCGATGACGTCATCTATGCTTGAAAAATTAATATCTCGTGAAGGGAGACTCTAAAGCAACCATGTACACATGGGAATCCCTTTCATTCACACAGAAAATTGTATAACCAGGAGCTCCGCTTTTAGCCAGTGGCTAAATCTATATATTAAATTTAAAAAACATTATTATGTTTGCCTCTAAAAAACATGTATCTAGTTGGCTGGTGTTGCTATGTTTCGTTTAAGTCTGCCTTCTCAAGTTGAATACTAATTTGTCTACTCTGAATCAATTAATTGGTGCTTGAACGTAGTGCGCAGAATCGAACTAAGTTTCCTCATTCGTGTTTCGTAAGGGGGTCGAGTGTGAGCACCCCCCCCCCCCCCCCCCCCCCCCCCCACCACCACCACCACCACCACCCCCACCACCACCACCACCACCACCACCCACCCACCCACCCCGGGCAAAAATACCGAATGAGATCGCTTTTCGTCTGGCGGAGCCCATTTCTGTTTTTTTTCCTTATACACATCAGCAAGCAAAGTGTGATATTTTTCCAAATGTTCGCTGACACGGCGTTCCCTGCCTCAGAATTACAAATATATTTCTTCCAATGGCCCATTGCGATAGCATCCGGGATACTGGTATGTAAATTTCTAATCGACAAAACAACTCCACCGCTCGCCAAAAGGGTGTTGTTTTGTGTGGAAAGGAAGGGCAGAACATGGGAGGGCACTTGTTTTACATGTATTTTTGCCGGCTATATGCAGCCTATTGCTCTAGCTATCCTGGAACTTGCTAGCTGATGCGTGATTCTGCTGAGAAAGAGAGAAGCGGGACTTGGATGGACAACAACACTCATCGATAGCAGACACAAACACTCAAACAAACGACAGAAAGGTGAACACTTAAGCTCCTTCAATATTACCGGTATAGCATTTTATTGACTTTAGATAAAATGAGCTGGTCTCGCTATGATTATTACAGTCGAAAAATACTTCATGACCTCTGTGACATCATGTTAATTTTAAAAGCAAAAACGGGAACCAAGTATAGTATTCCACGTCACACTTTTGGGTTGGACTTCTACCCCTTAATGTCCTTGATCACATCCTGCTATATATCCGCCTCTTGCTTTTCATTTTTTTCAGAATTAGATACGAGATACTCACGTGAGTGATTGGCTGTGAGATCTTTCAGAGCCATTCTTCAGAAAATGTGAATAATTTTTGGAATATGCAAGGTTATAAGTTTATTGTAAGCTTTAACACATCGGCAAGCAAAGTGTGATATTTGTAAAACATGCTACAACAACAACACATTTATTGCCCCCGCGTAAAGAGAAATATAAGGTATATTGTACATATGCCAGAAAAAATCTCGATTCGTCGGAGCAGGGTCCGCAAAGGTCTTGGGTAACGTCTATGATTGGATGATCAGATCACGTGACTTGCAAAAGGCCCGCAAAAGTCTTGGGTAACGTTTATGATTGGATGACCAGATCACGTGACTCGCAGCATGGGTTTGAGACCTCACTGTTGTCACTGGCGGACAATAAAAGTTCTAAACATTCACAACAAACTGTCGTGAAATTTAATAAATCACCAAAAACTCTAAGGAGACGCACAGCCGAATCAGTCAGTGCAATCCATAGTTCAGAATTTAGAAAATGTTGAGCTGCTGTGGCTGTGTAGTCTAGAGAAAAACTTGAATGTTCACAAAGCTAAGAGCTCTAAACCTCATAATAGTAGTAAAGCATTCAAATGGTTGCTATTGTGCTTAACAATAGGTCACTCTATAAAATCCTCTCTAGCTTTCGCTACGAAAGAATGTGATAATTTACCGACAAGATTTACATTTCATAAGTTCACAAAACTCAGAAAGAGGACTTTAGATTATTATTTTTGCATCAGCACAAGGGAGAAGTAGGCGTTTTTGTCTTCTTCCGATGTGTCCTGTTGCCGCTAAAGTATACTAAGTAGGTTAAAATAGTACTTTGTTGACCGGAATCTGGCAAGGGCGGAACGCGTTTTTTTAGTAGTGTTAAATTAAGTTCTATTATAAGCTCTTTAGCAGCTTTAGGTGATGCTGGTATAAAAACGCCGATATAGGTTATTAGGGAGCAGCGATTGAAAAAGAGCAAAAGCAGAGAAGTCGCGAAGCAGAGACAGCCAACGAGAGTCTAAAGTCTTGTGTTCTGTTCTCTGTTGTAAGGAGTTCCGAAAGATCAATTGGCTTTAGGCTTTCAAGTATTCATATTCATAGAGTTTTCAAACACGATTTTTTGTGCGCAAGTGTTTTCTGAGTAAGAATGTGTATTAATAGTCTTTTGGAATTTTGACACATAGTTTTCAGAAGAGTTTTTGGTATTTCGCTAGAGTTTCGTAAGAGTTTTGACGGCTTTTAGTACTTTTGTTAGAATTGTTTGTAGAGTTTCGGCTTAAACTCCAACAAGCTGATAACGGTGGGTTCGCGTGTTGTCTGAAACAGCTGTAAAAATGTTAATTGAATACTTATTACATCTGCAGTTTAAAAGCAAGGGGCAGCTCTAGTGAGAACTAATCTAGTTTACAATTGTCCAATTTTTCTCACTCGACCTATCCGAGTGCAGGAGTGTATTTCCAGAACTAACAACAGTATCCACTCAAAGGAATCATATGATCTAATTGTTGGCAATGAGATGTAAAAACTGTTATGGTTGCCTACTAGTATGAAAAGTGTCGGATTTGAAAGCCAGGAAAAGGCAAATGACCAGACCAGAAACGTTTTTGGCTATACAAATTGACCTACTAGTGTGATTTGACTAAAACATTCAGCCTCATGGGCTATTGCTCAGAGCCATTTGGACTTGAGGAATAATTGTTTAAGACGTAATCCATTTGAAATCGAGTAATGATTGGAAAAATTCTTGGACAAAATTATTTACATCATATTGTACACTTCGGTCTTACTGCTTTTGGTATCTGATCTAAAAAAAATCATTTCTTATAACACCGAACATCGAAAAGAATCCTGAAAGTTGTCCAAATTCATACAATTTGTATAGGTTGACAGCACTATGAAATGAACATCAACAGCCAACACCATATCTTCACAACTTTGAAAAATTATTTCTCAGGTTTTCCTTGGGAATTTCTTCTCGTGTTATCACCAATTCCTTATTTATCACTACCTTTCATAAAATGCTAGAAACAAGGAAATTGGTTTTTGTATACTCTATCTAAAATTGTTTCCACTTTGTGTCAAGATTACTCGATTTTTCAGTGGATTTTCTCTTAATTATTGTTATTCAGGTTGTCATCATGGGTGCTGAGGAATCTACGCCCCTTCCACCTCCTCCCCCTGGGTTTGAGTATATGGTGATGTACATGACTGGCTATAACAAAATCAGAGTACTTCGGTACCCAGCAAGAGCTGTCAATCATACGCCAGGCTATTGTTGGACAGTGGTTGAGAGGTCTGCAGTCAGAAAGATCAAATGTGGCTACTCCATGACATTCAAGCTCAATGGAATGCCATTTGGAATTGGCACTAATAGCCATGAAGCTGCCAGTGCAAGGCAGATGGTTGGACAGATTCTATTGAACCTCAACGCAGTTGGCTGGCAACTGCTAACATGCAGTGACCTGGGAAGAGTCTATGATCTATCAACATTCTACTTTGTCAGAAAATCAGTTGCACCAATCCAGCAGGCACTGTTATGCATAGGCTTTAGCCCCATGACAAGTTACAAATTATTAATGCTCCTTCTCATATTATAGAGGTGATCAGAATTCAATCAAGACAATCTGGAAGCGTGGCATTCAAAATGAGAACTCAAAGGGATATTTTTGAGTTTAAACTGTATGGAAATCCCTGGTTTGCTACTGGTGATGACTCTGTACAGGCTCGGTTTCTTGTCAATATATTCTTTCAGTACTTGCTCAGATCAGCTCCTTTTGCACTGTAACTGCAACATTAGAGCACTGCAGATACACTGTATTTTAGATATGACCCAACGTTGTACCAGGAGAGGCAGCATCTCATTTTGTGCTCAGTCTTAATAGGAATGATCGACTGAGATTGATTCACTCACCTCAGTCAATAATTCCTTTAGTGAAACAATTGATTGAGCAGTACTGAATGTGAGGGTTGGTATACAGAAAGAACGACAGTACTTTGGAGCTGGGAGTTTAAGCTCAGTGAACTCCTTGGTGGTCAACAGGGGATGAAGCTGTGATGCAAGATTTCTGATGTGCAAGTTGCTAGAAGGTCTTCAAACACAGGGTTGGCATGTGAAGGCTGCTATTGACATGTGTCGGCGGCAGAATGATAAAAGTGTCCTTGCATTTTATCAGTCCCTTCCCGAAATGCCCCTGTGGTTTGTCTGAGTTTCAATGACGAAGACAAGATAAGGTTGATAATGCTCCAGAGGAGTTCATTGGCCTTTGCAAGGAATTATTCAAGCTAAGTGGTGTAAAGGAATCAGGGAAGAGAAGCGTTTGCAGACGCCATGCATGGCCTACCAGTTCAAGCTGTTTGGGATCCCTGGACAGTTACTAGTAGTTGATGGTCTTCACATCCGAAGCATGTTATGTTCATAATACAGATGCTGTCCCAAAGGGGATGGAAGCTTCTCATCTCTGCTGATGTGTCTGCCAAGTATGTCCACAGGGATAAAGCTCCTGACTACCCCCTTGACGTCCACAGTTGGTGGTTTACTTATGATGCAGAGGGTTCCAACAGACACAGCCGACATTTGGCTTCACCCCAACTCAATTTGCTGCCCCTGCCAGTCAGCCATTGGATGCAGGATATGGTGCTCCACCTAGCTATGACCAGGTCATGCAAGGAACTAAAAACAGTAAAATGAACCATAGTTTTAGGACTATTCACAACTAGTTTTAAATGTAGATGTACTGCATATTATTAAAAGCTGCTCTTAGATATAAACCAATTTGACAAGATGTTGTTACAACATCTTGTAATTGCGGCAATAGCTGAGCCTGGTTGAGCTATATCCCGTGGGTGAAAGCCCTATATGTATACTTTATGTAAAAATGTTAAAAATGATCTGGTTGGAGTTGGCATCAATCTCTAGCCATGGCGGTTCTGATATTGGCCGGAAAATAAATTGCCAGCATGTCTGTGCGATAGCTGTGAGATAGGTAGGAATTGTATTAAAATATTATTTTAGTTATTATAGCCTAGCCTGTGTAGCTGGCAGTTTTGTGTGTTCTCTGAGACGATTTCACTCCGACGCGAGATGTAAAACCACCAGCTATGGAGGCTATTATTACCATACCATCATATAACATGATGGTATGAGTCAGTTGCAAAGCTGTTGTGTTAGGAAACAATGTTAATAAACATACTCAACAGAGTCCAGGGTTTAAAAACGTTTGTAGGACAGCCATGTTTAGAATAAATTATTTTCTAGGTAGGACAGGCAAGGCCTGGTGATGAATAGTAATTTCCAGCATTCTATGATGGCTGGAAATAACTGCTAATTTGAGACCCTGCTAGTTGTTTATGATAGAACCAATTGGAAATGAGATGGTCATGTGATGTATTTATGGATCTCATCGTTCCATGTATTTGTACTGTAATATTGCACAGGTGACATCATGTAGTTGTGAATAAAAGTGTTCCACAAGATGCAGTTCAGTGACATGACTATTGTTATACAGCAGCAAAAACAACAATAGTGCTTTTGTTTTTGACCAGCAATCCCTGCCAAGCCATTCACAGTACAGCCTGCAGAGAGGTGGGTCTTAGGGGGCTACCTCCCCCCCCCCCCCTTTTTGACAACTTTTTTATATTTTCCCCCTCCCCTACCCACATTTTATAAGTATGTTCACAGGCTTTGATTCAAATTGTACACTAGGCTACACTACAGCTTCAAAAGGTGCTAATAAACGATATTATTATTATTATTTATTACTTTTATTTCCCGTTCAACAACTGTATTTTTCACTGGAAATTCCAGAAGCCAACAGAAGCAGAGGGGTATCGACTCCCGCCTTTGGTCCAACTCTCCCTCTTTCAATAGACATACTCTAAGGTCAAGTAAAAATAAACAAATGTTTCCCGTCCGCAACAAATTTTTTACTATTTGTTATTTAACTAAAAGCCTATTGAACAAGAAGTTAACATGTGGTACTGACCCAGTTTCAGCAATATCGGACTTGCACTTTTGAGTATGTCATGCAAAATTTGGGACAACACAAAAAGTAACAGGCTAAATATACCTCGTTGCTATCAATACTGCGTATTTTCATGTAAAAAAGCATTTAATTGGAAATAATAAAAATTTAGAAAATAAAATAGAAAGCCGCCCGCCCGCTCTCTTTTTACTGGCCCTATTTGTAGAGACAAGACATTTGTAGGTCCAAAACACCTCTACTCCCGAATTTTGAAGGTGGGACTGGAGGTTCGTATCTCTGCTCATCACATTCAAACAGTGTTCCTATATGTTCAGGGTGTGGTACAGGGTTATTTCGACGGAGAAAGAACTCCAAAGATGCTGTTTAGTATCCTGGAGAACAGGATAGTTATGCTGATATTTCTCTATTATTGATGAATGATAAAATCAAATAATTCATTATTATATAGCTCGTGTTTATTCGATCAAAGCGCGCGCTCTGATTGGTTCTATCATGGTCACGTGGCAGGCTACAAATTCAATGTAGCCCGCGCGGCTACAATTAAAAAATTTTGCCCGCGCGGGTGACATCGCTAGAGCGAGAAATTTCGGCGGAATATTTTACCCATGTTTACCGTATTTTCTTTTTGCTATATAATAAAACACTTAATGACTGCACCCTCGGGAAACAGCGAGTTTTGTTTCCCTCGAATCTCGATGTTTCCCTCGACTTCGTCTCGTGAAACATCGAGATTCTCGGGAAAACAAAACTCGCTGTTTTTCCCTCGGAAGCAGTCATTAAGTGTATATTATTTTCTATTTCTGAAACTTAGAACTATTTACATCCTTCTCTTTTTCGCTTGGTATTCACGTTTTTTTTTCTTCACGTTTTTTACCCTTCGTTTTTCTCTGCTTCTTTGTCCTCTCACCGCCTGCCTCCACTAGCTATGCTATTTGCAGGCGGTGTGCCATCTTTGTAGTATTTAAAAAAAGATATAATAAAGTTGAAGTTGAAAGTGAAATTAAATGGTCCATTTTTATTTCCCGTGACACGAGTTTCGAGGAAAGCGAAACGTGATCTGCCATTTTCCATTGAGTTTTTGCATTCACAAAATGAGAAACGCTGAATACGTAACCCTCCCCCCCCCCCCCCCCCCCCCCCCGTTTTTTACCACCCTCCTTCGAGGGTTTACTGGCGCGGTTGCTTTGGGCTTCCTGTGTTTGCCATGTAATCGAACTGACTGGAGCGAGCGAGGTAAATATCAAAATGGCGGACACTCGCGCGTGGTCTAAAACCACAGGTGACCCAGGACAATTGTTTGTGTACTACAACATCGAAGTATTGACAGTAATATAGGGTTTATATGGGGATTGTGGTAAGAGATGTTTAGACCTGGAATTTTTTAGGAATTATCAATAAAGTTACTGAAACTTACCATGCTGTTAGTTGTGGTTGTCCTTGATGCTCATGTGAAGTTTCACGGATTTATCTTCAATTCGCCCCCCATACAGAGAGAAGACAAGGTGGGAGGCTGAAGCCAAAAATCAGCTCGATCGACCGATCGGCAGAACGCACTTCGAGACGGATTTTTTCACAAAATTCGAATTCCACAACCAAACAAACACACCACGATCGTAGATATACATGTTACCGACGCAGCAAAATCAATAAATATCCTGCAGTTACTACGCGAAGGTAGCAGACCCCGTTAAACTCGCACGACCCCCTTTTCAACGGTCGTTAAAATCCGCGGGACGCACAGCTTGGCTAACCAAAATGGCGGCCGTCAAACAACCAAATGGCGGCCGTTACCAAAAACTCCTCAAGGGGGAGGGGGACCTAGCGCAAACTCGCAGAGCGGGCTGCTCCCTAGGCCAAATTTGCTACAAATCCATTCTTCTCCGTAAAAAAAAATTAAATCCCTTTGTTCGGGAGGTAATGGATTTATTTTGAAGTCGCACAATCTGATTTGCATGAGTTTGCGCTAGGTCCCCCTCCCCCTGAGGAGTTTTTGGTAACGGCCGCCATTTTGGTTGTTTGAGCGGCCGCCATTTTGGTTAGCCAAGCTGTGCGTCCCGCGGATTTTAACGACCGTTGAAAAGGGGGTCGTGCGAGTTTAACGGGGTCTGCTACCTTCGCGTACGTAACTGCAGGATATTTATTGATTTGCTGCGTCGGTAACATGTATATCTACGATCGTGGTGTGTTTGTTTGGTTGTGGAATTCGAATTTTGTGAAAAAATCCGTCTCGAAGTGCGTTCTGCCGATCGGTCGATCGAGCTGATTTTTGGCTTCAGCCTCCCACCTTGTCTTTCTCTCTGTATGGGGGGCGAATTGAAGATAAATCCGTGAAACTTCACATGAGCATCAAGGACAACCACAACTAACAACATGGTAAGTTTCAGTAACTTTTATTGATAATTTCCTAAAAAATTCCAGGTCCAAACATCTCTTACCACAATCCCCATATAAACCCTATACTACTGTCAATACTTCGATGTTGTAGTACACAAACAATTGTCCTGGGTCACCTGTGCTAAAACCTCATCATTTTAGCCTTAAAAATTATAAATATTCTGATGCTAGTAGGCACAGATAATAACATAATTGACGCTTATCAAGCAAGTCGACCATTTTTGTGCAATTTTCCTGAGAAATCGAGCACAACCTGTGCGTGAACACAGCAACTATCCAAGGCCGAGCCACCGCTGTCTGAGTGGTGTTTGTGAGGCCGGTAAGCCAGAGCCTGTCATCGGGCTTTGTCGATGTGATGGCAAAAGCTGAGGAGGATGTCGATAATGGAGGATGGGAAAGGGTTAAAAAATTGCTACGGTTAAGGTAACTATCTATCTATCTATCTAAGTTCAGACGAAAGAAACTCACCCACATAGGGACGTCAACCCCGGGACGGACTCTGGAGACGCCTTTTCAGAAAATGAATTCACGAAATTGCCAGCAATTCTTCAGGGAGAAATGCAGTAAATGTATGACAGACGTTTTAATTTTTCCCGGGAGACGAAGTGAAAAATCTTGATTCTCCCGGCAAAACCGGGAGTCAATATTTTGGAATGACCCCCCCCCCCCCCCCCCCCATAATTAAAAATGTCAGACCCTCTGTGATGTCTTTTCTTCTAGAGTCTAGGGCTATAATTCAGTGTTTTAGCTAGAAAGGCATGATATCAGCCTCTATTCCTTCCCTTTAAACAATATCTATCAAATTCCAGGTCCGTGACATAATTATGCATTGTATTTTCCTCATTTTGCAGTGAAACAAATCATCTTGCAGAAGAGGTGCAAGATATTCCAGCCATCGTATGTGTTGGCTCTATATTTGGATTCTTACTAGGAGGACAATATGGTGTGAGAATTGCTTCTGATAGACACCTCAGATACACAAGCTAACTGTCTACAAGTCTAAAATGCATGCTCATCGCGAGTTCCACTCTGTTAAAGTTTTGGGTTTTGTCAAGTATGGATGCCGATGGGGATGGCGCATGGCTGGTTTGCTGGTCTCTACAGGTAATTTATGGCTCACATAAAATGTTAGGCAATGTCTCAGATTACATCTGCAGGATCCTTGCTAGGTAGAAAAGCCCTTGATATTACTATGCAGAGGCCTATCAGAAGAGTTCCTAATATAGACTAAGGGAGCGTTCATAATTTATCTAGAGGGGGGCCTATGATGATTTCCCAATTTTTTTCTTTTCATTTTTCGAAGCCCCCCCTGATGATTTCAGGGATTTTTTCCTGACCCCCCCTCAAGAGATGTCAAATAATCAAAGAAAAATATCATAGCCCCCCCCCCCCCCCCCCCCCCCACCACCACCCCAGCACATATACATGTCAAACCCCCCCACCCCAGCACATATAGTCAAACCCACAAAGATTACGCTACAAAGATTACTAATAGTGGGAAGAGCAGCTTTTTACTGAAGGGCAGAACTCCCTTTACGTTGTTTCTGGAAGCTGAAAAAGGAGGTGATGATGATGATGACAATGGAGGCAAACGGGCGAAACATGGAGTGAGGAGAGCGAGAGTAAAAGTGAGTTTGAGCCACTGACAAAGGGACCTTCCAGCACAAGGAGTGGACGCCATGCTTCTAGTTCGTTCTTTAGTTCTCAGTATCAACATTTGTCAAAATAAATCGGCTAACAGTGTTTACATCTTGTTGCCACCCAATTTAGACCATGTGATGATTCCTTTGGTTGGTTACAATGTCAAATTTGTCTCACTCGACCAAGTGCACGAGTGTATGTGCAGAACTTACAAAAGTATCCGCCCAAAGGAATCACTACATGATCCTGAATTGGCTGGCAACAAGATGTAAACACTGTTAGCCAATTTGGTCTATTACAAGAGTGCACAAGCATATATTTTTGTCTACTTTTTTCTGGAAAAAATGGTTGGCCCCCCCTATGCTTGGTTTTATTTTTGTTGGAAATTTTCCATAGCCCCCCCTAAATGATATTAGGGAAAAAGAGAGGCCCCCCCTCAAAATCATCATAGCCCCCCCTCTAGATAAATTATGAACGCTCCCTAATTTAGAAAACCTTCCCGAATCTCTTCCAAAAATGTCTGAACCCTCTCTGAATCTTTGCCGATGGTGCAGACTTAGGTTGACATTTTTGTGCCTGACTATGAATCATAGAATATGTTGAAAAATCCGGGAGATTTGATGCTAAACCTGGAGACTGGGAGATTTGGTAAAAAAACTCGAGTTGGCAAGTATGAACTGCCAAGTCTCCACTTTCTCATGTGAAGTTTGGATGACCAAAATGCTCATTGTTTAGATACATACATTAGCTCCCTAAAACTCTTCAAAACAGCAATTCAACAAAATACTGTATAAGGCCCCTTTTCACTTGGTGGGGCCCATATCTTCACTATATGGGCATATATTGTACAAGAAAGTGGAGTCCCATATTTTTCCAAGGGCAAGGAAAAAAATGTGAGCAAGGAGTAAAATGACTGCCTGTATTATAAGAAAAACATAGTTATTTTTACATGACTTTTTTCTAAAAAAGTACTGCTCTATTTTCCAGTTTTCTGTTGGCAGCAACCACTGCTTACCGCAATAAAGATGATCCACTAAATTATGTTGCTGCTGGAGGTAAGCTCTGAAATTTTGCGCAGGCAGGCACATCAAATGTAGCATCTTTTTGCCAATAAAGTCCATGTGGCTGGACTGAAGTTTTGATTATTTTTTGTATGTCAGAGGCTCAGAGACAAAAGGGAAAATATCATCATCAGAGCTGGAAATAATTTTCTGACTTGATCGGCCATATGTCAATTAAAACTATTTTTTTTGGTTGTCCCTACTGAAAAGTTTGCTGGACATATCTGAAAATTGGTTGGACATTTGGAGATTTTGATAAGGCAATGTCCAATGACCGCCAGTAATTTTCAGCTCTGACCATCATCCTGTTTTCCCAAGTGGCTTCATAGCAGCTTTTGGGTGGGGTGGGGAGCAAGGAAACAGTCAATTGTTACTAATGAAGCTTGTAATACTTGAAGCCTCTTCAGGAGCCATCTACAAACTCTTTGGTGGATGGAGAAGTATGACAGTGGCCACTCTTCTTTGTGCAGGAATAAGGTAAACACCTGGATCGGCAACATTTGCAACCCATTTCCAGAGCTGGAAAGTACTTCCAGTTATCAGAAATTGAAATCAGAAATGTCCAACCAAAATTGTGATCTGGTTGGCCATATAAAGACAAATGCCACCGTTCTATTATGCATTGTGTGCTGTGTTGTTTATGTCTATGACATCTCAACTAAAAAAATAGATTGAGAGGCCAGTTGATAGATAAATTTTTTGAACACCAAAACATAAACAACACAGCATGCAACACATTTTAGAATGGTGGCATGGGCCTTTAATGTTCAGTCTGTTGAGGGGCTCACTTAAAAAAATTGGGTGACAAATGAGAATCTCATGCCAGACCAATTTTCAAATATAGTGTCCAATGAAAAATAGAAATTTGATCGGACATGCCATTTATTATCAGGTATTAAAATAATTATTTCCAGCACTGCAATATTACTTTAATTTTAAGCTTTTAGTATAAATGTCATTCTAGTTTACCAATCGGACTCGTATCACAGTTTGGGAACACATATCTGATACCTGAAGAATTCAAGCAGCAACAGTTGGAGAAGAAGGCAAGAAAACAGGAAGAATGGTGAGTTATGTCAAATGCAGATTACCCTAAGTTTGCCCATATTTTCTGAGTGAGTATTTTTTTAACTTGCTCTCTTTACTATTATTTGGAACAATAAGATGCATTCCAGTTTGGCTGCCAAGCCAGACATTAAACATTCTTGTAAAACATTTTAACACAGAATAAAGTTTCCACATTCAAATTTGAAGTAGCAGGGTAAGTTTTGGAAGTAAGCGACTGGGTTTGGGGGCCCATAAGAAAGGCTGCAGCCTTCTAGGGGGCATCCCCAAGAAATTTTGAATTTCAGTAGCAGAAAATACATTTTCCTGCATTTTGAGGGAAAGATAATAATTGGGACATTCATATGATCTTTTGCTTTAATGTTGAAGTCATAATGAAGTTGCCGATGGTCAGCAGTGAGGTAGACCGCCTTCTATTGAAACCCCTGTATACACCCTGTGGATTGGAAACAATACCATATTGCATCTATTGGAAAAGTTGTGTAACTTAAATATTGATTGATATTTAAGTTTGAAACTTTTCCAGTGCAGCCTTTTTAAGTCCTCCAACCTCTCCTTAATACGTCTAGCCGTCCTGTACTTTAGACTTCTTTGAGTTCCCCCATGATGAGGAGAAGACGCTTACAAATCTTAGTTAAATGTTAAAACTTTTCTTTTTATTTTAGGCAACAAAAAGTAAATGCAACAGAGAGTTTAATAAAATCAATGGAAGAAGAGGTAGTACCAACTGCTGACAAACAAGAATCTTAAAGCAAGTTTTATTTCAAATATTGTTATTTTAAGCTTTGCACATCAGTGTCAAAGAACTTTTCTAATTTTAAAACTGCCTCTCAGCAATAAATCACAAACATTGTGTTTTTTTATGACCTGTTTTGTACATGTATGATTGAAGCATTATTTTTAACTTTCATAATGTTGTCAGATAATCTGGAGGGCAGTGCATGAACTTGTGCCTGTTCTGGTACAAATATAATGTACCTAAAGGTGCATGATACTACTTTGGCTAATTAAAAATTAATTCCAGTTCTTCTAATCATGTGCTTAATTTTGGTGGGATTTTGACCATACAATATGTTTAATTTTCAGCCTTTGCATAATGCTACTGTACACCTGGGTACTGATTTATGATTGCAAGTAGGTTAGATGTCTGCACAAATCAATAACATAATATTGTTTTTTCTGAAGCAGTGGTACTAGATGATTTTAGTACATACATATTTATTCCCAACAAATCAATGGAATTCTGAACTTGGAGATTTGACATTTGGAGACTTATGCTCTGTAGGGCTATACAACATTGCATTTTGGAACTTCCTCTTCAAAGCAATGGTGATTAAATCAGATGTGTCACTCTCAGAGAGGTGTCGCCTTCTCTTTACTGGAGTTCCCCCTGGGGATCGTTTGCATGGTGTTGCTTTCAGCTCACTGAGGCAACCACCACTTTGGATTCTTTGTAATAGTTCTTGTTTCATTGATCGTGTAGGAGTTTGGGAATCACTATACGAGAGAGAAGACTTGGGTTTATCAGATGATAAGCCCTCAGGTCTCTGGTATTTGTCCTTCTGTACAGCAGGGCGTAGCACTGGGAGTGGAGGAGGAGGGGGAGGTGGTGGCATACATGGCGGTGCTGATGTTATTAAACAATCTGTAGGCTTCTGGTCTCCCTCTACTGATTTCTGCTGTTCACTGCCATAGGTTCTTGTGCAGTATTTCTCAACTTGGTGGTACATTTTAGCTAAATTTCTCTTGAACACAATATCACGAGGGTTGTCAAACTCGAATGTACCCAGAGCTTGGAGAGTTGTGTATAGTTGCTCGATGTATTCCCTTTTTACGCTCTCGTTGTGCTGCAAGGGAAGAAAGAGACAAGGACAATTAGAAATCACTCGATTGCTATTTTTACGTACAATTGCTAAATTATTGTTCACAGATTTGATTAAAGATCTACCTCTTGTATTCTGTCCCGCAAATTTTGATCTTTTACTATAACCAGAGAAATCCATTCCTCTTCGAGACGTTTTTGCTCTGTAAATCATAAACCAAAGTACTAAGTTTAATAGTCAAATGCTACATGTATACTCGGTATAACTACACTCAGTCTGTGCTATGTACATTGCACATTGTAGTATTATATTGAGAGTTTGATGTGAACAGTACACTGTACTTGTACAAGATAATGTGCCCCGCAAATTGAAACGTTACACTTTGCACTTGACTGTATGCATGATACCTTACCATTTTCATTGGCAGTCTCGTAGAGTCTTCGAATCCCCGACGCTCTGTGTTCGAGAATTCGTTCCACATTTTCTCTGTCATTCGAACCTTCGATCGCCGACTTCCAAGGGTAAGAAGCTTTGAGGTAGTTAAAATACAGTGTAACGTCAAAATCTTAAGAGTTTTCAAGAAATTGTCAGAGAATACAAGATCTACCTTGACTGGAGCTTGCATCGGCTGTTAATTTGGCTAGTTTTTCCTTTGAATCGATGTCCGCCATGTTTTCACTGAAACTTGCAGCAGAAGAATTCAAATGTTATGTCCTCGGATCTGATTGGCTGACGGCAGCTGATTCGGTATCCACGCTTTTTTCGGCCAGTAGAACACAGGAGCCCCAACAGTCTTGTGACGCCATACTCCAAAAAGTCTCACCTACAGTAATTTTCTCCCAATCTCTTCCTAAGCCTTTGGTTAAGTGCTTGTATGACCAACATTTGACTTTTTTTCTGCTTTTTTCCGACCTTCTGAGTCGGGACTTTAACGTGATTCCGCCCAGAATACAAGGAAAAACGTGCGAAAAGTACCGTATTTTCGTCCTCCATTAAAATCTTATGTTCCAAATTACGAGCCCGTAATTTTAATTTCCCTGTTATTTAGAAGTTCTCAGCATGGTTTCAAGGTTCATGGTTTCCGGATTTCAAGCCGAGAGTGCCTGGAGCGAATCCCTTAATATTATCGAAACGAGCTCCACATAAAGAGGAAGAGCATATTAAACTATACAAAATCCTAAAGTTTGACGTTGATTGTGTAAATTCCGATAGAGATACAGCCATTCCAAGATGCCGGAATTTTATAAACTTTGTATGGTTTTCCGGACGCCGCGTCCGGATTTCACACAAATCTTGTAACATTTTGGACTTTTTGAATGGCTGTTTCTCGATCACTATTTGCCTGGGGCCGGTTCCTAGAAGGTCAGCTAAGAGTTATCTGTAGATAAACGCTTATCCAACGGATAAATCCTGAACAAATCCTATACAACAGATAACTTTTATCCATGGATAACTTTATCCAACCTTTCAGGAACCGGCCCCTGGTTAATACCAAACTTTGGGATTTTGTATAGTTGAGCATGCCCTTTCTCCCAATGTTGGTCTTGAACGGATAATCGATATATTAAAGGATTCGTCCCAGGCACTCGCGTCTTGAAATCCGGCAATGTCGAATACCCTATCCCCAAAATGCAAAAGCACGTCTGTGAAAATTTCGTGCCCGCCCAGTTCCCGTGAACATTCCCTGGAGTACGACTTTAAAGTTCAAAAGAAAGTATTTTTAAAAAGCTGCATCAAGTGGTCTTGTGGATCTGGCTTCATAGGAGTCTGCGTGGTTTACGGGTCTTTGTATTTCATTCTTTGTACTGTAATATCTGAAAACCCAATACAGCACGGCCATTTATTTCTGTGAATTTTACCTAAAGCGACACAAAAACAATAGTTCGTAGAATTGGTCTGAGATTTCGTGAGCTGACATCACCCAAGTTGATCCCAAAGTAATAACTACTTCGTTGGTCAGGATTAGCAGTACAACAGTAGACACCAAAACCGTCTGAACACACACATCCTCTGAAGCTCCACTCCTTCATGGGGTCTTAGAGCTAGACAGCAAGAATCCCACCGACACAAAATACCTTTTGTACGTTTGATTAAGTAATAAACCACTTCGTGATATTCTCATTGTTTGTGGTATTATGAAAGTCTCACTTTTTATTCTTGCGCAATTTGCTCAAGGCTCAAGCGGGTTTCCCATCGCATGCAACCACTCTCAATTTCAAGTCTTGCCTATGATTTACACGTGTACAATTTTAACATTTTAACAGTCCAGTGGCGTAGCTCGTACCTCTAGGCAAAAAGGCATTTGCCCGGCTACACAATTTTTTTGGGCCAAAAAATTTTTTATCTCTACCTCACTGGAGTCTGATGGCTGCATGGCTATAACGTTGTTATAGCAACTCCGATTGAGAACAAAATACAAAATACAATAAAGTTTTAACCCTCAAGGTGTCAAGGGTAACCACCAGTTGAAAGTTCAGAACGATATTCAACAACAGGCATATAAAGCTTGGTGGTCGAAGAAAAATTGTAGGAAGCCTCCTTACAACCTATACTCTGTGCTGGAAACTCATCCTCGCTGCGCACAAGCTGGCTGGAAAACATTCTTGCATAGCCCAAGACACCCCTCACCCCTAAAAGGTCACGTCCCCTACTCTCAGCGGGAAACACACTCGCATTTATAAGATCGTTAGCACCTCGTTCACAGTTTATCTACCTTAGTTCTCGAGTACGTATGTTTTAGCAAGGAGTTTTTATGACACCTCCTTGGGTTTGTGTTTTGTTTTGGCCGGTGCCCTTCCACATTGTAAGAGGATCACTATTGTGGTTCAGTTGTTTACCCTTCTTTCCCACCAAACACAGCACTTAAAACACGGGCGCTCTGACCATAGCGATAGGGCAATATTTTTTTAGCTCTGAGGTCTGGGATACGGTGTCATTTTTATGACAAAAGGTCTGTTATAGTGTACTTATTCAGTCTAGGGTAGGGACTCTAACTCGGTCTGGGGTAGGGTATTAAATTTGAGTGACTTAATATATTTATACCACCTCCTGTTCTATATAATGCTTTATTAGGTAAATATTAACAAAACACAGGCAACCATTCACAGAACATCCATAACAGCTAATAAGTAGCTAATGGAACTTTTCACGATAAACACACCAGACATTAGAGCGAGGTATATGTTTTTTTTGTATCGATTCATATTGATGTTAAATCGCAGACTTTGGTGCAGGGCATTTGCGGTCTCTTCTTTTACAGTTTCCCAACTTCCACTCTATACTTTTGAAAAGCTAACCTCACTTCAGATGTTCATTTTAAATAAGCATATATTTCTAAGCGTAATTTATACTAATTTATCACCTTATCCACTATAAGCTCTAGGCTTTTTGGTCGCTTGCCATTAACAGGCCTTTGTTGACAAGTACAAGTACATGTGCAGGTAAAAGCCTGCGGCCTCCGGAACATGACCACCGCCTCAAGCTGCGGTCTCCGTCGAGAGCATGCGCATTCGGGAACTAATGTGTAAGGCCAGGGGTAAGAGCTTTTCCTAGGCGTATTGCTGTTTCGATCCGCAGAAAATCCACTCAACAATTTTCCTTCCTCCAAGCCCGATATTCTTTCAGTTCTTCTCTCCCAATCGGACTCGTGTCCACAAATTTTGCATTCTCCAAGTAGCGCAAGTTTAGTTTTGTTTTCGATTTTTCCATTTCCTATGTTTTCAGGTTTTTCTTCACTCATATGCTGTATTTTGTCTGAATCTGAAGACCGCCGCTCTGCAAATTCGTGTTCAATTTTTGCGTCGCTGCGCAACTGAATAGAGGAACCGTCTCCTCTACAAGAAGTACAATTGGGAGGTTGTATCTCCTGGTTCAAATCCAGAAGTCCATTGGTGATAATCCCAATCGACGTATCACTGCTACTGCGTCGCAGAAGTTGGTCAGTTTCTTTGTCAGCGCTCTCAATGGTGTCATGCAAGTCTGGACGGGTAACGTCATCCAGGCCCGTGACATTGTTTAATTCCACATCCCATAGTTGCGCAGAATCTATCTCACCAGAAGGCGTAGTAAAAACGATACCATCCGACCCCCCTGGAGATGGACTATGTGCGCATTCTTCCAGGGGGAGACTGCTATCACTCTCACCATCCTCCTCGATCTTCTTGTGGATATACGGGACAGAGCGACTCATTTTCCGCTTAAGACCCATCTTACTCTTGATCTCCGGGCTCACCCCGTGTTTGACCATGAAATCCGGGCTCAGAGATGCAGACCTGCGCGTTTTCTGCTTTTTGATCAACTGTACAGCTTGTAGCTCTGCCGTTTCTATGGTCGGCAGCGAGTTTATTCGTTGCGCGGCTCGCCGTCGTCCGGGCAACCCTGGCGCACGGCCGTCGATACTGAGTCTTCGCACAAACGAAGCAGAGGGCGTAATAGTCCCCAGTCTGAGTGATTGGCTCCGTGGCTGCATGGGAATGTTTTTCTCCGGTCTCCACAGAATGATGTAAAGTTTGGGTACAAATATGCACGCGAACGATGAAGAGCCGCCAATGATGAACACAAAACACGTGATTGTTGTCCGATATACACCGCTAGTTCCTATGTATGTAGGCACAAACACAGTGACCACTATACACGTCGTCAACATAGTAAATGCGATGAACTTGGCTTCGTTGTAGTTCTCAGGCAGCTTGCGAGTCAAGAACGCCTGGTAGGTACATGTGAGCACAAGGCCTGCATTGTACGCCCACCAAATGGCCAGTCCGATATCCGGAAGCTCTTTGCATTCAATCAATACCTCCTTTTTTGAGTCCGATATTACGAGTTTGCTACCTGTATCCGTGGCCAGCATATTGCCGCTACATATGAGGATCTCTATGAGCGTGAGCCATGCAACCATTAGCAACTGCCACTGTTTGGATAAGCAGCTGGGTGTGCCAGTTTTGCTGAGCTTGCGGTTGAAGATTCGAGAAATGCGATTGGTTTTCGTGAGTAGAGTTCCAGCCACAAGAGAAGGGCAGAGACCGGTGATGAATGGTATGGCTCGACAGATAGTGTCCGAGGGTTTGGCAATGAAAAACAGAGGCGTCACGTAGCACCATACTATGCCAAATAACAACACATAGCATAGTTCCACACTTGACGCGCGCACAACTGGTGTCTGACGATTGAGAAAGAACACAACAAATGCGAATATAACACAGGCAGTCCCGAAACCTGATAAGCACACGATACATACACCTAGCGGATCTGACCAGTGCAGTGAATTAGGCGGTATCACTTCACATTTTGCATGGTCAACGCTTGCCCAGTAGCCTCTAGGACAACGTACGCAATCATCCATGTTGGTCTTGTTCGTTACAGTGTTACCCGGGCAACGGCGACATGACCAACAACACTTCGAATGCTTCTTCTCGGACACTTTGTGGAAACCAGCCGGACATGACGCACTGCAGCGCGAGAATGGAACGCCATTATGGGAGCTGTTCATTAGCCGGTGATCAATTTGATTCCCGTGTATCTCCAGACAAGCACTGGAGCGAGAGGAATTCAACAGCATAGAGTCGCATTTAGATCCCCAGCGGCCAATGCGAGAAAACTCATAATTCTTCCCCACTAGCTTTAGGTGCTTGATGTCATAAAGGCCTATGGCATCCCCGCTTTTGTCAAAAGAGAAAGAGTCCTTGGAGAGGGCTTTGAACTTCACCTTTTCTAAGTAATTTACGAACTTCTTTTGGAAGTCCTGTTTTAAGATCATACTTTTGCGGCTGTTGCAGTTTTTATAAGGCTGACAACCTAGTAGGTCATGGAGTGCATAAGCCGTAGCTAATACGGCATCCACTACATAGGCCGCCTTGGGATAGTGAGTAAAAGTTTGTCGGTGGAACGCAGGGTCATGAGCCACCATAATCTCCTCATATTCTTGCATCCACAGATTGCGCTTTCGTCTTTTGTCGTTGAAATTCACGAAGTACTCGTCGAACTCCTTAATGCGACGCACTTCTGGTACAATGGCGAACATTCCGTTGAGCGTGGCTTCGTTGGTCTTGACGATTTGTAGCGAGTCGGACCAGGCGTCTGAGCCGATCCAGATATAGTGCTCGGCATTAAGGACGTCTTCGTCGCGTATCCGACTGATTAAGATATCCGCGTCGTGAAGTTCCGCAAACAGAATCACGACCTTCGCATATGGATTCTCTCGCATCTTGTTGAAAATTCTCGTGAAAGTTTCCTCACTTGAACGCTTTGTAAAAGTCTCATCAACCGCTATGCAAATAGGGTAATCTTCGAATCTCTCAACAGCGTTCTTAAAGGACTCGATTCCAGACCGGCCGTACTCCGTATCAGAGGCCAAAGTGATGACGAAATTCCATTTCATAAATCGAACAAGGTCTGCCATCACTTGAGCTTGTAGCATGTCGCTAGGAACCGTGCGGAAAAAGTAACGAAACTGTACTTTGTTACTCAGAAGTCGACTGGTCGAGGCGTAACTAACCAGAGGTACATAAAACAAGCTGCATAGATTCGTTACGGCCATAGAAACACCACTATAGGCTGCCCCAACAACTGACACTGTCCGTTCTCGTGTTTTTCGCATTTGATACCCCGCGCATTGTTGCCCTACTATATGAGCGTTGCGGATAAACGAAAAGTTTAGCGATTCACGCACTGCGTAATCGGCGCTTGTGCAAGTCTCTTTGATATCCATGCCGACAGTAATGTTTGGAAGTACTTTGTCCTTTAGTTTACCTTCATTTAGCATGTCCATGGCAAAGAGCATGGCCTCTACGGCTTCGAACCCACGTGTGTTGAATTTTCCTTGGCAAATGTAAGAATCTGGGTCCTCCATTTCTTCCTTCTCTGTCGGCGAAAAATGAACAGGCGAAAGCCCCCCAATAATCACATCGCCATCAGTAAAAACATGCGTGGGTTTCTGACGCTTTTTTCCCTCGCCATAGTACAGGAACAGCGTGAGAAACGCGCATAACAGGAGTAGGCGCTGGCCAGGAATCATGGTAGCGGATCTGGACGGCCAGGAAACAAGAAATGCGCGAAGTTTTACTTGTGTTTGGACTTCATCTTCCTCTCATCTTACGCTTGACTCAAAATCTGGAAGTAATCAAGATGCAAATAGGGCATAAATCAATTTAATGTGGTCTAAAATACAATACCCGATTTGAATAGGAGGGCCTCATCATGCACGTTTCTCAAATCGAGACCACGCCATTGGCTGGTGCCATACAAACCCGACAGTCCCAAGGGGATTCGTTTTTCAAACTTAATCTCTCGTTTAGCTCTTCAAGACTCTTCTTTATGTTCAGGATTACTGCACTATATTTAGAAAGATAAACGGACTTAGATAACTGGCAGTTAAAAAAAATATCATTGTGAAATACATGAGGTTTCGTGACGGGTGAAAGTGTTAGCATGTCTTTAGGCGCGTTTAGCTATGTCTATGAAAAATTACTACTCCACGTACCGTCTCGTAAATAATTAGCGGCCTTCTATTATGTAATTCGGATCAACAATTCCTCGTTGCTTGGTGTAACAGAGCAGTATTTGCGTTTCGGATTTGATATTCACAAGTTGAAACATGACAGTCAGCGAACGAGATTCCTGTCCCCTGTGACCAGTCAGAGTTGGTGCTTTTTATTTATCTTGCCGGATCTGTGGTTTAGGACAGGTTGTCGTTAAAAGAACATCTGAAAACAACGTATTGTGCTATTTTAAGACATTTCTAATGATATGGTACCGGGTTTTGTCATGGCTGGGTATAATTGACTTGATCGCTGAACCCGTCAAAAACGCAACTACTTAAAAAGACCACTTTGCAGAGGTCATTTACGAATGTCTGTATTGTTGACGGTGTTAATTTGAACCTAAGGTCAATTTGTTCAAATCCGAGCCTAACCTATAGAGAAATACTTCATCTCGAGGCAAATGTACTTCCTTAGGCGTGGTATCAAAAAGTGTACACCCTAAACGAATAATCTTTGACCACAATAACAACTTCCTTGTAAAGAAAAAAAAAGAACAAGACAAAAGAAAAAGAATCATTTGGAAGCTTAATGAGGTCGTTATGGTGCATTCGCACATACGCCGGCAATATCGAGTAGGATTCAGTGACGGGGGCGATAAAACCAACTGGTAAATGACAGGACGCCCAGGTTCACTATCTGTGGTTACGTAAATAACAGACGACCTGTGAGACATAATAAATTCGATTTATTACTACGGTTCCAGGCTTTGAGAGGCTCTTTGAACTAAAGAACTAGCTAGGCTTCAAAAATTTTTTTCACAATATTAAGTTTGCATTTTTTCAAAATTATTATTCTTCCTTTGCGTGAAGCGCCGCCCAAATGACGAATTTCTGTGCTTGTAACGTCTAACTGAAGCTTACATAAGGGTCTTCTTTCGAATAAAGTGACTACCCGCCAATTGCCTATCACTGCAGGGCATTTTTGGGAGAGTTGTTTTTCTTCGCTAAGATATATACACTTGTTCTTGTAAATGGCGTGTCTTCGTTGTGCGAGTTCTCAAAGACTTTTTAGATAAAATTGGTGGAAATGATTAGAGAAGATGCTGATGTCCCTTACGATATTTTTCTGCGTGACAAGGGATTTCTAGCTTAGAAGCTTGCGTGTTTTTTTAGGGGGGGGGGGATTTCTGCAACCACCCCCGGAGGTATCTAATGGTCCGTCCCTTAGCAAATCTTCCACGTGATATTCGACCGAAACTTACACGAAGATTCGAGAAAATTTATCCAAGCGGATTTCAAGTTATGCGCGGGCGAGGACGTTTTTGCATTTGAAATTCAAAATTTGTTACTTACTTTCTGATTATTATCAATCAGTATTAAATGGGTTTTGTAGTATAGTCTAGCAAAATCTCCGCATAATCCGCATAATCTTCTAACCGCAAATCCATCCCGAGCCAAATTTGGTGCCAGGAAGCGCTTTTGATCTTCAAATTTAAGCAATTTTGTAAAATATCATTCAAACACAACTAAGACTCCAGAAAAAAATCCTTGAAGGTCAATTTTTTTCTCATGCTCTTAACTTAAAATTGACTAAGCGAAATACCGTCGACGTAAGAATAAAATTTAGGGAGCAGAACGCGCCTAAGGGAAATTCCAACGTTCAATTGAAATACACCTATTTAATTGAGTGGTGACAAGTGTAGTTCGGTTGAGTGAATAAACTACATTGCACTTAACGCTCGAAACGGGCGAATTTATTTTTTACGCCCACTTCATGGCACTTCAAGGCAAGTTATTGAGAAAAAAAGAAAAAAGTATTCATGGTGGTGCGAACCCTCAACCCTGTGCAAATAAGCTATTCGTAACCCAACATCTTACACATGAGCTACGAGAGAGTTCGCAGGTCAATATCCTCCTTTTGATTCACTCGTAGAACGAGAATATGTGAATCATAATGAATATTTATACTAGCTAGCCGCCATCTTGAAGTGGGCGTAAAAAATAAATTCGCCCGAAACGGGCCTAAACCCAAGGAAAGCAGACAAGGCAATCAAGAAACAAGTACTTCATAATTTGTTTTCACGTGCTGGAATATTTGTTTTCACGCTCCTCAGTGTGCCTGTGATTATGCAATCTTTTTTTCCAGATACCAAAACGTGAAAAAGCTCTGGTCGTTCGCCTTCGTCACCCTTTGATCAGTATGCAGGTCGAATTTATGTGGAAAAGCAGCATTGGCTTACTCGTAATGAAGATAAATTACTGTAATCAAAATGTCTAAACCTTTTTAATTTCAATTCACAGAGAACGCAATGATCGAAGAGTTTCTACTGTACACTAAACAGCTGAGGTGTCGTGTAATTATTTCATTTATATGACTGCACCAGCCGCCAATTGTCGGGAACTGCGTCGTTGCAGGATAGCTTAATAAAACACGAAATGGCGTATATGTTAGTATAATACAGTGTAGGGAATATAATTTATCTAAGTCAACGAGTGACAAAAGAGTGATTTCCAGCTACTGAAGATAGTTACCATCGTAACTGCGATCTTCACAATTCTGCCCACTTTACACTGATTCACGCCCACTTTTACACTGATTTCCACGCCAAACTGCGTTTTGGTGCATTAATTTTTTCTCATTTTATGGTGGAAAATTTGGCTTTCAATATTAGTTCAAAAACCTCTCAAAGCCTGCGTGAAATCACCCAGAGCTGTTCACTCGTTTGACGACGGAAGCCAAACCGCGGTTTGTTAGTTGGCGAAGAGCTCGCAGAATTACGAAAATTACAAAAAATCCATGCCTTGTGAGAGTTGCTGGAGTTTTATTTCTACGCGGGAAAGACAGCAATGCCTTGTATATATGTGAGTTCATTGATTATTCCCATATTTCTTCTATGCCTGATGAAATAACCACCAGTTTCGTAAAGCAGTCACAGCGAACCACACGAAAACTACCGCGAACCTTACCCAGAACCTTACCCTAAATTACACATGCTAAGAAATTCTAGATAACAATGTTTCCGTGCTCACAGTAGAATAGACTTCCATCTCCACGAATCTCATTAAAATATATCTGTAAAACATACCTTGCCTGCCATTTTAAGAAAGAAGTTTTGGACATCTCTTAGCACGAATCCTCTCAGATTTCCTCCCACGCTGTTCGCCAAGGAGTAGTGCTTTTTTCTTGTCTCTCTTTATTTATCAAAAGTTCGACTCCGTGGCCAGTCTTGTAGTTCATTCTGTTTGACAATGTCGGCATGGTTCATAAACCATATGCCGATGTTAAATTCACAAGCCGTCTCTCATCCAGTAAACTCCTGGCGCCTTGTCTATGGCGACCAATACAATACTGGTATTATGAAAGGATGTTATCACTTCCTCGATCAGTGGAGTTTTTCGCTGGGGGTGGGGGTTTCTTCCATGTCGACGTGATAAGGGTGCTTGTCGTATTTTTAGGGGGTAAACTACACGGGTATTGTTTAGGGGAAAGAATTAGTATTTTTCAGGGGTAGAAAACCCTAAAAAATAAAAAGTTGAGTGAGATTATACGTTTTTCTCAGATGATTAAGTTACTGCAATCAGCAAGAAAACAAACAACAGCAACAACATAATAATAGTGCTAAGAGGTTTTGGGGCCGATTTTTTGTATAAGAAGGGCATGTTTTATCGCCGCTTGGTAATTTTAGTGGTTTTTTTTTCTTCTGATTTTCTAACGAGCATCCCTATCACTTTTACCTGGAAGAAAGAAACCCCCCTGGGCGTTTTCACGTTTCCTTTTTTCATGCATAACACGGATCGAAGTAATAGTGTAAATGGTATTAGTAGTACTAGAAAGTTCATTATACTATATTGATCTCTTCACGAAATATATTTTTACGTTATTGCTGTTGCGTTGAACGATGGAAGAGAACAAATCCTAATCGCGTCGTAATCGACGTAAACGTAAAAATCATACAAGGAATTGAATTGACGTACAAGAAGTCTAATTTGTTATCTTTATCCTTGCCATCCTTACGATGTTAACTAAATAATATTTAATAATTGTACAAAATGCTTTATTTTTCTCGGGCGTAAAGATTATGCCAAGTGTTGTGTATTTTAAACATTAATCTCGTATCTGTCAAGTTGCCTCTTAAAGAGGCAGAAAACGTAGGCATCATTTGTATACTTAGGCATTCTGTTCCCTTTTTACTCCCCCCTAAACATATATAAATCACTTATACTTCCATATGTATCGTATCGATAAGTCGCTTGGGGACAGGCCGCAAAACCCACATTGATAAAACCCTAATTAATACGCCAGAAAATACTAGTATACTAAGCGACTAATGAATTTTGCTCATTCAATTCACATGCTGTACCATATTTTATCTTCTTTAACTTCCCTCCTTATGCTTGATGTTTAAGCACTACACCTTTCACGTCCACTCATAAAATATAAGAACACCAGGGTCACCCTCGACTGATACGTTTTAGCCATTCTCGCCTTTATACATAACCATCTGAAGATGAAGAACTAGTCTGAATTTCTGTCATCTTTTGTACCTACGCTCCAACGCTCTTCGCGTGAAAAAAAAAAAAAAGACTGAACGCCGAATTCGTCGATTCGCGACATCCGTATGGCCCGTGTTTACGAGACGAGATATCTATGGCGTCAGAATGGGGACAAAAATCGAAATCTGTTTTATGTCGGCACCAACTTGTTGTCGTACAAAATCGTTCCTCGTGTGGTCGCATTTTAGTCTTCGTGTCGTCGTAAGTTCTTCGTGTCGTCGTAACTAGTTCTTTGTGTGGTCGTAACTAGTTCTTCATGTCGTCGTAACTAGATCTTCGTGTGGTCTTGTTGTCGTACCAAATCGCTCTTCGTGTCGTCATAAACAAGTCTTCGTGTCGTCGTAACGTGGTCTTCGTGTCGTCGTGGATCGATTGCCCTATTTCGCGCCATTTTAGTCACGTGATTATTAAGTCTTTGTAGCGGAGCTCCCGCGGGCGCCCGTGTATCGAAGCCCCAAAGCTACACGCAGAAGAAAAAGGAACAAATAAAAGTGTATATGCATCCAACGATTCTGTCATGGACTTCCGGTTTGTGCGTCCGTCCGTCCGGAATGACGTCATCAAAACTAGAAGATGGCATGACGTCATCGATGACGTCATCAAAAGTAGAAAAGTCAATATCTCAAGAAGGTAACATCGCTAGGTGACCAAACTTGGGTAAAGTTATTTTGGAGGCAAGGGGGGTGCACACGTGTCATCCCACCATCGATGACGCCATCAAAATTAGAAAAGTCAATATCTCGCGAAGGCAACATCGCTAGGAGAACAAACAGTTGAGAAAAACATCCGTGAGTCTGTGTGTATGGAGCTCTTTGAAATGCCAACATTAAAAAAAAACTGAATTTGCAAGTATGCAAGAGAACAAGAAGAATGTTTGCAGTAGCAAGTGACCTCGCGAAACGTCACATGATGCAGGACTTATAATATACCCTAGCAACGGCCCAACAAGACAGGTAAACGCACCCTTACTACCATTTTAGTTCAACCCTGAAGCGTCGCGTTTCTCGCTCGCTGATTGGCTGCTGTTTTGACCGTTATTTTTCAGCCAATCAGCGAGCCAGAAGCGCGACAATTTCTCGACAAAACGTGCACGTTTGAAACGTAAACCTACGCGAAAAAATCGTCAAGCTTCAGGTTGAACGAAAATGGTAGTATATAAAAATATGTAACCGGTAGCTCCGCTTTTAGCCAGTGGCTAAATCTAAATCTATATATTACCGCAGTCTACGACCATTACGACGAGGACATGAAGACTAAATTACGACGACACGAACCGGGACACGAAGAATTAGTTACGACGACACGAAGACCCCGACATGAAGACTAATTTACGACGACACGAAGAACGATTTGGTACGACAACACGACCACACGAAGAACTAGTTGCGACGACACGAAGAACTAGTTACGACGACACGAAGACTAATATGCGACCACACGAAGAACTAGTTACGACGACACGAAGACTAAAATGCGACCACACGAAGAACGATTTTGTACGACAACAAGTTGGTGCCGACATAAAACAGATTTCGAATTTTGTCCCCATTCTGACGCCATAGATATCACGGGGGCGTAGAGACCGAAACTGGATCTGTTTCACATATTCACATACCTGATATCCGATGTTGTGGCTTAGAACGCATGCGTCACGCACCGTTCACATGGAACTTGATGGTGACCAAAACAACTTCACCCCTAGTATAGGGCTATCTCTACCTTCCAGACCGAGATGTATCTCTGGGCCCCGAGTTGTGTCCGTCGCATGTGTGAGCGCTTTGATTTCAACACAGAGAGATTGTATAGATACTCGGGTGGACCGAGATATTCCTACCCCCCGAGATATTTCGCTTCGTGTGAGCAGGTCCTTAAATATGATATATAAGAGAGGTCTACTATAGAGAGGTTGACTTGTGACAACTCAGGTGTGTTAATGCCTGACTTGGGGCTTATACGCGGGCAGAAAATAGTATTGCAAATATCTCTAATACGAAAATAGCTACAGCAAGAAAACTTTGCATCATTGTTAACTCTAGTACCAGCAAAATTTTGACTGTTGATGTTTCCATGACAACGAAATTAAAGTGGCGTGCACCATATTTATCCATTTTGGGGGGCAGAAAACCTCATCCTATTCTGAAAACACGATGGAGTGTTCCTTTACTGCATTGATTCCTTCAATATAGCGTCTTTTAAGGCAGACCACCTTGAAAATTAGCGGAGATAGGAGAGAAACTTGGTTGCTAAGGCAACAGTTCTCACGATCACGTGACCCTGGACACGATTAAAAAACGCTATCAAATGCAGAAGTCCATGAAGATTACGAATTTAGGGACAAAAAGTAGGAACATTGGCAGTAAGTTTTCCCCGTTTTTGATTGAATGTACATTTTAAACGGTACTTACAGATACTATAAAATTGTGTCTCCATAGCAACTAAATGCATGAAACAGTTAAGGACCGGGGACGTGTTACTCATACCAAGTTCCATCTCGGTAGCTATTTTGTTAATGTAGTTATTTGCAAAAACTGATTTTTGCCTTAAGAATCCGCGTATAAGCGCCACCTCCTTTCAAGTCAGGCCTTAACACCCCTGAGAAATCTAGGTGGGGCACTTTTATGTGACCAACACCAGATGTGAAATGTTTCTTTTGATGTGCAGAGTCGTTCCTAGAAAGGGAATCCTACCAAGTGGAATCCGGAATTTAGCTGTCTCAGGAATCCAGAATCCAAATCCAATCATTTTTCTCTCATATTATTGGAGTCTGGATTCCAAGACAGGTTGGAACCCAGGGCTTGATTCCGGAATCCTGAAAGCTGGAATCCAGGATCCTAATTCCTCTTGGATTCTCTTACATGGGGAAATAAGAAACACGAGATATCATGTTCTTCCATGAGAAATGAATCACATTTTCCGCCCTGATTCAGCGTAAGGTACTTGTCTGTTGCTAAATGATTCGTTACTTCAATTTCAAATCAGCGCATGGATGCGGATACGAACGCGCCAGATCGTTTATTTTATTCATCGTTGAAAACTGCAAAGCCTTTCTCTTCTTGAGTACAACTATTAAAAACAGCTTTCGAGTCTTGCGATCTTTATGTGGAAGAGCGCGTTTCTACGGTTGCACATGAGATTATTTGTTTTTCATGGAAGTAAAGGAGGTGAAAGAGGTACTATCTTTTTTATTTGACGTGTCCGTTTTTTTGCGCAGAACGGTCTATTCGCTTTCGGTCCCACGTTCTGATTGGTTGGCGCGCTTTGAACGTCACATCCGGTCAGCAGTCAAGTTCATAAATGTAGCTGTCACTCGAAACATTTAATGACGTCATAAATGGGTTTTCGCGCGCGGGAAAGGACAAAAGTTACTTTCACTTTACTGAGAAGGCGGCAAAATTTTGTAGACAAATTTGTTAATCAAAAGATATGGATAACCAAGCTATTACTAAATCAGGTGCGTATACTTGGTACAGCCAACTTCGCGGAAGGTTTTTAACGAAAATGATATTTCGATTTACGTTATTTTCTCCTAAAAACGAGAAATGAAGCAGATTTTCCCTGTTTCCAAACTCGTAAAGGGTACGGGTACTGTGATGCTGGAAATGTGAACTCAGGGAAAGTTATTTAGCTGAAATAACAGCGTATGGAGTATCACGTGATTATTGTTTGGATGTTTTCCATTGAAGTAATCATTTACATTAAAGAAATTTCGTTTTTAACTGATTCTGGCGGCTAAAACTTTGCGCGTTGTTTTGTTTATGTGCTAGTCACTATGGCTACGTGGCAATGCGCGCGCGACTTAGGGCCTCTTCACATGATTCCGGAATGACTTTCATTCTGGAATGAGTTCATTCCATCCCCGTAAGATTTCTATATATTTTCTATATGTCTGTTCACATGATACCGGAATGAAATTTTGCTCCCGTGCAGGTCATTCCGGAATGAGCTCACCCCGGTTTTCAATCGGAGTGACAATTTCGTTCCGGTATGAAGTTTCATTCTGGAATCATGTGAACTGAAATTGAACTTCGTTCTCGGACGAAAATCACAAACCGTGAAGCCTGGAGCGAGTGGCGCATGCGTAGATGCGCACATTCACAGTTTCAAGATGGCGGATTCTACGAAAGGGAGCAAAGGGAAGAAACACATGGCCGCCTCTACTAAAACAAACCGGTGGAAATGGGACGAAAGCAAGACGGAACGACTTCTCGATGAATTGCTTTCATACAAGAGGCAAAAATTAGGAGAAGGGCTAGAATGGGATTCGGATAAGGTGGTGTTGTTTGAGCATGCACGTAAAGCTCTTGCACACCAATGGCCAGAAGATTTCGGATTTCGGGAGAATTCTTCCCCGGAGAAGGCAGTCGAAGAGATGGATGTCAAGGAATATCGAGAATACTCTGAGAAGCTAAAGAGTGAGAAGGAAATGATATCCATTGGTTATCGCAGAATAGCAAACAGGTTCAAAACACTGAAGAAGAGCTATACACAAGACTGTCAAAATGACCTTCGTTCCGGATCAGGCCAGCTAGTAGCCAAGTTTTGGCATTCTTGCCATGAATTGTGGGGAGGAAGTGCTTCCACGAAACCACTGGAGTTTGGAGAGTCATCTATGTCTTTAAATGAAAGGCAGGTGCCGTCACAATATGAAGAATCAGAGGAACAAGAAAGTTCAGCAAGTATTTCAGAAGAATCAACCAGTCCCAGTACAACTGAAATTGAAGAACCAGAGAAAAGAGTGAAGTCAGTGAAAACATTTGTAGACTGCAAGCGTAAGAAGCTCCAGAAACAACTGACAAAAGAAGGAAAACAAGACCTTGTTCTGCAGAATTGTCAGCGGCAAATGGAACTTCAGCAATCAATGTTGGAAGTTATGCAGAAAAAAGATGAAGGTTTAGACAATGCTTTAAAGTCAATTGCTGAATCTACTGCAATGCTGAACAAGACATTGGCAGTCTCCATGCAATACATGATGACAATGGGACAACAACAACATGTTCCATATAACCATTTTATGTTCCAACAAGACTCTCCTGAATTCAGGGGTATGCAAGGCCAGTTGTCTTCCTTACCTACCCAGGCACAAGAATCTGCTAATCTGCCATATATTGATTATAATGGTTATCAAAATTGACATGAACAATAAAGATGAAGGTTTAGACAATGCTTTGAAGTAAAACAAAATGCTGAATCCACTGCAAAGATGATGACAATGGGACAGCAGCATGTTCCATGTTGCTGAATTCAGTGGTATGTAGGGCCAGCTGTCTTCATCATCTACAATATGATGAGGCATAATACAACATAACAATGCTTATATTTTTATTATACTTATGATATTATCAAAACTTGACAGAAGTTAACTTTAACTATATTATAACCCCCGGGGGAGTTCTTCCCATGTCAACCTGATAGGGATGCCTGTCATATTGTTTAGTTTTAGGGAAAAGATTTTACCAGGTAATTTGTAGGGTAGTTTTCCCAATTTTCTGACAGATTCAGATTTCAGATTTTATTCAACTCATTGAGTACATGGAACATTACCAAATAATCATGCCAGGGAAAGGGTGGACCTGAGCGAGAAGCAGTCAAAGAGTTGTCACTGACAGGCATCCCTATCATGCATTCTTTTTGGGACCCCCCCCCCCCCAAAAAAAAAAAAAAAAAAACAGTTTGGACCTACAAAGAGATGGAATATGCACAACTGTTTTTTTTTTCATTTAAGAAACATTTTTGCTGAAGAAGTAGAGTTATTTAAAGTTGTATGGCACTTGGCTGTCTGACAGGCATTATGATGTGGGCACTTTAGTTTCATAATTGAATTCACACACAAACCCACATGCACTGTATTTCCTTAGGAGTTTGGTTTTTGTCTAGGATAAACAATCAAAAACTTAGCTGGGAACAAGAAGAAAAATATAGTATATACAGGTTGTGCATATTTTCATCAAGTTAATATCCGTGATGTTTTTTTTTCAGTTAAGGAACATTTTTTGTTCAAAAGGAGTGGCTGACACATGCTCTTTAATTAAGTGAGACCTGAGATAACTACCCTGTGATGTGTGCAACATTTTTTAGTTAATGTTAGTTTTAATTGCAACCTGGTTTCACTTGTGGAACAAATAATGTTGTGAAATATTGGTGCCTGCTCTGACAGGCCCGTAGCCAGCATGAGGCAAGCGAGGCACTCACCTTGGTAAAAATTTCCATTTTTTTTACTGAAAGAACCAGAACCAAATTTAAAATGAAATTTAAACCAGCCTTAACCATTAGTCATAGAAAAATGGAAATCTGGCACACTGCCTCGGTAACAACTTTTTTCTGGCTACAGGCCTGTCTGATATTATCCTTGTTTGCATTTAAACTTTAAGTGGCCATATTCTAATACCTACCATATTTCATTCAACATTGTACCCTGGCAATGGCAGGCTGCTGACAGTCATTATAGATTGGGTATTTTTGTTTCATTTTAAGTTAATTAACGCACAAACCCACATGTATTGTATTTCATTTGGAGTTCTCAGGTAGGTTTTTGTCTTGGACAAACAATCTAGCATAACTCAACGCTGGAATGTTTGCAACATACAGAAACGTTGCTGGGAACAACAAGTGAAGTGAAATGCAGTGCATGTGGGTTGTGCATATTTTCATGAAACTGATCTCCAAAAATGCACTGTCTAACAGTCCTCCATCCAATAGAGTCCAACATAAATTTGTCACATTTTTGTGTCCACTTTTCTTCATGTTCTGTAGTCAGAGACACTTCAGTAGTAGAACTCAATTTCAGGTGTAGTGCTCATTTGGCCAGATAACACAAGGAAATGCTTTCATTTGACAAAACATTATTATGACAGTCCAGAACTATGTTTGTTGAAGGTTTCACACAACTGGACTAACAATAATTCCTTATACTAATTCAACTGTTAATTATGTTGACATTATCAGTGTGTTGCTCAAGGGAGTGGTAGCAGGATTACAAAGAGCCTGAAGGGTTGAAGTATTAAAATGGACTTCAAAAAACTTAGATGCAATTTCCAAATATCGAATTAGTTGTGGTAACTTAAAATGTTTTACATTGTTGTTGTGACCTGCCTTCAGGGTACAAATTTCATCTTGTTTTGTATACTCTTCCTTGGGCTTCACAGAGATAGGAGTGTTTTGTTATTGACTGAACATGTTTGTGTTAAAGAAACTGTAGTTAGTGGAGTTGTTTTGTGTAAGAATGCTAGTGATGCAAATGAAGCGAGCCTCATGTTTCCAATTGATTCTGCAATTTGATTCTGGTCACCCGGAAACAAATGGCTCGCCTCATTTGCATCTTAAGGTTTATACGTGGAACAACTCCAATAGTTCCCCATTTCATTCTGTACTTATTTAAAATGACCATTGTTGTGTACTAAAACACATGTCAACCAATGGGGGATAGTCCTTTTTTTATGAAAAGCCACACAGCAGTGATCACTTCAAACAAGTACAAAGTTACCTGAAGAAGCAAAGACTGGCTGACTGCTTTTTTTCAACCACACAGGAGGGGGGATTTCCACCAACCACTTCCCCTTTTCCCCCTGCTCTGGAACTTTCAGTCTCCCTGAATACCCCCTTCCAGTTGGAATTTCCATTTTTTGGGATAACATACACCCAAAAAACGTTTTTGACCCCTCCAAACACCCTCTTCCCTGGAAATTACCCCCTCTGCTTAAATAAATTACCCCCTCTGCTTAAACAATTCTTTCTTAGATCATCAACCATCCACATGTGGTTTAAAAATGTAGTCAGTCATTTTTAATGGGGGAAATCTACTTGATACTGTTAAGATTTGTTACCTCCCAGGCATTTCAATGTTCAGTAATAAATGTTGGTATTCAAATTATCCCTAGCTTGAATGCTCCTGGAAATAACCCTTTATGATGTCTCTGATAGCTCTGCCACCTGTAGATGTATATATGTATCTCTTGTCAACTTTTCCTTGTTGGTTCATTTCGTTGTTTTTTCGATTTGATGTTGAACAGCCACTTCATCAATTCCAACATTGTGTTCTTCGCACCAGTTATGCAACACAAAGCATGTCAAGATAATTAGAGAGACTTCTTGTAGTTTTAGGGGTATGGGTATAGTAAGGATCTGCCATCGAGCTTTCAGTCGACCATATGCACACTCTACTGGATTTCGTGCATCTCTGAGCATTTGATTGAAAAGAACTTGTGCATTATCAGTGCAATGAGCATATTCTTTCATAACATGAGGGAGAAGCGGATAAGCTGGGTCAGCGAGCAAGAGGAGTCCTACTTTATCTCTTCCTGGTAGAAGTGTCCGACATAAGTATGGCTGGGTCTGGGCTTTCAGCCTGCTGTTTATTGAACTAAAAGAAAACACTTTGGCATCATGTGTTGCCCCTGGCCATCTGATATCCACATCTATGAATTGGCCACGGTAATCACAGACTCCCTGAACGTTTATAGTGTATTTCATTTTATAGGAGTAGTAGTCTTGGGAATTGATGTATGGTTGGAGAATAGGTACATGTGTGCCATCCACTGCTCCCACAACCATAGGAAAACCAGTAGCCTGCTCCCATCCTGCAACAAGTCGTTTCATAGAGTCCATGTCACTTGGCATTTTTATATATTCTGGTCCCAGATGTATTTTGATAGCCATACAGACTTCTCTCACTGCTTTGTTAACTGTTGATACAGCAACCCCAAAGGTATTAGCTGTCATAGTCATTGACCCAGAGTCCTTCAGGTAATACAAAGTGATGCCAACCTAATAAAAACTGAAATATGAGATTAGGGGTAGAGGGTGCCGTCTTCGCCCCATGGGCCAAAATGGTCCACTTATAACACAGAAGTAAGTTATATTCAGCTATTATAACAGCCAAAAGACATGAAGATTGCCCCCTAGAGTTCAATATTCAATCCATTATTCCATTATTGACTTCATTATTAAATCCAAAATTGCATTTTTCAATTCAATATTAAAACTGTTAATATTTTGGTTTTCCAATTTGCAATGGTTCATGAGTAATTATTTAAAATTACAATTTTTTTAGAATTGAATTGAAAATTGCATTTTTGGATTGAACAATGAAATCATTAATGCAGTATTAAGATGTATTAAAATAATATTCTACTCTAGGGGGCTTGCTTCATGTCTTTTGACTGTAATGATACCCAAAAGCAATTTTTACTTTACAGTTTTTGTGATGACCTTTCATCCTGAATAATTTCAGGGGATTCTGGTAACAGGAGATTTTTTCCCTTTTGCAATTTGTATATTAACATTTGCACCCTTCAGAAGGGGGGTGGCTAGTGCAAAAAAAAGGAGGAGCTATAATCAGATATACGAGAAAAAAAAAGGGGGGGGGGGTAGCCAGATTCAGATTTTTTATTAGCACCTTAATTTCAGTTTAATTTTTTTAGCACTTTATGAATTGTGTGCTTCCAGAAAATATCCACCCCCCCCCCCCCCACGGAAAGGCATTGACCTCCCCCCTCTGGATTCCAAAGGAAGATACAGTATTTGTATGGAAAGAATCTAATAAATTGACCTCCCCACCCCCACCCCTCTGGAATTTCCAATTCAATCCCCTTCTGTGGGAGGGGGGATACTTTCTAGAACCACACGTTAAATTACTGATTCTTGATTAGCCACCCTAATCACCCCCTGGGGGGGCCCTTGCTCCCTTTGTAAAAACATTCAAAATTTCGGTTCACGTGATTGTTCTATTCAAACATTTATTCTTTGTTCTTTTGCAAAGACAATTCTTAGGTTACATGGAAGCCCCCTCCGGGGGGGGGGGGGGGACTCCCATATTTTTTGGTCTGGGATGATCGTCGGAAATTTTCAGTTTCACCCCTAAAAGATACCAAACATGGCGTGGCTCAATGAATTTGCTATCAAAAAAGCCCTAAAATATGACGCCTTTTGCGCCAAGTAGGGGCAAAGGTGACAGGTAACAGATACCCATCATGAACTTTCCGTGTTTGACTAAAATGCTGCCTTCTAATTTATCGTCTTCTCATCGAGTAATCACAGTTTTAGAAACACCATCATGAGAGACAACAATTTGGACACATATTTCGGCCCTAAAAAGATACCATCAAAATTTATTGAAGATCACGATCACCCCTAAATGAGACCAAACCCCCGTGATTTTAACCCCTAAAAGATACGACGATCATCCCCGACCCAAAAAAATAGGGGGGGGGGCATGAAAGGGCGGATCCAGGGATTACAGAAAGGGGGCTGGATAGTGCTATAGTGAACATAAAGGGACCGAAAATTGCCAATTTTCTTCAGCAAATGCAGTAAAAGTATGGCAAAATCTGAAAACTAGGTCTACCTTTGACCACTTATAAAATATATCGCACCCTCCTACAAACTGTCCAGGCTATGTAGGGGCTGAACATTGCACTGTATATATACCATACCTTTTTTGCAGCTGATAGTGCAGGTCTTGGAGATCTAGGGCTCGGATCAATGTACGGCCCTAGTTCATCGACAAGTTCCATAAACTTTTCTTTGTCCATTCGAAAGTTTTTTTTCCATTCATCTGGCAAGCACCGGTCCTCAGTCATATTTCTCCACCACATATCCGTTCTACCGGGCCTTATCCAATACGATCGTTTCCTTCGCTGTTCTCGTCTTTTACCAAATATATTTAAATCAGGAAGGTGGTTACTGTTCGTTATGGCGAAAAGACGTGATTGTTTTCTTTTTCTTGCCCACAATAGCAGCCCCACTGCCAAGTTATTCATGGCAGTGGCAGCGATTGCCATTAACGTCAACAAGAATATTCTCCGCTCCACGGGCGCCATATTTGTTTTCTAATTTGGCGCGAAAATCTGAAACTGATAGACTATGTTCGACCATGTGAATGCAGTACGAACTTCATTCCGGAATGAAACTGATCCTGGAATGAAACTCATTCCAGAATCATGTGAAGAGGCCCTTAAAGAGCGTGTTCTAAATATGCGCACGAACAAGATGTGTTCTTTTGTTGCCTTTCTCGACTTTCTCTTTTGGAGCGCCTCGCAAAAGTGGAATGTGCCTTTTTGTTCTAAAAGTGGCAATCATATTTTCACACAAACTGTACAGGAAATCTGAAATTGGCCGTCGCTGTTGTCTTCCTTTGTTACGGTGGCCGATATGGACAATGTATAATAATATTAAATATAAAGCACGCAAACTTAATAGTATGAACACAAACTATAATTTGAATGCAAACTTAGTAATTCGAATGCAAAGTTAGTAATTCGAACGCAAACTTAGTAATTGAATGCAAACTTAGTAATTCGAATGCAAACTTAGTAATTCGAATGCAAACTTAGTAGTTCGAATTGCTAAGTTTGCGTTCACATTACTAAGTTTGCGTTTGAATTACTAAGTTTGCATTAAAATTACTAAGTTTGCGTTCAAATTGCTAAGTTTGAGTTCGAATTACTAAGTTTGCGTTCAAATTGCTAAGTTTGCGCTCAAATTATAATTTGCGTCCAAATTACTAAGTTTGTGTTCATATTATTAAGTTTGCGTGTGCTTATATTTAATATGATGATACTTTGTCCATATCGGCCACCGTACTTTGTAAAATCAGCTTAACTTATTGAAAAAGCGGTTTTTTTTAAAACTAGCTTTCAAGATTCAGGGTAATATATAAACTAGTTGTAGAGCAGATTTCGTATGACTGTGAAAATGCCGCCACAAGGTACCGTCGCTGCACGCGGAAATTCGCCTTCTCGTGAACATTTTAACATTTGAATGCAGTGGAATAAACATTCTTACCGCTCTTTCTTTTTTTCAGATGGTCTTTTTGACGTCCCGGTAAGTAATTTTTGAGATTTTAGATCCCTATATTATTAGCCTGCTCTTGCTTGGTCAAACGTTTATGGTAGGAGACCAGGGCCGGGAATCTGCAGCTATCCGCGCACTGTTTGCGGAACTGCGACCTTGTGTTTTTAGTACGACACACAGCCATCATACCACTGTCAACAATATTCTAGTCTCACGATATGTTATGATTAACAACCGCTTATTTCTTCCTCAGGATCCTTGTTCCTCCAAGCTGTGTGACTGGTGAGCCTCTTATTATCGCCCCCTTCTCTCCGTGTGCCCGTTGTGCCATTCAGACCCCTCAAATTAGTAATAGACAACCCTATTTTTTTCTCGCATGTGTGGTAAACGTTTGCAATAGTAACGCCTATGAAATAGATGAAATTTCTGGATGCGCCACCAATAAAAGCATTTGTTCAGTTTAATTTAGTTTCCCCAGTCTTGTTCATGTCTTGCTCTCGTCTTGCTCTAGTCATGCTCTAGTCATGCTCTAGTCTTGCTCTAGTCATGCGCTAGTCATGCTCTAGTCTTGCTCATGTCTTGTTCTAGGCATGCTCTAGTCATGCTCTAGTCATGCTCTAGTCATGCGCTAGTCATGCTCTAGTCTTGCTGTAGTCATGCTCTAGTCTTGCTCTAGTCATGTTCTATTCATGCTCTAGTCTTGCTCTAGTCATGCTCTAGTCTTGCTCTAGTCTTGCTCTAGTCTTGCTCTAGTCTTGCTCTATTCATGCTCTAGTCTTGCTCTAGTCATGCTCTAGTCTTGCTCTAGTCATGCTCTAGTCATGCTCTAGTCTTGCTCTATTCATGCTCTAGTCTTGCTCTAGTCTTGCTCTAGTCTTGCTCTATTCATGCTCTAGTCTTGCTCTATAGTCATGCTCTAGTCTTGCTCTAGTCATGCTCTAGTCATGCTCTAGTCTTGCTCTATTCATGCTCTAGTCTTGCTCTAGTCATGCTCTAGTCTTGCTCTAGTCATGCTCTAGTTATGCTCTAGTCTTGCTCTAGTCATGCTCTAGTCATGCTCTAGTCTTGCTCTAGTCATGCTCTAGTTATGCTCTAGTCTTGCTCTAGTCTTGCTCTAGTCTTGCTCTAGTCATGCTCTAGTCTCGCTCTAGTTATGCTCTAGTCTTGCTCTAGTCATGCTCTAGTTATGCTCTAGTCTTGCTCTAGTCATGCTCTAGTCATGCTCTAGTCTTGCTCTAGTCTTGCTCTAGTTATGCTCTAGTTATGCTGTAGTCATGCTCTAGTCTTGCGCTAGTCATGTTCTAGTCTTACTCTAGTCTTGCTCTAGTCATGCTCTAGTTATGCTCTAGTCTTCCTGTAGTCATGCTCTCTAGTCATGCTCTAGTCTTGCTCTAGTCATGCTCTAGTTATGCTCTAGTCTTGCTGTAGTCATGCTCTAGTCATGCTCTACTCTTGCTCGAGTCTCGCTCTAGTCATGCTCTAGTCTTGTTCTAGTCTTGCGCTAGTCATGTTCTAGTCTCGCTCTAGTCTTGCTCTAGTCTTGCTCTAGTCTTGCTCTAGTCTTGCTCTAGTCATGCTCTAGTCTTGTTCTAGTCTTGGGCTAGTCATGTTCTAGTCTTACTCTAGTCTTGCTCTAGTCATGCTCTAGTCATGCTCTAGTCATGCTCTAGTCATGCTCTAGTCATGCTCTAGTCATGCTCTAGTCATGCTCTAGTCATGCTCTAGTCATGCTCTAGTCATGCTCTAGTCATGCTCTAGTCATGCTCTAGTCATGCTCGAGTCTTGCTCGAGTCTCGCTCTAGTCATGCTCTAGTCTTGCTCTAGTCTTGCTCTAGTCATGCTCTAGTCTTGCTCTAGTCATGCTCTAGTCATGCTCTAGTCATGCTCTAGTCATGCTCTAGTCATGCTCTAGTCTTGCTCTAGTCTTGCTCTAGTCTTGCTCTAGTCATGCTCTAGTCTTGCTCTAGTCAGTCTTGCTCTAGTCATGCTCTAGTCTTCTTCTAGTCTTGGGCTAGTCATGTTCTAGTCTTACTCTAGTCTTGCTCTAGTCATGCTCTAGTCATGCTCTAGTCATGCGCTAGTCATGCTCTAGTCTTGCTGTAGTCATGCTCTAGTCTTGCTCTAGTCATGTTCTATTCATGCTCTAGTCTTGCTCTAGTCATGCTCTAGTCTTGCTCTAGTCTTGCTCTAGTCTTGCTCTAGTCTTGCTCTATTCATGCTCTAGTCTTGCTCTAGTCATGCTCTAGTCTTGCTCTAGTCATGCTCTAGTCATGCTCTAGTCTTACTCTATTCATGCTCTAGTCTTGCTCTAGTCTTGCTCTAGTCTTGCTCTAGTCTTGCTCTAGTCTTGCTCTATTCATGCTCTAGTCTTGCTCTATAGTCATGCTCTAGTCTTGCTCTAGTCATGCTCTAGTCATGCTCTAGTCTTGCTCTATTCATGCTCTAGTCTTGCTCTAGTCATGCTCTAGTCTTGCTCTAGTCATGCTCTAGTTATGCTCTAGTCTTGCTCTAGTCATGCTCTAGTCATGCTCTAGTCTTGCTCTAGTCATGCTCTAGTTATGCTCTAGTCTTGCTCTAGTCTTGCTCTAGTCTTGCTCTAGTCATGCTCTAGTCTCGCTCTAGTTATGCTCTAGTCTTGCTCTAGTCATGCTCTAGTTATGCTCTAGTCTTGCTCTAGTCATGCTCTAGTCATGCTCTAGTCTTGCTCTAGTCTTGCTCTAGTTATGCTCTAGTTATGCTGTAGTCATGCTCTAGTCTTGTTCTAGTCTTGCGCTAGTCATGTTCTAGTCTTACTCTAGTCTTGCTCTAGTCATGCTCTAGTCTTGCTCTAGTCATGCTCTAGTTATGCTCTAGTCTTCCTGTAGTCATGCTCTCTAGTCATGCTCTAGTCTTGCTCTAGTCATGCTCTAGTCTTGCTCTAGTCATGCTCTAGTTATGCTCTAGTCTTGCTGTAGTCATGCTCTAGTCATGCTCTACTCTTGCTCGAGTCTCGCTCTAGTCATGCTCTAGTCTTGTTCTAGTCTTGCGCTAGTCATGTTCTAGTCTCGCTCTAGTCTTGCTCTAGTCTTGCTCTAGTCTTGCTCTAGTCTTGCTCTAGTCTTGCTCTAGTCATGCTCTAGTCTTGTTCTAGTCTTGGGCTAGTCATGTTCTAGTCTTACTCTAGTCTTGCTCTAGTCATGCTCTAGTCATGCTCTAGTCATGCTCTAGTCATGCTCTAGTCATGCTCTAGTCATGCTCTAGTCATGCTCTAGTCATGCTCTAGTCATGCTCTAGTCATGCTCTAGTCATGCTCTAGTCATGCTCTAGTCATGCTCGAGTCTTGCTCGAGTCTCGCTCTAGTCATGCTCTAGTCTTGCTCTAGTCTTGCTCTAGTCATGCTCTAGTCTTGCTCTAGTCATGCTCTAGTCATGCTCTAGTCATGCTCTAGTCATGCTCTAGTCATGCTCTAGTCTTGCTCTAGTCTTGCTCTAGTCTTGCTCTAGTCATGCTCTAGTCATGCTCTAGTCAGTCTTGCTCTAGTCATGCTCTAGTCTTGTTCTAGTCTTGGGCTAGTCATGTTCTAGTCTTACTCTAGTCTTGCTCTAGTCATGCTCTAGTCATGCTCTAGTCATGCTCTAGTCATGCTCTAGTCATGCTCTAGTCTTGCTCTAGTCTTGCTCTAGTCATACTCTAGTCTTGCTCTAGTCATGCTCTAGTCTTGCTCTAGTCATGCTCTAGTTATGCTCTAGTCTTGCTCTAGTTATGCTCTAGTCTTGCTCTAGTCATGCTCTAGTCATGCTCTAGTCTTGCTCTAGTCATGTTCTAGTCATGCTCTAGTCTTGCTCTAGTCTTGCTCTAGTCATACTCTAGTCTTGCTCTAGTCTTGCTCTAGTCATGCTCTAGTCTTGCTCTAGTCATGCTCTAGTCATACTCTAGTCTTGCTCTAGTCATGCTCTAGTCTTGCTCTAGTCTTGCTCTAGTCATGCTCTAGTCTTGCTCTAGTCTTGCTCTAGTCATACTCTAGTCTTGCTCTAGTCATGCTCTAGTCTTGCTCTAGTCATGCTCTAGTTATGCTCTAGTCTTGCTCTAGTTATGCTCTAGTATTGCTCTAGTCATGCTCTAGTCATGCTCTAGTCTTGCTCTAGTCATGCTCTAGTCATGCTCTAGTCTTGCTCGAGTCTCGCTCTAGTCATGCTCTAGTCTTGCTCTAGTCATGCTCTAGTCATGCTCTAGTCATGCTCTAGTCTTGCTCGAGTCTCGCTCTAGTCATGCTCTAGTCTTGCTCTTGTCTTGCTCTAGTCATACTCTAGTCTTGCTCTAGTCATACTCTAGTCTTGCTCTATAGTCATGCTCTAGTCTTGCTCTAGTCATGCTCTAGTCATGCTCTAGTCTTGCTCTAGTCTTGCGTCGTTGCGACGGAACCCCGGCAACGCCCCGACTATTGTTTTTCAGTCACGGAACTGTTAAACCCAAATTCTCAAAAGCAGTTTAGAGGGTCTTCGATTGTAATTTCCATACACGCCTTTGTGAGTGAACTTCCGTGCGAACCATTCTCAGAGGACACCTTTGTGACGCAACTCGCGAGTTGGTCTCCAGGTTATACACGGAGAAACAGCTCTTTATGTCCCATTTCAGCCGTGCTTGATTAAGGTTTGTTGTTGTTTTCTTTTCTAGCTCCAAAAAGCAAATGATGGTCGCTATCGCTTTTGGTCAGGTATGACAAACAACAACAGCACTTGCACCAACAACAACATCACACATATGAAATGGCTACCACATTTGCATTGGCACGAAGGTTCAGCCGTCTTTTCTCCCTAAAATCACAATCACTGCGGTAGATGCATGTGTATAGGAGTGAATGAGGGAAAGGTGACAAGAAATTCAGGCTACACTGTACATTTAGAAAGGCTGCTGAATGCTGAACTGGCTTTTGTGCTAGGACTTCATGACTCCTTATAAGATGTAGCGCTTCTAATTACGCAAATGTCCATACTTTAAATATTTGTATATATATATGTAACTCCCCCTCCCCCCAAAAATACGAACTGGCATGCAATTTGCCATCTTGAGCATGCGTTAGTATGGGTCACCATACATTTGTACAGATGTGATCCCCCTTCTCAAATCCTGGCGGCTACACCCCTGTACTCAGGGCACTTAAGGCATGGGTCTAACAGCAAAAAATGCTAAAAATACGATAAAAAATTCTGTAAGGAAGAGAAAATATCTAGCACAAACAGTTATTCGTTAAGGTTGTTCCTCAAGTTGGGACAGTTCTATTGAAATATTTTGCCACCATGGTAGCCAATTGCGTTACCTGGCAGAACGTGACAAAGACCTTTTTGCTTTGAAGCCTCGGGAGGCATGGTAAATCAATTTGGCCTTTGTTTGAAAGTGGTTAGTTATGTTGACTATCGGGTGTAAAATACAATTCAAATGAGGATGGCTGTCCAAACAATTCTGATTTTGAGATAATGAGAAGTATCAAATTACATACCAGCAAAAACCATGATTGTAATTAACATTTCCAGCCATCCTCATTTGATTTATTTGAGTATCACTATGCTCTTCTAATATCACCATAAAGTATAGCAAATACTATTTGTCTTCCTACCCTCCCAAAGAGGTTTATCCAAAAATCGATTTTCAGGTCAAAGGTTGCGAGATTTGTTGCTATGGAGACCAAATATCGTAAAGGTGGTTCAGAATACTAAATGCAATTTGTATTCAACAACTATCATAAGCGCATATAAAACCATTAAGAGATAGACCACCCCCCTTGGTTTTGCGTCCGCCATATTGGATTTACTTGGGACCCATGCCTTAAGTACCCTGAGTACATAGTTTTTGTACCTACATGCCGAAACGTCGGACTTATATATACCTTCACAGCGTATTATTCCCAAACGAAGGTGCAACAACAATTACACGCTCTACTGTATCATCAAAATGCGCCACACGTGTTTTCTAACGGTTATCTTTTACAGGCGGAGAATACTCGTCTGCGGATGGCCTTGAAATCGTAAGTACTATCAATTATTTTAATACTAATAATAATGTTTTCAAATCTTGGCCCGCGTCCAATAAGAAGAACATGCGAATTGCAGACGATTTTATAGGCAGTGGTATCTTTTTAAATGTAGCTATATCGAACGATCCTGGGCGATTTTAGGATTTTGGTAACGACCTTGTAAGTTTAGTCCTCTGGGCAATGTAGGGCGATTAAGGAAATTGCCTGGTGCGTACACAGTGATCTTGTAGTTGTGAATGGTGTTCTAGTCGAGGTAGTACATAACATAACAACTTGGAGGATGCTTTGTTAATAGAAATTATTTTTCTTAATTTAATTGGTCGGCTTTATGAGGAGGGGGGAGGGGAGAGTCAGGAAGACGGACGGAAGCTGGGAGCGACGAAGCCGCCCCAGCGCCATTGTACGCCAGCTTAATGTTCTGTCTTCTCGGTCTTCCACCCTCCGCGCGATTTCAGCTGCGATTTCTGTGGCGTTCCCATAACGATGTCATATCGCGCGGTGTGAACGAACGGCGATCATATGACGATTTTACTTGCGATGTCGCCGCGACGTCGCAGGCATTTTGAACATTCTCAAATTCCACTGGGATGAGGGTGCGATTTTTTCAGATCGCCAACAAACTGACAAATATTGCAGAGCTAAATTGAAGGTCGTTCACAAAATTCGCGCCTCAAATCGCAACTAAGATTGCGCGCGGTGTGGACGGGCCAAACTACGCTTGCCAATGAGAACTGCAGGCTAGTTCTAATCGTGTTAAATGACAGAACAAGTTGCGAAGCTCATAATGATGTTATCATTGTTTCAGGTACGAGGCGGAGTGCAATGATTTGAAAGAGAAGCTCCTTAAGCTCGGGGTATCGGAGAGCCAGATTAATGAAGCAGTGGCAGGAAGTGACGAAAGGGAAGATTGGGATAAGGAATTACTAGACAACGTGGACAGTGCCGAGCTGTTAGTGGTGGTAAAAACTGAGGAGGATGCCGAGAAAGGTGCAAACGGGAAAACCATGCGGCTAGAAGTATACAAACAGTCACAGCTAAAGGTCAACCCTGAGAACGAAACTAAGGAAGAAGGGGAAGAAGCGGTGATGGAGACAGTTGAGAACCATGAGAACAAAACTGCCAAAGAGCAAGCGGAACAAGTTATGGTGGAGAAAGTTGAGAACCATGAGAACGAAACTGCCAAAGAGCAAGCGAAACAAGTTATGGTGGAGAAAGTTGAGAGCCACGAGAACGAAACTGCCAAAGAGCAAGGGGAACAAGTTATGGTGGAGAAAATCGAGAACCATGATAACGAAACTGCCAAAGAGCAAGCGGAACAAGTTATGGTGGAGAAAGTTGAGAGCCATGAGAACGAAACTGCCAAAGGGCAAGCGGAACAAGTTATGGTAGAAAAAGTTGAGAGCCATGAGAACGAAACTGCCAAAGAGCAAGCGGAACAAGTTATGGTGGAGAACGTTGAGAACCCTGATAACGAAACTGCCAAAGAGCAAGCGGAACAAGTTATGGTGGAGAAAGTTGAGAACCCTGAGAACGAAACTGCCAATAAGCAGGCAGGGGAGAAAGCGACGGTTGAGAAAGTTGATGTTGAAGTGCAAGACAAAATCGATGCCAAGAAAGGGGCAATGGCATGGAAAACTATGCGGTTAGAAGTTTACAAAGAGTCAGAGCTAGAGATGAACCCTGAGAACGAAACTGCCAAGAAGCAAGAAGGGGAGCAAGCGATGGTTGAGAAAGTTGATGTTAAAGTGCGAGAAAAAATGGACGAGGATAAGTTCCGAGATCAAGAGCGTCAGGTGTCTAAGGTAATAGGACCACTGAAAAGTTATTATTGGAGTTTGAAGTTGCGTTTTCTGCGCGCAATCCTGCGGCGTTTTACTTCTAACAACCAGAGTACGTTAGATCTAATAATGACGGATCTCCCTTTTTACAAGACGAAGATAATTCCAGTTTTATCGACTATGTTAGTAAATTGGCTCATGAGTTTGTAACTCACACTTGTATAAGCGCGTCGCTTATATCCGACTTGGAGGCAATATTAGTCTACTAAACGTAGCTCACATATGAAATACGCGGACTCATACCTAGAGCTCGAGACAGCTCTCCAGTTAAAGGGAGTCTGTCACGCAAGTACTGCGCAGCTGTTCTGCGCATCTCAAAACAAACTATCGTCGGCGTAACGATGGCCAGCGAAAGCTTAAAACCATAATCTCGTTATTTCTCGATCCATCGGACCATTCTTTTTAACTTTACATATTCTTAAGTAGGTATCTGATAGGATGGTCTAAATTAGTTTTGCTGATGAATCATAGTGATCGCTCCTGGAGCATGCGCTAGTAAGGAGGTCAATAGACTCATACAAAAGATGCTTTATTTAATCTACGTTGGAACGTTAGACTATAGTTAGTGCGCTTAAATTTGAACACGAGAACATATCTCTCAGCGCCCATGTATCATTCTGTTTATTATATAAACGTTTCTGTGAAAAATTTTCGATTTGTGATGAATTTCGCGATAGTGGGCATATCGTAATTTTTCACACGTGCGAATTACGATATTTCTCAGTGCCCGCAATCCTGATAAAACACTATAGTTTAGTATAGGTAATCACACGGGGCCGAGTAAAATTAGGGATTAATTTCACGAGTGTTTTCAATTTTTTCCAAATTTGCCCGAGCCGTCTGATTACATGTTTATGATATAAAAGGGCAAAATTCAGCGCGCGTGTTGACTGCACGTATTCGGACGTGTGCAAAGTAATTTTGCCCTCAATAAGAAAAAATGCCCTCTCTCTAAGCCAATCAACTTCGAGTAATTTTGCCCTGTATATTATAATATAATAAATTGTTTTACCTCTACAGTACTATGTCCTTATCTAAGCTACTGGTTTTCCCTTTCGAGTGGGAGAATTTTGTTCGCGTGACGCTGTGCTTATGTTGTTATGTCTCTAGTGTGAACCAGGCTTAAGAACAAATATGATTTTTATATTGTCTATTTTTCAGGATCAGAGGCTTGAAGAAAACAACCGGTAATTTTCGTAATTTCCTTCTTTTCAATTTAAAGATTTCTTTGTTATGGCATGACATGGTTTGATAAACTAGTGGGGTTTGTTATTAGTGGCATTTTACATGGTATGTTTCATATGCATGTCATATGTTTGTGACCTTGTTTATGGTTTGGTCTGTTCTGGAATAGTATCGTATTGTATGGTATGGTGTTTTGTGGTATGGTGTTTTGTGGTATGGTGTTTTGTGGTATGGTGTTCTGTGGTATGATAGTAGGATTCGTGTGGTAATGTGTGTTGTGGTTGGCCATGGTGGGAGGTATGGTGTCTGTGGTATGACAGTAGGATTCGTGTGGTAATGTGTGTTGTGGTTGGCCATGGTGGGAGGTATGGTGTTCTGTGGTATGACAGTAGGATTCGTGTGGTAATGTGTGTTGTGGTTGGCCATGGTGGGAGGTATGGTGTCTGTGGTATGACAGTAGGATTCGTGTGGTAATGTGTGTTGTGGTTGGCCATGGTGGGAGGTATGGTGTTCTGTGGTATGACAGTAGGATTCGTGTGGTAATGTGTGTTGTGGTTGGCCATGGTGGGAGGTATGGTGTCTGTGGTATGACAGTAGGATTCGTGTGGTAATGTGTGTTGTGGTTGGCCATGGTGGGAGGTATGGTGTCTGTGGTATGACAGTAGGATTCGTGTGGTAATGTGTGTTGTGGTTGGCCATGGTGGGAGGTATGGTGTCTGTGGTATGACAGTAGGATTCGTGTGGTAATGTCTGTTGTGGTTGGCCATGGTGGGAGGTATGGTGTTCTGTGGTATGACAGTAGGATTCGTGTGGTAATGTGTGTTGTGGTTGGCCATGGTGGGAGGTATGGTGTCTGTGGTATGACAGTAGGATTCGTGTGGTAATGTGTGTTGTGGTTGGCCATGGTGGGAGGTATGGTGTCTGTGGTATGATAGTAGGATTCGTGTGGTAATGTGTGTTGTGGTGGGCCATGGTGGGAGGTGTGGTTTGTTGTGGTGTGATTTTGTTTGTTGTATGGTTTAGTTGGGCATGGCTATGTCCGGTTGTGGTTTTTGGTCAATGGTTTGTTGTTTGGATTAGTGTCGTGTAGTATGGTATGGTATAGTATGGTAGCGGAATCTTGCGGTAGTGCACTCTGGTTTTATACATGACCCTATGTTTCTTTCAATCGCCACAGTATCATCGAAAACCTAAAAGATCAGCTGCAGACACTGAAAAACAAGCCAGTTATGGTAGGTTTCCAGATTATAGTTATTATGCTTAACAAAATATTCCAAACAAATTGAATGTCGTCTTTCGGGGGTAGAATATGTCAAAAAAGAGGTAGCCAAATACAAAGAATTGTCACCGTCTACTCTACTGTCTACTCTAATTTGCTTTCACGAAACAAGGAATTGATTATATTAGGAATCCGAAAGCTTCGTCAGTTATTGAGAATGAGCAACGCTAGTAAGATCTGATGACCCTTTTCTAGTTACAAAAAATCGCCTCCCTGCTGCACGTGAACTGTACGTGACTATGTTTGTGCGTGCAAACTTCACGTTGTTTTCTCTGATTTAACAGGTTGATGTTGAGGTCCAGACGGAAAAGGTAAATATAATGAATGCTACATGATAATAAAACAACAGTTGACGCACCTAACGGACGAAAATCAAAGGAATCAAAAGGAATGCCTAAATCAGGTCCTTTGTCGACAACTGCATTTTTGATTTATATTCCATCAAACCCATCATCAACAGGCCATTTGCACAAACTGGGTCACGTGACCCAAATCCCATACATTCTGAATAAAATCTTGAAAATTCAACTCGCTGCCATTTGCTCCAGGTTAGAGATTGTAACCTGAAACTTGAGTTTCTGACTAATATCAATTGGTTCTTTGTATTTCTGGAATTGATTTTGACACATCTCGTTAAGAGGTAGTTGGGGACACGTGACCCACTTAGTGCAATGGCCTGGGAGCCTTTGCACCCTGTTTTCTTTTTTTTCAAATTGATCTTGTTTTCCGGGTGCTCTGATGGAGCCTTTGCACCCTGTTTTCTTTTTTTTTTTCAAATTGATCTTGTTTTCCGGGTGCTCTGATTGACAATAGCCCGCAAAGGCTCTCAGTTGATGATGGTCTTTTGCTTAGCAAGTTTTTAATCTTCATCAAAATTATTGGTTGATTTTGAGCGTTAGAGCATGCGCTATAGGTCTTTCTCTCAGCGGCTCTGTATTAAATCTCGCGCCTGCGTCAGTGGCTGTCGCCAAAGCTTCCCCCGCGAGGTTACGAGCCGGGGAGCTCTGGGTTCGAGAATGCATCAAAATAATCTATACGCCACCTGGTCGCTATGGCAACAAACGGTAGCGCATGCTCAAGGATCCAGCGCTATTTTTCAGGGGGCGCCCGCGTGTCCCAGGATCCTCGAGTGCTGTACTATATATGATTTACTCAAAGTAGCACTATTTAAATTGTTACAGATGAAGCGTCCCAACTGCTTCTTGCGATTCTGGAACCGGCTCATTTTTCAGGGGGCGCCCGCGTGTCCCAGGATCCTCGAGGTGCTGTTGATGCAGTATATGATTTACTCAAAGTAGCACTATTTAAATTGTTGCAGATCAAGCGTCCCAACTGCTTCGTGCGATTCTGGAACCGGCTCAGGAGAAGGATCAGAGGTCACTAGATGACAAGATCATAGAGGCAGATATAACCATCAAAACGCCTCATGTATACAACGAGTTTCCCTCCCGACAAAATCACGAAGACGCTCAGATTCACATGTCGAGGGGATGGGAAATTCACGTGTTGAAATTTGTAGATGTCGAGATAGTCGAGGTTTAGGGAAAGTTGGGATGACAATGGTGTATATAGACTTAAATAGACAAAATGTAAATATATATCTTCAGAGGCTTGTATTTTTGGCATTCTTGGACAGTTTAGAGAAAATTTGAATTGTATATAAACTTGAACACGGTGTAAATATATATCTTTTATAATTTGTACATTAAATTTCAGCATTTTTATATAAGCGGCGTAAATATGTTTAGCTTATTGCACCCTGTTATTTGGCTAAATACAAGAAAAGTTTTCACCTTGTTCACTTTGCGCGCTTTTATTCACCTACGCCCCTTTTTGGGGGTGTCTATTCATGCTCAGCGCATGTACCATGGCTGCGAGCCGGCTCTCCAGTTTTTTTTTTTTTTTTTGCGCGCGGGATTCCTTTACTTCTTTCCCCCCGTGACACAGGAACCCCGCGGGCCAAAAAAATTCAAAAATCCGAAGCTCGCAGGCGACGGCTGAACGGAGCGTGACTCGAAACCCCACTCAAACAAGGCGCAAGCAAGGACAACGAAGAAGTGTTTTGGGGGGTTCCCCACAGATCATGCAAATGTGGCCACTCTTGCCTCACTCGCTCACCTATTTGGAATTGTTGCTCGCATATTCGAATATCTATACAATGCAGTTCCAAGACCTAGACCATTGGTGTATCATGTTCCGTAGCCGCACTTGACTGTTGAGCAACTTTCCCACTCGGCTAGCTACGATAATCATATGAAAGAAGCGATTGCACAACGGCTAGAGCTCTGAATGCCATTCCATGCCAGTTTATATTTTGTCATTTTAATTAATATATGCATTTAAATATTTTCTTTACTTTCAAGAATAACAAAACAACAAGTTTCTACTGTTGTGGAACAAGGTTACATTATTTTATATTATCGAAGTTTCAGAATTGAAAGCCGAAAAAAAATTCCCCTTTTTGTGATAATTTTCCGATACATTCTTTGTATTTGGTGAAAGATAGTCCGCGGGTTTCCTCCCGTTTCGAATTTTCCCGGATGTACCCCTGATTTTATAGTTTCAATAAAGTCATCGGCGACACAACACAATACGAATATCGAAGTTGCAAGACCCTAAAGCTTCGTCCCCGCGAGTAAGTTATGTTGTTTCTATAATTCGCATATCCACGAGCTTCTCAGATAACAAATTTGTACCCAGCAGTACTTGCGCGACTGTTGGCGCGAGGTTGCCTAGCTAACAAAGATGGCGGCCAACAGAGCTCTTGAAATGCAGCTTCAGATTCGCCAAGATTCGGAAGAACTTGGCGATTTTCTGAAGGACTTAGATAAATGGGAAGGCAGTATAAAGAGTAAAGATGAAGATCTGAAGACTTCAAAAGTTATAAACAAAAAGGTGAGCTGAATTTGTCTCTGTTGTAATTGTAAATAGGAAACGGATAAGAAGCATGCCCAACTTGGTGTGTTGTTGCGTTTAGTTTTTACGAGCACTGATCCCGAAATGCCAACTTTTAAAAATATTTAGGGGAGGTACTTTTGATTCTGGTGATAAATTTGCAACGGACGCATGTAAAACAATGAAAATTACTTAATTTTTCTTGCCTTATGTATCAGTCAATTCCAGCGGTGACCATGCCCCCCGGGACACCGTAGGGCATTTGCACACCACTGGCTTCCCTGGGGAAGGGAATTATAAAAAATTTGGATTTGTTTTTCTCCAGAGGAGGGGGGTGGGGAATTTTGGTTCTCTTTCACAATCTTTTAGCACGTTGAGTTTTGCGAAACTACAACACCAGTTCACTTCCCTGACCAGTTATAACATTGGCAGTTACGATGTCCAAGTTACAGAAAATAACGTCACACAAAACAAAATGCCGAGTATGGCCCATATACACCACTCTAGTGTTGAGATTGAGATATGCCGGGGACGACAAATGAATGGAATTTGTAGCTAAATGGCTACAACTGCGAGAGAAATTAGTGGAAACTTTTGAAGGTGTGTCTACTATTGTAATACCTTGGTGGAAGAAGAATTTCAATTACGATTTGAGACTGACGGATTTGTTTCACTTGTTTGCTTATATTTTGTCTCGCTTTCAGTGAAATGAGAACTCTTTCAGAGATGAGAAAACTAAAGTACAGTTAAAAAATGAATTATAAATGCTCGGACAGAATAAATGGAATTGAAGTTTTGTGTGGAAATATTTTGTTGTGAAGCTTTGTAATGCAGTGTTGAAGGAATCTTTGTCTTTTTCTGGTCCTGGGGGAAGGGCATTTGTCCACTTTTTGTCTCCCCCGCCTTGTGGTATTTTCATCTTTTCCAGCCCCAGGACCAGAAAAAAAAAATTTTACTTTTAATTTAAGAAATGACCAAAATGCCGGAATTTTGTGTATGTGTGTGTGTGGGGGGGGGGGGGGGGGGGGGAGGCATGGTCACCGCTGGAATTGAATGATACATTAACATGAGACACTGACAAGCTCAGCTAGGACAACCCGCATAATGCGCGGAAGTTGGCAGGTCTAGAATGTGTAACAAACAGAGTGATTTGAATTGATGTATGTGAAACAGGCCTGGAACTTTAAGCCAAGAAAACAGTTAGTTTATTGGTCATAAACATGCTTTAAATTAACTGAAGGGCAGGGTAATTGTTGTAAATGTTATTTAGGGACAGATCATTAGAAATGTCATGGGGCGACTTTTTTGACTCGCTCTAACTTTTTTATGGGTGTCCCAGCTCTGCAGGATGTTTTTTCAGCCGTTTATTGCTTTGTTTTCTTCCATGCCAAGCCTGCTCAAAGTGTTTCCCTTCAATTTGAGCTTGCTCAGGGGTGGAGTGGGTAGTGCCCTAAGCTCCAATCTTATTCCCAGTGCATATACACAGACTGTAGGAAAATAGCTGTCCTAGATTTTAGGACAGAGCCAGAGCCTACATGTATGATAACATCAAAACAGTAGGCTCTGAGAATGAGAGAATGCTCTAAGGGGCTCTAAGCTCCAGTGTATTAAATTGATATGAAAAATACTTTTGTTTTTGCATACTACAGAAGCTTCCTCCTGTTAGAAATCAAGCAAAAAAGAAGAAGGCCAAGAAAAAGAAAGAGGAAAAGAAAGCTAATAAGACTAATGGGACATCAAAAGAAAGGATCAGTTCATATGACTATCGATCTTGGGACAGGCTAGATGTGGTAGGTTGACAAACAGTGAACATCCTTGTACCCTAGAGTTCCTGACATCTACTGTCCAAATATTGAGGGCCTGTTTGTGAGGCAAGTTGGATGGGGAGGGAGGGCAGGGGGCAAGTTGTCTGGGGAGGGGGGCAGGGTAGGAAAGGGCCGTTGAGTAAGGAAATGAAACATTTCACAAAATGCAACTAAGACAACTCAGGGGTAGGGATAACTTGGTTGGAATGTAGGGATTACCTTCAGGGTAACATACACTGTGCTATATGCTCCATTTGTAATAATATCTTTTTTGTAATCTTTGAATAATGAAGCAAAATTGTTGTACATGCAGGATACAATGATAACTGAAATTGAGGACAAGGAAGAAATGGAGACACTGACAAGCTCAGAAGAAGGAGAAACTGATGATGAACAGTTAGAGGAAGAGAGAAGATTACAGAAAGCACTGCTAGAAAAGGACAAGGTATTGTACCACAGGGCAACTCTGGGGATTTCTTATTTAGTATGGTTCCTATAAATTATTACCCGTATTTATTTCTTTTAAAAGGGAAATGATCTGTTTAAAGTTGGTAGATATGAAGAAGCCATCAATTGCTATACAACTGCCATTCAGCTTGATCCCAGTAATGCTGTCTTTCCAGCAAATAGAGCCATGGCTTTGTTGAAGGTGAACAGGTAATTACAGAGTGCAAACCATTTGTTATTTTGTATTGTGTAATTTCCAAAAATGATCTTTACCCCTTCCATAGAGGGAATTGATCTACTAGTAAGGACCCCCACACCCCTGAAATTTCAAGTAAAATCTATAGATCAGATTGTATGGGAAAGAAGAGTTGCATTGCCTGAAGAGGAGTTTTACCTCCAACACATGGCTTATGCGAAGTTTCCAGTCACCAGTGAAAGGTAAAGTGTAGGCACCACTGGTCTTGTCATAGAGCAGATTTCGTATGACTGTGAAAAGTGCCATGACAAAGTTGTGCCACACTGTACCTGTGACTGTGCCATCCAGCGACTATGTGATTTCATTCCATATGTACACAGCAGGCCAGGTTCCATCCTGTACCATGTCCGTGACATTGCTTTCACAGTCATATGAAATCTGCTCTAGGCCTTGTGACTGGTCTTGTTTTAGTGATAAATGAATAACTTCCTATTTGTATTTTATGTTAATTCATCCAGGGGGTCTTCAAGGTAATTGTAGAAGGATGATTTTTATTAATTGAAACATGTAAACCCTTGAGTTTCATTGGTTCCTAATTTTATTTCATTCAGATATGGTGCAGCTGAAGCAGACTGTGATTTAGCTATTGCACTAGACAACACTTATGCAAAAGCTTATCTGAGGCGGGGCAGGGCCCGTCAAAACATGAGCAAGCTCCAAGAGGCTCTAAGTGATTATCAAGAAGTGCTGAAGCTTGAACCCAATAACAAGCATGCAATACAGGAAATAGTAACTATACATAAAGTAAGTGTCGAGATTTTCAAAGATATACTGTAGGTAACAATATTGTGTGCTGTTTAGCTTATTTGCTATGCATGACACTGATCCATATATCTGCTGTTTCATTTTGCGAAACATGGCTGGCTCACTGCAACATCTCCAGCATTTTATAGAAACATTGTTAATATGTAGAACTCTTTAAGGTGGCCTATCGCTTTACCTAAACGTAAATGGCCCTTTTTCACACTAGAGACAGATAATTTGTCCAGGTGACTTAGGGCAATGATGTTTAGTGTTATCTCTTGCTTTGTCAGTTGCTTGTCTTGTATGGATACGGGCAAGGGACAGCTAAAATGTCCAAATGAATTAAATGATTATTTAGTTTGTCACTGTATCCATCTCTTGCCCATATTCACACAAGAAGAAGCACCTGACGAAGCAAGAGACAAAAAATAAAAATAAATCTGTTTCTAGTGTGAAAACGGCCAATCAGTATTTTGCATAGAAAATGATAACATTTCAGAATTTTTTTTTTAGCGATTTTTGCACATTGATTTACTTGTGGAGCACGTTTTGTGGGTTTGTGACATAAATGCAATCCTTACAGTACCTCCCACATTTTGGAAATTGTAGGTTGGAACCTCTAGTATTGAGATGTAAATTTATAAGGTGCATTTTTTAATCCCTTATAATTATAGAAACTGGGTTTGGAAAAGCAGATACCTACTGATGAAGAAAAGTCCACCAAAAAGGTAATGACATGTTTGATAATAAATGTACAAGTCTTTTAGACTATATTTTTATGATGTACTTAGTCTTTTAGACTATAGTTACTTTTGTACAAGTCTTTTAGACTAAACTCATATAAATGTACAAGTTATAATTTACTTATAATGTACAAGTCTTTTAGACTATAATTATTTATAATGTACAAGTTATAATAACTTATAATGAACAAGTCGTTTAGACTATACTTATTTATAATGTACAAGTTATAATTTCCTTATAATGTACAAGTCTTAAAATAAACTTATATAAAATGTATGAATATAGACAGCTTTAAATAATAGCAGTTGTTTCCTCTTTGTGTTCACATTAATTTATAAAAGTTATAATTTACTTATAATGTACAAGTCTTTTAGACTTGCAGACTTGTTTTATTCTAGTGCCAACTGGACTGAATAATGGACACTTCATTAACTATCATTAAGACTAGCATATCCCCCTCATGAGCGCATGTCAATAGCATTGACTTTGGTGGTTACAAGATAATAAACATTCTAAGACAATTTGGTCTGTTTCTCAATCCATGCAGCCATACCAGGTTTACAAGATTCCTGCTAACAAAAGCACCACATATATTATTTATGTTTTACAAAGAATGTGGCTAGACACTGTACATTTACAGACTATTATTTTCTCTTTCCTTCATTAGAAACCTTTAAAACGAATTTTCATAGAAGAAATCGGGTCGTCAGACAGTGAGGAGGAAACAGAATCGGGTGAAACACAGATAACTGCAGCAAAAGAAGAATTGAGGCCAACACTAAACCACATGGATCCTAAGGACACTACGAAGGAGAAAGATTGTGAACCAGAGAAAGATACAAAAACAAGTCATGGAGAAGCAACTAAAGTGCTACTTACTGAGGAAATCAGGCATCCTGTGTCTGTTAATTTGGAGTCAACGGAAAATAAATACAGCAGTGAGGGGCAGAAACGGACTGATATTGTGACTAATAATAACAAAGGTGCAGGGGCAGTTAAAGAAGCTAAAGCTGTGCCTAAGATAACAAAGAAAGTATATGCAGTTCCTAAGTCCTCAGCACAGTTCCAGTCAGATTGGAGAGCTCTCCAGAACAAACCAGAGGAATTGTTTGAGTATTTTAAGGTAAAGTAGTCATGCATGGTTACACAAAATACAGTGTGGATTGTTGAAGTTCGATTATGGGATCCCTGTGGCTTACATACATATTACATACAGGAAACAAACTTTTCAAGGTAAACTTGCATTAGTTCCAGGAAAACTATCAGGCCGTAGGCAGCCCTATACCAGGGCCCAATTGAACTTTTTAACCAGTTGCTAAGTGGTGCATAATAGACCCTTTTCCAAAATGGCCGCCGAAATTTCAAATCGATTTTTGTTAAAATGAACACCAGCACTAGAACACACATCATCACTTTAGTAAAACTACAAAATTTCGCTGCATTATATCCAATATCTTCCGAGAAAACGAACGTTGAAAATTTACAAACGTTGTATGACTGGGTGTATGCGTCATACCCCCAGTCATACAAATCTCTGCAAAATTTCAATTTCAGACGCTGCTGTCTCAGCCGACATCGGATTTGGCATAACGAAAATTTAAGGTATTACTAACGTGAGGATACTCTTTCTAGTGCCAGTATTTGATTTTCAGTCAGTTTAATTTTAAGACATGTGAATTTGCGGCGGCCATTTGGAAAAAGGTCTATTAAACAATGTACAGTACAATGTAATTAAACAATGTACAGTACATTTCGAGGCCTCAAACTTGCTGTTGAAAGCTGAATAATGCTGGGTCCCATGCAACAGTGCCTCTGGTAGCCAAGTGGCCATAAGCATAGACACTGAGGTGGTCACTGCCAGTGGTGGTCCTCGGTGGTTCTTTTATGTCTCCTGAAACTGGGTAGGGTATTATGAAGGTGAAACAGGAACTCGGTTGTTGTCTCATTTGAAAGACATACACTGTAGAACAAAGTTCAACTCACTAATGTTCATAGGTGGTCGCCAACTAGAGAAATTTGGTCATCATGCTTAGCGGTCACCACTTTGGCAGCTAACACTATTAGTCATTGTAGTTGTCAACATAAAAAATAACTGTCAAGGGAGTCTGCTTCCTAAGTGATGATAGCTGTAATCCCAGCCATACCTTTGCAATTAATGTTTTCATAATTTTTGCTTAATGTTTTAGAAAATCCCTCCAAACTCTTACCCCAAGTTGTTTCAGCAGTCGATTGACTCAGATATGTTGACAAGAATCATCAGAATTTTCCATGATTATTATATACCGTAAGTACAATTTGCTGAATAACTTGTTTTATAAAATAGCTAAAATAGTATGTGCGCTCTGATTGGTTGAGAGCTGTGCATTCTCACTCAGGGGCGTCGCCAGGGGGTCCTGGGGTGCATGTGACCCCCCTTTTTAGAAGAAAAATACAGTACCTACGGCTCGTGCGTTCCAAACTTTTCTCGTGTTTTCCAGCATCCCTCCCCCTTTTTATTGCTTTAAGATAACTACATGTACTCCAGCTGCGCTAGTGTCACAGAAATGCGGCGCAGCTTAGGGTGGGACACTCTAGAAACAAGAAGAACACTAGATTCAATCCCGGGGGGGGGGGGGGGGACTCCCATGTTGTTGGGGCGGGGGTGCTCGTCGTACCTTTAGGGTTTATAATCAGGCCTCTGGTACCTTTTAGGGGTAAACTTCGAAAACTTGCAATTTTTTTCAGATAGGTACCTGTTAGAGGTCCGTTCTAGCAAATCAAGCAAATCACACTTGTTGGTAGCCTGAATTTCAGACGTATTTTTCCTCGTAAAAAAAATACGCCGAGAAACTTACGAGGGAAAATACGTCTTTTGGTACCTTTTAGGGGTCAAAATCAACTAAGCGACGCCATGTTTGGTACCTTTTATGGGTAAAATCGAAAGTTCCCGACGAGCACCCCGCCCAAAAAATATGGGAGTCCCCCCCCCCCCCCAGGGATTCAATGCCTCCCTTTTACAAGTATGTACCTGGCCTTGTTTACGTACCGCTATCTAGCACTATTTCTAAACCAGATCCTATTTCTCGCATTTTCAACTGACGATATTTTCAATTGACGATTCTAGCTATAAGCGAGCGCGCTCTTCTTTATAGTTTTCTTTATATAAATCAAATTATTATCATTTTAGATCAAATTTACCTGTCTATAATGAGCTGAAAAGGCTGTCCGAGGTCAAACGCTTTGCTATGGCGGTTATGTTTCTCTCTGCCCAAGACAAAAAAGGTACAGTATGAAGTTTTTATTAGTTACTGCCTGTTGTGCAATATGGCCATAAAGAACGTTTCTACCTACACACAGTCTCTCTTTGTGCAAAAATACCTATTGTTTGATTTTGCATTTTCTATTCCGCCAGGCAAGCCATGTAAGCCAATCAGGCCCTTGGGTATGTATAGTTGTCGCGACAGAAAGCCAGTCGACTGCACGACGCAAAAAAAAGAAAGGACCTGATTGGTTTAGATGGTTTGACAGACGGAACCGAAAAAAAAAAACCATCCCAAACTCAAAGCGACGTTTTTGAAATGCGCAGCGTACTGTAAATCTTTAATATTTGCGCGAGTCACTTCGCGCCGAAGGGTTATTGTCGAAGGTTTTTATTTTATTGTTTTCTAGTTGTGAATGACCTTGTGTCCTACGCAAGAGAGTATAGCAGTTCCACAGATGGTCCAAGTGAGTCAGAGCTGACTGCTCTTGAGAAGAAATATACAACATAACATGAGCCACACAAATTATTTATTATGCTGCTTGCTTGTAAAGTCCCTTTTCCTGTTTCGGCATAAAAACTGTAGCATCGATGGTTTGATAGAACTGATCATAATCAGATTTTAACTGAGTAGTGTGGAGTTAAGGCTTGTTAGCTGTACAATTTTATTAAAAGCTAGTAATATGAAATATTTGTTATGTATATTGCCTCTCGATATTGTTCTGTACAATACAATACAATACATTTATTTTCGCATTTCCTATTTTAAACTTTCAAATTGTTTTACTATGGAGGCAATTATCTGTTACCGAGAGAATCGCACTGCCCGCTGGAAGATTGGACTTCCAACCCCCCCCCCCCCCCCCCCCTATCGAGGAACTACAAATTTTCAAAAATTGCTCTACCCTGTGGAAATTCCAGACTCCTGTACAAACCCTGGAAATTTGAAGCAACCCCTGTGGAAATTCCTCATTCTCTTGGGGACTGTGGAAATTCCACAGTTGCAAATGAATACCCTGTGGAAATTCCAGGGTAAAATGAATGGCCCTGTGGAAATCAACCAACCCTGTGGAAATTCAGGGTCAAACACAGCGACTCTTGTGGAATTTCCAGGTTCCTCGATAGGGGGGTAACAGATATAATAATAATGGAACAGACAAGACAATATACTCAATTACAAGCCGTACTTGGCAAGGCGTTCAGAGACAGTGCCAAGGTTATAGTGGAATTTATGCCCCAATCTTCTCCGATCACGCGATCACGATTCTCCATACGCTCTATTTTCTTGATCCTTCTCCAAAACATCATGCGTGACATTCCCTCACGTATGGATCGACTTGCGTGACACAAAACAGACGTGACGAAAAGCGGTTTATACCTCTCCAGTTTTGGCCAGAGGGCTGGCTGTCCAGGACTCCTAGCGCGCAGAAATGGGGCAGTGTGCCAGAATTTGTGTGGTTTTGTCATTGAGTAAACTAGTATCAGATTTTCTCATTGGAACAAACAGACAAAAAGGGTGTCTGTCATGATTTACGCGGGAACCAAAAGCACGAAATCTTAACAACATTTGAAAGACAGAAGTTTTTATATCAGCGCTGTAATTAAAATGACAGACCGAATTAAATCAGGATTATCCTTTTTCTTTCTTTTTCCTTCCGGAGCTACTATCGGTCTGAAATCGTTTGACTGAATCGTCGATCGCGGCCGGTCGCGGCTTGATAATTCTACCGCGTTATCTTCTTCTCCACCCCCAGGGGTTTCGTTATTTCACTCACCACAGCGAGGCTTCTTGTCACTTCCCAAGCAAACATAATTTATCAGGAGAATATCTTGTAAGATATGGACAAGAAAGGTTGCTTTTTCACCGGCCAAATGTAATGAGAAATTCGACCAGGGAAGAGTCTTTGATTATCTTTTCAAGATAGTACTTATTGGTGACCCAGGAGTCGGAAAGACATGCATAGTGCAGCGGTTCAGGTCGGGGACCTTCGTGGAGCGACATGGCTCGACTATTGGCGTAGATTTTACAATGAAAACATTGAGAGTCGACGACAAAAATATCAAGGTATTTTACTACTTTTATGTATTTTAGAAGAGTTACTTTTTCCAGTAAATTATAGGTGATACCAACTCTTTATTTACATGATTGTGGAAATGCAAATTTGTAGGCTTTGCAAGGAATATGAAATCTGACTAAATTAAGGGCTTCGTCTTGTGTTTTATTATTTTTGTAGGCTCTATTAAGTTTCGTTCTTGTGTGTATTGAAACATTTCGTCTGTTCATTGCCATTTAATATTGCACCCTCAATGACATGCCTGTTTGATTCTACAATAGTTAAAAAATATTGGTCTTCAAACCATAAAACTTTCAACTTAAGCTCTTAGTTTAATTTCAGTTTGATTTCACTGAATAAGTTGTCTATATTTTCTAAGATATAGCACTTAGCCACAGGAAGTTTTCATTTTGTGAAGAAGGCACAGTTAAACAACAGAGCCGTCACCACAGATTTAACTTTTTGAAGATGGAACCCTGCTGGCTTTCAGTCAATGATTTTACCAGCCAACTGTCTCTGTGCATCTTATTACCTGTAGTCAGCGTTAAGTAAGAGCTCCTTGCTTGTTTACTGCCCAGCCATTGCTATGACTGGAAATTAAGTCTACAGACGGTAATTTCCTGACAGCCCTTCTGGCAAATTGAAAGCTTTGTATATTAATCCAATGTAGGACTCCGGGGGGGGGGGGGGGGGGGGGGACTCCCTATATTCGAATGCTAGGGGTGACCGTCGTTGAAAGTCGAGAGGATACATTTGATGTATATTAAATAAACGGCCAGAATAAAATTTAATCTGTCAAAATTGTTGGTATTTTTTTAGGGTATTTTCAGACTGAGGGGTATTTTTTAGGGTGGAAATTTTTTCCGACCAGGTATTTTTTGGGGTCAAAATTCGAGTTTCCCGACGGTCACCCCTAGCATTTTAACTTTAGAGTCCCCCCCCCCCCGGGGTAGGACTTCATGATTCAGAGGATCCACAGGCAGACCAGACTAAATATCAGTGGATTGAGTATATTTGTGGTTGTAAATATCGTAAATAAAAGTCTCTTCATAATGTCTCTTGTTTACTGTATTTGGTGGAGGTGATGAAATTACTTGAAATCTGATGAAACTCTCATAATTCTCGATATGACTTGCATTGCCATTTGGGTGGGTTTTAGGTCCATTCCAGCGGGTTTTCCCTTGTTTTCCTTTTCACCTCGATCCCCATCAGGGGAAACCCACTGGAGTGGACCTAAAACCCACCAAATGGCAATGCAAGTAAGTCATATCGAGAATAGTTTAGCCTGCTTGCAGGCGGTACTGGGTGTTTTATCGCGGAAAACCCGGTCCGTTTGATGATCGGACGCCATCTTGGAATTTTGAGGCACGCGGTCCTGGGGGTGAGCGCAAAAATCAGGCGAAGGGGAGGGGGGAGGAGGAAAGGAGAGTAATTTCATCACCTCCACCAAATACAGTAAACAAGAGACATCATGAAGAGACTTTTATTTATGATATTTACAACCACAAATATGCTCAATCCACTGATATTTAGTCTGGTCTGCCTGTGGAGGATCTCTAGTTTTTGGGCTAACATCGATGTAATTTATTAGTTTTACAAGGTGGCAATAAACTGTCTGTCTCTCTGATGCTTCAAAACACAATTCCTAGGGCCCTTGCAGATATATGTATACCACAATGTTTTTTCCTGTTGCTGTGGTTAAGACCACAACTAAAGCTTGAAATGTTGCAGCACACTTCCTTTGGCATATCTAATCAAACATACCATAGTCAACACGACTTAGCTGGAGTTATGGCTATTGCTAGTCATGGCTCAAAGTTACAAGTACATGGTTACAAATTAAAGCGACCATAATTTTCCACTTCGCGACAAAAAAAATCAGTTACTTGCAAAATGTTGACTCATTTTATAGATATTTGTTATTGTTTGCCTATTGTGTGACTAAATGTCTATTTTTGTGACTAAAACTCACCAAATAAGTTGCAAACTTGCGATCATCCATATCTGTTAATTTCAAGCCCTGCTAGTAGATATCAAGTGTATTGTTTCCTCCTCAGCTTCAAATCTGGGACACTGCAGGTCAAGAGAGGTTTCGTACTATAACCCAGAGCTACTACCGAAGTGCTAATGGTGTTATCATAACTTACGATATCACCAAGAGCGAGACATTTAAAAACGTTGGCCGGTGGACAGAAGACATTAAAAAATATGCCCCTCCTAATGTAATCAAGATACTTGTGGGCAACAAAAAGGACTTAGAAAAGGACCGAGAGGTAACAATAGAGGAAGCTGTTAACTGCGCTTCACATTATGGTTTGGTGGATGTTGTAGAAACATCAGCTAAGGTATAGTACAGTAGTTTTTACCCGATAGAAGCATATAGAGCCTTGTTCACATTATTTCAAAGCGATTCCAGAAATTGTCCATACCCCTCTCAGCCCCCTCCCCCACCCCTCAAATCCTGCATTTGTATTGGCCATGCTACTAATGGTCTATTAGTGTTAGACACTTTAAAGCTAAATTTTTCAAACTAAGAGGCTTTGGGTTCAGATTTGTCTTGATCAAGAAAAGAGGGAGAGCTGAAACTCTAGGTTTCTGATGATGTTGGCTTGCAGTGTCTAAAACCCTAGTTTCTGACTATTAATATTTTTGTAGGAAGCCACAAATGTAGATGAAGCTTTCTATCGACTTGCCAAACAATTAAAGAATCGATATGAAGAAGGCTCCACCCTACAAGACATTGATGATGGAGGAGTTATTATGGGCTCAAGGAAAGTGGAGCGGAAATTTCATTGTTGTAGTTAGCTACTATTCAACTTTAGGAGCTTTAATGGATTAATTTGACCCATAGAAAATGAAAGTTATTTGTTTGGTAGAAACCCTAATTGGCATGCTAAAATTTTAATTTAATGAGTTTAGAAACTCTTATTGTTGCTTTGATGCTTACAGACTGGTTTTCATATATTTCAAACCACCAAGAATGACCAGCAATCCATGGTTTCTTGGCCATTCTGTTGATCCCAGTCTTTACACCACTTTCACAATGGCCACCACTCATTTTAATGAGGCATTCATACTTTATAGCTACATGTACTGGAAATTTTGACATGGGAAAATTACAAAAAGGTATAGTGCCTGATGACTTTCAAAAATTTGTGGAGTGAGTTTAGAACAGCAAATTTTGGATGAGAGATAAGCATCGGAAGTTTTCAAAATACACCAAAACGAGGCCATAAAGGCTTCTAATGAAAACCCCATACAAAACTCCTATAATTCAGTCAATATTTAACCAAATGATACTAAATTTTCCTAAACTGTGTACTATTCTGATGTTATTTCTTGAGCAGCACGTTTTTGACTACAGTAAATGTTTCTTTTGTCTTTAATTAGAAAAACTGAATTGTGAAAGTGGTGTAAGGATGCCAGATAAGAAAAACAGATAAATGGTTTCAATCTCCCCAATCACATCACAGATGATCACAGGTTATCTGCAATGCCATGTTTCATATGCCAGGAACTGACAGGGATGATTGGGAAACACACCATCACTGACATATGAAAAACAGCCTTTACTATCGTCATGTATAGATAGCAGGGATCCAGATAAGGGAGCCAATCAAAATGCAGTTATGATGATTGGACAGTCGCAAAAAAAAAAAATTGCACCCCCCTGTTGAGGACCTCAGTCACAACTACCCACCCTGGATTTTTTTAATTTGAACCACCCACCCTGGAATTCAAGTGATTTTCTCATGACCACCCTGAAAATTGCGCTTACCCACCCTGGAATTTCGTATTTTAAGGGTACCCACCCTGGAATTTCAAGCTCTACTTTGACCACCCACCCTTGAATTCCAAGCTCCATTTTGACCACCCACCCTGGAAATCCAGAGGGATTTTACTAAAGCCTGGTGCACACTAGTGACATAACGACATAAGGGCGTTATGTTGCAATGAAAAAAGCATGGCAATATGCATGGATCATCATTAGATTACTTCACCAAAGCAATCTACTGTTTTTTTTGTGAAACCACTAAATTTGGTTCGCGTGATATTTTTCTTATGTCGTTATGTCGCAAGTGTGCACCAGCATAAGCAATTTTTTGTGACTGCCCATTACATGCTTGTGGGATTTTACTAAAAATAATATTAGTGTCTTCATGTTCAAAACAAGAGTAAAATTTAGGGGTCAGGAGTTCTTTTTTGTTGTTGTTATGATATCCTTTGTTGTGTCGCCTTCTACTTAAAAACACCCTTAACCTGTTAACCCTCTGTTTATGGAGACTGCTTTAGAAAATCTAAAAATCTTTTTAAGATTTAAAAAACAGAAAATAAAAATGCCTTTTCCCTTAAAAAATCCAATCCATTGCAAGCCTCGTTGACATATTTTTTGTTACAGTTTATATATATTTTTCTTCATTCGTAAGCTGTTTATTATTCTATCTGCTATCACTAATCAAATTAGTTTAGATGTTTCTTCATTCGTCAGCTGTTAATTATTCTGTCTGCTTTTATCGCTAATCAAATTATTGCACAATTCATGTTGAATATTAATTGTTAGCACTGAAAAGGCATTTTATTGTAAAAGGTTATTTATTGTGGGAATATTGTTACTTAACTTATTAACATAGCCTTCAAGGACTATTAAATTGTCAGGAGAATCATTTGATCGTTATTTTTGAGAGGAAACTATTGCCATTGCAATTATAACGTAGCATACACATTTGCACTGTCACGCAGCCTCTGCATGAAGAATCCCATGTTGAAGCATATGCTGTCCTGAGTTTGAATCCCGGGCCGGCCAATTCTTGGAAACCCAGGGCTTTTTATGGAAACGAAAATTGATTCTAGATCCAAAGACTAGTTATTGAGCTCTGAAACAGTAATAAAATAATATATGTTATAGTCAGAGGTTTAACATACGCACATGTTTCTAGAATATTTAGTCATCCAAAGCAACATTGTTTTGGCAACATAAAATATTTCGGATTCAAGACCTACTTGGCCTTATGCAGAACCGTTTTGTTCACATAACGCTGTTCCCTCATTCAGCCACGCGAATCTTTTGTCGAGCCAGAAATGATTGTCAAATATTAATACAAACAGGCGAGTTGAGAGACTATGTGTTCAGTTATCCTCGCAACATAACATCCAATGTTTTACAACAAACTTCCCATCAGGAACATCTGAAAACTGAACTGACCTTCTGAAAATTTGGATTTTGCCACAAGCTAGACAAACAGGCTCTATCATGTTGTCATTGAAAATCGTTGTATAAGATTAGCAAGTCTGTTGTAGGCATCATACCACACCGAACTCCATTCCTGTTCCCTTGATCTTTGAGAACTCCACGCGGATTCTGACAAATCGTGACAGGCACAGCAGCAAAAACGCGTGTTGTACCTTGTCGACCAGTGATTATGTGCACAAGGTCTGTAATCTTGATAATATGGTGGAGAACCCGAGTAATATGTATCGTTGCCATGATGATATGTAGGCCATCCAGGGTAACCCCAGTCGTAGTAATTTTGATATTGCCCATATCCGTATGATCTATAAAACTCAGTAGTATCATATAAATACTCTTGGTTTGTCCATGCATCCTGACCTAAGTAATTACTAGTATCGTGTAGCTGGTTGAACCGATCCGATTCGCTATACTCTTCCCCGTACCTATCCCTTGGGTCGTAACCGCGTCTAGAAGATGCAGCTCTGTGATGGTGATCTTGATTTACACTTGCATAATTTTCTGTATTGGTTAGCCAATGATCATATTGTAAAGAACTAGTGGCTGAGATAGGTTGTTTGTCTTCTTCGCCTTTGCCTCGTCTCAAACTATATTCTTTTTCTTGGATTTCTGAATGCGTCCTGTTACTTGCACCTTTGATAGGACCATTATTATAACTGTAGCCTTTATTTATCTCTTTGCTTTTATCTGCATATGCCTGAACACATTCTTCTCCATCACTACTGCTTTCATCGTCTCCGTCTCGTACTCCTTCGGGACTCCTTTGATCTGGCTTGCAGAACGCTCCTTCATCCTTTACCTCATCCACTTTCTCCTCCTTCCCTTTATGCATAAATATTGGAAAGTGCTCCTCCTCATCGCTGCTGCAACTTTCTTCCGAACTCTGTGATTCTGATGGACTCCTTACCAAGTCCTCGGATGTGCCTCCCTCAATATCTTGATCCCTACTTTCACGAGGGCGTGTCCAAATACAATTATTATTCAAAGGTACTTTTTTAGCTTCACCAAGTCCAAGGACTTCCTTTTGAGAGTCACTATCTTCACTGCTTGTATTATCTGAACTAACGTCCTCACTAGACGATGTACTTTCATCATTACAATAACCGACGTCATTGGAATTCCTACTGTTGACCTTTCCTGTATCACTTATCTTTCTCGTACTTTCTGCCATCAAGCCAAGACTGCTTGTGATTTCAAGGTATTCGTCAAAGTCTCTTTGAAACTCTTCTGCACTTGGCATTGTTGTAAAATCACCACTGTTTCCATCCCTCTTCTGAGAGTCACATTCCTTAGCATCTTGGTTGTACATCGTCTTAGCAACCAAAGAGTAGTCTCCATTTCCATTGCCTTCTGATGCAGAGTTACCATTACTGATACATTCGTTTCTCTGTACGTCACTAGCGTTGGCATCAGATGTTTGAAAGGAAGCCAGGCAATCAACAGTCTCGTAATAATTAGCAAAATCGTCCACTAATTCGCTTGGTAGAATGTCCATTTTGGGATGTTTAGTAGTATTGGCGGGTTTGACAAATGGGTGGTTCTCTGAATACAAGGTGCTCTTATTGTCACCAGAGGCATTCTCCACACCAACGAACTCGTGGTAGTCAGCGAAATCGTCCAGCAATCCTATTGGTAGGCTGGTGTTGTGATATTCTTTAGAAGAGTTGGTCGATGTTTTTAGTGGCTCCGCGCTTTCTGAACTTAAGCTTTCTTCGACATTTCTTGAACAAGATGCCTTCGTAGACTCCTCGGCATGTAGCGTTTCAGGTGAGGTACTGTCTCCTTTCTTCGTTGACTCATATTCGATCGCTGAGTCAACATGTTTTTTGTTGGTACTAAGCTGGTCTAACGTATCGCCGTTCATATTAGGGTGCTGTTTTTCTTTGCAATTCTCTTCTTTCCCATTCTTGATAAATCCGATGTGCACTATGTCGGGTGTTTCTCTGGACTTCGCCTCAGATGGAGCGGACTGAAGAAGAACGTCAGGGATGTTTTCTGTGCACAAAAAGAAGTAATATAATATTAGAACGAGATTATCCAACCATTTGTTGAGAGTGATCCAAAAACAATTCTCCACTACAGCAACTCTAACTGGCGAAACATGTTTTTACTTTGATATGATTGCAGACATTGTAACAAACTTTCTAGTCCGGAAAAGCGAGGACTACAGATAGATACCACACAAGAAAGAACCAGGAAATAACTCTGTTGATTGACAGGTAGGACAGTTCGATCAGGGTTTGTAAACCAAAGGTGTAGCATTGTAGCAATGGATTAGATATTTCCCCATCTAAGCAGTCGCCAAAACTGTAATTATGAATATTTCTTACCGGGAAGTTGTTCCATGGGAACATCAATATTGGTTTGAATATCTTGGAACTCTTTCTCCTCTTTCCCTTTTGCGACGTAAGTAACTGCCACACCACGAGTACCTTAATTTAGGAAACAAGAAAAAGATAACCATGCGATCTGTTGTGAATCAAAGCAAATTCTATTTGTGCTTTTGGCAATCAATAGTTGCTAGACTTGACTTCTCTAACTGTATTTCTTTGCATATCCACGGCGTCGGTGTCGCAAATCTGCTAAATTATCAAATTATTGTGCCCAACTTACCAAACCTCCCAGCCCGCCCAATTCGATGTAGATATGTCTCGCCGTTGTAAGGTACATCCATGTTGACTACAAGGTTCACATTTTCTGCGTCAATACCACGAGCGGTCTGGTAAAGGAAGAATGTAAATGGGCGTCATTTTGATACTAGTGAAGTGAGGTCCAAAGGGAACTTTGTGTGCCGAAAAAAACAAGGTTAAAATAAAAGGAGTACAGTACGTTCTAATCAGATGAATGTCAAACATTGTAAAGCATTTGAAACTCTGACAAGATCTTCACTGTCTTAGTAAGCATATTGTGGTAATCTTACTAAGTCAGTTGAGATAAGAATGCGGCATTGGAACTTCTTTAGTTTCTCCATTGCTTGTAATCGTTTGGCCTGAGTTTGGCTGCCAGCAATAAAAGTTGCAGGCCATCCTTTAGAACAAAGGGTATCAGATAGACTCTGGGCTCTGAAAAAAAAGTTTGAATGAACATTAAGTAAGAGTTAAATACCGAGGGCTGAGGCAATATGGCATTTAAATACCGAGGGCCGTAGGCCCGAGGTATTTATATGCCATATTGCCGAAGACCGAGGTATTTAACTGACTTATTACATGATCTAAGGTGATTTTTCTATCGGGTGGAGCGCCATGCAATTAAAAAATCGAAAATACTTCGTCAAATAAACGATTTTTAACCATATAAATCAACATGGGATCTTTATTTTTCCAGTAGAGGGGTATCCCCTGAGGTTTAAGTCGTATCGGAACAAAAGGATGAAGAATGTTTTGAAAGCTATTGTCGTCAGTGTTGGTTAGGAAATATGTGATTCCTTGACTGTCTTTTTTCTTTTCAACTTTTCATAATAACGTGTATTTTGCGTGGCAATTCAAATTCAAAGGACTCATTGTTAACGCTTTATCACTGCAGAGAAGGTGCCTTTTACAATACGTTTGTTTGCATTCTAAAGCCCCCGTTTCATTAAATTAAAGAATATCCCTAGAGTGGTTGGGAGACTACAAACAAAAGTGTGGGCTATTGTTCCTTTAGCTTCCATGCATTCATTTTTAAACGACCAATGGTAGTACTTCTTTTTGTACCAAACAACAAAAGAATCAAAACACCTGATTATCGCGATTTAGGTCGTCATTTTGTAGGAGTCAGTGCTTGAGTGCTGAACTAGTAGTTCTAAGTTGGCGACTGAGAACGAGTTTCGGAGGAAAAAACAACGCTTGAGGACTCAAGACTAAAAGGGTGCATTATGCGCGTGAGGAACTCGGCACTCCCTGTGTGGTTTTAAGCTGTTCAAGAGATAATACATTTCAAAGTGTCCTGTAGTTGGCGATTGATAACGACATGGTAAGTTTAACTAAAGTTCTTATTTACAGCAATTCGTTTTATTATAACAGTTGAAATATACCGCTCTGGTGAATTTAAATTGCATGACTAACTTCAACGTATCTTAGACCGGTGTGTCGTTGATGCTGCGACGTACGAGGTCGACCATCCTAAATTTGAAAAACTTATAAAATGTATTAAAGAAAGAAAAATGTGTTGTGCATATGCATTGTTATGAGCTTAATGTTCTAAATTATTTTTATTTCTATTTCTTTCACAGTTTGATTGAGCGTGAAGCAGAAATGGAGCCGGCCAGCAAGGTTACCTATAACAACTGCTCATTCCATATTAATTATAGTTAAATTTAGTAGAAAAGTAGAAAGAATCGCCAATTTGGAATTTTGAGACACACTATTCAGCTAAAGCTAGTAATATATATATATATTTTCAATTTAACCTAGCAGACAATTTGTAGTATTTATCATTTATCTGTGTGTTTCAGCATCGGAAGGGTGGGGCTTTATTTGTCTAATTAGTCATAATTGCTCCTCATTATAAATGTGCCGGGTCATTTATGAGAATCAATTGTTCCATAAAGACCCGTGCATTTATAATGCGGGTCACTTATGACTAATTATTCAATAATAGCCCCAATCTTCCCTGCTGAAACATCAAACCCTCCCCGTTCTTTAAGAATGTAATTAATTCATAGGGATTTAAGTAAAATAAAGGGTCCTGAATAACAATAGAAAAGGTGTCAATCATGTAATAACATCGTTTAACTGTTTCTACAATACTGTTTATCAAAGTTCTGTACAGGGTTTGTACGCTTTCTGGATGACAAAAATTCCAGGATTTTCCAGGAAAGTCTTTTGTTATTTTCAGGAGTTTTTATTGGGTAGAAATGCCCCCTCCTCCCCCCAAAAAAACATGATAAGTCTGGAGGATATCATAATTTGCAGGCCAAAATCAGATTCACGAAACTGACTGATTCAACCACATTTGAGTTGAAACAATTTTCCAGGAATTTTCCAGGATTTTCCTTTAAATTCCAGTACTTCCAAGGCCTTTCCAGGAAGGAAATGAAAATCCAGGATATTCCAGGATTTCCAGGACACATACGAACCCTGTCTGTAGTTACCTGATTTGATAATTGGAGAACACCAGACATTGATTGAAGTTGACAGACGACAAGAGATTGATCAGTTTTTCCACCTAGCATATGATTAAAAGGGATAACTTTGATCATTGGAGTTTATGACAAGGGTATATGCAACTGGTGAATGCTACCAAAAAAATGTGCAAAAATAATAACAGCTTACTTTTTCTTGGAAAATCTTGTGTGGTAAAGGATGGAATGGAACAAGTGAGTAAAACTGTTTTATCCCTAAAAAAAGAGTTAATATGGTAACAAGATCTAGAGTAATTGGTGTACATGCAGGGATGGCAGAACAGTTTTCAAAGTGTGTGGGGGCGGGGGCTCATTAGGGAGCGTTCATAATTTATCTAGACGGGGGGCTATGATGATTTTGAGGGGGGGCCTCTGTTTTTCCCTAATATGATTTAGGGGGGGCTATGGAAAATTTCCAACAAAAATAACATTGAGCATAGGGGGGGCCAACCATTTTTCCCGAAAAAAAAATTCGAGCGCGCTTCGCGCGCAACGGAAGAAAAAGACCTCTACCATGTCAAATAGGGGCCGGGGGATGGCGAAAACGTTTAACAGCTTCATTCTTTTTTAACTGCAACCAATAAAAATATATCATAAGAAAAATTTGTTGTATCTATACATACAGCAACAAGATTTTCTTAATCCATTTCTGAATCAATAGTATAAGAAAATTTTGTTGATGCGGATTTGGACGGCCCAGTGGAACGGAACGCCACGGGAACAGGTAGTGCTCAATGCACAAGATACCCCTCGTAAGTTTATCCTTTTCCACTTTTTTTGTGTGTGTCTGCGAAAAAAAATTCGTACATGGCCTTCGAGTCCAAAAAAAAATTCCTGCACAACCTGATCCCCGAAAATTCATACGCAAAAATATTGCCATCCCCCTCCCTCCCCAATTTCTAATGGTTCACCCCTAACCTAATAAGTTTATACATAAATTTTAAGTTAGCTGCTGTAAAAGTGTGTAGGTAGAAACTCCTGAATTGGAAGATTATCATCTGATTATATTTAAAAGTAACTGGACATTCATTTTATTTTCTTTCTGAAAAATGGATAAGATTAATAGCAATCTTCAGGATCAGTAACTATCACAAGACTTTAATATGGCTAAGGGTGTATATGTGGTGGTGGTGGTGGTGGGGGGGGCTATGATATTTTTCTCTCATTAATTGACATCTCTTGAGGGGGGGTCAGGATAAAAACCCTGAGATCATCAGGGGGGGCTTCAAAAAATGAAAAGAAAAAAATTAGGAAATCATCATAGGCCCCCCTCTAGATAAATTATGAATGCTCCCTTAGTAAGATCCATCAAACTGAGTGCTCTGATTGGCCTGCAAACAGTCTGCAATCCTATGATCCAGACGCCAGGTCCAGATGAGTTGTGCACACACTAAATTCTGTGGTGCATGGCCCTTTGTCTTTATTTTCAGACCCAGATCTCCCAGCAGGTAATAACTTGGTAATATATGTTAGCTGCAGGCCAATGTTTTTAATTATTAATTAATGTATGCACTTGTATACCGTAATGTCACACCTTGCAAAGTGGGATCAGCAGCATTTAGTCTAACAAATGTGGGCTCCCTCATGTATCTCTTGAGGTGGTTGGCAAGGTATTCTGGGTATGTTGCAGAGAATGCCATCATCTGTTTATTTTCTGGTAGAGATGAAAAAATCCAGCTGCAAACAGAACCAGAACAGAAAAATGTCATCAGCTTGCGGACAGCAGTGAAAAGGTACCAGAGGCCTGATTTTGACCCATCAAAGGTATAACGAGCATCCCCCAGGGTGACAATATTCCATTCCGGAAAAGATTAGCGGTGAGACACCATGTACACAAAATTGTCTGTTTACTCATCTGTTAAGCCAGTTTTGATTACCTGACATTACTGAACTGTTGCTTACTTGATCTGTTCCTGAAAGCTTTCATCTAGAAGTTGTCGGCTTCATCAAGAATAAACATTCTCACTGAGTCAGTTTTTAGAAGCTTGTTCTCAATGAGGTATTTAATTCTACCTAAGGAACAAGGACAACGATTAACAGGGAAATGTAAACAATTGGCATCAATATTGACAATTGATGCAACTCACTGCACTCACATTTGATGTTATTTGATCAATGGAAAAATAAAACTGATGCCAGTTGTCTTTGTCATATGCCACCATCAGGGGAGGCCAGACAGGAAACACTCACTTTTATGGCTGTCTAGCTAATGGCTGTCACCCTTGTAATTTTCAGCACACTTTTCAAACTTTGGTGCCAAAAAGCTTTGCTATCTACCAGGTTTACATTTTAATGGCAGAATCCATGTTATCTTAGATGCATGACTGTCACACTTCCTGCATGGCCTTGTTTCCATTCCAGAAAGAAAAACAAGATGGAGTTTGTGCAACAAAAGTGAAATTGTGTCTGCTGTAAAAATAGCTTGAACACCTACCTGGGGTTCCTACAGCAATTTGGCATGTTTTAAGTGCCTTTTTATCATCCTCAACAGACAAGCCACCAATAAATGCTGAACATCCTAGTCCATCAATATATTGACCAATAGCATTGATGACATCCCTTACTTGCACAGCTATCTCTCTTGTGGGAGCCAAAATTAGTACCTGCAAATTATACAGACATGGGTTGGTTGTTGTCATCAGTCTTTATTATGATCATACAACAAAATGAATTTGAGGGCTATTCAGGTCTGGATTAAGTACCATCTTAGGATATGTTGTTGTGGTGCTGAATTTGTTTTGCATGATCACTGTATTCAGTTTGCTGCTAGCTATATAGCTAGACAACTACCATATCTAGCTTGCTTAAAGGTGGTAGAGGGTTTCTTATGCATCTGAGACAACTTGGAGTTTGTGAGCATATCCAGAATCTTGGGCTCACAAAAGAATTGGCAAGACATGGATGGTTTTAATTCATCCCCAAAACCTGAAGTTCATGAATGCCGCTGCAATCTCAGAAGTGCAAAATCAATTAGTCTGGAGAAGCAACAAAGCATAATCCGTACTTTGTCACCAAGTCACATACGTCATATACAAGAGGGCGACAATGGCCACTATAAAAATGTGCTTCACTTTCTGATAGCAGACCATACAAACCTGTATGTATATATTTTCTGTAATCACATTCTCCAAGGCTATCACACTAAACACACAAGTCTTGCCAGTACCAGACTTGGCCTGAGCAATAAGGTCTGAAAAGGACAAATGTGTGGTGTGAGCTGTATTAAATTTCTTATTTCCAGCTTCCATATTGGAGGAGGTGGAGGTAAGTCAATGTTAAAAGTGTTGGGTCTGCAACATTTTTGTGATTGTGATTCCAAACAGGGATTTGGAAATTCCAAGGGTTGTGAGGGTAAAATGTGACCCTCTTTGCGAAAACCCGGCTAAATGGTTTTAGCGTTGTGAGCAAAATGCATTTCAATGCATTGTGGAACGTACGGAATGCATTTTAGAACATCCGCATATCGTTGGCTATCATTCACAAAGCATTTGAAAAAAATTAGACACCATTACAAACCATTCCCTAAGCGTTGGCATTCATTTCAAGAACGTTGAATGGAAAGTGAAGATCGTTGGCATTCATTCCACAAGCATTGGATTTAAGGTCATGCTAAAGGGCGCAATGGAAAAGATAGTAGTTGTGTTGACACTCGTCTCTCGTGCATCGCAATTAAAACATTTAACTCAAGACAAAGGTCACGATAAGGACAAGATCAGTTCTCACACAATTATCCGGCCAACCCCGACTCGTACTACACTGCTAAAAACGCTTGCAAACTTGAGCCACTGTTTTTCGAATATGTCAGGGGAATGAGTGGAAGTTTACTTATGGGTAATTATCTAAAATACTGCCATCCTGTTTGTCCCATATGACCTTGATATCATTGTCTGTGAAACAAGAGATGAGATCGTAGTCAAACGAATGTCACATTTTTAGCGGTGTTAAAAGACATTTACCAAAAACATGATGAATTTCAAAGGATCGCTGGAGCCATTTCGACTGAGCATTATCAAATGTTGCAAAACCATTGAATGATTCTTTTAGATCGTTGCGTAGCATTACCGAACCATTGCGAATCATTTGTTCAGTATCGTTGGCGAGCATTTGAAGAGCATTTTCAAACGTTTCGAGAGCATTACAACGCAATTTCAAACCATTTTGAAACATTGAAACGCTTTTAAACGCTAAATTCATTTAGCCGGGTTTTCGTAAAGAGGGTCACAAATGCCTTTTATATACCATACACTCCCCCACTAGCCTAGTCTCCATTGCAGCCTGTTCTTTGTGTCGGGAGGGAAGCGTTGCATGACTGACACAAAGAACAGGTTGCGAGGGAGACTACCACTAGCCCCAATCTCCCTATTTTTGACAAAGTGCTAGAATGGCTTCAGATAAGGCTTTTCTGGAGCTTTCTGGAGCACTTTCCAAGAGCCTGTTTAATCGCAGGCTAGCCATACAATAACTGCATTTTTCCACTGAAAATTCATGATGGCTGGGGTGGGGTCATATCCCGAACCCCCAAACATGGGAGACTATGGGTTTTTCTGGAACTACACATTGCAGGTCATAATGTCAGCTCCTCTATGAAGTCTTCAGCCCTTTGTCATCCCTGAAATAACATTTTTATTGTTTTGTCGTTTGCCATTTATACATTCACTGTATTTGTTTTTCGTGCCATAGAGGTCCTGACGTTTATGCCTGTTGAAGGTGAAGTCTAAACCCGACGTAGTCTAATCAAACGATTCAGAAATCGAACACAATAAATCGAACGTTCGATTAGCTAACGTCCGAGCTGGAGTTGAAATATAATCTCTGCCTGGATGGCTTATACAGTATTATTTTATACTCAGCAGGCTTGCATGTTTATTTACCTAGCCCACACCTCCCCAGTGGTATGGCTTTCAGTTGAATCGGAGAGGGTTTTTCGAATCCAGTATCGGCGAGGCCTTGTAGCAGGGCTGGTGAAAGGAGGAGCGAGCTGAAATCAACTTGTTCTTCTGTCAGTACGTCAGAAGTACGTGTTTTCTGTGCGAACGAGTGGCCAGGACGATAAGCAGACATGGCGTTGTATCGAAGAAAGAGTGCTATGATCTTGGATTTCTCCACAGTCTACATGTACGCACTGGGTGCTAAAGACAGGTATGAAATGAACTTCAGGACGTTCGTACTTCGGATCCAGATCGATCGTCCGCCATTTTGTAACTAATGGGGAAACCCGCGGGCCAATGTGTCTGACGGCGTACTTTTACCCGACCCAGGCCGCTCGCTCGCATTAATATTTTAGTGCGGGCTCTTGTGTCCGCTCCGCACCTGTGTAAATCCTGTGAAAATTGGTCTTATCAAGAGTACATACAGTGAATTCACTCTTGATTTTAACAGTTTTAACTACATTTATTGTGTAAATGACCATGTAATTATTTGGGCCACACTGCTGAAAATTTCACTATGACCTTGCTCATGGCAATGGTTTACGTTCTCGCCCCTGCCTGCAGTTGAGTACATGGTTTGGTCAAGACTTTGCGGTAGATTCCAGAGCCGAAGACACTGGCGTGCAACACGAAAACCTGTCTGAGTCACTGAGTCTGTTACGAAGAGAAAAAAAGATATTATCTACACAAAAAAACGTTTTTATATTATTGCGGCCCCTTGAATAGCAAATAGCATGCCTATCTCGGATTTCTTATTTTCTTTCAAATCAAATAAACTTACAGCAGGAAGTAACAGTAGGACGGCGCTAAAATTAAAACGATTTCATGTGTTGACAGCGTTTCCAAATACACGGAAAACTATGACCTCGGCCGCTGACCTAAAGCCGGTAAGTAACTTGTTTTGTTTTTTTTCAACTCTAAAATTTGATTTTTTCGGTGAAAACAAGCGCGCGCAAATGGTTACCGTGACCTACAATTATAGGTCAAAGATTACTGCCCGCGCGCGCACGCTCTAAGAACCAATCAGAATGCATAATTCGTTACCGTGCCCTCTAGGAAAAAATAATAGTAATATACTTCCTTGCATCGCAGATGACTATAACTTATGGAAGAGGTGTCCACGACTCCGGTGCTGAGTACCAGAGTACGACGCAAGCGAGGCTGTGCTTGGGAGCATCACCGCCACTAGGGGAGGTGAGTGGGGCGAAATGATGTTCCTAAAATCCCGAGGTGCCGGTAACTGACTACGGAGGACTCTGAAGCTGGGAACTAATACTAAGGGCCACAGAGCATCATCAGGCTCAGCTAGTGGCATCTTTGACTTTGTGGTGGGTTGGGTTGTAGAGAATCCAAACGTTCAAGGAAAAACACTTTTGTTATGGCCCTGGTTGAAAAGGAAACTCACCGGCACATAAAACGAGTCTCCCTCTATACTCTGCGATTTTCATACGCGTTACGACTAAGAAATTTCCCAACACAAGTTCCAAAATTGGAATAAATTTATCAGGACATTTAAGTTGTTTTTGCCAGTAAAGCTGAAGTTCCCAAAGAGTCTTTCTGTCCGTGAAAGGGTGAGGAGCAGGTGGCCCGCGCGAAGCGCGGAATTTGAATAAAGGGGAAACTTGGAGAGGGGCTAAAGCAACACGTGTTTTATGTGTATTATGATACTTGTTGCTCTTATCGATTGGTCGTGAGTTTGAGATAAACGGCATTATTTGTCTGCGAGTTTTCAAAACGCCGAGTTCAAACAAACTCAGAAAATGGCCTAGAGCGAATTATGTCACTTGTATTTGACCAGCTTGCAATCTGTGAGATTCTGTGTCACAGTAACTAATACACAACACTAGTAACACTAGATCTCCATGTATTTATTGGTTCTTATAAAAGCTTGATAAGAATAAGATAAATGATAGAACAAGAACAAAACTCGAACTAATTAGTACGATTATCAGCCGGGAGCTGGTCGGGGGCAGTGCTTTCACTGAGCTAAGTTTGCAGTATTTTGATTATATTTATGCAAATGTATAAATAGCCCCTTGCATGATTCATGAATACCAGTGATATACAGCAGAGTGACAGACAAAATGCGACAAAGAAAGAAAATTTCAATAATATTTTCGTCAATCAGTAAGGCACCCGTAAAGTTATGGTAAGCGTTTGGTGGAAGAGAGGGGATTTACCGTAAGGTAAGTGGAAGTATTATCAAAACGTGGATCTCTAAGTATTCAACAATCATACGATTAAGGTATCACCCGTGGTAGTAAATAAGTTGGCAGGATTTTTTTGTCAAGAGAAAAGAGTTATTATAGACCTTCTCTGTTATCAGCTAAACCTCTGACACTCTAAGATCTTTGATATACTTCTTCGCCAAAATGAGCATTGTTGCTTTGTTTCCATGAGAAAATATACTCCTTTAAAATACACTGCGATATAATCACCTCCCTATTCCTAAATTTACTTATAATCAAGTATTCCTTTTGAAACATTTCACTATTCGGAAAATAATATCGAACTTGTACAAAAAAAACTCAACCTCAGTGAGTCACATTGCCGGATGAGTGGGAATACCGCACCTGCGTTAACTGTTAGCCTTGGCTAGTTTGAAAACGAGCACCTAGTTTTCACTAAAACTCAGGGGCACCCAACGATTATTTTCGGTAAAATATCTGTTCGGATGGGGGAATGAGAGCTGAAACTTTCGCTTCAGAATTTCAAGCTTTAACTTTCGTATATAGATCATAAGATCCCCTGGATTTTTCGAATAGCACAAAAATGTTAAATTTTACTAATTTTGGGGGATTTTTGCCGTTAAAAAGGTCACCTAAAATTTTCGGATAGAGTCTTTCTCCTAGCATTTTCGGAAGACTTGACTTTCAATCCCTAAAATTTTCGCAACCCAAAACTTTCAGCTACGAAATCCGAACAGATATAAAATTTGTAGGGATTAAAAATACCCAGTTAACAGTCATTTGTATGCTCAGCAACGACTATAATGGCATTCTGAGCTGTTTTACGGTATTGTCTCGTTGGGTGCCCCTGAAAACTTAATCTCAAAACCACAAGAAATTTTATCATCCCTTCATACCAACAGGGCTCAATATTATATTTTTGCAGGTTTCTAATATCTGACACTTTTATAATTTATGAGGCAAGCCACGGACATAATCTAGCTACTTATTTCAATCGTCTTGTTATTGTTTTAATTTCGAGGTGACACTGAAAGCCAAATTGAAAGATTCGCATATCTTGGAATAACTTGTTCATCGTGAGTGTGTAGTAGTTGTTTTGGTGACGTGCTTTGTTAACTAAACTGGCGTAACAAATCTCTGACGTAAATAAACATTAGGTTTGGTAAACGTGAAACACAAAAGTGTTGTGAGATTGAAGTGAAAGGTCCGGCTCCCACAATAAGTTATCTACAGAGAGGCAAGGCATTATGATGTAAATACCCGACCACACACTAGCGTTTTGTGGTTAACATTTCATGTCATGTCCTTGTAAAAGCCAAACCCATTTCCCTGTTTTTCTATCCTAACCGGATACGTCTCACATCAAGCAAATCTTCGAAAAATAAAATAAACAATTTTGAGTGTCATAGATGTGGTCAGATCTTTAGCGTATATTATATTTTCCTGACGGTTCCCCGTCATTTGTTTAAGGTTATGTACCACTCAAGCTAAAGGTTCACTGTTGAATTATGAATAACAAGACTAAGTTGACGATACGTTGCCGTGGAGCAGTATATTCGATAGCCGGTTCTAAAGTAGCGTTGAAACCTACCACCTTTTGCATATACCATATATGTTTGACAAAGTATATACGCAGGGATACTTTCGGCCCTGGATTCCAGAAATATTCCAAGTAAAACCAAAACTACTAGACTTACACGCCACACGTTTTTTTCACTAGCGTAAAACAGAATAGTTGTATCACAATGTAATACCATTGCTGATATGCAGTGGGCGGATACCAAACACATTACAGTGTTTCGTGATAATACGTACTGTAGATAACAGGAGTTTACTAAATAATTCAGTACCCAATACTATTATATTAACTCTTTCATTGGGGTTTATGGGTTCCCTTTGCGCACTGAGTATAAATACGAAAATATAGTGTATGAGTCAGACGATGAGATTGTCCTATCATGTCCTATAGACGTTTCTACACCTTTTTCTAATATTGATTATTTTGTTCATAAATGGTATAAAGCACTGGCAAAATGAGTTTAATTTTGGCATGATCTGGGTTAACATTCACTGTGAGAACGTGCGACTTGCTAATCTTTTTCGTGCCTGTGGGTTTCTACTAAATCATCCGGCGTGCGGATGCATTTGTGATTTAGCAAAAACAATGTGCAGAAATACGGTTCATTTCTGAACTGTTCCCAAACATCGACCTCTTCGACCTCTTTTGCCAGGAAAGAGGGAAGATCGAAAAGTTGACAACCAGCACTCGAGTCCCACCCGGATTGTTTTGTCTGATGGTGGAGCTTTTAAAAACCGTGTAAGAAAGAGAGATTACTCGATGAGAAGACGATAAATTTAGACAACATTAGAGGCAGCATTGTAGTCAAACAAGGAAATTTCTTGATGAATATCTTTAGGGTAAAAACGTATTTGAGCACACCCTTTTTGGTATTTTTTAGGGGTGAAACTGAAAATTCTCGGCGATCATCCCCAACCAAAAAATATGGGAGTCCCTCCCGCACGAGTCAAACAAAATTCGACAAGACAGCTAAAAGTAACTAGAACAGCTCTAACATGAAAAAGTAACACCTAAAAATCAGGGATTTTTTACCGAGAAGTTCATCCAAAAATGGATTGAACTTTGTCAGCTGAAATAATTTCCTAGTTAGGGTGAAATTCCAAAAACAATTTCCTAGCAAGAGAATTCCCTAAATTTTGTCAGCCAACAGGGAAGTGGGATGAGGAACAGGTTTTCTGAGGAACAGATCCGTTGTGTGTCCGTGGGAGTGACTGCTTCTCTAGCGAGTGCAGTCACCTAAGGTTAATTAAAATGTACTTACTGGAACACAGACCGGCAGAATATATATTTCTGCTCGACGAAAGATAAATAGAGAACTATTTAGCAGTTCAGCGGTAGTAAGGCATTTGCCAGAAAGTCGTATAAGTCGTCCCAGTCGTATCAGTCGACCGTGCAAATACAGTGGAATTTGTTTACTGTTTCTTCAAGGTCGACTGCATGATACGACCCTCGAGACCCACTAGCCATCATAGGCATAACAAAACACGAACCGGGTTTTATAAATCATGCTATACCGCTGCAGGAATAAAGCAAAGCTAACACTCCGTATTTAAAAGCATGAGCATTTCTATAACATTGCTTTATCATTAGCTGTATTCACACTAGATACGAGTTTCCCGTCTGAGACGAGTTTCTCGCCTTGAATATGATTCCCTGTTCTTCTGTGATCACGTAAAAACAATTTTTTTGAAAGAGAAAGTTTAGACAGATAACAAGTAAGTGTTTCTGAGCAGAATTGACTTAAAGCAGGAACTTTTTCTGACGAGAAACTCGTCTCAGACGAGTTTTCCGTCTCTAGTGTGAATACGGCTAATATGTCGCAAGTGTGAACCAGCCTTAAATAGGTCTGCTGGTATTTTGCGTGGTTGTTTTGTTAGCTTACACGATGAATAAGCCCTCTCAAAAGGAAAATATCAAGCAAAAGGAAAACATCAAGTACATTATGGATTTTCATAGTGTGAGTCAACAGCTTTAATCGGATTTGCAACAAAAGCTGCCTGATAACAATGGTACTCCTGCGGAAGAACAACCGCTAAAAATACACCCTTTTGTTTGAATTCATTTGTTTTCCTTACTGTTTTGACTTCCAGGTTTGTCCGTTTTCACCTTAATCAACTACAATATCACACATATGAATAGGAGTTTTTAGCGATAATAAATAATACATCAAACATATTCGACGACTTTTTAATGCTGTTACACCCACCCCCTCTTTCAAGCAGCCACTATAATTTTGGTGATAAAAATAGATCGTTTTCAATGTTATGTATTGCCTCAAGTGCGGTTTTCGTTTTCTTCTCCAACAAATTTGACAAAAAAAAAAAGTTCAAAAATAAACGAGTTCAAAAAGACAAAGAACTTAAACCACATAGTGAGGTCATAAAGAATCGTGCTGCAGGGGTGGCTGGCAGCTTTAAATTGAAATAGAATGCTGTCCTGCTGAGGGCCATTAACAATTTATTCACTAGCAGATAGAATATAAACATTACAAAGCACAAAACGAAAAGCGCGCACACGCGATTACCTCGACCAGACGTTTTGCGCCAGTCGACCTCAGAGAATAAGAAACAATTGAGTATGCTTTTTACTGTTCTTGGTAAGTGCTAATGACGTTTAATCAACTCGAAATTATTATCCTTTTAGTGCGATACAGAGAGCAAGGAATCTAACGGTAATGGTTAAACATGTTACGTTGCATAACTACGTTAGTTTTCATGAGTTGCTCGATATCATATATACTACCGTATTTAGCATGGAAGAGATTTGCTCTAAATCGTCGTGTATTTATCACTCGCATACCACTTCCCTGTTTTTTTGTGTGTTGCGCCTTAGCTGACCTTGAAGCGAAGAATTCTTGTTAAGTGCTACTCAAAAGTACCCTAGAACTAATTAGTTTACTAACTGTTCGTATCTGACGTTCGACATTGTTAAACGTTTGGCAGGTTAACTATCCCAGACAAGACACGTCTGTAGCATTACGAAATGCACTTACTGCGTAAGTTTAGTTTTTGCTGAAATTTGAATTACTGCACGATGTTCTGCTATTGCCATTATATATACGTTATAATACCACGAGGCACATTTTAATCCGCTCAGGAAATCTTAGGAAGTGAGTACTCCACGCAAAAGCTTCGGGAAAAAAGAATCCAAGAATGCGCAAAGAAGCTCCACCTCAATCTACTTGTTCAGGACAACCCCTAGAATCTCAGGGGATTTTTCTGTCCCCAGAGGATTAATAGGTTTTTCAATCCCTGGCATTTTGTGAGTCCACACTCCTATAATTATAGAGCACAGCTCGCCGCAGGCTGATTTGGCGGCTTCTGGCCATCACTGATCCCTAAAGATGATCCATGGATCAACATTATCTTCACATCATGTTTGGTAAACTGGTTATCGCACATTTAGCCGAAAGGCCAGAAGACCGCGCACGACCGCGCCAAATCTTTAGTGAACGCAGTTGTGTTTGAGCAGGTATGTCATCTCAAGGGTCAGCTCATCAATTTTTAAGAATTTTTAGCCCTTTAGAATCCGACGGGCCATTTTTGAGAGAGCTACACGGACGATCCTCAAGTTCGATAGACTCCAGACAACTGACATCAAGGATAAGACAGATAATGTGATGATTAGGCCAGTAATCTAAACGTGTAGCTAAGTGGCATCCAATAGCATAACAGTATTATTTCATTTTTTTTTTTTCTGCGTGGAATAATTAGTTCAGGCCATCGTTTGTCCCAATTTAAGTAATTGGGTCGAGAGTATGAAGTGTTTTAGTATCCTGCACTTATATAACCGCTATAACCATCATTTTCGATGCTTTTGTCGCCAATGATGACATAACGTTGTTTTGTCGCTATTGTGAACCAGCCTTTATCCGTTTTCCAAAACCCCAGGCATAGTATGGACACCGTCTGATATTCTAAGCCAATAGACCAAAGCTGCTAATGGTGTTTACATCTCCACCCAATTCAAGTCGATTCCAGTGATTATTCCTACTCTTATTCCGGGCCCTGATATCGCCGATCTTATGCGACATTTGGCGATTTTAGGAATGTACCTGTATTTCATGTAGCAATAATTAATAGGCGATATTGAGCGATCTAAGGCGATATTGAGCGATCTAAGGCGATATTGAGCGATCTAAGGCGATATTGAGCGATCTAAGGCGATATTGAAAATGGTTATAGCGGAGCTCCTGCGCGGGCCGAAGGCCCGCGCAAGCGGAGCACCATACCTAAGGAAAAAACGTATAGTATACTATCGAGTTGATTTTTGAACGTCACGGGAATTATGGATCATTTTGATGACGTCATTGATGACGTAAGGGCACGTGACTTTGGTGTAGAGTTCCTCTTATGGTCGTTGAAAGTTTGTCCAAGTTTGGCTTCTATAGAAGCTACCCTTCGGGAGATATGATTTTTTCTTTATTTTTCTGGTATTAAACCTATAGCGTACGCCGTCCGTCCGTCCGTCCGTCCGTCCGTCCGTCCGTCCGTCCGTCCGTCGTCCGTCCGTCCGTGTACACATGGGAACCCTGTGGTATGCAAAGAAAAAATTATATCTCCTCAAGGGAACACGCCAAGACAATCATACTTGGTATATTTTGTCTTTGCCACAAGGGGGGTGCTGTAACACGGTCACGTGATGTGACGTCATCGATGACGTCATCAATGGTTGAAAAATAATATCTCGTGAAGGGAAGACTCTAAAACAACCAAACTTTGGAAAAGTAGTCTAGGTCACCAGGTGAGTGAAATGAAGTGGTCATGTGATATGGCGTCATCGATGACGTCATCTATGCTTGAAAAATCAATATCTCGTGAAGGGACGACTCTAAAACAACCAAACTTGGGTAGTGTAGTCTATGTCACCAGATGAGCGAAATGAGGTGGTCACGTGATATGACGTCATTGATGACGTCATCTATGCTTGAAAAATCAATATCTCGTGAAGGGAAGACTCTAAAACAACCAAACTTTGGTGGTGTAGTCTAGGCCACCAGATGAGCGAAATGAAGTGGTCACGTGATATGACGTCATCGATGACGTCATCTATGCTTGAAAAATGAGTATCTCATGAAAGGAAGACTCTAAACCAACCAAACTTGGGTAATGTAGTCCAGGTCACCAGATGAGCGAAATGAAGTGGTCACGTGATGTGACGTCATCGATGACGTCATCTATGCTTAAAAAAATCGATATCTCGTGAAGGGAGACTCTATAACAACCAAACTTTGGTAGTGTAGTCTAGGTCACCAGATGAGCGAAATGAAGTGGTCACGTGATGTGACGTCATCGATGACGTCATCTATGCTTGAAAAATTAATATCTCGTGAAGGGAAGACTTTAAAGCAACCATGTAAACCATGTACACATGAGAATCCCTTCCATTCACACAGAAAATTGTATAACCTGGAGGTCCGCTTTTAGCCAGTGGCTAAATCTATATATTATTGGGCGACTTTAGGCGATTTCAGACGATATCAGGCATTAGGGCCAATTGTCAATTTTGTTTTCACTCGGCCGACTGAACCAGTGTATGTGCAGTATCCAACCAAAGGAATATTAACATGATCTGAATTGGATGGCCAACGTGATGTAGACGTCATTAGCCGATTTTGTCCATTGATGACTTGGTCCAAGAGAAATTGTTGTTCTCATTTCCATTTCAACCAAGAGCACTAGACCGTGGTGTTGAAGAACGATTCTTAACACTTGTATGAGTGGCGGTTTGGTATTGTTATTTATATTCATGCCTAACCTAATTAACAAAATCCCTCTAGTGACACTACTGCAAAACCACAGGGGCGAAATACATTTCGAAATAGCAACATTATTCATTATTCGGCTCCCATATACATTGCCATTATAATTGTACAACTTGTGAAGAGTACATGCAAGCACGCGGTGATCGATTTAGCTGAACTGTTTGAATCTTATTAGGAAACTTTTGTAGCATACAATAGTAGCACAATAGCTAACAGGCCGAGCGGAGACGTGAATAACTTATTTATAATTTACTTTGTTTTATCCAAACTCTTAACTAATCGCTTGTTACTTATACGCCATAAGAGTAAGTGACTAGACATCCTAGACAGGCTGTCTCAGCGTTAGTATTACGAACAAGGTCTCGTCTCGAGCACTGATAACCATTGTAAAGCGAAGAACGCAGCATTGGGATGATTTCTGGATCCGTTGAGCAATGACATGTAAGTATTTAGCAACGGGTGGCATATGACTACAATAACACCTCCATGGAAAACATACAGGTTTAGCAATACCGCCCTCGGACATATTTAGCAGCACTCCACGTTAAATAATGTGCTATTCTCCTGAACCTAATAGTACTTGTATAACATCCATGCTGCAAGACGCCTGTTTTTCTATATGTGAGTTCGCACTAATGTTTACTGTTGGCCAGGCTAGAGACAAAATAAGCCAACTAGTTATAAATCCCAAGGACATGCACTGTAATGCCGATTCCTCCAGCTTTGAGCTTCTTTTGACATCTTTCCCCGGATAAGTGACTTCAGGTTAGTTTATATCGCTGGATTTCTCTCTATAATTTCTCCAGACACATTGTTATCTCTTCGCTAAGTCACCATAATTACAGCGGTAAATTTACATTAATTGTTAGGTAAACAACCATGTTCTGGACGAACTATTGCAGTCTTCCAAATGAGCCACCTACTAGAATTATTACTCTCTAGATCAGAACTGACCGTCATGTATTTCCTTTTAATGAGGTACCTAAATATTGTGGTAGAAGACATTTGCTGAAAACAGACCTTTATGAATACATTAACACTTAACAAAAAACAAAATATTGTATAACGCAATTCTTTCAATATCCTTAGCAAATATCCTCAAGCGTCAAAATCACGTCTGTGCTACAAGCGGGATTTTTATGACATTTAGTTGTTGTGCGATAATCGACTTTAAAGTGGTACTTCAGTCCTGTGGAATTAAAAACGCCGTTTAACCGAATGAAAGTGGTGAGAGCATTTCCTGCGGACAATAGATTTCGTGTGGTATTCGCCTTTTTGCTACTGTGCACCTCAGCATGTTGAGTTGATGTACCACAGAGTAAGTCTGGCAGCCTGTCTCAAGTAATAAATTCAAAACAATAAGATTTCTTTTCTTAACCACCTTAACAACCACAGTGATTTTTACATTGCTAATTAAGGAGCATCAAAATCGCCTTTATCTTCTCGGGAGTCGTCTACTAGCATGTATGATAGCTGGAGTCCAACTGTACAGACAGTGCGACGTAAAGATGTTTTGAATAGCTTTTTGCGATAATACATCCGTACAAACACAATACTTCAAAGGTAAAAAGATAAGTATTAAGTATTGTCTATGATGAGCACGCAACGAGCCGGCCCTATGATAAAATGCGTTAAAATAGCGTATTTGGCCATTTCTGAGCGTGTAGAGGAAAGCTACTGGTCTTTCAAATTTGCCAGCAGTGAAGAATGGATTATTATCCCCGCCACCAGTCAAAAGCCACAAAAGATGCAGAAAAGAACTAAAATATGTTCAAAAATCTAAAAATAACACGGTTGACGACTTTAACGAAATTTCCAACAGAAATCCTAAACTTTCAGTTCACCGTCCACCGTATATTGCTTTACGCGACCTCAAAATTTACAGTTGCGATTGGCGATTTTGTGCAAGGAAATTGAAATGTCAATTTTCTTGAACCAGAAAGTTATAACGATTCTAGGCAAGGAAGCCAAAGGATAGCTTAAAACCATTTTGGTTGTTTTTGCAATCAGTGTCGACCCACTGAACTAGCCGAATCCAGCGTTTTTGTTTGATTGACAGCTAAAAATCGCAAATCGCTCATCGCAGCATTGAATTTTGAGGTTGCGTATTTTGCCTGCAAGAGCATTCCCAGCAAGAGGCTTTCTGCTCTTTTTGACAACCAGCAGCAGGGGGTTTCCTGAGGAACAGGTCCATTATGTGCCCTTCCAAGTCCGCACTAAGTATGATCTGCAGAAAATTGAACAAACCCAGTTCTGTACCTTTTAGAGCAGATTTCGTATGACTGGGAAAGGCGCGGCACTGTTGCGGTCGCGGCACGGAACCTGGCCTGCTGTAGATACGGAATGAAATCGCGTAGTCGCGGTACTGTCGCGGTCGCGGCCGCGCGGCACAACTTTGTCGCAGCACTTTTCGCAGTCATACGGAATCAATAGTGTCAGAGCGGATTTCAGCTGTCTGTAGAAAGTAAATCAGACTTGTGTTTTCTACTCGAATTCCTATTGGTTGAGGTCTTGGAGCTTTGTTTAGTCAGCCAATCAGAATGCGAAGAAAATACAGACACGCGGTGTCTCCTGTTTCTTCGCTCGTTTATAAACGCAAGGATACTTCATCTCCTCATTGATCAGTTGATGAATTTATTTAACTTCATTTGCATTTGCTTTGACACTGAAATCTCAAGGTAACGCAGAGCGCGCATTGCTGTGGAAAGTCTTTGCACAATGCGCATTTATATGAGTACTTCAAGGCGATAATGAAATAATCCTTCTTACAAGTATTTTTTTTCCAATAGAAATAATCCTTCTTACAAGTATTTTCTTCAATAGGTTTCTCTTGGATTGGATGTTTTTTTATGTTTTGCGTGTCAAAGTGTATATATTGGTAAGACGCACTAACTCGGGTGAGTGGCACATAGTCAAGGCGTAACGAAAAGGGCACGGGAGCTGAGTTTCATTTTGATGATGTATTCCCATTTGTTTCAGCTTGTGGTGTGGTCTATATGGAATGACAAATCCCCAAAGTAACTAAATCCACCCTGCTCTGGATGGTTCACGTGATGATAAGTCTAAGTGCTTCTAAAGCCTATAGTCCATCGCCACTCCTACAGCGCCCGGCTGCAAGAGGCTGCGCGCAATCCGCAGCGGATGCAAAGAGACGAATCGAGAAAATCAAGTCCACGCCGAAGTCTGGAGTTAAAGTTATAATAAACGTAGGCGGAAGAAGGTTTATGACATGGAAAGAAACTCTGAAAAGGTTTCCTCATTCATTACTAGGGAGTGAAGAGTTGTCGTCCAAGTTTTATGATGCAGATCGCAAGGAGTATTTCATTGATCGGGATCCGCACTTGTTTCGGTACATATTGAACTACTATCGTAATGGAAAGCTACATCGCTCTTTAGAGGACTGTAATGAAAGCTTTGAGGAAGAGCTCTCGTTCTACGGTATTCAGTGCAAGGAAGTGCACGATTGTTGTTTCGACGAGGATCATGAAACGGAGAAAGAACAAAGTGAAAAGAAACAGCAGGAGAACGTTGATGACACTTTTATTCCACTACAACGAAGCTTGGAACGCTCAGGCACTATATGTGGCAGACCTTAGAGGGAGAGGTGGATAAAGGCCCTAGGGCCGTCATTGGAATGGGATTCATCTACTTTGTTGGAATCTTTATTGTTCTTAGCATATTCACAACAGTGTTCGAGACCGTGCCTTGCTCTGACGGAGCCGAAACTTGCGCGGAAAGAACACGTATTCTAGACCTCATAGACGTCATCTGCATTAGTATATTCTCATTCGAGTTCGTTCTACGATTACTATTGTGTCCTAACGTACTGGTATTCATCAAAACACCTATGAACCTTATCGACTTCTTCTCTATATTACCATTCTACATGGCGCTTATTTTGGAATCTGTAGTAGGCAGTAATTTGGAGGCGTTTGTAGTTCTACGAGTGCTTAGAATATTTCGTGTTTTCAAGCTGTCGCGACATTCTAAGCGGTTGCAGCGCTTTGGCTCGGCCATGATCTCATGTATGAAAGACTTGTCGTCACTGATGTTCGTACTCCTCGTGTTCATCATCTTATTCTCGAGTATGATGTATTTTATAGAGCGAGGTGCAGTGGAAGGCATGTTTATCAGTATTCCTGATAGTATGTGGTTTACTATCGTCACTATGATCACGTTAGGGTGAGTACTATTTTTTTACTTTTTTTTAGAATGAACAACACTTTCGTAAAGTAACTTGTCCTCGCGCGGTTTCAAGTTCATTCCCATCTCCGTCACTTTTGCTACTCATTTCGGCTCGCTCCGCACACTTGCATCATCAGAAAGGTAGACTTGTTGAAGATCTATGAACCTACAACCGTCGTCAGGCTGGTACCCTGCGAGCAGAAGCTTCTTTCTGTCAGTCGTTTACCTTTTATTGAGGCCGTTCGCGTCGCTGGTATGTCGCGTTGTAGTTTGTTTTGCCAGCCAGAAAAATGTCTACATTTTCTCATTTTGTGCTTACCACCACAACCATCACCATCCTTAGTCTCTCTTTTCTTATCCTCCTCAACATCATCGCCTTGCTGCTACACCCTTTCCTCTTTCTCCTTCCACACATCATCAACCAGAAATTAAAAGAACCCACTACCTTGTGACGAAACGTTTAGCTACTGATTTGGTAATTCTGTCCTTCAGTTTTACATACAATCTTAAATACACTTGAACTTAAAGCAGATTTCGTATGACAAGTGCCGCGGCAAAGTTGCACCGCGACCGCGACCGCACCGCGACCGTGACCGCACCGCGACCGTGACCGCACCGCGACTACGCGAGTTCATTCGGTATTTACAGCAGGCTAGGTTCGTGGTGGCACTTTTCACGGTCATACGAAATCTGCTCTATCAGAGTAGACGTAGCAATTGACTGTAATTACTTCAACAGTGGCTGAACCTTTTCGGTTCAAAATTTTCTCACAAAAAAGATATGGTAAGTAGACTTAACGTAGCAGATATTTACGTTGCTGGCTCCCTGTGTTGCGGGAAAATTCAATCAATCCGACACACGCATAGACACATTAAAATAGAATAGACAATGATTTTCTCTTCTGAATCTGACCTGAATGTCTTTCACTTACCAGGTACGGGGACATGGTGCCAGTGACCATCCCGGGTCAGCTTCTTGGCGCCATTTGCTGCGTGTCCGGTGTCATCCTGATAGCATTACCTATTCCTATCATCCAAGAAAGGGACATCTTCAAAAAGAACATGCTCACTGTCTACAACGTAGAAGATCTTAAGAAGAAGATCGACGAGATGAAAAAAGGGAATTCTCATGATCCTATAATAACCTGATGTGTGTGATCACCTCGAATATAACGTGATGCCGTTAGAGCGGATTTCAGATGACACAGGGAATTTCTGCAGAAACTCATCCATGGAAAAAACTGAATTTCCCCAGGCACACGCATGGGAAGTGTTCGGAATTCACATGGATAGCCATGGGAAATCCGAACACTTCCCATTCTTTGCATCTCTAACGTTCTTACGTGGAACAACTCCAATGTCTCTTGTTTTCGTGGGTGAAGACTAAACACAAGTCTTACTTCGTCCCCTGATTGGTCAGCTGTTGAGTTTGTCTCGTTTCTGATTCGTTAAAGTGTTTTACTTTGCGTTTAGTTTGCCACACTCATCTGAAATTCGCTCTGTAGGCGGCAGAGTGCCAAATAGTGTACACTTTGGTCAATGGATTTTCGTACGTCATGAAGCAACTGAGAATCTGATTTACTTTCGACACAGTCATCTGAAATCCACTTAATTTAATGGCGGAACATCGCTTGTATTTGATGTGATCGTAGGGAGGACCGCTGACCAAATTGATGAGTACTATTTTTTTTTATCAATGACCTGATGACGTCATCGTTTTGTGTCGTCATTACTTAATGTGACATTTCGCTAGTAAGTTTCACAGGAAAAGACACAGAAAGGTACAAGTGTGCTATAGGGAACAATGCAGCCGGATCGTACACAAATCATTCGAATTAAACTACTTTATTGTATATCTATTGATCTAATGTAGAGTTGTAGTATATTGTTTCGTCGAAATATTTCCAGATAATGTGTGTAGGCGCTTACCTATATACAAATTATTTAACTTTTGGATACATCTATTCCAACAACGAAAAAGGTTGCTTTGGGAATGGTCGTCGGACGTCGGATTTAAGCCTAGTTTCCATATAGTCTTATCTGTCGTATCAGTCAATCGTGAAACAAAAGAATAATTTTCATCGTTGCACGGTCGACTGATGAAACAGATACGACAGATACGACTATACGGAAACCAGGCCTTAGTGGTCCCACTCGAGCAAATAAGCACTACATTGTATCGTGGCCGTAGCAGTTGAAGCCGTAGAAGGGTGCAGTTGCCCCCCCCCCCCCCCCCCCCCCCCCCCCCATACAAAAACATTGAAGCGGCCCTGTGTATTCCGCCCTTCCGACCAAATGCCAGAGCAACATTTACTGAATAAGGTGTATATGAAGCACATCAAAGCAGGCGCTTTTGCCCGCCTAGTAAAATAGTCCGTTGGCATCGTTTCGCTCCTCGTAGCAAAGTCTGTCTTACTGCGCTCGACCTTGCCTTTGACGAGACCCTCGAGCTTTTAGTCTCCAGGGTACACGAAGCAAGTACATGTGAGCGACTGTGTTGTTGTGTTCGGTGTCAAGCCTTTTATACCCTTACCCACCGATACAAATTTATCTTATTTATTCTTGATATTCTCGGAGCATGCGCTTCCCAGACCAGAAGGCGTAGGTTGGGTAAGGGCTAAGGGCATGTAAGGGGCCCGTGTAAACTCGCTTCCGTACACGCGCGCTGCGCATTTAATTGGGCCACCTTATAAAGCAAACCCCTCCTCCATGTAGTCATCTCTCCTAACCACGCCTCCTTCACATGCGTCGCAACTTATTTATGGTCTTCCTGTGTTGTTCACGGGATGCATTTACCATAGGAAACCCAAACAGCTTTCGTATTTTGTATCTCTTTGTATCTCAAATAACCCTCAGAGATGCCTGCAGATTAGCCTTCTCGTAACCCTGGAAACCCAGTACTGCCAGCGCCCTGAGTTTTTATCAGTTATGTTAACTACTGGGACTTTGAGCGTGAGAAGGTTTAACGCGTGCAATGCGATAGCGGCGCAGATTTCAGCCATCTTTCTTTTGTGTGTGGGGGGGGGGGGGGGTCTTTTGAGGGGGGGGGGATAAGTTAAGTTGTAGCCATGACAATTAATTCTCGTGGGACCCTCAAAATCTACAATATCAAAAAATAATTCATCTACTCCGTGCTTTCGACGCCCACCTGTAGATAATGGAGGCTCTAGTTATGGCTATTCATGATCTAAAAACTCTACTTCTGAGGATGAGCTCACGTCTCCCGCGCACCCGTTCTTGTGTTGGTCTCAAGACGTTGTGTTGCGTGACCGAACCAAAAAGAGAGACGGGTGTAAGGTTCGGCGTAACCGACACAACAGGTGCGCGTGACTAAAATAAACTAGAATGTCGAGGGAGGATCGAGGTCAGCCTAGTCGCTGGCGTTGAAATCCTACACTTTTCGCTACTAGTAAGCTATACTTATAGTAGCCTACTAGTAGCTGATCCAATCAGAACGCAGCAATGACATTATAGATCATGCCCCACAAGCGGGATCTGACTAAAAGCCATTATCTTGTTTGTTTGTGTTTTATGGTCAATAAGGGATTTTGGAGCTGACTGGATAGTTTTTCACACGGGTTAACTCGGTGTTACGGCCTTTTGTTATTTGTGATAAAGTGTGATGATGAAAATAATCTTTGTGAGTCGTGCAAGTAATATCATTTGCCTGTCCACACCAATGCAAATTCAGCATTTACTTGATTTGAGGAAAAAGGAAAAAAAAGGACCATACTTCCAGACAAAGAGCTGAAGCGTCGTATGGCGACCGTACGGTTCTTACGCCCACGCCAGAGATTTCGGCCCTGACAGTCGCTATCCTGGTGTTGAATTGCTCGGTAGCTAGATACCTATGGGTGAGAGTACGCCCGGCCACCAGACCATATTAGGACGCCCCTTGTACCGTTAGTGAACAATCAACTAATTTATTATGCATAATACAAAGCAAAAGCGACTCCGAATAACATGTTAAACAGAAGTGCAATATTTCGGTTTACTTCAAACCATTATCAAGCAAGACTAAACGCAGCGGAGGGACTAGAACAATACAAGCTCTTTTGTGGCCTTGATACCATTGTTCAAAGAAGGCACGCATTTCTTAATTAGCAAAGATTCCAGGAAGCACAGTTCAACAAAGTTCGTATTAATCGCGAGAATGTTGGTGTTTGAAATTACAGTGCTACGAGTAAATGCTGCGGTATTTACAATAGGCTGTTTGTTTTTGATAGCTTCTGGCAAATTATGTAGATCTACTAAATATTTAAAAGCCTGACAATTAACAAGGTGACAATGCACAGCCGAATGCTCTTCGGTAGAGTGCTCTTCTAGCCTAGTAATTAAGCAACGGTCTGTTTTGCCAATGTACATTTCATTACAAGCGGGGCAAACAAAGCGGTATATAACATGTGACTTAAGGTTTTCGGGAGAGGGGTCTTTGGCGGAGCAGTACATAGCAACTTTCTTTGTCTTAAATATGATTTTCAAGTTTACATTAGGGACGAGCCACCGCTTTAGTTTCTTTAGTAATCTATGGGCAATCCTTTCTCCTTCACGACCTGCGTACGGAATATGGATCCAGACAGTTTTGTCATCCGGGTTAGGCGGGGTCTTGGGACGACGAGGGTGTTGGCGGGCGGCATAAGATTTAACAAGTGCAGAGGCCACGCGTTTAGGGAAACCATTCCACGACAGGAAATTTCTGATGGTTGAAGTCTGCTTAGTAAGTAGCGCTCCTGTAGAACAGATCCGCGAGGCACGGTTGTAGAGACACCTGGCCCAAGCTGTTTTCCGCCACCAGGGTTCAAACTGTCGAAGGCGACATATTGCCCGGTATTAGTGTCTTTCCGAAAAACGTCTATAGTTGTCCGGTCAATTGCAAGGTCTAGAAAGTGGACATTACCATCGGGAAAGGTGTCTACTGTAAAGTTAAGGTTCTTGTGGAAACTATTTAGTGCTTTTAGAATTTTAGGGACAGATTCAGGTTTAGTAAGTACTAGAGTGTCGTCTACGTATCGCCCATAGAACTCGATAAGACCGCTACTGAACAAGGGGGGGTATGATATGTTTCTCCAGTTCCGTCATGATAATATTAGCGAGAACTGGTCCAAGAGAAGAGCCCATTGATACTCCATCTATTTGTTCGTATAGGGTGGAGTTAAAGGAAAATACTGTTTTCTGACAGCAGTCCTTTATCAACTTTTTCAAGGTGCGTTTTCTTAGACCTGTGGTGATCAGTTTTTCTTCGTACACTCGTTTTAGTATTACGTTGATGGTTTTGTTAAGAGGTACGTTAGTGAATAAGGACTCGACATCAAAGGAGACCCAGCAATAGCCCTGTTCGAAAAGGCTTGTGGGTGCTGATCGAATGTTGTCGACCGCATCGAAGCTATCCTTGATGGTATAATCCAAGTTGGTCGTTAGTGGTTGCAGAAGTTTCGACAAGAACTTTCCGACTCCATAGTGTGTCGTGTTGGTTGTGTCGACTATGGGTCTAAATTTGGGCAGGACGTCGAAAGGCTTATGTGTCTTGGGGAGGCCATGGGCTCGCGCCACTGTAGCAGACTTAGGTCGCATGAGCTGTTTCTCATGATGAACTTCAGTAAGGTCTGAATATGCGGCACCCTGGTAAGTTTTGTTGCTTGAATCTCGGAAATTTCCGCGGGGTGCCCATATATGCTGTCAGTCATGGGAGATTAAGTAGCAGGGATTTTCGCGCTTCCCTGAAACACGACGTCTGCAAACCTTTCAGCGCGTTTGCCCTACTTTCCTGGCAAACTCAGTATATAATTAGATATTGTATCTCAATAAAAGCTATTGAACTGTGCTTCAATGCATGGAGGATTAAGATGGGGATTATACAGTCTTGCTTCGCCTAATACTTAGCCGTGCAAAACGAACAGACGGCGCTTGAATTTTTAGTTAGATTGATCTTACCTTTCTTTCTTCAAAACGTAAATACAATCATTTCTTTTAGTTAAATACGCCGTTATATACTAAGCTGAAAATTCTATACTAACGTTAATACAAAAATGTACGAAGTTTAAATTTGACTGGCCAGAATGACACCAAGGAAATATCGAAAGATATTTCCGCATAGCACAAACCTTTCGGCCAAGTTTCTCTGCTGCCAACAGACCTAAGCAGAAATAATAAACTGAGCTGTGTATTAACAAAAAGTCAACGAGTTTGAAAAATGAATTGAAGGCCAAGTATGACAACAAGGAAATATCGAAAGATATTCCCGCAGAGCACAAACCTTTCGGCCAAATTTCTCTGCTGCCAACAGACCTAAGCCGAAATAATAAACTGAGCTGTGTATTAACAAAAGTCAACGAGTTTGAAAAATGAATTTAAGGCCAAGAATGACACCAAGGAAAATATCGAAAGATATTTCCGCAGAGCACAAACCTTTCGGCCAAGTTTCTCTGCTGTCAACGGGCCCAAGCCGAAATAATATACTAAGTTAGGCATCAAGTATAAAAATTGATAGAATTAAGGAACAGGAATGGCAACAAGAGAAATGCCGATAGATATGTCCATAGAGCATGATTCTTTCGATGGCAAAATTAATTAAGATCCCTTTTGTTTTCTTGCTCCTTTTCTTTCGAATTCTTCCTCAGGCGTACTCGGAGGGGTATAAATTCGGAATAAATTCGGAATTGGCGGGAGTTGTTTGTCCCGCCAAAGGAAGGCCGATAAAAGTTGATTAATTCTCTGTAGTGTCGTACAAACTCAGAGGAGGCAGCAAAACTATCATCATCTTTGTTTTCCTCCTCGCAGAAGGACTTAGTAGATCAAATACCGTTTCAATTAAACAACATCATCCTTTTCTCGTGAAGATCTGAAGAGTTCGAACTGCAGTCTTCTGTCATTTCCATCATTTAGCGATATCCAGGGAACTTGCTTTGCGCTTCTCAGGCCAGTATTTCGTCGCATCAGGCTTTAAAACGAGGTTCAAATCTTACCATCGCTCGTTCATTTACTTGACAAGGCATGCTACTACTTATTTGCGTTGTGTAACCTTCCGAAAACCCGATTGAAAGCGATAGAATCGTTCCTTCAAAGCGCTTGCCATCTTGCCGCCATCGCTGATTCCTCGCAGATCATGTACTCGTATTTCATGTTAACTATTAAAACGAATCTAGTATTTCAGCCAAGCTACATGAATAGGAAATCAATCGTTCGATTTGTACACGTTCAAGTATATGGATGAAAGATAGTTTTATGGATTAAAGGGTTTGCCATGCTAACCGTAAAGTCTAAGCGCCCTCACACTGTGCGATTCAAAAGGCCATGAAGTTCGTCATGATCTTCAGAAATTTCGCTTCGTTTTCGCAGGGCATTCAAGTACGACTGGATGGTGGACAGACGAACCAGTGTTGGATCTTTCTCAATGCGCCGGAATTTTCGGATGTCCGCAAAAAGAGACTCGACTGCAGAGATGTACTTGTCGCGATCAATTACAACCAATCCGTTACCTTTATCCGGTTTTAGCAGCACACAGGCTTTGCGAAGCTCACGAATCAACTTGATTCTCTTGCCATCAATGCCGAAACGCCTGTCGTCAATGTCGATATAACTATAAGTAAAAGCGCGCAACGCGGTTTTAACTCTTTCCTTCGCCATATATTCCTTTTTACAGAGGTTTTGTCGCTCAATCTGGTCCCAGATACTCTCTGCAATAACAATCATTTCGTCCTCCTTAGGTCTAACTGCTAAGCCAAACTTCAGACCAAGTTTGAGAACGTCGATTTCTTCGTCTGTCAAAGTTCTAGAAGACAGGTTAGTAGATCTACATTTAGTAGATCTACATAATTTGCCAGAAGCTATCAAAACAAACAGCCTATTGTAAATACCGCAGCATTTACTCGTAGCACTGTAATTTCAAACACCAACATTCTCGCGATTAATACGAACTTTGTTGAACTGTGCTTCCTGGAATCTTTGCTAATTAAGAAATGCGTGACTACTCTGAACAATGGTATCAAGGCCACAAAAGAGCTTGTATTGTTCTAGTCCCTCCACTGCGTTTAGTCTTGCTTGATAATGGTTTGAAGTAAAACCGAAATATTGCACTTCTGTTTAACATGTTATTCGGAGTCGCTTTTGCTTTGTATTATCTTCATTTATCGGCTGGAAATGGATTATTATGCATCACCAACGTATTTATAGGCCTGGAGAGTGTCTTAGAGATCCATGTGGGACGCTGGTTTTCTTTTTAACTAGCAGTAGCTTTTCTTACGATAATACAGAAATGTTTTTCACAGTTGCCGTTTAGTATGTTTTTTTTTACTCATAATCCAATAGTTGGCATTAAAATGACACGTGAAAATTAGTTTATTTTTAAGTTGTCCGTTTACGCATGCGCACACACGTCATCTCGTCTGAATTTATTTTTCATGAAGATACGCAACACTCCCCGGTGACTCCGATCCGGGCGGCTGCGAGGAGACTATTATGATGACAGATTTACCTTTTTGATACGTTTATTAATTCGCGAGATGTTTGCTGTTAAAAATCGGATTTTCGGTAAAATAAAAAGGGGTCATCTCCAGTGTAAGAACCATTCCCTGAGGACACCTTTGTTACTATTTAATCATGATTGGTCCAACCTTGTTCTACCAAACAAAGAAAGCTTTGTGACGCAGCTGGTGAGTTCTTACACTGGAGATGAGCCAAAAAAGGGTGGTCGGTCTTGGGTCCCTTAGGGGAGAGGTCAAAACCTCCGTACTTCTGTGGGTGCCCAATTTGGGGGGGTGGGGTAGGTGCCGGAGCCACCTACCTCTCAGAGCTGAAGTTTAGAGCAAGTATCTCCTTAATAATAGATATTAAAAAGGTGTATGCTCCAACGCTTTCCTCGCAGCGAGAGGAGTCCATGTGCAATAAAATCAGGTACCCCTAGATCATGCTCTGAGAAAATTACGTCTGAAAAAGGGGTATTGGTACCTAAGGGGGTAGATGCCGGCACCCACCACCTCCCCTGAACAAATTGGGCACCATTCGAGTACAAGTGTTTTGACCTCTTCCCTGGTGCCGCGTTGTTTTGAGCTACTGCCGCATCCCAGATTGACCGTGACAGATTTTTTTCAGCGAGCGCAGTCTGGCAGAAGTTGGGAGGCCAAAACAACATGGCGTAGAACTGTAGAGAAGGAATGGGATGGAGCAGGCTGGAGGTCGTGGGGGAGGATGAGTCCTTGGTACAGGACAGGGCAAAATGGCGAAGTAGTGTCCAGGCCTTATGCGCAACAGAGCGCGAAGAGGCGAGGTACGTAAGGTACGGTAACGTAAAGAGCAGATTTCGTTACTGTAAAAAAAAATCAGCCGCGACAATTAGTTGTGCCGCGTCGCAACCGCGCCGCGACTACGCAATTTCATTGGCGTATCTATAGCAGCCGTGTTCCGTGCCGCGTGCGATCGCGAACGTCGCGGCACTTTTCACAGTCATACGAAATCTGCTCTATATCAGCCATCGCTAAAAACAAACATAACTTAGTTTTCAAAAAGATGGAAAAGCGTAAAAATAGCGTTCAACTTTATTTTTGATTGATGTCATCTTTATGCTAATTTGTCATGAGAGAGCCTGGAAACTAACAGCGCGAAATTTAAAATGCAAATCATTTGCTCGCTTGCAAGAAAGAATGGCCGCCACGTGCTCGATTCCCAGAGTTGATTCTGTGTTTTTGCGGGCGATACATGAAGGGTAGTTTTACAGCAACTTATTCTCAGGGAAGGATAGTGTAAGTATCTTGTTTTGAAACCCAAATAATTATATATTAGCTCCTTTTAATGATTCTTTAAGGCCCTAACGAATTTACATTTACGTTTGCTTTCTGTATATATAGCTTGAAACACAGCTAGCGTTGACTCCACAGAAGAAAGTCAGGAACAGATGTCAAGGTGAGAATAAATCGGGTTCAATGAAATCTGTATTTAAAGGTTTTACAAAATACTTAAACGCTAATGTCTAAGCAGCACAGGCCAGGAGCTCGCAAGTGATGCTACATGTAAACTGATGCTACATTTAAAATTCTCCTCCTCAAATTTGTTTTATCGAGGTCAGACGTTCAGGGCTTACATTTATCTTATGCAAGCCATCGCACAAGTTCTCCCCTTGATTAATCATCACAGCTATGCGGCTTCATGTTTTAATGCCATTTTTAGTCATTCAGAAATAATGTTTTGTTGTTGTTTAGGCTGAAATCTTAATTACTAATTTCTCCCTTTCACTAAAACAAAAAAATAAGAATAATATTTATTGTGCTGTAGGCTCTAGGAGCTACAAGAGGAGGCCAAGATTAACAAATCTACATCCCAAGAGTGAGTGTCAAATACAGCAACCAACCCAACAACAACAAAAAAACTTGGCCTGTTCCCACCTACAATGATTTTATTCGTCTCTTCTTGATCTCATACCCCAGAGGTGCACTGCACTTTTTTGTGCTGGGGGGAGGTACAAAGGATATTTTCTAATTTCCAAAGCTTGGCATGGATTGATCAATTGCTTTTGTGAAAGCAAGCTTTGTCTGTTGTCTGTAACCTTAAAAGTGGGGAAGTTTCAATTTTGGTAGTACTCAGATACTAGGTAGATTTTGAATCCTTGGATTCACTATGTACGTATCCTGTGTAGGCCAGCCTGAAATGTATTTGACAAATCTTCTAAATAACATCCAATAACATTACAATACAGCGGCGTAGCCAGGAATTTCTGAAGGGGGGGGGGGGGGGGGGGGGCGGATAGTGAAAACATGGGAAGAAAATGCTCAAATTTTCTCCAGCAAATACAGTAAATGTATGGGAAAATTTCTTAGAAAGGGGGGGCCCCGGCCCCCCTGGCTACGCCCCTGCAATACATTTGCTAAGATTAGGCATGGTAAACATTTAAATGATTTTGATGTTTTTTATTTATTTAATAGGACTAGTGTCATCTGGCAATTAGCATCAGCAGACCCTCCACCAGACTACAGTGAGTCCTGCACACCATCCATCCATCCGATGACAATGAGTACTTCAGACCACCCACTACTCCAGTGAGCCCTTCACACCATCCATTAGACCACAGTGAGCTCTTCAGAACATCAGTCAGACAACAATTGGCCCTTCAGCCACAATGAGCTCTTCAGACCATCCACCAGACCACAGTGAGGCCATCACACCATCCACCAGACCACAGTGAGCCTTCATACCATCCATCAGACCAGTGAGCCCTTCAGAACATCCACCAGACCACAGTGAGCCCTTCAGACCATCCTCCAGACCACAGTGATCTCTTCAGACCATCCATCAGACCAGTGACCATCCACAAGACCACAGGGAGCCTTCACACCATCTACCAGACCACAGGGAGCCTGTCAGATCATCTACCAGACCACAGTGAGCGCTTCAGACCATCCACCAGACCACAGTGATCCCTTCAGACCATCCACCAGACCACAGTGAGCCCTTCAGACCATCCATCAGACCAGTGACCATCCACAAGACCACAGGGAGCCTTCACACCATCTACCAGACCACAGGGAGCCTGTCAGATCATCCACAAGACCACAGTGAGCCCTTCAGACCATCCACCAGACCACAGGGAGCCTGTCAGATCATCCACAAGACCACAGTGAGCCCTTCAGACCATCCACCAGACCACAGTGAGCCCTTCAGACCATCCACCAGTGAGCCATTCAGACCATCCACCAGTGAGCCCTTCAGACCATCCACCAGACCACAATGAGCCCTTCAGACCATCCACCAGACCACAGTGAGCCCTTCAGACCATCATCCAGACCACAATGAGCCCTTCAGACCATCCATCAGACCAGTCACCAACCACAAGACCACAGGGAGCCTTCACACCATCTATCAGTCAACAGGTAGCCCGTCAGACCATCCACCAGACCAGTGAGCCCAGACCATCCGCTAGACCACAGTGAGCCCTTCAGACCATCCGCAAGACCAGTGACCATAAGCCAGACCACAGGAGCCTTCACACCATCAACCCGACCACCAGAGCCCTTCAGACCATCCACAAGACCAGGGAGCCCTTTACACTATATGCCAGACCACAGTAAGCCCTTCAGGCCATCCATCAGACCACAGTGTGCTCATCATACTATCCACCAGACCACAGTGAGCCTTTCAGACCATTACCACAGCGAGCCCTTCAGACCAATCCACCAATGAGCCCTTCAGACAATCAACCAGACCAGTGAGCCCTTTAGACCATCCACCAGACCACAGGGAACTCTTACGACCTTCCCCTGGACCACAGTGAGCCCTTCAGACCACCCACCAGACCACAGTCAGCCCTTCAGACCATCCACCAGACCACAGTGAGCCCCTCAAACGATCCACCAGACCAGACTGAACCCTTCAGGCCATCTGCCAGACCACACTGAACCCTTCAGACCATCCACCAGACTACAGTGAGCCCTTCACACCATCTGCCAGACCACACTGAACCCTTCAGACCGTCCACCAGACCACAGTGAGCCCTTCGCACCATCCGCCAGACCACACTGAACCCTTTACACCATCCACCAGACCACAGTGAGCCCTTTACACCATCCGCCAGACCACTGAACCCTTCAGACCATCCACCAGACCACAGTGAGCCCTTCAGAGCATCAGCCAGACCAAAACCCACCAGACCAGTGATTTCTTCAGACCATCCACCAGACCAAAGTGTATACCTTGAGACCACAGGAAGCCCTTCATTGTTCTGCTCATGTTTGGGCCATTCCATTTTTTTATCTGCACTGTATACTTAGGGGTATAGCAAAATGGCCTTTTCTGAGGGGTTAAACCCCCAAAAAGGCTCTTCCATAGGTTCTTCCGTGGGGGTAAATAAAAAAGCCTTTTTGATGGGTTTTTCTGACAGGGTGCAACCCAGGGGGGCAGAGCATGAATTTCCGAGGGGGTTACTAAAGAAAATGGCCTCTTCCGTAGGGGGGCGGTGCAGCTAAAAAATGGAATGGCCCTTTACATGCTCAAGGACCCAGCATGTTATTTTACTTTGTGGTGCAACATTCTTAAAACTACCAATCTTAAAGGGAGCCTGTCACGCAACTGCGCAGCTGTTCTGCACATCTCTCAACTCAGTGAAGTATTGTCCCGTAACGATGGCCAGCTAAAAACAGGCTAAAAACCTTGAGAACAAATCTTATATAATCTTGCTATTTCTTGATGCATCAGCCATTTTTTAGCTTTACATATTCTTAAATAAGTATCTGATAGGATGGCATAATTATAGTTTTGCTGATGAATTAGTAAGCGCTCCTGGAGCATGTGCGTATCGTGACGGAGGCTCCCTTTAAAGGGATATGGTCACTGAAAACATCAAAGTTATTTTAGCAGGGCTGGAAATAAAGAAAAAACTAGGTCGCATTTTGGACAATAGTTTCAATTTTAAGTCACATTTTACAGACTGTGGGTGACAAAAATGCTTAATTAAATTTTAGTCGCAAATTAGAAACTATTAATTGTGAAAGCAACTCATACAGTTGCAATTTCCAACCCTATTTAGTAACACTAAAAAAGAAGTAATCCCTTTCAACATACCGGTAGTATGGTGAAATTTTGATGGTCATTTTGATGGAAAATTGCAAAAGTTATTAATGTATTCTAATCACAGCTTAAATGAGGGTGACTTTTTGCAATAATTTTTGTGTTTTCCAGGTGACCATGTCCCTTTTGAAATTGGAATAGCAAAATGCATAGCAAATTTGAATTCTTTTTATTGTTGTAGGAACCTGAAGTGAATGTAAATAATGTATGCATTGTAAAGAAAACAACCAAAGTCCCACAAGGCCCTGAAGGCCCCAGCTGATGAAGGTGCTCCATATGTCAACACTGGTAGGTGTGTCAGTTCACTGCACTCAGTACTGAGGCTCCTGTACAAGCTCCAAACTGCTCATCAGCCAGTATTTCCTCAGCTCTCAAGGCTACAGCTGTAGGGCACCAGGGCAATGTCATTCACATCTATCAGGTGTCTCACATGATTGATGCTGTCATAATGGTAGGTACAAATACATGCAGTGCATTCAGCTGATCACACATTCTGATTAAGGTACCATGCCAACTTGCAATAGCAAATCAAACTGCATATTTGGTGGGTAAAATTATTCAAAAACTTTTGAAACATCTAAGGCATCCTAATATGATCCAAGTCCTTGGCGGGCTCGGATGAGAAGCTCTGCTGCTAAAACTAATGATTTATATTTGGGCATAGATTGGACTCCTATAAAAATAAAAATAAAAATAAACATGGAAAGAAAAAATTGCACACAGTAAATAAATCTGACTGGTAATATCATTAAGTTGTATGGACTGGAACTGACTGAATTTAATCAAGAAAATAAAAAAATAATATGAAAAAATCTATAATACACTGTACCTTTAATAAAAAGGTGAATCAGAAAATTGCCATCATAATCGGAATTAAATTGCAAAGAGCATTTTCAATAAGAAAGGAACATTGAGCTACTAGATTAAAGTTTTTTTTTAAATCTGGTTAGTTTGTCTGGTTGACATAATTCAAGTTCTAAGGCAGCTACTAACAGGTGTAGCCAGGGGTCCCAGCCACCCCCCTTTCGAAACCAAAAGTACAGTAAATGTATGGGGCAAAATTTCAAATACATGAGAAAATTTCTTAAGAAGGGCCCTTTTGGCCCCTTCCTTAAATAATCCTGGCTACGCTCATGACTAAGATAAAATACAGTAAACCTTGGTACTAAAACAATAAATTAGGGATTATTTGATACGATTGAACTTCATTGTGCAATTCCAGAAAGAATTCATACTTAAAGGCAGGAATCTCTCTGATCCCTTCCATCTGGGGTATCAAAATGTAAAATATTAGGGGAAAAAATTTATTTTATTTATTTATTTATTAAACTTTGTGTTCAGAGTTTGCCCAAAAAGCAACTATGCTCATCGAAAAATGTACTCCAATCCTTACACAACTTCTTTTTAAAAAGAAATGGATATTTTCTGGAATCTACATCTTAATCACAACTAAAATGATAAATAAAAACAATGCTAGTACATTGGCAAAAAATAAAATGTGCTTTTTCAGGCATCAGAATAGTTCACAGGAAAAAAGGTGTAAATTTCAATGGTGAAAATAATTAAAATATAAAATATAAAAAAAAACAAATTTGGCCTATGAAATCCGTACTGGACTGGGTAAAAAAAAAATCTAAAAGTAGAAATCTAAAAAGAGAGATTTGTATAATACATGTAGAGCGGATTTCAGATGAGTACAAAACCACTAGCCAAGCAGAAGTGGAAGCCATTTTAACAACAAACGAATCAGGAGGCAAAGTAAGTCAGACTCAGCATTTGATTTAGGTCGGAATTTGATTGGCTGAAAGGCAAAGACTTTGCTCTTAATCAAAAGAAAAGCTGGTTAAACCCAAGCCTGGCTTACACCGTCATCTGAAATCTGCTCTATTGGCAAAATGTTTAGGCATAATATCAAATATCATATGGGCTACATCATGCAAAAAGGGGCTGGACGACATACATGTACTGTGCCATTTAACTTACTGGTGAAAATACTAATGCTTTTTCAAAGCTTTTCCCTATTCTGGCCTAATAAATAAGAAAAGTAATACTCTAAATTTGCAGCATCACTTTTGTCCAGGCCCTTTGTTCATGGTGTGGCCCATGTCAGAGATTAAAAATTATAAAGTACCTATGATGATCATAAAGTACCAAATTAAAGAAAAAAATTCAAATGAAATTTCAATTTTTCATTTTTTATTACAGCTTTGTATAAAAAACATATTAAAAGTATTTTAAAATAAATGTGTGCTGCAGATTGGCTTTCGTTGATGCAGAGTCATAGACATTCCAGCCCTAATTGTGGGGGAAGTTAGGATGTCTGTTTCAAAAGTGAATAATTGGGGTGGAAAAATATGGGGGTGATTTGCTATCACTGGCATGTTCCCTTAATAACAGAAGTGTTATCAGTTGTTTAATGAATGCACTGCATGTATTTGTATCTATCATCATGGCAACATCAATCATGTGAGACACCCGATAGATGTAAATAACATTGCCCTGGTCCCCTACTACAGTTGTAGCCTTGAGAGCTGAGGAGATAATATCTGATGAGTAGCTTGGAGCTTGTACAGGCATCGGGTGCAGTGAGCTGACACATCCCTGGTGCTGACAGGAGCATCAATAGCTGGGGTCTGAAGGGCATTGTGGGACTTTTTTTTAAGCTAAATAAAATTGGAATACACACTTTGAACACTGCAGTTTCTTTATTTCAAAGTTCAGTCTTGTACAATCATATAGTATATGTGGTTACACTACTTATATAACATATCAGTATTTCATACGTTCTTAAGGAGGCTCATGGCAGTTTTTCATGTCCCTTGAACTTCAATGGTCTGTATCTCATGCCAAAATGCACAGAATGGAAAGCCACTTAACAACTTAACATGCTGTAGATTTTTCATATTGTTTTGTTTACATTGATGTTTCCATGGCAATATGGTGTGACTCTCCAAACATTTTAAGTTGCAAAATTCACGAAGGCAAAGTTTGAAGAAAAACTGTCATCAGGTTTTCGAAATATAACATGGTCATTTTTTTTCTTCAAAACATTACAATTTTCTATTAGCCTAGTTGCTTGATTCTCAAACTTAGCCTAAAAGCTCAAAAAGATAACTTTTTTTAGTTCTGCTTAAAAACCGATTCACTTTCTTTAAGCACAGAAAATTTCAGAGCAACTGCTTATTCTGTTCATGATTAATCTGAAAACTTTCGCAAGTCTATTTTTGCTCACGCCAAACTCAAACAACTAGTCCTGAGTTTTTATTCCTAGTTTAAAAAATCTGAGATAAATTTTTGTCGACAGAGAGTTCAATCATTTCTTACCTTTTTGTTGTATTTTTTAGAACCATAATTCTTTTAAAAGTCAAGCGAAACACCACATCAAGATTTTTTTTTCTTCACGACCTTTAAAAGAATTATGGTTCTTAAAAATACACCAACAAGGTAAGAAACAATTGAACTCTCTTTGGGGAGATTTAGGCCTAGGGCATACGTCAAATTAGAGTTGCATCGAATACATTTAAAAGTATAAGGAGTTGGTATCTTTAAAAAAAATGTAATCGGTTTCGACCTTAATCCGACGTATGCCCTAGGCCATAGACAAAAACTAGGAATTAAAATGCAGGACTAGTTGTTTGAGTTTGGCGTGAGGAAAAATAGACTTTCAAAAGTTTTTAGATTGATTGTGATCAGAATGAGCAGTGGCTCTGCAATTTTTTGTTCTTAAAGAAAATACCTCAGTCCTTTTGCGGAACTAAAAAAATGTATCTTTATGACCTTTTAGGCATAGTTTGAGAATCAAGCAACTAGGCTTGAAGAAAAAAAAAATGACCACATTATATTTTGAAAAAAGGATGACACTTTTTTTTCAAACTTTTTCCAAGTAATGCTTATAGCCTAACGTCTTTGGCATAATTTAAAAGAGGGTTTTGCCGAAATTTCTCTTTGTCTGGGTGAATTTTGCAACTTAAAATTTTGGAGGGTCACCATTACGTTGCCATGGAAGCATCAATGTAAACAAAATATAATGTCAACACAAAGAACCATCCATAGCATGCTAACTTGTAAAGTGACTTTCCGTTCTGTGCATTTCGGCATGAGATACATACCATTAAGTTCAAGGGGCGAGGACATGAAAAACTGCTATTAATGAGCCTTCTAAGCTCTCATTACTAAATGGTAAGTTTAGCTCTTTTCCATTCTGTTTCAGTGAATCTGGGATTTTAAAATATGAATTACTCTATTGTGAAAAAGCAGTCTAAACAAAGTGAAGCACCACTGTTATTTATCTAATGTTCTCTGCTCAAGTTTCTAGCTCTACACGAGAGCTCTGTATTTCAAAATCCTAGACTCACTAAAATAAGATCAGTAGCAGATCCTGGGATTTGAGAAGGGGGCTTTATACTCAGAAAGAGGGGTGACTATCAGCAACAATACACTGAGAACATCATGAAAAGAGGATTGCTAGCCATACTATTAACCTAATATATAGATCTGCCACTGGGAATGAAAAAGAACTAAAGCTACAGAATGCCTGTCAACCGTCATGCTGAGGCTGTGGTTTTGATTTTCGTATGATACAAAAATACTTTGGAAAATGCTAGTGAGTGCTTGAAGTTCGTCATTTTCTAGGCACATTAGGTAGGGATGCATTGACTGTCATTGTGAAAGTTCTTTGAATTTGTGTGCTCTACTGCAACATAACAGGGTTGAAGCAAGGAACACCTTACTCATTTGGTTTACCACCTGCTGCAGTGCATAATGGTTGACAGGCATTCTTTAACTAACACTTACCTTTTGCAATTGGTATTAAGGAAGTCTAGATTTCAGACTTGAGAGCCAGCACAATTTTAGTCTGACTGGGCACCAGGAGCCACAGTCATCACTAAAAACCAACTTGCCTAGGGCAGATTTTGTATGACTTGCGAAAAGCCATGCTACATGGTACCGTAACTTTCAGCCAATCATGTTACCCATAATGAATGATCAATCAAAAAATGCTTTGATGTGCCATAACATTTTCATAGTCTCACAAAATCTGCTCTATATACCAGTAAGTCACAGGAGATTTCTGCAGAAACCCATTCAAATTCTCTAAAGAGAATTTGAAAGTGGAAAAAGCTAATATTCCCATTCAATAGGTTGGTCCAGTTGGATTTGAGATTAGTAAAGATTTGAACTATTCATGGTCATGGCAAACCTGTGAACAACAACAAAAAAGTCTGCTTGTCCCACTTTCAACTGCCATCTGGTGGGTTTCTACTGGAAAGCTCCTGTTAGAAACGTCACAATGCATCAATTTGAGATGACAAGCTGATTTTGAAGAGAAAGTGATCATTTGCTGGAAAAAAATTTAAAAGGGGGAGGCTATTGTTTGGAATAGCCTACAGTATCTCCTTGTCTTCCTTGCCTTAGTTAGGTGAGCCTGGCATGCCATGTGAAAAAATTATCTGTTTTTCAAGCTCAAGTCTTCAAGAACTAGTTCATAAGAAGAAGAATGGTAGGGAATTTGAAGTTGTTATTTTTTTGTTCAGTTGTTTGAAGTGCATAATGCCAAATTTCATCCAAAATGGTAATCCAGAGACAAAACCAATAATTTCTAATAATTTTGGACCATTCTACAAATAATTCTCTTCAAATTCAGCCTGTTATCCCTGGTTGACTAAAGACAGGAATTGTCTACAATTTCCAACGTGACTTGCCTTACTATGGCTTTCATAATTGTGAGAACTCTTCCAGGACTAAATTAATATTTTGTGTTTAAAGCATTCCCTGAGTCAAACATCTAAGCATTCACCTGGTAGCTTTTGCAAAACCTTAAGAGTTCACAGATTATGAAAACCACCGCAACAGCTATTGCAGAATCATGCCAAAACATGCAAATTCATTGCACAGTGGGATTGATGGCAAACAGAGTTCTCAAATAATCCTTATTGGTGAGCGCTATTGATTTGCTGTTCAAGAGAGGTCAAAAGGCAAAGAAAAGCAATGATTGACAAGCCACAAAAACAATCCAAAAGCTTAGATCTCAGAGCCCTGGATCCCACAATGCATTGGCCTGTTGACATGCTTATACATTGGTGTTCTACTGTTTTGGAAGCGTACCAATTACATTGTACCTGTGGCGGCTAATGTCCCTGCTTCCCTTAGATCTGGACTGTACTGTGCCAACCTGTGATACTGTACAACATTAAGTATATAGTTGAGCACTAGTAAAGTTTGACGAAGCATTTGTCAGTTTGAAAACACTTAGTAGAGGGAGACAGTCTCCCTGTACTAACTATTTGCCTTAGTCACACAAGCACCATCTTGAATTTTTCAGCCGATTTATTCAGCATGGAAACGAGGCAAAACAGGACGCGGGTTTTGCTCATGCCTGATGCTATTGGGATTTATGGTACAAACGTTGACCAAGCTACCAAAAAGTACTCCTTTTTTGTTTAGAACCAAGAAGTTGATTGGCTCTTTGCTTTTTTCTGCTTTGCTGGGTCATCCTGGAAACAAAATGACTGCGCCGCGCCGTGACAAAGGCGAATGGAAAACACTTGCACACTTCATCGGGACTCCATGCAAAATTTTTCAAACGATATAAAAATTAAACTGATGGATATCAAGCTAAAATTTATCAACCCAAACGAACATTTATATAATATGTATCTTACCTGGTGGGAATATAAGTCCCTTGTGCTGATAAACCACCGCATTTCCATTTGGATGGAGCATAGTCGATGCAGCGTGGAAGGCGGCGCCATTTTGAATGCTATAAACCACAGGCTTCCCAACCTCTTCAATGTCAACGGTTTCGACACAGGCTGAAGAAGGTCGGTACTGGCTGATCGAAATATCGTATAAATGAAAATTATAAGCTGTTAATCAACCATTCAAGTTTTTATTCTTTCGACACAGGCTGCCCAGCCTACGAAGAAACAACAAAGACTATTAGTCTCCTCCGCAGCCCCCGGTCAAGAAATCGTCCACTCAGAAGCCACTCCGAAGACAGTGTGACACAGTCCGCAAGCCCAGTCAAATTTTTGAATTACTAAAAGAACGAGGCAAGCACCGTGTAACAGTCACCACAGTCAGTTCCCTAGTGGAAATGCATACCTTATTTGCCTAATTTATTGTGTGACTGCGCACCGCGGTGACAGGGTTTTTGGATGTCTGAAATGAGTCGACGGGTATTCTGCAATTTCAGTCAGATTTGTTTTTCTCCTGACTCTCGCGCAGATTCGTAAAACTATTCCGCGTAAAGCGACAGGACTCCTTGATATGGTTTGGTAATGAACCGCCCGACCGAAATCATCCGCAAAAAGGCGAGCGTACAGAACTTATCACTACTGTGAAATCGTTTTGTTTAGCGAATTAAATAATTTATTTCATGGAAACAAAAATGCAAGGACATTACTTCCAGACAGAGCCAAGGGCTGAAGCGTCATGGCGACCGTACGGTTCTTTTTCGGCCCTGACAGTCGCTATCCACGGTGTTAATTATTCAGTAGCGACTCAGGGACTCGGTCCTGGGACCATTGTAGGTGAGGAAACGCCCGGCCACCAGACCATTAAATAGACGCCTCTTGTAATGATTAGTGAACAGTTAACGGTCTTTACATCCCTCGACATATATATAGGTCCGATTAGTGATTGAGTATTTCCATGTTGGACATGACACTTCACGGTTTGGTCAGTTCACGGTTGCTTGAAAAACGCCAACAGCTAGTCCCCTTTTCACTCTGCATTCTTTGTGGATCATTGTAATATATCTATTTGAAACAATCTACAGACATGCGCACTCGTATTCGGCAAGTATTCTCGAACCCAGAACTCCCTCGCTCCCGTAACAGGGTCCTCCCCTCCCCTCCCCTCCCCTCCCCTCCCCTCCCCTCCCCTCCCCTCCCTCCCCTCCCCTCCCCTCCCCTCCCCTCCCCCCTGGCTCCTGATATCTCGCCGCGCGAGGGAGGTTCTGGTTTGGGTATTACAGCCACGTGAGTCCACAACATTTTGACCACTTTAGACGCTCGCGCGATATTTCATACAGAGCCTTGGAGAGAAAGATGTGTCTGTGCATGCGTCCCTAGCGCTCGTCGAAAGAGTCTCGCGCAAAGAGGCGTCTGCGCGCTCAAGCCAAACATTCCATACTGATGACGTATTTTGACCCAGATCTGGTCAGAAGCTTTACGCAGCCAGTTTGACTGTTTGATATTTAATTTTTATAGCATACAAAGCATTTTATAGGAAGGTATTCAAATAAAACGAAAAAAGATGCAACAAAGTTAAAGTGGCCACGTAATTCTTCTGACCAGGGGCCCGTTTCTCAAAACGCCCGGTAATTAACGGGCCCGTAAAACCTATCGGGAGAGTTTACGGCAAGTTTATCGGGTACGAGCGAGCGTTTCTCAAAGCTCCCGGTAACCTCCCGATAGTTATCGGGGCCCCGGAATCAAATTTATAATTTCCGGATATTACAAATAACTTACCCAAAAAATCTATGAATTAACGAAAAAACTCAGCAATTTGTCGACACTAGATTACAAAGTGTACCGCTAAGTTTGTATTTCCAGCGAAAAAAGTAAAGAAATCAGCTAAAATGTACGAAAACAAGAGCAATTTGTAGTGCAATTGTGCACTGAGATTGAACATTTGTTTACATTCTTGCAATCAACACGTCAAACTGATTGACAGCTAAGCTGTCAAAAGGATCGTTTTGATTGGTTGAGAAGCGAGATGGTCGCATCTGATTGGCTAAAACTCTCCTGGTTTATCGGAATGGCGGGAAAAACAATCCCGGTAAGTTTACGGGAAACCTTGGAACTGTAAAGCGAGAACTTTTCGAGGCAAAACGAGACAGGCCAGAAAATGGTTAGTTTTGAAGGAAAAGAGGCAGGCAAGTTTTCGGTAATTTTAACTTGGCAGAGTCTAGTTGAATAACTAAGCTTTACCCCAGAGTGAAAAATTTCAGGAAAACAAATCAATTTTCGACCTTATTTTAAGACTTTAAAATGCTTCCCGTTAATTAACGGGAGGTCAAGAGCTCCCGTAAAAAATCGGCCGATTTAACGGGACTTTTACGATTTCGCAATAACGGGAGCTTTGAGAAACAGTCAAAATATATCGGGAGGTGTTAACGGGTAGGTTTACGGGTCCGATAAGTTACCGGGCGTTTTGAGAAACGGCCCCTGATCTGGGTCAGAATACGTCATCAGTATAGAATGTTTGGCTTGAGCGCGCAGACGCCTCTTTGCGAGAGTCTCTTTCGGCGAGCGCCAGTCGGCTTTCGCAGGCTACCCTCGACTTCAATTCTCTCCATGTTAGGCTAGTTTTAGACGTCGAACTTAATTCTTGTCGCACTAAATGTCAATTTCCCATTGTTTAGTTAGTTAGAGCTATTGTCTCGAGCTCATTTGCAATAGGAACGGCACTATCTGCCGTGCCAACGCCGCGCTACTGCCGCGCTAAATTAAAATTTTGAATCCTTCCAGCGCTCCTAAAATTGGGGCTGCGGTCTTCTTCATTCACCAGACAGTCTATGTTAACCTCATAAAATCACTCTTATCGAAATTACTTGTTTTTACTGGCTAATAAACCAAGTCAATTTAGCAAGATAGAATTAACTTCGACGTTTAAAACGGGCCTTAGGTTGTCTGACGTTTCCTACTTAAGATATATACTCCATTCAGCTTCACATGGCTACTTTTGAAAAGAAAAGCACAAATGTACTTGTGAAGTAAAACAATCAATGCTTGCGAATTCTTTTTCAGAAAAAAAGAGTGAAAAAGGGCCTAATTATGGGGAAACTGAAAATAAAAACCGGCGATTTTTTTATGAGATTTGTATACAACGAGCCTTTAGGCGATCATACATTTCGAGCGCAATATATCGCTGGTATTTCATACATATTATGCCATAAATAGAGATTATTACATGGTGTGGCACAATAAAAACGCGGAGCCACATATATAACACGGAACGAACTAGTAAAGCCCATGGTCGAGAATAATAATCTAAATTGTTTGATTTTGTGAAATAAACACGTAGGTGCAAAATGGAAAGCTTAAATAAACAATTAGGGATAAATGAAATGAATAACTGAAATAAATCCGATACGTTTAGTTAAATAGTGATAAGAAGACGAATGTGAACTGTCCATGATTTCAAGAGATAGGGAAATCTAAATTGCATGTATAAGAAATCAATGAAAATAATGATTGTAATCAGTCTTTTGGGAGGAAATACAATTATCTTGGGAACAGTGCGCGTGCACTGCACTATGTCTCATTAAAGTACAATTTAGAGTTGTCCGGTTAGGGTATGTATTTCCCACTTTCTCGACATAATTATCTAGAGGAGTCTATGTGTCCCATTTACTTGGACAAGTCGGTTCCTCTTCGGCAATTCTCCCTTAGTAAGTTTAGTAAATAAAGTTTTAGGAAAAGGAACTTTCTGTCAAGTCGGACAGATAACTTTTACTAGATTATTGTGTTTCATTCCCTTAATGGAAAATAAGATAAACTGTATAAAAACTGTGATTGTAATGATTTAGCCAGAGTGGATAAAGAATAGTAAACTAAAAAGGTAACTCAATTCTTGTAGTCCCAGTCATTGTCTCTGTACGATTCTCGTTGTTCCCCAGTTGCGGGCTTTTTAGTCTTCAATCAGGATTTAGTCGCGCAAAAATGGCAAGAACTTGCGTTTTCGTTTATTCTATACTCTATACTCTGAGTCAGATAAAATAGCAAAAAATAAAGACAAATTGCATTTTATTCTTGCCGTGAAGTGATATCGTATCACTTCACTGATACGATTTTTAGATTTTTATTCACTGCTTTATCACATGGATATCTGGTCACAGTATATACGTTTACGTTTAATACTATACTTCACAAAGGCATAACCATGACGTGAAGGTATAAAATAACAATCATATAACTAAGAGAAAAAAAAAATTAATAAATAATATATGTAAATAATAATAAATAATAATAAATACTAATAATAATTCTCACTAAAGCTGCCCCCGTCCTTTTTAGGAACGGCCATTTTAAGTTCTATAAGTATTTCAATAAAATATATATATATATATATATAATATAGTTCAATAAAGTATTGTTTTAATGTTTTTTTTAAAATAGATCTTGATCATAAGTTTTTTTCAGAAATATATGGGCAAATACGTCAAAATCGACGATGCCCTCCCAGCTTCGACTTGACGTGTTGCCCATACATTTCTTTGTAAAATGTAAGCCAGATTATGAAGAAGTTTTGAAAATTCATATCTCAGCCGGTATAAGCAATCTTCATCACACTTTGCACTTTTTCTATAATCATGGATGTATAGAATCGAGTACTGGGTTCCATTTGCTGATAACTATTAGATATTATCAATCAATATTAACGTGACAAAGGCCAATTAAGCACGTTTTGTGGACCAGGACTCAAAGAAAATTTCGCCAAAAACTGTCGTTTTGCCGACGTTGCAAAACTTCCTTATTAGGAAATTCCCCTCACCTTATTTGGAAGGTCTGTAAGTACTTCTCCTCATATCTTAGCGAAAAAGGCAGGAAAATTTACCAAAACTTGCAGATACTCGAGAAACATCCTTCTTTTGGTCGCCATTTTGGTTTTGCCCCCCGTCGAGGGGCCTGAGACGCGATTTCAACACCACAGACAACCCGCGAGGATTTGCCATTAAAACGACAGCACTTTCTTGATATGTTTAAATGGAAGATAGGATCCAGAAAGTCTGAGAGGGGCCCCTCTACGACCTTTCAGTGATAGAGCAATCTATATAATTAAGACAGGTTATTTTACAACTTCGAGCAATGTTTGGCGAAAAATAGTGTTACTCAATTATTTCTATCCTAATTTGTAGATTTGTGGTCCACATTTCGAAATATCACAAAAGACAGAGGACGCCGCCACAGAAATAAGCGGTCAAAAATGGAAAAATTCTATAGAATCTATATAGGCTGTACATTGACATCACCATTTTAGGTGCGAAAAATATGTCTATCTGTAAAAACTAAAATTTATTTTCTCAGCTTCCTCTGGAAATTTTTTACCGGGACGATAATACACGAACACTACCATGAAGACCTTTCCAATGAGACTAAATTCAAAGCAAAAACTTTTTTTGCCGCTTTCTGGCAATATTGCTTAAAGTTCCCAAAAAATCTGTCTTAAACCTTCTAGTAAGAATAATTGTGCCAATGTTTAAATTAACGTTGTGTCGTTAGTCCGCAAGAGCTATATTAGTAGGTCTTCGATGCCAAATCGCCACGTCACTCTACTTTTGTTGCCACGGACAACACCAGCCCTATTCCACTTTATTCGTTTATTTAACCATTTATTTCATAGCTGTTGCGATTATTATTCTGATATCTCTAAAATATCACTGTTTCTTAATCTCGCGATAATAAATTGCATTCTGGAGAATATAACGCCTGATCCCATATCAATATGTCTGCGGCACAGACATACGTGGCAGTAATAAATAATCTTTGAAGGTTTGCCTCCATTTCCATGAATTCATTTGAGAAGAAATAATGACAGACTTTTATTATGATTAATATTTTGTTACTTGATTATATATGTTTCCAGAGACTTCATCGTGTGTGGTGAGAACGGGGAGGATGTTCTGCCATAGTCATTATAACGTTTGTTTTGTGAGCAATAAAAATATATGTACTGTCCAAGGGCTGTCAAGTGAAACGACTGAAACAGTCTTCTTTAGATTGACATTTGCATGTCCCCCTTTGAAAATCAGTGTATAGAATTAATGACGAAGAACTGAAGCTTCATTTTTAATTCAACTCTTCTTAGAGGAGTGGATTTTACCTCATTCATTAGTGCTAATTAGTTCCAATTGTTACCTAGGATATATCAGAAATCCATCTTTTCGTGAAGTACTCAAATTTCAATCATCAATGGCCTGGCCAATCAGTAGCTTTTTGAGGCGCCCATTAGCATCGTAGCAGTGATAAGCGAAGGCCGTGTTTTCGTGATTGCATCCCAGTTCTGACACCAATATTTACACGAGTTTTCCTTAGATGAGCAAATTTCCTGTTGACAAGTGTTTTATGCGGATCTGTCGTCACCTCGCACACATACGTGCCATCGATGGAACTACCACGTTGATCTTCATATTCAAACCAGACTTGTGAAAAAATCGCTGACTTGGCTAAGCACAGTGTTTGGTGAAAAGCCGATAACACTGACAAAGTGAACAGCAAGAAGCACAGCCGACTTCATGTAAGTTACGGTAAAACACCTGGTTATATTTGCGTTATCCACGCTTGCTTTAGAAACTCCAAGTACTTTCATACTCATAATAAGAATGAATTCATGTTACTCACCTAATCAGGGCCCGTTTGGCGTTCATTTAAGTTTTCCATATGTGTTCTTTTATAACTGCTAGTTCATTTGTGTGCCATGCCTAAAGCCGGGGAAATACGAGGCACAAAAAACCCTCGACTTGTCGCGCAACATTGCTGCGTTGCAAGTCTAATGTTTGTTGCTCGTTTTTCATCAAATTCACAACTTGTCGCGCAACATTTTGTTTTGATGATCACACATGCGAGACCAAGGCAAATTTGGCTCCTTAGCACTTCATTCCTATTGACCAACCAACTTGAATCGTAGGCAAAATGTTGCACGACAAGTTTTGTGTTTGATGAAAAACGAGCAACAAAGCTAGAATTTGTGTCTCAAAGTAGACCCGCGCTCTACTTCGCGCAACAAGTTTTCACAACCTGCAACAAATGTTTTTGTTGCGCGACAAGTTGTGGCGCGAGATGAAAAACGCGCAACATCGATTATCAACTTGCAACGCAACAATGTTCCGCGACAAGTTGAGGGATTCTGTGCCTCGTATTTCCCCGGCTTAAAGGAGCAATGAGTGCCGCCGGGCATCCCTGTTTGGCTAAATACGTTAATTCGCATTTGAGATGGCAAATGGTCGTTTGGAAAACGAAGAATCTCGCGAAATTCGTAGGGATTCTCGAATCTCGGTTTTTAGAGAGCTGTCTCGCAATCTTTTTTTCTGACAAATTACAGAGAATATACGAGTAGCAATCTCTTATCGTCTCGACCTCGTTGTCTCGGAAATCTCGCATTTACTATTCGCCACCCCTCAATTGATCGCCACGCTATCTAACAACTCTGCAACACTTCAGTGACAGCCCGCACAATTGTGTTAAAAAATCTGTTTACTAAGTATTTCCTTTTAAACCTTATTGTTTCCTTCGTCAGAAAAAATTTGATGCAGGAGAAACATTTCGCTACTTAGGTACTTTTAAATGTAACTAGCACTCAAAGAAATTTGAATGCGAAAACCCCAAAGGGTAAACGGGCACAATTCCAAGCAATACGAATCGTAGTGGAAAGTATTGAGCTTTTTCCTTATAGATCTCCTCGGCTTGGGCGTAATGTTGTCCCATTTCAGATCACGTGGCATTCCCATGAGTATTCTCTCTTTCTTACGCACCGAAGGATATATGAATATGGAAGCGTTCCAAACAAAGAGAGAATACTCATGGGAACGCCACGTGATCTGAAATGGGCTAATCATCGCCCAAGCTGAGGAGGTCTATAGAGTCCTAAGTGTGACGTCACAAATTTGAAAATTTTCGAATGTCAGATCTTTGTCCACGAATAATGAAAGACAAACTCCAGAAAACGTTGCATGCAAAAAATGAGGTGAATCGGTTGAAACGCGACCGAGGAACTTTTGGAACTGAACCAAAAATACAGTGATTTGTTAAAGACAATTATGTATTCAGCGGGCCATATCTCGGTCGCGTTGCAACCGATTTGCCTCATTTTTGGTGTGTAGCTTTCATTCGATATGCCCTTTTGAAAACAAGGGACAAATATTGTTAAATCGAAAATTTGTTTTTTTGTGACGTCATCACTTTAGGAGGTCTATTAGGGACCGGTCATTATTTATGTCGGAGAGGGGGGTGGAGGAGAAAATACCTGTGATCCAAAAAAATTTTCAAGAACCCCACCTGATAGCATTGATTGTTTTCGGGAGCCCCCCTCTGATAGACTGAAACATTTCAGGACCCCCCTTCCCCTCCATCCATGTCAGTCAAAATGATTCAAACAAGTCCTGAAGGGGGTCCAAATCCCATTTCTCAGTGTAAAAGTTTCGCAAGATCCCAGTCCTGAAGCATTAAAAAGTGCCTTTTAGACATGTGTACAGAGTGTTTGTATTGCAGTCGTTGGGCAAAATTTTAAAAGCAGTTCACCAATTTTTAAAGCCACTCTTTACAGACATTGATATTTGATTGTTGGTTCAGTTAAAGGCAAATTAACCTTTCTTAACATTTTCCCCATTTCTAGTTCTATTGGCCAAATCCCAGTCCCAGTGACTCCAATCCCATTTCCAAGCCTAACATAAGGTCTCCCACAATGGATATCATGACAAGTCACTAAAACCTCCTACTTCCCCCTCTTTTCTGAAGGCAGTATGTGGGTGTCTTAAAATGATGAGGAATTTTAAGAATTTTTTTTTAGACTTTTTGCTAATAAAGACAAAATAATTTTTTCTCAAGACCCCCCTAACTGCCATTTTCGCCTTTCAAGACCCCCTTGTGTTCGCTTAAAAGATTTCAGGGCCCCCCATTTTCTCCTCCCCCCCCAAACTCCGACTTAAATAATGACCGGTCCCTTATAGTTGGAGCCTTCTCATGCTCTCGCTATCATGCTCCAGTTGAGCATGATAGTGAGATTTGTCAAGCCGAGGTTTGTGATGTGCCGAAGCGAAACAAATCTCAGTAGAGCGGATTTCAGATGACCGCCGAAAGTAAGCCAGACTTGCGTTTAGTCAGCGTTTCTATTGGTCGAGAGTAATCTTTTGTCTTTCAGCCAATCACATTGCGAACTCAATCAAAACGCGCCACTGCTCACGTCATGATTAAACGTCATGATAAAACGCCTCCAGATTGGTTTGTTGCTGAATGGCTCGCACTCCTGATTCGCTAGTGGTAAAAGGCGAAAGATTTGTGAGTGCGCAAATTTCTGCGCAAATTTCTCTCGGCAAAAATCATAACATATTCAACAGGAAGATCGGCAAAATTGACTTTTGTTTCCGAAATGAAAACCCAACATGGCGCCCGTGTCGATTCAGTCTCCTGCAGTATGACGTCATTTCACTTGCATCAAAAGTAATGTCGGCAAGAAAGCGCGCAACAAAGTTTAGCCAAATAGAATCGATAAAGTGGCAAGGATGCGTAATGATACAGGAGTCATGTTTCCCATCATTTGTAATGGGATCAGGAATAGCTTATTCGAAGGTCAGCTTCTTTCGCTCGTTTTTGCTAATTGCACTTTGAGGACTGGGTCAAGTCACGCGTGGGCTAGCTGTGGTTTTTCTAGCGTGGTTACCAAGCTAAATTCTATAGGCTTGAATCACGTGTAATGGTCCGCATAAGAACTAGGCAAGCCAACGGCAAAGCATGCTGGAATGCAATTAATTTCTATTGAAAATATAGGCAATTTCATTGGCTTAGACATGAAAATCAGTAAATTCTGCACTATGCTAGAAAAACTTGTCTGAGGATTTTTAGGGATATATAAGCACTTGTGGTACTCACAAACAGGATATGCAATTTGTAAAGACTTTGTATGTGGGGAACCTAGCGTAAAATGCTGATTCTCACTCCTTTGTTCTTCTTTAATCTGATTGGTCTAGAGACGTTTTGTTGCCATATGTTCTCAAAGCAAGTCGAAATCTATCAATGTTTCACGTTACTAGTCATGATAACTTTCTGTGGTAAAAGGATAAGTCATATCCTACGTGGGGAACCTTCAATGCCGTAGAACAATGGAGGTTTGCCTAGTTCTTGCATGGATGATTACTTAATTCTTTACCGTCAAAACCTCACGTGACTTCTTGGAAATCTCATTATTTTTTTATGTTACAAAATGGAGTAATTACATTTTAAACATTTCGGAAGGAGCTTCTGCAGCCCTAGAGGGATTGTCATGAAACATCAAGCAAAAGTCCGGAGTGAAGTTTGATAATGGTATAAACCCACTTCAATGAAGTGTGTTTTCTTGATAAATCTAGAAAGTTGAAAGCTCGAGTTGCTTTTAAGAAACTCAAAAATTTTAGCTTTCATTGATAATGGTTAGCGCAGTTGGATTTGGAGCATGGCACTTCACACGCCCATATTTTACTAGAGTTACTGCATTTTCATAATTCTGCGAACCCGAACTTTCAGAACGCCAAACTACAGCGCATGGATTTTTTCGAAGTTTCTACGAAAATTTGGTTTTGAAGCATAGCTAGTCGAAAAGACCTCAAAGCCTACAGCTGTTCGCTCGTATTAGCATTGAAGGAAGCCAAACCGCGGTCTGTTAGCTGGCGTAGAGTTCGCAGAATAACGAAAACTACAGTAATGAATGTGTATCTCTCATTCAAACCGTCTTTTGTGTGTGAGCATTTCAACCAGGGGGAAGAAATGTTCATAAAACTATACGAAGTCACTTTTGTTGACCAAGTCATTGAAATGATGAAATTGTAAAAAGTTTTTGCAGCAGGATAACTGCGATAACGGTTTTCAAATTACCACGAAGCCACCACACGCATACTTCAACGCTTCCGGGCACATTACAGTTTTCAAAATATCTTGCCTCATCTAATTATCTAACGGCCTTTTACAACAAAAACGGCAGATGCCCTTTGGATCACCTTTCGTTTTAAAGAATCGCGCGAACCGAACCGAACCGAACCGAAGAGAACCGTAACAAAACAGGGAACAACTATAAAAACACAACACAACACAAAAGAAAATAAAACAAAACAAAAGAAAATCTTCCAAAGCAGTAACCAGTTATTATGTTTAGAAGTTTTGATCTGACCTGACGTCATCTAATTTACATAAACTAATTAAAAAGAGCCATATCTCTTGAGCAGATAATCATATCGAACCAAAATAAACGGCATTGTTGATGTATTCAAGGTCGGGCTCTTGCCCTTATGTGTTCATGTTAGGGGTGTTATGCATATTCAGGATACCCTGTGAAAAACTATGTCGGTAAACCCTATATAACGGCCTGCGGAGCTAGTCCTGATACAGACCGATTCTTTTGCGAGGCCAAGACGAAGCCACTCGACTACGATTGTACTTAACTTTGGGCTGGTTTTCGCGATATAAAATGAAGTGTCGACGTGTCTTTTACCTAAACTTGCACTAGGCATAAAGATCAGAAGCAAGACAGATATTGTCCGCCATTCAGCTACGATTTTAATGTCAGAGTAATTTTGGCTAGAACACCCTCCTCAGTGACAAACTACAGATAGACAAGAAGTGACAGCGATTGCACTGTAAAGATTTTAAAATACTAAGTTGGGATCCCTGTATGTGTGTATGACACAGGGATCCACCCTATTCAATTCATACGGCTCACTACTACGTAGCTTGTGAATCCACAAGTATTCCACATCTTGGATTCTATCCTTGGTGGTGTCTGTGCGAATACAATGAACTGAAAGTGCAATCGAATTTAGCAGTAAAGGAGGCATTAAAGAAGGCGACTCACCCTACCTATCCGACAGGTCGGTCGGAGATATGTTTTATTCATTAGGGAAGAAGTCAAAACAATGATACTCTAGGGGGACCCGATTTAGGGGGGTGGGGGAGAGGTCAAAACAATGATACTCTAGGGGGACCCGATTTAGGGGGGTGGGGGAGAGGTTAAAACAATGTTACTCTAGGGGGACCCGATTTAGGGGGGTGGGGGAGAGGTCAAAACAATGTTACTCTAGGGGGACCCGATTTAGGGGGGTGGGGGAGAGGTCAAAACAATGTTACTCTAGGGGGACCCGATTTAGGGGGGTGGGGGAGAGGTCAAAACAATGATACTCTAGGGGGACCCGATTTAGGGGGGTGGGGGAGAGGTCAAAACAATGATACTCTAGGGGGACCCGATTTAGGGGGGTGGGGGAGAGGTCAAAACAATGATACTCTAGGGGGCCCCGATTTAGGGGGTGGGGAGAGGTCAAAACAATGATACTCTAGGGGGACCCGATTTAGGGGGGTGGGGGAGAGGTCAAAACAATGATACTCTAGGGGGACCCGATTTAGGGGGGTGGGGGAGAGGTCAAAACAATGATACTCTAGGGGGACCCGATTTAGGGGGGTGGGGGAGAGGTCAAAACAATGATACTCTAGGGGGACCCGATTTAGGGGGGTGGGGGAGAGGTCAAAACAATGATACTCTAGGGGGACCCGATTTAGGGGGGTGGGGGAGAGGTCAAAACAATGATACTCTAGGGGGACCCGATTTAGGGGGTGGGTATGACCCGAAACTACCAACCTATTTTTAAAGAAAATTCCTATTTTTGACTGCAAATATCTCGCAAGAAAATGGCCACAATGAAAAGGCAGGCTCACCATCGTACTCTACAACACATGGCAGGTACATTTATGCAATAAAATATGGTACCCCTATATAACCATTCGGGAATATAATGTTTCAAATTCAGTAGGGGGTGGGGTCGGGTACTCCGTCCCGCCACCCGCTACCTCCCCTGACAAAATCGGGCACCTAAACCTCTTCCCTTACATATCAAGATAAATGTGTCGTTTTTGTCAATGCTTACCCGTGCGTGACGCGGGCTACCTGTGTAGCTATTTCCGGGCTCCTGGGGACCAAAACAAAGATGGCGGCCAACACGAACTGCATTTCTCTCCAAAATCTGCAAGTTTTGACGAAGTTTTTGGCAATTTAGGGTACGAAATATGCTAGAAAAACTTCTGTAACTCCAAATATGGTAAGCAGAAACTTCCATATAAGGTAATTTTAGAAAACGACACATTTCAACGGGAACTTTCTTGATATGCATGGCATACAATGGCGGCGAGGCAGTGCATTATGGGAAGGTTGTGTCGGCTCCATTAAATCAGTAATATCGAAATTATCCACGACTCATTAGAATAATTATTATTGGGTAAAAATGTGTTTATGTGATTTAGAGTTACAATGAATTGAAGGGTTTGCATTGCGTATTATACTTCTACTTGAAAAGCACTTTCTACTTTAAAATATATTTTGTCTACTTACAGTACTTCTTAACATTAGCAATCCCCGGGCTCAAGCTCTGTCAAAGCAATATATAGTCTTCCTAAAAATGATGTTCCAAACTTATTTCTTTACAATGGAAACATATTAATGGCCATTAATGGATTATAGTAAAAACGGGAACGAGGGAAAAGAAGCTGCCGAATCCTTTCCAGAGTCTCCCGTAGTTTGATAATGTGCATACGTTGTCTATCTTCACAAATTTACATACGTTTATTCATCACAGTTTGCTCAAAGTGGCATTTCCTATAATGAATTGACGTTTCATCATAGTTAAGTGCAATAGACGATTTAGTAAGTGAATACCATAATTCCGCCATTACTGAATTCCTAGTGTTAAAATTGCATGAATAGAAATAGAATTGGCAAAAACAGCAGCTTGTCTGGGCAAAGATTTGTTCGAATAAAAGTCGGAAACCTAACTAAAGGAAGGATTTTTTTCCTTATCCTATTACTCGAGAGAAAATACCAGAGACGATATATTCTCCGTTGATGATGCTAGTGCGACGGTGAATGAATATAACGGGGGGTGGAGCTAAGTCAGATGACAACATGTCTAATTTGTAGGGTGATTAATAAAGCTTGGCGGGTATATATCTCTTTGAAAAGAGATATAAACCGAGATTCACTGTACACGCGCCATAGACGTGGAAAACGACCGCTCGGAAGTAGTGAGTTACCATAAAGATCTCAAATCATTGGTGTTCTACATCTCCTTCGACACTTCCTCTCTACTATTGTTAGTAAGTGATGATGTTGCTCATTTTTTCATTTCCCCCTCTATCACAGGCCTTGTAGCAGGCCATGTAGTAGCCTTTTAGCAGGCCTTGTAGAGCTGGGCGTTTGTACTAGATATAGGCGTTGAATATTTAACTATACAGCACAATACGATTTAGGGACTGGCTAATTTTGATCATATCGAATGCTTCGACATTGCTGATGATCGGGGTTTTAACGTTATTGGTATAACCTGGTTTAATAGATATCTGATTCAATCGTGTTATGAAAAAAACCCCGTGAAAGTAAAAGTTCGTCATTTATTTACAGTTTTATTCTGCAAATATATGCGCGCAAAAGTCAGGCGATGGACGGTAAACATCCTTGAAAGGAACCGACTATTAAAACTCGTCTTAAGGGGAAGGTGTGAATTCTAACGACCGGAAGTCTCGTTCTATAACAATTTATCTCTTCACTTTATCTCAGTTGAAATCGCCAAGCGCTAGAGAGAGATGCTTCTCGATATGACGCTAGTCGTTATGTGCTCGATATTCAAATTTTGCACCGTGAAATGCTTTTCTTTTTTTATTAATTGAGATCGAGGTAGATAAAGAGACAAAGATACCGTGGCCTCTTTACTGATATTCAAGTATCTGTTTTGTTTCACATTTCGTTCATCTTCGCGTGGCGCTTAATTGTATGAGGACAGATGCTTATATAAGTTGACAATCGAGAATACACTATAGCCTCACATATAAAGCAAAAACCCATTAGATTTTGAATTGAATATGATTTTACCCATTAAAGCCATTGTCATTCGCCCGCTGTGGTTCTTGGCACGATATATTTTGCACCACACTTTAAGATCTCGTATAGGCTTTTTGACGCGGTGCGTCACTTTGGAGGTGTGTAGCGACACATCAATCGGCTTGTAGAGACAAGAGCTTACACAAGACCCCTTAAAAACAGACTTTAAAAAGAAAACAAACAATAATTCTATATTGCAGTTCTGTCGATTTATCTCCGTTTGCTATAGATAAATCCCCTCTTACAGAGATAAGTCCTTGACTCTTCTTGAAATACTCTACTTCTCAGTATATCTTGTAGAATCATATGTATTGTAAACTATTATAATGCTTTTTTTTTATCACCGCAGCAACTTTCAAATTAACAGAAGAAATGTGTCTGTTGATCTATTTTCATAAATGTCCTTGAGCTGTAGCCTTTAAAACCCTCTTGTGCAATTCGTATTTGGTAACGAGCCTCGAGGGGTCAAACCCTATCCGACCTTCCAGTAGTATTTCAAGGTGACATGCAGAAACGCCCATTTTTATTCCTTCAAACTGAAAGCGCCATATTCTTTGCATATACGGTGTTGTAGTTTAGATACGCTTTGTTTTCAATGCCCGGAGGTATATCCATTACGATGCATTTTTTACTCAAATATCATATACCCTTTTGACTTCTTTCAGGAATGATGCAAGGATTTTAAAAATCACTTTGCTATTTGGTCTACCCTGCGAGCAGAGGCTACTTTTTATCTCCCTGCATTTTCTTTTACTTTAAATGTTTTCTTGTGTTTTTCAACTACGCAAAAGTAGTCTCTGCACACAAATGTCATTTCTCTGTCGCGCATGTGTGAGAAAATGGCGTGAGCTTGGAGAAACTGGTCGATCAAGTTTGTGCACGAGCAAGAAAATAGGCAATTTGTCTGCTCTACAACTTACACAAAATCACTTTTTGTGGCCTTTAATGGCTCGTTTACTCACATTTAAAGGCTCTTAAACGCAGCTCTGATACTCATTCTAAAGTTTGCCTTTGAGAATTAGCTGGAGATCGTTTTATTTTCTATATAAATTTGAGCAAAATGTGTGTTGGTCATTTGAACGAGAAATCACTCGTGAAAGCGCAAGCTGTTTTCGAAGCAAAAACACTGACGCCATTCTTGTAAAACCAGCCAAACCAGTCAAGTATGTCCACGATTCTCTGCTAGCAGAGAACTATTTGGTCTAGCCCGAGCTCATGCTCTGCTCTAATGACCTCATTTTACCAGCATTAATATTAGAAATTTTGTTTTTTTTTTCTGGAGAACTACAATCAAACTTCTGCGATCGATTGGAAATTCAAATTAACCTAAACCGATAGAAGTGGTGAACATTTTGTCAAGGATAAAAAACGGCTTGTAAACTAAAGTCTCAAGGCAGTAACCACATGAATGGCCTTTTACTTTTGTTCATTTTTCCCTTGTTCACTTTCTTCCACTCTTCTTCGAATAAGGTTCCAGCTTGAAAATTGTAGCTACAAAATGGAACCTTAATAGTAAAACAACATAATATACGATTTGCCCGTGGAACTGGCAAGTGACCATCAAGTAAATGACCGCAGAAGTTATGTATTACGCAAAATTACTGGTTGGATGTTTGAAGACCTCCAGCATTCCCATGTGCTAAAAGATAACGGCGTGCTGAGATGCTGATAATCCACTGTGACGGCCCATCCTTTTTCGTAGTGCAACTGAGACTTTTTACCCACATTTGATGGCCTCATGCAGCATGCGCTCTTACTTCCAGCTGTTGTCGCAACATTATAATCAAGAGCAAATAGACCGTTAAGGTGGCTCCAACCAGTTATCTAAACGAGGCACCTCTAAACTTAGCGTTTTAATCTGAGATTCTCAAAAACTCAGGACTGATATCTCATCAGAATCGCTTGAATTGATTACAATACAGACAATCGAGTAAAGACTAAAGGCTATTTCAGAACCTGGCCTTCGAGGCGTTTCTCGAAACTTACTTGTCTGTCTACAAACGTGGAATTTATCAAACAAGCAGTGAATTTTCCATCACTTAAAGTGCCAAATTCATGCCAGCCGGCCCTGAGAAGACCTGTACCTTTTGCTCTACACGCTTACAAATCACCAAGAGTACATAAATAAGAGTGTACAACATGATAATAGGGCTTGAGAGAACCTTTAGACAGACCTAGTTATTTTTAGATTGGCACTTAGTCGTCTTTAACATCCCCTAGGGTCACGCACAGAGAACAACAAAGGCAGAAAACAATAGGCCTAATTAAAGAATACAGTCTTGCAAGAGCGTGCGTATCGGTTGAGCGGTTGTAAATACCGAAGTTATAATGAGCTACTGATCAAATGAATTTGATTGGCTACAAAAACAATAGCATTATAATTCAGCGAGAAAAACAGTTCTAAAAATAACTAGGTCTGTACAAATGATCTCTCACGAATACTGTATCGGAGTTGTTCACTCTTATTTATGAACTCTTGAAATCACCTAATTCGCTGTTTTTAAATTAAGCAATAAAAGTACTTTCCGCGTGCTCTCTGCTTTCTTACAAACACGAGGGGGATGTTGGGAGAACTGATCAAAACTTGAAAGACACGAGCCGAAGGCGTTTTATCAGTTCGACCAACATTCCCCGAGTGTTTGTAAGAAACCAGAGAGCACGCAGAAAGTATTTTTATTGCTTTTAGAAAATAACATACACACGCGCGACAGCGTTGCGTGACAATCGTGTTTCTCAGGTCTCTTACAAACACGCTTTTTAACCAATCAGAATGCGCACATTCACAATACAACATAGGTGTTATTTTCTAACACATTTTATCAGAGGAGCTCGTTTGCCTGTCATGCTAATTCGCTAACTTCATGTCGCGAGGTCCACCTCGTAGCCAGGGTCTTCTCGGTCATTTTCAAAATGACGGTTGATTCGAGGAGAAGACCCTGGGGACGAGAAGAAGTACCATTCCAGCACTAGAATGGCACAGCTTACATGACTGTCACGCATGGCATGAGCCATACCATGGCCACGATGTCACAGTGGAGTTTAATAACCACAAACGAATTACTTCATTTGACATTTTATACAGCTAAATCCATTGCTTCGCGCGGCGCATTTTTATTACGTCACTTTGGGTTGGGGATTTGGGTTTTTTCTTCTCTGCTTCCGCCAATCAAACCATCCAAGCCAATCAGGTCACATTGCCTTGTTGCTGTCACTTGGCTTGCTGCCGCGCGAACAAAACCCAGTTGACTACTCAAGGCGAAACAAGGCAAGGAGCCGATTGGCTTAGGGGAGTTTGACTGGCGGAAAATAACAAGCAAAAATCAAATCAAGTTTTGAAATCTCACAGCGCGAAACAACGCTTTTTTGATAAGAGCCCCTTCCACCGAGCAATTCCATTCACAAGCAAAAACGAAATTTACAAATTCTAACATTTTTCGAGTAAATATCCCTTGACAAATAGGAAATATGTTTTAGCTTTTTTTAAATTCATATAGTTTCACCTAAAAGATGCTCAAGGACCCCCTTGAAAAAAACAAATTAGGAAACGTTATTTGTTACGCTGTCCTTTATAATTATTAGCTTCCGCCGCCTAGGCTATGACACTCTAACTTCAAAAGTCAATACCACCAAACTCAGTATTTAATAAGCCCTCAAGCTTCTGTCTTAGATCTGTTCAATTATTTCCGTTCGATACTATTTAACATGACAATTAATTTAATATTTCAGAAACTAACAGAGCTCTCAAATCAAAGGAAAAAAGACAAAGTCTAGGTTTGTGAAATACAGTCTCACTTTATCAATCATGCAATCAACCTAAAGTTTATTCTGCAGGTCAGGGTCGCACAGGGAGTTAAGAGTGTTCGTATATACTAGACTTTCACATGAAAGAAGGAGCATATCACTTTTTGATGTAATATGTGGCTCTAGGACATGTCTCCGCTAAACAGAGCTGCCTTCTTGCCTCATGCTATGTTGGTTGAGCCGCTTATTTGCCAATCACTTCCTAGACAGGTGCAAAAGGCACTGCATTTTCTCACATGTTTTCCAGAGTCCATATGTATTAAGTATAATCTTTCACTGCCAACTTCAATCATTCATGGTGAGATTCAAGCATAAGTGAACTTGTCTCCTCTAACATTCGCCACATTTGGTAAGTGTTCTATTTAAAATGAGAAAACAGGCCATTAGAGTTATCTTATCTTGGAACCTTATTTTTCACCCACATTTCCAATGCCGGAACTGCACGACGACAGAGTGTATTTTTAAACCATTATTTTACTAATGTTGGTGTGAAAAGATCGCCCAGTGCAAGATCCAAAACTCGTTAGCTTAAACACGTGGAATAAACTAACAACAGTCTTCTGCGAAAAGTGAAAGGAGATGGGCTACTATGATACATACTAAAACTATTTATCAGCTCCATCATCAGTGAAAGCACTGCCAATGGGTTTGTCGGGGAAGGGCAATCTCCAGGGTAAAAGAGATGTAGAATAATTTAGTGCATTGTGATATAATGAATACCTAATGTATAATATTTCTTATACTGAAATCAGCGTAATCTGGATTGCATAAGAGGTATAAGTGGGAGGAATGCGTCACGTTGCTAGCAAGAAGGACCAACATTGGAATATTGAAACTATACTAAATATTAGAGGTCTAAAATGTAGGAGAGTGACGATACGTTAGATTGAATGATATCTTAAGCTTTAGGGTGAGCGAGAAAACATGTTTGAAAAAGCGTTCGAAGTTTTCGAAGGGGACATCACTTTGCTATTTTTCGGGCTTTTATTTGGGAATCTTTTGTTCGGCACGGGTTAGTTTTTACTTGTTCCAGAAAATTCCAGTAGACCTCCTCGGCTTGAGTGTAATGTTTTCCCATTTCAGATCACGTGGCATTCCCATGAGTAATCTTTCTTTCTTTTTCTGCTACGCACCGAAGGATATATGAATATGGAAGCATTCCAAAAGAAAGAAAGATTATTCAAATGAATGCCACGTGATCTGGAATGGGAAAACATTACACCCAAGCCGAGGAGATCTATTCCAGAACATGGTTATTGCCAGGAAGAAAAAATAATAACGGCACCTTCCATGGTTATTGCCAGGAAGAAAAAAATAATAACGGCACCTTCCATGGTTATTGCCAGGAAGAAAAAAATAATAACGGCACCTTCCATGGTTATTGCCAGGAAGAAAAAATAACAACGGCACCTTCCATGGTTATTGCCAGGAAGAAAAAATAATAACGGCACCTTCCATGGTTATTGCCAGGAAGAAGAAAAAAACAATAACGGCACCTTCCATGGTTATTGCCAGGAAGAAAAAAATAATAACGGCACCTTCCATGGTTATTGCCAGGAAGAAAAAATAATAACGGCACCTTCCATGGTTATTGCCAGGAAGAAAAAATAATAACGGCACCTTCCATGGTTATTGCCAGGAAGAAAAAAATAATAACGGCACCTTCCATGGTTATTGCCAGGAAGAAAACAATTATAACGGCACCTTCCATGCATGGTACACGTATAAAAAGAGAAATATGTGCATTATAAAACATAGAAATTTAGCAGCCTGTAGCTATTTCAAGTTACAATTATTTAACCGATTGCTTCATGGTAGCAGTTTACAGCGAAACGGAGCCAATCAAACCGATTTCAGTATCCGTCTTCGTATATTAAAAAAGGGCAATGAAAGCAAAAATCATTGCGCAGTGGAGTTATTGAGATATAATGTTATTTAAAACGAATGTTCCGTTGTTTTTGTCGTAAACGAGGCTCAAATAATTGATAAAACCAGACAACCTACAGGCAACAGGACGTAAAGCATTTGTAAAGGAGCGTAAAGTGCCGTGAGTTTATATTGAACTCATCAGAAATATTCAGCATTTACAATCGGTGGATTAATGTTTAGATTTTCAGCGTCTCTCTTAATTTATTTTTATTTTCTCCTTTTGTTCATCACACTGCTCCAACCTCTTTAAATTTGTCTAAAAAATCCCCCTCAAAAAAATTCTCAATAGCATTCGACACCAAAAAACGAATTGAATTGAATTAAATTGAAGGCACACTCATTTCTGTCAGTTTGTGTTAAACGTTCTCCCTTGATGAACCAGAACTAAGCCTTTCTTTGTTTCACTAAGTTTAGTCATCAAGGCCAAGTTTATTGCAAACTAATAACCGGGAAACTGCCTTTGGTGTAGGCCTCATGTGGATTTTCTCCAAAAACGTTTTACTCTGTTTGAAATAATATTATAATATATATGCTAATCTTAATATCAAATGATGGCGGGGTTTTGCGCATATGTGAGTTCTAGACGTAAGACATGTCGCATGTTTAATTTGATTTATCACTATTTACCAGCCATAATGACTTGTTGTCGTCGTTGTGGTCTGTATCAGTGTCTGATTTGGTATTCTATGCTCCAGTGAGAACGTTCTACATGCGCGACAAAAAGGTATGCCACTTTGTATTTCTTTTCGGGTTTAAAAACAAAAGGAATGTTGCTCGTACATTTTAGGGGTTTTAAAGGTGTTAGAACCTAAAATTTAAGAACCTATTTAGCTGAAATGCTCATCTTATACAAGACCCCTTTTTCACAAGAAACTATTCAGCCTAAAATTCACAATAGGTCCTTATTTTACAACAATGAAAGTACAGATGAAAATACCCCCTCCCCCCCAAAAAAAAAGATTGTCTAGGGGCTCAGTTAGTATGATTCAAAGAATGAGCTAAAAATGAAAACACTAACATGTCTTTGCCAAACTGATGAATTAAACAGTATAATTGTATTGAGAAGTCATCACATATGCCCTGTATATTAGTTATATTTGCTGATCGCTAGTGCCCCTATCAAATTAAGAACCTATATCCTAAGTAGCCTTAAATCCCACTAAATACCATTTCTATAAGAATCTAATTAGGCTAGTTCGACAAATCTAGGTTCTTATACGCAAGTTTTTACTGTACTGCCGAATGCACACGGTTTTTCTGATCTGATTGGCTTTATATTTTTTTTGATCGAAAAGGCGATTTCAATAGTCCTCAAGAAAAACGGACAGGATATGCCCTGGTGTACCACGAGAAAGCAATTTAAATCCCATACAAATCGGCCGCTTATAGAGCGGTTTTCATATGTCTGTCGTGAAACCAATCGCAAAGTAATTACACCAATTCTGAATAAAACCTATAGCAGTGATTACAAAGTAATTGTGAATTACTGACGACAGTCATCTGAAATGCTCGCTATAGACCTCTTTACCTTAGGCGCAATGTTGTCCCATTTCAGATCATGTGGCATTCCCATGAGTATCCTTTCTTTGCTTTTCTGCTACGTATGCACCGAAGGATATATGAATATGGAAGCAACCCAAACAAAGAAAGATTATTCCACTAAACGCCACGTGATTTGAAATGGGACAACATTACGCCAAAGCCGAGGTCTATTGTAAATAGTACTTACAACGGTTCTTCAGATTGGGTGTATTTTCTATGGCATAAATACTAGATTCACTATTTTATACTAAACTACAGAATAAAACGGGTGAAACTTTAGGCGCAGGTGTGTATGGTGGGACGCTTGAGTGGAATTCAGCCGACGTTCCTGCGTTCAGGGCGGCTGTAATTTTGTGGAGCGGTATAAGTAATATATCAAACACGAGACAGGATTTCCAAACACTGAGAAGTGGGTTGAAAAAAAGTTTTTTAACCGACTTCGAGGTGTTTGTAAATCCTGATGAAAAACACTTTTGATATAGCTTCTCAAACTAATCATTTAATGTAGAGATAATTTGAAGGAATAAAATCCTTAAAATATCTATGCAAATTAAGATCGCGTACCCCACCCCCCTTCACGTTTATGATTCGAGAAGAACGTTTAGTAGGATAATATGGAAGTTGTTTGCATCACAGTAATGTGTTTTCCTGTTGACACGTCATATGTGATCATATGTTCGTCATATGTTTGAATATGTTTGAAATATGTTTGAAATATGTTTGAACCTGTGAACACTGACAAGTGGGTTGAAAAAAAGAGGCAAAACCGAATTTTTTAATCGACTTCGAGGTGTTTGGGAATCCTGATGAAAACTTTGTCGGTTCATTTAATACCGAGAAAAAGAAGGAATAAAATATCATAACTTTGCAAATTAAGATCGTGTATCAAAACCTCCTTCCCGCCTATGATTTTCTGTATTTCAGCTATATTTCAGCTTCGCTAGCAAAATATTTCAGGTTTCTCGTGGCAAGTTGAATCCATTTTTTAAATATTACCTGTTGAATTCCTTTGGGTGTGTCACAGAAATTTGACTTGAAAAATTGTACTGGTGATACATTTTACGAACTTTAATCTCCTGAGAGAGCGCAATGTTTGCCTGCAGTTCAGAAAATACCTGCATGTTTAATCTACGTGCTTAAAACTGACCAAATATGCTATTTATGCTATTAACATATTTTATCGAGGCATCGTTACCTGACAGTTGTACATTTCATATCAAACAATTACCCGGCTAAAATTGTTTACCTTTACCTTCGTAACCACGCTAGAAAGGCCACACTTAGCTTACGCCCGACTCGACCCAGTTCTCCCAAGTTCAATCAGCAAAAACGCGACATTCATCCATAGTCTTTCATATGGGGTGAACATCATTCAACACATATTAAACGCGCATGTTGTATGGGTGCACCAAACCAGCTCAACATTGATTCAACATCATTCAACAGATGTTGAACGCGCATGTTGTACGGGTGCACCAAACCAGCTCAACATTGATTTAACATCATTCAACATATGTTGAACGCGCATGTTGTACGGGTGCACCAAACCAGCTCAACATTGATTCAACATGATTCAACATATGTTGAACGCGCATGTTGTACGGGTGCACCAAACCAGCTCAACATTGATTCAACATCATTCAACATATGTTGACACGCATGTTGTTCGGGTGCACCAAACCAGCTCAACATTGATTCAACATCATTCAACACATGTTGAACGCACATGTTGTATGGGTGCACCAAACCAGTTCTACATTGATTCAACATCATTCAACACATGTTGAACGCGCATGTTGTACGGGTGTACCAAACCAGCTCAACATTGATTCAACATCATTCAGCACATGTTGAACGCACATGTTGTATGGGTGCACCAAACCAGCTCTACATTGTGTTGAACTACGGTGAAGGTGCAGTGATCGACGTTCTTATGTTCAAAGGTCGCTCAACATGTTGAATGGGTGTAACCAAACCAGTTCGAAATTGGTCCCGCCTTGAGTACAAATTTGACCGCTTCCCTTATCAATGCTTTATTAGTGGGGTAGTGCTCAGGAGAGTATTATCTAATTTTTATCTTGCTGAATTAGGTCGAATTAAGAATTTCATCATTCATTAGTATGTTTCATATTAAATATTGCATTGATGTATAAAGCCTTGACTGCCTTCTTCTTTCTTTTTTTCTTACTTTTTCTTTTCTTTCTTAGTCTTTCTTTTTCGTTCTATCTTTGCTTATTTAGTTCTCTTTCTCTTTCTCTTTGTTTATTTTTTTCGTGCTTTCTCTGTTTCTAATTTTCTTTCTTTCGCCGGAGATAATGACATTCAGTTTTGCAATCTGCTGGCCTAGTGTTTAACATTTTTGTTTATTGTGTTGTGTCTAAAGCTTGCTATCCCTTATACTAAGCTGGTACCTGATATAATTAGTTAACATTGTGGCTAATTTGGATGCCAGTACCTCTAAGGGACAGACCATATTTCCGGGGAAGGTTGCAGGTTTTTCTTGTGCTGGATATCTTTTTTTCTTAGCTGAGATGAGTGCCCGAATGTTTTTGTGAGCCGAAGCTGTTGTATTCTCCTGCCTCCTGCCTAACCGGCTTGCAGGGATTCATTTTTCTAGCTCAGAAGCTTCTGCATTATTTTTTTCGGGATTTTTGCAACCCTTCTCGGAGGTATCTAATGGTCTGTCCCTAAATACTTATTGTATGGTATCTTGTATATGATCTTTCGTTTTGGGGTAAAAAAGTTGTGGGTTGAAGCCGGTAACGGAACCTATAGTCAGTGAGCCACCGGGAATATTAACGGCAGAAAAAGAAGAGCAAATATGCATGTCAGCAGGAAAAATACATGTGTAAACGTAGAGAGAGATAAAACTCAGACTTTTGATCGCCATCTGATTTCTTTATTTCCTGTTAAGTATTCCAATATATTACCTTCAGATTAATTAGCTCTAATGGATCCCATTACTTATTCTTATCCGTCTAATTACCTATAAATGACGTTTCAGAATTACTTTCTTTCTTTTCCGCCAAATTTTCAGGATTAATTGTTGCCGCCACCCTAGACGTATTATCTGAAATATGCGGTTAAAATCTAACGCATGTTTTATTGCCCGTGTTACTTATCGCCTTTAATGGTGCCGCTGTTTTTCGTGGTTCCGAACGTCTAGACCCCCTGGCAGGAGTTAATCAGCAACTTGGTCAGCGGTATTGGGCATGGCTCTTTGCGCGCGCAATTTACTGGCTCTGTTTTTGTTTATTTTTTTAGGACCAAGCGACGGTTTTTACACATCACTGATTTCGCCGACAGTCGTTTGCCGCTGAGAATATCGGTAAGCAGCAATGAATTTGTTTTACGCGTTCCTTCGATCCGAATTTACTGTATTTCCTGGACGATCTTAGTTTTTCATATGAGTGCAGAGTACGTAAGCGATCTCTTCTCTTTTCTTTTCTTTCGACACAATTATTGATTGATCTCTTTTCTTGGTTAATCCACATTTTAGCGTTTGGAAATCGACGCGCATGCTAGCATGTTCGATATCTTAGATATATAATTTAATAATGTTGCCGATATATATCGATAATATTGCGGCTCTGCTCAGCTTCCCTCGTCATATATATAAGTATATATACGTATCCGTCCTAATTATGCATACTATCTGCGCCAAATAAATGTAATGACGCTCTATGTGTACATACCCACTCCATCTTGTTTCCAATTTATCCATTCAATAGCACCAGCATGAGAGGACGTTTTACGCCATACTTGAGTTTCCATGGCAGCAGCGCGGGCTTTAATTGGCTCACTCCTTCACTCGAGTTGATAGCGTACCTGTAAGACAAGGAGAGTTTGCTTAATAGACGTGTTTGGTCAATGTAAATATTCCAAGCACAGTCATAACAACTATAGAAGGGTTACTGTAATATTGCACACTCCTCTAGAGACAGATTACATCATTTTATTTTTGGCATCAAAAAACACAAAATCACCACTTGGGTTTCGTTCATGTCGGGAAAATGTCCGACCGACCGTCGGTTTTACCGACTTTGGGACCAGCGGAGACGTTTGGCGATGAAATCGGATCGGTTAAATCGGGAGGGTTTCTTATCTGTCTTACTACGATTTCAGTCATAATTTTGAGGAACGAGATCTCGGCAAGGGAAAATACCAGAAACGTTTCACTTGATGAAAATAATTCTAGACATCATAAGGCTATGGTACTGTTGTTTACAGTCGGCAAAATTTATTTTACTGGCGGACGCCAAAACGCTGTTTGTATTGGTTGGCACCAAGACTGAATTTCCACAGAATTATGAAAATGGCAGTAATTGGCCTGATTGCCTGCTAATTTAGATGACGACACTGCCTAAACGCGCAGCTCCTGATTCATTCCATTTTATAGTATTCACATGGTGCCATGCCGTAGGGTGGTTCAGAAAAATAGGGAATTTCAGGGTTGACAAAATGGGAAAAATAGAAAGATTTGGACCAAAAATAGGAGAAAAAAGAAAATAAGAGAGGTTTGTGGAAGCTCAAATTTAATGTTTTAGCCTATTTATCGGAATCTTTTTAATAGCAAAACATGCTTGAAAGAGAACAGTGTCCATACTTGGTTTCAAGTGGCGAATTGGGGTCGTAATTGGTTATATTTTCCTAGGGGGATTTGGGGGCGAGAAAATTTTGAAATTTCGAGCTCGTAGGAAATCCTGAAAAGAAGAAGAAGAAGCTTTATTCCTTTAAACACCTACTAAGGAACATTAGGATATACAAGATACATAAACAGATAATGTAGCAAGTTTTGGTGCAAATTCGAATGGATCAGGACTTACCTTTTGCAGTCAAAAGGTTTTGGCCAAAAAAATAAGAGAAAATAGAAATGCACCTCAAAAATAGGAAAAAAAAACTTGACACCCTGTATTCACAACGTGACATCACATGGAATTTCTGCAGAATCCCATCCATAATGGGAAAAGCTGAATTTCCCAAGACATAAGAATGGGAAGTGGTCTGATTTCCCATGGCTATCCATGTGAATGCCGAACACTTCCCATGCGTGTGCCTTGGGAAATTCAGGTTATCCCATGGGAAAGCTGAATTTCTCAAGACATAAGAATGGGAAGTGTTCGTATTTCCCATGGCTATCCTTGTAAATGCCGAACACTTCCCATGCGTGTGCCTTGGGAAATTCAGGTTATCCCATGGGAAAAGCTGAATTACTCAAGACATAAGAATGGGAAGTGTTCGTATTTTCCACGGCTATCCTTGTGAATGCCGAACACTTACCATGCGTGTGCCTTGGGAAATTCAGGTTATCCCATGGGAAAAGCTGAATTTCTCAAGACATAAGAATGGGAGGTGTTCGTATTTCCCATGGCTATCCTTGTAAATGCCGAACACTTCCTATGCGCGCGCCGTGGGAAATTCAGCTTTTCCCATTATGGATGGGATTCTGCAGAAACTCCCTGTGATGTCCGAAATATGTGAGATGCCGACATTCTTGTCCCATAACAACATTGGCCAAAATGGATTGTCCGACATCATTCCTACCAAAGTGAACATCTAAAAAAATATAACGTGTGATTTTTGGAAAACCTGAATAAAATGGCGGGATAAGAAAAATCCTATACATAGAAAAACTCCTATCCGCTTACAGTTTTTATACAGCCTATACAGTACTTTACTTTACTTTTACTTTGTCTTGTGTACTACTGCTAGAGCTTTTAATTGCACAGGCACTCATACACACATACAAACATAATCCCAAAACAAGTAATGATAATATGCGGGTACTGGCCGTCTTAAATAGCTAGAGCTCATTGCTACCACCACCGAATCTATAGCCATTGCTGCTATAATGATCGCATCTAACTGTGTACGTTTCTGTAAAATTCTGCTAAAAAAATGACTCAGGCAAAATGACTCAGTCAGAGTGACCACGCCCTATTAAACGTTCAATTCGTCCTTAATTCGCTCAAATTAAGAGGAAGCGTATGATTCCTATACGACATCATAGATAACATTAATCCTGATTTTTTGATACTCTTCAGTTCCCATGGAAACGAATTCCTAACCTTTGACCTAGAAATTCATTGTTTCAAAGCCTTTTGGGAATAGGAAAATGCACCGCCATCGGTAATCAAACTAGTGCAAATAAAAGGGCTGACCTTCAGTATTCTCAGTCCAACTAGATATCGCGACGAACGTTTCTAATTAAGAAGTAATTAAAAGGTATCAAATTTCATAATACACTAAAACACAATTCCCTTTTATCTAGTTGGATCAGGAATGCCTTCCTCGAACTTTATCACTTCGCAAATTAAAAAACTTTGAACTTCTCATGTTTTCCCCTTCCCAAATACCAATTTCTTAAAATTAGCCAAATCTAAGAATCAAAGGTCACATTTCACGTTGCTATGGAAACGCTTGTGAAAATGAGTCTGTTTCTTGATTCCCTCAAACCTTAAAATGGTTCCATAATGATTCCACTGAACCCGTGGCATATATACCACCCCCATAGTTTTTGCAGCCGACATCTTGAAAGCACGCGAGACCCATGCCTTAATATGCCTGAGGAGTTCATCTTCATGATTCTGGTGAGTCCAGTTTTTACAGATTTCCTAGAAAATTAAACTCTCGCCATGCATCAACTATGAACGTATTTTTTTCCACTGGAAATACTCAACAGGATAGAGGGGTTCGCGAATGAACTGGAAGAATTCATATCATTTCGATCTTATATATACGTCGGGTTTTTATATACGAAGCTACAGTTTTAGGTATATTATTAATGTAAAAAACACGCGCATCAAAATTAAATTCCAAAATTTACATAAATCACCGATATGATGTAAACGACAGCAGCACAAGGTGGAATTTTGCCATGCAGTTTCCATTAGTCTTCAATGTTCTCAAACTTGTATGAGAATTCAATAGTTGGTATTATCACAGATAATATAACCATGTCGATGATCCACCGCTTCTAAGGGGGGATTTTTAGCGGCCGACGCGGAAAAGTAGTCGCGGAGATAATAACTTGTACTTAAAACCTTTAAAAAAAAGGCAAAGAAGAACACATTACGATTCTTGTTATTCTGTCACGAGATTTGTTTCCCGTTTCTACGCAAAATTACTCGATTTCCTGTCGGGTTTTGTCTAACAGTTTTATTGCTTAACATAAACATCCTGTTCACTATACATAAACAGTATATAAAGTATATATACTATACTTTATATGATAAAAAGGTAAGGCCGCGTACCTCATCTCTCTATTGCATATATGTGATAGCAGCGATTCCGAGAGTGGTGCCTCCAGCAAAAAAAGCGACCGATGTCCGCTGCATATACTCTAAGACAAAGCATCATAAACAATGGCTATTTTCCCATATTTTTATAGCTTTTAGTACGATCACATTTTAGTAAAAACAAACATTTATATAATGATGATACAGAATAGGAAACATAAAAATACAAGGAGAATGGCCTGCTCATTTTACAAACAGAAGTTATTCATGATATTAATTAGAAAAAAAGGTTAGACGCTAGATGTATTTGTGTAGCCACCATCTCTCCGCTGGATATATTTGTATAGCCACCTCTCAGCTGTGTTTACTCGTGAACGCTATGCTGGCACAGGCGAGATTTTCATGATAATAGAGAGGCACATAACAAAGTTCTATTAGCATAAACAACGGAGAGTGTAGCGCAGGGAGTGTATTGTACAAGCCAGCTTCACTCAATATTATCCCTTTTAGATTGGATTCTAATTTTGAAATTGGAGAAACCCGAAGCAGGCAGTCCTGCAGGTAAGTAGGGAACGTTTGCACTTTTAACAGAAATAACGCGTTGAATATAGTGATTAAGTGCTAGTGTCCAGCGTCTCTTAAGCCTGGAATAATATAATATTGTAATATTAAATTTAAAAAGCCTATCAAGTTACTTTATATCTAAATTTATATCCTTTTTTTTTCATTTTGTTAACTCGATAACAGAAAAATTGGATCTTCTGGAACTTACTACTATAATTAAAGAGGACGTTTTTTTAAGGTAATGTTAATAAGCTGGTTAGTGTAGTAGGTAAGCTCTTATCCTCTATATAGGGCCATTTAATTAGGCAATTTGACTCTCTCTTTGGCAGGCAGGAATTAAAAAAATTCTAATAAGGAACACAATTTGAAACTGTTATATTTGAAAACATGCGGGCATATCTTAGTAGCCCGCTAGTAGCGTTTCCCGTGTGTTTAAGAGGTAAGAGAAACGCGCGAGTGAATTTTTGGCCGCGCGGCAAACGCTTGCTACGCAAGGTAATATCTTAATAATACAAGATATTTGAAAAACATCCATTTTCATCAATGTAGTCCCTTAGCCATTATTTCGCATTAAGGACATTTGCTTGTATTGAGTAAGCAAACAAGTATTTTAAAAGGAAAAGGCTTTACACGATATGAATTATAAAAACTAATAATGTGTATTTTGATCTTTGAGCAATCGAAGTATATAGTTCATATCCAACTCGCGGCATGTGGTAGAATAGTGCATGTTGTTATTGCTATGCTACCAATATTATAACCGCATTAATTATAGAATTTCGGTACATGCAGATATCAAATGCCTCACGGTTGTGCACTGAGTGAACAACTAGCAGCTGACAGATTGTACGAATTCGTACACTTAAGTGAAGAAAAGGATAAAAAAAAAGGATCCAAGAAACTTACCATATTTGAAAAACGTGACTAGTTTTAAGATATCAAGGTAAGAACCTTATTCGTTTATTTCTGGAGTTGGTCTATCTGCAATTACATTTCGATATTCTTAGATAAGTTCATAACAAATAAATACAGGCCTCGCTGTTGTGGTCTGTTAACAAAGAAATAAGGTATTGCCAAACGGTTCTAGAATATTTGTTATGTCTATTTGTTGGCGATTGAATTATTTCACTTAGTCGCAATTGGCGCTTGGCCGAAAAGCTTATGTCAGCTATTCTAGATATGAGTTTATGAGAAGGTCATAGGCTTAGTGGCATTTAAATTTTTTAAGATAAGCCAGTTATGATTTAAAGATTACATATTATTAAAGATTAGATATCTGCCATTACCCAAGCTACCGTTTTAAGGGTGATACGCCGAAGTAGTATATTAGACGACTTGAAAAAGACAATTTTTTTCTTTATTTGGATTCTTGTCTTTTATGGGAGCAAGAATTTATATATCTCCGTATATACTATAATTTTCAAGATGCCTGCAAACCAGCATGACTTGTCTGACTTGTCAATTAAACGTGCAAAAATCTTGACGTTGTCGCACCTGAAAAATGACATTTTAGGCTGTATTTTCTGTGGCGTGGTATAAAGCTTGGTACATTACGCACGGTACGGCCTTTGTCATATGTATCCTGGTGAGTCATATATTCCCTGTCATATATTTAAGGTTTGCTGTCATAGGGTTGTCATATGTTTTCTGTTATTGTTTTTTAATTTTTAAAATGCCTTGATCGTGCACAAATATCTTTAAAATGTGTCATATACATGTTATAGTCATTTGTTGAGGCCTATGAATGATTTGTCATATGCGTCCGTAATGATTCATAAGCTCTCAACGTGTCACGTGCGTCAATGGATTCGCTGTTGATACTCTGCCGACTGTGCCAGCATGTGTCATATGTTCAGCGTGTGTCATATGTTCAGCATGTGTCATATGTTCAGTATGTGTCATATGTTCAGCATGTGTCATATGTTGAGCATGTGTCATATGTTCAGCATGTGTCATATGTTCAGCTTTGCCATATATTCAGGTGGACACATGACATGGGACTGGATCGATTCTTGGCATGTCATATGTGTTTGGTAAGTCTAATGACTACTCCTTAGTTCTGTCATGTATGTGAGTTATGTACATGACATCCCTGACTAAAACACAAAATCAGGAAGCGCGTCATCCCTGTCCGCACAATTGCACTTTGAGGCAAGTTTCAACCTCGCTATTATGTTTTTTGACAACTGTTTTATATATTAGTTTGGCTTCCAATAGTGATACAGATGTGGGAATTCGGTAACCACGAAATTTAACCTTATTCATATTTTGGTGATATATTTGTAATATCTTTTTCATAGGTTTTGAAGTTAATTTCAAACATATGACGAACATATGATCATGTATGACGCGTCAACAAGAAAACATATAATTGTGATGCAAACAACTTCCATATTATCCTACTAAACGTTCTTCTCAAATCATAAACGTGAAGTGGATTTGGGTACGCGGTCTTAGTTTGCATAGATTTTTGGGATTTCATTCCTTCATTTTCTCGACATTAAGTAATTCGTTTGAGAAGCTATCATAAAAACTTAACAGTGTTTTTCATCACGATTTTTCAACAACTCGAAGTCGGTTAAAAAAGCTCGGCTTTGCCTCGTTTTTTCAATCCGCTTCTCGGTGTAATTGGAGATCCTGATGAAATACGCTCTCGCGTTTTTGTTTTATCACTTACAACAACGCAACACATTGTAGAACATCTAACACGAGCAAAATTCCTTTCATTTGAATTCCAAGTTATTTGCAAATTTGGCAGTGGCGTACGCAGCCTACAGGCCTGCAGGCCGCGCCTGTAATTTTTGGGGTGACTTTGGTACAAGTACTGCATCGCATTCGTGAGCTTGGCCTATAGATTTGTCAAATCTATGTATGCCCGAGGCTGTGACTGTGCAACTTTTTAAAATCCTGCGTACGCCCCTAATTGACAGTGTCTAGTGCCTCTAGCGGAGATGCAATAACTTATGGGGAAAAAACATGAACGCAAACACCGCGATTATCTAAAATCATTTCCAATAAAAATACGGTTATAGCTCCTTTAAATGATAAAATTGTGATTAGAAAAGTCAAAAGGCAGGCGAAGTGATTGGTATCAGAATCCACAGCATCGCAGCTTATAAATGTCGTTTAAGACTGCAAGTAACAGAGCGTTTTCTTTTCTGTTAAGCTCAAGTTCTTTGGATAACTCTTTGCAAGGGCGCGCCGTATCCGTTTCATGGGAATTTATAATAATTCTCTACAAACCGGTAGACATCTCGTAGTATTATCTGATTTGACATTAAAATGATTTATAAGCTGCACAGCAGTAGATGGGGAGATAAAACTAAAACATGTTGTTGTCATGCGGAGCTAGAACATTCCAGTGGCTACCCCCCTCGAGAAACCTCAATAAAAAACGTCAAACTGAATTGTGTTCAGAATATAATAACATTCTAGACACCCGTTGTTAAGCAGCAAGCTTGTCAATACATTAAACATATTTAACGAAGAAAATTCATCCTTCTCAGTATCAGGATCGGGCATGTTTTTTAAGGAAAATGAAGAATTATTTTAGAAAAGAAGAATTCATTTGAATACGAATGAATAAAAAGGTTTGAACGATCGGCGCCAAAGAAGATATTAATGCATTTTTCATAGCTAAATCACTTGATTTGACTCCTGTCTAAATTGTCGTATTTTGGTTTGATTCCCTCGCTTTTGCTTCACATATCTATCGATTTGACCCAAACGATTATTTATTTATTCTCCCGCAGTTACTTGTACATGACAGCGAACAACAGACTATGTCCATAAGTGAACCACCTTTAGCGGTTTTATGCATTAACATCACTTTCTACAATTGCATTAACAATTACCATGAAAAAAGTTCTCATTCAAACTCGTATCCATTTGTACACTATACTGTCTTACAACTGCTCTTCATAACTCAATAATTCAGCGCTTAAGGATCGATTTTTTGTTTACATTTGCAAGAAATATTATGTTTTATTTCGTGTTACAAATTTAATGACGGTGATTATCGATTGTCAGTAGACACTATATTTACAGGCGGTAAAGCTGTCCGCATAGTGACGACGGTGGTACAGGCATACTTCACTAATTTGTCACTTTTTAAGCGATAGAGCTTCAGAACCACGATCCCGCCCTCGTTCGACTGATAACACACTAATCACAGACGCGTAATTTGACTTATTACGGACTTGGCCTTTCAAACTCAGCCCTGAGTACGCGAGATTTCTACCCATGTCGATGATAGGTCTACTGTCTTACGACACTGCGATATCGCCAAATTCGTTATCAGTGAAACAATCTGTAGTTTCCACGCGCGAGTATTCAAATTATGGTAACTGTCTGCACAGAGCGTATATCTTGACTTTTGCGAAAAAGGTAGGTTTTCAATTTAGCGATGGTGTTGTGATAGCCGCCAGCGTTTCCTGTGTTTTTCACCCTTAGAAAACGTTTTGTTCACAGTGGATCGAACAAAGGAAAAGCTAAAAAGGGGAACGAAATGTCATCTTTTTCGGAATACAGTCACGAATGATATGTGACGATGTTTATGCTATTTTTGTTGTTCATAATTTTTTTTACATATGTTTGATTAAATGACACTTTTCTGAGAATCAAAACATAAATACAAGAAAGCATATACGGATTCCCGCTCATTACTTTTTCATCAAATCTTGTTAGTATTTCGGCAATTTTCGTTGTCTCCAACCAAGAAGCACAAAGACAAGGTGTTCGTAATTATATACCGTCAAATTTCAATAGTACATATACTGGTGAATAGTGTCGAGCAGAATCATCGACTAGCGCTGAGAAGAAGTCTGTTTCCACGCCAGTGGTTAAAAGCAATCGGAAGAGAAGATTTTAAAAGATAAGAAGATGGGATGGGGCTTTTGTTCTCACTTTACATTGACACCTGTCCATCACAACCTACAAGCGTATGTTGGCTCTTGCATAATAGAACAAGTACAGCAGACTTTAGCTTGAAATGTGCGAAATCAGTGTGTAATCAACATTAGCATGCGGGCAAATACTGTTAGAGGTCTTTCACTTACGAGTGTTAATGCGGTGCGTATGTTCTTTACACAGGATGTCAACCAAGTCAACAGAAGTCGCCGTAAAAGGCGGTAGATGATTATGAGAAAGGAGACGAAAGACTGAGAGAGAAAATTGATCTTGTTCTTACCCATCATCCTTTTATGTCAAAGATCAGTTGTCAGATAAGGGGCCAGCTCGCAGACACCATTGAAACACTCTTACATAATTTGTGAAAGCGAGACTTGCCGCGGTGATTGAAGGAACTGGAGCCTCAGGCAATGAAGAAAACTCAAACAAATTACCAATGTTTACACCAAGCGGCGAGAGACCTTATCTAGCCAGGAGAGCAAAGCACAGACCACGACGGAAGTACGTATTTTGCAGCAGTATCACTCGCTCGTTACCGGCTAATAACACTCCATGGTACAGTGCTGATGTTTCAGGCAACTACAAGTGGCGCGGGGGTAGCGCGCTCAGGCTCGATATTCAGTAAAGCAAGTGTATTCAGTAACATCAACTTTAACATTACCAAGAGGCGATCTCGGAGGCTTACTGCTGACCAGTTGGAGGAGGTACGAGCGAGGGCGTCTACGGCACAGCGGCGGACGGCGGGGGATAAAAGAGTCACATTTAACGTGAGCGGGAGACGATTCCAGACGTGGGAATCTACTCTCAAACGTTACCCCAACACCGTACTCGGCAGCAAGATGATTCACAGGTTTTATGATAACAACCGTGACGAGTACTTCATCGATCGTGACCCTTACTTGTTCAAATTTGTGCTAAATTACTACCGCAACGGCAGGCTGCATTGTTCCCAAGAGGACTGTCCTTCTGCCTTTGAAGAAGAGCTCAACTTTTACGGTTTATCATTGTTCGATGTGAAAGACTGCTGCTGGGAATTTGCGAGCCCGAAAGAAAAAAATATTCTTGTCGAGGAAGACGAGGATTTCATTTTCCCCGGAGAGGTAATCAAATGCGCGGGGGACACCGAGGTGTATTGTGAGCCCAAGTACACTTTAAAGCAGAAAATCTGGAGGATGATCGGCCCATCAAAGACAACAAAAGGGGAGTACTCTTCCACTTAATCTATGGCTTTTTTGTCTTCATCAACGTCTTAATTGTCACGTTAGAAACTCTTCAATGCGAACAGAAAACGACTTGCGGGGAGAAATACGAATCAACGTTTTTCTTAATTGATTCCATTTGCGTGGTGGTTTTCACAGCAGAGCTTCTCGTGCGATTCTATGTGTGCCCAAAGAAGAAAAAGTTCTTCCTTGGTGTTATGAATATTATTGATATACTGGCCGTGATACCCTATTACGTTAGTCTGATTATTGAAAGTTTCGGCGGCGACACTGGCTTCCTACAGGTCCTTAAGGTACTTCGAGTTCTCAGAATTCTGAAACTGACGCGAAACTCAAGAAGATTACGTTGTTTACTCCTCACTTTGCGAAGATGCGCCGTTGATATCATCTTTCTGTATTGTATTTGTTTTTTAGCGATAATTCTGTTTGGAACTGTGTTATTCTATTTACAAGAATCAACTGAGCCCAAGCAATTTGCCAGCATCCCGGAATCCTTCTGGTACATTTGTGTCACATTAATGACTGTAGGGTAAGTAGTTGTCATTGATCTCGACTAATTTCCCATATCCCGCGCTTTATCGAAACGTTCAGTAATAATAGAAAAGGCAGAATTACAAAAGTGATTTTGACTTGTGAAATGAAGCTGAAGTAGCATTTTTCTCTAGGCAAGACTTATATTTTTCCGTTCAATAATTTAGAGACTTTTTTCTTCCCTGCCATGTAGCCTATCGCGATAAACGTGTGTTTTCACATGCAAAAATAGGTGTTATGATGTTTCTTTTCGTTCATATCAGAAAACGAGATGAAAGAATCAAAGCGCAAAACACCGCAATTGTATGTACCGCTTGATTTATCATCTTTCTATGTAACAAATTAATACTTTTTAAAATAATATCGGGAAAACTGAACAGATTACTTTAGCTAGAATACTCGTATTTGCATTTGGATCAGATCAGTTTATTGATTTGTTGTAACATAAAGTAAGTCGACAGGTGCACAGTTTCGTGAAACTACTCCGAACCACAACCACAGAGAGATCTGCCTGGATTATCCAGACCTAATAACAGATGACGGAATATAGTTTCTCTGCTGAATTTAAGTTCCATAGTTATATCAAAATTCGTGCAGTTGCAAGTGCTTTCTCTTCTCTGGTTCCGTTCTCGAAAGGTTGATATATCTATTCAGTTACTTTTAATTCAACTCACTAAGTTCTCGTGATAAGCAAAGCCTTGTACCATGCTACATTTTATCCAATCCTTTCTTTTCACACATCACAGTGTAGGTTGCAAAAAAAAAAAAACTTTTTTCGTATCCGTTTCATTTGGTTTTAGGATTCTCAATTTAAAGTGCTCATTACACGATTTCTTTCAAGATTTTCCTATATACAGAGAAATAAATTTGTAATCTCATTTATACACCCGCCAATGAACTTTTTTATTTGCCCTGTCTAAGTCGGTCACTCTTTCGTAGGTAATGATGTTAAGAGGAACTTAACTATGAGCATTCTGTTTATTTGAAAATCCTCTCGTGTTTTAGTTGTAAATATTCCACTCTTGCTCGAAATTCTTTAATATAAAGTCGGGGGGTTCTACTGCCCACAAACTACACGATAATAAGACGGGAACACAATGAGTTAAACGAGCCCCTTTGCTTAAACAACGTATTTACTCATTTCTAAGGGTATAGACGAAGCTACTGGTATTTTATGAACTGCTGGCAAAAATTACCCTTTTCTTTTTGCCAGGGATAATTTTTCCAAGTGAACACGATTCACGGGTCCATTGTGTACACGTTTATTAATAAGTAGCTTTTATAGTACTAGGAGAACTTCCTTGTATAAAGAAGCCTGTCATTGTATTCAGGCACGTGTTTATTTGCTGCCGCCTTGGAGTCCCACCCGTGGTTCAATAGAAATTCGTCAATTCGCACATGAGGCTCTGTTGTGCTACTGGAATAATTGAAGCTGCGGAAACGCTATAGATTTCCACTTTTCTCCAGCTGGGGGATCACTTCTTGAACCGATGTTTTGAACATTATGATTATCGGTCCGTAAACAAATTAACGCTAATCAAACAAAAACAACTTTAGACAAAATATTACGTTATCTATGCATATTAAGAGAATTTGATAAAAGCATTTGGTTTCGGTCAATAACAACTGAAGATGAAAAAGTAGTAGTGAGGCAGCGTTTTTTAAAGGAAACCAACTTTAGTTATTTATACGTCGTTTAATCACTCAGATGCATGAGGTGTCATGTTTCAACAGTTTACTTTCTCGCTATTTATGAGAAAACAGTCAGATGTGACGATTTCACACTCTTATCACTATGCATATTTAAAAATATCGTTAAACTGATGGATGGGACGTTGTCGCGTGCCATACCCCAAACCACAAAACCTCAGAGATTATTCTTCAAAATATATTTTGTTATTGCTAAACAGGGTAATCATATTGTACTTGAACATACTTAAATGTTTGTATTCACGCGATGGTATTGTTTAAGATATGCAGAGGTTTCAAGTGAAATACTTAACTCATGGCGCAAGGTTTAAGGAATCTTTTACCATTTTCTATAAAAACACATTTTAAAACTCTTATAATCTTATTTAAATTAGATTTTCTCCTTTGGATAAGTTGTAGTCCGTCAGAATTCAATTCTTAAGTGGACTTGAAGGTGTGCCAACGATTGCTTGTAAGTCAGATATTTAGGATTTTATTACCTCTCAAGTCAAACATCGGTGATAAAGCTCGGACACAAACAAAAATCGTCAAGAATTGGATCAAAGAAAACATTTCAAAAACCCTAACGAAGCCCCCTGGTTTGAACTTATCCATCATTAGCTGTATTCACACTAGAGGACGGAAAACTCGTCATGACGGGTTTTTCGTCTGACGAGTTTTCCGTCTGATGTGAATTCAGACGATTTACAGTAAAAAATTCGTCTCGTCCTGGTTTCACACTAAGGTTTCCCATCAAAAATCCGTCTCGTCTCGGTTTCACACTAAGACGAGTTTTCTGTCCGGACGAAGAACTCGTCTCAAACGAGTTTTCCGTCTCTAGTGTGAATACGGCTATTACTGATAAATTAATATCAGTCATTGATAAAAAAAAAACATCTAATATCTCCTTTCTACACTTGAAAAGCATTTAGAATGATATATATAATACACGAAACTACTATACAAAATAAAAACTATTTGGGAAGCGGCCCTTTGAGCCATTCGCCATAATTTTTACGGGTTTTTGGTAGAAACAATAAGAGCGATGGAAATTGCTGAAATAGCTTTGTGACATTCCCGAGCAATTCACTCTACTTCGTCTTATCAATCGTAGACAAAAACTAGCTTGAAACTGAAACCTAAGAGCAGCAGCATTCATGTTAAGTGTCTTGGCCAGAAACGTCAAAGTAAGAAGATACTACAAATCACACTTCGCTGCTACAAATAATGCGAAATTAATTGCTTTTTAGCTGACGAGCCATTCCGCGCATACTAGCATATAATATATAACTAGGGGCCTTCAAGAAGTCGGCTGCGCAGTGATATGTCAGCTCTGGAAAAACGTATAAAACTTTAGAAGGCGTCCTTTTCAAACAAGGCAAAATATTCAGACGCGAGGGATACAAATTACGAACCACACCCTTCGGTACTACTCCAACCCCTATGATGTTTCATAACCAATTAACTTGGAAAAAGCTCTTTTCTTGCTCTCAATTATATATACTAGCCAACTGTCTAAACGCAATATAAGCTGTCTAATGCACAGCCTCAAAAACTCTTTAAGTGAATTAAAATGATGGTTTTCCTATTCCTTTTCCACTTTAGTCTAATTCGTCTAATTCGAAACGTGAGGTTCGTCAGTATGGATCACCAACAAAACCGGAATGCCAATTTTAATTTTCAGTATTTCTCTTCAACTCACGATATGAAAGCACAAGCGAAGGCAGATTTCGTGTGAAAAAAAAAACACTAGTCAAAACGTGTGAAAACTAGCGCTGTAGACTGTAACACTGTAGGCTATTGCAGCAAAATGCTGTTGACAAATTGTTAGTTCTTTCTTTCAAGTAGTAAATATGTTTAGCAATTCAAAGATGCTCAATAAATCTCCGTTAGCGTAGGCTACAACCTCAGCTATATTGCCTGCACGTCATGAACGTTTGAATTTGTGTAATTGCGGAGGTGAACAAAATTCATATAAGTAATCACACGGCCTATAGGACCTTTTCACAGGCTTTTCACGAAGCTATCTTTAGAACGGCTCGGACCTACTAACAATTCAAGTCTCCAAATTTGTTTCATTCGGCGTGTAATCTGGTGCATTCTGCCGTGTCATTTCCCTAGAAATTCACTAAAAACCTGATCTTAAAATAAACTTGGCAAAAGAGGCACCTCAATCACATATCTAGGGTGTCATATATATGATTTATATTTTATGATTCATATATATGATTTTACAAACAACAACAACTGCGACGACAACGATAGGCTGGATTATCAACCCACGTTGTGAGCCCGCGGTCTGTCCCCAAAACACGGCTGGAACACTGATCTGGCCTTTGTTCCGATCAACCAATCAGCTACGAGCGTGCCCAATTTTGGGGGGTGAGTACGCTGACCGAATACGAAGGCTCAACGGCTAAACAATGGCGGACGGAAAAACTGGCAAAACTGCCTTGGATTCTTTCAATATCGAATGCTTTCGCGACTCTCAATCACAAGCTGCAGCACTTAAGAATTTGCTTGGAGGCAGTTATGTTATGGTGTTGCAGACTACAGGCTTCCATTTTCTACGCTTCATGATGCAGTGTGACGTCAATAACAAGCTAGGGAGACCACTGATCCAGCCGTTTGTTGGGGCGAATCACAGACCGATACAAACAACGACTGAACACGCGAGCCTACGACAACGATAATGATAATAATGTGCTGATAAACCTAGGGCAGGCTTGAAGGGCCTGACATTTTATCGTACACACACGAGGAGAACTAGCTTTGCAATAAGTTTGAGTTTCTGATGCAATGAATGATGTAAACAAAACAAAGCAATGCATTATGGGCAGAGTGTCGCCCCATGTAAGGTAATCCAGAATCCGGAATCCAACTTTTTGTTAGCTTTGGAATCCGGAATCCGTAGAATGGAATCCGGAATCCATTAGCAGGAATCCAGAATCTAAAGGCCTTGAGAATCTGGAATCCAAGAATTTATTCAGATAAAGAAATATTGGAATCCGGATTCTTTGAGAATTATGGAATCCGGAATCCATTGGTATGGAATCCGGAATCCAGTAGGTTGGAATCCGGAATCAAAGGGCTGGAATCCGGAATACAAGATCTGCTTGGATTACCTTACATGGGGCGAAGAGTGAGACGGCTCTTTTAAGCCCCCTGTCTTCGTGCAAACTGCAAATGGCCATTCAGTGATTAATACTGCCTCACCTGTTTGTTTCCAGGTATGGTGATGTCGTGCCCCGTTCCATTGCTGGTAAAATAATCGGTAGCGTTTGCTGCGTGTCCGGGGTGGTGCTACTAGCACTACCGATCCCGATACTGCAGGAAAAACAGGTTCCGTGTACGCTGGAAGCCGTCAAGTCCCGGCATCATGCCCGTCATCACCCGATACCCGAGCAAGAGTGCGAGGAACCACTGCTAGGCGACGAGGAGCTGAGGGTGATCACCAGTAACAGGAACTCAGGGTGTTGTTCGTCATTTAAGCAGCACTGCACCAAGGCTAGGAAAGTGTTTATAGAAAATAAAGAAGTAAATAGTTGAGAATAGGGATACTATATTATATATTTTATTACTTATACCGACGAGCTAAATTAGGCGAGGTTAGGCGAAATAGGGAAATATGAACCAAGACTGAGCTTGTACCTCGTTGGTTCCAAGACAGATTTACCGAAGTTGGGGGAAGATGCTTCAAAAAAGACATTTAAAAGCTTAAAACCGATCCAACTGCAAACGGGTACCGAAGATAGGTTTTTACACAGAATGGACGATTCCAGCTATAATGAATGTGCGTGACACATGTCGGTAGTTGTGTTACATTTCACAAATCAAGTGCCTTGTATGGACGTTACATCCTGGTAGTTGTGTTCCATTCTAAAGAAAGTAGAGCGCGCGCGCTTATAGCTGGAATTGACAATTAGTCTATATGATGAGTAGGAATGTAATCAATAGTTTAAAAATTAATGAAAAGTTTTTTAATATGTAGCAAAAAAATTGCAATTGCGCCTTTAAGATACAAAGACATTAGAGTTTTAATATTATAATGATAGGGATAGGCAATAAATAAAATAATTTCAGCTTCAAGAAACACGGAGTTTAGCAACCAATCAGACGAACAGAAAATATGTAGGTGACCGGCAGGTATTTAGCAAAATCTCCTGTGAAATAGCTCTTCATACCTTAAATGACAACACGCTACTAATGGGCCACGCAAAATGTTTCACCATTCGAACAAAAAATGCTAGCTGCATACTAGTTGGCATATAAGCTGCAACCATATTAAAGTATGCGCTAATACCCGCATTACAAACATCCAAACACGCTGAAGCACGCCGTATCTGTGGCTACACTAGCCGAGTGAGGCGAACCAAGATGTCTCCAGCAAATGTAGTCTAGTCGAGACATTACACTTGTATTAGCAAACTATGCATCCCAGAAGTTGAAAGGTCTCGAAAACCTGCAAAAGTACCACCCGGTATCATCTAACCGGCTATTTCATGTTTTGCGTTCAACTCGAAGGAATTGGTGGGACTTTAGAAGATCGGAACCAGCCCAATTAACACGACGGAAATTTTGCAATCAATGTCGGCCCGCTGAAGTGGCCGAATCCAGCGTTTTGGTTTGATTGACGGCTGAACATCGCCAATCGTCCATCGCAACATTGAATTTTGAGGTCGCGTAGCAATGCATACAGTGGTAATTTGCCGAATTTTGAGATTTGATTCACTCTTTTCTCGGCATTACATTCATTCAATTGAGAAGTAATATCAAACACTAGATAGTGTTTTTCATTAGGATTTCAAACACTTCGAAGTCGGTAAAAAAAAACTTTTTTCAACCCACTTCTCAGTGCTTGACTCCTGATGAAACACGCTCTCTAGTGTTTGATATATAACATGAGACATTTGACAGACCTAGTTATTTTTAGAATGGTTTTACCGCTACTAGTAAAGCTTTGTTTTTCTAGCCAATCAAATTCGTTTTATCAGTAGGTTTAGAGACGCCCGTCATTTACAACCGATATTCATGTGCCAGCACTGCAGAATGTTTAGCGATACAAAGATGCTCAATAAAAGCATGTTGTTTTCTGCTATTGTTGCTAATTATTATATCAATTCGTGACCGCAGCGGCATAGAAACAGGACTAAATACCAATCTAAAAATAACTAGGTCCGCTTTATCAAGAATATATATCTGAGGAACGCCCCTATTTATGAGCCTGTGTATCACATTGATTTTTATTTATCATTGATAACTTTTGTACTACATTCATAGGATGACATGGAACTTAACCCTGGTCCCTCCTCTAAAAAGAAGTGCGGTTATTAGAAGCAGATCTCTTCTAAAATTTACTACGATGATCACCCGGTCTCACGAAATAGTTTTGAGCGGACGGTCCAAAATTCGTTGTATGTTAACACGATGTTTGTGGTATGTCCAAACAGAACCATAAGAGTGTCGCCTAAAAAAAATATGGCCTGCTCAAAACAATGTGTACAAATTCAAACGTACGTGTGAAAATACAGAGTACTAAACGGCTCGGTCCGAACAGGACAGTTGAGTGTCCCTCACGCTTCCCAGGTCCGAAAAGCCTATTTTGACGGGCTGTTATTATAACCGGAGCCATATCATTGCAGCCTTTATCTCTTTCTCTGATGTTTTTGTTTCAGTCTGAAGCGAGCTTGATAAAGATTAAACATTATTCTCGTAAGATGGTTCCTACCCTCTGCTTTCGCCGCGCGCTCTGCTTTGTCTAGCGTAAAACGCGCGCAAACGAGACGGATTAAGATCGGTTATGATGGTATAAATTCTCAAATAAAGATTATAACTTTTACTAGAAATGGTATGTCTTGATAATGCTTATGACAGATTATCCCTGAATATGGAGTAGTTTTATTTCTTTTAATCTGAAAATGAACTGGGCATGGAAATTCTGTTTCCGTCGGGTGGGCGTGTAACCAGAGGGGCTTATAGGCGAGAAGCTCTATAGCTAGAATATACGGCTAATAAGCGATATGATCTTCTATAAATTACAGAAAAGATGTTAGTCAAGAAGGCTGTGACGGATATCTTATTTTCTGAGTTCATGACATAGAATGAGTCGTATCGTCGGCGAACGCAAGTGCTTTCTCAGACTTCGTGTCGTGCTTGGTAATTTTGCGGAGACATCCAATTTGCGCTGTCTTGAGAATGTAAAACCGGCTGCTGTGTAATATCTTTTGTTTCAAGTTCACAGGCATAACGATAGCGTCTAATATGCAAAGAGACCTGACTTACACACCGATCATTATTCAACTATAGTATGAACTTGAGGTTTTTCCAACAAGAAACGAAAGTTTGCATGTAGAATACTACGACAATTACAAGTGAGTAATTACGCCGAAGGACTAATTATCTGCTGAGCCGCTTAGTGCGTTAATGGCTGTCAATCAAACTGAAAATCGGGAAAATAATACGTTCCCTTGAAGAGGTAATGCTATAAATCATCAATATCTCACATTTTCATCGTTTCTTGAGCAGATGGGCTCAACGATATACTTTAGAAATACTATTAAAAGAAACAAAAAGACAATTCATTACAATTCGTTTAAGCAGAAATCCATTTAACAATTTTTTGACGGGGTTTCAAAAGTCTACACCACATACTGCGTCTTGACTGCCAAAAGAACAATGAATGGCAATTATAGAGTTGTATTGCTAATTGATTTGAAGAGATACTCGGTGAGATTAGCATGTATATTAACACATATATTGTCGTTTGTTCTAGCAACCAGTTCCTAAGCTATTATTTACTCATAACACCACACCTTTGGATTATATTGGACGAGCATTTTATCAATTGACGTTGGTTTTGGTATTTCAAGGTGAGATAATTTCCCTTATTTTGTTGAAATTTAAGAAAAATACAGAAATTCCTTTGCAATTGTCTTTTAGCAATCAAGAAGAATCTTCAATTATTTTCGTAGAGAGAAAGAAAAGTAGGCTACTGGTAGAAAACGGGTATTCTACGTTGTGTTACGATTTACCTACTGCAAATGAACTTTCGGTGGAACTTTTGATGTAAGCCGATTACCCACTATAATAGTCTATTTATCACTCTTTCTAAAACGCACGACATTTACTTCTTATCGCATCTAAAGTTTGGAGCCATTTTGCTTAATCACAGTTCGCCTTAAATTGCTCTAATAATCGCCTTTTCTCGTGACCAAAGTTCACATTATCGTATCTCGCAACACGACTCCCATTCTTCTTAAATCGTCTTATCACGCGGTGAGTTAATACCCCAAAAGGAATCATATAAGCCTACATTATGTGTATATAACGTAGTGCAATACGAGGTATTGAACAGGTAACACTGTATTTGCTTTATCTTTCTTATTGTGCATGTTATGTCCAGTTATAATGAGCGAAAAGATGCAATGAGCAAGTAACGTTTGGGTTGCTTCACGGTTGTTTCAACAAAATGTTATAAAATAAGACAGTAACATTGTACTTGCCTTTATCTTTTATAAAGCATGTAATGTCCATAATCGGCAATATGAGCGAAAAGATGCAATAAGTATAGGAAATCATACGACTTTTCTCGATCAATTTGGAATTTATTTGCACGAGTGGGTTTTTCAAAAAGTATCAAAATTGCACGAGCCACAGGCGAGTGAAATTTGAGCTTTTTTAAAAACCCACGAGTGTAAATAAATTCCAATTGAACGAGAAAAGTCGTATGATTTCCTTTTAATAATACACCTGAAAAAATTATAAGGAGTCATTCACAAATCTGCTTACAAACTGAACAAGCCGCACGCATTTTTCCTTGATTTAAATCTGGACTGAAAACCTGACAGAATTTGAGCATGAACAAAAACAAAAGTTTCCATAATATAGCTCTATGATATCAAAATATTTTGTAATCCTATTAGCATTTCAAAAGAAATTTTTCATTTTGTTAACCATTTTTGCACTTTGTTACCTTTTTTGGCACTTTGTTACCTAAAAACTGCACTGCTCTCAGCCAATCAGAATGCAGAAATTTTTTCATGCGTATTATTAGGAAGATAACTCTGGGTATAGCGTGCTTTAACCAAGAAATTCTGCTTTGGTCTGAAACGGACACTGCGGATGGGGCCAGACAGGGGTTGAACCTCAATGCCTCAGGTACCAGAAGGTTGTGTTCGGCTTTTTTGAAGTATTGACAACGAATTCTTGAATGATTTCAGTGTATAAAAGATGATAATTAGACTCCTAGAAATGAGGCGGGGCAAGGGTTAACTGCGAACCAAACAGCGGTTCAACTTCAACTTGAAGCATGATTCCTTCGGTAATGAACAACAAAGAGAATTGTTTTCTTTATGAAGACCCAGCACAAATGCCGAACTTCAGTCGAACATCTTCCTGTCGATCTTTTTACGTTGCAAAGGAAGCCGCTTCATTGTGGTTTTAAAAAACACCTTTCTTGAATTCTGACGTGATGTTATTTTGACGATAAGCAGGTCGTTGAAAAGTCTCGCCTAACTATAAAAATAATTGCTTTCCATAGTTGGTGCTTGATTTCAGTATGGCCAACTTATTTTGATTATTTTTGAAATTGTATGTGAATTGTTTATATCGGAAAATTGTCTGGAATAAGTCGTTGAGTCAGATCGTTGGTTGCACATTTCCATTAGGGTAATTTAGTTTCTTTTTAGAATTAAAAATAACTTTTTAAAATAAAGTGATGTTTTCGCAATATTGAAATACCAGCACGTAACCACTTCGATCAATATCTCCTACAAAGCCATCAAACTTATCTCCGTCTTGATAGTTTGAATACATAAAAGCATTCACAGTTCTGACCAAACAATGCTCTTTAAGAGCGGGGACTTTTTTCCCAATGGGATAGAGCATATTTCAGATGTGTCGAAAAGGAAACACAAAGTAAATACACATAACCAACCAGAAACGAAACAAATTCAACAGCCAACCAATCAGGAGACAAAGTAAATACACTTAGCCAATCAGAAACGAAACAAATTCAACAGCCAACCCATCAGGAGACAAAGTAAATACACTAAGCCAATCAGAAACGAAACAGATTCAGTCACCAACCAACCATAGTACGACTAAGGATTAGTCGAGAGTAAAGAATATAAAATATCATCATCAACATCTTCATCATCATCAAACTGTTACACTTTATGCCTTTTATGACAGTGGAAATTTTAATCATCTACAATCAAAGCTGATATGTATTTCATCGCAATTGGAATTATTATTATTACAGATCCCTACACGCAGTTCGTATTTTAATGCCGAACGCAAACTACATAAAAAGGAGCAGTTGACTGGGCAATCAAAGAACCGCCATTTTGTCAGCCTAGAGAAACACCAAGAAAAAGCATCCATTTCCATTGGCTGATTTAGGGGATAAAGTGCAATATTTTCGATTGACTTCGGTAAATTAAATTTTGTGCAATATGTTTTTTTTTAATTTCTGAATAATGACATACTTCCATTAAGTAACGGAACATTGCCGGAGACCTGCCAGTCCAAAAGGTATAACGGTGGAGCTGTATTGTATGCTGCAGATTTTTTTTTTTTTTGCTATTTGAATTCGCTGTTAAAAAAGCCGGAAAGCATATTAAAGACACATGGTCACCGAAAACATCAAATCTTCAATTCTAAATACTAAGAATAACATCTCACAATATTAACATCTTACTAGTGAAGAATGCTTTAAACATGATATGGTAAAAATTGGAGGACATTTCGATGTAGGATTGAAAAGATATTCGCAGATTATAATAACAGCTTACATGAGGTAATTTGACATTTTTCAAACGCACTAAATTTACAATCTTTATTCGCTCAAATCTCAGGCAGCCATCCTTCATTGTAATCGCCTGAAATTTTTCCATACTGCTCCCGTTTAACAAAAAGCATTTCGATTTCACAGATTTCAGAGAATATTTCTGTATTTTGCACAAATAGCTATGTTCTTGATTTTTAGGTGTTCATGATACTTTATACCGTATGTTGGTATCTTGTGTAATATAATAAAGGTTACCCATTCCATTTTGCAATTGCTTTCTTCTGCGCTTAATGTTTTTCGATGGCTGTTGTGGTTATTTCTTAACTCGTTGTTTAAAAGTATTTCTCCAACTCTTAATGTAAAACAACGATGCGGCAAACAAAGAAATGACCCCTAAAAAGCTATGATCAATGTTTCAATTTTCACGGTGGAATGTTTCGAAAGGTTTAGTAGAAAACGCACGAATCTGAAAAAAATACTTTTATAGGTCATTCCGGATGAAGTTAAAAACCTCTATTCAAATTCCTAGAAATAAAATATGGCTTCATGATTTCGTAGTAAAAGTTAAGAAGTTAGCCGCCCTCTGAAATTTGCATTAATTCCCGCTGTTGACAGTGTTTCACTGGAGCGACGGCTTAGATAAATGAAAGAGTGCTTTAATTTCATTTGCATTTCACTGATTATGACTAAAACATATATATTATCTTGATTCCGGTTGCTTATGTATATAAAAATCAACAAAACTTTTCTCTCAAACTATCGTTACAATGATCTACCTAATGAATTATAAAGTACAGAAAATGAGTTTTAATTGATGGGGGCAACACTGCACGCATTGTCATAGTGTTATGGCACCTAGAACAACTTACATCGTGTGGTTTGTAAGAAGACCAGGATTTGAATGAATGTCACTGAAATTTAGCTGTTAGTTTCTGCTACCACAAAGTATATGCCTAGTTCAAGTCACCGCGACTTTGGCATTAACCCCGTACAGGAGGGAACTACAAGCTGACGTCGGATTGTTCCTCATCTAACGAAGGTGAGTGTAAGTTTTCTTGACAAAAGTCATGCGTTCAGTAACATATTGAATATAATAGTTAGATTCTTCCTTATGCATTATCGAGAAATGGTAAAAGGCTCAATAACGTTGCGTTGCGTGCATAATTTAATGGCTCTTGAACTGCACTTAAACTTGCGACGCACATTGCAAAAAAATGTTACTACTATTGATTAAAAAAAAATAGCCGCGAGATGTATTTTATTAGCGTTTATGTAGCCTAGTGAGATATTTTAATGTGCCTAAAAACTGATGCCTAAAATTGTTCCGCAAAAAGCCTCACATTCTAGAATTCGTATCTTGTCAACAGCTGTTTCGATAGCGTTTGTTTAGTGCGCGTAATGGGCGCTGGACCGCGTTTGACTTCTTCACCTTCATTTAACACTTCTCCACGGGAAATCATTAATACTTAATATAGTAACAAATTGTTACAGCGATAAAATTAAAGTTTTAAAATCAACGAAATGAGAGGTAATTTATCAATATTAATGACTGAAGCGAGTTAGAGATGAACAGATCTGTTATGGTTGGTCGCAGGAAATTGTACAAATAAGAATATAGTTTCACAATAGCTCGAAGGCTAATCAAAAGTAAGGGAGAAATTACCCCGAAACTCGTTTTTCCTATCCACTCGATAGGACTGATGATAGCCCAGCTAACTACAGTAAAGAGTAACCTTTAAAGGAGGGGTGTCACACTCTTTATGTACACTTTCGGTGATGACAAAACATCCTATTTATTAAAAAGTTACTTCTTTTTGCCATAGCCCGCTAGCCCATTCTATAAGCTTTCCAACGATATATAGGTTGACATGTTTTGGCTAAACTATGGACGAGTATGATTTTTTTTTCGAGGACGTGCGCGAAGGTTCTCAGTAACCTTAACAGCCAAAAAGCCAAAATCCTAACGGTAGGCTTCGTGGACCCATTAAAGAGCGGATGGAAACGGTTGCAACATGAGTTTTGGAATCTTGCTGGGATGAACAGTTTTCAAAGTTTGAGCTTACATCAAAATTTGTATGAAAATCGCGGGTGGTCTTGGCGATATGTACAACTTACCTGCATTGCCAGAACTTCAGCCATTGCTTATTAGGCTAGTATCAAGTGGAATTATAGCGATTTGGGGACGATTGCATACAAAATTAGAGTTGTATTTACGAATGTATGCAAGTGAGCGTGACACAGCCCCTTTAAATCATTTCACGTCACCCGCGAAATCTAATATGAATTCTCCTTAACTATAGCAAACCATTTTGCCTATATGATAGATAAGAGGTTTAGTGCTTTTTTCCTCGACCTCCTGACTGCTTGAGTTATAAGGAACTGTGGGTTATCTCTATGTTATCTGTAAGTATTGTCCTGTTTCGTGAAACGAAGATTCGAAAATAACAATATATCCTCAATCAATCCAATGTTTTTCAAATAATGCGTAATCTTATGTCGGAGATGGCATGACTAGTTTTACGGGAAAACTAGGTGGTCTGCGTCGGCGGAGACGTGAACATGAACAACAACCAAAGGTTGAGATTTATGTTAAACGCTGTGGAAAAAAGGTGTTTTACTGACGTTTCGAGCGTTAGCCCTTCGTCGGAGCAAAAAGACGAAGGGCTAACGCTCGAAACGTCAGCAAAACACCATTTTTCCACGGCGTTTAACTTAAATCTCAACCTTTGGTTGTTGTTGTTCATATGTCGGAGACGGTTTCCGCTGTCTACACTCGTAAACTCTGTTGTCAAAGCTGGGAAAACATTCTTAATCTCTGGGTAGCCATATCCTCTTAATTTATATTTAAAAAATATCATGTGGTTGACGCTATTCTTAATGACAGATAGATAGAGACAGACAGAGATAGACAGCATTGCCTGCGCAATCAAAATTAGGAGAAGAACGAAAAAGAGATCGTAGGGAACAAACAACAAACAACTGCATTCCAAAAGATAATGCCAAACGGACCAAAAAATATGTTAGATTCGAATCTTTTAAAGTCCAGCATCAGAATTAGTTGTGGAATCGAATATTTGTGTTGTCGGGACGTTTACATCTATTACTTATTAGAGCTTGGTTTTTGACGACTCAATCCAAGCAAGTATATAAAAGTGGTAGGTTTTAGGCCAAAGCTTATATAAAATGGTAAGGTGTTGAGAGGCTTGGCCGAGTATTTACGTACAATTTCCTTGCAGATGGGACCCGTTAACTTATTAGACTCAGACGTTTAGTGTACAATATCGATGGAACAATACAATGGGCGATTCCAGCTATAACTGCGCGCGCTCTCCTTTGTTCAGAAGTGCTCAAGCCGTGTCCCACAACTACCAGAATGCAGCGCGCGCTTTCAGTGTGTTCGACAAATATCCCACATCTACTGACATGCAGCGCGCGTGCGTTATAGCTGGAATCGTCCATTGCGTCAGGGATGTTGTACACTTGTCTATATTAATAGGATCTGAAAATGCGGCACTCTTTTTAACCACGCTACAGAAAAATGCAGGTAAAATTTTCTCAGCGCAGGCTGAATCAATAACATCTGGAATATATAACGATTTTCCTGCTCTGTCTGATTGGCTGAACTTTAATCTACGGAGCCATAACCAAAATAAAACTCATCGTCCAAATAATTTTGCAATCTGTGTATTGAACATTTTCAATGGGTGGCCCTTAAATTGAAAATGTAATGATAAAACAATGTTGCTTTTATTTCTGTGATAATGACCGACAGCGACAGGGAAAAAAGTCCAATATTTCAATTCCAAATCTATTTCTTTCAAGCGCATCCGTGATAACGCAACGCTAATTAAAAAAGAAAATGTGTGACATACTTCTTCGCAGACAATGCTCGAGATTTGATACGAAAAAAGGAGCCATTCTTTACTTCTTTGTTCTGCTAAATCTCATCGGAAAGCACTAAGTTTTGTTTGGATGTCCTAAAATGAACGAGCATAGCTGAATCTATACAAAGCGATTACCGGATGGATGGATGTCCTAAAATGAACGAAGCATATCTGAATCTATACAAAGCGATTACCGGTCATTAATTTGCTGCCACTAACCTCGCTGACAAAAAAACGCTGAGCAAAATTGCTTTGACATAAGCAATTAAGCGTATTTCATTTCATGTAATCGTTTTTCTCTTAGCGTCCATCAACCATAGGAAAAATAATCATTCATTTTCTGTCAGTCACTTGCACCAACAACGGAGGGTAAAATAGATAAATTGTCAGCCTTAATGACATCCTTGCCTGCTATTATTGCTCCAGGCTAAAACTATTGTTTGGTTCTCGCCATGACAGAAAACAATAATATTTTGGCCTGACAGAGAATTTGCAATTTCATTTGGGCTTTGTTTGTCTACCGCAATTAAAATCTTATTTCCAAAAATTGAAAATCCTCTAGAGTCAAGTCGGTCACAAGCCGTCACTTTTTCTTTCGATTGAATCGAAAAGGCAAGTGTGCGCGGTGGAAGAAAGAAACAATAACAGCAAAAGGACCAGACGCCGTACAGGTATGAGAGTACATTTACGTTTTTTCAAGCCAACACGTCAACAATTGTATTCTCTAAGGAAGGTTTTTATCAATTCCTTAATCCCGTGTGTTATGTCTGAGCAATATAAACACACTAGCTTGTTGTTTGCTTTGACCTGTTTTCTCTCAACTGACTTGCAAAAATAATTGAATAACAACTCTTTCGAGTTTATCATGAATATAACCTATAACATTTAAAGAAATGTAAAAAACCGAATTCCATGTAATACCTGAAAGCGTACGTAACGTTTTTTACTATTCGTGCCCATGCTGAGTATTCGTATTTTTCCAAACGAAATGTTCCCTTCCTCCACTTGAATGTATGACTATTCAGACGTGTTCTTTCTGAAGATGATGGTTGTAGCTCCGTTCTCAAGGTGTACTTTTATTGTCGCTTTGCAGACAGAAATTTCAAAAGGGGATCTTGCCTTTTCCTTGACGCTATAAATTTACAATTAATGCATGCAGAGATGTGTTGTTTGATTTGTACAAAGATAGAACCATCAATTAATTCAAAACGCCGCCGTTTGGAAAACAACACTTACAACAGCAACAATAACAAGGAAAAAACAGAAAAAGAAACAACTTCATGCAAAAAGAAACACTTCAAATACGTTTTCAAGGCTCATTTAAATTTCATTCATTATATAGATTCCAATGCGAAGAAAATTAACGGATGTTTCAACGTCCTGAAAGCTATTATCCAGTAATTTTGGATGTTTCCCTTCACTATCCCAGCAAATGAGAGCACAGCGGTTCCTAGTGTCGTAGTTAACGATGATTTCCTGTAACTACTGCTGATAATAGATATTTTATTATTTATACGCCATGGAGACCGCAAAAGTTGGTTTCGGGTTTTCATAATAATTCCATTCACTAATCTGGCAAATTTTAAAATATTAGCTGTGCGAATTGAAGGAATAAATTATCGCACGACTTTGCTCCCTAGAATATTTCTAATTTTGGCAAAAGTGCCACTAAGTAGCTCCGGTCCTATTAACGCCAAAGCTTTTATGACTGATTACTTTTTACTTTGACTCTAGAATGTTTGGCATACTCTATCCTTTCTGTCGCCAATGGCTAAATATCAAACAGCATGTTGCTAAAAATTCCATTTCCTTTCTCGTGTACCTACTTGTCCATATATTTTCTATCATTTTTCATTCAAACATTTTCCAGCTTCTAATTGGTTGAGCGCCACACCAGCGAAGTCTCGATGTTTTCATGGAGGAAAATGTCCCTCAAGTTTCCTCCTGGCAAAAAGGCCAGCAGATAAAATTTTTCCCAGCACTCATACTTACAAAACAGAAATACCTGCAAGCAGGAAAATAAACCGTTTCATGATTTTAAGAAGGGGGTGCTCGTTGTATGATCCCGGTGTGTTTAAAGGCGAGAGACTTATGCCATCGATGTAGATAAGTTGAAATTGTACGTGTGACGTCACGCACGATTCAGACATTGAATGAGTAATAAAACAATTAAATGTTTGAATGAATAATAAAATCAATTAGTTGAATTCATTAATTTATAAATATTCAAATTACCATTTGGCGTATTCGGCGCCATAACCATTCTCGCATTTTTTGGATGCCCGGCTTTGGAGGAAATACGTTTTCGATGGAACTGTTTAATTCCTTCATGAAATACTTCTTACTAATAATAATTACTTCTTATATTGCGCACCTATCTGTATAAATAACGTGCATATTACATTATCTTAAACTATATACAATACTGATAATTAAAATAATTTAAATATCTAATTAATATAAATATAAATCGATAATATGGATAAATTGAAAATAAAATATGATACTATTGTTAATACATTTTAGAATTAATTATCTCGTTTAAAATGCCCCAGGCGTTTGAAATAAATTTTAAACATAACAAGTGATGTGTGTACATAGAGTAGCAGAGCAAAATACATTATATAGAGGATATTACATGGCCGCGCGGAGATACGAATTTTATCTTCGAGTGTTGAAAATTTATCTCACGAGTGAGCGCAGCGAACGAGTGAGATAAATTTTTAACACGAGAAGCTAAAATTCGTATCTCCAAGCGGTCATGTAATGTTCTGTTTATTATATAAACATCAATGAAATACCAAATTCAAATTTTATTTGAGTTAAGCTTAAAAATCGAGCATCCAGCAAAGGCAAGTGTGATATTTTCACATGTGAAAATAACATGATATTTTCACGTGTGAAGATATCAAGTTTTCGCGCGGAAGATCACCTGGTATTTCATTGGTGTTTATATAATAATAATAAGTTATTCGAGTGGCAAGTGACAGCAAAAACATAAACGATAGCCTGCCAGTCGGCTCTCCAGTGGGTTTTTTCGGATATTTTGGGTGCTTACCATTGGTCACGAAAAACCGGTAATTTCGGTTGGGATTCCAATGGTACAGTCGATGTTTCGGTCATTTCGGTTGGTACGAGAAGTTCAGCTTCAGATGTTGTCTCGCCATTCCAGTTGGAACGAACCGATCGGAATGGTTTGTACCATTGGCAATCCAACGACAGAGCGGAAATGACCAAAAATGAAATGTCTAACTTCGCCATATTTTAATGTATAAGCTCAAGATTCCGTATACAAAGAGTTTCTATGACCAAAAGCTTAATTCCAAATTTTTAAGAAATTTGAAGAATATGAATTTTAGATACGACTGAACAAAGTTTGCATAATTCCTGATCAAAGTACTAATTCTCCCATAAAATGGTACAGAAACCAACGTTTAAGGCCTAATATCTCAAAGACGGATCCATTAGAAAAAAGTCATTTTTGATATTTTGTTTTTAATCAGACAAGGAGTCTGTATGCAAAAAATCAAGCTTATCTGAGTTAACCTGACCTTATTATTTGAAATTTAGTGATCTAAGCAGGTCATTTCCGCTCTGTCCAATCCAACCGGTTTTATGACCAAATAAGGTAGCCGATCCGAACCGAAATGCGAATAAGCGAATGGTAAGCGCCATTCCACTCGGTATTTCATCATAAACGGCATGGTTTGTACCATTTGACGCTGATCAAACCAACCGGTTTTCCTTGACCAATAGACCCTTATCACGCTTATATATAGATTAGCCACTGGCTAAAAGCGGAGCTCCTGGTTATAAAATTTTCTGTGTGAATGAAAGGATTCCCATGTGTACATGGTTTATACTATACTATACTTCATTTCGCTCACCTAGTGACCTTGACAAACACTACCAAGTTTGGTTGCTTTAGAGTCTTCCCTTCACGAGATATTAATTTTTCAAGCATAGATGACGTCATCGATGACGTCATATCACGTGACCACCTCATTTCGCTCATCTGGTGGCCTAGACTACACTACCCAAGTTTGGTTGTTTTAGAGTCTTCCCTTCACGAGATATTAATTTTCATGCATAGATGACGTCATCGATGACGTCACATCACGTGACCACTTCATTTCGCTCATCTGGTGGCCTAGACTACACTACCCAAGTTTGGCTGTTTTAAGTCTTCCCTTCACGAGATATTAATTTTTCAATCACTGATGACGTCACATCACCCCCTTGCACCCCCCCCCCCCAAAATATCCCAAGTATGGTTGTCTTAGCATGTTCCCTTGAGGAGATAATTTTTTCTTTGCATACCACAGGGTTCCCATGTGTACACAGACGGACGGACGGACGACGGACGGACGGCGTACGCTATAGGTTTAATACCAGAATAAAGAAAAAATCATATCTCCCGAAGGGTTGCTTCTATAGAAGCCAAACTTGGACAAACTTTCAAAGACCATAAGAGGAACTCTACACCAAAGTCACGTGCCCTTACGTCATCAATGACGTCATCAAAATGATCCATAATGCCCGTGACGTTCAAAAATCAACTCGATAGTATACTATACGTTTTTCCCTTGGGTATGGTGCTCCGCTTGCGCGGGCCTTCGGCCCGCGCTGGAGCTCCGCTAATATGGTTTAATGATATCTTATAGTTATCAGGAAACGAAGTCTAGTATTCAATTCAGCACATCCGTATTAGCAAAACTGCAAAGTTTGGCGAAGATTGGTTGAATACTTTGATGTTTTTTTTCCCATACATATTTATTTGTAAAAAAGTATTCCAGAAAGCTAACCTTTCAAAATTGATATCTCAGCCAGTTTTCGAGTAATTCTTCCCAAACTTGGCTGACAGCTTTGAGTAATTCACTCAACTGTTGGTTGTCTTGGGGCTTGCTATTTTAAAGAACATCTTAATAACATTTGGAATTTTGCCAAAAAATTGAATGTTCTTTATATTAAAAACGAGTGTAAATGCGAGTGTCATTGCAAGAAAACACAAGTCACAAGTGATATATTCCGTAGGCGTAGATTGTCAAGAGAAAGCATATACATCAATCAATGTCCTAAATAATAATAGACACAAATTTGGTTAGTTACCGTATTCGGGGAAGTGACTGCAGATGTTGTTCAGATACGAATGCTGCAACACTTTTTTTTCCGCATAAGGAAAAAAAAACAAGACTGAAAACAAGACTGATAAATAAAAAAAAATAAAAAAAAAAAACTTTTAGGCGCATTGCAAGATCCGAGGATTGTACATATTAAGTAATATCGAACACGTGACTGAGACAGAAGAGCACATTGGCTGATAATCGTGGGAGCTATCCATGTCACATGGCCACTCTCGACCATTGAAATGCCCCAGGCATTTAGCGTTTCACTACAATACTCAATATTTCAAACAAATATATTTGTTGTAATTTCTTATAATGCTTTTTACTAACGCCCCTCTGTTTTGTCTCCTGTATTTCACCGGCCTAATGGTCGCATTCTAATATCGATATAAATGATATTTACAAACTGAACGCCAAAATGGGTCTAACTCGATAAATATGTACTTTGTAACCTGAGTGGTAATTGTATTCCAGTTTCATTCAAAGTCAGAATTTAATATTCCCCCCTCCGTGTGATAATTCAAACCATAGTTCCACAGTTCCCTCTTCTTCTTTTTTTCTCAAAATTTAAAAAGCACCTTGTTATCTTCACTATTCTTCATTTCCATTTCCAATCTCTCCTTCAAAATTAATTTATTGCCAGCTTCCAACAAAATTACGGGCGAAAATGCACAGGAAATAAAGCACGGGTTTATAGACTAAATAGTCTTCACCTATTATTCACATGTCAATGACGACATTAGGTAGAGGGCGTCATTCAATTTTTGCAAAACATCAGCAGCCAATGGCAGACAAGACAAAACAATTAAGGAAAGAATTTATCGTGTATTGCCGGAATTGTAACCCACGCCGATTCACTTGTCTTGATAAATTGCCTTCATAAAGCACCACCTACCTCTAGCGACATGTTCTTTTCTCTAGAATTGCCTTTAGATTTTGCGCCACGCAGTGCTATTTCGTAAAGAACTTCCATTGTCCTGAGGGTAAGTAAGAATGATACAGTTTCACAAAAAATCCTGAAAGGATTGTTTATGCTTAATAATTCCAAACACTCTTTGCACTTTAACAATCTTAGGGTGTCAACTCGTTCAAAATCACGAAAATTTCAATCACAACCTTCGTATTGCAAGCTCTTTATGTATTTTATTATTTCTTTTGAGCGGCCATCTAAGTTAGATTCTGCCTTTGTGGGTTGTTCATTGATATCTAATGTACACAGTGTGAATGTTTTTAAACTATCGTTAAACAGTTCTTTTACTCTTTTCTAGAGTTTCTGTTCTATTACATAACACTAACCAAATGATTATTTAAGCCAATCTATTCATTAATACTTGGGAACCAGGTCCGCGTCATTTTTCGGTCTTTAAGAGGCTATACGCACGCTAAGCATGACCATTCCTTAATAAACACTCAGCCGACGTTTCGGCGTTGTCAGTTACTCTATAAAGTAGAAATATTTAGCTACTACTAGAAGTATCTATTGAGATAGTGAGTGCTCGAGCGGAAAGCTACTCTCTCTTGAAAGTGTTTTGTTTCCATCCTAGTGTATAAAAACTGAGTGGTCTGAATGTTGTGAACATTCCATGGAATTTAATAAATCATTCAACTGTATACATAATCAGGTTGTTGATTAGTATCTGAAGCCAGTGAAGGATGCCATAACATCAACAATTTGTAGCTGCTTCAGGAATGTTTCTAGAGTTCTCACAAACAGTCCAGAAAAAAGCACTCTTGTTACTACTGAACTTTGGGTCTGTTAAACAAAGTATTCTTTTATCATAGAATTTTACTCGTAACAATTGGACATAAACAGTTGATGCAACGTTTCTGCAGAGTGATTGTATTAACATGTGAACATCTCCTGTGACTTCTGCTGCAGTTATCGAACTATAGGAGGGGTGTAGACACTTGCATGTTAAATATCAATGTATATGTATGTTTCTGGAATCAGGTTCGTGTGAATATAATTTCTAAAGCAGGATTTTCCATTGCAGTAGCTTCGTTTCCTGTTTTGGTAGAATATTCTAGCTGTGGGGCCATTTTCTTGATTCAGTTTGTTCCAAGTAAATATTCTTTGAACTTGTAATGCATAATATACTCTCTTTAACCAGTTTTTAGATATTGTTTGACCAAGTCAGTCATTTCTGTTCTTGAGATAATTATTCCCATAATAATAGACACTGGTGTCTTACAAATTAAAGCTTGGTGTCTTTTACACTCTGTAAAAGCTTCCAGATCCTCTGTTGATTGTCTTCATTCAAATAATTCTGTCACAATTTTTCATAATAATATAACAACGTGGCGCCTTGTTCCATAATTGTACAACAACTTCTTGTACATATCAAATTTGTAAATGTTGATTGGAAGCAATGGTAACAGTTAACTTTGCCTCCTGTGACTGTTTTTTTTTTTTCTCTCTCTCTCTGCCATGATAATAAACAGTGTCATTCCCTTGATTTGTTGCTTGCTCACAGGGCACCAGTGTACTATACATGTCCAGTCTTGTTATCATTTTCCATAGGAAAAATTCACCATAGGAAAAATTCAACTTGTGACCACTGCAGAGTATGTTGATTTGGTAAAACCAAACGTGTTGTGTTCGATGGCCACCGTCGGACTCGCAAATCGTCTTATTAGTCGTCGAGAAATCTGCTGTGAAAATGATCTCATATCAGTGAATAACATGCTTTGAAAGCTGTGATAGCTTTCAAGAATAGAACTAAAGTGATTCATAACGTTTATACTTACCGAATTCCCAGAAATTTCCACAAACACGTCGCTTCACTTCTGTTGAGTGTTGTGAAATAGCAGCAGAACACACTTCGTCGAGAAACCAAATTATGGTATACCAAACTGCGTGGCCGACAGGACCTGGTAACAGGCTACTTTTGCATGCAATCAAACGGGTACCCTGTGGCATGTTGCCGCCAGCCCGCCCAAAATCTATTCCGTCTCACATATCATCGTACTGCGCATGCGCGAGAATCAAAGAGGGATAATGGCGAGCTCGTGAGTACGGTACAAACTGGTACGAAAAGAATCAAAGAGGGATAATGGAGAGCTCGTGAGTACGGTACATTTGTAAACTGGTACGAACTTGTAAACTGGTACGAAATTAGAGTTGCTCTCGCTCGCTGCGCTCGCTCGAGCAAAAATTACTTGGCGTGAATGGAAGTCTAATTAGAAAAGAGAACACCCAGTTTAACAACAACCCATTTTAACAACAACTTTGCTGCAAATCGCTGCCACTCAGAACACCTTCCACACTACACTGTTTTCAAACGAAAACGAATCCTTTTTTTGTTCCGGATATGGCTATCGTCCACACTACAACGCCGAAAACGATAATCGAAAACGGCGAAAACAATACGAAAACGATAAATGTGGACGCAAATCTTTTTGAAAACGGAGCAAAAAGTATCCGTTTTTCGTTTGAAAACGATGTAGTGTGGACGGGGTCTCAGTATGACATCATAGTTTGCTGTGGACACACTGGGGAGCTCCCCTTTTGGACAGTGCCTTAAGCTATTACAACACCTGGAATTCACAATAAACTCCGCAGAAACCTACTCGTTTGAATAGTGAAGTGGGACCTTTGCTCAATTTACGGCACATCATGAAAAATCACAAATCGTACACCCAAAAGCCCGACTAGGTGACACAAGTGGCCCATGAAAAACCCGACGGACAAAATGACACTGGTTTGCTGTGAGATTGATTGAAAGTTATATTGATATTGATTTCATTGAAAGTTGTCATTGTGATTATTATTCAGCATATCGATGCACTGCCCAAATATGGTGAACTATAGTTGAGGTGAAACCTTAATATCTGTCTTCTGCACATGACATATATCCTGTGATATCCGTCATCTGACTGAAGTTTGATGTAAGCTCGTAAAAGTGTGTAAATCCTTTCTGGGATGTTTTTGTGCTGTCGATGTACTGATCATTATCCTGTTACTCGATTTTGCAGAATATCATTTGATTTAGCCACCTCAGGAATACGCCCCTCGTCGGCCAAGTATCAGGTGATATTCTGCGCAATCTCGCAGGATATATATATCTTAGTATATACCAGCTCGGCAACCTCCTAAGAACGACCAATTTGATTGGTTTAGAGTCTCGGAATCTGAGACATTATTTACCTCCGAAACAGTAGATATTGTGTTGGCAAGCAAATTTCATGTAGAGGCGAAGAAATGTCAGTCAACAAAACTAAAGAAGCAACAAATTAGATTTCTTTGTCTCAAAATCGGTCTCTCTGGATTTAATATGTCTCACAAATCGTCTGAGCATTGTTTGTGAAAAACACGCGGCTTGCACTGTGAAACCCGAGTTGAAAAACTTTAGCTGGCAAAGCATGAATGAAAATTCTTTTTCGGCATGTACTTTCCCTTTATTTTATTTATTTGACAAAAATCAAAATTATAATCTACAATATGTCGAGAAAATACAGTCGAAATTAATTAAAAAATTAAAAATTAATTTTCAAAGTACCTGAGGATGGTTTGTGTCTTGCAACGACTGATCGGCAGCTTTCTTGTAGTTTTTTTGCGAGCGAATTGTCCGCCACAAAGGAGACTTCTGTTAGTAGTTAGTTATCCTTCTAGCCTGATGATAACCCCATAAAGCCTTTTCATAAGGTTTCGTGTAGTTGTTTTATCCTGCTAAATCGTCTTTCCCTCAAATATCCAGTGTTTACGGTGTTTGCTCACTCCATTTTTCCAGCAAACTAAAATAATTACTTGTGCAACGAGTGGCTGCCGACAAATAATTTTCATCTCGGAAACTTTTGGCGAATTGCTTACAAATGCTCTCCAATTTGCAGCTATATTCCTTCTTGAATTGAAATGATGCAATATATTGCTCGCTACATGTCCAAATTTGTTGAAAATCCCTTGAATTGTCCACTTTTTTCCGCAGCTTTTCGAAGTAAATGCTTGCAAACTTTCTAGAGCTGTCAAAATCGATCAAAAACGTGCTTATGCAAATCACCTATAAAGTTTGCGTGAGTTTTGTCACGCACGCAGTTTTAAAACGCTAACACAACTTTTCTTATTGTTTTCCGACTGAAAATTCGGCAGGTTGCCTTGCTGGTATATACTAAAACACTTATTCTATTTCAATTTCGGTGGATAGTGGCTTTAGGAATATTTACCTCGAGCCTGCGGCTCTCGGTAAATATTCTGCCACTATCCACCTCAATTGAAATAGAATAAGTGCTAATTATTAGATGTTTTTCATGTAATACGGGCGGATATTTTACGAGTTGCGGACGTATTTTTCCGAGCCCCGCAGGGGTGAGGAAAAACGCGAGCAACGAGTAAAATGTCCGCCCGTATTACATGAAAAAACATCTAATGAGTTATTTATTATACGACGAACAAAAATATGTTCTTTTCTTTTCAAGATTCACTAGAAAACGTATGTGATTTGACAGCACACGATCGGGAAGCCATTCAAGTGCGCGCGCAAAACCGGTTCGTAACCGGTTTGCTACAGTGTAATCGGCTTTCAACAATGTAATACGGCTTTTGCCGTGTAATACGACTCCATATCTGCACTCAATTTTGACCTTATATGGTAAAATGACGTCATAGTCGTATAATAAGGTCAATTATATATGATTTGAGTATAACCTAAGGTCGAGGTATTCTCAACCCTAGAAAGAGTTCTGCTTTTAATTTCCCATTCCGAAAGAAGTGTATTCATTTCCAACATTTCTAATCCCATGCCTAGGTAAAATCGGCTTTTCAGACTGTAAAAAAGTAGGGAACGATGACCATTTATCGAAAACTCGCTCTCGGGTAAACAATTCTCGCACTCGCCGATGAAATTGCCTTTGAAAAAAACAACACAAAACCACCAGCTACTCAGGCTAGGAACGATGCTGTGTGACAATACCCTCATGCCAATGAACCCGACTCATACTTGAAAAGCATCCTCGCGTGCTAGGGTCCTACCCTCACCTCCCCCCAGAGGATGCTGAGAAAGACTTTGTTATTGAAAACATGCAAGCATTGTTCTCATCCCATTTAAACATTTCCACTGAAGCCGTCGTCGAAGACACGTCATTGCGCTCTTATTACTTTGTTCATTTTAGGTTTTATCTACTATAAATACTCTTTTTATCAACGCACTAGAAATGTGTTGAACTGTCTCGGGGATCATGCTCGAGGACCAGCGCTACGTTACGCAGAGGATTCAGTTTTAAACACGTAAAGATATTAAAAACGACGTCAATTTTATGTCACTCTAGCTCAAGGGTAGATAGATATATATGTAAAGAGTGAGGTTGACGAAGCCTAGTAAACTTGAGTTCAAAACATTAGTGCATTAAACTCTTTACAGACTGATATCTCATCTCATTCACACGTACCCATTAGTTGTCACGTTATCGAGTTCTAGTGAGTTGCCCTTGGCGCTATTTACTTTTCTTTTTTATAGGCTACAGTAGAGGAGATGTCAGATGAGTGTTGAAAGTTTCTACTCGTTCCTTATTGGTTGAGGTCTTAAGTCTTTGTTTAAGTCAGCCAATCAGAGTGTGAAGAAAAAAAAACAGTGACTCTTGTTTTCTTTGCTCCAAAACTAAACACAAGTCGTACTTTCTTCACCTTGTGATTGGCTTGTTGTTGAATGGGTTTCATTTCTGATTGGCTAATTTTATTAACTTTGCGTTTAGTTTTTGACACTCATCTGAAAGCCTTACTGGACTAATTTTTTCTTGTGTTTAAATATAGCCCACTGAATAATAACACTATTTCCATAGTTATTTCTATCTGACCTTATTAGTTATTTAAAATGTTTATCCAAAATACGTTATTGTGCTTAACTTGTGTAATGAGCCCCATCAGGCTTTGGCGCGGCAGGTAGCTCGTTTAGAACCAGGTATCAGTGAAGATATGGTAGTACGTAAGCGGTATTGCCTCGGGGATATTACATAACAGATATTTATCGTATTACACAGTTGTCAGCTTGTATAAATCCGTAAACCTGACTCGTGCAGTAACGGAGCTTGGGGTGCTGTGGGCATCGTTGCTGTACTGTTTTCTCACTTGCACTGTTGTATTAACCACGTCAATATTACACATATCGAGAGAAGGTAATATCACTCTTTTTAACTAAACATATTTTGACTAATATTAATTACTTTTTATTATAACCATTCTATATACTAATCCACTGAATGTATATAGTCACGAGAACACAACGGACCTGTTCTGCAGAAAACCTGTCTCTCGTCCCCTTTCACAGCTGGTTGGCAAAAGGCCAGAAACCATCTTGCTTGAAACTTAATATTTTGTATTTCACCTTTGAGGATAAAAAAATCGTTGTCCTCGCAAATTTATTCCAATTTTGAAACTTATGTAAGAAAATTTCTTGTGCTTAATCTTAAAATTTCTTTGTGCTTAATCAGTGTTTTGTGGAATTTCATAATTCGTGCTGTCTGGGGTCCCTTGCATACATACATACATCAAAGTTACAGTTTACAAGTTAGCCGTGGTTACAATACATACCCTGTGTAGTCCTTTGTAATTTGGTTTTTGATACGAATACTGTTGTTCGAAAACATTTAACTGTGTCATGTTACGCACAACACTTCTAAGGCATATTCACTTGATCATCAACTCAAAGGGTATGCGTAAATAGCATAATGATTGTAATGTTATCATTTTTGTCATTAAAATTTTATAGACGGTGAAACTTTATTTGAAGACTCCTGAGATGGTTTAACCAATGTAATTAAGAGAGCAGCTGACTTCAAGTCACGCTGAGAATAGCATTGAGCACCCTTAACTAAGAGTATGTAAAGCTGCCGATAAAGCACGCCATTCTATCATCTCCTGGTGTCTAATGAATCACAACACCATCAGACAACAGACAACAGATAATAAGATTTCATGGCCTATGTCACGGTTGTTTTAACTAAATTCTAATATAGGTTTAGGCACTGCCTTAAAGTGGAGCTCCCAGTGATTATAGTAAATGGTATTTTCCCCGCCAAAATGAGATGCGGTTTTGGGTTGCCTGTGGTATGGGCACGCACGGACGCACCCGCAATACCCATGGAAATACCGCTGAACCACGAAAAACGAAGTCGTCATACACCCGAGGAGCTCTTGACCTGAGTTATACTTTGAGCTATTGTGTTCTTCCTGCGCCAACCTATGGTGCTCCGCTCTGCGGCCTTCGGCCGCTAAGGAGCTCCGCTATTAATAAACGCCAGTCTCTGCAGTGGTCTATATTGCACAAGGCACCGTCCACAATACGCCGGCTAAATTTCTTTTCGAAAACGCTGCCGAAAGTGGATAAATTTGAAAAAGCCGGCTACGTGTTTTTTACGGAACTTTTCGAAAACGATGACGTCATGCCACACGGCTTCGATGAATTTATGACCGCACGGGCTCTCGTTATTCTTTTTGCGTATGCGCTGAGCTGACGTTTTTGTGTGTTTTCAAATTTAGCCGGCGTAGTATGGACGGACTAACTTTTGTTTCGTTTTCAAGGCAAATTAGCCGTTTTCAATTAAATTTAGCCGGCGTGGTGTGGACGGTGCCCAAAAGAAAGAAAAAGGAACTGAAATTCACAACATACGAGGATTCGTATGTAAGATTTATAGCTACTTAACTCGACTAGCCTTTGCTATTTTTAAGTAGCTTTGTTCTCCCCGCTATAATATATTCCAATACTATGTAATTAATTATCTCAGAGGACAAATAAAGTATTTTTTTTTTTTGTAGATTATGTTTAAACTGTTCAGCCTGGTAAGAAAAGAAATCAAAATGCCAATTCGCAATCCATTTCCATCCGCTCGATATAACAAACAAAAATACTCTAAATTTGTGTTAATCGGGCACTCAAGGCAGAAATCAACCACATTTCATCAAAAAGATCCACTATCCAAGGGAACAGTAGCGAAATAAAAATGTGTCTTACGCGCGCCGTTAATATTTTATTGATTTTTGAATATTTTCGATTGGCGTTTTGTTTCGTTCAACTATGCGCGATGCATCTTGGGTAGAGGGCTTTTCAGAACAATGGTTGCTGTGACGCATGAAGAAGACATTGAAAGTAGAATAATGACAGGTCTTTGTTCTTCTTTCTTAGTCTTCTTCATGGTATTTGTTCTGCTTTCTATGTCTTCTTCATGCGTCACAGGAACCATTGTTCACCCCAGAACGCATAGTTCAAGACAGAACGCATATTAGTTGAACGAAAAAAAAAAACGCCAATCGGAAATTTTCAAAAATCAATAAAATATTCACGGCGCGCGCAAAACACAATTTTCTTTCGCTACTGTTCCCTTGGATAATGGATCTTTTTGATAAAATGTAGTTGACTTCTGCCTTGAGTGGCACTTTATCAAACCCGTACGGTTATTTTGCTTATTCCTTGTGAATAGCAAACTAAATTAACCCCAAAAGATTCACCTGCTTAGTCATTGTCGATAAATAAATGTACGAGCGTTAATAATAATAAAATAATAATAATACTAAAAATAGCTAATAATAATACTTTATTAACAAATTATTTAACAATCTTAAATTTACAATAATTAATCTAGTAAAATGTTATAAATACTATGCACAAATATAGTCCGTATAAAATAAATTCAAGGGTGATAAAGTTTAACATGTAGAATTTATAAGATGACGGAAATAAAGTATTCTTAAATATTACCTATTAATAATATATACATTATAATTACATTGATAAAAAATAAGCTTAAAAATGGAATACAATTTTCAACTTTTAACATTTTATTCCATTTTTAAGCTAAATTTTGTATCAATATAATTGCTTTCCATACAAAGTAAGCATGATAATGATTATCTTACTCCTTATAGACCGCATTACTGTTGGCACTTGCTTAGTTACGTCATACATGTTGTATATTTGACGTTTGCCGGAGGGATTAACTTTGTGTAACATTATTATGCGAGGCCTTGCTCTTATTAATATATTTTTTATAGCGGCAGTAGATATTTATGATATACCGTTTCCGGGAAACGTTGTCACCCAAAAAGCCTATAAGCTTGAAGCGCAAAGGATGATGGGGGCATTTAAACTGCTACTGTTTGATCTGAATTCAGACAGTTATCGCAACCACAGGTGAAATGATTAAATTTCAGCACATTTCCAAGCATGTTTGTTTCTAATATTTTACAGAAATTTAAATAAATCTTTACCCATACTCCCTAGCGCACCAAGCTTTGTTGCTTTTTCCAGTGACAACGTATCCCGGAAACGGTATATATTATGCCAAATTAAAAGCCCTAGTGGATGTTTGAGGGGACTTGCTTGTACCCAGACAACCGACAGTTGTTTTCGGATCGATGACAATCAGTCACGAGATCGAGCGCTTCTCCCTGCATAGTAATGTAATTTTCCCTTTCACTCGAAATAAATTTGTTGTTGTTGTTGTTGTAGAGTCGGATGATTATGAAACCTAACACGATATTACCGTATCATCTCTTTGTCACCTTTTTCAGAGGAATAGAGAAAATCCTTTTGATTGTGCACTTCACTGTACATAAGCACCAGAATTCAGCCAGTAAGATCCAGCGTGCACCCAGACATGTATATCAGATGAGCACAATACAAACGACTGTGCACTGTCAAGGGAGTCTGTCACGCAACTGCGCAGCTGCTTTGCGCATCTAAAATCAGAGAAGTATCGCCCGTGACGATGGCCAGCGAAGGCTAAAAACCTCGAAAACAATCGTTTATAATCTACGCTATTTCTCGATCCAACGGACCATTCTTTTAAACTTTGCATATTCTTATATAGTTATCTGATGGGATGGTCTAATTAGTTTTGCTGATGAATTAGAGTGATCGCTCCTGGAGCATGCGCGTATCGTGACAGGCTCCTTAACATCTAGCACACGTAATTGTGGACATCGATTGAAGTTCCTCGAGCTTCGTAACCATTCCACTCTAGTAACGATGGCAACTATAGATGCAAGAAAACATACATATTCTCAAGTGCATTAGAGACACTATGAACCAGCAGTATAATTAACGAAACGCGGAACACAAACACACACACAAAAAAAACATTAAACATTTAATTAAATACGGATTCATACTGATGTTTGTGTCAAGTAGCAATGCTGCCTAACCCTAACTTGTTCTCAAAGATCTTATTCATTTTATAATTTTATCGTTCAAACCACAACGTCATCAATGGTTTTTTGAAGTATTCATGGTTAGTTCGGTATTTGGTAAACAACTATAAAGCTAGCAGCAGGAACGTGCTGCCGCTTGTATAAGTAGTGATACCCCCGTATTAGGTGACGGAATCTGGAAAAAACTAATTCGAGAAAATTCTCTGACTGGCACAACACCGACTCTTTATATAGAAGCTAAACAATTCTAGGAAAATATGTACTGTATCTTGTATGCTTCTTCATATTCGATATTTATTTCTAAGTTATACCTGTATGTGATTCACGTCACAAAGTAATTATTGGCCATCTTTGACTTTGTTGAAATTTATGTAAAACTTTCGGATGCGGGAGTACAGGTTATTTGACACCTGAGACGTTTTATGCCATTTTAAGTTCAAGCGACGTTTCATTGCCCTTTTCTATATAATTTCTTCTATCTTTAGTGAATTAAGTAGTGCGAAAATTGGGATTGGGATTAAAGGCCCATCACCAACCGAGATCCTTTGCGGACTCCTGGCCAATCAGAGCAGCCGAAAAACATTGGATCAATTTGAAAACAAAAGAAAACGGGGCGCAAAGGCTCCCGGTTGGTGATGGGCCTTCAAGGTCTTAAAACAGCCTACGTTAAAAAAAATGCTATGTAACAAGAGTCAACTTCGAATTTGGACATTTTGTTAGTTATTCTTGCGTGCACATTAGTATACAACTGATATTGAACGATAGCGTCGGCTCTTTTATCGGCACAAAGCCGAGAACTTTGGGTAAACAACCTGAAGCTTGACCAGTATTATCAAGCAAGCGGAAGTCAGCACGACTGTGGTTGGAATTGCTGCAATTTACATTGTCGCGCCGTGAAATTCTAAACACATAATACAAACAACGAACTCTCTTTTTCCACAGAGCGATTGGTGTAAGGTCAAGGCAAAGAATCCCAGCTTTGGTAAGATCTTAGCTTGTAAAATTCTTAGGTTGTAACGGGAAGTGAGATGAGAGTATTATCTTATAATCAGTCCTAAGTTCTAATGCATGAAAGCAATTCATAAACTCTTTGATCTCAAACCCGATAGAAAAAACATATACCAGAGGGCTTCCAAAGGAGAAACACGCATGAATGTCGGGTCAGCGAAATAGAGGCGTGTTTAAATTTTTTATCCATTTAATTTAACAATAACTGCTTCAGATGGCCTTTCGTGGCAATAGCGAGGCTGTGATAGATTACAGAGTGTTACGTTACTTAATATACTCGACTGGTCTGAATAAACGCAACTAACTATATGAAGAGTGGACACAATTCTCACAGCAGGTGTTCCCATTTTTCCAGTTGCTTAATATTTTACTAGTTGAACTGTGCACTTTTCGTCGATTAAAACAATAAAAACTCATATGAGAACACTATCAACCAAATATTTAATTTGACCTTTGTGAGCTAGAAATTTTTGAACAATTCTACGTCGAATTACTCTTCCTGTTTGCCATATAGAAACTCACAAGCACGAAAATACGGTGGTAGAAGGCAAGGTTATTGACATTCTGTAAGTTTTTATTTAATGAGCATTGAAAAGAAGTTATATTAGAATTCTTATCTTGTGCTGAGATATTATGAAATATTCCGTCAAATAAGTCCTATCAATTTCTCTTACTGACTTCCATTAATTATTCTAAACTCCGCCGCAAAGTAATTTCCATTGAAGTATTAGCCCCAAGTGCTGCCTTGCTCTTCTTCGTAAGCCGCAATGGCAAGATAAGGCCTAAAATACCGATTTCCGTTCAAGTTTGATATTATTACTCTTTCGATCACGAGCTTACAGCCTTATCCCATAGCAAATGAAATTGGAAGTTAAAAAATAAATATTTCATTCGGTTTTATATTGCCGACTAAAAGACCGGTAGGCCGGCTTCATGTTAAAGCTTATAGTAAATATTCATTTTAAAAAGCACTTCATAATTATAGAGTGAGAACTGAAATAGTTAATTAAACTACTCGACAACGTTATGCTAAAAGCTCCCAAATTTGATTGCATTTTTTTAACATGTTGTGTATAATGATGTTTTGGAGAGGAGACCTTTTGATGATAACAAAGTTTATGCATCAAATATTTCTCGCGGCGTTAGGGGATGAACACGCATCAGAAAGCGGGCGGCTAACTAGAGATGGTACAGATGTTGAATGTGCCCATACGGGCGGCTAACTAGAGATGGTACAAGTGTAGAATGAGCTAGCCAGGTACCAATGTTGAATGTGCTAGCCTTGAGTAAGGTACAAATGTTGAATGTGTAAGCTAGAAATAGTACAAATGTTGAATGTGCCTGTAAGGGCGGCTAACTAGAGATGGTACAAATGTTGAATGTGGCAACAAGAAAAAGTACAAATATTGAATGTGCTAGCTAGAATTGATACAAATGTTCAATGTGCTAACTAGAGACGGTACAAATGTTGAATGGCTAACTAAAGATGGTACAAATGTTGAATGTGCCCATACGGGCGGCTAACTAGAGATGGTACAAGTGTAGAATGTGCTAACTAGAGATGGTACAAGTGTTGAATGGCTAACTAGAGATGGTACAAATGTTGAATGTGCCCATACGGGCGGCTAACTAGAGATGGTACAAGTGTAGAATGTGCTAACTAGAGATGGTACAAGTGTAGAATGTGCCCATTATTGCATTAGTTTAATTAGTTTAACTCTAAAACGCATCCCTACTTTTTGAACATATGGGCGGTAGCCCGATTTTCTCTTTGACTATTTCATATAATTTCTAGAAGATAAAGCAGAACCAAAAAAAATGACATTAGACTGAGCGTGCGTGTAACTATTAGGCCATTAGACCGCACATTTTGAGAACATGGAGTTTCCAACCGTGCAATTAGTATGGCAAGTCCCATGAAAGCTCACGAAAGCGTGATCAACTTCAAACTCATTGCGTATGGAAATAATATTCTATGGGTGTAGTAGTTTTCACTTTATTGACATTTCTTTTGCTTTTCCCTCTAGGAACAGAATAGCAACTATTGAAGTCGCGTGGATGACAATATATCATTAAATATTTCTTGGAGATTAGAAAATTTAATCCTTTTCCCTCCAGTTAAATATATTCTATTAAAAGAAAACTCACAGTCGAGTGCGCTAATTCTCATGCTAAGCTCAGCTCGGCTGGGTTCTTTGGCGATGCTATAGGGCCGAGGCTTTTATTCCAAAAATATTTTTAAAAGGTCCATTTTGCGTTTCAATTCAAATTTTAAGTATTTAATTTTTTTTGGAAGAGGATATTTCCTGTGCTTAATATTAGAATTTAGTTAGAGAAGCGTTTAATCTTTAGTTAGAAAGTATACTTAAACAATACCAGCTATACAATGAACTAAGTAATATCACACATCCCTTAACGCTTCTCCCGCCTCTTTTGTTTTACACTTCAACCATATTGCGATCGGAAAATATTTGCTTTTTAAGTCATTGAAAACCTTCTTTAATTATTACAACCTTACAGGACGTTTAGAAATGTTGCTTTAAAAGTACACAAGGCCCATCGTCGTGTTCTTGTGGGATTGATTCTCCAACAAAGTAGCACTTGTGGTACTTATTAATTACCCTGCAAAGCTGATCAGGAGAATTGTACAAAACAACACGAGTAAGCGCGTGGGCTTGGCTCACATTTGCATATGATATCCGGCAATATCACCACGGGCGTCGGGCTTAAGCCAAAAATTGTGAACAACTCGCTTGATCACAGGTGTACAGGTGTGCTGGGAAAACCATGAAGAGCCGAGCTCGTGGCGAATAAAAATCGAAGGTAAATGAACATTAATCAAACAGATTTCGAAAATCTGAAAGTGTAGAGAAGTGAGACGAGAACGTTAGGCGAAACGCTTGCTTCTGCCGCTTTAGATATTATCATTTCCGGACTTCTGTTTTAAAACAAGATCAGAACACCTTGACGACCAAGCTGTTAATGCATAAGATTCGAAATGTGTATTTTGTTAGTCATATTTTATAATTTGTTTTCCAGTTTTGACCTTTTGCACATTTGACTCTTGAATTGTGAAAAGCCAGGTACGCACAATATTTAATGTTTGTGGCTATTAAGTATCTTTATACCGACAGTCTCAAGCTGCATAAATAATAGTTTTAGTGTTTTTAGTTTCGATCTAGCATGAATATGGATAATAATGTTTAGACTGTTATGAAATCATTTTTTAGAAGGTTTGTCATAGCTGTCCACTTCCTAGGAAGTACTTTGTCTAGCAAATGTCAATTTGTCTTCCTAAAATCGAGAAGCATTTTAATGGAGGGTGGCGGTGCTTAAGTGCAGTCTAGGAGGGATTGTTAAAACTCTCCTTCCAGATTATGAATCGCCGCTATTAATATGAAGTGTCTTTGCTAATTTGTTTTCTGTGACATATGTATCAGTGTTGCGTATTTCTTGTCAAAACCAACGGCAGAGCACAAAGACCGATTGAATTTTAGATGGGCGTCACCAAACTTCAAACGCTGTGTATCAGAAACATAGCTACATCACATCAAACATCTGTATAAAAATATTTAGGCTTAAAGGTTTTATATGAGCTAAAACAATTCAAGCTAAGGGACCAGTCATTATTTATTTCCTGTCGGGGGAGGATCGATTAGGGGGGTGGGGAGGTCGGGGGAATTTTTTAGGGATAACTCTATAAATTGGGCGAGCGTAAGGGGGAGATCTCCCATATTGTAAATTATATATACAGCTGATGAATTTTAACCGTGCTTAAATAAATATTTACCTATACCTACCTTACCCAAATTCCTCCCCCGGCGATAAATAATGCTCTGCTCCCCGCTGGGAGTAAGGTGAGACGTTTTTTAACAGCGGCACGGGAGTCACGGGAGCGTCACGGGAGACCCTTAAAATACAAAGGATTGATCGTCGGGAAAAATTACTTCAAACCCTACACCAGCTGATATCTTGCTCTCAAATCAATTCTTTTCACAGTCATACGAAATGTGCTCTATTTCAGACGGGAACGCCCCGTCCGTTTTTCTAGATAGGTACCTGTTAAAGGTCCGTTCTAGCAAATCAAGCAAATCACAGCCTGAATTTCAGACGTATTTCCCTTGTAAAAAATACAAGAGAAAATTACGAGGAAAAATACGTCTTGTTCGTACCTTTTAGGGGTCAAAATCAACTAAGCGACGCCATTTTAGGTACCCCCCCGCCCCAAAAATATGGGAGTCCCCCCCTCCGGGCTACATTCATTGTCATTCTCAGCATCTGCCTCCCTAATCCTCCTCCTCCCTTTGCAATATTGTTTGGGGCTGCCAAAAGTGACTTTATCCCTCCCGAGTCCACAATTGAGAGAGGAAGGGGGAATGTAACTGGTGCATTTCGGAAAAGCGAATTTTAAAAGCCGATAGTGTCTCAACAACTTTTGTCAGTCCACTGCAAAGTCGCGTTCATATTGAACGAGGAAAAAACAATTCCCAAACTGAGAAATGAAGATAATATTGGTATATACTCTGAGTGGATTTACATTTGTCATCAAAGACAAGCTCCTTCTATGCATGTAGGGCAAAAATAAAGGCCTTTTCGGAATTGCTGGCAAACCATTTACCTCTCCCTTTTTGCCTGGATAAGGGAGATCGGAAAACTTGCCAGCAGTGAAGAAGGGATGATTCCCAGCCAGCACGAGACAAATGGCACAAAACAGGCGCAAAAAGAACTAAAATAAGCTCGAAATAAGACATTTCGAAACGTAAGTTCAAAATCAGAATATATTTGCCAAGACACCTGATTTGTTTTGCCAGGAAAGCTCTTACATACAGAAAAGGTCCCCATTAAGAGGCGGCTCTCTGGCTTTTTTTGCCAGCCAGGAGCAAAAAGGGGGGAGGGGGGGGGGGGGGGGGGGAGAAACATCCGTTATGTTCCTTTACACTTGCGTGAACAATTAGTCGTGCTACGTGAATATCGGCGAATATAGTTCGCGGTACTTTCGTTCGTCTCGGTGTTAATCGATATTCACCTGGCCATAACGGCGGCATGGAATTTCAAATATGGCTAATATTCTATTGTTATTATTCCTAGTGGTCCCAATGCACTGGCTGTGCAGTGTCAGTGTAATAGAAGCAGACTATAAAGAAGAAAGACCAGTCGTTAACTTAACAAGTGTGAGTGGACAGGAGTAGCGTCTGCGCCGTAAACCACAGCCAAGACCGTCCCCAGCGGATGCATGACACTCCAATCCAGGGCATTCAGGCCAAGACACACGCGCAAAGATGACAAGCTCGTCACCCTCAACGTTAGTGGTAGAAAGTTCTGTACATGGGAAAGCACGCTTAAGAAATATCCAGACACGTTACTCGGAAGTGATGCACTAAAATGCTATTTTGACGAAGAGAAGAAGGAATATTTCCTCGACAGAGACCCTCATATGTTTCGATATATACTCAACTATTACAAGATAGGAAAGTTGCACCTGTCGTACGAAGACTGCGTTGGGTCGTTCAGTGAGGAGTTGGTTTTCTTTGGGATATCTCTTGATGAGGTCCACGACTGTTGTTGGGACGAATGCAGCAACTTTGTAAGTAGGTACAGCGAATGCTCATGTTGCGAGTCCAAGCCAGTGAAAAAGAAGGGCAAGATTGCAAAACTTCGCAGTTTCGTATGGAGTGTCTTAGAGGAATCTAACACGAAACTAGGAAAGTGCGCTCAGACTTTAATTGCAGTGTTAATTTATCTAAGTGTGGTGGCGTCTATAGCGGAAACTCTTGAATGCAGCCTAGGTAAGAGCTGCGAGGAAGTCTACCCTTCAGTGTTTTTCACCATAGATGCGTTCTGCATGGTTACCTTCACAGTGGAATACATTCTACGGCTCTTTGCCGCTGAAAATAAATGTGAATTCGTAAAGAACAAATTAAACATTCTAGATCTCCTGGCCGTAGCTCCGTTTTATATTCTTCTCTGCATCCAGCATTTCGCATCACAGGAAACCATGGACGATGCAAACTCTCTCGTTCTGTTAAGAATACTCAGAATGTTCAGGATATTCAAGTTGTCGCGCCACTCACGGAAAATGAGGAAGATGGGCCACGCACTGAAGAGCGCGGTTAAGGATCTTGGCTTCTTGATATTTGCGTTCTTATTGGCTAACACACTGTTCGCTAGTGTCTTGTATTTTATCGAGCGTGGTAACTCCACCACGCAGTTTACTAGTATCCCTGACTCCATGTGGTACACTATTATTACAATGATGACTGTGGGGTAAGTAACAAGAGTTGGAATACAAAACGTTCCCTTCAACAATGTCTATACGCCTATTTCAGAAACGGTTGCGCCCTCACAACTCTCTATTGTAGCCCGCGGTGCCTCATGGGAGAAACAATGTAGAACGAAATTCTTGGTTAACACAGTGGAAAATTCTTGCGAGCGATCTATTGCAGAATCATTTGACATAAACAGGATGATAATTCTGGCTATGTTTCCTAAAAACCAGTGTCCATGATTTGGTTTTGGTATACCTAATTGATACCATGACGCATCGCGGGTTACAGCAGACAGTTTTGACGTTGCAACCTTTTTTGAAATAGGCGTATACCAATTAAAATGCCAAATGTTATTCATGGATGGCTCAAACCCTACAAATTTTATGCCTACAATCAAACACTCCCGTTTCGTTTATACTCGCTGAGGCAAGAGGCAACGTATAACAAGCTAAAAAGGGCCGAAAAGTTCACCAATTGATTCAACATCATTCAACATTTTATTAAAGCGCAATGTTGAGCGTTTTTTGTTGAATTGGTTTGGTACACCCGTTCTTGTTGAACGACATTGAAAACGTGGTTCACTGCACGTGCATCCTTTGTATAACACGTGGTTCAGTGCACGTGCACCCTGTATAAAACATGGTTCACTGCACGTGCACCCTGTATAAAACGTGGTTCACTGCACGTGCACCCTGTATAAAACGTGGTTCACTGCACGTGCACCCTGTATAAAACGTGGTTCACTGCACGTGCACCATGTATGGAACGTGGTTCACTGCACGTGCACCCTGCATAAAACGTGGTTCACTGCACGTGCACCCTGTATAACACGTACTGCACGTGCACCCTGTATAACACGTGGTTCACTGCACGTGCATCCTGTATAAAACGTGGTTCACTGCACGTGCACCCTGTATAGAACGTGGTTCACACCCTGTATAAAACGTGGTTCACTGCACGTGCACCCTGTATAAAACGTGGTTCACTGCACGTGCAATCAATAAACAAAAAGAGTTCTCCTCAAAAGTTGTAGGAGATATGAAAACTGACAACCATGAATCAAAAGTATAACTCAAAGACTTTATCCTCCAAACATCTCTTATAAGTTCAAAGACAATTTGTGCCATCTTACCCTGATTACCCAAGATGCAACTACAGTTTAGCTCGCACTAGCCTCGTAAGCATCGTAATCATATTTTAATTGAAATCTTTTCGCAAGAGCGCTACGACAAGTGTGAGTCGACGTAATACCAACTCAAACGTTTTCTGCCGAAGTCGTAATGGTGAGAAAAACAAACAATTCTACTGATCCTTACGACTCTGACAACGATGGTAACTCACGCCTGATCTTAATGACGTTTACGACTTCGGATTGCGACTACGATATTGTGAGCTAATTTTAAGAGCGCGAACTCTGTTACGTTTACAGGTATGGAGATGCAGTGCCGAAGTCTCCAGCCGGCATGGTAGTGGGCTCCGTCTGCGCTCTGCTAGGGATCATCATGTTAGCGCTACCCATCCCTATCTTGCAAGAAGGCGCTGCGGAGGAGCAGAGGAAAGCACAAAACAAACACTCTTCGCGTTGCAAGAAAATGAGCGCAGAGGAAAGAACGATAAAAGACAATGGGTAGTTAAAGTAGGAAATTATTAAGATAAATATCAAAGTGAGTGGCGGGCAGCTACCCGCGCGAATGTGCTGCACAGCGGTTAATGATTGAAGCTTGTCATGGCAAAATAGGTAAGCACGGGCTCATTGATTCCCGTCGACAAAAAACAGACAAGACTGTACGTCACTGAACTGAGCATGCTCAAATTCATCATCACCGGCCGCTGAACAAGGCATCAAGGGCGCACGGTTGAGAGAATTCACGAAATGTCTTCATAGTCTAAGTTTATGGGGAGAGGTTCAAGGGATCCTTTGGCAAAATTGTTGTCATTTCGTCTGTTTTTAAGATAAAGCTTTTGAAGAGAGAATAGAACACAAATATGCTATTTTTATTAATTATTAATGAATTACATAAACAAGCGAACACATAAAATCAATAATTGTTTGTCATAAACTGATTTTCTCGTTTGACCAAGTTCTAGTCCGTCAGAATTCAATAGACCCACCCAGTTTTGTATCAGAATTAATGATAGTAAGGTGGACTCCAAAAGCGTGCCAGCGATTTTTTGTATGTTCGATATTTAGGGTTTCATTGCTTTTTAGAAAATAACACCTATGTTGTATTGTGAATGTGCGCATTCTGATTGGTTAAAAAGCGTGTTTGTAAGAGACCTGAGAAACACGATTGTCACGCAACGCTGTCGCGCGTGTGTATGTTATTTTCTAAAAGCAATAAAAATACTTTCTGCGTGCTCTCTGGTTTCTTACAAACACTCGGGAATGTTGGTCGAACTGATAAAACTTGAAAGACACTCGCCTTCGGGTCGTGTCTTTCAAGTTTTGATCAGTTCTCCCAACATCCCCCTCGTGTTTGTAAGAAAGTAGAGAGCACGCGGAAAGTACTTTTATTGCTTAATTGAAGTTAGATAGTAACCGAAAAAGCTCGAACTGAAAGAAAGCTCATCATAAAATTGGAACAAAGGAAAATTTTTGGAGTCCACCTTGGGGTCATCTAAGATGATACAAAACTGGGTGGTTCTATTGAGTTCTGACGGACTAGAACTTGGTCAAACGAGCCAAAATCAGTTTTTGACAAATAAATATTGATTTTATTAATAATTAATGAATAATAATGAAAATATCACATCTGCGTTCTACCTTTCAAACGCTTTAAAATTATATATAATACATGTACGTAGCTTAAAATATGTCGAAATTACAACTCTTTTGGCAAGAGAACCCTTGAATTCCCCATACTTTAAATTAGACCAGTGTTCTTGGCGGAGCACCTTTCAGCTGTGATAATCTCATTTCATTCAGTTTCATGATATCCATAATCTATAGGCTGAAATACGCTACAGGATATTATAATATAGCTACGATATAACGCGCGCTCTGATTGGCCCAATTCTATGCTCTATTACACCGATAAAGTAATTCTCCTTCGCTATATCATAAAAGCATTAGAGCACAATTTCTATGACTTTATCGCCTGCGGCTCGTGATTTTACAACGTTCTCGTGTCTCTCCCAACATCACGCGTGCTCTATTTCGCCGATAAAGTCATAGAAAGTTGTGTTAAATAGAGAGGATCTCATATGACTGTAAATCGCAAAGTGATTACACCAATTCCGTGAATAACACCTATAGGAGAGTGATACAATTACTCAAGACAGTTATCTGAAATCCGCTCTATCATTTAAATGTGATTTAGTGAATACAGCACAAACACCTGTACGGCATAAGAAAAAGTGGATTAAGTTAACCTTCAGCCTGATCTGATCCCCCAAATCATCAAAGGAGCCGCCTATATGTGGGTGTTTGCTGTATCGCTTGTGTGACAAGATGCCGCCGGTTTCTAGATCTAAGAAGAGTCAAAATTCCACAAGACGCCTAAACATAACTAAAGCGTGAAAAAATAACACGTAAAAAGCAGGAAATTGTTAACGAGAAGTTCCAAAATTGGATTCAGCTTGTCAGCTGACAGGAAGGGCAAACACCATTCCCAGCCAGATGTTTTCCCGCAGTTTTGCCAACCAGCAGCGAAAGGGGGTGATTGCTGAGGAACAGCGGGTCCGTTGTGTGCCCGTTAATAAGCATATAAGCGATAGATTTCGAGCAAAACAAATGGGGTGACCAAAATATCACGAACTGGTTCATTCAGGTTTTGCCAATCTTAATCATCTTATTGTGCGTTCACACACACGTCAAGTAAACATAGTATTCAGAACGCAATAGGTTTAAACCTCGATACATAGAGAAGATTACACGGTGGCGCGAAGATATGGATTTTATTTTCGAGTGGCAAGAACACTCGTTAATACGAGAAATGAAATCCATATCTTCAAGCCACCGTGTAATGTTCTTCTTTTTATTTTATGGATTAGAATTGACATAGCGGCAAAATATTTGAACAACTTTTTGAATTGAACAACTCACTTGGTAAAGTCGAAAGTGTTTATTTGTGAAATGCTCCCTCAATCTTTCTGGTTCCCAGTGTCGTTAAGAACTAATTTCCCTTTTTGTGTTGCTGTAGCTTTCTCTGCCTTAGTTGAAATAAGGTTTTTCTCTTTAGAACTAGAACAAAACTTAGTTTTGTGGCTTAAAACTCGTGTGACCGAGCGAACGAGATTTCACTGCAGACGAAGTCAAGAAAAAAAACACTGCAAACGTGCACATCCGGGACATTCGGTAAATAACTTTTTGATATTTTCACTAGTGAAGATATGGAAATACGAGTGTTTTAGTTTCCGGTAAAACACTGGCATCCATATAATAAAAATAGATATTATACTGTGTCGCCACAGTAGATACTATTAGAGGTAAACGACACATTGGCAGTTTTGAGATGCAAATAGACGAGATAAATTTTGAAGCATGTTTAGTCTGAACATGTTTCAGGACTTTCAGTTGACTTCCCTAGTGTGCACGCAGTGCAGACCAACTCTTATAGCGCGTTCACACTAAGGCTGAAACATGTTCAGACTAAACATGTTTCAAAATGTATCTCGCCCATCTCGCACCTCCTGTGAAACATCACAACTGCCAGCGTGTTGTTTGCCACTAATATCTACTGTGGTGACATTTGTACCAAATTGCACCTGAGGTTTAAAGTTATCGAGTTCTGAATATTTAATGAAACGTGTTTACGCACCATTACTCGTTTTTTATACATCCAAATCCCAATGAGATGTTTTGTCAAGATCAGGAGGAATTTTCCTAGGTCTGTTTAGGCTTTTTTTTTCTGCTGATCAATGGACGCACGAAATTCACAATTTCCTGTTCCTTCCTTCAGTTTCTTTCACTTGAAATACTCATAAAATACATAATCATGTCTTCATACATCAATGAAAGAAACTTCTAATAAATAGCAAATGTCTATTTTGATTAAAGCATCCTTATTCAGTGATATATATCAACAGCTGCACAGGAATTCATTTTTCACTTCACAAAAAAGTAGGTTATCTGTTATTCCCGAACATGATAAATTTGTTAGTCAACACTCTAATAGAGACGAAGTACTCTTGGCAAGATGGAAATTACATTACTTCTACTTATCGTCCATTCCCCCAGGATGGCATTAAGAAGCTTTTAGTTCATGCAGTGAAAGTTATTTTTCATAACACGCACTTATGTGTTATACAGACGGAATGGAATAATAGCTGCGGTTGTGTTTATACTTCTATTAATATAAAGCTATTTCGTAAACGGCTGTGAGCCCCATAGGCAGACACCAGGAATTCATTCTTGAACCGCTGGCTCCTGCTGGGCTCCACCGAACTACGCTCTTTGTGTTCAAAATGATCAATCAATCATTCTCTCAATTACCTGTTGAGCGATTCTGCCTAGATGCCATGCTTCTTACGTGTACAACTATTTTAACAGTCCTGTCGTTTTTTACGAACCCATGCGGGCTGCCTGTGGTATTTTTGAAATCTCGATCCAGGCCCTTTGGACGAGGAAAAACAAAATGGCGTCTAAGAGAACGACGTTTCTCGAACATCTACAAGTTTTGGTGAATGCTGGGCTCCACCGAACTACGCTCTTTGTGTTCAAAATGAATCAATCATTCTCTCAATTACCTGTTGAGCGATTCTGCCGAGATGCCATGCTTCTTACGTGTACAGCTATTTTAACAGTCCTGTCGTTTTTTACGAACCCATGCGGGCTGCCTGTGGTATTTTTGAAATCTCGATCCAGGCCCTTTGGCCGAGGAAAAACAAAATGGCGACTAAGAGAACGACGTTTCTCGAACATCTACAAGTTTTGGTGAATGCTGGGCTCCACCGAACTACGCTCTTTGTGTTCAAAATGAATCAATCATTCTCTCAATTACCTGTTGAGCGATTCTGCCGAGATGCCATGCTTCTTACGTGTACAGCTATTTTAACAGTCCTGTCGTTTTTTACGAACCCATGCGGGCTGCCTGTGGTATTTTTGAAATCTCGATCCAGGCCCTTTGGCCGAGGAAAAACAAAATGGCGACTAAGAGAACGATGTTTCTCGAACTTCTACAAGTTTTGGTGAATGAGTTGATGCTTTGCTACAATTCCTGCAAGTATTCGCTCGAAATGTGCAGCGAAAATCGTATTTAATGTCTGTCAAGCTTGAGCGCTAAACCAATCTCTTCCCCAGAGCATTCCCTCGTCTGGCAGACCAGCGGCCAATGCAAATGCTTGGATTTACCGTTAAAACGGCGAATTCGTTGGCCCTATAATCCAAAGCCTTTGTCTCGTCGCCTTCGGGCAGCCAGATGACCGAGCGCCGGCTCTATTACATTGTCGCTAAACCTTTACGCCGAAATTAAACAGTACTTTGGCTTGCGCATGCGTTAACTAAAGCACAGCATACCCACGTAACCACATGCCCGACCAACGTGATCCTGTTTTAATAACCGAAAATGCAAAATGGTCTTTATTGTCATAATTGAACGTGGTTTGTGACTGCACAGCTGATCTAACATGCCGACAAAATATATAGTCATGCTGTTTGCCAAGGGCGAAAACGCATTCCGGATCAAGAATCCTTACAAGCATTCCCTTTGCTATGAAGGTAAGTCATGCACCACCAACAAATTTCACCCAACATTTCGCCAGTAACATTATGTTTAACAGATCCAAGCGATTAGTCTGCAACTGGGGAGCTCCTAGCTCGTTTTACGGCAATTACGGTATACTCTAAATTATTTTAACGATAGGTAATCATCCAAACAATAGTACAGATCTTTGGACGAACTCTACAGTTTGGAGTCTTCCGGTGCTCGATTTAAAAATTATGAACGAGATTTGAAGACGGTGAATATTCACATTTTAAAAAACCCAACTAGTTTGACCCGAAAATGAATTCATTTTTAGATATTCACTGGCGCAGAGATCTCCCGAAAAAAGGAAAAACGCCTAGTGTTTTTGCGTCTATCCTGTTTTAGACAACGTGAGTTCTCTAAATTGTTTCTCCATTTCACTGTTAGATTTATTTGTATAATTCAAAGAGTGAAAAAAGGTACTTCCTGTGAAGTGTGAATTTTTAAGGTTCATTATCATGGTCCGATATCGTTGACTGGTAATGAGTAGTTATATTCTCGAGTAGAAATTAGTGTGTACAGAAATGTACTTATTTCGATGAGAAAATATTGAGTTCAGATAACAATCCAATCAGATTTGGTCGACTGATAACACCTATGGCTATGTTATTTGTTCTCGCAAACGAGCTCGTACGAAATAGCGACTTTCTAAGAATGCGTTAAACTCAAAACATTCAGTGTTTTTCAGTCTTACTGGCGCTTAGAAACACAAAAGCTCCGACACCCTTGTAATTGTGCTCTCAAATCAGCACAGAGTTCGGTAATGACATGCCACCGTTGCGGCATTAGGAAGACAATTTCCAATTTGCGGAGAAGCGGAAGGCTAGAAATCAGGGCGCAATCGAGAAGGCACCCTCGTGCTCGCATGTCGTTCTGCATATGATATCAGCAATCAGGGAGTTTCGGGAAGAGATTTGCGCATACCGCTAGCCCTGCGACTCTTTTTTACCACAAGACTGTCTTCAATGTGATCCATCAGATATTGAATTGTAATTGAATTCGCTCAGACTATTCATATTGCTTCTGGCATCGGTATTTTTATTTTAAGCGCTATGCCATTGTCATACTTTTATTCATTCTCTTTTTATTCACTTCACAATCAACTTCTTTTTCGCATGACGTATTTATACTATAAAGTATAGGTGAAAGACCACTTTGGTTCATAACACCGTATCTTTACGAAGGACCTTCTTAATTTCCACTTTTAATTGAAAGAAATGATTTCTGGTCCATTATACCATTATTGAGCATCACACTTCGGACCCGCGTTTGACGAGAATCTTTTGAACTAATGAACGAGCTCTGATGATTGGTATTTATTGTTTTCTTCTTACGTTTATTGTAGAAAACTGTAAAATAAAGCCTCCCCTTTTCAGACGTAGATCGGAGCACGTTTTTAATGAATGCTATGTGACGCGGAGGGACAAAATCAACGCGGAGGGACGAAATCAAGACTTCAGAAAATATTTCAAAGAATAATAACTGAGAGCACTTTAGTTCATAATATCGTATCTTTACGAAGGACCCTCTTTAATTTCCACCAGTTCCAAGACTCTAAATCTTCATTTCATTTTTAATGAAAATGTAGAGTCGCTTCCTTAGGCTAGATTTGCTCTAAGGTATTTCAATGTTTGCCTTTATTTGGTAACTCGTTCCGTTCAACGCCAAAAGATTTAATCAATGTGTACGCTGATGCTTTCCAGTTTTCGTAGACCAGTCGGCTATTATAAAGGGTGTGGCAAATAATAAACGTGGGATGGTCACAGTTTATCCTAACTAATTTGGATGAGAGGCCTGGTCTTAATAATTTTAAGCAAATTTGAATTAGGTTAGATAAAAAAGATAAATAAAATTCACATGTAGTGTTTACAAAGTGGTTCTTTAAGAACAATCTTCACGTTTCATGCGTTAAATATTTTCAAAAAAATATATACATCAAGTTAAAGTAGCCCGTGGGTAGAACACGACCTAAAAGTAAATCACCCTCTTTTCATGAAAAACGACAACATTTCAGATATTGTTATGTAAACGCGATTACAAGATATCTATCATCCAATTTACGGCGTCAAAACGTCACTGTTGTTTCATTTGAATGCAGTTTTTCTAAAGTTGACAAAACAAAACCAACTAGAATAAACTGCTGTAAATTATGTCGTATTTCTCCCCCCCCCCCCCCCCCCCCCCCCCCCCCCTCTCTCTCTCTCTCCCTTAAAGCGGCGGCTTCTAACGTGCCTCCTTTCCAGCGTCTGCGGGAGCAATAACTGGATCCCGCGAGAAATGGGATCATGTTTTTGTTTTTCGCTGCAGAAAACTGCTATTCTCTTCCGACTCTTTGTCGCTACTCAGTTCTTCCGTTTCAGTGTCCTTCTCGGTTTCATCGTCGCTCCAAACAATTCATGCAGATGACTCGTTCACTTGGTTCTTGTTTAGTACATAGCATTTGAGTTTGAATCTTTAAATACATTTTAATCTTACCTTAAAAGTCCCGTAAATATATTTTCGGTCATAACTTATATAATATTCGTGTGACGGATATCAAACTTGGAGGACAGTAGGAGGTATCATTTAGCAATAGTATAACATATTTTGATCTTTATTTGCGGTAATATCTTTGATAATATCCCAGCTACAGTTGAGCCCCTTGTTCCTCTTTAGACATCTCTAAAACAAAATTTAGCTATCATTTTGCACGAAATTTCAAAAGTGGTGTTCAATTTGATTGCCTCAGATAATTGGAAAGTCTCCGCCAATTCGGCGGAACCAAAATAGAGATTTGTTAATTTATTCATTTGTTTATTTTGGTTTCGCCGAATTGGCTGAGACTTTCTAAATATGTGAAGCAATTAAATGTAACATCAATATTAAAATTTCGTGCGAAAATGATAGCAAAAGTTTGTTTTAGAGATGCCTAAAGAGGAACAAGGGGGTCCACAGAAGCTGGGTTATTATTAAAAGTGTTAACGCAAATAAAGATCGAAATATGCTAAATGATCCCTCCTACTGTCTACCAAGTTTGATATCCGTCACACCAATATTTTAAAGTTATGAATTTATATTTACAGAAAATCCGCTTGGACTTTTCGTGGTTTCACCTTAAAATACAGAAGAAAATTCTAAAATAGACTGATAAACCATTTCGGCTTGCCCATTTCAGATCACGTGGCATTCCCATGAGTATTCTCTCTTTGATTGGAATGCTTCCATGTTCATATTATCCTTCGGTGCGCAGCAGAAAAAGAAAGAGAGAATACTCATGGGAATGTCACGTGATCTGAAATGGGAAAACATTACGCCCAAGCCGAGAAGGTCTATTTGATGTGCCGCAAAATCCATATTACTGCCACGCCCATATGATTGACCCTCTGCCAGTTGTTTGAGAATGTGAGGGGTAAGTCTAGCATGCAAAACATGTGCTAGGCATGAGCATATTTAGAAAGGCGGACTCTCCCTGCTACTGGCATGATTACAGCTGTCATTTTGTCTTTGTACGATTAATTTCGTAAACGCTTAAGGATAAGATCGTCCTTTAAATTATAATTAAAAGTTTAACAAATGCATAAGATGAATTAAGGCATATTACAGAAAAGGATCATGGTTTAGTAATCGTTAACACGAATATTATATGTTAGTAAAGGCATTCTTGGCTAATGCATTTTAAAAGAGCGAAATCCCAAGTCAAATCGTAAATCGAATCATGAATGCTAAACGAACTAGTATTGTCCCATATCTGACACCATACTATTACAAGCACCGGTCTTTATGTTTGGCGTACAACATGATCAACATTGTCATTTAGGGACAGGGTTCGTCATTAAATTGCGCTTTGCTTGCAAATATTAAAGAATCTCATGGTGGGATTTGGAAAATCTACGGTGACAATAAGTCAAGCGTTATTATATTCGCCGTCTCGAGATATTTTTCAGCTGCCTAAATTGAGCTCGAGTGATTCATTATTGATTTGTGAATTCGTTATTCTTATAAGAAACATGCGTACATAATTGATTTAAAAAAATAGTTTTTTAACCCGAGGCCTGTGTTAGTAGTTAAACAATTTTATGTCTTGTGACTAAATCGCGGCATACAACACTACAGCATTTTTATTCAATTCAAGCTTATTCAAATTCTCAAAAATACATAACTAACAAAGTCAAATCAAGTCAAACAAACTTGCGCTGAATGGCATTTGGCAGGAGCTTAACAGGTTACAATTTTTATAAACACGAAATAATTTCAATTTTCACTGATGTTATCAGAATAAGATATCTAAAAATCCATAATACAATTGTAATATAAAACACAGCTTAATGCTTCCCTATGAAGACTTATCGGTCAAATGAATATTTCTTTAATCACATTACTGCCAAAGCGAAAGTTTAATTAAAATCTTCATTGCGTCTTAAACAATAGAACTATGAATGACATCATAACATCCCAGAAAAGAGTGGAAATAATATTCCTTTTTTAGCATTTAATAAATGTGAGCCGTGAAGGGAACAATGCCATAGCGGGATTGGCAAGTAAGCGTTATGGTGGTGTAAACACTTTTATTTGTAAAAACCAGGATTTCACACCGCATCTGCAAAGTCTGTATGTTCAGACAACTTTGCTGTTTCGATTCAGTAACACTATTACTCGATATCTTGGATAGATAACTTTATCGGACGAAACCCTGTCGCGCGTTTACCACTGGTATAGGTAAGTTAGCTAGAATCCCACTTAGTACAAACCAAGCAACTATAACCAAATTAAAAAGTTTTGAAATCCAAATGTTTTCCTGTTGCCTAGAGGTGATTTCTGTGTGCTATTCGCTGGAAAGAACCGGGGACATGGCAAGCAGAGTTAGTCTTTTTTATTGGAGAATGAAGAAGTGCTTTGAATTGGGGGATTTACGGCATTGTTTTGTAATTCTATAAAAGGATATTTCTCCGACCGAGCAGGGAGTCATGAAACACCGCAACTGCCATTGATAAATGGAACAGTCCCGACATTTTTGCTACGCTTACTCCTCATAATGAGAACTTTGAAAAACTAATTCGAAACATACGGCCAAAAACTTCGGTGTCTCCTTGATCATTTAAGCTAGTGATATTAAGCATTTTTCGAAAGTTTTGGAAAATTTCCATTTACCACACCAAAATAATCAATGCTTTTGTGCGGTGCACAGAAGAAAATATAGCTAACGGGAATTTACTCCAATTCAATTTTTATAAACCTATCGCCAACAAGCAATTAAATGCGAGATTTTCAAAGCAAATAACAAGTGATTTGAGATAACGTTCTAGGTAATTACTTTCTATAAATATACAATTTTTGGTAGAACTGTATGATTTTTCACATTGCTGAAATGTAACGAAATTAAAGTTAATAAATTTAAAGAGAATGGAAAGCCGAACGTTTTTATGAGAATTGTGGAAATAAATATTTCAAATGAAGCTATTGCCGCCAATTAAAGTTTGCTCCATATCGTAATAGCTCGGTGGGTGTCGCATGAACTGTGTTTCTAAGATGCCGGGAAGCGCAAATAAAATTTTCATCGTGCGTTTCTACAGAGATCTAGATCTCGCTGCAAAATGTTAGCTAAATTCTGGCTAAATGTTTGAAAGGTATTCTGATGTCCGTTTCTCGCGCTTTAAGTGATCCTTGGAGAGGCACTAAGACAGTTGCTTATTATTTATATTTATTATCTATATAGTCTGTTAGGTCCGTCTTGATGATGTAAATCCGCAGTCCGACCCCTATGGCAAGCGTAGGCGAAGGTATCCATGACTTAAGCCTCGCAACGGCCGGAAATCGACTCCAACCAAAATTTGAGAATCCGGCTCTTTTCCAAGAGTGTCCAAAAGTCAGTACGGCAAAAGAGCGGCGAATTTTTCGCGGTCGTGAAAAATTAGCACTGGATTATTGAGCATGGTGCCATGTTCAAGTGTTTGACAGGGATGTTATGTAATAGCCTTTTATGTGAAGTATTTGGCGATATGACCGCTGACCACATCCTCACGGGAGGTAATCTATACGTGAATCGCGTGCTAGTAGTATCGGCATTAGCAAATTAAATTAGTATTTTCATTTTCTATTACAAAACCACTGGTATACCCTTTACCCTTCAGTAACCAAAGAGGTTACAGCAATCCTGAGGGATGGACGCGGAAAAATATAACAAGGAACTTAAAAAGGGAGAAATAAAGCCACAACTTTAACGCATTCAGACTGAAGCCCTCGGTGCAATTAATATCCCAATAGAGACAAAAGCTATTACGATCAGACTCTAACTTAAAAATGATGCTAAATAATCACTCCAAGTCAATAATGTTTCGTTAGCTTAATTTAATTTCATTCACTTGGTTGCTGATATCTTAGCCCACTATGTTCAGTCCATAATTTAATGACATGTCAAATAGATAAAACACCAGGATTCTAATAACCGGTATACAACAAATTGAATACGTTTTCGCAGCGATGATCATTTGGTTGACTTGACATCAAATTGACTGTGTGAACCATCTGAAGTATCTGCCGTACCCTACGCTTCAGGTAAATCCTTGATCCTATCTCATGTGTTGAATTCATTGAACGATTTGTTGTTAAAAATTTTAGCTGATATTACAGACAAAAGATTTCGCACCGAATAACGAGATATGTGCTTTTCAAAAACAGACTGAGTGATTTATTGACGTTTATGAATAGGGAATTTGATGCTCTTTGGTGCTTTTTTAAAGCAGCAACGCCTTTAAAATTGACATTCCTAGCAACCTCTACATTGTACAAATGCGAAATATCTACGTTTATTCACTCCAATTCTCAAAAGCAATGAAAATTGCATTTTAGTGTTAATTTTTAGCATAGTTATCACGTTGCAGAAACCAATCGCTATGTCAATACGATCGGCTGTGTTTGATTTATTGCTTCACTTGAATATTTCTATAAAAATTATCTGAAAAGAAAAACTACACTTTGAGGAAATTTACATTATGTATAATTATATGGATCGAGACCACGGGGGACTGGTATCAATCATAACGTACTTGCATCCGGGATTTCCCATCCTCGAAAACCCCTCTGTGTCAGTAAGGCGCATAACTCTCGGAAACGTTGCTTGCTAAAGTAATGTTGACATTTCAGTTTTTTTTTAAGTACGGTGGCCCACAACTGTCACGGCACTAAACAAAGAGTCCAAAGCAAAACACAAGATCTTCACGGCAAAATACAATAATCTCAAATAATATAAAGAAACTAAGTGGCCAGCGGTTGATGGTCAGCGGTTCACTTAATGTTTTTCGAGTAACAAGTTGTTCCTACACATTTTGTTTTGTTCACACCGTGCAGCAGACAGCTGTGCCACACTGTGAACAAAAATCTGGTAGGTACTTCATATGTGATACTACCAAGAGTACCCTGTATGAATCTCTGCTCGTGTCTTATAGAACGAGGATATCCAGTGGTACACTTGTTACTATCATATATAAGTACCTCCGGCACATAGATCCTTCATATATGGTGCACTATAGTGTCCTTCTGTATACCTTCTCAATCTTCGTGTTCTATAAGACATGGGATATATTGATACAGAGGACACTATAGTGTACCATATAAGTGATGGATCTACCGGAAAACATGAAGTGAACCACTGACCATCAACCGCTGGCCACCTGTCGGCCCCTTTAGGTTTTTCTTACAAATTACCGTACCGAAATGTCACCTCAAACTTTCGACTCTCTAATTCCCCATACACACTGTGTCACGATTTTGGGCGGGCCTAATTCACCAGAAATGAGCAAATAATCGTCTAGGTTTGTTAAATAACCTTCCGGCTAAAGCTATAATTGATTTCATGTAAATAATTTAGCATTTACAAGATGACGATTTTCAGGTTTGCATATCTAGAAAACGCAAAGGCAAATTTTCTTTATACCTCGTTGTGTGAATGTTTTGGAACTGGACTTCAATTTATAAAAGTTTGGTTCAAATCCTACTGATACGCCCAAAACAATTCACACAAAAAAAACTAAAAACCGAAGGCAAACCGACAATTGCCTTCGAATAAATGCTTTAAAATTATTCTTATGATATCATTTTATAATCTAGCTACAAAAATACATATACTTGTACACCCTCCAAACTTTATCACAAAACGAAAATTGAAAGTACGAAATTTTCATGGTTCTAAAATTTAAAAAAAGTATTGGTCATGTTCTAAACAATTAGGTGCGGGCCACCTTAAGGAATCTTAACTAGTAATGTTAATTAAGTTTTTAACAATTTTAACTTGTTTTTTAAAAGACTCAAATCTTTCACAGCAGGTATTTAACTGTAGCGTACGTATGTATTCGTGACACTTGTAAAGTGATTCATCATTGCCTTCAAAGTAAAAAACGTATACCATAAAGTGCTCGCTGTTTTGGAGTTGAATACCAAACGTCTGGAAAGAAAGGTCTAATCTGTTCAGATGTTTAGTCTAGAATGGCACTTCATCTTTGTACATTACCCGAGCCCATTTCCTAAACTAAATCCATTTAAAACAAAAATGTATCAAGTAGATGAATTGAGTTCGATTGGAATGGCGTAAAGGGGCAGGCAGAATTCTCTTGTTAGTCGTGTTTTTAATTTTTCGCTTGTTGTATACACCTTTTATAAGGCTGCACCGTCAAAACTGTCTGCTAGCAGTGCATCGTGGGAGAAGCTACGAAATTCTTGCGTTAACCCAATACAAATTTCTTGCGAGTGGTGTATTGTAGGATCATTTGGCATAAGCAGGGTGAATGTATGACTAATTATCCAAAAAAAAATGTTCATGATTCTGTTTCTGTATACCTAATTGCCCCCATAACCCATCGCGGGCTACAACAGACAGTAGTGACGGTGCAACCTTTTCTGAAATAAGTGTAGATTTGGAAAATGTTTCTGATGCAATTGTTACTAGTTATATCTTTACACTAAAATCGATGCCAATTAGATGGAAGGAATCGCACATCGGTTGTACTGTAAACCACCCTACCATTTCAAAAATCACCTCAACAAATACCCATTAAATGATATTTCACCCAATGATAGTTGTCCCTTTAATACGTTACCCAACAACCGCTCCCCCGCCGTTCCCCCCGATGAGGCACCCTTAAATCACTAGATGAAATGCTTCCCAAACGACCCCGATTACCCGCCTCACGGCAGGGCACTTGCTCATTTTATCCGAACCTCCCCTGAAGTCACCTTGTTACTGGCTTTTTTTTAAATATAGTTTATTAACGGTTACTTGTTACTGCGAATTTCATAATTCTGCGAGCTCTCACTTCATGTATTTTCTGAACGCCAAACTGCTTTTTGGCGTCTGTCCATCAACTTTTTAAGACAGAAGCACGGATTTTTTTTGGTTTCGTTTGCATTTTATGGTGGAAAAAAAAAATTGGGTTTGAAGCCTACCTAGGTTTTATTAGTTAAAAAACCTCTCAAAGCCTGCGTGAAATCACCCAGAGCTGTTTGCTCGTTTGATTGACGGAAGCCTAAACCGCGGTTTGTTAGTTGGCGCATAGTTCGCAGAATTATAAAAATTGCAATAAATGATTTAAAATTATCATACACATTGGTTTTACAAGTAATTTACTAGACAGTATACAATAAAAAGAACACGAAATTATGAAACATTTAGGAAGATTTCAGCGAAATCAAAAATGTCTCACCTATATTTGCGTAACATCGCTTGCATCAGACGGGATATGGACAAACGTTGAATAAGAAAAATGTAAGACTTTGGTTGGAGAGCAAAATTACAGACAATTGCATTTTGGTTACGGCTTAGACTTCTGATAATCTGTTAAGTTTCGTTAAATGACTTTTCACAACATCTAATGACTTCTTTAATTATTGATAAAGTATTCCTGTAAGTACTGATAACGTGTGTTTTCTTACGTGTGTTTTCTTAGTCTGTTCAGACTGGCCACTGACTGCCCATGAACACCCAACAAGCAAACAACACCAGCCCTTCTTTTCTTTTTGATTTCCATCTTGCTGAAATCTACCGAGGCAGCGTTGGTATCAGGGCGAGAGGAGAACTCTATTTGCCTTCTATCTCCGTCCCTGCTCTTCAATGGCTTCGTTCATAATACAAAAGACACGATGGGAATTCTAGTCTAGTATACTCGTACAACTGAGAACGACATGAGCTAGAGGAAGATTCCGAGACATCTCCAAAGCACACTGAGCCGTAATTCTGGAAAATTCGTTCTGCTATGAACATTGCGGAATGACCCTACAGACAAAACGTCGAAGACGAAACGAGAAAGGAAAAAATGACCGACTAATAACATTAAATGTCAGTGGAAGGAAGTTCGTTACGTGGGAACGAACCCTGCGAAAACACCCTTCTACTCTGCTAGGCAGCGAAAAACTCTTGCGTTATTTTGACGAGAAAAGGAAGGAATATTTTTTGGATCGTGACCCGCACATGTTTCGCTATATTTTGAACTTCTACCGAGGTGGCAAGCTACACTCGTCTTCTGAAGACTGCTTCAGTGCTTTCAAGGAGGAACTTATGTTTTACGGAATCTCGCCAGACAACATTGAACCATGCTGTTGGGAAGATAATACCAAAATCACCATCAGGAAACCTCCGAAAAGAGTTACCACTGTTTCAAGAGGGGGTAGCGTGAGAGAGAAAATATGGCTAATAATGGAAGCACCAGATTCGTCTCGATTGGGAGAGCTAGTGCAGTGTTTAATAGGAGTGTCTATTTGTCTTAGCATACTCTTTACCATTATCGAGACAATACGATACGCCCCAGGCAGGACTCTACAAGAGTCGTATCCCGCCTTGTTCACAGCGGTCGACAGTACATGTATTGGAGTATTTACAGTTGAGTATCTATTACGAATGTACGCTGCGCAAAATCGCCTCAAGCTCTTCTTAGAAAAGCTCAGCATAATAGATCTGTTGACGATTATCCCATTTTACGTTGATATCATTATTAATAATCTTACCACAGCCCGCGCGCTGCTGGGCGCAGATAATCCTCTCACGTTGTTAAGGATATTGAGAATTGTCAGGATGTTCAAGCTCTCTCGACATGCGAGACACATGCGAGTTGTCGGGAGGATGTTGAAAAGAGCCTTCATCGACTTAGGGTTTCTGTTTTTCGGGTTCTTCCTAACGAATGTGTTGTTTTCTACGGTTATGTTTTACCTGGAATATGGACAAACGAGAGGGAAATTCACGAGTATACCCGACACCATGTGGTATACGGTCGTTACCATGATGACTATAGGGTGAGTACAGCCCCGCTGTTGTTTATAATGCCGCAGTACATTCAATATTTCAAGTTCACCATTAAGTGCTCCCACAGAAAGTCAAACATTACAGACCTCTTATTAATAATTCACGTCTCAATCTGATAATCTTATCTTCCGAACACGTTATTGTAATGTTCCTCAGACATTAGTGCAGAATTTCTCAGAGCCTTGCATTCAAGGTATATTTTCTCGCGATCGTCTCGGATTGTTTTGTTTTTTTATTTTTTTGTTCGAAGTCTCGGATTTCTAATATAGTAACACGACAGGATTTTTTTTTCTGGCGTTTTGAACTCGCTTCCTAAAACACACTGAACACGTCAACTGGTAGTGTAACTATCTATTACATATTTAGTCGTGCGCCTGGCACCTGTTACCTTGTCTCTTTGCAGCCTTTGGCCGACGGAGACATATTAGAACCAATCCTTTAAAAATGACGTTACAAAGCAACACCTAATTAAATATTTATTTATTATTTTATGTATTTAAAATGGGCCCAGATAAACTTCCTAAACAGTCACCGAGTTTGAGAATGAAGCTTTTTAAGTCGTTCTAAAGTTATAAGAATTTTAGTGAGGGGGGTTAAAAGTCCAAAAAGAAACAATGCAATGATTGACTTGTTAGTGAATGGCTTACCAGGACGACGATTTATTGAAATTGAAAATTACTAACGAAGAAGCGAGACTGAGGAACTTTGAATTGAAATGCTCTTAAGTTGAATTCAGCCTTGGGTATATTCTTGAAGTTTTACACCCAATCCTCAAAGCCATTTATGAAGAGTGGTTCTTAAAAATCCGTAAAATCCACGCTCACGACCTCGCTATCACTCAAACCTACGCGTCCAGACCGGAAACCAGTGTCGGTAGAATAAAAATATTCTATATTTACGTTGATCTTGCTGGTCGTTCTAGTGAACGTCTCTACAAAAAAGCTTTGTCAGAAAACAGTAATACCACACAGTTAAAACTGTCTAAACTTACTACGACGTGGGAATCATATAGGACTTTCTAACGTCGCTTTTAGAAAGTTTAATACCATTCACATACCTCGTTATAAATGGCTGGCAACGCCGCTTGATGGCTATTCTCATCGCAGACTCCTACCACAACGGCATGTATTCTCTTTTTTCTTTAAAGGTACGGCGATATGGTTCCTGTCACGGTCCTTGGGAAGATTCTGGGATCCCTGTGTTGCCTTATGGGTATAATGATGCTTGCTCTGCCAACCACAATGATGCAAAAAAGCGTCAGTGACAGCAAGAAAGTCGGTATATACAGCAACCTTCATAAAGCAGTATCAAACGACTTGTGAGAGATAGTCGCGTCTTCTACACATAAAATCGCCACCGTCTGGCGTGTCCCGTATCAGTCAGCAAGAAAGTCGCCTTTCAGTTGGACCATTTTCCCCTTATCACGCCTTATCTCGCATACACTCGCGGCGAGATAAGGTCCCAGAGTGTAGGCCTTGCAGTAAGTTTATGCGAGATCAAGCCAGATAAGGGGAAAATGGTGCAATTGAAAGGCGAGATAATGAAAAATTGTGCCAATTAGGAGCTGCGAGATAAGGCGAGATTGGGCGAGATAAGGTCCCACAGTAGGCCTTGCAGTCAGTTTCACTCAAAGCAGCATCAAACGGCTTATGGAGAGTTAGACAGAGTGAGTTAGTTAGTCGCGTCTTCTACACAGAGAATTACCATCGTCATCTGTCTTGTCCCGCTCATATGACATTTGAGAAACAATTTGGGTACTGATGAGCGGTTGCACCATTCTTTCTTGCATTTGAGGTCTGTGCGATATTTTTTGGGGGGAGGGGGTGGATCCGCTGATCCTTTCCCTCTTAGGAGACCTAATGTTCCGTCCCTGAGGGCAGCACAGGATACCCCAGTATTGTCTAACAATACTACAAAATACAGTGTTTGGGGAATAAGACAGAATGTTTGGGGTGACATTTCGGTCGGGAAACTTGTAAGAAAATCTTCAAGGGGTCGACACACCCTGCCATCACAAGTGCTCTATTTGCCGATAAAGTCATAGAAAGTTGTGGTCTAATGCTTGTATGATATAGCGGGGGAGAACCATTATTTCATCGGTGAGATATATTATTTCATCGGTGAGCATAGATTTGGACAAATCAGAGCACGCGTTATATAGTAGCTATATTATAAGATGTAATGAATAGTATAGCAATGCATTTATGGGCAGAGTCAGCCCCGTTAATAAAAATCCATGAAACTTACCCTGCTGTTTGTTTCTATTGTCCTCATTGCACACACGGAGTTTCAAGAAATGGTGCAGTAAAAGGGCAATATCAAGGTAACACTAGGAAAATTAATTATTTTTTTTTATAAATTTTCGGACCGAATATCACCCCGTACATTCTCTCTAATTAAGCATTATAACACAACTTTCTATGACATTATAGGAGAAATGGAGCACGCGTGATGTTGGAAGAGACACGCAAAATCAGTACTTTATCGGTAAGATAGAGCATAGGTTTGGACCAATCAGGACGCGCGTTATATCGTAGCTATATTATAATTCCTCATATGTTGTGTTGTGAGACAAGTACTGAACCTGCGTCACCTGCGGTGGCTACTACGCCTGCCAAGCAAACCAACTGTGAATCACAACACTGAAGGACTCATTAAAGAATTGATTCAAAATTGGAAGCTGACTTTTTAAGAGCAGTAGGACTTAGTATATTGACAGAAAAGCAACAAATCTGTACAAACATTTAATTAATTAATTAATTAAAATCAATGATAAATTATTGATTTAATGAAAATACTAAAAGACAAACACGCTGGACTTTTTCACAAAAAGAATAGCCATAGGTATGTCTTGTAGAAAATTGAAATGAAATATTTTCGCTTAGAAAATTGTCAAAAAAATTTAGAATATAAAATTAAATGAACTGTGTTGTTTCAAGATTGCGACGCGTAACTTTTCCGTAATTCTCATTGAGATCTATTCTTTATGAGAATTCATACCGCACGACGAGTATAGATGGATTGAATGAGAGAACTTGACGGGAGAGCTTTCTAGGGGATCTAACTGTGGTATTGGTCGTAATCATCGAGAGGTAAGTCATAGTTCATAAAGCGTATGGCTGCTGCCTTGACTCTCCGTTTTGAACTTCTGAGGCTGCATACACACTTGGTGCCAGGGCACGGTGCCCGAGTACGGCCACTAATGTGAACACACATTAGATCTATACTGTGTGCACGCGTTATTCATTGGTCGGGAACTTTATCCACAAATCAATGCTGTGCAAAGTTTACGCAAAATTACGCATTCGAATACATGCGTAAATATGACCTACAAGCTTTACTTATTTTTTCGTTTGTTGAAAAATTGCGTAAAGTCGACTTTTCGTGCTGTGATACCTACATCGACATGTGGTTGGTGTATTGAATGTGAACAACGCCGCATTGCCGGATTTCAAGCCGTGAGTGCCTGAGGCGAATCCCTTAATATTACCATTAAATATTACCACATAAAGAGAAAGAGCCATGCTGAACTATAGAAAATCCCAAAGTTTGGTATTAATCGGGCAAACAGTGATCGAGAAACCGCCATTCAAAAAGTCCAAAATTTAACAAGATTTGTGTGAAATCCGGACACGGCGTCCGGAAAACCATACAAAGCTTATAAAATTCCGGCATATTTGGAATTGCTTTATCTCGAACGGAATTTACACAATCAATTCCAATCTTTAGGATTTTGTATAGTTCAGCATGTTCTTTCTCTTTATGTGGATCTCGTTTCGATTAAATGGTAATATTAAGGGATTCGCCCCAGGCACTCTCGGTTTGAAATCCGACAATAGTTCTGTAGTTGGAACCTAAGGCCTGCACACAGTTCCCGAGTTGCACATGCTCAGGTAATGAATAGTGCCCGCGTGCATCACGTGTGGACGCAGCCTGAGGAGCTCGATTAAACTATGTTCTGGAAATCAAGTTTTCAGTACGGTCAGGCGCGAGTCCAGCTGGCGACCAAAAAAATATTGTCACTAAAAATTAAGAGAAGATAGGCTCCTCACCACACAAAACCCTTCCAGATGTCATGCAATCCACCTTGTTGTACCTATATTCCCCTTTCATGACAATAATTCTTGCACAATTTGCAAGAAAACAGTGAAATTTTGAGCAATAATAGACGGAATTGCAGTGCCTTGATTTTCACATGCTCGGACGGAAACAGCTACAATACTGGTACCACTTCCATAACCACAGGGAACCTGCGCGACTCACCATTCCTCTGCTCGCAAATAGCAAGAGGATAGGGAAAAAATGGCAGAGGACAGCAGAGGAGAAATATATAAAACATTCAGATGGCTGTCGTTTAAACCAATTCTTCATCAAACCTATGGTAGTTATTATACGAAAACCGCACTATGGAAACGGATCGTCCAATATTAAAATCGAGAATATATATATTTAACCATTATCCTGCGAGATTGCGCAGAATATCGTCTGATACTTAGCCGACGAGGGACGAAGTCCCGAGTTGGCTAAAATCAGACGATATTCTGCAAAATCGATAAGGATAATGGTTTTATTATTCAGCACATCGATAGCACAAAAAAAAAAAACGAAAAAAATGACTTTTGTGTATTATTTACTAGCTCAAAACATCATATTTTCCTCAGAGACGGATATCGCAGGATAGCTGTCATGTACAGAAGACAGCTATTACATACATACATACACTTTATTTCAACACGGTAAAAATCATCAGTTACATACAGTATTTCAAATAAAAACAAAAATACAAACTGGTTTACATGATTGCCGTGCATGGGAGCCCAATTTAGAACAACTTGCTCAATTTCGATTTAAAATAGCTAAGTGACTCGCAGGATCGCATCAACTGGGGAAGATCGTTCCAGACCTTCGCGCCACTATAGCTAAACTTCGTTTGCAGTACTCAGTTTTAGGCTTAGGGAGGTATAATTTTCGCTCAAAATTTCGTAAATTGTAAGACATGCTGCGAGGAGTAAACTGGTTTTGCAGGTATGAGGGAGCAAGACCATGAAGAGATTTGAACATAAGCACTGCTTTCTGTTTGTGTCGACGCACTGAGAGGGTGTCCCAGTGCAGTGTTTCTCGCAAGTCGGCAGAGCGCGTCTCATAGTTTGCTCTCATGATTACTCTCGCAGCACGATTTTGTAATTTTTGGACCTTATCAGCCAGGTGGTTGCTAAGCCCATCCCATACCAAACTACAATAATCTAGGTAGGGTAATATCAGGGCTTTATAAACTTGTACTGCAACGTCCTGTGTGATATAAGGTCTAACACGCTTCAGGGCACCTATTGCAGAAGAAACTTTTTTACTCAATTCGCTAATGTATTCCCCCCAGGAGAGTCGATCATCAATAATAAGACCGAGTGATTTGGTATGATTGACCCTCCGGATTGGATTACCGTCAATAGCAGCACATATTTCAGATGTCCCTTCCGCTTGAAGCTTCTGCCGGGAGCCTATGATCATAAACTCTGTCTTAGCTATATTAAGACTCAATTTGTTTGCTTTAAGCCAAATGGCCAAGTTCTGAAGTTCGATGTTTAGAATTGGCTCGAGTTGATCAAGGCTCCCAGCAGCAGAGCTAATATTAGTATCGTCTGCAAACATTTTGGCTGAAGCTGACGCCAGACAATTTGGGAGATCGTTTATGTATAATAGGAACAATAATGGACCGATTATACTCCCTTGTGGCACGCCGCAGCTCAAAGTGCTCGCACCTGATAGTGCTCCATTGACGAAACACCTTTGGGCTCTATTGCTGAGGTATGAGCGGAACCAGCACAATGATCTCATGTCAAGACCATAGCTTGATAACTTGTTCAATAAGATGGTGTGATCTATTGTATCAAACGCCTTCCTAAGGTCGATAAAAATGACCCCATTAATAAGGCCGTTGTCAATATTAATTGACCATTCGTTAGTTGCCTCAAGAAGTGCAGTTAACGTGCTATGCAATGATCGAAAGCCAGACTGACAAGAGACCAAAAGCTGGTTCACGCTCAGATACTCATAGAATTGGTTGTAAACTAGTCGCTCAAAGATTTTTGAGATCGCAGAAGTAACAGAAATCGGACGATAATTATTTAAATCAGACTTGCAGCCTTTTTTCAAAATGGGCGTCACTTTTGCAAGTTTCCACTCAATAGGAAAAATTGCTGTCTCGACAGAACACTTAAAGATAACAGAAAGAGAAGGGCCTACTATCTCTGCCGCTATTTTGAGAAGCTTACAGGGAATTTTATCCAAACCTGTGGCTTTCTTTTCGTTAATTTCGGATATAAGCTTAATTACGGACTTAGTAGATGGCGCCTTCAAAGAGAACGACTTATCTGTACCTTTAAGATATGATTCAGGTCTTGTAGTTGACTCCGGAATTTCCTTCGAAAGGTTAGGTCCAATGTTTACGAAGTATTCGTTAAAAACATCAGCCATTTCCTGTGGGGCACTTATCTTTCTCTCTTCAACTTTGATTTCAGAAATATTCTGTTCTGTACACTTTCGCGAACATAGATCATTAAGTAAGCCCCATGTTTTTCGAGGATTTCCTCTGCTGGCCTCCAGGTTTTCCTGGAAGTACATTCTTTTTGCATTTTTAATGGCGTTGTTAGTTTCGTTTCTTTGATGTTTGAACACTGTCCAATCATTAATACTCTGACTAGCAACCGCCTTCTTTTTAAAGTAATTCCGTTTGTGTATTTTACGTGAAAGCTCCTCGGTAAGCCATGGGGACTTCTTATGTCTTACACGTTTACTTTTAAGAGGCGCATATTTGTCAACGCTCCCCATAAAGAGTGTTCGCCAGGTGGTCCACATATCATTAGGATTATCACCCGATCCAACACTTTCCCATTGTTTTTGTTTAAGGTCGTTGAGAAAAGCCTCCCTATTGAAATTTTTATATTGGCGACATTCTATAGTTTTGTGTACGCCTGAACGCTGATAATTGGTTTTGCGAGTCACATAAACCAGAGAATGCCACGATATACCGAGGTGTATCACGCCTGAACTCGTAATTTTATCGGGACAGTTTGTAATACAAACGTCAATTAAAGACTGGGAGGTAGGCGTGAAGTGCGTTGGCTCAGTTATTAATTGACTCAAACCGTAAATATCTAGGATATTTAGGAGCGTTGAGGCGTCACGATTATAGGTCTGACCATCGCCAGGGAGGAGATTCGAGTTCAGATCTCCTAACAAATACAGCTCCTTGTCCTCAGCATCAATTTTGTCAATTAATTTTTCAAATTCGCTATATACACTAGAGTGAGAATTAGGAGGTCTGTACCATGTACTAATAAGATATGGTTTGGAGTGAGGCTTGGTTATTTCAACAACAAGACTTTCGAGTTCTTCGCATGCCAGGTCATGACGAACATGATAATTCAGATTACTGCGCAAATATATGCATACGCCCCCACCATTCCGACCATTAAGAAGACGGTCCTTTCTAACAATTTGAAATCCAGGAATATGAACCTCTTGATCATGAATGGAGGGAGCAAGTTTTGATTCGTTAATTGCAAGCACGTCAATTTTTGAATTATTCATGAAAATTCGAAGGTCATCAATATGCGCCAACAAGCTGTTTATGTTCAGCATAGCAATAACCAAACCTTTCCCTGTTATATTAGCCTTTAAAGACTTACCGCTATTTACAGGATAATCGGCATCGTCCAATTGCAGGTGGTTATTATCATTGGACTCCCATACGGTAATTCCCTAAACATCCCTAATGTGAGTTTTAAAATTTTTAGCAAGTACAGCAGTGCCTTTAACGTTCAAGTGAAGTCCGCTGCGATTAAGGTGCTGTTCTGCATTAATGTTACTGTGCTCGATAAAACCCAGTTGTTTTGATTGGCAAAGCGCTTAATGATCTTGTTGACAGCGGAAACCTTTTTGGCGAGCAAGTCATCGTCCGATCTGCATATCAGTGCAGAGATAGAGACTTTGACATCGGAGGTTGCAATCTTTGATGCCAAATCAACAATTGCTTCAGCGCAGGAACGCTCGGAAGTACAGGACCTCAGATTGTTTGTACCAACGTGTACAATAACCTCCTCGGGATTTCTTCGTAATACAGGCCGGATATGGTCATGCATGTCTTCGATCGTACAGCCAGGAAACGAAGAGACCTTAATAGCGCAGGTTTCAGATGATAATTTCTTTCCTTGGAGATGCTGTAAAATTGAATCCCCAACCAAAGCAACCTGCCTTCGTGGAACCCGTACAACACTGTTTGAACTGTTTGTCGCTTCTTCGAGGGCTTTAGAAGGCTTTGGAATTTGAGGCGATGCTTGTTTCTTTTTTTTCCCTTTGTTTTGGTCCTTTGCCGGTTGAGTGCACCCTTCGACGTGACTAGTAGAGGATGACGACGCCGGTGGAACCAATTTGGAAGTCAAATTCTTATCGCTGTCATGACTCATGTCGTGGAAATTTAGAATTCTAATGGCAGTAACTAGACTTCTATTATCGTCTCTAGCTGCTTGCAGCTCACTTTCCAAATGTGCATTTCGTAAACGGAGCTCGTCGATTTCGGATCGAAGCTGTCGAACCATAAGGTCAGACTCATGACCTTTCGCGGGAGATTTAAATTCCCTTCGTAGGGCTTCGAACTCCTGTTTTAGCTCTCGAAATTCTTCCACTGTAACATATACTTTGACTTGGCCCTGCTCGACGATTAATATCTCTGGACATGTCATACTGGAAACTGGTGAGGCTGATGTTTCGTGAGGCAAAGCAATGGCGCCCTCAGAGCCGATAACACGTGCTGAACTTTCCATCCCCTTGCTCTTAGACCGAGTTTCCATAAGCCCAAATTATAACTATAGGCTTCTAATATCGTAAGAAGTTGAGTAGGTACAAATAAACCGTCGAATAAGGCGAAATAAATCCGTAAGTGGTTGAAGATATCGGGAGCTCAAAGCGTAGCGACTTCACCTCGAAAGCTAATATGCTAATGAACTATTGGCTATTGGCGTTCCAATGACCATATTTGGGCAGTGCATCGATGTGCTGGATAATAAATACGAATATACTACTCGACATAGACAATCCAAGAATAGAGCGTTCCGACAATGTCGAACAATGTAGTAACCCGCTTGCGCTATTTTGTAAAAGGTGTTAGTAACGACTGCTTCCTGAGAGCATGAGAGGTCTTATAAACGCGTAAACGCGAATAACTAATGACATCGGCAAGCGTTTGAACACGTGCACATTGATCAGATTGATTACATTTTCGGTAGTACAAGCGATCTGGCGCGACTAAATATTCATGCACCCGAATAATCGACGAATAGACGAAGAAAATATGTTTTACTACCGTGACACATTTATCAAAAGCCCAATAGCGAGAAAGCAAATATGCAAGGCGACCAAACTAAGAAACTTTGTTCTGTTGCAGAGCAAAGCGGGAACTAGCGGCATTTATATCATCTATGGTATTACTTCTAACGCCAGAAACATGTTATTCTAAAGAGGTCTGTTGCCATAAAACAGTTGATATCTATTGTCGTACCTTTTCGATGTCTTTATGCTGTAAACGTTGCCGCTACTTCATTATTTTGAGCGAGAAAACCAAGAGAATGAATCGACGTCCCCCCAATGTTTACAACTATCATTTGAATGTTAGCTCAACTCTCTCTCATGGTCGAATGTGATTGGTAACCAATTAACCGGCAGGGTTCCGGACCGGAAGTCGTGCGTGACTTCATCGAGTTTTGAGAATATGTTCATTTTCCCAAAAACAGGCTATTGTTCAACAAAAGTGCTTAAGACAATGCATTTTGAGAAAATAAAATATTGAATAGATTTTGAAAGGATTACAAGGGTGGATTTAGGGAGAGGGGGCCGCGGGAGATTTTCCCATACAGTATTTGCTGAAGGAAATTTGCAAATTTTCGTCCCATGTTTTCGCCATCCGGCCCCCCTTTCTGAAATTCCCGGTTGCAGGAGCTCAGGCGTTTGTATGGAATTTGGCGAAGCCTACCAAACTCATTTTCGTCTGGTTTTAAAACTCTCCACGTATCTTTATTTGTAAGTCATCAAGCACTGCAGCTGTTTTGATAATTTCACTACAAAATCTCTAATAGCAGCGCCTGGAAAATCAATCCCAATATCTATTTTAAGAGGCTACTCGTTGAACACCCATCTTTTTCACGGTCGAGGGGTTGGAAACAATAGACGCAAGAAACCGCAGGAAGCCCACAGAAAAGCGACACAGTTTTCGTGATGTGGCGCCAGCGGAAATCCGACGAAGATAAACAATTATAGCTTGGTTTTCTGTCGATTTCTTGGGTAAGCCCGTCCATGAAAAATCTATAACAACGCAAGGTTATTTTTGTGTGTCAGGCCCGAATTTCCTTCAAACAAATCAAGTAGTCGCGATCAAAAAATTAACAATCCCCCCGTGACAAATCCGGCGCAGAGTGTAAATATATAGGCCAAAACACGGAAGTGGACTTTCACGGCCTCTCACTTCGTAGTTACATTTGACAGCCCGAAGCAGTATTAATTCCAAGTGCAGTATTAATTCCAACTTTTTCTGAAGTTTAATATGAAATATTAAAAGAAACAAATGACATTTCAGGAGCGTAATTAGTGTGCAGCATGACACTCGAAATAAAACCATTTGAGATCTCGTCCAAAGGACTTGATGATGCAAACTAAAAATTAAATTGTTAAAGTCTAATGGTTTGAAAATGTATAATTAATTTCACACATTTTCTTCGTAACTGAATTCACCTTGTATACTCATTTTCTTGTTGTTGAGCTTTTAAAATGCTCCTTGACTTCTGCCTTTTACTTAAAAACGAAGACCCGCTTCAGAAGAATAAATATGGCAGGGCCCTGTCATCATTTTCAGTATTCTGCACGAGAACCATTGAATCCTCATCTCATTTGTCATATTCACAAAGAAAACATGAAAGCGCAAAAAGCCTGGCATTGGTGTGATTGTTGCGCAAATCTAACACTAATAAACGCTTTATAAATCTGTGCTACTTAATGTCTTTGGTGAACACCAGAACCTGTCTAACAGCTAAAGCTGGTGAATTTGCATCAGAAAAACTAAAAATTAGTAACCGTATTTTGTTTTGTAACTGGTTACTGTGTATACAAGTCCTTATACGCTTATACCTCGGGCAAATAATAATTACAGAACGCAGGAGATTGAAAACGTGAAGATATTCAAGACAAAAAGAACCAAATGTTCTGTTTTCAAGAAATCATGAAGGTTATTGCGTTCTGTATTTCCGTTTGCTTTTTTACACCAGCTGTCGATGGGGCAAAACAATCACCGAGTTCATCAACGTCAGTGGAGTTCTCGATTCCTAACAATGCCATCGGGACGAAGAGTTCGATCTCAGATACGAAACAGACTCCACAGAGCGTAACAAAAGTGGTTATTTCGACTTTACAAGATTCCCCTCGCATATCTCCATGGAAGACGGTAACTAAACACAGTCTACCAACAGCTTTGATCAATTTTACATTTACTAGTTTTACCAACGAAACGGTGAGGGCCCTGTTTGGTCACAGTCTCTACAGCACAAGAAGTGCTACTACAACGTCTTCAGCACGCGTTCGATCTCATATATCATTCAGCGCAGTTACAATCCAAATGACTTCGCAAAAGAGTGAAATAGCTACGTTCGGCGCATCAAATATGACGAACAAAACAAATGACAAAGACCCTGGATTAGTATTCTCCGTTAGTACAGTAATACTGATCGTTTACATGGTTATTTTTGTGTTCGGTTTCGCTGGGAACATGTTCATATTAGTTGACGCCTTCAGGGCCCAGCGTCAGCACAAGACCAATGAGCTCCTTCTAGTTCATCTACCAATCACGAACATCATGCTACTGTTGACACTAACCGTCGTGAGCGTGTTATCACATCGCGAGCTCGTGTGGACCTGCCGGGGGGCTTATACGGCGATCCTGTTCTGTCAATACCTCAATGTGTTCACTTTAACTGCCATTGCAATACAGCAAAATAAGATCGTTACTATGCCCTTCCATCCTAAGCCCACGAACAGTCGTCAGCTTGTGATTGTGGGCGTTATCTGGGTCGTATCAGTTCTAATGGCATCGCCTGTAACTTTTCAAGAGAAACTGATCCCCAGATCTTGTGTTTTTGATGTTAGTAACAATATGTCCAATATCGACTACTTGAGAGTAGCATTTGTTGTGTTTCTCTTCATGACGAAATATTTCATACCGCTCTTGCTGATCATAATATTTTACATACATCTTAAGAAATTCTTGGAGAAGTCCTGCCACGAAATTGATAAATATTCTACCCGCAGCAGGGAGAAACGCGAGAATCTGCAGCGATTGCGCAATCAGAGGGTTTCCAAAGTAATCGTTGCCATGTGTATAAGTTTCGCGCTTTGTTTATTGCCTCAGCATATTCTACAGCTTGTGAATGAATTGGTCCCTGACAAACTACCGCGAGAAGCCCTAAAGGGAATGTCATTCATTCTCTATGTGCCTCCTCTCATCAAGGCGACCTTTGACCCTACCATCTATAGCACAGCGGGAAGAAATTGCTGCCGTAGGTCATTCCGCGCTACTGCAGTTAACACGACGAGGCGAGGAAGAGGTCAACACGGTCATACTGGGATATCTAATAATATCCCTGTTCGGAAAGCCAGTGTCGTCAGTATTGGTCTAGAACAGCTTAACTGATAGTCGGATGCGTCAGTTATAAACGCAGCTGAACAAATGCGCCAGTCATTTCGCCATAATGTGGTTAACGTGGAAACAACAGAAGGTCATCAACCAGAGATGTTCAACGACCCCCAGTTTGAAATGACCCATCGACAGTAGTATGGTTCTAAGAGCTTTATGACATTTGGTTCCTATACTTACTATTCAGGCTCACAATACTATCAACTTCGAATTGTCTGATTTCTTGCCCTTGAAATCCCGGTTTATGAAACACTGTAGTTATTATTTCACCAGGTTACAAACATAACTGTGTACCACATTGTAACTGCTCCTCCTCCTCAGCTCATGTAATCATGTAACATACATACAGAAAACATATGTTCATGTAATTTTACAGTACAGAGACAGCCATGATTCGTGTCGTTTAACGTTGCACTTCGAGCCATTGACTCGTTAACAATGCCTACTCTGTGTCTTAAAAAGATTGCCGTGATCTTGGGCGATCTTGTTTTTCTTTCTATATTTCATGTTGCGATCTTGCGCGATCTTAGGCCCTCATTGAGTTTAAGGCATGGCTCTAATAAGACGAGGGCTGCTTTTTGGTAACTTCGTTTTTTTTCAGCGAAAATCTTTCAAACTTGGCCCGCACGGAGTAGGCCTTGGTTGAAACCACGCGCAATCCTGGGCAATCTAAGAAGATGATGAGTATTTCAACCGCTGAAGGCCGTAGTTACTTGGGGACGTTTCTGATCGGTTGATGTTCCATTCTAAATTTCCCGCCATTTTTCCGCGCATGCGCGTGGGCGACACATGAAGCCCAATATTTTCAAAGCCTAAAGAATTTGAAGGTTACACAGTTTATTTCATTTCTTTTCAGCTGTGAGAAATTGTGAAGAATAGAAAAGTAAGGGGTTTCCGATGGTTTAAAGTGTTGATGGTTACAATTAATTTGATGGTACGTATTGGAAAGCAACCTCACCGCAATGTTTGACATCCTGTCTTTATAGCTATGTACAAATGTCACTCTAATTTCTCTCGTGTAATCAGATAAAGAAAACTCACGTTAATTTTCTGTCCGTTCGATCGAAACAAGAAGAGAGAATCGATTTAAAACAACAAGTGAATTAACAAGCTTTTCTTTATCAAGCCATGACTACTTGTACACGACATCCGAATGAGGACAGATCAAGAAATAATATCAAGAACATTCTGTCTTTATCCAAGCTTTTTTGCTAAGATATGAGGAAAATATTTGAGACCTTCCAAATATTAAAGGTATCCAAGGTCTGTAAGGAGGATTTCCTAGAATGGAAGTTTTCGACAGTTTTTTGGCGAAATTTTCTTGTTATATTTCTGAGAATTTCGTTCCGGAATCACGGTAGCCTGATACCGAGGCTCTAGCAAGCTCCAATTTATCGGACTATAAGCTTGATGTCGCATAGAGCAATAGAATTCTACGCGATGCTCAAAAATTGTTAGCTCAGATGAAGGGCAGCTTGTCTTCGAAACTGTCGAGAGTATGACTTGATATTTTCACCGGGTGGTATTGTCTCACATTTTGTGTGATTAGTTATTGCTTTCTTTATATTGGCCCACGAGTTACGGGGGAGTTACATTTTCCTTTAGATTAATTTAAGCGCTTATTCTCAGTCTGCCAATGGAAGTGTGATGTTTGCCGAAACGCAGTTTAACAATTTCGAATTTCTTCATTTAATTAGACAGGTTTACGCAAAATTAACGCAAGCCGGAAAATTATGTCGAAGGCTCATCCAAAATAAGGGAACTCTCATACGCCAAAAGACATTGGGATCATTAACTATACGGGAGATCGCCTTGAATCAAATTAGCATTAGGTGGCAACTTTTATTGAAATCCATGTGACAACCACATAATATCTTGCTTCTTGCCCCAACTAATTGGGTTTGAGATTAGGACGCCATAAGGATATAAAACTCTCCGAAACACTCCTGTAAGCAACGTTCATTGGGCCACTCTGACTTTGGCAGCGTGGGAGGAGTTCACTTGAAGATTTACGTATACCTGATCAGCCTATAGAAGTTATAACATAGGCTGGAACCTTGTGGTAAATATCTGCGTCGGTGGGAGATGAGCGCTTTGGTTATTGATTCCTATCTTGGGGAGTTCTAGACTGCTTGCAGGCCCTTCTTCGGCAAACGTCCGTAAATCGAGAGAATGTTTTTTACCCGCTACGCGCTTCAATTTGTTTACAGTGTCGGGCTGCAAGCAGTCTAGGGGAGTTCGAGACCTTTCGCATTGCAAACGGTATTCAAGAGTGGCAGTAACAAAGAGGATCAACACAGAAAACAAGAGTGAGTGAGACTTTATCCCAGCTTCTCCGGATCACCAAAGAAATTGATGTCACAGCAAGCGGACTATTGCCATTCTCATAAAAGCATCGAGAGCAGAAGAAATCCGATAACATTGACCGAATGAGAAAACAGAGGTTCCAGTTTTCTTGTTTTCTTTATTGCTGACGATTAGCAAAAAAAAGTAGATAAAGAAAGTCGGTATTGGAAAGTGAGACAAAGGGGGCATTAGTGTAATAATGAAGGCCTACAGAGCATTTCCATGGCAACGGTTCATTTATTACCAGCGACAGCTGACACCATCTTGTTGATGTTTCCACCTTCAAGAACAAAAGCAACTGCTTTCACAACTTAAATCAATCAAGGTACTCTTTCATAAAGGCGTAAGGCAAACACTTTCCTGTAAAGAGTATATTGATGATGCTCTCACTACCAGGCTGCGTCATTTGGTGGATTGTAACTTTTGGCTTCCAGGAGGTACACATCGGGACAGCTTCTGTAGCAAGTGGCAGCAAAAACCTTTCTATGGTGAATGTCTCAACCCCAGAGTCCAGAAGTGAACCCATACCCAGCACAAAACAAACATCCACAAGACATCTCATTATTAATCCGTCAGGGATATCAAACAAAACTAGCAGCTGGGACATGGGATTTACATCACAAAACGGATCTCACGCCTTTTCGAAGATGACACCTACCCTTATTGTATTACCTGTAAAACACTGGTGATCTCAGGAGGGCAAATCACAATGAACGGTGTCAAGACATCTTGCCTTTCCCGTCATAGTAGCACGATGGTCGGCTGGCTTTACGCCCAAAACGCCACAAGAGTACTGGCTACCACTCCAGCATTAACAACTCTAAGTTCACTAACGGTCTCTAATTCTTCTTTGTCAATTACAAACGACCAAGGCTCGCTGCTAATTTTAGATAATAACGTGTTTATTATATTATATATCTTGATATTCGTTGTTGGCTTTGCAGGGAATGTGTATGTGCTCCGTGATTCTTTCAAAGCTCAGCGTCGACTCAAAACAAGTGAAATCCTGTTGGTCCACCTCTCAGTGCTCAATATACTGCTTTTGCTTCTGCTGACGGACTCTGTTGCCCTGGTAACGCTATGGATCCGATGGACCTGCCGGTTTAGTTACTTGCTGGTGTTATTTCTAGAGTGTTGCAACGTGTACACGCTCTGTGGCATTGCTGTGCAACAATATAAAGCTATTGTTTCGCCTTTTCGTTATCGACCTACCGGGAAATACCATTCAGTAGTGGTAATCTTGATATGGACTATGTCTGGCGCTCTTGTCTCACCTTTGATAGCCTTAGATACATTGGGACCGAGGCCGTGCGTCCAAGGCGCAGACTCTGTTATCGTTCTACGGATTACATACTCCGTTGCTCTGTTTCTGACACAGTATTGTATACCATTAGCATTGCTGTTAGTCACCTACAGATCAATCAGAAACTCCTTAAAGAGATCAAGGAAGGAAGTGAATAGATATAGAACTGAGCGACATGACGCCAACAGCCCTCAGAGGAAGAGAAACAAAAGCGTTTCCATGGTGATTGTTGCCATGGTAATATCATTCACTCTTTGTCTCTTGCCTCAGCACATTTTGCTCTTTGTAAGCGAGTATCTCGCAATTCACAAGTCGCCGTTTCCGAGGGGGATAGCGTTTGTCTTTTATGTACCGGTTCTGATCAAGGTCAGCTTAGATCCAATACTTTACGGCACCGTTAGTCGCCGGTTACCCTGTGGCTGCGTGGAAGCCGAGACAAATTCCATAAGAACACTAAGTTACGAGAATCCCGCTCCTCCGAAGGCCGCCAAGGATAGCGAACTGTGATGCAGGGCGTGGGCCCGTCTTAGTACAAAGAACACAAGATATTTTTTCCTTCCACTTTTTAACTCGTGGATGTCCGTAGGGCAGGAGCGAGTTATGGCTTAGGGGGCGAAAATGGCGTTGTCGTTAGCACCGCCAAAATGGTCTGGGAACTAGATTACAGCTGCGCCCGCGATCTCTTACCACAGGAAACCCATCAAGACCCGGAATGATGACAAGCCAGACTAGGCTAGCCAGAGGGCCACCAAGTATTCTTAGTATTTAATTCAAAATAATGTGTACATCACTGGTTATCAGGTGCATTGACTGCAAAAAGAGTACAACATAGTATTATAGTCGATGACTCACCATCCACGAGTTCGCCATTGTGGCACTTTGATTCAATAGACCAAATCGGCTAACGGTGTTTACATCTTGTTGCCACCGAATCAGATCATGTGATGATTCCTTTGGGTGGTTACAATTGTCACTTTTTTTCACTTGATGAAGTGCACGAGTGTATGTGCAGGACTGACAAAAGTATCCACCCAATGGAATCATCACATGATCTGAATTGGGTGGCAACAAGATGTAAACACCGTTAGCCGATTTTGTCTATTTGCAAACATTCAAACACATTTTGTGTATTATTATTATTGTTGATGCGCAAGTAGCAAAAAAATCCCATATAATTTATCACGCGCGCCATTTTTGTGGCTTGACCTGTGCGCGTTTGCGTTGGTACGGGCCATTTGATTTTAAGCGGGTGTGCTTTGGGGTGCAAGATATTGATTTTTAGTCTTCTCTTAAGCAGCGAGGTTTTTTCATGAAAGATTTTGAGTCACAATTTTGCTGTGCATATTTTTCAACCCAATCCCCCTAGAGTTCAATGTACGGCCCCTTGTACACCTCCGCGGGCTTATCAAGGGGACATTCTGTCCTATCGGCTCGCAGGTCCGCTAACATTATTTACACAGGGATTTTCTGTAGAAACCCATCCATGGGAAAAGCTGAGTTTCCCATGGTAGAAGAATGGAAAGTGTTTGGATTTCCCATGGCTATCCATGTGAATTCCGAACGCTTCCCATTGCGTGTGCCACGGGAAATTCAGCTTTTCCCATGGATGGGTTTCAGAACAAATTCCCGGTGGTATCAGCACCAGTCAAAGTTAAATGTAGTGCTGGTAAGATGCATTTGTACGACTCCAATATACTTAGCACAGTGTCATTATTTAAGCAATAAAAGTACTTTCCGCGTGCTCTCTGCTTTCTTACAAACACGAGGGGGATGTTGGGAGAACTGATCAAAACTTGAAAGACACGAGCCGAAGGCGAGTGTCTTTCAAGTTTTATCAGTTCGACCAACATTCCCCGAGTGTTTGTAGGAAACCAGAGAGCACGCAGAAAGTATTTTTATTGCTTTTAGAAAATAACATACACACGCGCGACAGCGTTGCGTGACAATCGTGTTTCTCAGGTCTCTTACAAACACGTTTTTTAACCAATCAGAGTGCGCACATTCACAATACAACATAGGTGTTATTTTCTAAACTCTCTTCACGCACAGGTCAAAAGATTTGTTGTTTTAGTTGGAAACAGAAACGGCGATTTCCAGCGCCGTTTTCCTCCCTAACAAGCCACATGCCCATCCCAAAACTCCCCCCTTTTAACAAGCCATATGCCCACAAAACTCTTAATAAATCCAAGGGCTTATAATGGAGATTTTTATTTATAAAGAATAATATCAAACGGGCCATGCATACACTCAAATCATATAAACATATTAAAAGTAGCAATTGATGGCTACAAAATCGTCTAGCTACAATTGGAAGGGTGACGAATGGTAAATTCGAAACCCTGGTTTAACAATTTGAGCCTAACTCAAATATTCTCAATATTCGGAAATTACGGGCCGAAAATTCGAAATTCCGAGACGCACGTTAAAAGTTTGGAGATTTCGAGACTGCTAATTTGCCTGAGGCTGAATTTTTTAGGGACCCGTTTGCCACCCCTAATTGGGATGATTTATTGGGATGGCAAAAAAAGAGTAAATTATTCATAAGTACGCCGAAGAATAGCATCACTGCGCTCTTCCGGAAACAGGAAGACTCTGTACAAAGGTAAAAGTATAAAGGAATGATGGAAGGCATAAACGGCGCGCGCCTTCACGCATGACCAGCTGTGAATGTTGTCCCATCTCAAGGAAGCGCACTATTGAACAATTGACCGTTTTCACGCTGTTGTGAGAACAATACTCTTGAGCCGTTCCGACTCGTTCTGGCGAAGACGGCTTTCGTTATTCAAAACAGACAAGCATTGTTCTCATTCCATTTATGTTGCCTGCGCAACACCCGTGGGTTGGAGCGAGGTTCTCGTACCCAGAGCTCCCCAGCTCGTCTGCTCGCAGGGGAGGCTCTGGGGACACCCATTTGAGTGCCTGCGCTGAGTGGCTGATTTTGAACGTTGGCGCATGCGCAGAAAGGTGTTTATCTCAACGGCTCTGTATCAAATCTCGCGCATGCGTCAGTAGCTGTCACCAGAGCCTCCCCCGCGAGGTGGCGAGCCGGGGAGCTCTGGGTTTGAGAATGGGTCGGGATGATCGTCGTATCTTTTAGGGGTTAAAATCACGGGGCTTGTTCTCTTTTAGGGGTGATCTTGATCCGCAATAAGATTTGAGGGAGATTGGTATCTTTTAGGGCCGAAATATGTGTTTAAATTGTTTGTTGAGTAGTCTAATTGTTTTAGTAGAAACCCACTAGCATATTACTTTTTGACGCTAAAATGCATTACTTGTGACGTTTTCGCTACTTCACTATCTGTCTCGTAATAGATAGTAATAAGTAGCGGAGGCAAACAGATTGTAGGATCCGTGATAGTATGCAAGTGGATTTCTACTCTGTTAGAATAAAAGCCTTAATGGTAGCGGTGAAATACCACGAAATACCTGCGAAAAATGGCATATAAATGGTCGCCGATAAATCCCTACATAGTAGATCTCTATAAGTGGCCTTGCTTCTGTGGGAAGGCGTTACAGCTACAGGTATAGCTGTAGGTTCACTTGAATATTAAATACACAGTTGTCGAATTTATACCCTTTAAAAAATTTGGATACTTTCGAAAGTCTGCTACCACATTATAGAACGCATATTGACAAAATGTGTCAAACAGACCCACTTATCTACTAAAGACTAAAGTAGGTGGCGAGACCTACCTAGCTAGACTTCTCATTTTTATCTGTGATCTTCTGTACTACTTTCTCCAGCCCAACCAGCTTGACAAAGCACGAGTCGTCTCCGGTGGGCAAAAACCCCTGGTCTTGATTCGATTTTGACGTTTTCGCTTTCTTAGGCGGCAGAGGAACTAGGAACGGACTGTCTGAGCTCGTTTTGCGAGGCGCTGATTCTGTATTACTAGCAGACTTAAGAGGTGGAGACTCGCGGATGCTATCTAACTCATGGCGGCGTTTTTCTCGTAACTTTTCCACCGCTTCTTCTTGCTTTTTTAGAAGTTCTTTTAACTTTTTGATACGCGCCTCATGTGGACTCATACCGCCAGGTTCTAGAGACGACGCCGGTGCGTCGTCTGTGATTGGTTCCGAGGACTTAACGGGTGACGCAAGACGAGACGCACCCATCTCTATGTCATCAACATCCGTTTGCGAGGTGCCATCTGTAAAAAAAAGTTTCTGATTTCCAGGAGTTGCAGTCGGCGTTGTGTTCATCCCTGTGTGTAAAGTAGGTGAAACAGTCGTGCTGGTCTCACTTGTGTTAGAAGTTGGCTTTGGAGTCACTGCCGGAGATAAAGTCTGAATCTGTGATAAGCCGATCGTCTTAGCAACTGATGAAAATTTAACAGCTTGGGGTACCTGCGGTGTAGCTGTAGACGTGGAGGGTGGAATTTCAACAGCTTGGGATACCTGTGCCGTAGCTGTAGACGTGGAGGGTGATATTTTAACAGCTTGGGATACCTGTGCTGTAGCTGTAGACGTGGAGGGTGGCATTTTAACAGCATGGGATACCTGTGGCGAAGCTGTAGACGTAGATGTTGGTACAAGAAGCGATATATTCTGACCGGATGTCGCTGATTCGGGGATTAATATTCGCAGCGGCTTTCCATCGGCAGGGTTTTTAGTGTCAACAATATATACCAGCTGCCCAGGTTCGGTACTCGGGGCGCCCGTTCTTTTCACCAGAACGAGGCGAGGCGCATTTGTTACAGCGATTCCTCTTGGTGGCTGAGCCAAAACTTGTTGCTGTGGTAAAGTCGGTCTGGCTGCCTGAGGGGCGGGAGTACTTGTACCTACATTCAAGGTAGGCACTCCCTTCTTCGACTGAGGAGTACGAATAACACGGAATGCGGGACTGCGGATATTGAGTGGCGATGATGTCACCGTAGATGTAGAGCCCACGTTTGGCATTCTACTAACAAGTTGCGCAGTCGAACCGACAGACGGGGCCGGCGCTACGGCAGTAGAAATGGGCGTGATATTTATCGGTATCTGTATGGTTTGACCGCTGGCGTCTTTGACATTCGCAACCGGTTGTAGCTGGACGACATTTTTCGAACCCTTGATGGGCTCTGCGCGCAAAGAGATTGAACCCTGCACTGGTGAATTGCTAACGGGCTTCGGTGTAATTGGAGGGCTGCGTAAAACAGAAGTTATCTTGCCCGATGTGCTGGTCGCTTGGGAAATCTGTGAAGCGTTTCCGGCTGCAGCAGTCGTCGTACTTCCGGTATTACACATCATCGAACTACTGTTTACAGCTGTTTTTTGTATATTGTTCGCAACCACTGAATGCAGAGCTGTTTTGGGTAGAATATATCGTTCTTTTAACGAGAAAACCGAATCTACACAGATGTTTTGTTCACCGTCTTCTTCATTAGCATTATTATTTGATCGCTCAGTCTTACTATCAGGCTTACTTACAACGTTCTCAGCTTTCGGTGAGTTGTATATATTTGACATAGCAGTTTCTTTAAGCCTGGACACCAAGGAGGCGTACGATACCACGCCACCTGAGTCGACTTCCGGTTCTTGCGTCACTTCCGGTACAGTTTCGCCTTTTGGTGCGTGGGAAGTGACTTCCGGTTTTTGCGCCAGTTCTGGTACAGTATGGACTTCCGGTGCTTGAGGGACATCCGTCTGTTGTGTTACTTCAAGTTCCGTTTCGTCCCGCGGAGCGGAAACCATGTTATCATTAACAAAGGAATTGCATGGATTTCCTGGCGCTGTTTCGTCGTCTTCAGACGCAAGAGAGTAGACAGAGGTTATCTGAAGCACTCCCTCATCACTGTCGGCTATGTTAGTGTCGTCGATAAGTGGGACAGCGCCAGATTCTGCAGGAGCCTCGATAACTTTAGTGGGGCTACAGTAGAAAAACAGACATGAACAACAACTTCAGAGTTCCCGCTTACACCTTAAATAGTAGAAACCTGGAAACGTTCAAAGGAACAGGGCATACTCGAGGGCCCGGGATGTGTTTTCCCAGCTGCGGAGTACGCTGAGTCCTCGAGCATGGGGAGTCGACAACATCAGCTAACGGTGCGGGTGCGGGAGCGGGGGAGGTGGATTGGTGCACCATTTGATTTTCGGTGACAATCTTAGGCATGTTTTTTTGGAGGGGCCGGATGGGGGGGGGGGGGGGGGGGGGGGATTGTCACCACCTCCGGCTTTTTATAATGGCCCGTCCCTTACATCTTGTTACCACCCACGTGAGAAATTGTACAACTGTGCCCCATCTTGGATCATCACATTTACTAAATTAGGTGACATTTACTGTGGGAAAAGCGTTAGTCAATTAGGTCTATCACAATTTGGGATATTCTCTCGCAGGCTAACATCGGTAACTTTACAGTTTTTAAGGCGGTGCGTATTATTCTAGATAAAACATTTTGTTTTTGTTTTTGCCTTTTCCTTTTTGCTGGCTGTATGCCTGGTTTTTGTTTGTTTGACTTTTTATTAACGAGCCAGCCAATTCTACAAACAATTTTCGATTTTAGCCAGTCTGGCTGCAAAGTAAAATGTTCATATAACTCAGCCAGTTTTTACTTGGTGATATTAGTAGATTTTGACTGCAGTAATATCCCATAAAGAAATATTACAATTGTAAAAATGTAAAAACTTCAATTGTAAAAAATGATGGGAAAAAAAGATGAAAGAGAAAGAATGGCTAAAATAATTAAAAAAATAAAAATAAAGAAATATTCTGTGAAGAAACTGTGCCGATACGAGAAGTATGGAAAACAGTGAGCAATAGTTTTATTTCGTGCAGCTACGCAGTGTCAGAGCGATAAAAAATTATCGAATTACCTGTAGAAATTTAAAAATAACTATGATACAAGTTTCGTACATTCAACACGCTAGAGTGGGGTTCTTACTTGACTTTTTCTTTCTTTGCATAAAGAGACTGTGTTGGCCGCCATTTTGACAGCATAGCAACATACCAAGACGGAGAAAGTATCCATTTCGATCGGCCGATTTAGGCGGAATATAGAGCAATGTTCTCGATTGAATTCTGAGACTTTGGTTTTAGATTTAAGAGATTTCCATACGTTATTCGTCTTCTAATAGACACAGGCTCTTTAACGACTTTAACGAGCTCAGAGAACGACAAGCGAGCCAATCGTCGCATAGAGGTGTCAAGGCCAAAACGAGGTTGTTAAAACAGACCTCCCGATGTATCACAATAACATCACAATAACCATACAAACAAAGCTTTCACTGGTAAAACAAAGTCAACTTGAGAAGCAATACTTTGATTTTTCTCGTTGAAGTCCCTTTCAGACGGCCCCGCATGCTGAAAGCATAGTCTAACTATGCTGAAAGTAATCGACCTTTCAATGTGTCACGCAACATTTCCGGTTATCAATAAGTAAACACTGTAGACGGTGCTTGTTGAAGCGTGAGTATAATATAAAGTCTTTCTGTTCAAAGATACAGGTTTATAAACTGGGAACGGGTTAACGAAAGAATAACAAAATCTCAAAAATCTAGGTTGTGACTCGAGGATTCGAAACAATAGAGAATATAGAAAATCAATAACGAACAGAAACCGCTACGCAGATGTCAACAATTCAGTTTGTATTGATATGGTATTTCAGCTCTTGTGCTTTTGTTTGTAGTGCGATCTCATTGTTATGCGGTTTTCAGATATTAGCATGCGCAAAATTGCATATTATGGACTGTATGCAGTAAAATGTTTGTAGCTCGAGTGGTGTAGGGATGTATAAAATGTCGGAATTCAAATCGCACGGGGCAGGCATAAAGTAAAGATGACACTACTTTTCAAGAAAATAAATCCATCCTGAAATGCTGACTTAAGCGACATGGAGGATACAGACCACAATCGTTTTGTAAACACGAATTCGTAATATGAACGAGTTTGATCAGCGTATTAAACAGCGACGACTAAAAATTCAGCAGAGTGACAGAGGGGTGACAGACGATAATTCTCAAACTACAATACGCTTTTACGAACTCGCCAAATATGTTTGTGAATGGATAGGTCATATATGGATTAAAATAGGACTATAATTATTCTAATGAAGAATATAAACAATCAAAGGCAAGGGTATTTGATAGTCGGCGTACTCACAGACAAAATGCAGGGAAAGTTTGCTTCGTACAATTACAACTACAGAGTGCAGTCGAAATTCACAAAATTGGCAAATTTTAAGTTCACAAATTTTTTAGCACATCCCACCTGCTTGGGGTTTCTGGAACCATAGGTATATCCGCCATGTTGTTTGCTCACTCACGGCGTCCTGAGCTCGATACTGTGCTGGTCATAAAAGAAGTTGATCCATTAGCAAATCAAGTGCCCCGTCTCAAATCTGAACTCGAACTTCACTAGTTCCACGACTTGTTCTGTTGCACGTTCACGACCTATCCTGTGAGTAAAACCTAAATGACAAAAACTTCCATCACTTTCTAACACTTACTACAAACAAGACAATAGAAATCTCTCTCAAAACCAAGACCATTACCTCCACTGAACCCTGGGAATCCAAATAACTAACAGCAAGAAGCCTCCAATCACAACGCAGCCGTAATTTTGCTCTTCCTCTCAAAGCTCTCGAGTTTCCGGGTTGTTATGGTGTCTTCAGTTAGGATTTCCACTTCCGAATAACAATGCAAGGCCACTCTCGTATCTAGTGATTAATTTGCTGATAAACAAGCCAACAATATCGAGAATTTCAAAGTAAAGTTTCCCTACTTTTGGCGGTAAACAACATGGCTAGCTTTAGTTCGAGGATCGTATGAAAAATAACTGGCCAGCGGTTTACTTCGGGTTGTTTGACTTCCGCCAATCAATAAAGTCGTAGATGACACGTGACTGTCCTTAAAAATGAAAATGCGGCATTTATCCGAAATATATAGTAGACCCATATATTGCCTCAATGAAAATCTCTCATAGTTCATTGATCTATTGCGGTTGCGAAATTTAATAGGAGTCCTGTGGTATTCACGCTGGAGACTGAGTGAGTTAATTAGCACAGGCCCGAGGTCGTCTAAGAACACGTACAGGAGAGCCCGTACATATACCGGCGGCAGGTAAGCCATTCCTTTCAAGATTTCCCGAGATTCCGATTAGTTAAACCTTTCGCGAAATAATAATGTATCGAAAAGATAAGTCTGCCATCACACTCCACTGGTGAACGAGACACACATTCAGACCCCACACGGCGGATTTTTTAAACGGACATATGTTTTTTTTTCGTTTGCATTCGCCCCTCCAGTCCACGCGTATGCGGCGTTTTCAGCCACAAATGAGAAGGTTTTTGAAAACGCTCTCCAGACCTAGATTTATATTCATCGCATGGACTGTCGAAAGCGGAGGTTTTCAAATACGATGACGTCAAAGTAGTTAGGGTCCGTGCACATTGCTTTTCGATGAGCGCTGCGCCGCGCATCGCATCCTGCCGCATTCCCGATAGGCGAAGTCTTGCGTATTCGTATCGTTTTAAATACGGTCCGTCGTGTCGGACATGGATCTTTTTAAAATACGCAGAGAGCAAAATCTCCGCATATCAAGATAGTTCCAGTTGAAATGTGTCGTTTTCTAAAATTACCTTATATGGAAGTTTCTACTTACCATATTTGGAGTTACAGAAGTTTTCCTTGCTTATTTCGTACCCTAAATTGCCAAAAAGTTCGACAAAACTTGCAGATTTTGGAGAGAAACGCTATTCCTGTTGGCGGCCATCTTTACTTTGGTCCCCAGGAGCCCGGAAATAGCTACACAGGTAGCCCGCGTCACGCACGGGTAAGCATTGACAAAAACGACACATTTATATTGACATGTTTTCGAAAAATCCGGCGACACGTGTAGCATGTGTAGACGGGGCCTCGGGTGCTTCGATAGGCCTTGAAAATCCGCAATATAGGGGTCACTCGGTGCCCACTACTTATTTTGGCAAGCCTGGAACCCTTATCAAAAGTGCTGTTGTTTTGACCTTTCCGCGTATGTGATTATCCGCTCAGTGCAAAGCATTCAAAACATCTCTTCTATAAACGGGATTTTTCCCGCGGCCCCGTACCACCGACCGTATTATAACCGACCTTGTTCGAGTGCAAGAATATCATATCTTCTCGGACCCCTCCTCTGCAAGATCCACATAACGGAAGATGTTATCATGCAAACACCGATTTCCATCGGGCAAACACTGAGATTTACTATCCATTATCAAAGTTCCTCATTAGATAGAGCCTTGACTGTGGAAAGTGCCTCGACAAGTTGTGCTGCGCCGCAACCGTGACCGGTTGATCTCATATTGGCTCTCTTATTTCTAAGGACTGTAATTTTCTGCCGCGACAATGCAATCTGATTGGTTACCGTGATTGGTCTTGCCACGAGGCGGAGAAGGCGAGGTTCCGTATCTAAACAGAAGGCCAGGTTCCGTGCAATGCCGCGCGGCACATTCGCAGTCATAGCGGAGCTCCATAGCTACAAACAGGAGATAACAACACAAAAGTGTTATTCTGTCATGGACTTCCGGTTTTCGTGGTTCCGGCCCGTCATCGCACAGGCAACCCATGACCAGTTTTTTAGCGGAGCTAAATAAAATGTTAATATCTTGGGAAGGAATGAACCTCAGACAACCAAACTTGGAAAAACAAAACTTGAAACTTGAAAACTTGAACCTTGGGTGAACTTGCCTATGTGGCAAGAATGCAACTGCATGGTCACGTGGTATGACGTCATCAATGACGTCATCAAACGAGAAAAGGTTTATATCTTTGAAAGGGATGAACCCTAGACAACCAAACTTGGGTGAAGTTGTCTAAGTGGCAAGGGGGTGCAACAGCATGGTCACGTGGTATGATGTCATCGATGACACCAGAAAAGGTATATATATTTTGGAAGGAATGAGCGTCAGAGAACCAATAATAGGATGAAATTATTTAAGTGGCGTGTGCAAGTGGGGTGCAAGTGCTTAGTCACGTGGTATGGCGGTGACAGGCTATGTACAAATGGCAACCTTTTCGTCTCATTAACACAGGAAAAATATGCAACCGGGAGCTCCGCTTTTAGCCAGTGGCTAAATATTACAAAATCTCCTCTATTTGACGGCACGTAAAAATAATTAGCATATTGGTAGCCGGTCAAGCAATGGAGATCTTGGGAAAGCATTACACATGTAATTTTGAATATAAACAAGGCAAGATCGAAGAGGCCACAATTAATACTTTATATTGAGTAACAAATGTTATATATTATAAATATTTCGAATCTCCACAGGCAAGAGACAATCTTTATTATTGTTTTGCCCTTCACATGTGTCAGGTGTGTGCTGGCTTTAATTATATTTTCTTTAGCAGTAAATATTGACGGATGCCTCATCCCAGGCTCAGCGCCAGCGCTTGGTCTGTAGTAATATCTTGGAATTCGCGAGTATCATATTTGCCTCCATTGTACCCCTTACTGTTCTCAACAGGTTGGACTTCAATAGATTCTGTGTTAACCCGGGGAGAACTCCCATACCGGTCGGGCGGGGTGCTCGTCGTATCTTTTGGGGGTTAAAATCGTGGCCTGTGCGGTATCGTTTAGGGTGCCAAATGAAGCAACTTTGCCCTTCAATTTAAGGAAAGAGCGCTTTGAATAGCTGTTCGTGGCAATCCAATATGAATAGACCAATTTCGATTTTACAAATAGATCTCGTTTTTCGTGCGTGTGCACTGTAATAGATACACAGATGACGTCACAGAATGTCATGAACAAAAAAGTGGTATCTACTTTTCGCTGAATGCCATAAAGTCGTCTTCTAATAGAACGAGGCATAATCAAACAAAAGGACCATTCATATTCAAATAAGGCGGCTATTGTGACATTCAGCGATGAAGCATATACCAAAAAAGTACGCAACGAGACGCAGTCGAGTTGCGTGACTTCTGTTCATGACATTCTGTGACGTTTATTGTGTATTGCAGTAGATACGCACAAAAAACGAGATCTATTTGTTTTATACAACAACAAACAGGGATTTTTGTCAACCGTGTATCTGTACTCTTATAGCAACATGGCTCTCGACCAATCAGAGCGCGCGATTTACTAGTGTTGTTGTATAAATATCAATATTCCTACTTGAGTCCGAGGCTCAGGGGAATAAATCAAAAGAAACCGCGTCGGCATCGAAAAATGAATAATAAATAGATTTTCTTTTAATACCTTTGACATTCGTATTCATGTTGGAATTTTAATATATCGAAAGTGGTCTGTTTGCTAATGGGGGTTAATTGGGGAACTTTTAGGGGTTTTGGACGGCGATTGTGGTATCCTGTAGGGGTCTAAATCGTTTTTTTCGACGAGCAACCCTTGGAAGTCTATGGAAAGAATACATTTGTTCCTACAATGTTCTTTTTTCCAACTTCGCAATGATGAGGCAGTTATATTCGTGTTTTCTCCATAGCAAAGTGTTTGCTTTTCCTTCCATCACTTTACAATGATTTTCTTAGCCCGCGGCGTGCCCAGCCGCTGTACTTCTTCTGTGTTACCGTCCAGCTGACCAGACCCGTGAGTCGGGCAACATTGTTTCTCTCAGTTATGAGTCCAACAACCGATCGTCGCTGCTAACAAAATAATGCGTCTGTAAATCCAGCGCTGTCATTGAGCACATAGCATTATATAAGCTCTTCAGCACAGTCCCATTTCTCTTTCTTCACGGTTATATGCATGAGCACAGCTTATCATCACAGTAATGTATTCCATGCCTACATGAACTTACATAATATCATTTTCACCCAGAACTGGTATATCTTCTAGATAAGTGTACCAGTACGCGATATTATAAACTATAAAAGCTAAAGGGAATAACACCCTGGAAACTTGGTCCACGCGATAGCCCGCGCATTTGCCTTTCTTCTCGCCTTCTTCCCAGCATGCCTTAGTAAGCACGTGATTCCCTTGAACAGGGTCTTCTGGTTGGAGAAGTGTGACGTCATTGGTATTGAGACTGTTGAGTTCGTGCGCATTAGAGGTGGGAGTTGTTATTGTAGGTTGGTGGGTCTCTTGCGCATGGCCGAAGGTGTGAAGATCGCTGCCACTCTTTCAGACACGGAGCTAGGTTTCTGCGATCACAACACATAACGGTGATAGTGAGCTTTTGTCAGACTTCAAATTATGGTTCTATCAATAGATCTTCCACGCTAATAATCTATATGGCATAGAAAATAATTGATCTCGCAACCTACCATAGGGAGTCATCGTAATAGAATTCTATAATAATGATTATGTAGACGATGGAGAACGATAATGATTTTGCTGATGATGACAAAGAGGACGATGATGATAATGATACATGAATGATGACTACGATGATAATGTAGTGGCATTGACGACAGTAATAACCTCTGCGGTGACGAAAGCCTCCGACTGCCAATAGACGATAATATTGAGGATTTTCAAAGAGGACGACTATTGATTTAGCAATACTCACTTTACATTATACCTACCTTCTTTTTCTTTTGTTCCGAGTCCTCCTTGGGCGTCAGTAAAAACACTATCATACTCTCTATCAGAGTGAGGAAGACAAACGCAAACGAGATCATGAGGTACCAATCCAAGGCCTTGGGGTAGCTGACCTTCGGCATGGATGCATTCACAGCGCCCAGCAAGAACATAATAGTAAGTATCGTAGTGATACCTAGCGCCATACGGTCTCCCATGTCCTTCACGTCCATCCAGAATATGATCCAGCTGAGCACGACGATGAGAATGTCTGGGCAGTAAGCTTGGATGATGTAGTAGCCCACGCGGCGCGTCATCTTGAATACTACTTTAACAGTCGTGTAGTTTCCTAGAAGGACAAACGTCGTCGACTTCAGGCTCATTTACATGACAGGGATAGTTTGGCACGGCTCGGATATAAAGAGGAACGGGTACCAAATTTAATGGCACGGCTCGGGTATACTTGCACTGTGCAAATGACTTTGCCGTTCTACATTTTGTTATAGCCGGACCGAAATTTCATCCGAGCCGGAACTACGTGGCGAGGCACCCTAGAACCACTTTTATCCGAGCCGTGCCCAAAATTTCTGTCGTATAAATGGGGCTATGCCAATAATATAACAGCAAAGCAGTGAACTCGATCCGTTAAAATCTCATGGAATTTCGATCCATCCTTTTGTTTAAAGCTGATTTAATGATATGTAGTCATAAAACAATAAACTAATGATGTCTCACCGTATTAAATCAACACAACAAACCAATCATAACATTGTCACACACATGGTGTTTAATGTAACTATTACATCAAGTTTTATAGTAGCCCAGTTTGCAAAAACGTGGTTCTTTGCTCTCTACTAGAGGCATCGGCTGGCAATTCACATTACCCGATGGCCATGAAATCTTGGGAGGAGGCTGGGAGTAGTGGCGCGTGATAGTACACCATGGACGAAAAGTATAAAAAGGCCTCATGCGCAACTGAGCGCGAAGAAGGTAGATAAGGTAAGGTAATGACCATGTCCCGCTATTCTGCTCGATAAACTACCTAACCTAATCGGAGCACGTGCGCGCGTTTAGTGTAATGTGGGCAATCATACAATGCTATACAAAGGTATCCTACTGATAAGCCATCCGCCACAAAAGTCCGCTGATGAGGGACTCGTTGCTGCGGTATGCAAAACCCTCTCTGTTCACAACACACTAGGATATGATGCGCTCATTTTACCATCTTTTATGCTGCGCGCGTTTGAGGTCCTTAGATGAACGCCATATTACGCGCATTTGTGCAAGCGGACTTGAATAAATCTTGTGCTTATAGGGATACAGAGGTTTAGGCTTTCAATACTATTTTTGTACCTTCTTGGTATATCCCAGTATCTGTCACCAGTTGATACCCGGCTAATCGAAATTGCGCAAGATCACTTCTCTGAACGCGGCTCAGCTTGTCGAGATTTTTCCATCCAAACACAATATCCGTGTCACTGAACGCATCTGCGACCAGAAAAGAAAGGTAGCTTCACTCAATGTCCTTCTCCGGTCAGTTTCTGGTCCTTGCCCCGTTGGCGCAGAAATCCAGATGATCACGCATGAGCTAGAGTGGTTTTGTCGACTAAGCTCTGGTATTTTATCGTCTCATGGATGGGGATGTTGTTCGCGACCAACAGCGTGCAAAACGCACAGCACGACAGGAAGTGGACAGGAGAAAAGATCAGAGAAAAAAATAAATGCTTTTGCAAAGCCCTTGCTTGCAGCTCCTTGCTTTCTTTCCAACACCTCAAGTGTCGGAATCAGTCGGAAATTGTTTAGTCTCAAAACAAAGTTTAGTGAACAACGTTTGGCTTTTGTGCACTATGCTGCATGTTCCGTGACAACCTTTTAGGGAACGGCGGACACATGCTCGAGGATGCCGCGGCTCGCGGGCGCTCGCGACTGGGAGAAATAGCGTTCGATCCTCAAGCATGGCTATTTCCATACATGGGTAAATATATTGCTCATATGTATTAATGCAGCGTTTTATACAAAAGGAACCAAAAGACTTACAGCTCCCGAACTTTAGGTAGCAATGTTGCGTATCCAACGGGAAATCATGTAGGTCCATTTCACAGGATGCGACGATGGTGACCCTGAAAAACATGTGCGCGCATCATTATGACAGGCAGAAGTCCAAGTGCACACATTGAAAACCAGCAGAGGAAGTTTCACTATGAGACCGTCGTTTATCAAAACCCAAGCAAGTAGACATTCTTTCCTCTGCGTCCATTGTCTCATTTAATGATTAGAAGTGTGGCGAAATAGTCAATGGAAGATGGCGAGATCCATAACTTACCCCTTCTCTCACAGGGCTTGAAAAAGCACAATCGCAAATCTATATACGTAGGACTGATCCATATACGTAGAGTCCATCAAAAATCGGCTGTGCTCAAGTCGCGCAAATATCATATTGCAATGCTCGCTTGCTCGCTCCGTAGTACTATTGTTGCTTCAGAAGTGCTTCAGGTGACCGAAACGTTTGTAAAGGAGGTTTTCTCTTGCTTGCTCACATTTACTATAAACTCAAAATGCTCGCTCTCCACATAAGAACCCAGTGCTTGTAATTAACTCACAAAGCACCATAAAGGTGACCGTATAAGTCAGCCGATGAACTAAAATATGAACATGGTTGATGCCCTATATTCACTAACCCCCGACTGTAGAAGATGTTTCCCTGAGTGTCGATACTGAGTCTACTATTGACATCCTTATCTTCCAGCATCATGTTTGACTGGCGCGCGTTATAGCAGTATGGATCTGGCTTCCACGCGTTACTCGCCGCGGATCCCGTCAGAGTGATGGTCAGGTTTAGTTTGTCTGCAAGTCTCTTATCCACCCAGTACTGATGGAAATACAAATGGACTGGGTATTCCTGAAGAGCAAAATAATTGGATTGAGTATGGCGTCACAAGCAGTGAAGAACAACGTGTGTGACTCTACGCTGTTCATAACACTGTTGATACCCAGAATGTTGAGGAGAGCACCGTGACTTGGTGAGAAATGGCACAACAGTTTAGGTAGATGTATGTATTGGAAAGATGAGGGATGAGATGAAACAATAATTTCTGACCAGGTCGTTTTCTTGCTGCTGACTAAGGATTGAGAAAGTAATGATTTTTCACTAACCATGTTGGCTTCTTGAATGTTTCCGAATGCTTCTACAATGGCATCCGTGTAGACCTTAACCGGAGGGCCTAGAAAATATGGAAAAGCACCATTTACCGAATAAGAAAAATTACCTCAGTCACATCATTTTCACGCTCTGCTGTGCATATGGCCTTTCTCATTTTTCGAACAAGAGTGTTTGACCAGGACTAGGAGCCCACCAACAGGAGTCTCCATCAATTCCAGGTCTAGCCATATGCACAGGAGTAGAGGATAGACTGTGGATCTTGAATTTTTCGCGAAGATTTGTGTTGAGATCATGAGAATGTAGGATTCAGCGCTTGCAGTACGACTGATGGCGGCGCTGATTTCAAACATCTTTCTTTTGAGAGTGGTATAATTTGTAACCATGACAAACTAATTTTTGCGAAAAATACAAAATCTACAATCCAGAAATAGATTCAACTACTCCTGTGGCTTCTCCATCACTTGGAGACTCCTGTTGATGAGTCCTTACACTTTGTACGTCAATCACTTGGTGATGGTGGATCCTGTTGATGGGCTCCCTGTGCTTCGTACGCCATCACTTGGTGATGGAGGCTCCTGTTGATGGGCACCCTGTGCTTCGCACGCCACCACTTGGTGATGGAGGCGCCTGTTGATGAGCTCCCTGTGCTTCGCACGCCACCACTTGGTGATGGAGGCTCCTGTTGATGGGCACCCTGTGCTTCGGACGCCCACCACTTGTTGATCAAGGCCCCAGTTGATGGGCTCCCTGTGCTTCGTACGCCATCACTTGGTGATGGAGGCTCCTGTTGATGGGCTCCCTGTGCTTCGTACGCCCACCACTTGGTGATAGCGGCTCCTGTTGATCGGCACCCTGTGCTTCGGACGCCAACGACTTGTATGGAGGCTCCTTTTGATGGGCTTCTGAGTCGACGTATTTTTGTCTTATGAACCTGGTTTTCTGATTGACTGATGGTCATTCGGGCTACCTTACCTCCCCAATCAGGTCGCGCTTCCTTATCGTATCCTGTGAATAGCGTCTGTAGTACTGTCAACTCTGAGGTACAGACTGATAGGCTGAAAGTTCGTACAATGAGAACATTTTAAACATCACCAAGAAATATAGTACTGTGGGGAAAGATAGGGAAGGGAAGGGGGTGCCATGACGGGAGTTTATATCCACCTGCTCTAGTCAACTAAAGAGTGCAAACCTCATGCGGAAGGGTGCAAAACTCAGTCGGATGGGTGCAAAATTTAGGCGGAAGGGTGCAAAATTGAGGTAGAAGGGCGAAAAAATTTTGTTCGTCACATTCTTTGGAAGCCGGCTGACTCGATACATCGGCAAAAATTAATAACAAAACCGTTGAACCGTTTAAGTTGAATTTTGAGGCACATATGGAAACACCTGACAAAATACTATAGCTCAAAATAATCAAAGAAAGGTCATTTAAGCCTCGTAATTACAAAACTATCTCATATCTCGGTAGTTAAAGTTGTTGACATGAGCCTAATTCATAGCTATATCTTTATAATTATATTATTCAAAAAGTGCATATCAAGACAACTAATTCTTGCATGATAAAATTGGGCAATAATCTCGGTTGTCTCTATTTATAAGGCATCTTCGTTGTCTTTGCTACTGTTGTTAGAAGATACTGTCCACCCTTTTCTGTAAATCAGGGACCGCTCCCTAAGAATCCACAAAGGAGTCCATATCAAGCCCACTTCATTTAATCAAAGTTTTCTAATTAAAAAAGCCACATTTTTAATTGAATGATCTATGTCAGATTTCCACAAGATAATATACTTTCAATTTGATCAATGAGCTTTAATTGGATAAAAATCTTATTGAAAGAGCGCTTATGATGTCTTATGAGTCATCGCTCACCTGGGAAAGCACAACAGCAACAGCCACACGGCGGCCATGTATCTCAATAAGGCCCCCCTGGTACTCAACATTCTCGGTCTGTAAGTCTCCTCCCTGCTGTACTGGGTTCTGTTGAGTTCAAATGAGATTGTTTTATGACACCATCCATTTGTTTCTCTGCTGTTCTATGCATGCGGAATTTGCTTAATTTATGTCCATGGTCGTATAAGAGCTTGCCAGTTGGATTCAGTGACGGGCATTTCATCCCATCCTTGCCATTTTCCAAAAAAGCCACGAGGCCTCGAGTTAGATGATCAGAATCGTTCCGATCAATTACGAAAATGAAATATTTGTTGTCGCTCCTCACTTAAGTCAAGAGAAAGACCTAGCTGTGCGCGTTTGTTCAAATGTATGCCCTGGTTTTTCAATTAACTTTGGCTGCGTGAAACCATGTATCACGAACCATGCATCACAAAGAAGTCACTCAAATATTCGAATTTGACAAACCAAACTACGATAACACTCAGTTTGACATGAACTGTGAACTGCTGGGATTTCAGACAAGAATTGAATTATCATTGCGAACTATGAAGCATGGTTCATGATACATGGCTTCATTGGCAACGTTATGATTAGTTGAAACAGGTATATAAAGGACCATAACATTGACAGGCCTCAACCTCCTCGTGCCCAGGCACCTATCATTGAGATCTAGGGGTAGCGATGGGTACCTTAAAATTTCGAAAGTCTCCGTAAAATATTGCAAAATCTCGGAATCTCGGCGTTCTTTTCGCGCGTCTCGGAGTCTCTTTTTTCTCGCAATTTCACCGTCTCGGAGTCTCGGATTTTTCTACCGCGGTCTTGGAGTCTCGAATTTTTATTTTATCATTCTGACTTGTAAGCAAAGCATGATACCGTCAGATGCAGGGACGTCGACCCCAGGACTCACAAAATTTGGAGACTGCCTTGAAATGGCGAAATTCCGTGCAATTCTCCCGGGAGAAATACAGCAAATGTATGGCGGTCGTCTTGAATTTTTCCCGGGAGACGAAGCGAAAAGGCTCTGACTCGGATTTTGATATTTGTCAAAAGACTCGGGCTCGGATCTGAAACGCGGGTCTCGGCGTCTCGGCAAGTCTCGGATTTACCCATCATTTGCTCACACCCGCGACTTGTCCTGCGTCTTAGAAACTACAAGACAAGCCCGCTACACCTCGTCTCACTCTTCGCTTCTATCAGCTACAGCCAAAACCATGTTCGTGGGCATCGCGGGTGCAATGGTCGTGAATAGTGCCGTATTCTTACGAAGAAACGATTTCCAATAGGAATGATTTGCTTCTGTTTCGTTTGCATATTAAACATCAGGCAAATAATGATGATCAATGATCAAACAGATACCATCAGACTAATTATCTGGCTAATGAAGTATAGCAACTACACAGCAGTAGCACACAGTAGTAATAATATAATAATGAAAAAACTATGCCCTCATTCTTAAAGTGCAATCCATAGATCTCTACCTATTCCAGTGGACCTTTCTGCCTAACGTCGATTGATGATGTAATTATGCCATCTCTTCTGCCAAACGTAGGGTCCTAGCTTAGAAGGGATAGAAGGGTGCCCATGATCCACCTTTTTGGGACGCAAAATATAGTAAAAATAATAGGGAAAATGGACAAAAATGGTCAACATAACTTTCAGTAGTTGTTACACCAGCCTTCCTCAATGCTAGCACGTCCAGGTCAGAAACTTGCCATGTAACAATTTCATCAACTAATTTCACCGAGGCCCTAGGTCTTTTGCCGCAATTGGGGGAAAGAGGGAAAAGCTCACAAACCTTCGTCCTAGACTAAGGGACGGAATAGGATTATGCTCTTATGGATTTTACTTTAATTGAGCAAGGAAAGTAAGAGAGACGCACAGATTGGTACTGCACAACTTTACTGACTATTACTGGCTGACTAAAAGTCAGACTGACCTACTGGTCAGACTTCCCTGGTCAGACCATGTCTAACTCTTACTTTTAACTAACCTTAAGTCTAACCTAAAGATTACAAGTTCAGGGTCTCAATTTATACCCTTTTTCAATCAGCTGTATTTACACAGATATTTAGATTACGTGTCTTACAATTTTAAATTAAAGGTCTGTGAAACATCGTATTTAAGAAATTCTATTTAACTCTGAAATGATTCATTAGATAAAGAGAACAGAATATAAAGTTTGGCTACGAAATTTAGTATAGTTCTTTAGAGAATTTCAGAGATATTTTAGAATAAGGTTTTCTGTAATAACTCCAATTAAAATTGAAAGTTAAGATATTTACTTTTACCTTGCGCCTTAAGTCCGGGACGCAACTGAATCTACACATTCCAATTGCCAGGAACTCAGGTGTTGAGTGAAACTGGAAAATAGGAAATTGTTTGAAAGTAAAACTCAATATTGAAATCTCTGTTATTGATCAAAAGTCAACATGTCAAATCTAAGAAAAAGTATTTGTTTTGGTTTAGACTAAATTGTACAGTTTTTGTAATTTTTATATTTGATTCACGGATTCCCAATTCAATCTAAATTACCCGAAAAACGTATCATAACACTATATCGAATCAACCCGCCGGCAGTTCTACCCAACCCGGTAACGGAACGTTATTGCTAGAGACGATGAAAAATGAAATGAAACTTGCACATATCAAGAGAATTCGCCAAAAACTGTCGTTTTGACAACGTTGCAAAACTTCCTTATTAGGAAATTCCTCTTACCTTATTTGGAAGGTCTGTAAGTACTTTTCCTCGTATCTTACCGAAAAAAGCTGGAAAATTTACCGTAACTTACAGATACTCGACAAACATCGTCCTCTTGGCCGTCATTTTGTTTTTGCTCCCCGCCGAGGGGCCTGAGCCACGTTTTGAACACCACAGGCGGCCCGCGCGGATGTGCCATAAAAACGACAGCACTTTCTTGATATGATGATTTTTATCAGTTTTTTTCTACATATAAATCGTGTCGGTAAACGACTCAACGGCGTGAAGTCTTGGTATCCAATGTAGAAGACATACACTCGATTTGGGTTCCCCATTGTTACGTGTGAAGTCTGTCTTGGCCCACCATCAGGTGTTACTTTTTCATTATCATAGCTTGCAAAAATGCAAATAAATCTTGTTCCCTTAAATCATCTGAACATTTTTGCTTCAATGCTTTATTTAAAAATGAAAGGAAACACTTGTTAAAAGTATGAGCTAGTACAAGTACAGACTAGTAACACAACCAGTAGTGTTAAATAAACAATCAGCAGCCAATTAAACCACCAGACAAGCAGATTAGTATCCAAGGAGAAAACCTTAGAGGCTCCATGTTATCGTTGCAGGTTGTACACTAATCCCTTGTCGTCTACTTCGAGTTCTTACACCATTTTAAAACGGCCAAAAGCAATAGAAACTATATTTTAAAAAATGTGATTTCATCACGAGTCTTCGAGACCTGTTTATAATTGTTTTTTAACAGGTAGCGTCTTAGAAGACATTGTTACCACCCAAATAATAATAATATTATTAAGGTATTTTGCCCAGGCCGCAAATCTCCTTTACTGCTCTCCAATACGGTTAAGATAAAACACAAACAATCTCTAAAAGACTTGCTTCATCTTGCAATAAACATTCATGGTTATAGTTTAGGGTCGGCTCTTTAGAGTATAACCGAGTTATTATGTTACGGGATAACTTGATAAGAAGTTGTACCATGAATGGGTATATAATATAAGATGTTGTATCTTGTTATGGGACCTTAACTTACTTACCAATTTTCATATACTATAACCTGTCTGTTTTCCCTTTGTCAGAACGCCCTGCAAATGTTTATGTATCAGTTTACCATCTGTGAACTGTTAATGCCGTGTAGTCGAGAAGCTAATTTCAAGCTTAGCCATTCATAAATAATTGATTATTATTCTGAATGTCGCTTGGCACTCCGCCTGAAGTCCAACGCATTTAACCAGTTCTTTTGAATGCATTGCGCCTCCCAGTGCAGTTTGTTTGAACACCGGCCGAACGCGGACTAACAGCCTTTGCTATGGTTGATTGGTAAATCGATTCACAAAACATCGAAAACGTCTTGAATTACCTGCGGAGGAGTTGTAGGTCTTTGTTTTTACATCGTAACAGCCAACGGGAGTTTCTCGTCGTTTCGTTGTAATATCAGTTTTAGCTTTTTGTTATGTCTTTGACATCAATGTAGCATTGTTAATGTTGTTTTCAGCAAGTTATGTTCAGCCAGTTGCTATTCGGGCGGTGTTTGCTTTGTCGCGGTTTCGTACAGTGATTTGTGTAAAATCACAGAGATAACAACTCCGCCCTCAAAATTACACCTTCGTTAAATCTGGACCCTCAGCGAATGGCGTGTGGTTTTGATGTAATGTTAGTATACCTGGATGGAATTCTTCCAATGCACGATTTACACTTTACTGCCAAGTGACCATTGCTGCGACAAACATTGCATGGGTTGGGCTCGCCAGCGAGGAAGTAGATTTGCAAGTTTTACGGGCAAGGTTACATGTGGATTTGCATTATGGTTTATTTCATTGCCTTCAACTAACCAAATTGCAGTAAACTGAAAACCGCCCGTTTGGACAAATGCGTCAAGAACCGTACAACGATTTTAAAAATGGCGTCTGAATACCTATATATATATATATCATATATATTTATATTTGTTTTACAGAAATTGAAAGTTGAATATATAGGTCACTATTTTTAAAGCTGACCTGGTTAGATATAAGTTCTCTTTCGTGTAAATAAAGTGAAAATGAAATTTTTATATAAAAGGAATTGAAATTGAATTAGGCCACCTCAGTCAGTTCCAAGGAACGGTGTCGTCGTATACAGCATTCCGTTGTACATTTCTTCGACGCAAAATCAATTTGACTAAGGAAATATGCAAACTAATTTTCTGGTAAGAAGACAATGTATGGCCTGGTTTACCATCATAAACAGAAAAAGAAAATACAATTATTTTCTTGAGTGGCGAATCAAATGACTGAAATGACTGAAATGCTTAAACCTGTACACCTTTTAGTATTTTACCCATTTCCTGGGGCAACTCTAGGTTGGTTCTAGGCTAAAGTATGCCTCTTTACAATCAGATTTCCAAGTAGATAGAAACTGATTTGGCATTGCCCTAATCAGTAAAATCCAAACATAAATAATTACGCTCTTGATTTTGAAAATTCGCTCAAAAGGCGCCAATGGCTTTTATAAGATGGCACGAACCATAACACGACCCAGGTGAAAGTTTCTCATCAAGGCAAACACAAACAGAAGGAATTTTATCGGATCACAAGTAGTGGAAATAATAAGGAGGTAGCTGTCAGTACGATTTGTATAAGGCACCAAGCTGAACGGTTTTAATTGTAATCCCAGCAGGACCTCTGCCCGCCGCGTGAAATACTCAGCAAATAGAATTACTGATGGCCTCAACTGAATTCCATTCAATTTGAAAATGCCAGGTTTCTTTTTCTGTTCCTTAACGACTTGGGTTTGTTTCTTGTTCTAATCGCTGCCATTTCATTACCTTTCCTTTGATAAGGATGAAAGGAAAATGATTTACTTTGCTTTTGCATTCTTGCAAGTGTAAATGCTAATGAGTGAAGACACAATTTGTGCTCCATTGAAAGCTATGGTTTTGGTCAAAGAGAAAGACAAAGTAAGCGAAAAAGTGGCGAACGAATACTGTGCAAAAGATTTCCAGCCTCGTCTGCATTAACTGCGTGAACAAAAAAGGACAAATCCTGCTTCTATATTACTCTGATCAATTATGTACTAGCACATTTTTGGGTTCGACGAACTAGCATTTACGGCATGTCAGTTGCGCATCGAACGTTTAACAGTTTCAGACTAGTAAACCCACCTTAGTTTTGTTCGTCCTTTGTGTGTTTTAGTAGTACAGGTGTAGTAAATTCCCAAGCTCTGAGCGCTCCTGTGTCGTATAACAAAACAGGTTATCCGAATGTCAATTTCTAACAGCAGCAGGGCTGACCAGTGCTAGGTCGTATAGACCAACCATAAACCAAAACACGTAATCAACGCTTATTGCGCGACAAATGGGTCGGTGTTTAGTTCTAATTGCTACGAGGATGGGGTAATTAGAGAAAGCGCACTGCATATGACAGGACACAATCAGTACGTCTCACCGCGCTGCCCGAGATAAATCCTCTCGGATTCAAAACAACCTCCCGGTTTAATCGCTTTTCTCGCGCTTCGTGAGCCGTGAGAACGACAAATGAAAGAGGCCCTGGGTCATACAAAATATCATATTATTACAATATCTTTTGTGCTTAGTTTTCTATATATCATTATATCCAAGTGAGTGCTTAATATTTTTCAATGAAATTGTCGGCATGTTTTAACAAAGATGAATGGTCGAGCGTTATTAGATTAGACGCCTTATGTTGTAGTTCTTATACTTACGGCAAGAAAACTCTGCTGGATGATACCCTAGTATATTCCCTCTCTCCCTTCTTTGTTATCTCGGATACGATACTTGTCTTTAGTGAGCTCAGTCGTAAAGTAAAATAAAATGCAAAATCCAGCTTAAGACTACTTACAAACATCAACAGTACAATTCAGCTCTGTTTTTAAATTGACAATCATAACATTTAAAAGAAAATCGCGCTCATACGACTTGTTATCAGGAAAAATACATAGACGTCGAAGTCAATGAAAGCAATCAATAAATCAAAAAGCCAAGCCGTGATTGAAAAAGCAGACTAAAGAATGGAACCGTTTGTTATTGTAAATATAATATACACTTAGGTAAATCATCTCAGGGGGTGTTCCAACGCCCAATTTGAAATCATCATTCACCTAGTTGGAACAAAACACATCTGCCTCAAAAAAGGCAAACTTGACCCGTCTTCCATATGGGATGGTTATCCGGGTGGGCGTACCCACGCCCCGTTCTGTTTGGGAAACGACCATTCCGTGGGGGTGCTCAGATTTGCTGGGAGGATACTGCAAGCGTTATAAAATTGACTAACCTGGCCCTTTTGTGGATGTTCTAGCCAGTCTGGTTAAAATTGTTTAAACGTTTCAACAGATAATGGACCTGATCAGTTGAGAAACTCGCTAGTTTTGGCCTGCCGCGCTTTGTCAGAATATCAATCATTAGTCACATCCCACAAGTGGCACATTATCAATGCTGCATTCGGATTGGTTGAGGTACTAGTATGCTATAAGTTATAGCCTATTACTAGCGAAAATGGCAAAATACCAGATGCAAAAACTCGGATTTGGATCGAAAAATTAACCTATTAGTTGGATTTGACTAGAAGAATCACTCCTTTCACCCTTGTCCCTGAGTCAATTGCCCATTCGGCTTTAAGGGCAATTAGCTCAGAAGCCATTAATTGAGCTATCAAAGAACTATCTTAAAGCCTGCTTCACTTCACTTCACTTTACTATATTAGTGCGACCTATCAAAAGATAAATTCATTGCACAGCGCCGGCATTATTTCCTAACTTAATTACGGACTTTCCCGCTGCCTCAAAGGCCATAGATGCTGCAACATCACCCGCTCCTTATCAGGAACACTCACAGCCAGAGCGAGGCTTTTGTCATTAGCTTATTTTGTGAAAAGACGCTGACAATGCAATAAGCACATACGAGCTCCTGAGAAGTATTTTCCACTTTCCGCTCGTTTTTCATAAAAGCATGGTAAGGCATGCAACCTATTTTTTGTCATGTACATGCGCTTGTCAGAATAAGATACGAGTTAACGCTTTAAAACATTTGCGTGAATGTAATTGAAAAAAAGATTATTGCGTGAGAAAAGCAAGTAGATTAAACAGCTTTCGCGATGGGGGCTTAAATTTAAAGGCGTGGCCGGAAGTTGGATCTGTTCCCCTCATCTCTTGATACCTCCTGATACCTGCTACAGAATCTGTATTTCAGTAGTTTTGTTTCTACAGTAAAAACCCGCAAGGAAGAACCTAGAACTTAAGAACCTCTAGGCTAAAATTTCCCTGTTATACACTCATTATATAAGAACCTGTTTAGCCTAAAATGTGTAATAGGTTCTTAATTTTCAAGAAATAGAACGTTCAGGAATCTATATTCACAAAAATTCATGGATTGGAACATTTCTTAATATCAGTACGATATCTTAATATCAGTACGAAAAATGCTTTACAATTTATATGCGCGTTTATGATGTGAAAGGGCTGTTCAGTACAGTAATTCAATTGGGAACTACTTTAATATGGTTTTAGAAATAAAGGAGAAATGCGATATACAGCATACCATATATATATATTTTGCTGAAGTCATGACATAACTATTTGGGCCATAAAATTTAAGAACCAAAAAGAGGTTCTTAAATTTTAAAAGAGCCTAAATAGCCTACTTGCTCTAGCACCATTTATATAAGAACCTGTTTAGGCTAACTTGGGGAAATGTAGGTACTTACTCGCGCGTTTTCACAGTATATAACGTCCACGACTTACACCATTTACGTTAATTGTTATCTTTCAGATTCAATAGTTAAGTCCTTCACTATTGGGAGGTAATAAACTCGAAGCGTCATAAAGAGTTGATATTACAGAAACCTCGACTATCAATCAATTTTGAGAAACGCATTTTGCCGCAGACAACGTTGACTTGTCTAGATCTTTCTCGCGTTAAACGCTATAAAAGTTTCCTCGATTTGTTATTGCAATATTCAATAGCTAGTAGTACATCGATTTGCAGTGGGAAAAGCTTCTTTGAATTCGTTGTTCATGCATGTTCAATTAGTAATGGTTTTCGAGTTCCACCAATGAACATGACCAATGTAGGAAACTCTACAATATCTCTCACCAAGAAACGCGAACAGGTTTCTAAACAGCAAACAATTAACGAAGGAACATAAAAAATAATTAACCACTGAACCAACAAACCAACCAACCAATTAAACAACTGCCAACCAACAAAATCAACAAACAACCGAACCAACCCATGCTACAACCACCAATCCACCAACCAACCAAATCAAACAGTCAACCAAATGAACCAACCAAGCAACCAACCAACCAAGCAGCCAACCATCCAAGCAACCACCCAAGCAGCCAATCAAGCAGCCAACCCACCCACCAACCAACCAACCACCAACCAACCAAACAACAACAGAAGAAGCTGATTCCTTGAGTATGCCGGTTCCTAGCCCAGGTACTGGAAGCAGTACACAATATTGTAGATAAGAAATGCTGTTGGGAATATTATCCGTGAGGTAATATCGATCCAAGCGGCATAAGAGCGAGCCTGCAGCTCACACGTCTTCTTTTTGCTGCTCGATATATGATTTTCAGTCAGTGAAGTCGTGCTGATCCCGTTCGTGTTCTCTGGTGAAAGAGACGGAATAGTCCACCAAGCAAGACTCTGGAAGAAACAGCATATTCAATAGATCAATTGAAGATCTTGTCTAGTCTACCAGGGATAAAAGGACGACAAAAAATATGTGCCTATTTGACAAGAATCACGAGGAGGATAAAGGAGGGAGGATTTGGCATCATGTTGCTCGGGAAGAAAATTCGCCAATCCTAGGAAAAGCCCAGTGAATAATTTGTTTTACCTTGAGAGCAGGTGGAGGCACTTTTTTCTTCTTGACCTTCTTTTCTCTAACGATGTAAACAATAACGCATTCCACTAATGCAAAAAACACGAAGCCAAACGAAATAAGTAGGTACCAATCTAGAGCCTTGGGGTAGCTCACACGAGGCATGGTGGTGTTGGTGGAACCCAGTAGAAACATAATGGTCAGGATAATCGTGATGCCGAGAGCCATACGGTTTCCCATGTCGTCCCTGTCCATCCAGAACACGATCCAGCTTAACATGACGACGAATACATCAGGAGCGTACACTTGAATGAGGTAATATCCCACGCGACGCTTGAATGTGAAGGTGACGATTACTGCGGCAAAAGCTCCTGAAAGAAAGCAGAACGACAGCGTAAACAGAGTTAAGGATTTTATATAAGTGGATAGACCATGCAGATTACGTATGACTGTGAAAAGTGCCGCAACAAAGTTCTGTGGCAGTTCTTACTTGCTTGGGTGACTAGGCGAAACAGCTATAGAACAGCCTCGTAACATGGTATATCTAGGACACACTGAGCCCTTTGTATAGAATCTGATTCGGTCATCCGATTTGATTGACTACAACGAAACTCAACTTCCCAAGCTCATTCGATGTCTTGAACGCTGAAACAGCAGTAACTGGTGTCATATAGAACTTTGCCTGTAAAAATTATCACCGGTTACAGGAAGTTCGATCACTTGACGCCGCCGCTGCGCTTGACTGACACGTGAGCGAGATGCTGCAACTTAGAGTTGCGGTTATATGGCCTATAAGTGCACCAAACACCTTAAGCCCTGGCTAAACTAGGACACATGTAGCGTGTGTAGAAGCCCTAAATGTAATAACTGGCCCTAAGTGTAATAAAGGCCCCAAATGTAATAAAAATTGGCCCTAAGTGTAATAAAGGCCCCAAGTGTAATAAAAAGTGGCCCTAAGTGTAATAATGGCAATGGTCATACAACGTCCTAGTTGGAATAAGTCAACGTTGTTATATCAATAAATTACAGTGATACCTCAATCAAGCGGCCATCCTCTATTGAGCAGCCACTTTTTAAAGTCCCAAAATACCGTTTTTGTCACTCCAACTAGGACGGATATTTCTACCGCATGTAAACGGGGTCTAATATGAAGCAAAGACCGCGGGCTTTGTATTATTAAGTATCGGCTTCAGGGTACTCATGGAACACGTGACTAGGTGTGTGCTGCTACTCTTTGAGAAGCTGACCTTAAACCTGCAACACGTTCTATTCTGTATCCCTGTTCTAGGGAACTTACAAAGTCGCTACTGCCAGTTTGTATGATCATTGCCATTATTACACTTAGGGCCACTTTTTAATACATTTGGGGCCTTTATTACACTTACGGCCAATTTTTATTACATTTGGGGCCTTTATTACACCTAGGGCCATTTCTTATTACACTTGGGGCCTTTATTACACTTAGGGCCAGTTATTACATTTAGGGCTTCTACAGGGTGGAACATTGTACCCCCGCACATATTTCCTTCATGTTTCCCTGTTTAGCCACGCGAGAAACATTTACGCGCGCAACAAATTTTGTAGCCGGGACACAAAGAAATATTTCTTCGCAAGGCAATGAGAAACATTCTATGCGTCCGAGATACACGCATGCGATGCTTCCTATAGTTTAACCACTCTGGGAAACATGCAGGACATAAATGTTGCGCGCTACATGTGTCCCAGTTTAGCCGTAGCTTTAGCACCCGAATACCTATGTTGTAACTTGTTCCCTCATTCATAATCGAGTAACATAATCGAGTGACTTAGGCCTAGTTCATACGTCGCATTTAATTAGACGAATTTAATTGATCAATTAAATTCGTCTGTGCGACGTATAAAATGGAGGTTCGTTTTATACGACGAATAAAATAAAACGAAGACATACTTCAGACGTTGTATACGTCCGGGGTCGACGTATACAACGTCTTGGACGAATTTAATTTTCGACCTTTTTAGTTTCGTTTTATACGTCGCATTTCAGACGAATTTATTGCGATAATTAAATTCGTCTGAATTAAATTCGTCCGAAATACGACGTATAAACTAGGCCTTACCTGTGAAGTATTTGTCAGTGGTGTTGGTTATCTCGACCGACTTCATCTCGAATTGTGCCATAGAGGTGTTGCCAACAGACACTTGGTTTTCAGGGTGCCACAAGAACAAGATATAGTCAGTCGAGAAGCTGTCTAAAGAGAAATGTTCGGGTATTTTTTTGTGTTGCAGAGCACCACTATTAACGTCAACATTCACTAACAAGGAGCTTGGGCGGCCTGTGAAGCGACATGCATCAACGTGACAAACGTGTCCCGTGACAGTTGTACAACACTGTTGTTACCCACACTTCATGAACCCTTGTGAAAGACCGTGTCAATAGGACAAACGACAGATGTTTACCAACACATCATGAAGTCCTGTAAGACCGTTGTCTTATATATCACTATATAGCTTATGTAATTCATTTAAATCCTGACGGAACTTGTACCGTGTATAAATAAAGTTACTACTACTACTACTACCACTACTACTACCACTACTACTACTACTACTACTACTACTGTCAATGGGACAATCGACACTGACGTTCACCCACACATCATGCACTCCTGTGAAAGACCGTGTCAGTGGGACAACCGACAGACCTTCACCCACACATCATGAACTCCTCTGAAAGACCGTGACAGCCAGACAACCCACAGACGTTCACCCACACATCACGGACTCCTGTACGTTCACCCACACATCATGGACTCCTGTGTAAGACCGTGTCAGTGAGTGGGACAACCGACAGACGTTCACCCACACATCATGTGAAATCTTGTGAAATACCGTGTCAGTGGGACAACCGACAGACGTTCACCCGCGCATCATGAACTCCTGTGAAAGACCGTGTGGGTGGGACAACCGACAGACGTTCACCAATACCTCATGAATCATTGTAAAAGACCGTGTCAGCGGAACAACCGACAGACACTCACCCATACATCATGAACTCCTGTGAAAGACCGTGTGAGCGGGACAACCGAGAGACTTGCAATTGGTTGGCTCATCGTTCCGTTGCAACGCAATTACGAATTACCTTATGACATGCATAAATATTTACTTACAACTTGAAATTTTTAATCCACATTTCTGTTCGTCCATCGGAAATTTCTGCAAATCCATCTTGCACTCTGCCTTAACCTTGAACCTCAAATCGATAAAACATAAAACAGATTATAAGGGTGGAGACCTATTATCAGAGCTGGACAAAGATCTTCTCTGCAGTGAACGGAAAACTGCAAAACTGCAAGTCCTATAACTTACAATCTGCTATACGCGATCCTACCACTAGGATACAATTTGACAAAGCTATTGATAGTTTCGTCTGATTCCTTCAGGTTGGACTCCGTGCAATTGTCACAGAATGGATCGGGTTTCCACAGGTTGCTGATTTCGGTGCCTGTTAAGATCACAGACTCGTTTACTTTTCCCGCCAAACGTTCATCTCTCCAGTACTGACGAAAATACCCGAACGTCTCGTACTCCTGAGGACACGAACAAATCAACATAATATTACATCTGTATTCACTTATTTCAATGCATGAAGTACATTATTTTGGCAAGGAACATTGTACGTAGACATGAATGCTAGCCCTGGCCAAGCAAAACCCTCAGTTTTCTTAATCTCTTTCGTCTTTTCAACGAGGACATGATTAGCATTAGCACGCGATCATACATACATACATCAAATTTATTTTCACTCGAATTTAAGAGTAGCTTTTACAAGCTAGTGTCTTCGAGAAAAATTAGCGATCTAGGTTTAGTTTAGTGTTCATGTCGACTGCATTGGCGCGCGCAATGGAGCAAAACACTCAGCTCATCAGAACTGCATCTCAACGCAGTGCGCGAAAGTCTCGACATGCGGCGACTTGTATTTCGCTTGGCCAGGGCTTTAAGCGCAACCAGAGAGCATTATGGAAATCCAAAGGATGTGAATGGTTGCACGACTGATGGAAGCGAATGATTATTTCTTTGGAAGAATTTTTTTCTGGAGCAGCCAATGCATAATATACTTTGCAACAACTGAGAAAGGGTTTAACATGTGTCCTACCATATTGGTTTCTTTTATGCTGCCAAATGAGCCGATATACATATTGACGTTCACCACTACTGGTTCGCCTGCAGGGACAGTACATAATTAATAAGATTACAGGTAAACAATTGGCCATTCGGTGCTTACATAGCTAAAACAAGATGCATAACTGAAAACGCTAAGATTACAAAATATTTAAATTACTTGCGCTGCGTTTACTTTAGTCCCATCTCGTCAGTGCTGTTCTATTTTACAACCAAACTTATCCTCTAAATGAGGGAAAATGATGGATATCATATTACATTTTTCATATCAAGAAAATTTCGCCAAAAACTGTCGTTTTGCCGACGTTGCAAAACTTCCTTGTTAGGAAATTCCCCCTTACCTTATTTGGAAGGTCTGTAAGTACTTTTCCTCATATATTAGCGAAAAAGGCAGGAAAATTGACCAAAACTTGCAGATACTCGAGAAACATCCTTCTCTTGGTCGCCATTTTGTTTTTTACCCCCCGCCGAGAGGCCTGAGACACGTTTTGAACACCACAGGCAACTCGCGCGGATTTGCCATAAAAACGACACCACTTTCTTGATATGCTTAGTTTTCAGAATTAGATGAAATTGGCTGACAGTCTTTTCTTCTTGTTGCCACCCAATTCAAATCATGTGATGATTCTGCGAGTAACGGTACAATTTCTCACAAACGACAGCGCATTGAAGTTAGGAATCACCACATGATTTCAATCAGTGGCTGGCAACAAGACGTAAATACAAGGCCGCTAGCTAGAACTTTTTGACAGGGGGGGGGGGGGGGGCAAGCCTTGGTCATGTTTTTTTTTTTTTCTTGGGGGGGGGGGGGGGGGGGGGGGGGGGGGTCAAGCAGGTTTTTCCCTCATGTTGACACTAAACATTTTAACTTCGCTGGGGGAGCAACTGCCCCTATGCCCCTATGCTAGCTACGGCACTGAAATACCGTTATCCGATTTTGTTTATTTTTATAAATACTCGAATATTTCGCGGTTGGTATTTTCTCTCGCTATTTTCTCGATTTTTTTTACTTGCAACCCCATCAATTGTAACCTTTCTGAACACCTACCGCCATAACCTGGTCGAATCATCTTGTCGTAGTTTTCAAAGATGGTTTCGATGAGGCTACTTGCAGATGCATTAGGTCTACAACATGATCTGCCAGCACAAACAGATAGCACAGGGCATTCAGAATTATCAAAAGTTTGGGAAATAAATAGTTGTTTGAATTCACAGAAAACAAGTAAGAAACGGCATTACCTTTGAATGAAGAAGAATATCAAAACAGAGACCAAGAATTTCATTTTTGTGTCAAGTCTCGTCGTCTTCTTGTAATTACTCCATTGCCTTTTAAACATATGTGAAATGTGAAATATGCCTAGCGCATACTTTCCAAATGGCACACTATTTTAAAGATCTGCGTGTGAGTTTCGACTAAAACCAGACTCCACGCATTGTTATTTCTTATTTCAAAATCTCATCGTATTGGCTAAACTTAACAGAAGGTGCTTGTCCCCAACGTAAATGATATATCATATGTAGACGTACTTCAGAATATCATATTGTGATAGACGTTTTTGCTCCCGTCGAGGGGTGGGCCAGACATTTGTCTCAGGCTCTCGACATTTCCCGTCATAGCCTGAGGCAATGTCTGGCTCTCCCCATGACGCGAAATCGTCACACAACGGTTTAAACAAGAAAATGGTAAACAAGAAAGATGCCAAGTGCGCTTTTATTCTGCGAGGTTCAGATTGATTTTTGATTGATGTTGATTTGTTGGGAAAATCGGGATATTTGTGGAGCATGTTCCGTGTTTTCTAGTGTTTGGAATTTGGAAGATTGCGGCCTTGAAGATTATAGAGTGGGAGGTGAACATAAAATTGGTTAAACTCGTTAAAAGTGTATTTCTGCCCGAATAAATGCTAGCAGTGGTTTATCGAGGTACAAAAGGACAAAGTAAACACATTTTTCAATAGAAGATATTTTTTTATTTCTCGTAGGTACTTTCATTTTAGCGCTCATCGAACTCAGTCAAATTAACACAGCTACTATAGCTCTGCAAACTATCAACTCTGGAGTTCGCGCAATTATCCTGGGGAGCCTATCGGCTTAATCTAAAAAGTAGTATATTTAAGAAAATTAGGAAAAGCGATTTGGCTTGTCTTTTCGAAATGAAATACGTTGACTGATGTTCGAATTATGAGAATTCTCTAAGGGGTGGACCATTAGAAATTGGGGGAGGGGGGGTGGCAATTTTTTTGCGCATGAATTTTTTTTTCGGGATGAGGTAGTGCAAGAATTTTTTTTCTGAATTTGTATCATGTTTTTTACTAGCTTGGATCCCTGCAAGATTTTTATTGGAAGGATTGGCCTTGCTCGAATTTTTTTTTGGGAATTGCCACCCCCCTCCCCCAATTTCTAATGGTCCACCCCTAAAATATGTATGTTTCAGTCTTGTCTGTTGTCTTGTATATTTTTACCTACTTTTATTTTTGATGCACTATTTTGATCTGAGGTCAATAAAGCTTGGTAAGCAAGCTTCCTTTTTTTGGTGTCTATATTTATCTTAGATAACTCCTCCTTATAATTCCTTTGACATTTAAACAACTGCAAAAATTGTGCGAATTTTATTTCATTCTCGTATTAAGTGATGTTGTGGGAATAAAGGAACATTAAACGTTAAATATGGTGCCGTCTGCTTTGTTACACAATCCGTGAAATCTACTGTGTATCGTTTTAAGGTGACTCATTCGAAATTCAAAATGCACCCAACTGTGTCTAGAGCGCAAATCTGCGTCGCCAAACTCAAGGCTATAACTTTTGCGTCTTTTTCTCTATTGTTATAATTCTTTTTTCAAATCCTACATTAATGATGTATAAATAAGGTCTTAATAACCGATCTTCTTGGAAATATTTTTAGAAGTCACAATCTAATGTTTTTTGAGGCCCTAATTTCATATTCAGGTCGTACTAGAAAAAAAATTGCCGGTTTTTTTGGCCCAAATTCCAGGAATCGATTCCAGTTGAAGTAATCTCAAATCAAGCTAAGTTACAGAAAATTCGTCGGAACAGAACGCGGTAATAAAAATGCCGCCAACTTTGGCCAAAGTAGAGGGCTGATTCCAGTGATTCTGCTTGGCTCGAATTGAATTTTAATAGTGCTCCGAAAACTCATTATTTTGGGCTCTTCCCTCGGCACTATGTTGTATAGTAATGTATTAACTTTACCGAAGGTCCGATTGCAAATACCATGAACTACTAAAATATTCGAACATTATCTACCGAGGAAAGAAATTGTGAAAGTGCAATGAATTTATTACAAGAATGTCGCGTTAAAATGTGTTGTTATTAGGAATTATTTCTTGCTAAGATGTATATAGACAATAACCTTGTGGCATTGGTAAAACTTAGTAACCAAGTTTGACCATTATATGTGCTTATTCGGTGTAGAAGAAAATTGCAAAGTTACGACGCGACATTATTGTAATAAATTCATTGCACTTTCACGATTTCTTTCCTCGGTAAATAATGTTCGAACATTTTAGTAGTTCATGGTATTTGCAATCGGACTTTCGGTAAAGTTTAATACATAACTATACACATAGTGCCGAGAGAAGAGCCCACAATAATGAGTTTTCGGAGCACTATTAAATTCAATTCAGCCAAGCAGAATCACTGGAATCAGCCCTCTACTTTGGCCAAAGTTGGCAGCATTTTTATTACCGCGTTTCTGTTCCGACGAATTTTCTGTAACTTAGCTTGATTTGATATTACTTCAACTGGAATCGATTTCAAGAATTTGAGCCAAAAAAACCGGCAAATTTTTTTTCTAGTACGACCTGAATATGAAATTAGGGCCTCACAAAATTTTTGATTGTGACTTCTAAAAATGTTTCCAAGAAGATCGGTTATTAAGACCTTATTTATACATCATTAAAGTAGGATTTGAAAAAAGAATTATAACAATAGAGGAAAAGACGCAAAAGTTATAGCCTTGAGTTTGGCGACGCAGATTTGCGCTCTAGACACAGTTGGTTGCATTTTGAATTTCGAATGAGTCACCTTAATATGCTGTGACGTGTATGTATGCGTCCTCTGTCGTGAAATGCTTACAAAGATCAATCGCCACTCCAGTCAATCTGGACAAAGAAACAATTACGATAATTAAGTTATATTACACACTTTTAATAGATCAAGAACTGATATCTAAAAAATGCGGTACAAATGCAATTGCACTGAAGATTACAAAATGTACTCACTCATTGATGTCAATTGAACCACAGCCGTTATGGAATATTTAATGAGGACACTTAGTTCGCGCCTGCGCAGATCAGATCTAGACAAAAATAGAACTCATTACGTATGCACAGATCACGCAGACATGGACGAGACAGAAATTGGAAGCTCATGTCCGTCTGATTTTGGCGGTATTTTTCCTCATCCAGTGGGAAGTTCAGCTTCATATTCCGCAACCATGTAAGTCGAGTATTTAACTTCACTGTGCGAAAGTAATTACAACGATCAGCATTGTTTTTTGCTTCAGTATTTATCGCATCGCGTTCGAATACCTGTTCTGACGAGGTTTGCAGAATTGCGAAATTATTCGTCATACTTTTAGATATACTTGGCCATATCTTTGTTCTCGACATTTTCCCGAAAATGTGATTGCCCGCCGCAGTTACTACATGCCTTTAGCGGCTTAAAAATCAGGTGAGTGTCATTGGCCGCTAGCTAGATCGCGAGAATTACGTGCTTTCAGTTAGACATTGTTTCGAAAATCGAATGCAATTTTCACATAAATATGTACGTGGCAAGTATGAAATGATTTAGAAAACTAATTCGAGGGCGCAGGTTTTGCTTAATACAATGTCTCGAAAACTGGCAATGAAATACTGAAACCTTACTTTTTGCCAGCATTGGGAGGTAATGCTAATCGGGTTTTGTGGGAACAGTTTAAAATCTGGAAAAATATAGGGTGTTGAAAGAAGCATAATAAAGTTGACTTTTATTTCATTTGGTACGAATGTGAGCTGCTGCAGCAGCCATCTGTAACCTTGAGCTAATCCCTTGATTATGCTGTTCTAGTGTACAGCTGCTTTGACATTGGTTGTCGTGGTTTCTGATCTATCTGCAGTGGTACCAGGGGCGGATTTAGAATATTGCAACTGCAGCAAATGCAACAATCAGATTTCAGGGAGATCTTATGTTTGTTTTGTCAGTTCTTGTCATAATCACTACTGCACTACAGTCAGAGTTTACCCTAGATCCACCCCTGAGTGTGTGCGCACCCCCCTTTTGTAGCAAAAAAGGGAAAGGAAGGAAAACTAATGTAACAAAATTAAGTTCAAAGGACAATTTATTGCATTATGTTATCGATATCGGTAGCAATAGAATGTCTTGCTTGGAAACTGACAAAAGCTTTGTAAAAACCCCTTCAAAAAACTGGATCTGCCACTGAAAATACCTACAGTCAGTTATTCTGAAAGTAGAATAATGTCAGCGTTAAGGTACATTGCTGTCATTACTTGTGATCACCTTGTACTCAATGTTCCATGTCGAAAAGCTGTCTGTGGCATAGCCAGCATTTGGGAAAGGGGGGTCACAACTACTGAAAATATTTTACTATTCTGACCATTTTCCTTGAAATATTTTTTGAAAACACTAACAGCGGTGGATCTGGATCGAAAATGGATGCAATGTCCCAATAAAATCGAAGACAAATAGAGAGAAAGGACAAAACAGTAGTGCTTGGAAGTGCTCACAAAACATTCCATACTGGTTTTGACCCAAATCTTGATAATAATAATAATTATGTGGCTGACAAGACGATAGCAAATGAAACACAATAGTGGAGCATTCAAAAAAGATCTGAAAAGATCAAACTGGCCACATAAATATTTTGACAAGATCTGAGTCTGGGATGTTTGGCTTGAGCATGCAGACACCTCTTATTTTGGTGAGTGCAAAGTTGTATTGATTTTTATAGTTTGCTAGCAGGGTCATAGCAAGGTAAAATGTATGTGGCAGCCAGCAGGCTAAATAAGATTACCATTTTGAAACAAAGCATTGGGCAATTCCATTAAACATATGTACCCCGGGGAGACGGGAGGCATTTCGAAATTCTGAATGGGAGGGAGGTTTTTCTGCCTGCATGGGGGAGGGGGGGAGGGTTGAACTAGAAGCTAGGTTAACCACTCAGGAACCTCTCCACTTTCCTGCACTTTCTCTCAGGGGTTTGCCTTTTTATAAACACATGTATCATCATTCTCGTACCCAGAGCTCCCTGCCTCGTCTCCTGGCAGGGAGGCTCTGGTGACATCCATTTGAAGGCCTTCGCTGATTGGCTGGCTTTGAACGTTGGTGCATACACAGAGGGATCTTTCTCTTAATGGCTCTGTATCAAATGTTGCGCATGCGTCAATGGCTGTCTCCAGAGCTTCCCCTGAGCGGTGACGAGCTGGGGACCTCTGGGTGAGAATGATGTATTATAAATAATAAAATCAATATTAGCTAAAATATTTAACTTTGTTTCACAGTAGTAATTTCAACAAAGTTGGTTTCCAAGTTGACCTTATACAATGCTTTACATGATAACACTGTTTGAGATTAGTAAGATTTTGGTTAGCTAGAGAAAACCAAAGACTTAAAGCATTTCTAGTTATTAGCTACATCATAGAGAAAACCCCTTGCTGCTATTACCAAAGACTTTTACGACACGGCCAGGAAATTAATAATATCTTCAATTTGTTCCAGAACTGTCACAATCAGACAATCTAGGCATGTAGCATTGGCCACTGTAATCATGTTGTTCACACAAATTAGCATTTCAGTCCACATAAAAGGTGTGACTGTACAGGGGCAGATCCAGGATTTCTCAAGATGGAGGGTTCCAGCACTAACTTGGACTGGTTATAATCCGTACTGAGTTCAAAGCCTTTTCATAACTACAGAGTTCATAGAATCTATCAACCTCATGGAGGGGGGGGGGGGGGGGGCTCAATAATAACCAAGCAAGCAAACACAGCTTCTATGGCTTCAGCATGTCTCCTTAATTCAAATGTGCTTATAATCGCCATATACAGTTCAAGTCATCATTTGACAATATGCACAGCCCTTCAAAAGATGTGCAGTGTATGGGTAAATGTATAAATGAATGAGAGGGAGGGGTACAGGACGGCTCACTGGTCTTATTGCCCTTACCATTTCCTCAAAAAAAATACTATATTATAATTGCCACATTTTGGTGCCATTTCACTATGTAAAAGGCCCCCAGTGGCGGATCCAGGATTTTAAGGGGAGGTTATTTTTGCTAATGAAGTGCAACACGAGGAAACATTCTATAATACCAATCCTTCTCTGTTGTCAGTTCTGGTTTTCAACCAATCTCTAGAGAATCAAAAGACAATGCACGTAATGCATGACTGCTGGTACCACAATGGACGCTGATTACATATCTTTTGTTAATCATCCACCAGAACGTATTAGTGACGTCAGTTGCAAACGAAGAGTAGGCGAAATCGTGGTTGCTACATCATGAATTTAATATACTGGTATACATTGGGTCACATAAAAGAAAAGAACCACTCTTGAAATGGTTCGTTGGGAGAGTGGGAGTTCACTTGCACCAAGAACCCCCCTGGATCTGCGTCTGGCCCCCATGGATGGCCAATTGCCTTGCTTCCTTGCTAAGGCCTCCGATGAATGTTTCATCTTGTTTGCTGCAGTAGGATTACAGCAATAAATAGTCCTGTTCCTCAGAAGATACACAATAAGTTTGGAGTTCTGTTCTGAACAGATCAGCACTAGTCCAACTCTTCATATGCATGTAAGCTCCATGAGAAAATAAATACAAGCTCTTTAGACATGTATAACATTGAGAACAAGGTGATCAAAAATAATGAGAGGCACCTTAAGGTAATAATAATAATAACAACTTTATTTATCCATGGTTTAAATTAAAGCTATACAGCTTGTGGGGCCATGCCTAAAAACAATATAAATTAAAAATAATATATACCATAATTAAAAATAGATAATGATTTAAAAATAGTTGATTTACAGTCTAAAAAAATATGTGAATGTGGAGATTACTCCAATTTCATAATGTAGTTATTTTGGTTGCACTGCAGATCAGAAACGTTCAAAACCAATGTCAAAACAGCTGTACACTAGAACAGCATAATCAAGGGATAGCAGATGGCTGCTTCAGCAGCTCATTTTCACAACCGAATAAAATAAAAGTCAACTTCATGCTTCTTTCAACCCCTCAATATTTTTGAGTTTTTAAACTGTTCCCAAAAAACCCGATTATCATTACCTCCCAATGCTGGAAAAAGTAAGGTTTCAGCATTTCATTGCCAGTTTTCTAGATATTGTAAACACGATCTGTGTTCTCGAATTAGTTTTTCTAAATCATTTCATAATTGCCATGTACAGATTTATGAGAAAATTGCATTCGATTTTCAAAACATGTTCAACTGAAAATACGTAATTCTCGCGATCTAGCTAGCGGCCAATGACACTCACCTGATTTTTTAAGCCGCTAAAGGCATGTACTAACTGCGGCGGGCAATCACATTTTCGGGAAAATGTCGAGAACAAAGATATGGCCAAGTATATCTTAAAGTATGACGAATAATTTCGCAATTCTGCAAACCTCGTCAGAACAGGTATTCGAACGCGATGCGATAAATACTGAAGCAAAAACAATGCTGATCGTTGTAATTACTTTCGCACAGTGAAGTTAAATACTCGACTTACATGGTTGCGGAATATGAAGCTAAACTTCCCACTAGATGAGGAAAAATACCGCCAAAATCAGACGGACATGAGCTTCCAATTTCTGTCTCGTCCATGTCTGCGTGATCTGTGCATACGTAATGAGTTCTATTTTTGTCTAGATCTGATCTGCGCAGGCGCGAACTAAGTGTCCTCATTAAATATTCCATAACGGCTGTGTGAACTGACGCCCAAGGATAATGAACAGTTCTGACGCGGAATCGACGACACTAGGACTCAATTTTTAAATGATCAAGTTATCGATCCAGAATCAGCTGATGTTGCATCTTGTCATTCACCTTTCTAGAAGGCAACATCGACTCGCAGGGACGGCTCTGGTGACAGCCATTTGAGGCCTTTACTGATTGACGAAAACGGCTCGTATGCGTAGCTATAATCGACTGAGACAAATACCACCAATAGAACCCTTTTCAAGCTATTTATTTGACGCTTAGCCAGTTACATTGAGGCATAGAATGGTTATTTTCTTATACGCATGCGTCAGTGGCTGTCCCCGAGCCTTCCTTGCGGGACGGTCAGAGGAGCGAGGAGGCTCTTGGGATGAGAATGAATATGCTCATAATTCTAAGCTTTAATAAACACACACTTGGATTAAGAGTCTATATTTATTCCAGTCTGGCCTTCAGACTAAAAGGTCTATGCAGGTATAGTAATCAATAGTTACAGCTGAGTCTAGCTGATGCAATATTCAAATTTTAAAGTGAAACGCACTTGTACATGCTCTAACAACTTATGGCAAACTACAAAACATGGATGACCAATTTACATGCAAGAATAATGTTTATGATCAGGAGTCCATTCCTATAGGAGTGACGATCGAATTAAGTAACCATCTTACTATATTCCATGCCAATACTCTGGGATAATCTCCGCAAAGAACAAAACCGTCAATCATCTGGTTTCTTGAATTACAAGTAATGACACCAGTAACCAACATTGTAGATAAGAAACGATGCCGGAAATATAACTCGTCAATCATCTGGTTTCTTGAATTACAAGTAATGACACCAGTAACCAACATTGTAGATAAGAAACGATGCCGGAAATATAACTCGTGAAACAGTGTCGATCCAGGCACCGTCAAAGCGCACTTTCCGCTCACTCTTCCTGCCTGCCGTCGTATAGTTGTTAGTCAGGGGCACCCTGTTGGTTTCGTTTGGGTTGCCCTGTGATTCCTCGGTTGCTGGACCAGTGTCGAGTGGCTGTATTTTAACCGACTTCGTCTGATAAGGAGAAATAATGAAAGAAAATTTTGCAAATATGGATGGAATCGCTGACTCGGTGATATCAGCGCTAAAACATTGAGACTAAACATCCTAAAATATATTCGCCCCCTGGCCCTGACCATGGTTAAGTTTATCACATTTAGCTATTGTCCGTCCCTGTTTATGACCACACCATCTCCAAAACAGTGTAACAGGTCTTATCAAAGTGTAACAGGAGTTAAAAGGATTCACACCCACAATTTGCTATTGAACGGCTCATAGCGGAGCTCCCGCGGGCGCCAAAGGCGCCCGCGTAGCGGAGCCCCATAGCTACATGCAGGAGAAGAAGGAACAAAACAAAAGTGTAAATGCATCGACCGATTCTGTCATGGTCTGCCGGTTTGTGCGTTCGTTCGTTCGTCCGGTATGACGTCATCAAAACTAGAAAAGTCAATATCTCAAGAAGGCAACATCGCTAGGTGAGCAAACTTGAATGAGGTTATCATAGAGGCTAGGGGGATGCACCACCAAGGTCATGTGCCATGACGTTATCGATGACATCATTAAAAATAGAAAAGTCAATATCACGAGCAGGCAACATCGCTAGGTGACCAAAATTGATTAGGTTATCATAGGCAAGGGGAGGGGTGCACCACTAAAGTCACGTGACAAATCAACGTCATTTTTGACGTCATCAAAACTAAAATTCAATATCGCGAGCATTCAATATCGCTAGGTGACCAAACCTGGATTAGGTTATCATGGTGGCAAGGGGGTGCATCACGACGGTCACGTGACATGACGTCATCGATGACGTCATCAAAACTAGAAAAGTCAATATCTCAAGAAGGAAACATTGCTAGGTGGCCAAACTTGCGTTAAGATATCTTGGAGGCAACGGGGATGCACAACCACGGTCACGTAGCATGACGTCATGAAAACTAGAAAAGTCCTTGATGACAGTAATGTATTGATTCGAGCTCCGCTTTTAGGCAGTGCATCTATATATTACAATTCGAAAGAGGGTGAACGAGGACGCGGGAGCGGCAAGTGGTTCTTCTCGATATTCACTTATTCATATAAAAGGAATTTCACATTATAATACGTGAGGCAAGGGAACTTAATCGCAATCGTGTAATGGCGAGTTACACGCTGCGGTATGGCTCCAGTTCTTCGAAAAGCGCTTCAACCACGAGTAAAGATTGGTCTTCAGTAGGGATCAAGTTTCATATTATCAACATTGAGCTGTTAGCTATGGATGTGTAGAATTTGTCTTTTATAATATGATTGTTCTTTACCTTATCTCTCGTTTTGACGTAGTAAACAAGAATGCATTCCATCAAAGACAGAAACACAAAGCCAAAAGATGTCATTAGGTACCAATCTAGAGCCTTGGGGTAGCTCACACGAGGCATGGTGGTGTTGGTGGAACCCAGCAGAAACATAATGGTCAGGATAATCGTGATGCCGAGAGCCATGCGGTTTCCCATGTCGTCCCTGTCCATCCGGAACACGATCCAGCTCAGTATGACAACAAACACATCGGGAGCGTACACTTGAATGAGATAATACCCCAAGCGACGTTTGAATGTGAAGGTGACGATCACTGCGGCAAAATCACCTGGAAGAAAGCAGAACAACAATGTGAACGGAGGTTACGGACTACCTTCGTGGTAATTGTCGTTAAAATGTCATAATTTTTCGAAAAAAAGTCGCATCTTTACAAGTGATACCTAATTATAAAGCTTATTTCTTCTCCTCGACTATGAATAGTTTATTTATTTTATTTGATAAAAATTTTTTTAAGGAGTTTCTCTTCCTACGCATCGGGTCAAGTTTCGAGAGTACCACGCACGCGGATTTACGACGCTTTTGTTCTCTAACAACATCTTACCCTGAAGCTCCCTAAAAAGTGAGGGGGTGCCGAAGAATAAAAAAAATGACGTGCATTTGGTGAAAATATGTCACAATGTCATCTTAACCCCTACGTTCTCTGAGCCTAATGTCAAAACAGAAACAAAAAGGACACGCTTCTGTTCTTCTGTTCCTTTTCTTCTTTACGTGTAAATCTTGCCCCTTCCCGAAATCAGCAAATATCCGCGAGGTTGGAATTCTAAAATGTTTAACTGATGCACCGGGAAGGGAACTCCATAAAAAAATGAGTTTTGTAAACTTTTAAGTTTACAAATAAAATTATATACCATAGTCTAGCCCTAGATATAAGCTTTAAAATGAGGTATCACTTGATACGCTGTATTTTAAACAAAAAGTACCCCGAAGGTAGTCCGTAACCTAAGTCCGTCTGATCTGTGTTTCCATCGGCTTACCTGTGAAGTATTTGTCAGTGGTGTTGGTTACCGCGACCGACTTCAGCTCGAATTGCGCCATATCGGCGTTGCGAACAGAAGCGTTTTCCGGGTGCCACGTGAACACGATATAGTCAGTTGTGAAGCTGTCTAAAGAGAAGTGTTCGGAGAGTTTGTTTGTGTTGCAGAGCACCAAAAACGTTACCATTCACTAATAATAGGAACATCAACGTGCCTAACGTGTCCCGTGACAGTTGTCACTCACACATCATAAGCCTTAGAGAAATGCCGTGTCAGTGGGACAAACGACAGACGTTTACCCACACAACGTGAACCTTTGTGAAAGACCGTGTCAGCGGGACAACCGACATGATGACGTTCACATCATGAACTCCTGCGAAAGACCGTGTCAGTGGGACAACCGACAGACATGAAAGTTCTTCAAGTGCAATGGGTTGTCTCGTTGTCCCGTTGTCTCGTTGAAACAATAATTACCTTATGACATACATAAATATTTACTTACAACTTGAAATTTTAAGCCACATTTCTGTTCGTCCATCGGAAATTTCTGCAAATCCATCCTGCACTCTGCCTTAACCTTGAACCTCAAAATCGATAAAAATAAAACAGATTATAAGGGTGGCGAACCTATTCTCAGAGCAGGACAAAGATCTTCTCTGCAGTGAAAGGATAACTGCAGAGGATAAGTTCTATTATTTTCTTTCCTAGCGGGCACGGTAACGAATTCTGCATTCTGATTGGTTCCTGGATCGTGCGCGCACGGGTAATATTTTCCTACCTTTGACCTAGGTCACGGTTTTTCCCTATACGGACTTCTTAGCCGGTAAATAACATATATTTACTTACAATCTGCTATACGAGATCCTACCACTAGGATACAATTTGACAAAGCTATTAATAGTTTCGTCTGATTCCTTCAGGTTGGACTCCTTGCAATTGTCACAGAATGGATCGGGTTTCCACAGGTTGTTGATTTCGGTGCCTGTTAAGATCACATACTCATTTACTTTTTCCGCCAAACGTTCATCTTTCCAGAACTGACGAAAATACCCGAACGCCTCGTACTCCTGAGGACACGAACAAATCAACATTATATTACATTCGTATTCAAATATTTGTATGAAGCACAATTATAAAAACAAACATTATCTGGCACAGATGATGACATTACTGTCAGTTAGTAGACAAGCTGCCCAAGCAATCGTTTACGCCAATCAAGGCAGAGCACTCGCGTGGCTTTATCCTGTATATATCGGCTAACTGACATTCATTAGTACTCTTTGAACGAAACAGCGACAGCCTGCAACCCAAACTTCTTCAGCTCAAGGTCCCCCCCCCCCCCCCAATCTAGTCCAGTTGTATCTAATCTCGTCAGCATTGTTTAGAAGCGAGTCCGCAAGCTTGGGCATGTGTATAGTCTAGATAATGTGGGTGGCGGTTTTTCTTCACCACCTTTGCTGAAGTGATGCAGCCAGTACTTTAATTCAATTTACATAATTTCAAAGAAAGTTGAAAAATAAACGTCTCATCCAGTAGCCGCAAATCCCAACCGAGCGAGTACATGCTTTGCTCTTCCTCCCTTCAGCAAAACGGAGCACGGCGCATAGCGGTGCTCGTACCTTTTCCCGCATATCCATATATCTTGCTGAGAGAAGTGCTTGAGATAAACAACGTTTTGCGAGGAACATTGAACGTAGACTGAATCCTAGCTATGCGCGTAGCTACCTTTAATCCGTTAAGCCCGGGCTTAATTAAAAAATGTTTTGAGATTTTAAAAATAGACTGAGGTAAAAGAACTATAGTTTCAAAAATTTTAGCGACTGAGAGGCAGTTTCTTGGGCGGTTGTAAGCTTACTTTTTACACGGGCGTAAATTTTTGGTTACCATAATGTCAACAAATTTTGACAGCCGGTTAAAAGTAAAAAAGGCCTAGCTACACCCCTGCTAGCCCTGGCCAAACGAAACCCAAGTTTAAACGTCAGGTCAGTTTTCTTAATGTCAGTTTTCTTCATGTCAACACTGCATTAGCGCGCGCTAAAGGGCAAAACACTTGCGTTGAGATGCAGTTCTGATGAGCTGAGCGCTCAAGTCTCAACTTGCGTCGACTTGCATTTCGCTTGGCCAGGGCTTTAAGCGCGACCTAGGGCGTAATGGAAATTCAGAGGTTGTGAAAAGTTGCACGTCGACTCATAGAAGCGAATGCTTTTATCTTGGGAAGAATATTTTTTCTGGAGCTGCCAGTTCTTACCATATTGGTCTCTTTTATGCTGCCAAATGAGCCGACATAGATATTAACCGCAACAATTACCGGTGCGCCTGCAGGGAGAGTACATATTAATAAGGTTACAGGTAAACAACAATTGGCCATTCGTGGCGCCCAGAGAAGGATTAGAAGATGGATTATAAATTGCACTGCAAGATCACAAAATATTTAAAATACTTGCGCTGCATTTCCTTTAGTTCCATCCCGTCAGTGCTGTTCTGTTTAACAGCCAAACTTATCCTATAAAGATCATGTGATATAATTCTTGGGAGGAAATAGTACAATTTCTCACAAACGACCGAGCGTATTGAAGTATGGTGGAAAATGAACAAAGGAATCATCACATGATTTAGATCAGTGGCTGGCAACAAGGCGTAAACACCGTTTGCCGATTTTGTCTATTTTTAAACAGTGCTCGAATATTTCGCGGTTGGTATTCTCTCTCGTTATTCTCTCGATTTATCAACAAGCAACCCTATCATGAATTGTATACTTTTCTGAACACCTACCGCCATAACCTGGTCGAATCGTCTTGTCGTAGTTTTCAAAGATGGTTTCGATGAGGCTACTTGCAGATGCATTAGGTCCACAACATGATCTGCCAGCAGAAACAGATAGCAAAGGGCATTGAGGTTTTTCGAAAGTTTGGGAAGTAAATTGTTGTTTGAATTCGATTCACGGAAAACAAGTGAGAAAGCATTACCTTTGAATGAAGAACATCAAAACAGAGACCATAACATTATTGCATCAAGTCTCATCGCCTTCTTATAATTAATCTATCAGCCTCTAACATGTGAAGTCTGAAATATGTTTAGCGCAAACTTTCCAAATGGCACACTATTAAAGATCTGTGTGTGAGTTTCGACTAAAACCCAACTCCGCCCAGTGTAATTTTTTTATTGAATCCCATCGTATTGGCTAAAGTTAACAGAACGGCTTGTCCCCAATATCAATGATATATCACATGTAGACGTTCGAAATGTCATAATTGTGATAGACGTTTTCGTTTCCCGTCGAGGAGTGGGCCAGACATTGTCTCAGGCTCAAATGGTACTCAAATGGTACCCGTCCTAGCCTTCGAGGCAATGTCTGGCCCACCCCATGACGGTAGCAAAAACACAACGGTTTGTCATGTTTACCACGGAGTCGAGGGCATACCGATATGGAATTTTGAGGAAGAAACAACCGGGCTACGGGCTGAAAAGAGTCGCCATTTATATCATTCAAAGAGGGTTGACTTAACAAGAAAAAGGTAAACAAGAAAGATGAGTAAGTGTACTTTTATTCTGTGAGGTTGTTTGAGCAAGCGACCACGATGTTTTGGGGAGGATCGGGATATTTGTTGAGCATGTTACGTGTTTTTTAGTGTTTGGAATTTGGAAGATTGCGGCCTTGAAGAACATATAGTAGAGTGGGAGATAAAAATAGAATTGGTTAAAACTCGCTTAAAAGTGTATTTTTGCCCGAATGAACTCTAGCAGTGGCTTATTTTTATTTTATTTCTCGTACTTTAATTTTAGCGCCCATCGAACTCAGTCAAACTTTCACGCAGCGACTACAGCACTGCAAACGATCAACTCTGGAGTTCGCTCAATGATCCTGGGGACCCTATGCTTTATCTAAAATGTAATACATTTAAGAAAATTAGAAAAAGCGATTTAGCTGGTCTTTGGGAAAGGAAATACGTTGACTGATGTTCGAATTATGAGAATTCTCTTATATATATGTTTCAGTCTTGTCTGTTGTCTAGCTTATTTTTGATGCACTTATTTTGATCTGATGTCAAGAGAGCTTGGGAAGCAGGCTTCCTCTTCTTGGCGATTTATTTTTATGTTGGATAGCTCTTCCGATAATTCCTCTGACATTTGAACAACTGCAAGAAAATTTTGCGACGTTTATTGATTCTCGTAAGTGATGTGAGATAAATCAATTAACACAGGAACATCAAATGCTAAACATTCCGCCTGCTTTGTTACACAATCCGTGAAATCTACGTTGTATCGTTTACATGCTGTGGCGTAATTGTAATGCGTCTTCTGTCATGGGATGCTTAAAAAGATCAATCGCCACTCCAATTAATCTGGACAAAGACTCAATTCCGATAACCTATATTTTGCACATTTTTTATTAGATAAGGAACTGCTATCTCAAAAATGTGATACAAATGTAATTGCACTGGAAATTACTAAATATATTACACTCATTGATTTCAATTCAATTGACGCCCAAGGACAATGAACAGTTCTGAAGCGGAATCGACGTCACTAGGACCCACATTTTAAATGTTGAAGTTGTCCAGAATCAGCTGATTTTGCGTCCTATCATTCACATTTCTAGAAGGCAACATCGACTCGCAGGGACATGTTCAGACTAAATATCCTAAAATATATTCGTCCCCTGACCATGTTTATGACAGAGGGAACTCAAGTTCCGATACCCTGTTTATCACATTTAGCATTATTGTCCATCCCAGTTTATGAACATACCATCCAAGACAGTGTAACAGGTCTTATCAAAGTGTAACAGGAGTTACACTTTGAAGGCTCATAGGATTCGAAAGAGGGTGAACGAGAATCCCACGAGGATGTGGGAGCGGCAAGTGGTTGGTTAATAAATATATTTAGAAAACAAAAGAAAAAAAGGGTTCTTCTCGATATTCACTTATTCATTGGGAATTTCACATTATAATACGTGAGGCAAGGGAACTGAATCGCAATCGTGTAATGGCGAGTTAACACGCTGCGATGGCGCCAGTTCTTCGAGTAAGCGCTTCAACCACGAGTAAAGATTGGTTTAGGTCTACAGGAGGGATCAAGATTGATATTCAACATTGAGCTGTTAGCTATGGATGTGTAGAATTTGTCTTTAATAATATGATTGTTCTTTACCTCATTTCTCGTTTTGACGTATTAAAGAAGAATGCATTCCATCAAAGACAGAAAAACAAAGCCAAAAGATGTCATCATCTCACACCAATAGAGCTCTTTTCAAGCTACGCATTCGACGCTCAACCGGTATTAATATTGAGGCATAAAATGTTTTTTTTACGCATGCGTCAGTGGATCTACATTTATCCCAGTCTTGCAATCTCGTACCCAGAGCCCGTCATCTTTTGGCCAGCGGCAAGATTCAGGGCTCTGGGGAATACGATTTGTTAGCATGCGTGGTAGATCAAAAACGTAAAGAACTTTCATACAACGTTCAAACCGGAACCCCAGAATCTGGGTTTTTAAAAAATCGATTCCCTCAGAGCCCTGAATCTTGCCGCTGGCCAAAAGATAGCGGGCTCTGGGTAGAGATTGCCCAGTCTCGCTTTCAGACTAAAAGGTCCATGCAGGCTTAGTAAACTAATCAATAGTTACAGCCTAGTCAAGCTGATACAATATTCAAATTTTAAAGTGAAACGCACTACATGCTCTAACATGAGCATGTACAAAACATACAAAACATGGATGGCCAATTCATGCAAGAATATCTTTATAGTCAGGAGGAGTCAGGAGTCCATTACTACATCGAATTCTTACTTTATTCCATGCAAATACTCTACAACCTCCACAAAGAAACAAAACCGTCAATCATCTGGTTTCTTGAATTACAAGTAATGACACCAGTAACCAAGATTGTAGATGAGAAATGATGCCGGAAATATAACTCGTGAAACAGTGTCGATCCAGGCACCGTCAAAGCGCACTTTCCGCTCACTCTTCCTGCCTGCCGTCGTATAGTTGTTAGTCAGGGGCACCCTGTTGGTCTTGTTTGGGTTGCCCTCTAGTGATTCCAATATTGCCGGAGCCTTTTTATTGTAATCCTTTTGCTCGGTTGCTGGAACAGTGTCGAGTGGCTGTATTTGAACCGACTTGGTCTGATAAGGAGAAATAATGAAAAGAAAATTTTGCAATAATGATGGCTCGCTGACTCGGTGATATAGCGCTAAAATATGTTCAGACTAAATATCCTAAAATATATTCGTCCCCTGACCCTGACCATGTTTATGACAGAGGGAACTTAAGTTCCGATACCCTGTTTATCACATTTAGCATTATTGTCCGTCCCAGTTTATGAACATACCATCCAAGACAGTGTAACAGGTCTTATCAAAGTGTAACAGGAGTTACACTTTGACGGCTCAAAGGATTCGAAAGAGGGTGAACGAGAATTCCACGAGGATGTGGGAGCGGCAAGTGGTTGGTTAATAAATATATTTAGAAAAAAAAAGAAAAAAAGGGGTCTTCTCGATATTCACTTATTCATAGGGAATTTCACATTATAATACGTGAGGCAAGGGAACTGAATCGCAATCGTGTAATGGCGAGTTAACACGCTGCGATGGCGCCAGTTCTTCGAGTAAGCGCTTCAACCACGAGTAAAGATTGGTTAAGGTCTACAGGAGGGATCAAGATTGATATTCAACATTGAGCTGTTAGCTATGGATATGTAGAATTTGTCTTTAATAATATGATTGTTCTTTACCTCATTTCTCGTTTTGACGTAGTAAAGAAGAATGCATTCCATCAAAGACAGAAAAACAAAGCCAAAAGATGTCATTAGGTACCAATCTAGAGCCTTGGGGTAGCTCACACGAGGCATGGTGGTGTTGGTGGAACCCAGCAGAAACATAATGGTCAGGATAATCGTGATGCCGAGAGCCATACGGTTTCCCATGTCGTCCCTGTCCATCCAAAACACGATCCAGCTCAGTATGACAACAAACACATCGGGAGCGTACACTTGAATGAGGTAATATCCCAGGCGACGTTTGAATATAAACTTGACCATGACCGCGGAGAAATCGCCTGCAATTAGCACCAAGAATTAACAAGCAAAGCCAAGACGGTTCTTTATAATTCTTTTATATTTGTCCATTTTACTGCTACTTTTTTTTTACTTTGTGTCACGGCAAATTAGAGTTTGCAAGATTGGTTGACCTCGTTATCTTGTTATGTTGGTCTACAAACGTAAACTTATACAGTGGTACCTCTATTAAGCGGCCACCCTCGAGACCAAGCCAAAGTGGCCGCTAATAGAGGTTGGCCGCTTAATGGAGGTAGTACAAGAAAGGTTTCCGCTGACACTACTGCAAAAATGCTCCTACGGAACCATCACCGGATATTTAACTTGCATTAGCGGGTTGTAAGCTAGTCACAACAAAGATAAAAGAAGAATTTCCTGTTGCAACATTTTTTGTCACCAAAATGGCATCAAGGATCATTAATAGGATTTTGTGGTCGCTTAACAGAGGTAATAATAGCATTTGGGACCGGAAAATAGTGGCCGCGGCCGCTTAATAGAGGTGGCCGCTGAATAGAGGTACTAAATACAGTACTTGAGGGACAAATATTTAGGACTTTGAAAAGTGGCCGCTTAATAGAGGGTGGCCACTTAATAGGTGGCCGCTTATAAATAGAGGTATCACTGTATTCGCGGATCGCCTTAGGAATATGATGATGCCGTATACCAACCTGTTGTGAACTTGTCTGTAGTGTTAAATGTCTCAACAGACTTTATCTCGAATTGCGCCAATTCCGCATTTCTTACGGTGACATCTCCATGCCACTCGTAAACGATATAGTCCGTCGCAAAACTGTCTAAAAATGCATTTATAAAGAGTGTGTTAGCTCTTCAAAGGGACTATGTCACGGTTGTTTCAACGACATGTTTTTAGAAAATATGACCTGTACAGTGGTCTACTTTAACAACTCAGACCGGAACTCAGAATCCTATATATGCTTCAACTTAGACTGCTCGGAGTCTCTTCTTTGGCGAACGTCCGCAAATCGAGAGAAAGCCACGGGGGAGTCTCACCGGAGGAGCGCCGAACGCGCAACGATGGCGCGTGGTACTGCTTGTTACGAGCGCGCAAGCAAACTACAATGTAGGACTAGGACTCTCTCTGATTTACGGACGTTCGCCAAAGAGGCAGCAAGCAGTCAAGCTTCAACTCAGTCTTAGAAGGGAAAAAACAACTAAAAATTGTATTGTTAAGGCATTCTTACCTAAGAATTAATAGCTTTTCGCTATCAAAAACTTAAAGTTTGGAAACAGTAGCTAACATTTCTGCCAACTCGCAATCCAATTTCATCTGCTCGATAAACACGAAAATACCCAAACGTTTTGTACATATCTAGCAGCTTAAAGGTTATTACCTAGACGATTATAGAGATTCAAGAAGATGGACTTACAACTTGTTAGCTTTACATAGCACTCCTGTTCGTCCATCGGAAACTTGCGCAAATCCATGTTGCATTCGGCCTTGACGATAAGCCTTGTAATTAGAAATGTAAACCTATAATTAGCAAACAAACAGCATCGAAGTAGAGTAGGTTTGGAGTGAGATGCAAGGGGGATGCAAGCCAATTGAGCCACTGGCACACAGTATTAAGAGAGCAATGTTTTTATAGTCTCGACCTCGAACATATTTAAAAGCCTTGGTCCTGCTGTCTCGAAAGATCTCACATTTACAATTTGCAACCCCTTTAAATTCACTCTGGGTTTGATTGATGTCACGCGGTGACTAGTTTTTGGAGGAAAAACTGTCCCACATGCATATGTGAAGCCAAGTATGCGTTGGCGCTTTCAGAGTGAAGCTGAATAACAATATATGGATGTCTTATCACTTACAATCTACTATACATCAGTTTTCCACTTGGGTACAATCTGAGCATACTGTTGACACTCTGGTCCGACTGCTTAAGGTTCGACTGCTTACAGTTGTCACAATATGGATCGGGTTTCCACAAGTTATCAATCTGGTTGCCTGTCAAGACCGCCATCTCACTGACTTTACCCGCCAAACGCTCGTCCTTCCAATACTGACGAATGAACCCGAACAACTCGTACTCCTAAATAAAAGACTATATTCTAATAGCGATAAGGGTAGCGACGATGACAATGACGATGACGATGATGATGACAAAAGGGTAGCGATGATGATAAGAGGGTAGCGAGGATGATAAGAGAGTAGCGATGATGATAAGAGAGTAGCGATGACGATAAGAGAGTAGCGATGATGATAAGAGAGTAGCGATGATGATAACAGAGTAGCGATGATGATAAGAGAGTGGCGATGATGATAAGAGAGTAGCGATGATGATAAGAGAGCAGCGATGATGATAACAGAGTAGCGATGATGACAAGAGAGTAGCGTTGATGAAAAGAGAGTAGCGATGATGATAAGAGAGTAGCGATGATGATAAGAGAGTAGCGATGATGACAAGGGAGTAGCGATGATGATAAGAGAGTAGCGATGATGATACGAGAGTAGCGATGATGATAAGAGAGTAGCGATGATGATAAGAGAGTAGCGATGATGATAAGAGAGTAGCGATGATGATAAGAGAGTAGCGATGATGATAAGAGAGTAGTGATGACGACAAGAGAGTAGCGATGATGATAAGAGAGTAGCGATGACGACAAGAGAGTAGCGATGATGATAAGAGAGTAGCGATGATGATAAGAGAGTAGCGATGATGATAAGGGAGTAGCGATGATATCATAAGAGAGTAGTGATGATGATAAGAGAGTATATGTATGTTTATTTATATGTATGTTTATTGAACCCAATCGCAGTTAATACTGAATTACAGGGAGTTGACGAACATAAATTATAAATACTTAGTTGTCAAAAAATCCTTCAGTCTGTTTGTTCTCATCTTGAGTGGGCGTGCTGTTGTGCCAGACCTCAAGCTATAACTATGTTGGACTGGCAAAGTCCTAGAACAGGCTAAGCTCCTAACTGGGTGGTTTACATCCAAGTTTGACATATAACGTACACATAGTTGTATGCGACGGGACTCGAGAGATCGAGGCCTGAATTTGCTAGCGCCATCGCATAGCTTGAACCGGGAAAGATTATGTTCAAGGCTCGCTTCTGAACTCCTTCTAATAACAGTGACAGATAGTTTGGCATGTTATTAAAAACAACGCAACCATATTCCAACCATATTCCAATACAGTAGCGATGATGATAAGAGAGTAGCGATGATGATAAGAGAGTAGCGATGATGATAAGAGAGTAGCGATGATGATAAGAGAGTAGCGATGATGATAAGAGAGTAGCGATGATGATAAGAGAGTAGTGATGACGACAAGAGAGTAGCGATGATGATAAGAGAGTAGCGATGACGACAAGAGAGTAGCGATGATGATAAGAGAGTAGCGATGATGATAAGAGAGTAGCGATGATGATAAGGGAGTAGCGATGATATCATAAAGAGAGTAGCGATGATGATAAGAGAGTAGCGATGATGATAAGAGAGTAGCGATGATGACAAGAGAGTAGCGATGATGACAAGAGAGTAGCGATGATGATAAGAGAGTAGCGATGATGATAAGAGAATAGCGATGATGATAAGAGAGTAGCGATGATGATAAGAGAGTAGCAATGATGATGAAAATAATTACAATGATCAACAATCACATATTAACGGTAATGGTAACAAAAAAAAAGGATAAAAATAGCGACAATATACAATAACAATAAGGGAACGCAACTGAAGCAGCCAAAGCTTTTCGGTTTGGCTGCGCAAATTCAAAACGTCGATTTCACTTTTGTTGTTTTAGGTTTTTGTTGTTTCGCCAGTCAAAACCCTTTGAGCTAATGTTTCGCCTAGTGCAGTTGAAAAACTATACCATCGCGACGTTCGAGTGTACCTGTTTTTTTTTTGTGTGTGTTTGTGAAAGAAGCCAGGGTTCTAAATGTCTGGCGAAACGGAAAAACATAAAAAGTCAAAATTATGTATTAAAGAAACAATCTGAGAAATGCTTCTTCTATTCTAACCTTACCATATTGGCCTCCTGGAGGTCGCTAACTGAGAAGACATACAAATTAACCTTCACCACCACTGGCGGACCTGAAGAGAAACATAAATGTGTTACACATGGCCCGCTGAGGAAGATACTTTGAAGTGAAGGGCTTATAAAACAATGGAATCTTATATATAATACGTGATGTGGGCGGGGTCAAGGTCAAACTGTTGGCCCAGCAGCCTGGAAAAACGGCTGCACCACGGAACTTCTAAACCACGCCATTTTCTTGCATACTTGGGGAACTGTGTTATAGGATACATTTTATTCGAAAACGATAAAGTGGACGGAATATCTAATTCAAGCGTTTTCGTATGCGAGAAGATCGAGTTCGCAAAGGCGCCATTTTAAGTCTTCCACAGAAACCCAAAAAATAAACATTTTCTCGCAGCCGATAGCAACAAATACGTCCAAACCTACGCGATTCTCTCACAAATAACACAGTAATGTTCAGGCAAAAGTCGCTTTCCAAAAAGTTTGGAGTGAACAATATATCCCATTCAAAGGTTTTGACGGTTTGCACAAACCCCGGCGCGCCATTTATAAATAATGCACATATCAATGTTTTGCCCCAGGGTGGGGGGGGGGGGGGGGGGGGGGGGGGGGGTAAGGGGGCAACCCAGGGGATTTGACTTTTTTAAGCTCTCCGAGGGTTGTGATTTTGACATCTACACCAGTCCCCAGGGTGGGAGATTTGACTCGATTGCCATCTTGACCCAGAAACCTCCTCGGCCTTTTCTTGTGGAGAACGATGCAGAATGAAAGGTAAGAGCTTCTTGATGTTTGTATCTATGAACACCTTTACACTGGTCTGGGATCCCCAGGGGCGGGAGTTTGATCCTTAATGGAGCTCCAAGGGTGGGGAAATTGACATTTCAAAAGCTACAAATGTCAAATTCCCGTGGGGTTCTGACCCCAAGATGAGGTTTTCCAACCGATGAACTCCGGAATTGTTCGACCGGATGCCCTACCATCTAAGCTATCCTGTCACACCGGGAGCAGGTTTGGTTATATTCGATGTTATGCCGCGGTAGTGAATTGAATATGTAAATGGTCAGGCCTGTGGCCACGTAGCACAAGTACATGCTAGAATCACTAAAAATCTGTCATATTTGTTTCATGTTGATCCACCCTACCTCCATGGCTGGGTCGGATTGCCTTGTCATAATTATGAAATATGTGTTTAATAAGGTTACTTGTAGTTGAGTTCAAAGGAGGTGTACTGGACACTGATCTGGTAATCAAGAACAAAACAAGACGTTAAATCCGTGTAATCATTTCATCGCGTTTCATAATCGACATCCAAACGTTATTCGCTAGGATCCCCTACCTGGTCGGGACGAAGAGCAAGATCATCACCATATTAAGTACAAGTGACGTGTAGGAGCTTGCAGTCATCTTGTTGAATAGTCGTGTTCTTGAATAAATGATCTAATGGTGCACAAAAATCCAATTCGTTACACTCTAAGGGCGCGTTTTTTTCCTATCATTCTGGAATGGGAATGGTTGGTAGAGAAAGGCTCTAAAGGCTTATTTACACGACAGGGTGTTTTTGGCACGGCTCGGATAAAAAGTGGTGCAGGCCAGTATCAAATTTAATGGCACGGCTCGGGTATATTTGCGCTGTGTAAATGGCTTTGCCGTACAGTTTTTGTCAGAGCCTGACCGAAATTTCATCCGTGCAGGGACTACGTGGCGAGGTAGTCCCATCCGAGCCGTGCCAAAAATTTCTGTCGTGTAAATGGGATTTTTATGGGCGGGGGATAGGGACAACCTCTGGCAACATCTTCAGGGGCGTAGCCAGGGGGGTCCAGGAGGGCCGCCCCCCCCCCCCTTTCTCGGAAATTTTCCCATACATTTACTGTATTTGCTGGAGAAAATTTGAGCATTTTCGTCCCATGTTTTCACTATCCGGCGCCCCCTTCAGAAATTCCTGGCTACGCCGCTGATCTTTATCCACCGTCCGTCAACTGTCTTCTTGTTTTCGCATCTCGCTCGACCAAACTCGCCTAATATTTTGCCGAATCAAACCAAATTTGCCCGATTCATTATCAGTATATTGAAGCTATTGTTATCTTCTAGGATCTGTTATAAACGATACCGCAACAAAGCAAGAATGACGACAAAAATATTTCAGCATGATAATATTTTTTCATATGCCAAAAAGTGAATTCATTACGGAAAAATAACTATTTTTTATTTCATTTAGCAACAGCGTTTCAATCAAGTCATTTGGAACTCCGTGAATCAATCCAGAGTTGTTCACTCGTTTGACTGACGGAAGCCAAACCGCGGTTTGTTGGTCGGTGTAGAGTTCGCAGAATTATGAAAATCAATCGCAGTAATGTTCTGCAATTAATGCAGTTTTTTTGTCCTTTTTGAAGCATTTTCTTTAATGATAACCAATTGAGTATTGTTGAGTAGAATGATGCAAAATATAAAAGCAGTTTATCCAGCTCTGTGAGAGTTTTCACCGGACTGACTCACTAAGTAGCTGTAACTGCTATGCCTCTGCCCATAATAAAAAGCACCGACAAACAAGAATATCACACTTATATGTTTTTGAAAACGCCACTTTGTTTTACCATATTAGATCTGATGGAATTTTGCGGCAAAGTTCATCCAAAGTTTTACCTCAGTTTAGTTTCTCATGCTGTTTACTTTGTTTGTTAGTATAGTGCAACGGAAGAGTATATTTTGAATAAATTTTGGGAAAAATAGTATATTTGTCGCTGTACTCTTTGGAAAATTTGTAATAAAATAAAAGACGGAGCGAGTTTTTCAGATGAAATATCCATATGCCAAATAAAATACGAGAAATAAAAAATCACTGTCACTTGGGCGTGGGGAACTTCGTCTGAAAAAACGGAGCCCAACTTGTATTACGTTAGATTTATTTAAACTTTGAAACTGATTTATTTCTTACCTTGATTATTTTCGTTATCCAATGTTCCCTGCAGTATAAACTCTGGACAAATTATCGTCGCTTCGTCTTAAAGGATCATACTTTTTGAAGGGGAGCTGGCCTAATTTACCGCCGTAGAGGGGGCAATAAGTTTAATTAAACAGTTTTGTTTACCGCTTGGCCCCAGTACAAAAGTGTGCTCTAGTCTAGTTGTGGCAGTCTTTAAAATGAATAGGAACATCTAAGCTAGAACTAGCTAGAACAGGGCATTCCAGCGGAATGTAATACTATTCTGCAAAAAAGCACTTAAAAGTACTGAAAATATGTCATATACTGAATTCCAAATACATCTCGCAGCGCAGCAGGAAACCCGCCAATCGTGTATTCTTTAGTTCTTGGCGCAAATCTCTACACCTGCTTGGTTTGTATAGATATTCAAATCAAACTTTGCAAACTCTGCCACCTGAAAAGACTTAAAATAGAAGCCATTACATGAACAACAATCCCGTACCCAGAGCCCGTCATCTTTTGGCAAGCGGCTAGATTCATGAGGGCTCTGGGGGAATCGATTTTTGCAAAACCCAGATTCTGGGTTTCCGGTTTGAAAGTTCGTTATATTTTCTGTATGATCTTGATCTACCACGCATGCTCACAAATCGGATTCCCCAGAGACCCGAAACTTGCCGCTGGCCTAAAGATGACGGACTCTGGGTACGATTGTTAAACAAGTAACAGTATTTGGCAAGCGCATGCGCAATGAGATACGTACCAGATGTTTATTTTACTGTCAAATCTCCCTACGTGCGTTTCGTCTTTTCGCGCTGCGTATTGTCTATATTTGATTTACCCAGTCTAGTCTCAAGAAATCGAAGGTTAGGGCAGTCAGGTGCTTGTCCATATGCAGGTTTATTAAACCGATAAATAGTGAGAGCATGAAATATTCAAATATTCACATATAGCCTAGCTATTCTCACTTGGTCCCAACAGTGCTTAATAAGATATTAACTCATTAGCATAATTTGTCAGTTTGTTTGAGATCTCGGCACCCAGATGGCGTCCCTGGAAGAGGGCTGCCATAATGGTCTCATTGTGCTCATCCCTAGAGGCCTGGTAGGCCAGAAGCCGGTTCTTTCACACACACACACCCTCCCTCGTTTTGAGCTCCGCCAGGTCTCCTCTTTATAACTTATTTAGAGTACAATGGGACCAAGTGAGAATATATTACTACTGGCAAACTACAGAACATGGCCAATAATATGCATGCACCATTACGTTTATACCTAGGCAGGAGTTCCATGAGTGACGATCGAATTATGTAAACATCTTAGCATAGAGCCGATTTCACGACTGTGTAAACCAAACGCAAAGTAAACACAGCAATTCTGAACAAAACGTAGAGGAGTAAACGCAAATAGTAACAAGTAAGCGCGACTTACTCTCGGCATTCATCAGAATCCACTCTTACTATCCCATGCCAATCCCGGGGGGACTTTCCACAAAGATAGACGGGTATAAAAACATTAGGATTTTCCGCATCCAATCATTGCTATCTCTTAGGGGTAAAATTCACTCTTGGTCACACCCATTTTGCTATCCCTTAGGGTTGAATTCAATTTTCCCGACGAGCACCCCCGTCTGTTTTACTTTTTGCCCCCGCAGGGTTTTGGCCCAGAGGCCAAAAAAATAATAATGGCCCATTATTTGGCCCAGAGGCCAAACCCGAGGAGGCATTATAGAATCCCCCGCGTAAGAGAAAATATAAGGGTATATGGTACATATGGCAGAAAAAATCTCGATCCGTCGGAGCAGGGCCCGCAAAAGGTCTTGGGTAACGTTTATGATTGGATGACCAGATCACGTGACTCGCAGCGTGGGTTTGAGACCTCTACTGTTGTCACTGGCGGACAATAAAAATTCTAAACATTCACAACAAACTGGTCGTGACATTTAACAAATCACCAAAAACTCTAAGGAGACGCTCAGCCGAAGTCAGTCAGTGCAATCCATAGTTCAGAATTAGCAAATGTTGAGCTGCTGTGGCTGTGTAAACTTGAATGTTCACAAAGCTAAGAGCTCTAAACCTCATAATAGTAGTAAAGCATTCAAAATGGTTGCTATTGTGCTTAACAATAGGTCCGCTACGAAAGAATGTGATAATTTACCGACAAGATTTCCTTTTTATAAGTTCACAAAACTTAGAAAGAGGACTTTAGAATTATTATTTTTTGCATCAGCACAAGGGAGAAGTAGGCGTTTTTGTCTTCTTCCGATGTGTGCGCTGTCTGCTGTGTAATGGTTGCCTCTAAAGTATACTAAGTAGGTTAAAATAATAGTACCTTTGTTGACCGGAAATCTGGCAAGGGCGGAACGCGTTTTTTAGTTCTGTTAAATTAAGTTCTATTATAAGCTCTTTAGCAGCTTTAGGTGATAGCTGGTATAAAACGCAGATATAGGTTATTAGGGAGCAGCGATTGAAAAAGAGCAAAAGCAGAGAAGTCGCGAAGCAGAGACATCCAACGAGAGTCTAAAGTCTTGTGTTCTGTTCTCCGTTGTAAGGATTTCCGGAAAGATCAATTGGCTTTAACACGTCTTGATTTAATTCCGGAGCTAATGTTTAAATCCGGACTGCAGAAAATATCCACACCGAAACGTTTTTTAGGAGAATCTACAGCTAGCTGGAGATGAGGTCATTTCTCCAAAACAAATGGACAACAGAACAGCAGCATGTCAGAATCTCCACTTAAAATGGAGAAATGCATTTTTAATTAAGAGCTTTGAAGGAGGTGTTTAAATTCCATATAAACTGGAGAACGAGAGCGGTGTCGGATATACGATATACAAACTAAGCCATGTTGTCAGTAATCAGCCGAACAACGTTCCATTACTGTGTAAGAAAGCATGCTAAGGTGAGTAAATTTAACAAAGGGCACAAAAATCACAGTACAAACAAAATCACAATATCGAATTTCTCTTCGCCAAGTCAAGGTAGACACTTCATCAGTTCTTATGAGAAATCATAAATAGTAATAATATAATAATGAGTTAAATTTTATAGCGCTTTCTCTTACGGATCCTAAGCGCTTTACAATAGTTTTTATATATAAAAGAACATGTATAGTATCTACATAGTTAAAAGATGAAATATATAAGAGTATACAATAATTGTACCTAAAAGATAAGAACATAAATCCCTTGTAGCCATAACAGTTTTCATTAGAACATGTCAAACAGGACATCTAGTGTGTACACGAAATAAACAGGGTACTCCTGTAGAAAGGCAAAGTTACGTGGCTACTCGTCTATAAGTAATGCCTTCTGCGACATAAATTTATCAATTTTAGTACTTCTACATCTTTGAGGCCCCTATAAGCTACTTTAATTATCACTGTATCTGAAAATCAAGGTGACCCAAAAGTTAAAATATAACAAATATTAAAATATAAATTACATATACAGGTTATGCTTGTTATGATAGACATACCGTAGATTGTTAAAATATATTAGCAAGAACTGTATGTGATTTCAATGTTGCAATTGACGTGGCAATTGGCGATTCAGAGTCTCCATAAAATATGGAGAAAACACGTCTTTGCCAACATTGTTTCAAAAAAGTGCCTAAAAGCCCATCTTCCATGGAAACTCCAAACATCAGAGAGGCTATCAGATCAATGATTATACAAAGCAAGTTATTTTTGTATGTGACCTACAGTGTTTTCAAGGATTTTCATTCATAGATAGGCTCTGCTCACAAGGAAATCATTCATATGGTAACTGTGCTAAATCTTCGAGGCGGCAGGTCCAAAATGCATACCAGAAAATGCAGACCGGAAAATGCAGACCAGAAAATGCAAATAGAGTCACTGGCCCGATAAGGCCCGATAGATTTTTACATCCTCGATAGATTTTCATATCCCGATATAATGTTTTGAATTAGGCGGCTGCTCAAACAGATTAGCAGGGCCCTGCAAAGAAAAACTGATTGATGGCCGACATGATGCAAATTTCGTAGCTTCAAAGCAACATGTTTAGTTTCCTCGCCAAGCCAATTCTGACTCAGACTCAAGGATTCCAGTTTTATTTTATTTTAGATATGAGGTGGGCTTTCAGGCTGCACTTAACAAAATTCTATGGTTCGAATTTTTCTCACATTCGGCAAAAAGTAGCCCGGTCGCCGGCTTATGTTTTGACAGCTCTGCTGTATCCCCGATAGATATTTTGTATCAAAAGCGCACCTAAAACATATTGATCGTAGTTGTAATTTTCTCTTACTTAGCGAAGGGAAAATGTAAGCTAAAATAGCGCTAAAATTGTCAAATCGTTTCAGGAAAATTCCTGAAATTTGCGTGTAAGATCGAGATGGTTGAGATGTAAAAGATAAAACAAAATTATTTTACTGCATATTTCTACCTTTTACCGCAGTTTGTCAGTGTTGTAATATTTTATGTACTAGCCATTCCGTCACACGATGAAAAAAAACTGTTCTTTTGAGTTTTCAGAGAGAAGAGACCTGGTATGCATTTTCCGGTATGCATTTTTCAGTCTGCAGGTCCAAGTTGACCAATACGTCTATATAGTCTTACCCTGGAAACCATATATTTTTGCCGTTAAAAAGGTCAGCATTTGGATTTTTGGGTAGAGTATTTCCCATAGCATTTTCGGAAGACTTGATTTTAATCCCTTAAATTTTCGCAACCCAAAACTTTCAGCTACGAAATCCGAACAGAGATGAAATTTGTAGGGATTAAAAATACCCAGTTTACAGTCATTTGTATGCTCCTCGCAACGACTTTAATGGAATTCTAAGCTGTTTTTCGGTATTGTCTCGTTTGGTGCCCCTGAGGAAAAGGGATTGGCAATTCAGCTTTTTTCACGTTCATGTTAAAGTGAGTCATAGTATTGTTTAGTCAGGTTAAAATGTTTTTACTTGCTTTTGGAAAGCATAGGAATTTGGGTTTGACCTTAGCTGTTTTACAATTTCCTGTATGATCAGTAGTAAACTTAATTTACTTTTGTTCAGCACAATATTTCTGAACACTGTTTAGTTTTATGTTCAGTGGGAAATAACTTTCTAGGTTTTTGCATTGGCTTTTTTAGAGTTTTAGTTTCTCTAAACGTTTCTAGTTTTGCTTCTCGAGCATGCAATTGTTTTCAAGTGCGTTTGTTTCAGATAAAGTTTATCTAATCTGTTTTATCAGCAAACACTTGTTGCTTAATCAACGTTTTCCTGTCACATACAGAGGTTTCTATTTCGGGTCACATCCTTGATCTTATAAATATAGTAGTCAATTTTCAGAACACAACGACACGAATAACACGATAGAACTGAGTTACACGGACAGAGAGCAGCAAGGCCTAACCTACTGTTCAGTATGTATGTATGATTCCCGTGGCCGTGGTCTGAGTATTGTTGTTTAGCTTTTTCTTATCAGAGATTAGATGTTACAGGCAAGTTCTCTAACATTTTTTAATTCGTTTTATTCTGATTTTTCCTTAGCTTTGTTCATTCGCTTGTACATAATCTATTTTGTATAGTAAGTTTTTGAATAAATTCTATTTCTCCTGTACCCGAGTCACTTCCTTACATCCCATAACGATCGCTCACTGCCTCGTTAATTCTATTTAGTCTTTTTCGGCGTTACCGCTCGTCCGACCGGGCACATTTTCCGCCCGTTACAATTCAATTATGATTGCACAGCAGTGCTCGACAGAACACTGCAAGGAATAGAACGATTAGACTCGTACTATAACTCAGGCAGGTTATAAAGCGACTCGACCGATGTTGAATTAACACCATGTTGAACTAATTAGGGTGATCAAACTCCATATAAAGTGGAGATATTTGTGATATTTACCATGACCCTAGAGTAGTATTTCAAAGGAGCAAATTTATAAATTCATCGATTCGTCTATTTTGTGGTATTGAAAGGTATCGAAATATTGATTCTTCTGTAATGCAATGATGAACGATCCTCACCGATTACGCGATTCCTGTTATAGCTCAAATATATATACCCTGCTGGTATTCCTGGCTGACAATTTTGCGCCGAAGATCAAAATGCCCCGCGTAAAAGATGCCGACGCTAAACGATAAAAGACCGTGGTATAGATATGCAAACAAACGTTCTCATGAAAGTGTTTAACGGCAGAGAAACCTGGTGAAATTGGGAAATTAGTTACCCGATTAACGAGCGAGGATTTCGCCGCCAGAGATTCCCACCTGGCTCTTGTCGCAGACGATCGCCGTATTCCTTATAAGTGGTCGACTCAAAATAAATTATGCTTAGACCGCGATCGAAAAAGCTCAGCGTGCAAGGACTGCGGTTTTGTTAGTGTGTACACTAAGAGTTTTCTTTCTGTCATGCGTTCGCGTAGTTGTTTTGGTTTGTCACCGAGAAGAAACCCGCCTTTTACACATCGCGCCACAGCCAAACCGCGTAGGCTAACAACAAAACGAGAGAGCGAAATGTCAAGGAAAAGCCTCTGCTAGCAGGGAAATACTAAATCGTACCTTATTAGCATCGTGGTACGGCGCAATGCCACGGCGCGTTTGTAGTGCAAATCCCAAACCATCGATAGATCCCCGAGTTCCAGAATATTGTTCAGTCTTCTATATCTAACTATATCTGATTGTTGTAGCAATCCATGCTCCATTCTCCATTCACCATGCTCGCATGACGAACTGAAGAACTGAAAAGGCATGCTATAGAACATAGGCAGCCTAATGGCTCTTGACAGTTTGACAGTTTGTTTCCGGTTTCAATGCTGGCCTGCAATTCTCGGCGGATATCAGTTGTCGAAAAATAAACATGAATTATGCTACGGGGCCGCTAAAATATCGTAAAATAGGGGTATCGTTGACGGCATGAGGTACAATCAGGGACATCGTACGGGAATCGGAGAAGAAATTTGACGCTTATATAGTCTTCGTTTGTTAATACTAATACGTATGACAATAAAACAGAAAATACGTAGTTATAGCGGCGTTTATATCCGGCATTGCCCTATTGCTACTGTCATCTACCTGAAATTATCCCCCTAGGAGTCGGGTTATCACCCTAGCAAGCAGCATCTAGATTGCAAACGATATTTATTTTCCATGTAATATTGTACTGTACAACTGCGTATGATAACGCATTCACCAATCATAGACATAATTACATATAATAATTTTTCGTTTCTCGAATTTCATAGAAAACAATTAAACAAGTAGTCATTCGCCTAGCAGAGCTGGCATTTTCTATGAAATATTAAAAGAGCAGTAATTATAATGCGTTACCTTCAAAGCGTACTTTTTCTCCGATGCGGTAATTATATTGTTAACATAAAACTATTGATTGCATGGGATATTTTGATTACAACACAACTGTTCGGCTGACGGCACTCCGTACTTTTTTTTCTGTTTCTGACAAATAATGTCGACGGCACCGTAAGCGATCAAAGTTTTACTGCACTAGCATTTGCTAAGGAGTATACTGTTTTAAGGGACAAACCACTTTTTTACGAGGGTGGCTGGAAATTGGGAAATTGTTTGTAGAGAAGTTTTCAACTGTGACTTTTAATTGATTTGCAATCAGTTTTGATCCGTCTCCGGCCACCTTGGCCTACTTGGCCTAAGTAAATTTTACAATTTCTCCCTGAGGGGCATGCCCCCTGATCCGCCAAGGAAAGTACAACACAACCTTCATTTTCTCACAAATGATCACTCCTTTCGTGTTCGCTTCGCCCCTCTTGCAGGTTTTGCTGCTCTCCTTCCAGTCTTTTCTGTATTTTCTACCGGAGCTTTTCTTTTTTTTCGCAGCTTCAGCTGTAAATATTGATAGGAAAACATTTTATTATATAAACTATCTTGTTCTACATAGAGGATATTCAACGATGGCGCGAAGATATGAGTTTTATTTTTGAGTGACAAGAAGAATATTTTACTCTTTCGCTGCGCTCATTCGTAAAATATTGTTTTTGACACGAGAAAATAAAACGCATTTCTTCAAGCCAGTAATCTTATAGACAAACAACAAAAAAATATTCCAAATTGATTTCCGAGCACTTTTGTTTTGACCGATATCCCTCACTGGTGAGGATATGCAAAATATGTCACTCAGGTTGACTACCAGGATGCAGCGGACAAGGTGCTATTTTGGTGCGCTTCAATACACTGCCCCTAATGGACTAATGGACGCGTTACACTTTACTCAGAAGCAGATCACATATCAACCTTTTTCATGTCACGGATATTTACCTCGGTTTGCTTTCTTTCTTTTCTAAATAGCTTTTCGATTTCTGCGTGAACCCTCTCTGTTTCCTCGGCAAATTGCTTTTGCTGTTCATCGGCGGCTGGGGGTTTGAATTTCAGCACAACGTCGAGATTCCACGGACTAGTTGGTGGCGCTTCAAACCTTAAGTCCAGTTCTCTGAGATACTGGTCCCAGCATTCTTTTTTTCTGTCGATACCATAGTGTATTTTTTTAAGTCGACTTTCAGTTTCGCCAGGTTAAGATTTTCATCACTGGGTGGAAGGAAAGGCGGGACGCTTTTCGGTGTTCCATCGAGAAGGAGAAGGCCTGGGCCGTTATCCGGTTTCCATGTCATGCTCGTGCTCCACTTCCTGTAATGCATCTCGACTTCAGAATCTGCGGTGGGCCTTTCAAATTTAAATTGATGAGGGTTGGAGTGACCTGATAGAGTTTTCATGTGTGGATTGAGCCAGGACTTTGCATCGAATATATTGTTTATAATGTGAACCTCTGGCTGTGGGCTATAAGAAGACTCTATATTGTATTTAAGGTCATCCATGGTTACTGCATTGCGCTTTTGCAGACGTCTCGAAATACAAGAAAACAACTGGTCAATGTCTTCGTGGGTGTGACCTTTTAAAAGAAATCCAAGGCGAACCTAAAATCGCAATAAAAATATATTAACACTTACTGACACCATGTGACATGCCAACGCACGTGAACGCATAGCGTCAATAATATTCATGTAGCCAAGAACGAGAAACCAGGCCAGTAGGACCCCCCTGGGGCCATAAATTTCGGGAATTGGGTAAACAAAAAAGTGGAGGACAAACGAACACTGAACACCCCTTTAAGAATACGAGCTACGGGCCTGGAAACAATGAGAACCCGATTATATATAATGCGAATACGTTTCGACTACTGCGCCACTAGTTCAAAAGAGGTAACAATGCAACATTTGTAACAACTCATCATAATTAAAATTGTCTAAAAGTCTAAAAGTTTCTTTCTCTCACCTTTTTGAACACCCCGAGCTTTACCAATAGGGACAGAAAATATAGGACTGCCATGTTTTGTTCTCCCTGCTAGTGTTGTCTAGCTGCAGATAAAGTACAGGCGGAAGCTTTTGACCCTAAAAACAAACACAAACAATAAATATTTGTATTTACGGAACAGATCAAGTACATTACAGCCATTAGAACAATCATGCGACGGACTTAATTACCTTCGCTTGTTCCCTTTTTAAGACATCAAGAAGGATATTGATAGTCAGATTGGGATCATGGGGATATTCACAGACGTCAATGTAAGCATACGCGCTTGATCGTGCGTTGACGAGAACACCCGTGATATGGGTTTTAAGTGTCCATAGTCCATCATCGCTCTGCAACACAAGGAAAACAAAACTTGAACTTTATTATTCTCCAGAGCATTTGGAGTTCTTGACACTAATATAACGTACGCTGGATAAAATATGTCACAAGCACTCGGATCGTCTTATTGTCGTCTCACGAGACTGATCAAGACTGAACAGTAGGATATCCTAAAGTAGTTACAGTATCCTAGAAACTTCCAAAATAAAATTCGAAGTAAAACGGGGCATCCTTACCTTAGTACTTTCAACGAAATGTGGTAGTCTAGTTTTATTCTGGTCCATCCCATCCATAATGATTGATAGGTATTTGTCTGGTTCCGCTCTTGCTTTGATGCCGTGCATATAATAATTTCGCCTCTCGGCCCTTTGAATGGAAGAAACGGTAAGTCATAAACAATAAATGATATAAATCCCCCCCGTTCATAGGCATCGGCACAAACATACTAACACGTGGTCCATCAGTAATGACAAAACTCCAGTTCGGCATAGAACTTAACAGATATCTGGATATGTTTGATTCCGTGCGCTGATTGGTCGACAGTTCGTCATATTTTGCTATATTTATTGAATATAACATTGAAAGCCGCATTGGCGATCGCGCGCGAACTTTATTACGAGAAGTACAAAAATACCCTATTGCGATTTTTTTGTCGAAAATCTCAAAAGTCACTTATAGTAATTATAATTAGCAATTATACTAAAACAATTAGTCGCCTTCGTCTCGGTGACTCTTCGCCGATATTTACGTTAAATTAATTAGCACTTAATTACTAATACTTTACATTTGTTGCATAAGGTGAACTTTTCTCATGTTTGACAGACTCTTTCTCTCTTGTCTGCTGATCCTTGTATTTTGGAGCTCTTCCTTGAGATAAACACACATCGTGCACTTTGTAAATCTTGATTGCTGCAAGAACAACGCCCCGTATTAGAATCTTGCAAGGAGAGATTGTCCCAAGTATCCTACGTAATTGAACTTTAGTTAAACCAGAGAAAGACATATAATCTTGGATCATAGTTCATTGACCAACTCAAGATGAACAAACAAACGGAGCATGGATGGAGAAAGTTCTTTTTGGCATAAATTGAATTGAGTTGCGAACCTCCTTCAGTTGTCTGGTCTTAAAATAGGGAGGGGAAGATAAAGCAAATTCAAGGGCAACTGACCTTTGGTATCGACACATTTGGAAAGTCCTTCTTCCACATTTGATGGACAAAGTGGCTTTCGCTCAATATTCGGGTTTCTTTTTGTTGTGCCATCTCCTCTTTGTACATCATGTATACACTCCTCTTGGTCAAGCAGGAGGGTAGGTCCTTCGCACCAGTGGTAGGCATGATGTCGGACATGAAGGTGAATTTCTTAAACCATCGTTTTGCAATATCGTATGCCATAGAGGTAAAACGGCATCTTTTGCCATCTACCTTTGTTGTGCCTTTTTGTACCAACTCTAACGTGTCAAAATATCTATAAATGAAGCACGATATCGGCATTACTAATTGATCAATTAATTGATTACTATCTCGAAATGCTTTGGATAAATAATCATTTCTAAATACTTCTGTGGAGGAAGAATCTACATCTCATGATATTTTTACGGCTTGAACGCAGAAGACAATATTAATAGCAGACGAGCAACTGCCACTTGATTGGTTTGGACTAGGTTTAGTTAGGTTTAGTTATTTCTCTGCGAATTCATTTTCTTTATTAATTCTAATCCTTTTTTCGTGTCTTAACCGCTTCCATATAAAACAGCGGCATTGAGCACATCTTTCATGTTCACGACGATAGCACTACTCGCTGTCCAAATCCATCCTACACGAAATGAAACATGCTTCTTTCCCGGTTCACGTTTTGGCGAGTGTGTCATTGTAAATGCGAGATTTTACGAGAAAAATTTAAGATCGAGAAAAATATTTCTCCTCGTACATTCTCTGTAATTAATTGGTCAAAAACGCCTTCTTGCGAGAAAGCTCTCTAAAAATCCGAGTTTCGAGCATTCCTAAAAGGGTACGTCCTAAACATTTTGCGAGATTCAATATTTTCAGAACCACGATGATACCCCTGTAGTTGCCTGCTGCTTACCGTGTTTTTTTAATCCCAAGTAAAGTACACCAAGCTATGCGGCAAAGATTCTGTTGGCAGTCAGCAACCCTGAACACTCTCCTTCTTTTTTCATCTAAATCTGCGTTTCTTATTGCTCTGATCATGATGTTTCTCTGGTCTGACTGTTTAATGCTCCAGAACTCGCGCCTACAATCAATCGCTGCTGAGAATGGCACGTAGTGGAGACATCGGTCTTTGCAGCACTTTACCGTATGTAAATCACTTTGTATAACGCTGTATTTGAGAAGATTCTCTCGTTTTGGAACTGAAAATAATAATACATGTACATATTTCATGTATTGTTATCATTATCTTATTACCAAATAGACAAGTTCGGCTCTCAATTGCGTCATGGTTCAGGAAAAGATGGCAGAGTAAAATTCCGAATCGTAGGGGAATCTTTTCTCACTCCATGCAAAGAAGTGACGTCATCTCAAGAAGAATTAGAGAATAAAGATTAGAGAAATATACGGTTTTTCTCAGTGGCAGAACTCCTTTTAAACACTGAGGTTTATATAATACGCATGTTTTCATATCATCCCTGTCAATTTAGGGGATGTAAAAATACAGAAAATGTTTTTGAAAATTGTTGTTAGTTTAATAAATATAGCTCACAGAAGCAGCTATTCAGCTAGGTGCTTTTAAACTTGAAACTGACATGTCTGGACTGTACAATGGATTTTCAGCCTCATTTCTCCTACGATTGCAAGTTTATTTGATTATTCGTGACGCACCTGAAGGCGCGAACACGACATAAGATCTAGGCCCGGATCTAGGTTCATTTTTTTTATCATTGACGGGACAGGCTGTTATAATAATACTAACCATTGTTTTCTTTGTTTGTACAAGTCCTGTCCTCCTGCTTACGTTTTACGACTGTCACCTGAAAATGAAATTGAAACTAAAATTCAATTACAATGTCCCTGACGATGCCGTAGTACTGCGAAAAACTGTACAGCCTAACACAGCAGTCATAGGCCTCCAGTTGAACAATATCTCTATGCACTAATACCATTCTGCTGATGGACAACCTCTGCTTAACAAAATAGAAGAAGGCATGAAAAAAAAATTGTCAGAAAGCTTGATGCTATAGACCTACAGCTATAGAGTCTGCCGAACTAGCTAGCTGGACTATTTCTCTAGAAATGACATAAAATGTTGTTGTTGTTGTAAATCTTGTTGTTGTTGTTGGCTATAAACTTTTTTTTATCGCCATGTGCTAGGAGGCTAGGATCAGGAAGAACGAATTTTACTTTAATAATTACCTCGTGATTGATTGGCTGCTGGACGAGGCCAAACTGTTCGAGGGAGAGGGAGTCTTCTCCAAATTGAAATTGATCACTACCAGAACTTTGTCGCTCAGCTTCCTATAATGGTAGTAATGACGGATAGTCATGAGAAAAAAATTGTATTAAAAGATTTTGTAATGTTACGTGCTACTTATATTTCTCAGGTTTTCTTTTACATACTAATCAAGTGACCCACGGCCTACAAAGCGTATAAAATACACCACTCTCTTACAGTACTTACCACGCTCAATTTTCTTTCAAGGTCATTAAGTTTTCTCTGGGCTTCAATCTTGCAACGGCAATTTCTTTCTGGGCACTGGCATCCCATGCTGTAGTCCTCCCACTCAATCTACAACGGAACGTTTGTGTTATTATATGTATGATTGTTAGATTATATACATTAGGGTATACACAGTCTTTTCTCTGTTCTAAAATTAATGTAATACCTCGTCGTTCTCCTCTTCTTGTCCAACAACAGCTTCATAGACAATATCACAGTTCTACATTGAAGGAAACCAAGATTGAAGGCATGTAGTTCATTACATACGGAGTATCGAGTCATCATCATAAACCGTAACCAAATCCAAATTAATCAACATGAAACTTACTCGTTGGTTTCCAAGCTTCTCCGTTAGTGGAGAGCTAGGTGCGACGACATCAAAAGGAACTACGGAGCTGAATAGCAGGGAAATTCCAAAAATGAGGCGAACATATTTTTCAAAGCGCAGCTTATACATGATGCTAAACGGTTAGAATTATTTTCGTAAATTGCGCCAGAACTTTTAATCATGCGCAAGAGCCAGCACAATTTTTCTGTTTGCTTGGACTAACCCCTTCATTCTCCATATTATTTGGAGATCTCGACAGCCCTATTTTTGGAGTGTCAACTGCAACTGCTGATTATTGACCTCGAGAGGTCAAATTTATAAGACTAAAAAAACTCCGTCCGTCTCCGAGAGAATGTAATAACAGTTAAAGTGTTATTACCTTATAATATACTATATTACCCTAAAATATACTATAAAACTAATAGGAAGCGACCAGCTCCGAACAACAGCGACTCCATTTACCGTGGGAATTGTCACTCAAACGCTCTCTCGTAGCGACCAACTCCCTTTATTTTTTTCTCGAAATGCAAAGTGTGCGTTGTTCTCTTACTAAACCTCAAGCGACCTCATATTTTCGGGTCGTAACTGTTTTATTTTTTATTTTTACGCTGTTAACGTTTGAAGAATAAAAACTTTAATAACATATTCCGGCCATTAATTTTACCAGGGCAGTGTGAGAGATTTAATTTAGCCTGCTTTCATTCTGTGAAACAATAACATATGGTAAATTGATAGTAGTGTTTGATAGTCTTTTCCAGTCACTGAAAAAGTTTGCTTTTTCACGCGGACCGGGAGTACATAGCCACTGTCACATACCGTATGTAATTTCAGTTGAAATCTTTCTCGAGTGTGAGCTCTGCTTGCTCCCCGGTTGCTGTTTAGAGGGGTTGTACAGGTCACGTCAGGAAATCGGTCAATCATCGAGGCGTGCTCTCGTAGGTTCGAAACTTTTCTAAAGGGCATTAATCCCTCAGTTTTTGCAAGGAGGTTGTATTGTTTTGTAAACACAATGGCTTCTACCATCGCAGAAAATCTATATATGCGAGGAAAATTTTTCGTGCGGATTTATTGAAAGAGCGCGTTTGACAACGGTTTAACCAGGGAACACTTCCCTGGTTTAACAAAGGCTCTGAACAATATACACCTAATTCAAAAACAAAGGAAATTTGCTTCAGTGACCACATAACAAAAAGGCGTTTAACGACCAAAGACCAATGACCAAAAAGCAACCTTTTCTGAATTAGGTGTAGACTGCTTGCAGCCCCTTCTCCGGCGAACGACCGTAAATCGAGAGAAGCGAACGTCCGTAAATCGAGAAATCCCTCTCCTGGTAACTCGACACTTGTAAACAAACCGAAGCGCGCCGCCGCGGGATTTCTCGATTTACGGACGTTCGCTTCTCTCGATTTACGGACGTTCGCCGGAGAAGGGGCTGCAAGCAGTCTAAATTAGGTGTCTACATGCTATCGCGACAATGCATGGTATTGATATTATTAATCATAAACTAACAACGCATTTTACGGTAATTAATCTATGAGCGGATCGAGTTTGCATCTTTAAAACAATCCATAAAGACAAAGACACAATGCCTTTTTATTTATATATTTCAATAGTTTATTTCGATGACAAACAGAGGCTGTTGTCGTAACAAATAATATTCTCAAACACATACTACGCTTTTCATGTGAGCGTGACAAGGCTGAAGTTTTGCGATAAAGTTTGGTTTCAAAGGAAAAAGTAAAGTTTGGTTGTCTGAGACTTTGACGTTTCACGGGACAACTTCCCGTTATCCAATAGCCTCATAGCAACTAGCATGAAGACCAAGTGCGTAGCTGGCGGTTTTGTGTTTTCCGAGACGATTTCATCTGTCAGAGCGAATATTGTTTAACCATATGTTTGATAAATGGCCACGCGAAGAACGGGACCGAAAAAAGCGCGTTCTTCACGTGGCCATTTATCAAACACGGTTAAACACTCTTCGCTCTGACCGATGATCGTCTCAGAAAACACAAAAACCGCCAGCTCTCAGTCTACAAAAGACTCTGCAGATCATGCTATCTATCACATGGCATTTAGTTTTTCATCGTTCCTTTTCGGCCCGGGCTGGTCACGCTCAACTGAGAAGCGTAGTGTCTACTATTAATGAGATTTTAGGGTCAGGGAAAACGGCCCGAAAGTACGAAAAGTGAGATGTGTTACCGAACTTTCAATTGTACGGTTCTCTTATCTCTTTAAAAACACCACTGAAACGCTTGCTGCACAGACTCAGTTGCAACTAACAATAAAACGTGATTTTTTATTGATCTTTCTGCTACTACTGTTACGTTATTTAAAATAACATTTTAGGTCATGCTATGCTTCACACTGCACGCTTTACAGCTTTACGACTTTATGAATCCATCTGATTCTCAAACCTCCTGGATTTCTCGTCAAGAGCCTTATACCCATGGACTGTAAAATTAGAACCGGATTCTACTACGTTGACATTGATATGAAATATATAATCTGTTGAGACACTTTGGATGTCATCATAGTTCGGCCAACGATAGATAGGACGGTCTTTTTGCTTGCCCCGGCATTTCTCCAAGTACTTGACGACAAGCTCATCTGGGTTGCTTTTTTCCATGACTTGGCCGATATACCATTTGACCCTGCTGCCAATATGGTACATCACAGCCACCCAGCTACCTACTGAAATTTGCTCGGCAGTAAAATTCTGAAAATGGAGAAATCAAACCAAAATTCTAACAATGTTTTCATATTGTATTTTTTATCAACAGTCTTAGCGAAAATAATTACCAATTCATCTGTGAGTATAATATCTTCTTCCAGAATATTGCCATGTTGTTGTTGAGCATCTTCGGTTTCTGTCAGAGGCAGCAGAACATCAAAATAAGAAAACAAATGGGTGGTGCTTGAATAGTTGTTCGAGTTCTTTGTAAGCTAAACTAGCACGTGGGTATAGGGTCAGAATCAGGGCACCCCTTCACTATACAAAAACAGGGAGCAACCCCCGCACGTTAGCGTCATTTACCTGTTGTCTGCTTTGCTGGAGATTTCTGCAAGAGAATAACAGGAAAAATCAAATTATGAGTTCCGCCCCCAGCCTGCATATTCATACAGTTAATATACAGTAGAATTTTACAGAAAGCCTGTAAAAAAAATGTTTTTTTTACTTCTGGTAAGCAGGAATATTTTAAAAGGATATGGTTTATGAAAAAATAAACAAACTTTAGTATATTCATAGCGAAAGTAAACTTACTGCGTGAATCTGGTCAGTATCTGTGCTTTTACCGTCCGTAGTATTCTGTAGTTGCTTCTCCTGTAGGTTGAAGAGTGTTTGTTAATTTCGAGGCCATCACAATCTTCCTAATCGCTAATGCGTCTTTAAGATAGTATAAATTGTTATCCGCTTGCCGGATCTGCTGAAGCTGCCTATTACAGCTCAACATCTTTAGAAGTTCTGTTATATACCTTAAAATCAATGTGAGTGTGTCTACTAAATGAAATAATTAAGATCACAAAATTTGATTGGTTTCAAACCTTTTTGAAATCAGGACAAAAAACAAGCTAGTGATAGGCCGATCTAATCATTAACCGCTCCTATAACGCAAATGAGGAAACGGCTCATGATTAGAGGACGAGTAAAAACAGTCTTACCAGATTATTTATGATTTCACTATCCTCGGCGCGGGCTTTCTTTAGTTCCACACGACTATACGTCATCTACAGGAATACATTTTTGATGTGTTAAATATTTTGAATGAGGTTTTGTGAAATGAGATGATCACATGAAGATGCGAGCTACGCTATTGGAGGATAAGAAAACAATTAACATTTACCTGAGTAGCAATTCTTGATCGTTTTCTGTTTTTGCCAGCAGGTTCCTCAAATGTCAGTGGTGCGTCGTTTCCTAAAACAAGAATAGTACGAAAATATAGTAATCGAGCACGAAACATGTTGAAAGGGCTTGCGCTCAATAGCCCACGAGTCCTATGGCCCTCGAGGATCATCAGATACCCTTGCACAACGACAAAGCGGCCGCTTTGTTTTTATTTTCAAAATTGGGTTACTCCCCCCCCCTTTTTTTCCTGGCTCCCCCCCCCCCCCCCAAAAAATGGAAAAATAGGCAAGTCATGCTTTGCACTTGCTTAGGGTCAAATGATTGTCAAATTGTGTAAACAAATTTGCGTAATATTTACCTTGGCCTGTTTGGCCTCCGTAAGTTGCTTCGATATTAGACCATTTTTCTGTTACAAAATCGCAACATAAGTATTATAATTGTAATTTATCTATTAACATCGTTTACCAATGGATAAGACGCGGATTTAATTCATAGGTCTGCTGGTACGAGTCTGAAAGTCATACCTGCTCCAGCTCTTCGCATTTCTTGGCAAGAAAGGTGTTATCACTAGTTTTTACGTCCAACGCCTGTGAATTATCAATGAAAATGCATATATATATAAAACCACTTCTATACAAGGTATTGCAAACTATAAAATGGTGATCAAGATGGGATGTGATTACGCGTGGGCTTTGTAGAGGATTTATTAACACTGGGCACTGGAGTGAGAAGTAGCAAACATGCCAAAGAAAGTGCCAAGGGTGACACGCCTTCAGGAAAGGGAAATCCTTTTTACCTAGCTACAGTTCATATTTACCTAGCTACAGTTCATATGGGAATACCTTTGATAGTTTCTGCACTTGCGATGCAACTTTAGCGATATCCATCTCCAAAGTGAGGATTTTCTACATAAAAACAAAGAAACAGACTAAGCGAAGATCGATTGAGTTCGTCCAAGGATGGATCAGCAAACGGGATATGAAACTTGAATGTGTGTTGTTTCAGGGCGACTTTGGAATAGGAAATTATTGGTTTGAAGTAGAAAATTACACTATTTAGAATATCGACATCAGTGAATATCGACATCGGGGATAACGCAAGCAATGATTTCATAGAGAAGATTTGATATGACTGAAAAGGCAAAGGCATTGCACCGTGCCGTACCTATTTTGGTTACTAATAAGTTTATTCCATAACACCATAATTGGTACATAGGAAATAGTAAAGCATTCGTTCTAATGTATGACCCTCTATAGTTTTACGCTGAGGATATCAATCCTACGAGAGCTGTATCATTTTAAAGCTCGGCACAAAGCTGTTCACGAAAAGCAGAGGGCACTGTACCGAGTTCCGGTAAAGCGGAAAATTCAATAATTTTCAGTAGAAACAGCGCTATATGAAATGTACATTATTATTATTTTTTTTTATTATTATTATTCCGGGCCTTTTCACAGCCATACGAAATCTGCTCGAACTAGCGTGGTGTGGCATTGAGATATACCTTATTTTTCTGCTCGATTTCATTTCTCAATCTCCCAAGGTGAACATCCAGCTGACATTTTTCCTGTAGTAAGTTAATTAACAAAACTAGACCTTTAGATTATGATAGAAAAGTAATTTTTTACACACATTGATTACCTATGCTGAGACAGCGATCGTATAGAACGTTCCACGTTTGGTCTTTCGAAGGACTTGCAACGCGTTAGCACTTACCATTTTAGTAGTATCCAGGGCTGTCCTTGTCCTTTCGAGATATTTTTTTAAATCATCCATGTCTGAAGAGGGTTTACTCTTTGGGAAAGGAAGAGTAGGAATTATATGGTAAAAAAAACATATAATCATTAAAGGAAATTAACGCTCCACTTAATTAATGCGGATTTTTTTTCCCCTCATTTGAAAGTCTTAAGCCCGATTCCGCGTTAATTTGATTCATTTGCAAGCAATTTCGCCTCTGAACCGCGTGAATTAAAGTTACGTAAATTTAAATCATGTTTATTTGTACAAGCGTTAATTTCCTATAATAAGGTAGTTAACTTCCGATGCTGTAGTATGGCGGTGAAATGATTAATATTAAAAAAAAAATTTCGAAGGCTGTCTAAAATGCAATTTGTTGCATAAAATGTAACTATATTTTTATCGTTTGTATAATATATTCCATGTAAACATCTCAATTTTGTTTTTCATTTTATGTCAATAAACCTTCATTATATTATTATTATAAATATTTATGTCCACCGCCACTGGTCACCGATTCGGGACAAAAGTTTTCGTTGTTTTGATTGCTTTGTAAAATAATCTTCAACTCCAATAAGCATATTTACCTTAGATATGGGTCTTTTATTGGACTGGCCACTATTTTCGCAGGAGAGCTTTCCGGCCAAGTAGTCACTCAGAATAGAGTACACGTCCTCCTCGTCCTCTATAGGGCACTTCTTCTGCAGGCACGCGAAGGTCGACTGGATGACGACTCGATCCTTAGCAGATGGCAGTCCCCCTGGTCCCCCGCTATATCTCTTAGCGGCAGTAGGCCTTTTCAAAGCCCCGCTCTCAATGGCAGACATAATTTTTAGGGCCAGAGACCAACATCGTTCTGACAGCTCCGAAACTTTGTAGTACAATGAAATGATGCCACAACCACTCTGAAAGTCAAGCACACTTTTAAAAATCAGTATATAGACGACTATATATTTGGAGAGTGGTCATATTAATATACGCGGCATAAGCTCGAACTCGAACTTTCAATTAAGACTTTATTAATGAACTTATGCAAAATAATGATCCACACACCATGTTATTAGATTTTTTCGGTTGTTTTGCGTTCAAGAATATGTAGCACTTATGTAATGGCTGAGCGCAGGACTACATACATACCTTTGTTGTGTGAATTTTAAAAACGCGATTGAAGTACGCTTTGTGGTACCCAAACACCTTCCGGGTCCAGCGATCGGGTGTACCACAATGCTGGATAAGAAATTGCCTCATCACAACAACTGCGTCCCTAAACGGGGGTTGCCATCCTACATCGCCGTACTTGGGGAGGTCGTCTCCCCATACTTCCCCAATGGACTCGTGGGACTCGAAAAGGACTTTCCCGATCCCTGGTCCATACGCATCAAGTCCGGTCTTTGACTTTTTCTTTGCTTTGGATTCTGCTGAAATAAAATGGCGGATAAAATATTGTCCTTTACGGTGGATTTGTACCCCTCAAAGTCTTTGGACTTTACATCTACGTCCTTGTTGACTTTTTTAGTACCCGAACATAATTACGCGTGGTTAGATGTTTTGAGAACACGCACGCGACGAAACATGCTTTTCTTAAATGAAAATCTTGATCGCGCGAAAGTTCGAGTTCACCTGTCACTTGAACTTGAACGGATAGTGACTTATATTGTCAAATCGGCTAAGTTGCACCTGTGCCAAACATTCACATAGCGCGAATAATATAAAAGAGGAATAGCAACGTTCGAGTGGACCCGAAATAAAAAAATGGTGTTATTTTTTTACCTTTCCTGTCACCCTGAACCGGTGTCGACGATAGTGCTGGACTAAAGTCTGATTCATCGCTTACAACATCAGCAACATCAGGTGTTTCTGGTATCCGATACATCTCTATGCTCGACAGATTCTTGGAAGTCGAGCTCATATCCATGACCGATGTGCTGCTTGAGGCTTCCGTGGGTGCGAAGCATGGGGACGCGGGGTAATCTAGGATTTCAATGTATTGGTACGAATTTATATTTTGACAATACAAGTACTGTATTTTCTAGATCTACAGGACATCCAGGAAACAAACCAAAAGAAGAAAACTATTATGTACAAATAAATACAACTAAACGACTATAAACATGGGCAAGAATCTAACAAGCTTTGCCGGCAAAGCATCGGCTTGATCGACAATATGATTAAATTCATCTTGTGCGTAATCAAAACGTTGGTATTATAAAATGAGGCCATAATGCTGTTTTAGACACCTCGAAATATTTGAATACTTGGATGTATTACAGATTTCGGGGATGGGAATGATGTTCAGCATTACCCAGATGAATTTACCAAGCCCCCTTGAATTTTTTTTACTACTACAAGATACCTCAGTCTCTCGAGGCAACCAGTTGAACAACGAAAAGATAAAGCTTTCTAATCCGGTAATTATTGGGGTAACACCACGGGCAACTAACGTAACGATTTCTTATTGAAACACATGTAAGACACGGTACCTTCAATGCTTGCTGTCGAGAGTAAACGAGTGAACTCTCCTATTTCGGGAGTTTTGCCAAGCCCGCAGAATATAGTGTACACCCTCTTCACAAAATCGTGTGCACTAAGGGTGTCCGCTTCAATGAATCCCACCTCTGAGAGACCACTCCAGAGTTTGAACTCATTCAGATTCACAATATATTTTTTCCTGGCGGCGACAATTGGCAACAGATCTAAAAAAAAATGAACGAGCTTTTAATAACCAGCTAAGCGTGCACAACGTAAAATATAACAAATTGGTCACTTACCTCTACATGTTCGTCCTCTAACTCGGGGTTTTCGGGAATGCAAATGTTCATTATCGGCCCGAGATCGCATCTAACGTTGTCCAGAATCAGAAAAAGGTGATGCTCGTCCTCTAGCTTAATTGTCCAGCTACCAGCATACATTTTAATGTGTTAGAGATGATACTTACGTTCAAAACTAAAAGGGTTCAACACAAGGGCAGAGTAGAAAGTTTGAGGAATATCACTCTTTTTATATGCAATTGATAAATGTGAATAGGGCTATATATGGTCAAAAATATATTGAAATACAATGCTAACTCTGTGTAACTCTTTTGGTTGTGACAACTCTTTTGATATGGAATCGATAAATATGTATAGAGCTATATATGGTAAACATCTGATAAAAATACAATCCTAGGAAGTCGAGTTGTGCAACTGCAATCGAACTGCAAAGAAAATACTTGCAATTATCTCCAGTGCATACCCTAGTGTTTCTTTATAATTACCCAGCCTGACACAGCATCAGTGCAAAATGTAAAATGCGTTAGCCAAAATCGGGGCTTAGAAGACTTTTTAAAAAGAGTCAGGAAGAGGATAGTAGGGATGGCCTGATAGTATTCATGGAGCACTTGTTTTATCTCATTATCAGATCATACGAGCCATGCTACAATTGTAGCTGTATCGAAACGACCACCTACTGAAGTGGCGGCAGTCGAGCCTTGTCAAATTTCATCACTGCTTGTTTTTCCAATAGATGGCTAGTTTATTATTTTTGCCTTAGCGAAAATAATGGTAAACACCACACAATGCACTTATTACCTTCTCAAAGCGAGGAGCGGGAGTTGGTAAAGGCGACGTATTAATCTCAAATGTTCCGTCGCTTATCAAAAGGTTTCAGATTTTACGGTAAAGTGTAGTTTATCTTGTGGTTGAGAATAATTGTTCGTTCAGTTCTTAAATACAGCTCCAAACTTGTATTAAATCATCCCCAAATTACTTGTGTCACCTGATCAGCCTTACGTATGAGTTAGTTGAAATGACTTTATCAAAACAGAAGAATGAATAATATGGTACTATAATTACTCCCAAAATACGGGTTTCAAGACTAACATACTAAGGTCAGAGTAAGGGAGGGCACAGGCCGTGAATCCTACTCTTTGGACTTTTTATCTATGAAAATGGCAAAAAATAATTGTAATACAATCCTAGGAAGTTGAGTTGTGCAACATGCAAAAGAAAACACTTGCGATTATCTCGTGTTATTGTTCTGGTTGAACTTTAGTTTATAAGGAGGCATCAGTTACAATTACCCAGCTCGGCACAGCATCAATGCAAAGGCGGAGTCGGGGCTTAGAAATAGGTCATTAAAAAAATGGAAGTAGGGACGGCTTCATAGCTTCTACGGAGCACGCCTGGAGCAGCACTTTGCTAATATGCAATCTCGTTATCATGCGAGCCGATGAGCCGATGCTGTATGGATAGTGCGATAAACGACCACACTGTGGCGGCAGAGCCCCTTGTCAACATGTCAAATTTGAATCCATCCCGCAATCCTGGAACACTTACAGCAGACACACTGCTCTTTTTTGTGTGACCCCAAATCTTGGAGTTTGACAATACATTCTTCAATAAATAGTTTATACACCTGCCGAGAAGTGGCCCGCTTTTAGCAAAGCCGCCCTTAACCGACTTCTCTATCAAGCCATCTACTATTTAATTTCCTGTGTATCACAGTGCAGAACGTTCTATGTCTTATCAGGAAAATTCATGAAATTCATTTGCCCATTTTACCCAGCCTAGCCCTGTATAGCCTGTAATAACCATTATTCATGTAGTTATTGTTTACTTGCGATTTCGTATTTTATAGTTTTGTTTAACTATATGCTCTCCACTCGGATGCTTCAAGCTTAAAAAACTGTCATGATTTTGTCAATCATCGAAAATGTGCCTCGTGTGTTAGTACTGCTGCATGCACCGCTGTGTGCAGTGTGCCATGAATGCGGCTGTTGTTACACTGGTCTCTTAACAACAAGAGAAAAAAATGTGGAAGCTTCTGTTGCTGAATATGGTTTATCGATGGGTTGCTATTAATACTGGTATTGACCGCTGCATACTGAAGCGTGCACCCTGTGTGATAAATACCGAGAAGGTATGATGTTGCATTATCTACACACGTTACTAGTATAGAAATCAGGAGTGGGGTATTTAAGAATAATGGGGGATAATGTGATATAATGTAGTAATACGTATTTCCTCTTCTGTCCCTAAGACAACTAATGCCTCTATTAAAGTTTTATTCGAGGTGAACATGTGAGGTAAAACAGCCTGCCAGCCGACTCCGTTTTTAAAGTGCATATGAAACGAGATCAGTTTTTATATTTTCAACACATCGTATTTAAAGAAGTAAGCACTGCAATTTTGGAGGAATTTCATTAAAATGGTGCGATGTTATGGCCGTTCAAAGTTACGTATGTTGCTGTGATCTCCTCTGCTGGCTAGCGCATAAGGCATTCAGGTTTATCAGATGACACTGTTTCGTGACGTAGTTTTATTTCTACACTACGAAAGTGACGAATTTTGCTTCTTCCATACCCTCCAGACATGGAGGGAATTCAAATAAAGATAACTTAAGAAAACGTTTCTCCATAACCAACCAGTTTTGTAAGGTTTAAAATACTTCTAGTATAAGTTAGTTACTTTGAGAGTACATTAGCTTCGCGGCGTTGGTCGGCATGTTTGTCTAGATCTATCCAGAGATCTCAAAACTGATTTTGTTTCATATTCACTCAGTTTTCTCACAACCGGGCAATTCTTTGATTTAGTAGCGATTCAAATCATCTTCATAGGATATACGTTTCAGCTCTACGAGAGCCTTCTGTCGTGCTGGAACGGGCGGCGCATGCAAGCATTATCACACCAGGTCATAATCATGAAATTAGGCGATTTGAGGTTAGTTTGTTTACTCTATACTGATGACCTGGTGCTTTTGTCACATTCGGAGGTAGGGTTACGGAATTGTCTTCGTAGACTTGAGAATTCATGTAAAACGACGGAATGTAAATTTCAAAAAGTCGAAAGTGCTTTTTCGTCCCTCGGTTCTTCGGTTTTGTTATATGGTTGTGAGATTTGGGGAGTACGTTAGGACGGATTACGAATTTTAATATGTTCAAAGATAAACTTTTATAAAGCTGTCCTCAGATGTTGAAAGGTTAACATTAAAAGTTCTGCAAGCGTGTTTTAGGGGTGCACTCGAAGTGTACTAACTTAGCAGTTTTAGCTGAACTTTGGACGAGTTTCAATGATTGTGCAAATTTCAGTTCTCGTAGTTAAATATTGGCTCCGGGTGAAGGTGCAATTCCAAAGCAAAGGTTTGTCAAGACCAAAGACCAAACGCCAAAGCAACCTTTTTAGAATTAGGTTTATTTATCGTCCAGCGTCGGCAACCAGTGGAGGGTATTTTGCACAGCCCCAGTTGTTATTGTGCTTATCTCTCAGCGCAAAAATGCCAACCACGAGAATACCTGAGCAGCTAGGGTATACCTTTCAGCTACAAAAATCGCGTATTGGTGGTTTGATCGTTCATCATTGCATTTTTTAATCACGCGTTATATAGCAATATGGACGAATCGATTATATAGCAATATTACAATATTACAAATTTGCTTAAAAAGCGTTTATCTTTTTTATTCGACACCGAGAAATCGAGAACGCCTAAAATTTAGCGAGAAAACAGTTTTTTCGATGGACTATTCGCCACCCCTCACTTTCGTTCTCCAGTTAATATGGAATTTTAACGATCTTGATAGAAAAAGCATTTCTCCACATTTTGTGGACATTCTGACATTAGTCCAGTAATATTGCATTTTGACCCGGAACAAATTGCAACAGTAGCTTTCTCTTCAAAACCCTTTTAGATTTGATGTACTAATGAACATACTAAAAGTCGTCCAAAATCCCGCACGGCAACATCCTGAAAATTAGGAAAACTTGATGGGATAAATTTCTTTTGTTGGCGGCCATCTTGCCCTTTGTTATTAATGAGTTTTGCCGCACTTAGTTTTGCGAAGCTTTTGAGATTCGCTATACTGTACAGTATTCCCAGCTAAGTGTTTAAATTTTTAGTGGTTTAAAATGGACTCATTCGTGTTATATATACTTTGTTAGGTGTTATTTTTGCAACCACGCTTTGACTAAGACAAATTTCCAATGTCATAATTCCAATACAGTGCCTGACTAGGAATCTTGAAACACGTTTCCATAAACAACTCAATAATTCTTAATAATGGATTCGGTTGGCAAACGTCAATAGACTCTATAGAAGGGGTCATTTCTATGTAAAGGAAAGCGTTAGAATATTTACCTGTAACGCGTTACAGTCTAGAACTAGTTTCATCAGCGTAGAGCTTTAAGTGCCGTAAACCTCATTAATAACAAAAGCCAATATGGCGAAGAAAGCTGTTTCCGATTGCTTTGAATAAATCCCTTTTTTCGAGATGTTGCCGTATCGGGATTTTGGACGACTTTTGATATGTTATCAAGTGAGTATAATAGCATCTAAATCCGTTGAGATTTGTACTGTTGCAATTTGTTCCGGGTTAGCCTTATTATTGACGTAAAATGACTGGACTACATGACGTGCGTTGCATTTTGTTTTTGATATGACCTGTTAGAGATCGATATACGCCATTTTAGTTGAGAATTGTGAGCCTTCAAAATATAGACCATCTTACATTACCACACGTCCGTAAACAGAGACAAAAGTCGGAAAAGTATTTGCAGAGCGCGCGATTTTGTTCACCAAGTTCGCGTTTTTCAATCACTCAGAGTAGAATACGTTTTAGACTGGAACGGCGCGAGTCTTGAACGGCGGCGTTTGCCGTAAGGCCGACAACGACCGGGATAAAAAAATATTTCCCCGCGAGCACATTATGTAGTCTCGATCCCGCGCAACCCGTGCTTTGCTTCTCGGTCTTGATTCTGTTCTTAAATAATACAATAATACGACAATCACCTAATTAGAGCGATAAGAGGTTTCTTATTATCGGAGTCCTTTTATCGTCAGAGTAAACCATTTTCACAGAGGGCATTTTGTAAAGTCTGTTTGTTTGTTTTCTGTTTCAGCGCTGAGTAGCCTGCCACGAGAATCACCGAAACACTTCTGCAATTTGCGCGGAAGTTTTATCCACTTTTCGCGAGGTTTTTAATAAAACGCTAGGAATTGGCTTCGATCTTCAGTGCCGCAAATTAAAACACATATTTGGTGAATTCATTCATTTGCTTAGCCTTAGAAATACTTCCCGGTTTTATCTGTCACGAATATCAATATTTGAGGTCACCCTGCCAGTAATTCAACATCAAGCTTGCATCTGTCGATATTTTTTCACGTTTTTTAAACAAAGTATACTTGCTTTGTATACCTTTCGATTTTGTATGGGCTTTTGAACACTTTTTTGAGGCAATGCTGGCAAAGATTTTGAATCATTACAATTGAACGATCACATGCAGTTCTTGTTAATACAGTTAGTTTAGAGTTTAGATAGCAAAGCAATATTGTGTAAAATGTAGCGCTTTCTACAGGCATACGCTGTTTATTTCGGTGTTTATGCCGTGTACACACTATGTTGCAGTTTACCTCATCAGTTGTTCTAATGAAAGTTTTAATAAAAAGAAGCCGAAAACAATCGGCTTTCTCCGCGGCTGCAATTTTTCAAAGCGAATTGATGAATTCTCCGTTTCAAGTCTCAAAAATATGATGGTGATTTGTTTTGTACCCGATCTTTGTACACAGCAAGCCTTTTTACACAGTAATGAAAGTTGTTCGACTGATTGTTGACAATATAGATGCTCTTGTATATCGGATATCCGACACCGCAATCGATCTCCAGTTTATATGGAATTTTTATCACCTCCTTCAACCATCTTGATTTATAAAGCATTTCTCCATATTTATGGAAATTCTGACATGCTGCTGTTCTGTTCTCCAATTGTTTTGGAGAAATAACCTGCATCTCCAGCTAGCTGTAGATTTCTCCTAAAAAACGTTTCGGTGTGGATATTTTTGACAGTCCGGATTTAAACATTAGCTCCGGAATTAAATCAAGACATGTTTTAGGCTTTCAAGTATTCATTTCATAGAGTTTCAAACACGATTTTGTGCGCAATCTGTCCAGTAAGAATGTGTATTAATAGTCGTTTTGGAATTGTGACACAATAGTTTTCAGAAGAGTTTTCGGTATTTCGTAGAGTTCGTAAGAGTTTTGACGGTTTAGTAATTTTGATTAGAATTGTTTGTAGAGTTTCGGCTTAAACTCCAACAAGCTGATAACGGTGGGTTCGCGTGTTTTCTGAAACAGCTGTAAAATGTTAATTGATACTTATTACATCTGCAGTTTAAAAAGCACGGGGGCAGCTCTAGTGAGAACTATTACTAGTTTATCTTATTAGCTACAACCTCTGCAAAGAAATAAAACAGTCAATCATCTAGTTTTTTGAATTACAAGTAATGACACAGTAACCAATATTGTAAATAAGAAACGATGCCGGAAATATAACTCGTGAAACAGTGTCGATCCAGGCATCGTCAAATCGCACTTTCCGCTCACTCTTCCTGCCTGCCGTCGTATAGTTGGGTCAGGGGCATCCTATTCTTTCGTTTGGTTTACCCTCTTGTGATTCCAACATCGTCGAAGGCATTTCATTGTAATCCTTTTGCTCGGTGCTGACCGGAACCAGAGGTGAGTGGCTGTATTTGCACAATCTTGACCTGATGAGGAGAAGGAATGAAGAGAATATTTTGCTTTATGAATGGAATCGCTGACACTTATACTTCGTTGACATTAACGCTGAAAGTTCAGTCTAAATATCATAAAATAATTTCGCTCAGATCCAGATTGGGTGGAGATGATCCGCTAAGGTTTTTGAACCCTGACCCTGTTATGGCAGAGCGAAATCAAAATGCGACACCCTTTTATCGCATTTAGCATTATTGTACATTATCCTTTAATTGTTTATCAAAGCAAACCATGGCATCTCCAAGAAAGTGTAACAGGTCTGATCAAAGAAAGCGTTCTTGCTTATTTCGCTTGTAAAGTCATACAAACTAGTGGGAATACTAACTCCGGTCGCCAAGATTGAAACCCTGTTTATGACAAAAAAAGCTTTAAAATCCGATCTATAACAGGTCCTATGAAATTAGTAACTTGTTTTGACAAAGATAGGTAATGTCTATATGAGGGATCAAGATTCATATTCAATATTGAGCATTATCTTAAATGTGGAAACGTTATGAAAATATAAGGACGTTATTTACCTCATCTCTCGTTTTGACGTAGTAAACAAGAATGCATTCCATCAACGATAAAAATACAAAGCCAAAAGATGTGATTAGGTACCAGTCTAGAGCCTTGGGGTAGCTCACACGAGGCATGGTGGTGTGGTGGAACCCAGCAGAAACATAATGGTCAGGACAATCGTGATGCCGAGAGCCATACGGTTTCCCATGTCGTCCCTGTCCATCCAGAACACGATCCAGCTCAGTATGACAACAAACACATCGGGAGCGTACACTTGATAAGGTAATATCCCACGCGACGCTTGAATGTGAAGGTGACGATTGCTGCGGCAAAATCACCTGGAATTAAGAAAGCAGAACAACTGTGTGAACAGAGTTAAGGATTATAGTGGATAGACCAGATTACGTATGACTGTGAAAAGAGCCGCGACAAAGTTGTGCCGCGCCGTGACCATGAGCGTACATGAGCGTACACTTTATTCATGAAGTAGTACCCAAGCGACGTTTGAATGTGAATATGACCACGACCGCGGCATAGTCGTCTGCAATGAACACCAAGAATGAACAAGCAAAGCCAGTTCTTTATAATCATTTGGTGATTTAGTTTCTTCTGTGACGCAGGTGAGGAAGCGGAAGTGGACCTGTTTGGGTCACACCCTTAGACGTCCCCAAGGCAGTATAACCAGACAAGCCCTGTGGTGGAATCCTTAAGGAAAGAGGGGAAGGGGCCACCCTAGAAACACCTGGAGGAGGGATACGGAGAAAGAGATGAAAGAACTAGGACTGAATCGGAGGGAGATGGAACACCTGGCTCAGAAGAGGAGACAATGGAAAAATTTCGCCAAAAGCCCATGCTCCAACTAGAGCATAAGTAAGTAAGTTTCGTCTGTCTTTGTATAAATTTTCTCCATTTCACTGCTTTTTTTATACTGCAAGTCACCGCGAAATAGATATTACAAGATCGGGGGTTATGCTGTTTTACGAAAGATCTGCGACCGTCATAGGAATATCATGATGGTCACCTCCAGGCATTTATACCAACCTGTTATGTACTTGTCTGTAGTGTTGAATGCCTCAACAGACCTTATCTCGAATTGCGCCAGATCTGCAGTTCTTACGGCGACTCCATGCCACTGGAACACGATATAGTCCGTCGTAAAACTGTCTGAAAAGCCATTGATAAAGGAGCATTTTTAACTGGTCGAACATGTGTTTCCCGATTGAGATTGAATATGGACTTACAGCTAGTTAGTTTTACAAAGCACTTCTGTTCGTCCATCGGAAACTTGCGCAAATCCATGGAGCATTCGGCCTTGAGGGTGAGCCTTTCAATTAGAACAAAAAAGCAATGACCGATAGAGAGTGGAATTCAAGTTTGAGGGAAATCCAGGCCAACGAGTTAATGATTGATGTCACGCGGTAAGCTACCCAGATTGGAGGAAAACATGTTCCACGTACATGTGACGCCAGTTGTGCGTTAATCTACTTTCAGAGTGAATCTATAACTATGTCGATTTCTTATCACTTACAATCTACTATACATCAGTTTTCCACTTGGGTACAATCTTAGCATACTGTTGACACTCTGGTCCGACTGCTTAAGGTTGGATTCCTTGCAATTGTCACAAAATGGATCTGGTTTCCACAAGTTATCAATCTGGTTGCCTATCAAGACCGTCATCTCACTGACTTTACCCGCCAAACGCTCGTCTTTCCCATACTGACGAATGAAAGCGAACAACTTGTACTCCTAAAGACAGAATATGCAAATCACCTGGGTCCGGCTCCTAGGAAGTCGATTAACACTAATCCAGGGTTAAATGTGGCTATTCTGGACATTTCATTGGATAGAGCAGTTTTCAGATGACCATCGTGAAAGTAAACGCAATTGTGCAATCACTAGCCAATCAGAAACAAGAGTAATTACAACTTACTGCTGAATGGTTTCCAGCCCAGCCAATCAGGAGCCGAACCAATTCCTTGCTTGTAATTAGTTCGCAATTTGATTGGTTGATAGAAATAAGCAGCCAATGAGAAAGCAAACCAATTGCAAACACGACAGTCATGTGAAATCCGCTCTAAGAATCTAATTTACCCCTAGGTTTTAGCGTTAACCCACTTTTTAGGAAACGGGCCCTTGCAACGGAGGCAGCCAAAGTCATTTTTTTTTTCGGGCTGCACAAGCTCATTACTCTCATTGATCAATTTGGGATTTTGCTGTCTCGCCTTGTCAACTCTCTGAGTCAATGAGGTATTTGCCCTATTTCGCCTTGTGCAGTCGAAAGCTTCCATATTGCGAGGTGTATCTGTTTTTGCGAAAGAAGCCATGCGACTATGATAGGTAAACAGGGGTGGATTTTTTCAGAGGAGGGGTTGCAGCACTAAGTTGGACTGGTTATATTCCGTACTGAATTCACAAATTTTTAATATAACCCCCGAACGACGAAAAGACTCGAGAGTTTGATTGACGGAAGCCAGAAGGCGGTTTGACGGTTGGAAATCGTTAGCGAGAGCTCGCATAATTATGAAAATCGCAGTAAAACAGCGAGAAAGAGAGATTATTCGATTCGAGAAGACGATAAATTAGAAACAAACACCAACATTTCTTGATGGGTATCTTTACCTGTGTCCTTCGCGCCTACTTGGTACATAAGACCTCATCTTTTAGGGTATCTTTTAGGGTAATAATTTTTTTGAGCCACGCCATGGCCCGCGTTTGGTATCTTTTAGGGGTGAAACTGAAAATTTCCGACGATCATCCCCGGGAACAACCCGGGGCAAAGACATGAAAGGTTCTGAGGCGTTTGTATGGCGAAATAGAAAAATCTAAATTGATGTTGAAATAACCTGAAATAGAAAAACAAAATGATGTTGAAATAACCTGTAAAAAATGCTTAGTCTACGCTAACCGTACCATATCGGTCTCCTGGAGATCGCTAATCGAGCCGACATACAAATGAATCGTCACTACCACTGGCGGACCTGAAGAGAAACATGGATGGATGTATCACAAAAATGTGTGGGGGGGCCGGGGGGGGGGGGGGGGGGGGGGGGGGAGCAGGCTGAATGCTAGAAATAAATGAATGTAAAAAGACCGACTCTTCAGACTTGCAGCCACAAGGCTGAATTACACTGGATCTATGGCACCAAAGCTGTCTCAAGCATATACGCAGAGGATAAGTTCACTCCTGCGTCCTGATGATCCAATGGGAGGTTGTCACGCAACTGCGCAGCTGTTCTGTGCATCTCAAAACAAAGAAGCATCGTCCCGTAACGATGCCAGCGAAGGCTGAAAACCACGAAAAGAATCCGTTTTAATCTCACTATTTCTCGATCCATCCGACCAAATGTTTACGTTTTACATATTCCTCAATAGTTTTCTGATAGGATGGTTAAATAGTTTTGCTCAGGTGACCGTTGCTCGAGCATGCGCGTATCGTGACAGCCTCCCTTTAACAGTCTCTGGTTCAGGTTTGTGTAGTGCGTGTGAGAGACGGGACCCACGATTTTACGCCATCATCCGGGAGGACGCCAAGGTCTAACCGCTTGCAGATGTCAGATCAAAAAGCAGCACCTTCTCCTCAATATTTCGAGAAAGACCCTGAGCCTGTGTAGGTCGGTCGAGGTATGGACCCCCGGGGGGGACCCCTTACCCTTCTTTATACCAATTTCAGAGCAAAAAAGGTACCCCTTCTTATACAAAGCCGAAAAAAGATACCCCTTTCTTATACCAAGCCTGAAAAATAGGATTTGTGCTCTGTTAAAAAAAGAACGGTTTTGCTCGCGCGTTGCGGTTGAAAAACCGGTGAAATACAGACCCTTTTTTATACCAAAATTACAATTTTTCCTACTGTTTTTATACCCAGTCCAGCCTGAAAACCCTACCCTTTTTTATACCCAGCCCGAAAACCCTACCCCTTTCTTATACCTCCAGCCTGAAAACCCTACCCCTTTCGGGCCGAGCATCCCCGTATAGTCCAATATAGGGAGTATGGACCCGCGACCTCCCGTACGTTAGACCGGCGCTCTACCAACTGAGCTTATTGGGGTCAGGCGTCCCATCGCATCACATCAGTCAATGGCGAATGAAAAGAGAATTTCAACCGCTAGAGCCCCGACTAGGCATAAATAGATTGTGCTAGTAAATTCAGGAAAAGTTGCTTGAAAATACGCCCAAAATTGCTCTAAAGTTGCTCAAATATTTAAAAAGTTGTCACCACAATTTAGAACGTTGCTTGTTTTCAGGGTCAATGTCTAAATTATTTTCATTTTCTTTCATGTCAGAAATTTCATCTGACTGCGATGCCATGACTTGCACTGCAGCTAATACCAAAATGGCCGGCGGCAGGCAGCGAATAACCGCTGGCTTTATAGCGTCCGTTAGATAGATAGCTGCTGTCCAGATTTCGTGGACGCGCGTAAAACAAGTGTTATTTTCTTTGTACATCATTTATCAATTAAAAATCCTTTGTTTTGACCAGTTTTAATAAAATCCTTCTAAATAAAAGACCTTTTTGATGGCTTGGAACAGTTTTATACCAATTTGTTGCTGAAAAGTTGCCAAGGAAGGCGAAATTGCCCTAGGTTGCTTGCACTACAAAAAGTTGCTCAAAACGCTAAAAGTTGCTCAAAAGTTGCCGAGCACAATCTATTATATGCCTAGCCACGACAGTTCGAAAACAAACCAAACAAAATCAAGCCAAGAGATTTTTTAAAATGTCTCATAATTGTTTTGCTGTTTTTGTTGTTGTTGCGCCTTACCTCCATGGCCAGGTCTGATTGCCTTGTCGTAATTATCAAATATTCGGTTGATAAGGTTACTTGCAGTTGAGTTCAAAGGTGTACTGGACATTGATCTGGTAATCAAAAAACGAAACTAGATATTAAATTCGCATAATCATTTCATGCCGTTTCACTCTCGAATCAGTAGTTATTCGTTAGGATCCCCTACCTGGCCGGGAAGAAGAGGAAGATCATAGTCACACAAGTACAAGTGATGTGTAGGAACTTCCAGTCATCTTGTTCGATAGTCTTATTCTTGAATAAAATGACCTGAAACTGCAGAGAAATTATATTTAGTTGCAATCTAAAAGTCTACTCACATGTGGCAATTGTCTTGGGGGGTAGACTTGTCTCAGAGACCGATAGGAACAACTTCTGGAAACATCTCATCCCATCTCATTATCCACCGTCATCCGTCATCTTGGTTGTATGTCTAGAACGCATGGCTGCGTACACTCAAACAAGTTGTTCCTAGCCCCGAGATATTTGAGGTAAAACACATGGATATATAGAAGCCGGGACAATGTTTACCCCTAGCGCCATCTGATTTCCAGACCGAGTTGTGCTCCTACTATACCCCAAAGTTGTCTCGGATGTATTTGAAACGTTTCATCCACAGAGACATCATATAGGAACGGGGGATGACAACCCTAAGAACGGCCGAGTTCTTTTTAAGGTTGACTTGCCGAAACTATGTTTTAAGTTTTCCCGAAAATCTTCCTTTTTCCAGACTTTTTTTCACACATATCTATATTTCAGAAACTGCAGAAACAATGTATTATATATTTTGAGAGGTCGAGTTGTATGTATATACCACAAGCGGCAGGCAGGATTTTTAAAAGTAACTTTTGCCAACTTTTATCTCAAAACTCCCGAATATACTTATCAACCTCCGACTATTATTTGCTCTTTCCCGAAAACACAGACTATAACTCCCGATTCCTGACGATTCTCTAAAATTCCCGAAACAGCGGTTCTTAGGGTTGTCACCCCCCCCCCCCCCGTTAATTATAGGACACTTTACGCCTTTTCTCCATTTATCTCACTCCTTCTACAAAAAGATCCTTGACACGTACGTGTAGGACGCTAATAAAATGATGACAACATGAAAATTGAAGGCAAAAATAAAAACTTTTAGAACACTGCGAACTACTATTAAACTACGTAAAAACAGCAAATTCATATCTAAAACTAAAATTAAAATACTGTTTTTTGCTCTCTGTTGATAATTTGCATGAGACTTAGCTGGCATGGCTTTACACATTGTTTTCTTTCATTCACTATTCAGAAAGACAAGGAAAATCTATAGAATCCTAAAGTGTGACGTCACAAATTTGAATATAAAGTGTAAAATTTCGAATTTCAGATTTTAGTCCACGGATAATGAAAGACCAACTTTGAAGAACGTTGCAGGCAAAAAATGAGGTGAATCGGTTGAAACGCGACTGAGCTATGGCCAACGAATACATAATTTTCTTTACAAATCACTGTATTTTGGACTCAGTTCATAAACTTTATGAACTGAACCAAAAATACAGTGATTTGTTAAAGAAAATTATGTATTCAGCGGGCCATATCTCGGTCGCGTTTCAACTGATTCACCTCATTTTTGGTGTGTAGCTTTCAATCGATAAGCCCTTTCGAAATCAAGGAACAAATATTGCTAAATCGAAAATTTTGTTTTTGTGACGTCATCACTTTAGGACTCTATTAGGCCACAATAATTACAGACAGTCCATTTACTGACGTTCTGCATCGAAATCAACAAGAATAATGCCCTTTGAAAGTTACAACAAACCCTCTACTTACTATGGTTCTCGCATATTCCTGTCAATGAAGAAACATGTTGGCTTGACCGATCGATGTAGCAAACGTTTAACTAGGGAAGCAGAACAATTAATACACCATCGGTGAATACAAGCAACAAATAAACATAAAGCAATAAAGCGAAAGTGAATGTCCTGAGTATCTGCTAGGAAAATCCAATTTTAGGGGGAACAGTAACTCTACGATCAGTGTAAGTCCGGCTATTATTTTGGGACAGATTATTTTTAAAGTTTAAAAAACTTTGAAAAGCGAAGATCAAGAGTTATCGAGAATTACCTTTGAATAACTTGAAGAAGAGGGACCATCCCCTTTACTGTAGTTCTTGTTCATAAATTAACATTAATATACGCCAAAGTGAATTTCTTGAACATCTGCTAGAAATATCCAATTTCAGTGTTATGAGAACAGCTTCAAGCCCTGAAAGTTTACTGATAATAAGCAATTCTACGTTTCAGCTATTATTTCAGCTATCATTTTGGGACAGACTATTTAAACTTTGAAAAATAAAGATTAAGAATTTCTTACCTTGATGGTTAGCTCATGGTGGTGAAAAAGTTTCGGCAATTACATTTGAATCACTTTGAAGAAGATGCACCACTCCCTTTATTGCAGTTCTTGTCCATAGAATGATCTGCTCCCGTACTTCAAGTTTGGCTGACACAAAGTTTCGTCTATAGAGCCACTAACCGGCATAAGCTCTATTCTAAGTACTACTGTAACGATATTCTTGTGGAATGAAGTAGTTTTGCACAGACTCAGCTCTTTTGTTAAAGTGTTCCAAAATGCCAAGATGTCATTTCAATTTGCCCGAGTTTCAAAATGATCTCCCTGAGAGCAACACAATCTCAATAGATTACCTGAATGGAAGAATAAACTTGTCATTCAAGTTTCGACAGAACAGTTGGACGGCATCTAAAACGATGGATTGTACAAGGGTCTATATTAATTTTGCATCACTTTTTCAAGCTCCTGAGATTATGGCTTCCCAAAGAGATTTCATTTAAGGTCATTCCGCACAGACGATAATGTTTCCTTTTTTGTGAATTGGGCAATTCCAGAAAATAAAGGTACCCTCCCCACGGGCGGCACTAGTTTTTGACTTGACATTTCCAAACGCCAAACTGCGTTTTGGCTTCCGTCAATCAAACCTTTTAAGACAAGTCCACGCATGCTTTCTGAGTTTGTTTGCATTTTATAGTGAAAAATTACGTTTTGAAGCCTAGCTAGACCCTATCAGTTCACAAGATATATCAAAGCTTCAGTGAAATCACCCGGAGTTGTTCACTTGTTTGATTGACGGAAGCCAAACCGCGGTTTGTTAGTAGGCGTAGAGTTCACAGAATTGCAGTAAGACCTAGACATCACAAGATCAAGCGCATTTTGGATAATTGTTAGAAGTCTTGCGTTGAAGTGATTTCTGTGATGCTGAAGCCAGGTTGTTTCTGAGAACTTCGAGCAATTATATACACGAAGCGATCAAAATTCTTGTTTCGAAAACGCAAAAAAAACATATTTCGAGCTGGTTTAGGTGTTGTTTGAAAGGTTAGTGACAATATAAGTGATAAGCTGTTATCTTCCCGTAATACAATTCAAAGTTCAAAGAAAATATTTGCCAATTGCAATCCTATATATTCTTGTATTATTTAGAAAATTAAAAACTTAAAAATTCAATTGCTCGGGTCTCCATGATAACTTTTGGCGGAACTACCACTATTTATTTCTTCATGGAAACGATCAAAATCACAACAAAGAAGGCAATACGTATCAAAGTTTTTAGTAACAATATTTTGGCCAAGCATTAATGACAGCCAACCTCACTAGAAACAACTACCTTAACGCCTATATGTACTATTCACTAAACATAGTTACAGATTATTCCAAGTTCAGGGGCGTAGATCTCGGGGGGAAAAACTAGCGTTTGAAGAAATTTGCTACATTTTATTGGAGCTTTTATTTGTTGTCTATTAAATATTTACAATTTTAGTAGTCAGTCGGTCCAGAACAGAGGCGAGGGGGGGTTCCGCTGTGGGAGAGGGGGGTTCCGGAACCCTGGAACCCCCCCCCCCCCCCCCCCCCCCCACCCCCCCCCCCCCCCCCCCCCCCCCCCCTGGCTACGCCCCTGAAGTTATTACAGTGCACATGGCCAGGTCAGTACTGGGCTATTCTATTGATCGGCAGCCCAATGAATAAAACATGATAAATCAATGCCTCTAGCCATGTTATCTGCAGCCTGAATTTCATCCGTTCCTTCGATCGTAACTCACTTTGCGAAAGGAAACGTCTGAATTGACCATGACTTTTTTCATCCATGACGTAAGTTATACTGCCAAAAACTCGTTTCCAAAACAAAGCAACCGTTGTGGTTCTCGCACGCTTTTTGCGTGTGGGAAGCTTGCGTTGTCATGGAATCGTAGGCCCCACCAATCAGATTCTACTGATCGAATTTGGGTCAGTAATTACGAAATGGACGAGAACATCTCTCGGTTTCCTTTCGCAAAGAGAGTAGTGGCAAAGCCTTTGCAATGAATTTAAAACTTCAAAACGTAGTACTAAAGACTACAATCCCCGCCAAAAACTGTTGACCCATTCTCAACGTTTTAACCGTTATTCTTACAATAGGACATTTGCACTATTACGTCATTTGACTACAACTACCAGAATCCTTTTCAGTTTTCTTTTCTTATGCAGATAAACCGCTAAAGGAAACAATAGGCGGTAATTGCGCGAACAAAAGGGACAACGCAAAGGTTTCTGGTAGTCGTAGTAAAGATAGATAGATAGCCTAAAACACGTCATAATGAAGATTTCCTATTCGGTTCCTTAGTAAGAGTCTCACACCATTTTAGATCTTTTCTCCCCCTCCCCCCTCAATCAATGTTGTTCCTGTAGGGATATCATCGAAGTTTTGTATGGTTCTACTGCATACTTGCCATATGGTTGAACACTATCTGGCCCTCGAACGCTATATGCAATGTCTGTTATTGTTCCAAACCTCGTCTATTCCCGCTGCAAGAATAGCCGAGAATATATAGAAATTTCAGAAGAACGTTGTCGAAAAGGGGCTGGCAAGGGCAAGAAATAGACTCGATTCCCGGCCCGCGGTCCGTCACCCCAACAACGGCTAGATTACTGGTCTGCCCTTTGCTACGAACAACCAATCAGCTAAGAGCCTGCCCATTTTGGGGGGTGAGTACGCTGATGGAATAAAGCTCAGGGGGTTAAACAATGGCGGACGATGTCAACAATTTCAGTGTAATTTCGAAGATCTTGCAAAAACCTGCCTTGGATTCTTTGATATCGAAGGCTTTCGCGACTCTATCTCAAGCTGCATCAATTTGCTTGAAGGCAGTAATGTTATGGTGTTTCAGACTAAAGGCTTCGAGAATCACTGACTTTTCAAGGATTTTCTTCGCTTCATGATGCAGTGTGACGTCAACGACAAGCGAGCGAGACCATTGATCCAGCCGTTTGTGGGGGAGGATCGCAGATACAAACAACTGCTGGAAATTGAGCCTAGGCAAAAAAGGCGAGAATAGAAGACTTTGCCCAACGAAAAGGCAAGACGACTAGGCGAGAATAGAAAATTGTGTCAAAGGTTTGCTGTTTCCATCAAACAATCCTGACAAAAACTGTCGTTTTTCAAAACTTCACGGCCAACCATATTTGGAATCATTTACCTTATAAGGAAGTGACAAAAGATCCTCATTTGATAATAATTTCGGCAAAAGTAGCAAGAAAAACGGTGAAATTTGAATGAAACCTTGCACGAATTATAGAGACTCGAGTTCTCTATCTGTCCGCCAGTGATTTTGGCCTGGTAACCACGCAAAAATAGCCCGCGCATGACTCGACCCAGTCCTCCAAAGTGCATTCAGCAAAAACGACAATGATTCATTGATGTGCGGGAAAGCGGGAAATAAGCCTAGGTTGTGTCGGAAGTAAGCAGGGAGAGGCAACAACAGGCGAGATGGCCGAAAGAAGAAGTGGCTTTTGATCCAACAACTGGCCTTACACATAAACAAGCCAGTAAGCTATGTTATATACAACAAAGCCTAGAGGAAACAGCACACGGGCTGCAATATCTAGCCAAACAGCTTTGAGCTGAAACTTTCTTGTGTTTGCTCCACTAGTTTGGTGGAAATCTCTGGATTCTTTTTCACGTGCATGGCTTTCTTTGTCTACATTTTCTGAAGAATTCCCATCATTCAATGACATCATAGATATTCCTGACGAGTTCACATAGTATGAGAGTCTTTTAACGGTCCCGTTTGGTTGGGATTTGTCATTTCGATCGGCAGGTTCTGTGTGATGTAAATAAAATACACTTCAGTATGGCAATGCCTGATAAGACAACGGCGTAAGAACATCAATTCCTATCCTGTTAGCAGGAATTTGTTCTATAATATTACTGAGCTTTTTCTGGGGGATTTGCTTTTAAAACGCCAACCAATTTCTGAGGTGTTTACGTGTGAAAAGAAATTACTTGAGTGCTCTCAAATCCCTTCTAGCCAAATTCACTTACCTTATATTCTTGCTCTTCTCTTCGCCTGTTGTTTTTCCCCACTCCATAAACGATGATACACTCAAACAAGGAGAGAAACACGAAAGCAAACGAAACAATTAGGTACCAGTCTAGAGCCTTGGGGTAGCTCACACGGGGCATAGTTGCATTAATGGCGCCAAGCAAGAACATAATAGTTAGTATAGTTGTAATGCCAAGAGCCATGCGGTTGCCCATGTCATCTCGGTCCATCCAAAACACGATCCAGCTGAGACAAACCAGAAATATGTCAGGCGCGTACACTTGAATCAGAAAGTAGCCGAGACGGCGCTCAAATTTGAAGGTTGCAGTAATTGTGTCGTAGCCGCCTGTGGAGATGATGAGAAGGAAGAAAATGCAAGTGGTTGTAGAAGTTGGGAAACTATTAACAAACAAAACAAGCAGCATAGACAGACAGACAGACAAACAGACAGACAGACAGACAGACAGGCGGAAAGGCTGGCAGGTAGACGCACAGGACAAAGACAGACATACTAATAAGACAGACAGACAGGCACAGAGAGACAGGCAGGTAGTAGACACAGAGACAATGACAAGTAGACTAATGCAAGTGGCTGTAGAAGCTTTCAAACAAAACAAACAACACAGACAGGCAGGCAGGCCCGTCTCGCTCATATAAACACAGCACAAATTTTACAAGGAAAACAGTCATGACGCCATGTATTGCCATCCCGGCAAACGGGCCAGGCGTTAGAGCGAATTTCAAATGGCTGCACCTAGCCAACGGGCCAGGCGTTAGAGCGAATTTCAAATGGCTGCACCTAGCCAATCATGCTAAATGGCTTCCTCGACAGCCAATCATAAGCCAAGTAAAACCATTATCTACACGCGGTGAGGGAGTACGTGACTGGTTTCTTTGTACGCCAAGGCAAGTAAAACACAATCATGTGGAGTTGCGTTAAGTTCAAAATGTGATTGGTTGACAGAAAAAAGGAAGCAAAGAGAATGGAAAGTAAACGCACATGAAAATAATTTTCGACACTCATATGAAACTCCTCTATTGAAATTTGACTATCTTCATACCCGAGGAGTAGACATCTGTGGCATTTGAGATGATAGTGGACGTGAGTTTGAACTGGGCCATATCGGAGGACCCAACAATGACCCCTGGGGATACCATTGGTACCGGATATCCCTTGTGCTATGACTATCTGTTGGGAGAGAAAATTATGATTCCGTCATTTGAGCCATAAGCTTTATTATTAACGAGTGGATTCTACTTACAGCTTCCAAATTTAAGCATACAATTCTGGGTATCCATTGGAAAATCTCGCAAGTCCATAAAGCATTCAGCGTTAAGCACAAGCCTGAAAAACACATGCGGAGGCAATATAGTTTTTAAATTGTTCAAACATGCATGATCACTGCGCTAATGTTCTCTTCGTGCAAACTACATAATCAGTTGCACTCTCGCTGTCATAGTCATATGTTTCAAGAATGAAATGATGACGGCCATTTAGAGTGCTGTATCACGTCAGAATTTTTAGCTGGGGACACAAACGTTGTTCTTTACTGAACGTTTCAGTGAGGGGTAGAAGATACAGCCGTCTTAGGCAATATAGTTTTTAAATTGTTCAAACATGCATGATCACTGCGCTAGTACTCACAGTCTAACTATACAAGATACTGCCGTCTGCAGGGTTCAGTGCAAGAGGCTACTTAGTACTCACAGTCTACTGTAGAAGATACTGACGTCTGGGCTTATGCAAGAGGCTACTTAGACGGCAGTGAACTAATCAGTGGTCAAATGTTCAGTAGTACTCACAGTCTACTGTAGAAGATACTGCCGTCTGGGCTTATGTGCAAGAGGCTGTTAATCTCTTCATCCGGGGTACCAAGGTTTGACTCCCGTGCATTTATACAGTACGGATCTGGTTTCCACACATTCGCTATCTCCTCTCCTTTCAGTGTAACCGTGATGTTGCTTCGTCCGCTAGTCGAAGGTCTGTCCAGTATTGACGATAATAGCCATAGGATTTGTATTCCTGAGGTCACATAGCAAAGTAATCATAGATTAATCATAGATAATAGCCATAGGATATGTATTCCTGAGGTCACATAGCAAAGTAATCATAGATTAATCATAGATGATATCCATAGGATTTGTATTCCTGAGGTCACATAGCAAAGTAATCATAGATTAATCATAGATAATAGCCATAGGATATGTATTCCTGAGGTCACATAGCAAAGTAATTATTAGTGTCTTGTTTGTGCTGGCGTTAAAATTATATACTGTGACATATCTGAGATATCGTGATAAAACGATACGATATAACTTAACGGCAAGAAAAAAAATGCAATTTTTCTTTATTTTGTGCTATTTTATCTGGCTCAGTGTATATAATAAACCGTATATAGTAAACCGCTATTGACGAAAACTCGTGAATAAAAACTATATCAAAATCTTGCTATGTGATAATCTCTATTTCTTCTTTTTCTTCTGACGTCAGCGTCAGAGAAATGCCGGCATAAATTAAAATTCTATAAAACGTTTGTTCAGGAAACTGGGCACTCGGTTACGCAGTCGCGCGCTTCATACCCACCATGCTCGTCTCTTCTATGTTCCCAAAGGAGCTGATATATACACTTCCTGTCACTAGCAAAGGGGGCCTACAGAAGATATGATTGAAGGAAGTGAATATGATCAACGGTACTGCATTGTAGCAAGCACAGGAGGATAACAATCCCTCTATGTAAAACACCTTATGAATGGAGCCTCGGTCTGTGCAGGATTTCCCGGCCCTCGGGAAAATTGTGTAAATAATGAAGCAGTACATAAATCGGTACCAGAAACATATAAGCGAGTTGAAACGTGTAACAAACAATAGTGCCAGGCTGCGGAATATTCGCAGAATAACAATTGAACAGATTTTGAAAATAATGTTGTTGCACTAAGACTTCAAGATGTTAAATGTTAGTATATTATCACTCACCACTGTTGCTCTACTTTATTTGAGCAAGAAATGAAATATTGATGAAGAAAAAACCTGCTTCGGTTAGCAGTCGAAAGTTCGTTATTGACCAAATATGGTCATAAACTCACCACGAATAATCCACAGCATGATTCGCCGTTACCTGTTTCAACTAAGTTATATGTTTCTGTCTGTACATAAAAGGCAAACACTTTACTCACCTCCGAATCCTGGCCGAACTCCCTTGTCATAGTTCAAGAATAAATTACTCAGAACGTCTGCAGAGTTTGATCCCTCACAAGTGCTGAGCAATATAAACCTTATATATTAGATCGCACACAAAGAAATAAGGATATAAAGAGAGTGGCAAGCATTTTTGGGTTTCCCTGCCTTCTTATTGACTGACAGATCATGTTCTCAAATAAATCCCAGGTTTATACAATCACCCAGAGCTACCCGGTTCGTCTCGCAGGGGGTCGATCGTCTGCTAGCGAGAGAGGCTCTGGAGACATCCAATTGAGGGCCTTCGCTGATTGGCTGATTTTGAACGTTTTGGCATGCGCAGAAAGTTGTTTCTCTCAACGGCTTATTATCAAAACTTGTGCATGCGTCAATGGCTGTCACCACAGAGCTTCTCCTGCGAGCTGACGAGCTGGTGAGGTCTGGGTTCGAGAATGGAGCCTTAGGCTTGAACCTTCTTCCTGTTCCTTGGAGACGAGTTAGTCATATTGATCGGCCAATCAGCAAAGTCTTACCCTGCGAGGTGACGAGCCTTTTTATTCCAAATGAGTTGATGTAACACTCTAGAAACATTTTCACGGTAAAAGAGGCTCAAACTCTCAAACTTCTCGTAGATATCAGAAAAACGTAGCATAGAACAATCTTTGGTGATTTGAAATTCTCATATCGTAATGTTCTCGCGATCTACCTACGCATACTTTATCAATAGTTTTATCTTCTTCACACAAATTAGCCTGAATTTCAGCCGTGCCTCATTTTGCGAGAGGATGAGGCGTTTCACCACGAGATTTTCTCATTCATAATGAGAACCTGTGGAAGCTGTGGTCCAAGCGACACGATAAGACTAAACCTCTTCTCGCAAGGTTCAACCCGAACCGGGGGTACCCAACGGGAGGACAGTTGCAGATTTGTTTCCCCCATTTCGGCAGAAGGTTGCAAATCCTAGACTGCTTTAGCCCATTCTCGAACCCAGAGCTCCCGGCTCGTCACCTCGCGGGGGAGGCTCTGGTGACAGCCACTGACGCATGCGCGAGATTTAATACAGAGCCGCTGAGAGAAAGACCTTTCAGCGCATGCTCCAACGCTCAAAATCAACCAATCAGCGATGACCCTCAAATGGATGTCCCCAGAGCCTCCCCTGCGAGCAGACGAGCTGGGGAGCTCTGGGTACGAGAATGGCTTTAGCCAGGACCCTCTCCGCCTGATACTCGGGCTACGACTGCTTGCATTCCCCCGTGGCGCTGCTTGTTGGAAATACGAGCGCGTAAACAAACTACAATGTAGGACTAGGACTTTCTCTCTATTTACGGACGTTTGCCAAAGAAGGGACTAAGCAGTCTTGACTAGGCAAATACCGGTTTAGTTCATCGAAACAACTCACTAGTGTAACAGCAGAAGGGTTACAGCCAAGAATTCCACACAACTTATCATGGTGTCCTGTGAGAAAAGAAACGAAAATAAACTACTGTAGCCTTCATGCAGGCGATCGCGAAAAAAACGGGCGTTTGTGGTCGCGGCCGCCATCTTGGAGGCGAAGGCCAACGGCCTGCAGCGAGTGAGAAAGGGAGGGAAACTAGGGTACCTTGGGGCAACAGGCCATTTCCTCCGCATGAACAACTCGATAAAGCTTTTCGCGTGCCAACAGTAAGAATTATGACTGAGCCCCGCCATGCGAAGAGGTCCCTCATACATCAGTTCACATATCTACTTTCGAGAAGAAGTTTAGAACTCTCATACAAAAAACTTTGGTGCCGATCGTTTAATTATCATGTTGCAGGGGAGAGGGAGGGGGAGGAGGGGGGAGAGGGAGGGGGAGGAGGAGGAGGAGGGATAGGCGTTCTTAACCAACCAGATGATGTAATACGTAAGTGAAAAGCGTGCGTACAAAAGACATACTTCGCTAGTTCCCAAGAGCAAGCTACATACATAAGAATTTTATTTTGGAATCTAAAGCAGTAAAGGTAGATTGATCTTGCTCTGAATAAATAAATAACAAGTCAAATTACAAATTACAAAGGTACTATTATGTGCTTGATAAAGTAGTTTGTAAGGGAGAACAATTTGGATATGCCGATAGAGAAAACAGCCCGCCCGCCACATATGACGATCGGTCCCTTAGACTGCCAAATCTCTGCTGTGCAGTTTTGCCGTACAAAAAGTGGATGACCAATATAGGTACTCACAAATCGTAATCCTCAAATGGTTTTGTCCTCAGTCCCGCTGAGATTATTTATCATGTATATAATTATTTTTGCTTCGACTTTGCTTGCTTGTTTAATCTTGTCCTTATATTATGTGTGCGCAGGACTTCAATTCTTCTCCCTTGGCTTGCTTCAACACACAAGTTTTTTAAAACTTGTGAATCCAACTATCCCAAACAGAATTATACACAAAACGTTGTTGCCTTCTTGTGCTCCAGTCTGTTTGTGACGTAATTTCTTCTAACTTGTATAAGAGAAAATGTTAAATATCTCTTGAAACAAAAGAGCTATAACGCCAAATACCGCGGCATTCTTCCTTAATTGAATGATCGATCAAATAAGCCATTAACATATTAGCCACGAGGGACACTTTTAGTTTGTTTTCAGTTTCATATAATGTTACGTCTTAACCTAACTAATAACAAAACTTAGAACATGACCAATCCACTCAGCCAATCAGTAACCGGCATTTGCGTCCCCTATATCCCATAGAAACTAAAGCGTCAAGCGGCGAGGGCATTGAACAATAGGGAAATTAGGGGTTTGTACATAGTCATTAGTATTCATGCTCATAGTCATTAATATTCTCTGGTTGCACCTTGCATTTTCATTGTTCTCCTGAAGAAGAACAAAGAAAACCAAGGTGCAACATAGAGAATACTAATGACTATGGGCATGAATACTAATGACTATGTACAAACCACACCCTGTTCTTCCCTCGCCGCTTGACACAACCAACTCTACAAAATAAAGGAAAACATTGACTTCATTGTCATCTTTTGCAAAATAGCCCTTTATTACAAGTCTCTCTCCAACATCTTTCTATAACAAAACAAACAAATCAAAATTAGTACATTATCAACATTGCAATTTGTTTATAATAACCACGTTTATAAGAATTCGAAGTTTATTAGGCAAAAAATTAAAAACCTTAAGTTAAGTAAAATAGCAACCGCAAAAACACATGCATATTTTCCGTAGTAATCAAAATAATCCTCCAGATTTATAGAAAAACCTTTCAAGTGTTGGACAACTGCAATTCTAGGTTGTTTTGACCAACAACAACAACAACAACAACAACAATCTTTATTTGTACTTTTTTGCAGTTACATTTGTTTATAAAAGAGATAGTTAAGAGGCAGGCAGGTAGTTTATAGGTGCAACTGACATAAAATAGTTTGTACAGGCAACCTAGAGTAGTACTAGACCAGGGGCGTAGCCAGCACTTATGAGAGGGGGGTTCCAAAATTCAAAAAATAAAAAAAACTCCACATAGATCTCGGGAAAAAACTAGCGTTTGAAGAAATTTGCTACATTTTATTGGAGCTTTTATTTGTTGTGTATTAAATATTTACAATTTTAGTAGTAAGTCGGTCCAGAACAGAGGCGAGGGGGGCTTCCGCTGTGGGAGAGGGGGGTTCCGGAACCCCTGGAACCCCCCCCTGGCTACGCCCCTGTAGACTAATCGAGCTAGGGTGCGCTTAAGATTGGAAAAATTGTAATGTATGTATCGGAGAGAAAAGGAAACACTGATGGTAGTATAGATTGTGTGTTGTAGAGGGAAAAAGCACAGGGAAGACTTCACGACAAGTATACAAACAAAGCAAAATAAAATAAAATAAAAGTACGAAAAAAAAAGCGAAATAGGATGCAGAGATGGTGCATAATTAATATTGGAAAAAGTAAATTAGTAATTTGCAATTCTGTCGGCTGTTAATTTATTTTTGAAGAGGTTTCGATTGAGCAATTTGTCATTTTTGTCAATAGAATTCCAGATTTTAACTCCTAGGAATCTTATATTAAATTTTCCAAAATTCGTGCGAGCTTTTGGAAGGTAATAATTTAATTTTGAGGCTAAACGAGTATTGTAGTTGTGTTTACTTGATAAGGGTTGGAAAAATGTATCAAAAGTTCTCGGAAGGTTTTTTGAATAGTAATTATGCATAAACAATGAAGTGTGGATAAAAGCTAAATCGTCAATTTTTAGTAATTCTAAAGATTTGAAATTGGCGAAGAGTGAGCATCAAATTTAGAAAATGTCATGATTCGCACGGCACGTTTTTGAAGAGTTATTAAAGGTTTTAGGGTAGAATGGTAGGTGTTACCCCAGATTAGAATTCCGTAAGTGATATGTGGATAAATGAGAGAATAATAAAGCTGTTTAAGAATGGTTGTGTTTACATAGTGACGGATTTTAGCCAGAGCTCCAATGTTGCGTTTTATTTTTTTAGATAGTTCTTGTATGTGAGTCTTCCAAGTAAGATTCGAGTCAATGAGGATGCCTAAGTATTTTACATGTTTTTCCCTTTGATTTCCACTTGATTAATGTGTACTTTTATAGAATGGGATAGCTTTTTTTGGTGTGCAGGTGTGGGTGGAATATGACAAAGTTTGTTTTATCGGTGTTCAGGGAAAGCTTATTTGCACAAAACCACTGATACACGTTATTTAGTTCAACATTGATCGTGTTCTCAAGACTAGTCAGGCTCTTATCGGAATAAAAAAGGTTTGAGTCATCTGCAAAAATATTGAAGGATAAAGTCGAAGAAGAATTGCTAAAATCATTAATGTAAAGGAGGAACAGGATAGGTCCAAGGACACTCCCTTGTGGTACACCGAAAGCGATGTTATTGTAGGATGAGGAGCAACTACCGATTTGGGTATATTGTTTTCGGTTTGAAAGGTATGAGGTGAACCAGTCGAGGGCGATACCGCGGATGCCATAGTGTTCTAATTTCTTAAGTAAAATTTGATGATTGACAGTATCAAAAGCCTTGCTTAGGTCGCAAAAAATCCCACATGAGAATTGACCTTTTCGATTGCTTGTTGTATTTTATCAACTACGTTTAGCGTAGCATGTGTCGTAGAGTGTTTAGAGCGAAATCCAAACTGGTTTTCAAACAAAATACCTCTTGTATCTAAAAAATGGGTGAGACGTTTGCAAACTAGTTTCTCGAAAATTTGATTAAAAATGGAAAGCAGTGATATTGGTCGATAATTGGACAATGTAAACATCGATCCTTTCTTATGAATTGGAACAACTTTGGCAATTTTAAATTTATCAGGGACAACCCCTGTAGATAACGAAAAATTATATAATATTTCTAAGGTTTGGAAATTAGGTGGTTTATACATTTGAGCACTTTTACCAGTCCGGTTCATTACCAGTTTTGGTAATATCAATTTTGCTCATTACGCATGCATAATAGGACAAAATGGCGGCTGTAGCTGATATTAGCGTACCCTTCATAAAATGTACCTTTTCTTCCTCTAGAACGTCCCTACCCATGAACCTTTGCCTGAAAGACATGACAAGGGCAACAGGAACTCCATATTGCTTGCGAAACTAACGAAATCGGAGCGAAGTACGAAAATATTTGAAGATTTACTGCTGCCTCTATCAAGTTTTTACACTAATTTTTGCCTGATCGTATAGGGAAAAGGCCGAATTGAAGTAGGTTCCACCCATATTTACAAAAAATGCACCCATAGGCGTGAAAATATAGTAGTTTTGCTTCCTATATATACAAGAATTACTTGGGTACCCGGCGATTTCGTGGGGTACTCGCGATGTGAAGTCAAAATCTCTTCGCCATCGGTAGATGTACTCGAAGCGAGTATCAACGCCACGTCAGAAGTCGAGCCATTTATATGTGCTGGTCTCGTGAAGTCGATAATAACTACCAGAGGAAAAAGGCAAGGGGATGAGCTCATCAAAGATCAGCAAGGAAACGAGTTTCTGCGTTCAGTTCCATCGTCTTTGGTTTTGGGTTTTGATATGGACCCGAGAGCTCGGATTAGCGTGTATAATTATCACCAGCCGACAAATGACCCAAATTATAACAGGGTAAATACAAAACCTCATACAAATATGGCGTACCCTTTTAAAGTTATAAGGCACTGACCAACTAAACTCGAAGCGAAAGTCCGCGGTTTCAGCATCGTTAAACAAAATCAACTGGTACACAAACGAAGCCTAAAGCCATATAACCGTCCGGGCACTCGAGTTTGACAGGGATTCGACTGCGCCATGCAGTGACCAACGGCCAAGCCTTGAAACAACGGATACTGAATAGCCAGGAGTTTTCTGTTCATCTAGTCTTCTGTTTTCCATTGCAGATGAGGCTAATTTCCTCGATAGGACGACACATAAAGCCGTGAAGGGCGAAGTGAAAGCAACCCCGGGGCGATGCCAAAAACCCGCTCGAATGATAACAGCCGAGACCGTTTAATTGGTTTCAAGGTTCTGTTCTTGCCTTACAAACTAAAATACATTACTTCTCTGTCAAAATACTACGGCCGGGTAACGAGGATGATTTTCTGTGAGTCCTGTTCGATTTTATAGCCGTCGTTTTATTAAGCGCTGCCAGTTTTGTTTTGAAAGTACAAGGAACTACAGTGGGGGGAGGGGGAGAGTTCTGTGATCTGATTGGCCGAGCGGTTTGTTTACAACATATTACCAAAACTGGTAATGAACCGGACTGTTTACTGGTATGCTGTAGGGTCCTGTGGATTTGCTTGTGTTTAGTTTTGTCACCTCGAGTTCTATCTCAGATTGCGTAACTGGAAAAATATAAAAACTGTTTGTTTGACGGTTTGTGAGATAATAGGAATAAAGTGTGTGGGAACTTGGAATTTCAGACGCTAAATGTCTTCCAATGTTGGTGAAATAATCATTAAAGGCATTTGCAATGTTTTTGGGGTCCGTTAAAGTAGAATTATTGTCAATTATTTAGTAGGGATAGACGCTCTAGAAGGTTTAAGCGAAAGTATTTCTTTTATGCCTTTCCAAGTTGCTTTTATGTCGTTGAGATGAGATGAGAAATATTCATGATAATATTTTTTTTTACTCGATAGGGTTAAATGTTTAAGCTTATTTCGGTATGTTTTGAATTTTTCGAAAAAATAGTTGTTGCCTGTATTTAAGTACTTTTTATACAATATATTCTTGATATAGATCGACCGTTTTATAGCTTTCGTAATCCAAGGTTTTGACATGAATTTAATTTCTTTCCTGGAAAGTTTTTTGAGAGGGATATGAGTGTCAACTACGCTATTCAAAGTGTCATTGAAAGAGTCAAAGTAAGCATTTGCGTCCTCGCAGTGTGAAAAAACGTCGTCCCAATTAATTGTTTGAAAATCACGTAAGATTGCCGATTCATCATACTGAGAAAAGTCACGGCGGTATATTTTAAATCTCCTGGGAAGGTCTACTAGTTTGTTAATAACTAAGAAGTTAGGTAAATGATCTGTTAGCTCAAAAACGATATTGCCACTGACGGTGTGATGTTCACAGGAATTAAAGAATATGTGATCAATGAGCGTAGCAGAATGGTTAGTTATGCGCGTTGGCTGAAGAATATGTGGTTGAAATGAATAGGATGCCATTGTGTTAACAAAGTCTTCTGTGTCTTTGTTCGTATCACAATTTAACAAATTAATATTCATGTCGCCCATTATTATGCAGATCTTATTTTCTGAGTGCAATTTATCAATTGTCTCGTAAAGTGTTTGTGTAAAGCGATTAATGTCAGATTTTGGGTGCCTATAGACGACCGCGCAGACAATATTTTGTCTTGCTTTGTTTTCAATTTCGATCCAGAGAGATTCGTGAAAAATGTTTGAAGAACCTAAGTCCGAGCGAACATTGAAAATTAAATCCTCTTTTACATAAATCCTACGCCACCTGCTTGGGTAAAACTTGGCTCTTGTACAAAAGTATAACCAGGCAGAACAGTGTTCGTTACGATATTTCTCGACTCATTGATTTTGGTCTCAGAGAGGCCTATGACACTAAATGAAAGGTCAAGTTCAGCTAGCAAAGTGTGAAAATTATCAAAATTTTGTGATAAACTTCTAATATTGCTATGTAAAACTGAGAAGGTATTAGAGGAAATAACTTCTTTTAACTGAACATCACTGTGAAAATCATGAGTAGTGTAATAATTGAAATTTACTTGACATGGTAAGCTATTGTCATCAGTGTTAGGCGAGTTCTCGTTGATTTTAGAAAGAATTTCCAAGCAAGGCAGCTCTTTCAATTTTTGAAGAGATATCTTTTTTGAACACAGACAGGCGGAGTTAGAATTAAATGATAAATCAGTAAGTTGAGAGTCAGTTAAGCTACTGAATGGAAAAATATCACGGCGGCAGTATGTACACAGCCAAAGCTCATTTGTAATGGAAATATGATTAAATTCTTTGGTCGAAAGGCTTGTGCATTTAAAATGAAACCATTTCTGGCAGAAATCACATTCAATAGCTTTACCTCTCTTTATTGCCCGTTTACAAACGGGGCAAGAACAAATAGATGACGGCTCTTCGACGAGAGTAGACTACGTCTGTACTGTTACACTACCTCCGACTGCTCCGGCCTCCTCTGAACTAGTATCAAAGAACTCGTCTTGTGATTCAGCAAATAGCCTTTCACTGCGGCTTAGTTTCTTGAGATCTACGGAATCGGAAATTAGAATGGCTTCGCTGTCGGTGTTCTTTCGTAGGTAGATTCGCCCTGTGTTTGTCCAGCGATAAACTTGTACTTGAAATCTCGCTTAAAACCAAGGGTTTCTTTGAAAAGCTGCTTCTTAAGAGGACTCAGGCTTTCTGAGAGAAAAATCTTGTTATCCGAACCTCTAATCCCAAGATCATTGACAGTCTTGCTGAAGAGATGTTTCCTCGCCGCATAAAAGCGTTCTCTAATATCCCTCCTCGAGAACTTAACAATGATGGTTGGAGTAGGTGTATTCATCTTTCTAACTCCCGCTTTTAAGGGACGCCGGGTGTTCTGAAGGTTTGGAGCTTGTAAGCGATGGCTGGTTGAAATGTCTCCAGGAGCAACATGGACATTTAGTAGATCGCCGATTGCCATTACAATCGCGTTAGTGTTTTCTTCAGGGCTGACCGGGACACCCTTAATTTCTAGGCAGTCTCTACGAGAGTATTGCTCGAGGTCATCGAGGGCCTTGTTCGTTGCTTTTAAATCTCCCGCCATCTTGATTACTTCGGCTCTGAGCAACCTGTTGTCCGCCATCATCTCTTTCTTCTCCGACTCTAGGACAGTAACCCTTTCCTTGAGCTCTTCGCATTCCTTATTCAAGTACGATAACGAGGCCAGAGCTTCAGTGATATTACCTGTGAGCTCTTTTAGACGATCGTTGACCGGTAGGAGTTTTTTGTCGAGTAGTTGCTCAATAGCTTGCAGATCAGCCATGTTGAATTAAATCGTAGAGAGTAATCGAGTATTCTGCATCAGCTCAAATGGCTCAAAAACACACAACACATAAATACTAGATACTAGAGATTCTAAAACTGAAAGCAGGTAAGATTAGCGATCAGTTAGAACACTGGAAACTTTCAACATTTTCCAATTCTCTCGGAGCGGCAAAACGAGCGTCCATACTCGCCGCCGTCACGCGTTGAGCTGACGGCGGCGAGTATGGACCAGTTATCAAGACGATGGATTTGGATTGCGATTTGAGCTATTTTCTTGTCAGAGAAGTGGCCAGCAAGCGTGCGAGAGCCCCCTAAGAACATAGCTTTTTGTTCTGTAGTTAAGCATAGCAAATACCTAAAAGTTTCTCCACGAACATTTTGCATTTTGATGTTCCCATAACGTACTGTATTTTTAAAGTGCCACTATTATCAAGTTTGAAAATTATTTACTTTATGCCTGATTTGAAAGAGCTGAGGCTCAGAAGAAATATGCTTCTTTCCGTTTTCAAAAATCTTTTTTGGTTCCGAAGATATTAGAGTTTGAAATTTGGCCGCCATTGCTCCAAAGTGTGACTTGATGACGTCACACTCTCAACAAACAAAGTATTGAATTATTTGATGGCCTATATTTTTGTTGGATTTGAATCAAATGCTATCAAATTTGCCACGATTATTGAACTCACTCTTCCTGATAATTTTGTCTACCTTAATTGGTTGCCATGGCAACAGCATTTGTTCCAGACCACCCCTATCCAAAATTCTAGATGAGGCTATATCTTTTGAAGAAATCAATTGTAACCTACATTGCCTTGTCCACTTATCTTATTTAGCAGTAGCTTACTTTTAGTAACAAGCAAATTGGTTAATTTTAAAATCTGTGCGGGAAAAATTGGCAAATCCGAAAATCGTCTGGGGAGCCTGGGAACCAGGGGGTTGCCACGGCAACCCTGATCGATAAATCACATCACTCTGTTCAAGTCAAGTATTCATCCTGTCAAGTTTGAGCACTCTTACTTCAAAAGGTATAGAGATATACCTCTTTTAGTATTTAGGCATTGATCAAGTTGAGAGTGTGACGTCATCACCCATGCTAATTTGCATATCGTTCTTACCTTAATAACTTTTGAACGAAAAGAGCTATCAAAAAACGGAAAACGGCATTGTTCTAGTTTTGCAAAGCCGCCTAACATATAGAGAATTGGCAAAGATTGGAGACTCTAATTTTTGATAATAGTGGCACTTTAAGGGAAAAACTTCCACCTTTCGCATCAGTTTATTGTCTGATTCACTCAACTCTTGGCTGTCTCGAGGCATTTGAAGAACATTTGAGTCTCAAATTGCTAAAACAAACTTCGAATTTTGCCAGCCTCGAACATCAGCGCTCTTGCAATTCTCATAAGAAAGCTCCGGGAAGAAACAGATTGTCAATTCAAAAGTATGTTTTACCAAATGTTCCGCTGTAATTCGACTTCTGAGTTCAATCTCCGATGTTCGATCCAAACTTTACGGATTTACGAATTCTGATAACGAGACCGAGATTTTATGTACGCTTTCCTGTTTCTCCCTTTTTCTTGGGCCATAGGAGTCTAGGAATCCATTACAAAAGCTTGCGATAGAATATTTTCATTTCTTACCTGACTTCGGGAACGAAACCTGTCAGCAACTCCAGTATGGCCAGTTTCAACTGCTATCGTCTCAAAACAAACACTTGGAAATTAATTAGAACAATGCATGCACTCAAAACAAACCGCTTTGTCTGTAGATCTTTTCACTCACAAGGCTTTGATTGACACTACTATTGTAAAAAGCCTTGGATGAAGTATGGCTCTGAACAATGCTCTGTAATGATGTTGATATGTCCATGACAAGCTAGCACAAAAACTTTCAAAAGACTTTCTTCGTGGCATTGATCATGTTCTAAAAAAGTTAGAGAATGGACGCTCGTGTCCTATGGGAAATAGACCACTAATGAACAAAAATCGCGCTAACGCGCTCGCAGATTTTTGTTCATTAGTGGTCTATATCCCATAGAACACTCGCGTCCATTCTCTAACCCTTACTTGTTTGTGTTTGCGTGAAATATCGTAACGAGCATTACTGTACGATGCGAGCAACTTACTTGTTTTGTAATGCTCTCTTCACTTTTACCCTTGACACCCGTCCTTCCCACTATCACAGAATACACGGAGAATCAAAAGATACTTGAATTATACTTTTCGCTCGTTGAGGAAGTCAGAGCAATTTCATGGCTATCGGTTTCATTCCATTGCATGCCATGCCTTACATTTGACTTGCAGATTGAGAGAAAGGTTCTCTATTAAGTCGATTGTCTAGAAAGGCGATTTGTATTGTTCACTTTCCATGGAGTTATTATGAGCTCCATCATATTTCTAAAGCGGCGTGAAAACAAGGCCTCCTACCACGACCAAGCCTGGTGACTGCTGATAATCATCTTGCATAGAGCAGAAATACTGGTGACGTCGATTACAAGATTGCAAGGTTCTCACGACAATCATCATCTGAAATCAGATTTTCTTATAATAATGCGAGAATACATAATGTGTCGAGCATACAAGGAATAGATAGATAGATATTAACTTTATTAAAATGTCATAAACATGCTCAACAAAAAAGCTGTACATTTTTGTTCGTCGTAAGGACAAATTATCGTAAGCACACAATAGCGGTATTCACACTAGAGGACTGAAAACTCGTCATGACGGTTTTCGGTCTGATATGAATTCAGAAGATTTCTCTAATCAAAAATCCGTCTCGTCCTGGTTTCACACTAGACGAGTTTTCCGTCTAGTGTGAATACGGCTATTGACATATCGGTTCAAAATCTCCATGCCAAACTATGGGAAATCTATTCCAGCCAACCCGAAGAGTCCTACAAACGTTTAAAAAATCTCCTTAAAAATCAGCAATGAAAAACTGCTGCCTTTTTTCTTTTTCTTCTGCCAAATCAAAACAATATGTTTGCCGTTAGCCTTTAGCTTTTTCAAATCTTTCTTTTATAGATACGTATATATTGATTAGTGGCGGTGACTTGCTCTCGAAAGCTCACGCTCCTCTAAACACCGCACACTTCTCTAAGACCACGTCCACACGAGAGCGTCATTATTTTTACGGATACGGCTATCGTTCACACACATACGATGAAAACGATGAATGGAAACGCAACTTTTTGAAAACGCTATCCAGAGTGGATTTTTTTGAAAACGATACCGTAGCGTAATTCATATCAAGAAAGTGCTGTCGTTTTTCACGAATCCGCGCGCGAGCGGCCTGTGGTACTTTTTTAAATATCGATCCAGGCCCTTTGGCCTAGGAAAAAATGGCGACCAAGAGAACGATGCAAATCACTGAATCATTGTCTTTTTTGCTGAATGCATTTGGAAGGACTGGGTCGAGTCGCACGCGGACTAGCTGTGGGGTTTCTAGCTTGGTTACCAAGCCACAATCAATGGCGGACAGATCGAGAACTCGAGTCTCCTGCAGTTTTTCATTGAAAATTTCACCATTTTCTTGCTACTTTTGCCGAAATTCTTATCAAAAGAGGATCTTCTGTCACTTCATTATGGGATTTCAAATTGCGTTTTCGAGGCAAATCCAAGGTTGCGTTTTCGTTTTTCGTATAGACGGCGTCTAAATGTCTAACCCGACGATATGCATTATAGGTCACCTACCTCCTTATTTCCCTTGTCCCTCTATTTTGCAATTATATAAGAAAGAAGTGTGAATAAAATGAACTTGAACTTGAATTTTGTCAGTCCGAGAAATGTTCCTACAACAGATGCAGCCACAGTTCCCTGCCAAAACGTACTGCGTTTTGGCTGGCTTCATCCAGGGAAGTGGTTCATCAAACCTTTAAGACGGGTGTGTATGAACTTTTTCTAAGTTTCGTTTACAATCGATGATGAAAATTTTGTTTTTTTAAAAGCCCAGGTAGTCCTTATTAGTTCAGTAAACCTCTCTGCAAAGCCTGCGTGAAATCACCCAGAGCTGTTCATGTCGTAGGTTGGCGTAGAGTTCGCGATAGGAATTATGAAAATTTAATTGCAGTAAATATCATTAGTCAAATCACACTAGTGGTCTATTATCAATGGTGCGTTCTGATTGGTTGAGCTACTAGTAGGCTATAAAATATAGCCTACTAGTAGCGAAAAGTGTCGGATTTGAAAGCCAGAAAATGGCTAATGAACAGAACAAAAACATTTTTTTGACAATACAAATTGACCTACTAGTGTGATTTGACTAAAACAATTATTCCTCTCGCCCTCATGGCCTCTGAGTCAATAGCCCATGAGGCCGAAGGCCTCATGGGCTATTGACTCAGAGCCCATCGTTTTATATGGATCAGATATGAAATGACTACTGACACACGGAGCTCAGTCGCTCAGTGATGTAATGCCTCGGATGGAGCTATAAATAGTAAAAATAAATTAGACCTATAAAAAAACAAATGGCTATATATTTCAAGCTTTCATTCATGGGAACTCCAATATCTCTCTTCTGCACGACATGTATCCTGTGATATCCGTCACTGAGCGAAATTTGATGCCTTGAGTTCGTAAAAACCGTGCAAAAGTCTTTTCTGGGATGCTTTTGTGCTATCGATGTACTGAATAATAAAATCGTTATCCCGATTTTGCAGAAGATCGTCTGATTTTACCCAACTGGGACTGCGTCCCTTCAGACGATTTTCTGCGCAATCTCGCATGATAATGGTTAAAGATGTAATTAAATATTTAACAATTATTCGCCGAAGGCGAAGTGAATAGTGGCGAATAGTCCCCGAGACCGGAGGTCGAGGGGACTATTCGCCACTATTCACGGAGCCTGAGGAGAATAATTGTTTTAGTATATACTACACGGGAACACTCCAAAAAATATCCGAACGACACTTAATGTGGCATTTGCCAGCATTTTCTAGCCTCTTTCTGTATGCGTGACGTTTGTCACGCACATGACATTACGTCAGATTTCACTACAAGCATTCGGCTACTGAACACATGGTGGAAACTTACTGCTGTTTTAGAGAAGCAAAAACGCTAGAAAACACTTGTTTTAAAACCTTAATATCGACTACGATAAAAGATTTAAGTTTTTAAAAGGTTGCAAGGATGGATTCGAGGGATAAATTCGCATTTTGTGACTTGAATTATGGATTGTGAACTGCAGAGTTGCCTCACTGAAAACACTTTGATTTGGTCGCCATTTCACCACCGAAGGATGACTATATTTTTCAACCCGCTGGCAGAGAAATTCAAGATTCGCTTGGAATATTCAAACAGAAATTTGGGAAATTAACCTATTCAAACTCTGGGACAATGAGGAAGACCTTGTTCATAAAAAAGAGGCCACTTTAAATAGACGTTTGATGTCGGATGGCTCGTGATCAAGCAAATCAACATGGCGACGTGTAACTGAAATTCTCTCTTAAACTGCACTCAATGGCTGGCTTCTACGATTTACTGTGCCTTTCAACCTACCGGGTAAATGTTCAAAGTAGATTAAGAGTTTCTTGTTATATGTTTTCGACAAAATTGCCTTTAATCAATATGTTGTTGTGAATCTAATTCGCCTCTCAAACTGTCTGAAATCTCAAAAGTGCCGTGAACGAATCATCAAATTTTCGAAGTTCAAGAAATAAATGCTCTCTCTTATTCGCCTGAAAGACTAAAGAGACAACATAAGTTAATCGAGAAAGATTTTTGTTGCGTTTCGAATCAGATAGTTCCTTTAGAAAGTAAAAATATCCGAACCAACGTGCACTCGGGCTCGTCAATCTCGGGATAATGCTTTCTATCTCGGGATATTGTGGCAATATTCCGAGATAGCGAACCAATCAAAACGCGCGATCTATGGAGGTTCCCGTGTAGTATATACTAACAAAATATATGTATAGATAGTCCGGCGGATTAGAGCAAATTTTCGAGGAAATTTCACATTTTAGGCTAAAGCTCCAATTTTTTGCCAGGTGATAGTTTTCAATGTATTTTTAAATCGTAGATATGGAGGCACGTTAGAATTCTTTCGTAGCGAAAGCTAGAGGTGAACAATTGTTTTGCTCAATAGCAGCCATTTTGAATGCTTTGTTATTCAGAGGTTTAGAACTTAGCTTTGCGAACTTTCAAGTTGTTCTCTAGACTGCACAGCCATAGCAGCTCAACATTTGCTAATTCTGAACTATGGATTGGTTTGACTGACTTCGGTTGAACGTCTCCTTAGAGTTTTTGGTGATTTATTAAATGTCAGGACCAGATTATTGGGAATGCTTAATAATTTATATTTAAAACAATGGCCTGACTGAGATTTGATGAAATGTTTCAAGAATGACCAACACATTCTAAAAAAAATATCAAGATAATTGGTACCTCATGTGTCGAATGTGTAAAAAGAAGCTTGTCTCTGAAATTTTCACATGATATTTTCTACCTAGTACTGTGTTATACTCTATAAACACGGACGATAGAAGATTTCATTAAGTGCGGCAGAGCTCATGAATAACAAAGGATTCAAAGATGGCTGCCAATGGCAAAACAATAGTTCACATTAAAACTGTTCTAGCTTTCGCTACGAATAAAATTTAGCGTGCCTCCATATCTTATCTTCAATAAACTACTAAAAACTATGGTATGGACATGCAAAGTTTGGTGTCTTTAGCCAAAAGTGCGCAATTTTTACGCTAATCTGCCGGACCAAGACCAGAAAATAGTCCACCACGTTGTGGCGAAAAAGTTTTAAACTTTTCCCCTTGAAAGGGAAAGGAGACTTATCTTCAAATCGAATTATCGAGCTTGGCAAATATTTATCGCGGGCTTCCTGTGTCAAATGTTCATAGTACAAACACATCGGAAATTAAAAGTATGTGAGCATGTTTAAAGAGCCTCTGTCAGCCACTCCTTTGTTATTGTTTTCTGTCGATATTAGACAACGAATTACGTGTAGAAATCTTGAAATAGTCTTCTAAAACAAAGTTTTATTATTCATTTATCGAATTCAATCGCAAATATTGCACTACATTCTCTAAATCAACCGATGGAAATGGATGCTTTCTCTGTCTCGGTATGTTGCTAGGCTGACAAAATGGAGGATGACAGAGGCTCTTTAAGGGAACCTAGCTAGCCAGGGGCGTAGCTAGGTATTTTTCCCCTTTAAGCCCGCTATCAACATTTTTTTGACATATGGTATCCAAACATTTACCCCCCAATAAAAAGTAAGTTGATGTGGACCCAATTCAATGCAACCGGACCTCAGTCCTTTAAAAAAAATCGGCAAAAATTTGTTAAGCTCGGGCTTAACGGCTAAAGGCAGCTACGCGCCTACTAGCCACCTTTTTGTTAAACATACTAGACTTGACACCCCACAAAGAATCTGTTGGGAGCTCAACTCCATCAATGAGCCCCCTATTCAAAAGACTTTCTCTCAGAAAAGGTCCTCTATTTCAATGCATAATTCACACACTTGAGAAAAAGCCAGCTACAGTGCAGATAATATTTAATTAACAGACAACTTTGGAACAGGTTGGATCCTTATCCTTGCCAGGCCTTAGTACCGATAGAGCAATCAATGATATTCAATACACGGGTATTTTCAAAATTGGCGAAAATGTATAAGCCAGTGCTTTTTTTAACGCGGTTTTTGTGTGAGAAAAAAATATAAGGATATGCCCAGACGGCTTAGTATTAGCCAGCAGGGCATAGTGACTGGGAGAAATTAATTCATTAACAAACTTCGGCATGTCTTGGCGTGAATTGAGTTACAATTGGTAGTGACCCGGCCCGTGCGCGCTGGGAGCTGGGACGACCATACGTTCTCGCCAAATTGATATTCGTACCTTCGAACAAAAAACAGTTCAAGGTTCCTTGACGAAAACTATTTGAAGGTCTCGTCATTTCGCATGAGTTTTTACTTTCTGGAAAATTGCTTCCAAAAACGCTTGTTGGGGAACAAGAAAACATTCGTGACTTTGTAAGTCCTTGTGCTGCAAGCGGTCTTTGTTCAGACCTTTTCTCTATTCGAAGACCAATTCTAAAGCATAGCGGGACACATGCTACGTGGACCGCGTAGTTATGCTGTTTACTACGTAACAGTTATTATATAGTGATTCCCCTTTCAATAAAATCACTTTTGTAAAGAAAGAAAAGGGAAAGTTAATATAATACTGATCAATAATGCATTACCGCAGCGAAGAAAACAAACTTATGTAAGAAATAAGGACTTGGACTGAGCCACTGAGTAATCTGCCGGGTAACAGCATCGTTTAAGTCTAAAGATCTAAAATCAGCACAAGTAAGTGAACGACTTCAACCTCTCTGTTCGTTTTGCTACATACACACCCTTCAACGAAACATGTCAGACTTTAGAGAAACAAAACAAAGAACAAACAAACAAACAAACAGCCAAATTTTATCTGTTAATTTTTGCGCACTTCGTTGCACATGTCCAATATGGTTTATTAGCGTTTACCTTCGATAACTTTCTCGATAAAGTATATCTCCTATTTTAAGACGCCCTTTTCTCGTAATGTATCAAGTCACGAAGAATGATCTGGAATGCGAAAGGGGGTGATTGACCGCGTTCTTTTTGACTTTATTGCCAGTGCCTGTCTTATGCCGACTTTCTGTCGTTTCCGACGATATGAGCTGGTCATACCTGCTGAGGTGGTGAGAGATTTCATAAAGACTAGATGAAGCCAGAGTTGAATAACGAGGAGTATTACCTATTTTAAAGATGCCAAGAGTTCTTCCGACATTCAAAGCCTTTCTTGTCATCTCTGCCTTACAGATTGTGTGGTAAGAGTATAAAAAAAAACAATAATAAGTGACATTAAAGAAAATCATCTTTTTTTATCTGTTTTATTTTTCGCTGCAATTATTTTTCAGGGCACAATAGTGTGTAGCATTCCCCAAGTCAATATATTTTGTTGTAATTAATCACACACAGGAATTGTTGTTCCACTTCTTAAAATAATTCACATCTCGGTTTTTTTTTTTCACTTCTGCCTATGGCAACTTTCGGCGGATGTCTTGAACAGCCAACTTAAAATCGTTTTTTAATAGCAACACATAAACAAGTGTCAAAATTGTTAAAAACTCAGACGTTTCGGCATCTTCATGAAGAATTATTAATGAGTACAAAGTGAGTACTGCTTAAACAAAAGAGTTCAAAGTCGTTCTAATTTGTATAGACAAAGTTACAACATAATAATATGACGATGATGTGAAGTTTATTTCCACCTCTCTTGTAGTCACAACACTGAATTAACAAGGGATATATACAAAAACGATAACAACTATTAATAATACTCACATACTAATAAGAAAATAACTTCGTGAATATTTCCCATACGCTATATACACTGCGTCTATAGCAAGATATGAGGCATCACATTGAAGCTCAACACTTCGGCTTTATCGCACAGCAGTTTTACAAATTCAGACAATGAAAGAATTCTTTAAAGAGCCCGTGTCAGCCACTCCTTTGTTATTGTTTGCGTTGGATATTAGAAGACGAATTACGTGTAGAAATCTCTAATTCAACATCTTAAAACAAAGTTTCATGTTTGATTTACCAAATTCAATCGAGAACATTGCTCTATATTGTCTAAATCAGCCGATGGAAATGGATGCTTTCTCCGACTTGGTATGTTGCTATGCTGTCAAAATGGCGGCTGACACAGGCTCTTTAATAGCGGCCTTCTTGTCAGCGTATTGAATCACTGTTGGAAATCTCCACAACCGAATACGTCGACCGTCCGTGTTTCTTCACTCCTATAGATGTCGCCTGAAAAACTGTGTCACTCGGGTTTTTTGAAATCCCATTTCTTATTCACGTTATGATGCATTTTGCGAACCTGCGCACACAACTCTAGTTGTTTAAAAGGCAGTAATCGCTATATACATAAACCGTCTCTTTTATGTATTTTCGAAAGGCGAGCGAGGAGTTATTTAAACCTGATCAAAAGCTCATAATGTATTTACATCATGAGCTTTTGACCTGATTCATCATTAATTTTGGGAAGGGAATGGAGCCGCATTCAAAGACTATAATTTGTCATGTCAGTAGGTATTCCTGCTTTGAACATAAAACTAATTATGTGTTCTAAGATTTAAAACAAGGTCGGCGTCGATCATTGCCTTAAAGAAAGTTTAATTATTTCTTAGCTTGTTAGTATATATTTCAATACCATTTTTCTAAGACTGCGAAAAAAAAGTGATGCTTGGCAACGGCGTAAATTTTATTCGAGAAGTACGCTCAAAGGTATACAGTGACCTTAAGTACCAACCAAGGCCATCCAAGCACATTTTTTACAAATCAGCCAATCACATTTGAAGAACTATTTAAAAAACGCGAGAGCGTGTTTTATATGGATCTCCAAACACCGAGGTGGGTTAAAAACGAGGCAAAAGTTTTTGATATAGCTGTTGTTGATATAGCTTTATGGGGGGTCCCCATAAAAATAGACGGGGGTGCTCGTCGGGAAAATTGATTTTAACCCTATGTGGTCAACAGTAAATTTTACCCCTAAGAGATAGCAAATTGGATGCGGAAATCGAAAATCCTAATGAAATGTTATTTCGGTCCTTGAAATTACCATCAAGTGGAAACAATTTATTCTGTTGTCGCTGAATTTCTAGGTCACCTTTGGTGTGAGACTCCCTAAGGGATAGCAGATTCGTCGCACACCTCTAAGAGATAGCAGTTGAGTGAATTTTATACCCTAAGGGATAGGAGAGGGCCTACCAGGGGTAAATTCCGACAAGCGACACGGCCTTGAACTACGTTGAAAACGCAACACGGCGGCCTTTCCGAAAACAGCGACGAACGACGAGCCATTCTATCAAATGCTAACAGCGACTCTAGCAAAAGCCGGTCTGTTTTGAAACGTAGACTAGCGACACGGTGCCCCCCCCCCCCCTGGTAGGGCCTCATAGGACGAGCACCCCCGTCTACTATGTTTATGGGGAGTTCCCCCCCCCCCCCCCCCCCCCCACCCGAGGTTCAAACGGCAGTGGGTGAACAATAGATGCAGCATATTTTCCCATATTCGTTGAAAACGCACGATTATTTACTTAATCGCCGATTAAGTAATGGTTCTCCCCATAAAAGCATCAGACAACAACGTTCTATGACTTTACGGTGAAATAGGTACGCGTGATGTCGAGAGACACGAAAACGTTGTAAAAATACTGTGCTCTAGTGCTTGGTTCAGTTGATGGATGGCATTGGTCGGTATTTGTCGCACTATTATCAAAGTGTATGTTTTTGATGCTCCAACTATGAAACCTTTGTTCTTGTGACAGGGTTCGATGTGAGCACAACATAACAAGCCTGTCATTTTCTGGGTATGATAGCTCTCTGCGTCCAGCAATCAAAGGTAAATAAAACAAGGGAGTTGTCAGGGCATGGAGACGGAAATTCATAAATTAGGCGATTATAGGGGGGGGGGGGGCTACTCTCATGTATTGACAATACGGGGATGGTCCGCTGAATAGGGTAGGGTTTTTGAGCTTCTGGTCATAAGCGGGATATCCGGTTTTTCAAAATTTCGAGTTTCATGTCATGGCAAGGGCATTCATTTTCCGATATTTCGTGCTTTTTGTCATAAGCAGGGTACGAGAATTGGCGGTCATTCTGGGTTATATTTTGCGAGCTCGAGCAGAACAACCCTACCCAACTTTGGTTCGAGTACCAGTACTACCAATATATATACCTTTAAAAAAAATTGCTTTTGGAAACGGACTTTTGGCCATCGAACGCCATTTTGCGTGCCATTTTGCGTCCACTCATTAGCCGTATTCACACTAGAGACGGAAAACTCGTCTGAGACGAGTTTCTCGTCAGAAAAAGTTCCTGCTTTATGTCGATTCTGCTCAGAAACACTTGCTTGTTATCTGTCTAAACTTTCTCCTTCAAAAACATTGTTTTCACGTGGTCACAGTAGAACAGGGAACCAAATTCAAGGCAAGAAACTCGTCTCAGACGGGAAAACTCGTCTCTAGTGTGAATACAGCTATTAAGAGCAAATAAACCCTTTTGTATTCCGTGCGTCGATAGCGTCGATGACCGGGAGAGGACAAAACATGGAGTACTACTCCATGGAGTACCCTTTTGGAGTACCTAAAATGGAGTACCCCTAAAAAGTGTCCATGATCATTTCCATGTACGTACCTTTATTAATTTCAAGCGTGAATGCTCATCGATGTTCAAGTATTACAGTTCAGCGATTTTTGGCCGCCATCTTGAAATTTAGATGTTGGTACTTCAAGTACGGATCCTGAACTGAAGTGTATCATATTATGCACCAGTCAAAGTAAACTCCGCACCATCACCAGCTATCCGCACCATCACCAGCTATCCACACCATCACCAGCTATCCACACTATCATCACCTATCCACACCATCACAAGCTATCCATTTTATCACCAGCTATCCACACCAACAGCTATCCATGCTATCACCAGCTATCATCACCTATCCACACTATCAACAGCTATCCAAGCCATAGTCACCTATCAACATGCACTATCATCACTATCATGGATAGGTGACGATTGTGGGGTAGCTTGTGATGGTGTGAATAGTTGGTGATTGTGTGGATAGGTGATGATGGTATGGATAGGGCGCACTTAATTTGGAAACGGGCGCACTTAATTTGGAGCCTCGCTCTGTTGTGCGACCCTCACCAAAGTTTTGTTATCATTTGTTTATATTTTTTTCGTGCTATTGTTTATTTTTGTAAATTATATTTGTGAATTGGTGAAAGCTATTAAATAAATAAAATAAAATAAATAAATAGATAGGTGATGACAGTATGGATAGGTGATGATGGTGTGGATAGGTGATGATAGTATGGATAGCAGATGATGGTGTGGATAGGTGATGATAGTGTGGATAGCTGGTGATGGTGTGGAAAGGTGATGATGATAGTGTGGATTGGTGACAATGGTGTGGATGATGGTGTGGATGATGGTGTGGATAGCCGTTGATGGTGTGGATAGCTGTTGTCTAACACTTAAAGAGCCCGTGTCAGCCACTCCTATGTTATTGTTTTCGGTCGATGTTAGAAGACGAATTACGTGTAGAAATCTCTTAATAAACATCTAAAATAAAGTTTCAGATTTGATTTACCAAATTCAATCAAGAACTCTGCTCTATATTGTCTAAATCAGCCGATGGAAATGGATGCTTTCTCCGATTTGGTATGTTGCTATGCTGTCACAGGCGGCTGACACAGGCTCTTTAAAAGGTTTTTCTATCAACCTGGAGGATTATTTTGATTATTAGGGGCAAATGAGCTGTGTTTTACGGTTACCATTTTTACTTATTTTAGCGTGCGAGAACCCCTTTTAATGATGATGTATATGATGATGGTGTGGATAGGTGTGAAGATGTATGTAGATGTTGTACTAACCGATACTAACATGATACACTAACATGATGCATACTTGAAGTACCAACCGCTAAATTTCAAGATGGCGGCCAAAATCGCTGAACTTTAATGCCTGAACATCGATGAGCATTCACGCTTGAAGTAAACAAAGGTGCGTACATGAAAATGATCACGGACACTTTTCAGGGGTACTCCATTTTAGGTACTCCAAAGGGTACTCCATGGAGTACTACTCCATGTTTTGTCCTCTCCCTCGATGACCACATCCCAAAGCAACGTTTATTGAATTTATATAATTGATTTGACGAATTCAATAACAAATATTGCAGTAATATTCCCTGGATTTTCTTAAACAGGCGGCCCAGTTGTCGTGGAGGTGAATCTTTACATCAGTTCTTTCGGGAACATCGACGAGACAAGCATGGTAAGACCTGTGGTATGACTAGTTTTACGGGAAAACTAGGTGGTCTGCGTCGGCGGAGACGTGAACATGAACAACAACAACCAAAGGTTGAGATTTATGTTAAACGCCGTGGAAAAATGGTGTTTTGCTGACGTTTCGAGCGTTAGCCCTTCGTCAGAGCTCCGAAGAAGGGTAACGCTCGAAACGTCAGCAAAACACCATGGTAAGACCTGTTTTAAACGTCAATTCTGTCGCGCTAAGCTGACTTGGTTTATTAGCCTGTAAAAACAAGTCATTTCGATACCAGTGATTTAATGAGGTTAACATAGACTGTCTGGTGAATGGAGAAGATCCCAGCCCTGATTTTAAGCGCTTAATTGCGGCGTTGGCACGGCAGATAATGCTGTTCCTAATGCAAATGAGCTCGAGACAATAGCTCTAACTAACTAAACAATGGGAAATTGGCATTTAGTGCGACAAGAATTAAGTTCGACGACTAAAACTGGCCCAAGATTCCTGTGAATACACACACACTTTGCCTCTGAAGTCATCCATCGTCATGAATGAATGAATGAATGATACCTCTCGCAGTGCACTGGATTTTGGGCATCGCTGTGTTGGCACATTGACACGAAAGATCACGCCCCTGTCAGTTACAAAAAACTAATAATCTAATTAATTACCTCGTATGATGATCGTACGATGTCGTTGTGCCACTTGATCCCACACGGTGGCCATCATTGCAATTTGATCAATGCAAGTGAAAACATATTCTAACTCTACGTTTTTATAATAATTTTAGGAGTACAAAACATTCGGTTATTTCCGGCAGTTCTGGACGGACAAGCGGCTGGCAGGTCGAGTTAACGAGAGCGTTGTGCTGAAAGGTGCTGAAATCGAGAAGGCGTGGCGCCCAGATCCTTTCTGTTATAACGCGCGCGAGTCAAGTTTGACCAATTCTGATTCTGACATCAACAGTATGTTGATAATTCAACCAACTGGCGATATTACCTACAGCAGAATGTAAGAAAAGAAAATGGTCATTTTCTATTTTTACGCACTCACAGAAGGCGAGTAACCAGCACCGAGTGTAGTTTTAAGCTAGCTGTGCAAGCTGCTCATGCCTGTTTGCCTTCCCCTTTAAGTCTATCCTCAGGTGAATATGAGAACAGAAACTAACAATTTCCCAAGAGGCGTCAGGCTAACATGCGTGACTGAAAGGCTTTGGATGTCCCTAGAGAGGCGCCAAGGAATTAGACCTTCGGTGATATTTGTGGAGATGCTACCAGGGCATTGCACTCGGGTTTTCTATAATAATAACTATTTGGACAAGCCAATGTCATGAATCATTTGAAACAATGCCTTTTGCAAACATACCTCGACGCCAATATTAATTATTGTCCATTATTTTATTTCATCCGGCACGAAGGACCATTATCACCGCGGAATGCGATATGGACCTACGCGAGTTTCCCATGGACGAACAGAACTGTCATCTCAAGTTAGGCAGCTGTAAGTATGATAAAATGTAGGATTTTTATGGAACCAAACTGACAAGGGGAATCACTATCATGTCATTTAGTTGACTAATCATCATCCCAATTACCAATACACGAGTAAATCAAAAAATCCAAGATGGCGCTCGCGACTACGAACTCCGGGGTTTCGCTGATAAAAACAGAAAGTTCCGTTTTCCGTACTTTTCGTCCCGTTTGATCGTTTGACGAGTCGACATGTTTTCAGGTCGTCTCAATGCACATTTCTCACGTCTTTGACTGCTTCCTCATTCAACTTTACAAGTTCCCATGCAGTTCGTTCCGCCGTTTTATGAGACCCCCTCCCTTTTCGGCACCAATTCATCATCATCATCATCACCAACCCATCTCTGGAGACTTGACTCTTTAAGGGTGCGTCTGCTGTTTTCAGTGAGGCGCTGGAATTTTGTCCTGTCCAACGTATTCTCCCTCAATTGCTGGACATCCATACGCTGGTCCAACCAAGGGAATGTTCGTCAAACAATAGTTGTTTCCTGCAGACGTGCGCTCAGCTATTTCATGACTGCATTGGTCTACTCTAAGTAATACGACAATTTAAACTTTCACTGCTGGTTGTAGTCACTCAGAATTCTAGCTCCATCATCCCTCTTTCCTTTGTACTGGACACAAAAAGTAGATCTCGAAAAAACACGGACTATGTCGATCTCGGGTAGTAAAGTAGGTGCTTATATCATAGCGCTTATCCTCAATGAGCTCTTAAGCGGTTTACATTTTTGGATAACTCATCCTATAGAAACCAGTTTTATAATAATGAGTGTGTTTTAGTATGGCGAGTTCTGTGACTTCCGAAGGCCTTAACGTCCCTCTGGTTCCGGTTATGCGAGAGACGGAACCTACGGTTTAACGTCCTTATTCGAGAAGACGCGAAGGTCTAGCCATTTAGAGCAATGGCAGCACCTTCTCCTCGATTAATTAGACAATATAATGAAAAGACGCGGAGTGTTGGTCCGGCCGGGGTTTTGAACTCCCAACCTCCAGCACAACAGCCCGGCGCTCTACCACTGCGCTAACCGGTCGGCGGTGCGCTAATCGGTTGGCGGTGCGCTAACCGGACACAAAAAGTAGATCTCGAAAAATCACGGACCACGTCGTCGATCTCGAGCAGCGGAACGAAATGGGAACTCAACTAGTCCACGAATGGGCAAGCAATCTTTCTCGAATCTTTCTTCATATCTGATTGGCTAGTCTTAGTATGTGTTCATCTTTTGGTATACCATGTGTATGCTGTTTTTTCTCTTGTAGATAGTCACAGCACCGCGCATATCACGTACACGTGGCAGAAACCACCAAACTCCCCGGTGATCATCAGAAGCAAAGATCTCGCTCAGTTTGCCCTCAAGACGTTCAGCTTCAAGGAGTATACAGAAATCTACAGTACTGGTAGGTATGCTATAAATTCAGCCGGCTAAGCCAATTGTAATGTAAACGAATTTGGTAGGAATCATAAGCTTGATTTTAAAATTAATCGTACAATCATTTAGCTTAGATAGGCGTCTGGCTCGGGGTGTACTCCCAAAATTATTAAGTAGGGGTGTGCCGCCCTGACCTTAAATCCCAGACCTAAAAATGTACAAAATCTCAGACCTACAAGCGGAAAATCAGTACCCTACCTGTCGCTTTAACAGCTCCACAAACGCGCTCGTTGCTGTAAACTAACCCTCTTCCAGACAGCATTAGATACAGCAATCACAGACGTTTCGGCAAAAAGATACCTATCCCATGCAGTCGACCGGGTAGCGTAAAAACCATACCCTAAAGGGCGGCACATATACCTACACCTAACTCCCCCAGGGCGCCTGGTTACTTAAACTGGTTACCTGTTTCCGTACCACAGGAAACTTTTCCATAATCGAAGTGGATTTCGTGTTCAAACGTCGCTTGGGGTATTTCCTCATTCAAGTGTACGCTCCTGATGTATTCGTCGTCATGATGAGCTGGATCGTGTTTTGGATGGACCAAGACGATATGGGAAACCGTATGGCGCTTGGCATCACTACCATACTAACCATCATGTTCTTACTTGGTGCCATTAACGCCGCGATGCCTCGTGTGAGCTACCCCAAGGCTCTAGACTGGTACCTAATGGTATCTTTTGGGTTCGTTTTTTTCACGCTTATTGAATGCATGGCAGTATTCGTACTCTCACGACGTCAGCCCAACAAAGTGGAGAATCTCGAGAAAGAAGTAAGCTTTTATGTGCACCACTATCTTGTCATTTCTAAGCATATAGGTCCACGCGTCTCATCTGAGTTGCTTGTCTGCAAGCCGTCGGCTTAGCAATATGAACATTTTTTGGGAACTGGAATTGTTTTACTGATTGTCTCAAACTAATTTTGAATTGAAAAAATCATGTGTGATTTTCGTTCATCGTAGACAAATACAAGCCACCAGAACGGGCGAGTTTCATCGGATGAAATCCGCTACCACGGGCAGAAGTCTCCAAATGGGCTGAAAACCAAGTCAGAGGCAAACATTAGAAAGGGGACGATGTCCTCCATGTCTATCCTATCTCTAGATGCATTGGAGAGCACACCTCAAGACCAAAGCAGCAGTAGGAACGGACTTAACCACTCCCTTTGGAGCAAGAACGTCGTGCCCCCAGCTTCAAGCGATGAGAACAATAAGACCTCCGCAAACGAGAAAGATAGTCACGTGGATAGAATCGCAAGGGCTGCTTTCCCTCTAGCTTTCATAGGCTTCAACGTGTTTTACTGGGTTATGTATTTGTAAATCTCGACAGTTTCGCTACATTTCCTTTAGCTTTCGTAGACTTCAATGTGTTTTTCTGGGTTATTTATTTTAAAACTCGACAATTCTTGTACTTGTAGTTGTCATTTTGTCTGCTTTTACGCTACGTACATGCAATATATATATATATATATATATTTTTATTAACTATTAATAAATAATTAATAAAATTAATAATCATTTGGCACAAACTGATTTCCTCGAGTCTGTAAGTTCCAGTCCATCATCAAGAAAACTGTGTCGTTTTTCTAGTGATTATGTGGGCTTCCTGTGGTTCTCGAGTCTCAGTTTCCAGGCTCTCGACCGTGAAAAAAGAATGGTGGAAAAGACGAATAACATCATTTCTCGAATGTCTGTTAGTTCTGGTGGATTTTGCAGCCAAGTCAATAGAAAGAGCAAAAAAAAAAAAACAACGTTTGGATTCCAAATATGGTATGTACATATGTGGAAGTGGAGAAAAGTGGGCACGTTTTACAAAGAAATTTCTTGACAAGGTTTTATATCAGTGATTGAATAGTAAGGTGGAGTCCAAAAGTGGGCCAGCGATTTTTTGTATATTGTATATACCGTTTCCGGGATACGTTGTCACTGGAAAAAGCAACAAAGCTTGGTGCGCTAGGGTGTATGGGTAAATATTAAATTGAATTTCCGTAAAATATTAGAAACAAACATGCTTAGAAATGTGCTAAAATTTAATGATTTCACATGTGGTTGCGATAACTGTCTGAATTCAGACCAAACAGTAACAGTTTAGCTGCCCCCATTATCCTTTGCGATTCAAGCTTATAGGCTTTTTGGGTGACAACGTTTCCCGGAAACGGTATATATTTAGGAGAGATTTAAATGCTTCTTGAAGTTAGAGTAACCGACAAAGTTCAGACAAGAAAACTCGTCATAAAATTGAAACAAAGACACGTTTTGGAAAATCGCTGGCACTGCATTTTTGGAGTCCACCTTGGTCCTTATCGAATTCTGACGGACGACCAGAACTTTGCCAAACGAGAAATTCAGTTTCATTTGATAAATATTTATTGATTTTAATAATAATTCATTACTTAATTAATAAATACATATTTTATTTCTTTTCTACTCTTCTAAAGCTTTAAATTGATATATAATACATGTATGCAGCTTAATTAAAAGTAAACGAAATGACAACTATTTTGCCAACTTGCCAACTGGCCAAAGGGCCCCTTGAACCTTTTCCTTTGATTTCACAATATTGAACTTGGAAACTGTCTTGTGTGCGAAGTTCGCTACATTGTCAAAAACCCAATCAATTTGCTTTTAATTACACAACGAGCTTTCAGAATCGTTTTAGGTTCATGACTGAACAATTTCGTTTCGGACAAACTCCGGTAGATCTGCCTTGCGGTTGCATTGCGCGCCAGATACTATACACTTAATGACTGCTTCCGAGGGAAACAGCGAGTTTTGTTTTCCAGAGAATCTCGATGTCGAGGGAAACATCGAGATTCGAGGGAAAACGAAACTCGCTGTTTCCCGAGGATGCAGTCATTAAGTGTTTTATTATATAGCAAAAAGACAATTCGGTGTAAAACATGTAAAAATAGTCCGCCGAAATTTCTCGCTCTAGCGATGTCGCCCGCGCCGTCAACAATTTTTTAATTGTAGCCCGCGCGGGCTACATTGAATTTGTAGCCCGCCACGTGACCATGATAGAACCAATCAGAGCGCGCGCTGTGATCGAATAAATACGAGCAATATAATAAACCTGGTTGTAGGCCGCAGTGCGTCCATGGGAGAAACTAAGAAGAACGTATTAACCCAGTGCAAAATATCTTACGAGCGATGCATTGTAGAATCATTTGGCATAAGCAGGGTGATGTCTATTTATCCTGAACACCAGTGTTCATGATTCTGTTTGGGTTTATGTATTTGGTCCCATGGGGCATTGCCGGCTACAACACACAGTTGTGGTGAAACCTTGTCTGAAATAGGTGTACGATACTATAAACATCGTGTTTATATTACCACATTTTGGGAATTCCATGAAAATGCTTTCTTCCACTAAAGACACACTTGAACTTCTATTTCGGGGGTGGAATCTCAGGAAGCTGATTAATGAAATGAATAAAGAATAATGGGCGAGTGCTACGAGCATATGCTAGCAAGAGTGGATTAACAAGAGTTAGAATTTTTCCCTACTGTATTTGTCCACATCACAGTCAGAAAAGTGTCTATGTTTAGATTTGAGTTTCGCGCGCGAAAGTATTCGAATGCTCAGGCTCGAATGCTCGTATACTCAATACACAACAAAATAGAGAATATCCTACCTTATCTTTGCGATTTTAACGGTTCTTCCATTGATCTGCGATTTAATTTTAGGCTGGATTCGTCATCTGTGGATGACGAATTGTCGCGAGCATCCTAGTTCTAAAAATAGACACTTTTCTGACTGTGATTCGGGCGTACATAGTAAATATGGAAACTCTTGGTAATCCACTCTTGATGCTAGTGAATAAATAATTATGTATCAGTCAATTCCAACGGTGACCATCCCCCCCGGGACACCGGGTGTGGAATTTTGAAAATTTTGCTGGCCCTGGGGTCGGGATTTGTTTTTCTCCAGGGGAGGGGTGTGGGGAATTTTGGTTCTCTTTCACAATCTTTTAGAGCGTTGAGTTTTGCGTAACTGCAACACCAGTTCACTTTCCTGACCAGTTATAACTATCAATTGGCAATTAGGATGTTCCAGTTACAGAAAATAACGTCACACAAAACTGGTCACCGCTGGAATTGACTGGTACATTATTGCATCGAAAAGGCGAAGAATAATAAATCATATTAAGTTTCTAAAATTGAAATAATGAATAACAGTCGTCCATTAAACATGAATAATGAATAACACCTAAAAATAAAGGAATAATTGAAGAAAAATGCCAAAGAATAAATATATCAGTGTTCAATTATTCAACTTCCACTCCTTATTCTTATAACTATAAGCCATACACCACACAGTCTAGATCAGTCGAACTTGAACTGAGAAAAACTAAGGCCTTTCCTTTTTCAAAGGATGCCGCTTCATTAGACTAATAGAAAAATGTCTATTGTTTTGGATTGGAACAGCGCGACTCTGGCACGACGTAAGAGCCGAGCCGGGAACCGAGTTAGGAATAGAGTAAGAATCTCGCTAGCGTCGTGCCATTCATATTGACCATTAATAATTTTTGCAAATGTATGGAATTGATGGCACTGCCACGTTTGTTACAACAAAATGTTGTAAAATAAGACCAGTGTTCTAGTAAACGACCCAGGGCTGGACAGGACCCTATATTATGTTTCAACTTAGTCTTGAAACAGAAAAAGGAACTTAATATTTATATAGGCATTCTTAAGGGCGGTTTACACTAGCGATTTTTGATGCAATTTTTGTCGCGCGTGTCGCGGCGATTTTTATCGCGCGCCCAAATCGCCAATGTAAACGCACTGCGAATTCGGTGCGATCTCGGCGATTTTTCTCGCGCGATGTCGCGGCGATTTGCTCGATATATGAAGCCGCGATGGTTTTCACCAGCGGTTTCTCGTACTGAGCCTGCGCACTTAGGTAATAGGTATTTTTCGAACTACAAATAGTAGTAATTCAGGTAAGCTTACCTAGCTGTGAATTTCTCCTCTTCCTCTTCATCATTCAAACTTCTCAAAATGCATTCCCCAAGGCTAGGTCCATCTTTTGGGCATTTTTATAATCCGCACTTCTCGTATTAAACAAACTTTCTTGTTTCCCTCATATAGTTCTATTAGTCTCTCTTCGTCTTTGTACGCCCAACTTTTCTTTAGGGGGCTTAACTTTCTTGGCCCTTTTTGCCTTTGTTTCGCTTTCGGCTTCCAAAAGTTTTATCTCGCTTTGAGTTTCATTCACGAATTGTTCGAAAATACCGCGCGTGAGCAAAACGCGCCGTAGTGAAACGTCAAGTTTTGTCAGAAAACGAACGTTTCATGAAATCAACGCGACATCGCGCGAGAAAAATCGCCGAGATCGCGCCTTATTCGCAGCGCGTTTACATTGGCGATTTCGGCGCGCGATAAAAATCGCTAGTGTAAACCACCCTTTACGTAGGCTTTAAAATTTATGATTCACATATTCTCGTTCTATCAATGAAATAAGGTCCCGGGAAAGGTGAAAATTTAGACTAATCCATAATATGACTTTTTCCCTGAAATGAATTTGAGAGTCCTAATGTATATTTCTAAAGCTTCAAATGACGCGTAAACTGTTTTCCTAGGCTTCAATAGGACATTTACACTATTGCGTCATTTGACTACGACTACCAGAATCCTTTTCAGTTTTCTTTTCTTATGCAGATAAACCGCTATTGGAAACAATAGGAGGTAATTGCGCGAACAAAAGGGACAACGCAAAGGTTTCTGGTAGTCGTAGTAAAATACGTCATAATGAAAATTTCCTATGATAAGCGTTCTTTCTTAGGGACCGGTCATTATTTATCACCTGGGGGAGGGGGTCAAAATGCAGTGATCCTCCCTCTATAATTACAATGATTAACGTGATCCCCCCTCAGAGCAGTTAAACGTTTTCGTGATCCCACCCCCTCCCCTATTTTACCTAGTAGGAGCTCTTGGTAGGAGACAATTTACAGATAGAGGGGATCGCATTTTTCTTCAAGCCTTAGAGAAAGTGTAGATGAACAATCTACACTTTTCGCGCCGAAATGACGAAATTATTATTATTGATTTGGGCGAAGCGCGGCCCAAATGACAAATTTCTATGCCTGTAACGTCAAACTCACGCTTATACTTCTTTCGAACATAGCGACTGCCCGCCAGGCCTATCACTGCAGGGCATTTTTGGTAGAGTTTTGTTTTTCCTCGCCAAGATACACTTGCTCTGTGAACGGTGCGAAGGTAGTGTCTTCGTTGCGCGAGTTGGGAAATACTTTATTAGATGTATTGAGTGAAGTGAAGTAGAAAAATGCAAATGATAGAGAAGTTGCTGGAATAACTACTTAGAAAATGTCTTGTGGTCCCCCCTTTCATGGCTTCAGGTTTTGAGAGATCCCCCCTTTCGCTCACACCAAAATAAAGTGATCCCCCCCCCCCCCCAAAAAAATGTCATCAAATTTGACCTTCAAGAAGAGGACGAGAGGAAGATCTACCTTCTCAGATAACGTCTAGCTTTAAATGAGAGGGCTTCAGTTTTTGAGAGATCCCCCCTTTTTAACTCGCCCCAAAATATAAAAGTGAAAGTGATCCCCCCCCAAAAAAAAAAAAAATCCTCTGAAGTGAGTTTCGTCTTCGACTTCTTTGGGCAGGCAAAATCTACATACTCGTTTGTTCGGCTTTCTTGTATGGCTTTTCGTAACGAAAGTTTTCTATCTCAAGGTCATGGTTGCATTAAAAAAAAACACCCATGCCTTAATATACCTGAGCTACTGTACATGTAAAAATGTCATCAAATTTGACCTTCAAGAAGAGGACGAGAGGAAGATCTACCTTCTCAGATAGCGTCTAGCTTTAAATGAGAGACATAAGCGAGAGGGTGCTGAACTTCATCTTTATAGATCAGCAGATCAGTCTGTGGATTCAAATTCCGCTCAGGACAAGCACGTTCTCATTATTTTTTTCTGGTTTTACAGAAATTTGTTGTATTTTTCGAAATAAAGCCTCCTTACTGTTGCGCGCGGATGCCGGCTGAGTAGCGGAGGCAATTATATTTTTATAATATACACTGGCAAAATTCCTGAATGCTAATTGGCTAAGTCAGAGCGGGGGCATTTTTTCTTAATTGAAGGCAAAATTTCTTTTTTTTCAAATCTGGAACTTGATGTGACTGTGTGAGGCCATTGCGTTTCTTTACAGCCATTCTCAGTTACCCACGGCCGCCGGGAAAAAAGTTTGCAAGCCATGGAAAGTTTGACAAAAACGAGTTTTCGTTGGAAGCTTTTTTCCCGGCGGCCAAGTTCTGATGGATGAACGAATATTTTGATTTGACAGCGTTTACTTCGATTTTGGCTTTTGAATTTTGCCTTTTTATATAATCATAAACATGCAATCACATTTGTCGTAAAATTTGGGATATTCTTTAGGTAAATCCATTACCCGACGAGGGAATTCCACACTAAATCTCACGCGAAAAATCGATATCGCCCACCAATTTCAGGAAAATGCAATTAAATCTTGGTAGCGAAGCGTCTTCGTTGACGAAAAGACGTTTCATTCAGTGTTTGACAGAATTTAAAACTTCAGAAAGTAATTGTTCTCGCTTGATAAATTGTACATTTGTCGTGTTGAAATTTAATTTCGCGGGTGTCCTGTGTTTTCATTGAATTCTACTTTTGCAGCCATGTAATTCCACAAAAAAACTCTCTCGATTTCAGCCAATCAGCACGCGAGATAGAGTCATAGCATAGGACTTCACGAGTGTTTTCAAATTTTTTTCCCAAATTGCTTCAGCCGAAAATGAAATGATGAATTAAACTAAGGCCCAAGACATACGTCGAATTAAGGTCACGTCGATTACATTTTTTCAAAAGATACCGACTCATCACTTTCAAATAACAAATTATCTATTGTTTTATTCGACGCCACTTTAATTCGACGTATGCCCTAGGCCTTAGTCATGATATGCCTCAAAAGGAGTCACAAAGTGCAAAGTTTATATCAACCAAGGAGGTTTTATGTGAGATATCAACACATTCTTCAAACTGGACTCCCCTAGCTAGTCTATTTTTTAACACTTTTCCGCTCGGTATGCGCAAAAACTCCTCTTTCCTTTTGGTTGCTGTGCCGATAAGCCGGCAAAATATAGCGCGTTTTGATTGGCTGCATCCCTATGCAGAAGCTACATCGAATAATGACGTCACGAACCGTGAATTAATGTCATAGTTGCTCTTGCATAAAACAGATACAATTCGTTTTTTTGATCAACAGTAACATCACACTTCGCCTCGCGGTATTAAGAGAACTTTAATATCGTGTTCGTACCGCGCTGTGGAATCATGTGCCCATATGGAAAAGTAGAGAAGCAGGGAATATGGAGCCTATATTGTAAATAGCTCGTGGCTGTATTTTCCCACAGCCGTCCGTCTTACCGTCAACAAACTGATGGTAAGATCACTAGAGGACAGAGTGGCTGCCTGGGCGATAGGGGTGTTTGCTTTGGTGTTCATGGCCCAACTTGTAGACGGAGAAATCACAGTTTTGCGTAGGTTATATTTAAGCGATGTTATCCACAGGGACTATTTTAATATTCCGTCGTCGAAGTGTTCAACTATTCAAAGGCAGAACCGGTGTGGATATTATGGAGGATTTGAGCGTAGTGTTGTCAACAAATGTAGATGCATGTGTCCTCCTAGCAGAGGAACGATTGCACCGCACATGGGAACATGGAAATGCACGAACAACAGAGAAATGCGCCGATTCGTAGGTAGGTAAGATCAAACTTTCTTGTGTTCCGAATTATCACTCATCTGGAAACAAGCTACATGCATTTAAGCGAGCTACAAGCTTGTTTAATTTTTAAGGACGACCAAGCAAGGCTAATTTTGTAGATGCGTACCGATCAAGGACTGCCTGCTGAGATTGCGGGTAACAAAGCAATTCTACTGATAATATCAAGCACAAAATAGAGCATTTTCGGAGTTGAACCTTGCCAAACCGCTTGACTGTGCAAGAACGCGAACAACGTGACCTAAAGAGAGCTGTCATTCTCATTCAATTTTTTTAGATGCTAATTGAATACGCGTGTAACGAATAATAATGATAATAACAATAATAATAAAAATAATTAGAAATAAGGAATATTTGAAACAAATAATAATAACAAACTGTCTTTTAAGTATCTATAAGACACTTGACTAAGACAGTTTGTTTAATAATTTTAGTTGTAAATATTGCACTTAAAGGGCTCTCGCACGCTTGCTGGCCACTTCTCTGACAAGAAAATAGCTCAAGTCGCAATCCAATTACATCCTCTTGATAACAGGTCAAAACAACCTAGAGTTGCATTTGCCTAACACTTGGAAGGTTTTTCTATTAATCTGGGGGAATATTTTGATTACTACGGGCAAGTATCTGGTGTTTTCACGGTTACAATTTTACTTATTTTATGTCCACGGTGGACGAATGTTAAGCGTGCGAGAGCCCCTTTAAACCAAAAAAGCCATTACTTACGCAATTGCCAACTTAACTTTAGACAAATTTAGTATAAAGTACATAGAGTTCTAATAGGGGTCGACCATTTGACTTTTGAGAGGAGGTGGGAGGAGGTGGAAGAATTGGTCGATGCAAAATTTTTTTTCTCCACGATGGTGTAAGAAATTTATTTCGTAAAGTTACAGAGTATGATATAACGAATTGCTCTGCAGGAGCAAGGCCTGCCCAATAGTAGATTTTGAAAATAAAATAATAATTTAAAAAATACAACAATAATTTAATTCATGCCATAAACACTATAGTACAAATCGTTCATAATTAAGACAAATAAAATATATATTTTATTATATAAACACCAATGAAATACCAGGCGATCTCCCGCGCGAAAACTTGATATCTTCACACGTGAAAATATCATGTTATTTTCACATGTGAAAATATCACACTTGCCTTTGCTGAATGCTCGATTTTTAAGCTTAACTCATATAAAATTTGAATTTGGTATTTCATTGATGTTTATATAATAAACAGAACATTACATGACCGCTTGGAGATACAAATTTTATCTTCTCGTGTTAAAAATTTATCTCACTCGTTCGCTGCGCTCACTCGTGAGATAAATTTTCAACACTCGAAGATAAAATTCGTATCTCCGCGCGGCCATGTAATATCCTCTATATATAAACTAGTGTTTTATCAGGATTTCGGCCACTGAGAAATATCGCAATTCACACGTGTGAAAATTTACGATAATGAATGCTCACTCGGGAGATATCAAAATTTGAACACTCGAAGATGAATTCCATATCCACGCGCGCCCATGTATTATTCTATATTTAAACAACTCATCAGAGTTAAAAATAAGCAATACAACTTAATAATACGTTGAAACATATTTCCCTCTATAGATCAATGATTTTTTAAATTCAGTCGCGCTTTTTGATTTCAAAATCTGTATGGGTACAGTATGCTAGACTTTTCTCACCGTTCGTGATTGCGGCACGTACAACAGAGCCCTCCTTTCGACTCTTAAGTATCGCAAAAAAAAAATTATTGGCCCGTATTCATGCAACGATGGTTACATCCTACTATAACTTCTCATATAACAATAACATGTAATTGTAAAAAATAAAGATTATATAATTATATAATTCAAGCTCGCTGCTTCTGTTCAAAGTCGCTCGTTGAAATACCAAAGCCGTCGTCGTAATATCCGCTTAATTGCACGGAAGGCCGTGAGTTCAGAGCCTGATATTTAGTGAACTCATAAGAGAAGAGGCCGCTCTTGGTATAGATCGTTTTCTCTCTAAAATCACGGGGAAGAATGGTTTCTTATGCGGGCAACTGCGGGCTTCTTAACTCGACTGAAGGGATGTTGTGAACGTGTATAAGGACATATCATGAACAGGCAATCAATATCACTCTATAATGATAATATCACTATATAACTTGGATCAATATGCAGATAAAAATGTATCATTAGCAATACGATATCCCATAGCCCTCGGCTTAGCATATCTGAAAAGGATAAAATGGTCAAAATGGCATTGCATCTGATGTGCCATTCATAACAGTTTTTTGAGCGCATGAGATGAGGGGGAACACTTGTCCGCATCAGCACTTCTTTTGTTACCCAACCACTAAGGCTGGGGACGAGGCAATTCCCCGAGGGGGGGACTCCCATATTTTTTGTCGGGGATTATCGTCGTATCTTTTAGGGGTTAAAATCACGTTGGTTTGGTCTCTTTTAGGGGTGATCTTCAATAAATTCTAGGGAGATTGGTATCTTTAGGGCCGAAACTGTGTCCAAATTGCTTTTTCTTACTTCTCTTTTTCTTACTTCTCCTCTTCTAAAAACCGTGTAAGAAAGAGAGATTATTCGATAAGAAGACGATAAATTAGAAACAAACACGGAAATTTCTTGATTATCTTTTACCTGTTACCTGTGTCCTTCGCGCCTACTTGGTACATAAGACCTCATCTTTTAGGGTATCTTTTAGGGTAATAAATTGATTGAGCCACGCCATGGCCCGCCATGTTTGGTATCTTTTAGGGGTGAAACTGAAAATTTCCGACGATCATCCCCGACCAAAAAATATTGGAATCCCCCCCCCCCCCCCCCCCCCCCCGGGGCCAATTCAACATTTGCGAATAGACAAGTTGGCGAATAGAGGCGATTTTCATGTGACTGTAGTATAACCAATCGTAAAGTAATTACATCAATTCGGAATAAAACCTATAGAGTGATAATAAAGTAGTTACGAATTACTCACGACACTATCTGAAATCCGCTCTATAGTATTCAACAATTTATTCATGAAAATTTAAGTTTTCAGAACCCGGCGAAAACTCGGTGTTAATATTTGTTAAATGCATCCAGCGATGTTTATACGTTGTTTCGGATGAGACAATAAACCGAGGTCCCGTCTCTCAATACACTACACCAAGCTGATCATGAGGGACGTGAAAGAACCACTGGGCTTGCTCAGTGACAGAACTCACTACAATATATGATATGTAACACCCCACTCACGATTGTAAACTGCACTGTAAAGACTGTAGTCCGCATCTTAGAGATCAGGGGCCGGTTCCTAGAAGGTCAGTTAAGAGTTATCTGTAGATAAACGCTTATCCAACGGATAAATCCTGAACAAATCCTATACAACAGATAACTTTTATCCATGGATAACTTTATCCAACCTTTCAGGAACCGGCCACAGACATCTCTCGCAATTTGTAAAGTGCTCAGAGCCTATGGAATTACGCGCTATGTAAACACATAAATTTACATTTATTTTAACGCATGTTGATCGTTGTCTACATCACTTAAAGGCCCATCACCAACCGGGAGCCTTTGCGCCCCGTTTGCTATTGTTTTCAAATTGATCCATTGTTTTTCGGGTGCTCTGATTGGCTAAGAGTCCGCAAAGGCTCTCGGTTGATGATGGGGGAAACATTGAAAACGTGCCAGTGTTTAATCAAGTTGAACACCGTGCTGAATCCCCCGGGGGGGGGGGGGGGGGGGGACTCCCTCATATATGGTATACGGGTATGCGCCGCCCTATAGGGTATGTTTTGGGCTCCTGAGGTCTACGGTAGGGTATCGTTTTTCGTCTGTTTGGTCGCTAATAGGTTATGTTTTTCAGTATGGCTACCCAAGTGCAAACTGAAATTTCGATCAAAGTTCTGCCGCAATTAGTGAAAAGGTGGTTTATTTTGAAACATTTTCATAATTATCAAAATACCGCTTTGATTGCGACCAATTGGACCACCCTGATGGCTAACTTCAGGTCTGCGGTAGGGTATACAATTTTGACCGTAGGTCTACGGTAGGGTATAAAAAACGAGGATTTTTGGTATCTGCATGATAGGGTCAGGTTTTGGAGACTTTGGGGGGCTGAATCATGTTCAATGATGTTGAACCGTACAACATTCTTTAAAAAGCGCCGTAAAAATCATGAGGTTCTCCCGTACTGTAAAATGATTCAAATCTTCAAAAGTGCTATCTTTTAGTCATCGCTTTCGTGAATTGGAAATTGCTGGGTATCTACTGAGCATCGCTGAAAATGTTGCGCTTACTAGAACAGCAAAAAGACGTTGAGTGGATCTGTTGAACTGAAATGACCTCAGCTTTAAACTGTAGTAGTTTTGTCGCCACCTAATATATTACTACACTGCCGCAATAGAACATTTGCGCAATAGGCCTTTATCACGCAATATTGATTAATAATATATAATAGGTATTAGAAAATGAAATCCAGTAATCAATTTCTATGCATTCGTATTAGTGAAATTGCAAAATTTGGCGAAGATTGCTTGAATACTGACTGAGATATGAATTTTCAAAACTTCGTATTCTGACTTATTTTTTTACAAGAAATGTATGGGAAAATACATCGACATGAGGCTGGACGTATTTGCCCATACATTCTTCTTTGTAAAACGCAATACAATACAAAGTTTTGAAAATTCATATCTCAGCCAGTTTTCAAGTAGTTATTTGAAACTTTGCAGGTTTACTAATACGGATGTGTAGAATTGGAAACTGGAATTTATTTTATATATTATTATTCAATATTGCGTGATAAAGGCCTATAACATCATTTGCCGAGTGACCACTACTACAAAATCCTTTCCTATTCCTCCTTTCCTATTCGGATGAACAAAGTTTGACGCAAATGTTCATGTAGTTGTAGTTTAAGTCATCGTACAAATGTGTTATACTCCACTTTATGTTCACTAATGCGTAATATCGCTAATGCGTCTTTTGCACGTCTTTTGCAGCCTACTTGTTTGTGCGCTCAAGCGAACTGCCAAGGTCAAACACACTTGACAGTTGTCTTTTGATTGAGTGATCAACTAACAGCACGTGAAAACAGGGGCGGCGAGCGCGTCCGGTTAAGGAGGTTTGAAATAGTTCCTAATTGCGCGCGCTCGTGCTATCGAAATTGAGCGCGCGCTTGCCAATATATGTCTCAATTTCGTACCCAGAGCCCGTCATCTTTTGGCCAGCGGCAATATTCGATTGCCATTGTCTTTAACGGTTGACGCGTTCACAGGTAGGCGCTTGGTGCTACAGGTCGTGTTATTTTGCGCGGACAATAATATAAAAATTTGAGGGACAATATTTTTGAAATTTTGATATTTTTAATCGTAATCAGTTCGAGCTGTTGACAATATTTTGCCGAATATTAATTAAAATTAAAGAGATGGTCCAAGAAAAACATGTTTTGCTGACGTGTGCATGTTTTTACTGATAGATTTTTTTATTTTCAACTAAATGAAACTATACTCTTTATCGCGCCATTATTTGCGAGTTTGAGAAAAATTTACGGCGGATTTTTTGAGATATCAATTTTGAAAGTGAAAAAGAAGGGTCATATTTAGGTATTGTTCTACATACTCACCACAATCGGATGATCAGATTGACAGATAGAAGCACAAGGAAATAAACTGCAAATAACTAACTAGTGCACTATCCCTGAAAAACTATTCCTAGCCTCCTTAAACAGCGCATTTGGAAGGCTTAACCTTTATAGTATCTGAAAGCTTATACGCGTTGCATATTCTATATAGGCACTGCCTAGAAGAGGAGCTCCTTACTTTGCCGGAGCGTATTATAACTTATTATGGGAGTTTAGTATTACGTAATTTAGATATTAACGCCAGAAAAAAAAATTGCCTCCAAAAAGAGGCAATTGACGCGAATAGAGGCTAAAGATGGTATATTAAAAAGACGGCAGAAAATACTGTAGTACTGATCAGGAATCTAAGCACTGCTCAACCCTTATAAAGCCGCGCCTTTGGCTAGCTAGCCTCTCTGACGAGTTTAGTTGGGACGTCGCCATTGAAAAAAAAAAACGTCGCTATTGCTCTCACGTAGCTAGTAATATTTCGGGTTGAATATTATCAGAAAATGTTTAAATTCGACGTGAAAACTGACCGCCAAAATTCACACCGTTTCTAATTCATAATGCCTGGTGCACACTAGCGACATAACGACATAAGAAAAAAATCACGATGAACAAAATTTAGTGGATTCAAAATCGTTGAAGTCCACCAAAAATAACATAAGATTGCTTTGGCGAAGTAATGTTTTGATGATCCATGGAAAATATTCATGATTTCAGTTTTCCCATCTTTTTTCGTTGCAACATAACGCGTCCTTATGTCGCCAGTGTGTACCGGGCTGGGAGTGCTTTCCGTTAAACATGGGACAAATTTCCTCAGCAAATTTATGGGAAAATCTCCCGAGAAAGGGGGGCCGCGGCCCCCTCGCTTTCTCACTAAATCCGCCCTTACTTCCATCAGTTTTCCTATATTTTTCTTACCGGTATTGATTCTCCCATTAATCAACAACTGGCTTGATTTGGGGTCGAGGTTAATTCATGCGGGCTTTTATTCACAATACCGGGTTCCCGCAAGGCCCTGTGGATAGTTGAATGGATGGAAAGTTTCCTTCCGTCCGTAGGAGATCGCAAACAAATCGCCCCGCCGCTTGACTTCTCCGTCGTCGCTCCGTAGACTGACGCGCCACAGCGATAACCCTCCTGACACACACAGTTTTACCAGCAGGGCACACATTCTTAAAATGTGCACAGCGCCTCTGACTGGGATTTAGCCTGCCTCATAGTTTCCGCTAGATATAGAACAAGTTCTTTACATTCCCTGAAACACATCCGAACCTAAGCGAGAATCGCCGTAGTGCACGCGTTTCAAAAATTGGCAAGATAACAATCAACAAAGACACCTTTACTATAGTACTGTTTTCCTGGCGTAAACATTTTATCCATCGGAAACAAACCAGTCAACATTACAACTTTGTAGTTTAAAAGAGTTAGATTAGGTTTAACATGTTGCAATCAGCAAGTAGTCAAATAAAACAAAATACATACCCGGTGGCTCTTGTGAGTTTAAGAGGAATAGTTTCTCCACAGGTGGAGATCTTGCAGAACGTTTGCAATCACATTTAGTATGACGTCATAAATAGAGTATTCGTTTCGAACGAAACAAGTACTACCAGGTCAGTCGTGGTTTTGGTAATTTTTAGGTTACATTTTGAACAGTGAAGTGACTTTTACGGTTTTAAAGCTTTATAGTTTTTTAGGGTTCTCAGATTCTGTTCCGTAGAGCATCTCTATAACTAATAGTTGGAAGAAGCTTCCCCTCCGGGTGTAAGTGTCTCAAGGCCCCAAAATAACGGATAATAAACTGTACATATAACTCAGTGCAGGTTCCAGATGGCCCAGCTTTCGCCGTACAAAAATCGAATTATAAACTCTAAACTGTGAGCTATCCGCAAATATGTAGCTATATGTGCAAATCCGTACTTTTGCACTTGAATAATCCATGATCCAATTAACTAAAGCCTATGAGAGTACGTAATCTGAGTATTAATCAGGTAATCGGATGGGAAGACGTACGGACTTGGCAAAGATTATCCCGCCTCATCTCAAACGCCCGGTAACTTATCGGACCCGCTATCCTACTCCTAAAATATATGTGTGGTGTTCCTCAAAACTCCAGTTATTTTCGGAGTCGTATCAACGGGAGGACTTGACTGGCTGGAAGTATTTTGAGGTCGTAAAATTAAGGTCATAAATGTAATTGTTTTCGTGAAATTTCCTTAGTTGTAACTAGGCCAACCAAAACTTATCTCTTTTTCCTTTAAAACTACTCGTTTTCGAGCAGTCTCGTTTGGCTTTGAAAAGCTCTTGCACCAATCAGAAGCAACCATGTCGCTTCTCAACCAATGAAATTTAATAATAACTAGACGCATAACTGCGTGAACTCAGGCTTCTGTCCATATTTATCATTATATAGAATCGAAATTAATTAAATTAAACTTAAATGCTTATTCGATTGTAGCTGTATTAGTACGTTTAAAAACATTGTTTTGCTTCTTTTTCCCGACGAAAATACTTTAGTCAATGTTTCATTACTTCTAAGAAAAAGATGATTTGTAAGAAAGAACTCGCAAACTTGTAAATCGCTCTGCGTCAGTGGGAAATATTCTAAGGATATTTTCACTGAAAGCGTAACTGCTTGAGTGTGTCGATAAAGCGTGTAAAGGTCGAGAGGTTGTCAAAACAGATAAGCCGCTAAGTCAAAACAAAAACTGTAATGGAATATCCAAAGGTCAAGTTTAATAAAACTGCTTTGAACAATGCATTTCTGTTTTAAAATAAAATGCAGCATATTCCGCAATAGCTAAAGTAGCACTAGGGCATGAAACTAAGTGCAGCCAGGACAAACCCGCCGTACGTCACTTTTCTTTATGCTATACTGAAGCCGTAATTGGCAGTTTTGCACTGCACCCCCCACTTTCTTACCCCATAAATTATCTCATCATCTCATTTCTTGTTCTTCTCCATTAGGGTGTGGCTTCCTTTTTCGCATGGAGTCGTCCTCGTCCTACATCTCTATGTTATCGCGTGGTCGGTGGAAGCTATTTCACGCCCCCGTGCCCACATGCCGCCTCGACACGAATAAGACACTGCACCTAGGGTGTAACGGTAGATGGTTACGAGTGAAAGGGGCGGCAGGGGCTTTCGAGCTGACTTCACTTGGGTATGACCAAGCAGCAAGGCTATTCAGCTACAAAGTCTTGGTAAGACGCCTCCCTCAACTACAATACTTGGACCTTTTATAAAATAAATAGGCATGCACCAGCATACACGTGGCTACTGCAAAACTGCTTTTCTATCATTTGTCTATGAGAACTCCTCTTTATCAGCTTGGCATAAAGATAGCACTTATGAATTGAAATATTTTACGCAACGTAAACCTTGATGTTTCCGGGAAGAGGGGAGATTAGCCAAAACTATTACTATTCAGCCATGCCACTATCTCGATTCTTATTGGCTAACAGTACGGCAGCGAAATCTTGTTGGCGCGCAGTTGGTGACGTCATACTGCAGACATTGGAATTGATTCACTCTAATGACGTCATAATGAAGCCAATAGGTTTGGCCGCCATGTTGGTTTTCATTTCGGAAGTCAAAACCAATTTTGCCAATATTCTCATTGAAACTGTTATGATTTTTGCCGAGAGATCATTGCCTAGGATATCTAAACATCAACTATATATGCCTATTTGAATTCAATACGAAGAGGAAAATACCAATGGACGAAAGCTGAAATTGAAAAACCGTTTCGCCGATCAAGGCCTCATCGTCGACTTTGTTTAAATAGGCAGAAGCTTCGCTTCGGCAGATAACACAAACCTCGGCGTTGAGAAAATCTCTCTATCATGCTCAACCTCATCCAATAATTGTTAATTATCAGAGGTGGGCGGGAAGGGGCAAGTAGAGGCGAGATTAGCCAAAAACTCCTGTCAAGGTACAAGAAGATGCGGGAATGGGAAAAAAGAGGCAGGAAGGGGCGAGATTAGCCAAAAACTCCTGTCAGAGGTGGGCGGGAAGGGCCACAAGAAGAGGCGGGAAGAGGCAAGAAGAGACGGGAAGGGGTGAGATTAGCCGAAAACGCCTGTCAAATGTGGGCGGGAAGGTGTAAGAAGAGGCGGGAAGAGGGGAGGTTAGCCCAAACACTGTTTTGGAGGTAAGCGAGAGAGACGAGAAGTGGCGAGAACAGGGCAAGAATGAGCGTGAGCAATAGGCGGGTTGTGGTCCTTACCAAGTTTCGGGGTTGTCAAACCTTGTTCATAAAGAACCTTCGAACAAAACCCCGCAAATGTTAAATGGACATATTGCATTGACCACCTGGGCAATCCCGACGGCCATCGCGAAACTAAGTATGGGCCCTTCTTTTGTCACCCTATCCCCATTCCTCCCACCAAAATAAATCTAAATATCAATCTTAAACTTGATTTTGAATCCCAAGGTGAAGCGTTCGAAGCACCTATCAGGAAAGCTGGTAAAAGTCGGCGTTACTTGTTCACCGTTCAGAGGCAAGCCGTGCGCGGTTGTCAAAATATTGGGTAAAACAAAATGTAAGTTGACTGCTTGCAGTCCCATCTTTGGTGAACGTCCGTAAATCGAGAGAAAGTCCTTGTCCTACATTGTAGTTTGTTTGCGCGCTCTTTGGCGCTCCTCCGGCGAGACTCCCAGTGGCGCCGTTTTCTCTCGTGAATTAGGACTTTCTCTCGATTTACCGACGTTCGCCAAAGGGCTGTTTTTGAACTGCATCAAAGAAACCGAAACACCCTGTCCATAATCAGGAGCCCATTACACAGGGAAATTCTGCAGAAAACCCATGGGAAAAGCTTAATTCCCAAGGCACACGCATGGGAAGTGTTCGGAATTCACATGGATGGTTACATTTCCCATTCTTCTACTATGGGAAATTAAGTTATTCCCATGGATGGGTTTCTGCAGAAATCCCGTGTTACCTAGGAGCGTCCATCTCCCATGTTTTCAGTGTAACGCCTGTATGAAGTCGCCGAAGGCGCCGTGATTATCGACGAATAGTCACCGAGACTGTTTTAGTATAATTGCTCAAGTGGTTCATAAGGTTTTTAGACAAAAAACTTGTTTTTGTTGGATTTTTTCACGATCTTAACAAAACTAGCGCCACTCCCGCGCACTCCCAATCCTTTCAATGTTATAATCACCGGTAGGTGATTATAGTGAGAAAAACAAACCTCTCGGCCAATCAGCGCGCGGAAATTCTTAAAATCACGCGAGTAATTATACTAAAATACATTAATTCAATTTCACAAGCAAAACGGGAAAGGCGTACTGGTGTTAATTCATTCTAATAGCTATGTGCTCTTTTCGAAAGGCAATACTCGAAAGCTCGTCCAGCGCCCAGTACCAAACGACTCTACAGAGGAACACGGGACACATCTAATTGTAGCCACATTTCCTATACAGCCCACTTACTTGATATCACAGGTACGGAGTTTAAAGGGAGCCTTTCACGCAACTGCGCAGCTGTTCTGCGCATCTCAAAGAGATATCGTCAAATCAGAGATATCGTCCCGTAACGATGGCCAGCGAAGGCTAAAAACCTCGAAAACAAATCATATATAATCTAGCTACTTCACACTCCGTCCGACCATGCTTTTTAGCTTTACATATTCTTAAATAGTTATCTCATAGGATGGTCCATTCTCTTACCCAGAGCTCCCCGGCTCGTCTCCTCGCGAGGGAGGCTCTGGTGACAGCCACTGACGCATGCGCGAGATTTAATACAGAGCCGCTGAGAGAAAGACCTTTCAGCGCATGCTCCAACGTTCAAAATGAGCCAATGAGCGACAGCCCTCAAATGGATGTCCCCAGAGCCTCCCCTGCGAAGTGACGAGCGAGCCGGGAGCTCTGGGTACGAGAATGAAGAGGTATCGTCCCGTAACGATAGCCAGCGAAGGCAAAAAACGTCGAAAACAAATCATATATAATCTAGCTACTTCACACTCCGTCCGACCACGCTTTTTAGCTTTACATATTCTTAAATAGTTATCTGATAGGATGGTCTTATTAGTTTTGATGATAATTCAGTTGATCGCTCCTGGAGAGCATGCGCGTATCGTGACAGGCTCCCTTTATAGTGCCTATTACACCATTTTCTTACCCAGAGCTCCCCGGCTCGTCTTCTCGCGGGGGAGGCTCTGGTGACAGCCACTGACGCATGCGTGAGATTTGATACAGAGCCGTTGAGAGGAAAATCTTTCTGCGCATGCACCAACGTTCAAAACCAGCCAATCAGAAACGGTCCTCGAATGGATGTCACCAGAGCCTCCCCTGCGAGGAGCCAGCCGGGGAGCTCTGGGTACGAGAATGCTATTACACGAAATTTCAAAAACTCATGAATTATTCATCAGTCAACTGACCAGTAGAAGGGCGGTTAATCGATCACGTACATAGGTCCTGCTAGTCCTGGTCCTACTAGTCAGTCTTTGTGAAGTGCATGGGCAGACTATAGGAACTGCTCGAGAAGACACAGGTCTCCTCTCTCGGAGAAGTCGATTACAAAGGATTTTACTCCATATGCACGTGCGCCGCCAACTTCCATGTGGGAGGCTTTATGGGCACAATCTTGAAATGATTTTAGAAAATAACACCTATGTTGTATTGTGAATGTGCGCATTCTGATTGGTTAAAAAGCGTGTTTGAGAGAACTGAGAAACACGATTGTCACGCAACGCTGTCGCGCGTGTGTATGTTATTTTCTAAAAGCAATAAAAATACTTTCTGCGTGCTCTCTGGTTTCTTACAAACACTCGGGGAATGTTGGTCGAACTGATAAAACTTGAAAGACACTCGCCTTCGGCTCGTGTCTTTCAAGTTTTGATCAGTTCTCCCAACTTCCCCCTCGTGTTTGTAAGAAAGCAGAGAGCACGCGGAAAGTACTTTTATTGCTTAAATATTGATACATCCTGTTTGGATAATGTTCAATGCTTCGCACTCGAGATTTATCTGATAGTCGGGATAAATGAGATGTATATATATCAAATGATAAATTTGATGCGCGTGTCTAAAAACTAATGGTACTATACAATTATAAAACTATTACCAAACCTTGTGGTTTTTAAAAACCGGCCTAAACCCTCTTTGTCTCCTATTCTATGTTAAGCTATGTAAAATTACGTTGATAAACAGTGAATAGCGCTATAATCATACAAATCACCAGAATAATGTGCAAATTAAATTCATGAACAGACGCCAACCAGCTCAGCAGAGCAGAGAAAGCGACAGAAGAGTGATCTTGAGGACGAGACGATATCGGCTGTACTAACAGCGACAGCAGTGTTCATTGGTGTGATCATAGTCGTACTCGCCATAAAACTATTCTACACACCAAAAACACAAAGGTAAGAATCTTTGTGCTTGATTAACACACGAGTCTATTTAACAATTAGACATCGAGCCCGAAAGGGCTACGGGCCAATAGCCCATGAGGCCGCAGGCCGAATGGGCTATTGACCCGTGGCCCTTGAGGGCGAGAGGTCTAATTATTTTAGTATCACCCAACTAGTTGGAAAAAAGGCGAACAATTGTGTTAAAAAATCACCAGAAACCTCGACAAAAAGAGAAGCGGCCGCCATTGTTTTCATATTCAAAATCGAAGCTTTCGCTACTAGAGGTCTATTGATAATAGTCCCCTAGTAGCGTAGCCAATCAGAATGCAGCAATGGCAATAGTCCACTCTTTGGGTGATACTAATAGGAGAGAGGCCAAGATTCTCTTGGAGGACCCGATTTAGGGGGTGGGGTGGGGTACTTCGACCCGTCACCCACCACCTCCCCTGACAAAATCGGGCACCTCAAAAGTACCACAGTTTTGACCTCTCCCCTTACTGGAGTGAACACCTGTGCTATTTTCAGCCTCAAAAGCTTTTTTTGTTACAAAATCTGGATTCATTAGAGAGAATGTATGGCAACGTGGGGGCTGAGTTACAGAAAACTTATGAAAATCTGCTGGAATGTAGGGCTGCTTCAGCCCCCTCAGGGCTCGATCTTAACTCTTGTTCTCAATAGCCAAAGTGGCTACTAAATTGCATAGTTGCATGATTCACTAGCCATAAGCTACTTTCTACTAGTCATTTATTCTAATGGAACAGGATGTAAATTGAACATTTTTTCAAAAGAATTTTCGGGGTGGAAGCTGAATAATGAATTATGAATGACGGGTCTTACGAACAAATGAATAATGAATAATTGCGTCGAAAAGTCGAGGAATAATGAATAAGAAGTTCCTACATTAAATGAATAATGGTTGTGTGAATAATGAATAACGCGCCTAAATAACGAAAAGGAATAATGAATAATTGAAGAAAAATGTCAAAGAGCTTCCACCCCCGGAATATGTTCTAAGCAAACGAATAGTAGCCAATATGGCTAGTAAATCAGTGAAATTCACTTCTCAAAATAAAAAAATCTACTAGTATTTGGCTAGTAGAGTACCGCCAAGGTCGACCCCTGCCCCTCCCCCCTCGTCCATATGACGATGCTCAATTATTTTGAGAACCCTGAGGGTAAGTCGTCTCTTCATACCAAAGACTCCTTATTAGGTTGGTTGACAAATCATTCCCTTCATTAGAGATTATACAAGGGTTTCAGTAGAACTTACTGTACTGTGTTGGCAAACTTAGTAGTGGATATACACCTATTCCAATGGTTGCACCATTGCAACTGTTTGTTGTAGCCCGCGGTGCATCATGATGGAAACGAAGAACGAAATTTTACTGCTAACCCAGTACAAACATTCTTGCGAGCGATGTATTTTAGAATCACGACATAAGCAGGGCGATAAGTATGGCTATTAATTCCGAAAAGCTGTGTCCATGATTCTGTTGTGGTATACCTATTTACTCCCATGATGCATCGCGGGCTACAACAGACACTTGTGAAGGTTGCAACCTTTTCTGAATTAGGTGAATACACTCTTAGTATATTAATGTTCTATAAGAATTGAAATAATGACACCTATTTCAATTAACGTTGCTCTGCAAAACGTAAAACCATGAACCATGCATCATAATGAAGACGTTATTAATCGTATTTTCCTCGAGTTTGGCAAACCAAACTAAACTAAAACCACCCAATGGCACTTTGTTCACTAGTTTGAGACACAATTTGGCGTGAACCGCTTCGTTTTAGGCAGGAATTACCATTATGACTTATGAAGCATGGTTCATGGTTTAACGTTTTGCAGAGCAACGTTAATTGAAACAGGTGTATATGAATTAACCAAGTCATGCAAAAAATCCTGGTCTCGGTTTCTACTTTTTAAATCAGAAATTACAGAACACCACTTGACGTATCCGTTACCCTCAAAGTTAAATCCGTTGTTTCGCATTGTAGATTTTCAAGACGTCGGTTTTGGCTTGGGGTTTGAGGGGTTTTTTTCTGTTCCGAGGTTCTTGCCCTGTTTTGCCTAGTGCAGTCGCCTGGCTTTCTGTCGCGACGAAAACCCCTGACTGACCCAGATGGTTTGTCTGGCGAAACAGAAAAAAACGAAATCAAACGGTCATATTCTGAAAATTCTCTGCGCCACGAATTCTCAGAAACAACGATCTTAGCTGTAAGTGTGGCGTGGCTCATCAAAACAAGGTACATGGTATTAGTTGCGGTTACACTAGCGCCTTTTCCCGTGTGGAAAGGGCATTTCGACCGCGTTGAGAAAACTATTTAGTGAACCGCTGTTCCTAGACCGAAATCTCCTAGTTGAGGTTTCCAAGGATACGTCAAAAAGAACAAAAGAATTTCACGCGACAGTTCCAGACCTAAAGAGCTCAGGAAATACAGCCCCGAGACGCCTAGGCCAATCACGTTGCAAGAAAAGAAAAGATCACCGAGGGCATGTCTGTACAGTGTGACCGCTTTACCATAGGCAATTTCAAACCCGAGACGAACCCAGCCCCACACCCGTAGCCTTGGGTAGACCCAAAACCCAAGGTGTGTGTAACCGCAACTATTGCATCGTTTATATTTCCAGAAATAAAGACGAGACAGTGACGTCTCCATATTGTCAGTGTTTTACATCGCCTGGTAAGTGTTATGCGATTACACCAGATCACGAACTCAAGAGAGAGGCTTTCAAATTCGATAGTGGGGAGCTAGCGCCCAGAAAGGAAGCTAAAATCGAGTTTGTTTAAACTGGGGCCATACCAGTTCAATATTTGATTAAACTTTATTCAACATTTGTTGAATCTCCCACGTGGAATGGTGTTGAAAGGGGATGCCAAACCAAAGTCTGAGGTGATACTTTAGACTGTGCAGCAAAATGTCCTGAACATTGTCCTGAACATTGTAGCGCCGTATCACAGCCCAAGTGCCGCGAAACTCGTGAATAACAAAGAACAAGATTTCGCGATTCAGAAAATGGGCGTTGCCCCAGCTAATAAATTGAAATGGCGTTCTTTAAACAGCCCCTATCTTCACAAACTGTTTATTCATTAATTCATTGCTGCTGGCAAATTCTATATATAGCGATATATTTAGCACTAATAGGAAAATGGTCTATAGATTCTTAAGCGATATATTTAGCACTTATAGAAAATATTGTCTACATTATCAAAGTATAATTTAAGACCATGACACATAACATCTTGCTTTCTTCCAAGAATATGCTTTGCGCAAGTACCTGGAATGTAGTAATTTGGGTAGTACTTATTCGTTAAACAAATGTATAGTTTTAACCCTGTTTAGTTGACATTTAAAAAAGTCATTTAGAGAAGGTATGCAGAGAGCGTTATTTGTGTTAGCCTCAAAAATGCACTTTGTCAACCAAACCATGCCATCCAAAAGGGCCCTTTACCACGTAATGAACCCTTGTGACCATTCAAGTGCTGCCATCTTATGTGCTGCACGCCGCAGTATCACAGTGTCACCATTTACTCTGTCACTGCATTGTTTTTGAGCCGTCAATATTTTGTTGTATTGACGGCTTGAAACGAGCGAGCGAAATTCCACTTTATTCGCCCAAATTTGTCCTTTATTTCATGGCCTATAGGTGAAAATAACGTTTAGCGACCTTTTAATATACATTGGGAACGGTAGATTTTGTGATATGTAAAGAGAAAAGTGCTTAACTGCGTGCTAAACGCGTTGTGGTTGCGCGCGAGGTTGTAAGGAGAATTGAAATTTTAATCAAGCAAAATAAGTGATGTTTCTCTCTCGATTTCTTAAAAAAACATAGGTACGCAGAGCGTACGGGAAGCTATTTGCTGATGTTCTACAGGGTGGGACGGGCTGCGGCTCGTCTGCTCGCAGGGGAGGCTCTGGGGACATCCATTTGAGAGCCTTCGCTGATTGGCTGATTTTAAACGTTGGGGCATGCGCAGAAAGGTGTTTCTCTCAGCGGCTCTGTATCAAATCTAGCGCATGCGTCAACGGCTGTCACCAGAGCCTCCCCCGCGAGAGGTGACGAGAAAAGAGGTGGGAATTGTTTCGATGACGTCACCGGTTAAAGCAATGCGGCGTTAATTCTCATATTGGGTTTTAGTTTTGTCTCTTAAAGCAGGGACGTCCCTGCTTAAAGCAAGCGATAAATTTTAGAAACTATTGTGTATATGCTCAGTGGCAACTTATTGTCTAAGTAGTTCTTCCTTTTCCCGTCGACTCGGATTAAAAAAATAACTTTTTCAATCACACACTTCCGGTAACAAAACACAAAAAGTGCTTGTCTTTGAGAAAAACGCAAAAAAAAATTAAACCTTGACATCCCGGTACTCGAGCCCCGGACCTTCAGCGGGAATTCTACCGATGAGCAATCAGGATGATCACGTGACATGGTGGATCGTTTTAATATTGTCTTGCTTAAATATTCGATAAGACTTCGAACTCGGGACTCATTTCTTGGACTTGTTCTTTCCCATTTCTCACCTTTAAGGTCTTTTCATCTTTCAGTTTAATCCATATTTATCCATGTCTTGTACTCTTTTTGACTGGCGTTTGCTGAATCGATCGCATCACTGACAAAACTCGCAAACGTCCACCTCGTAAATTAGGTGATTGGAACAAAGCAGCACGACGTTGAAAATTTGCTACACAAGATCGAGGAAAGGTTTTATTCTTTGAGAAAAACGCAAAAAAAAAACATTGACACCCCGGTATTCGAACCCCGGACCTTCCGTTTATAAAGCGGGAATTCTACCGATGAGCCATCGAGAGAATCACGTGACATAAGGGATCGTTTTATTTACTTATACGTCTGCTCGAATATTCGATAAGACTTCGAACTAAGGACTCATTTCTTGGACTTGTTCTTTCACATTTCTCACCTGTAAGGTTTTTTCACCTTTCAGTTTCATCTGTTTCATTCATATATGTCTATGTCTTGTACTTTTACTGAGAGTCTCTTGTCAATTTCGACCGGCGTTTGCTGAATCCACGCTCGATTATGGCAAGCCAAACGTGACAAAAGTGTCCAAAACAAAAAAAATGTCTCTGAGAATAGAAATCGTTCTATGAAAAGTGGAATCGTTCCATGAGAGTGGAAATCGCTGTGCGAGAATAGGAATCGAAGCACCCGAGAACGGAAATCACTTCGCGAGAATAAAGAAATCGTTACACGAAAACAAAATTTGTTAGATGAAATAGAAATCGTGTGGTGAGAATGGAAATTGTGTGGTGAGAATGGAAATTGTGTGGCGAGAATGGAAATCGTAGTTCGAGAATATCGATTACCAGTGAGAATATCGATTATCAACCGAGAATATTGATTAGCAAACCTAACCTAAGGCACCGCTTGACTGTATAAAGTTGCGGGCCACTTCTTGATCATTAGCACTTGCAGGGGGGCGGGGGGAGGGGGGGTACAGTGGCTTGATACAGTGGCTTGATGTAATGTGCATAATTGGACCACACCAATGTAAACATTTATTTTACAAGGTGCCAATAAAAAAATTGTCTCTCTGTCTGTCTATAGGGTGGGCATGTGCCGCTGCGAATTTCAAATGCGAACCCGTTCTAAAACGATTTTTTCAAGGAAAGCTATCCGTTTAAGGCCCCCCCCCCCCCCCCGTTTAATGTTTTTGCACCCAGGGCCAAAATGAGTGAGACCCCGTTCTATTAAAGAGAAATTTAAAGTGATACTCCGTATTAGAGAAAAACATGTTCCTTTGTCGAAATGAGTCTGACGGTTGAGGCAAGAAGTCCGTCGCTTCGTTGAAGATGTCTGGGTGGCCTTCATCATCATACCCCGCGTTCTAGAGGACGGTTGCTAAACGATACCTCGTTCTATCGGCTGGAGGAAGAAATCGTGACCCCGTTTGGCGGCACATACCCGTATAGCTCTTGTAAGGGAGTACCCCCCGGGACTGCATTTGCTGGTGGAACATTGCTAGTTAATCTACTGGACAGTTCCTCGACTCGTTCGGATAGCCTCAGGACAGACTGCTCCGCTTGTTCAGCAGCAGCGACGGCCATAATCCCTCTGATACGTCTATTTTGTGCCTCCAGGACCAAATATTTTAGGTAAATCAGAGAGAAAGAGCACGAGGAGAGCGAATGGTCAAGAGCATATTACTAATATTTTTAGTACACCGATGGATGCTCAGTTTGATAGCAGGCTCAAACTTGATAGTCGATATTCTCGTTTGTTAATCGATATTCTCGGTTGATAATCAATATTCTCGGTTGATAATCGATATTCTCACTGGTAATCAATATTCTCGAACTACGATTCCCATTCTCGCCACACAATTTCCATTATCCTCACACGATTTCTATTTCATCGTCTGTTTTCGTGTAACGATTTCTTTATTCTCGCGAAGTGATTTCCGTTCTCGGGTGCTTCGATTCCTATTCTCGCACAGCGATTTCCACTCTCATGGAACGATTCCACTTTTCATAGAACGATTTCTATTCTCAGAGACTTTTTTCTTGTTTTGGACACTTTTGTCACGTTTGGCTTGCCATACTCGATACATGACTCGATCGCATCTCTGTCAGACAAAATTCACAAACATCCACCTCGTAAATTAGGTGATTGGAACAAAGCAGCACGACGTTGAAAATATCCAGCACAAAACTGAGGAAAGGTTTTATTTTCAAGCACTCCGGCGTGATTTGATCTCTTGTAGCAATAAAATTAAGAAAACATATTGCGCATGCTCAGTGGCAACTTTAATATTGTTAACGTTTTTCTATCTTAGCATACTTATTTAGTTGTCGTAATGGAAATACCCTAAATAATACACGATGGTGGGCATGTATGACGTGATACCGAGAGCATGCTCAATTCACATCACCTCCAAGAAGAAACTTGTCGTCCCACATGGACGACTGATTGGCTTATGTAACCTATATATATGTTGGCAGAGGTGAACTCCTTAAGAGGGAGAAGGGACAGGACACAGGATACCCAATGTTCGAACAAGTGGCTGCCATGATGCTACAAGGGATGGGGTGGTGGGGGAATGTACTGATGTAACAAGGGAGGGGAGGGTAAAGGAATGTAGGGCTATGATTGGCTAAATTCAAATATTTGAAAGGCAGAAACTTCATGACCCGTGATTCTAGTGCGACTTCAGTATAATCAATGTACAAATAGGAGCAACATGGAGTGCAAGCTGGACGATTCCCGCGAAGTGACATACATACATAGTCCGAGGGCGATGACTAAGAAGCGATTTGCTTTGCAAATAGCTTCAAAAATGACTGAAGAATCGTGATAAAAAATGGAAAATACTTTCTTACAACTAGTCGTCAATGCTATTGTAGTATTTGCCGTCTCGAAATCGTCAAGTCGTTTCGGATCATCTATAAAACATGTTGCAGACTGATAATAACTGGTAGGCGTTTATGAAACAGAAACTCCCTGGCTGGCTATAGCCATAGGGCTCCAGTTGCACTTGAGACCAATAAAATGTGACCTCAAGAGAAATAGATCGATAGATACTTTATTTAAGGAGGGGTTTAATATCACAAGGATAATGTAGCATGACATTCAAAACAAAACAAATCCTTAGAGACGCGCCCTTAGTGCTCCAGAGAAGGCTACAATGGAATGCGTCCTCTTCGTTTCAGCAAGGAAGAGCATTCCATTTTTGAAGCAGCCACAAACTAAATAATATATAGAGAATAATACATGGGCGCGCGGAGATATGGAATTTATCTTCGAGTGTTCACAATGTGGACACGAGAAGATAAATTCCATATCTCCAAGCGCCCATGTAGTCGTCTATGTATTATTCTGTTTATTATATAAACAAGAAACACTGCCATGCTCCAGGGAAGCGTCTTTTATTGGCCACGAGGAGGAAAACATATTGGCTGATATTTTCACATGTAAAAATATCGTATTTTCACATGTGAAAATATGCGGTTTTTCTCAGTAGAAATCCATGTAAAACACTGAGGTTTATATAATAATTACTCTTAACCCAGTGAGATGTTGCGATTATGCGAATTAATTGCACGTTTATAGGTTTTAAACCAGCTAATTCTGTCTGACAATTCTGTTTGGTATAAACAGGCCATTCGCAAGCACAATCACACAGGAGTCCCACGGACCCACATCATCATCAAATAGAAAACAAGCAACGTGGTGAACTCCGCTCTGAAACAAAACAATGCTTAGTGACATTACGTCCTCGTGCAGAAGGGCCATGGCTTCTACGCGAGGAAACTCGGAAAACACACTGCCATAGATCAAGAGAACCCAGTAAGGACGCGACTCGTATTGTTCAAGCGACGTAAAGGTTGCGCCTGCAAGTCAAATAGAGTCTGTGTCCGGGTCCAAGCCTGGTTTCCATATGTTACAGGTGTCGTGGAAAAGCTATGTTCTGCAAAAGCTATTGTTCGACGAATTTCAGACGAGTTGTTAGACGCAATCATGACAAGAATGTACAGTATTTTACTTGCAAAATAGCAAATATCATTTTTCTGACGTTGTGGAAAGAATTCCGGTTCAAAGTGCGGTCTGTTAGTGCGAAAGCAGTGCGGTTTATGGTCGCGATTGATGGTTGCGGTGCATGGTCGCGGTTAGGGGCCGTGGCCCGAGAGGTGACTCGACTTTGCTAATTCAAAACATTAAAGTCAACGTGACCAAGTGAATCACAAAATGAGGAAAATATGATTTTATTATATTAATACCATGCAACCTATATACAATAAAAACACCGCAAACGATGTGAAATATATTCCGACTTTGCCTTGCATATGTAACACCCAGAAGTAAACTCTGCGTGATTTCCAGTTTGTGAATTAAATTCGCCACGTGATGAGATATTTTAGTTGGAGGCAAGAGACTCAACCTTCAACCTAAACAGTCTCCAACGTGACGCGTGTCGACAAAAGGCGCAAACAGATGGACCAGAAAAGAAACTGAAACATTTCTCAACACGAGATCGAGATGTTTTCTTGCATTTAGCGTCCGTAGGAGAAGCGCAACATATTTGACATGTAACACACACGCATGTACGCACATTTCTCTGTTTAAAACTTGTAACAAATAAATAAATACTAACGAGGTCTTCAGCTTAATTGACGTTCAGTTTTTCATCAAGCTGCATGTCTGTTTTCTTTACAATATACTCTTCTTCTTGGTCACCATCTCCCATTCTCCCTAACATCGACTATCAGACACTCTCACCACCACCCGCTAATTCATCCCGTTTGTCCTTCGAGCCAGTCTTCCCTTTTCAACGACCGTCCAGTGCCTTCCTACGCGAGTCATTTTTACGACCACCTTCCTATGTCCTCCCCCGACCGTTGTCACGTGACCACAACGTCGTACTATGCTCCCCCCCCCCCCCACACACCTTTGTCGGGATTCTTTGGGGACAATATTTCATATCCCGTGTCCTTCCCTGTTAGTGACCTTGCAGTCATTGCAGTCTTTGATTATCATCATACCGTTTCCTTATGTACAAGTTATATAAAGCGACCACCAACCCAGTGCCCTCCCCTGTAGATCAACTTTGGCCACCATTATCCCGTGACCTCCCTTGCTAGTCGTCTTTTCCAATCATGAACCAGCTGTTTTTGATGATCATACCGTTACTTTCTGTACGAGTCATTTTATCCGACCACGAACCAGTGCCCTCCCCTGAAGGTCAACTTTGGCCACCATTATCCCGTGACCTCCCTTGCTAGTCGTCTTTTCCAATCATCAACCAGCTGTTTTTCATGATCATACCGTTTGTTTCCGTACGAGTCATCTTAAGCGACCACGAACCAGTGCCCTCCCCTGTAGGTCAACTTTGGCCACCATTATCCCGTGCCCACCCCTGTCAGTCATCTTTCGTTGCTACCATCCCCGGTCCCGCGCTACCTCTCTTCATCAGCACCTTGTTCCAGCTCATCGCGGTCTTCTTGTTGGCATGGTTACCCTCGTGATGGCGCGTTCGTGATTGGTGCCCATCCGTGCGCTTACTGGCACGTGACACGCGAAGGCTAAGCGCATGCGCAGCTTTCATCTTAGCCTCCATGTCCAAGATGGACTTTGGGAAGAGACTTTTCTCGTCATACCTCATCTGAAGACCTGTGGAAATAACAGGTCCATTAGCCTGGTTCCCAGCCGCTACGGTACAGCACGTTGTCATTACCCATCTCCGCGTCTCATCAACGACACGGGGGGAAACGTTCTGGATGAGAATCACTTGCGGCAATATGGACCAATCACAACGAAGCTTTAATTATCATTCCAACTACGAGGGTCAACACTCTGTAAGCGCCATAATAATAAGTGGCGGCCCTCTTGGGTTTCGACATATTCACAGCTGCTCTTCTTTCCTTCTGAGAATTACTTACTTTTACACTTTTATTTGCATTGAAGTGGTATTTTATTACTAATTTGGCAATTGAATCTTAACTTTATATTCTTTAAAGATCTTTACAGAAAAAGATGTAGGCTTTCCTGACGCAAAATGCATTAAGTCCGCTTTATACTAGTGAAGTAAGCGGAAACGGAGACGTAAGGGACGCTTATTTTCGTGATAAAAACGGAGAGGTAAGAGACGCTTATTTTCGTGATGGAAACGGAGACGTAAACGTGAAGGAAGTGAGAAGATTTCCTTTCTCTTACGTTTACTCCGCCGTGTCCGTCGCTTCCGCTTACGTTTCCGTCATTGAATTTTCACACGAACGCTTACTGCACTAGTGTAAAGCTGGCTTTAAATACGAAACGGAGACGTAAACGTGAAGGAAGTGAGAAGATTTCCTTTCTCTTACGTTTACTCCGCCGTGTCCGTCGCTTCCGCTTACGTTTCCGTCATTGAATTTTCACACGAACGCTTACTGCACTAGTGTAAAGCTGGCTTTAAATACCCTTAAACCGGGGAGAAGTGTCGAATCAGAGTCGCGTCGAATACATGTAAAACAATATATAGTATTTTATGTGAAAGAGTGATGAGTAGATATCTTTTGAAAATCATATAATCGACGCGACTTTAATTTGATGTTTGCCCCCCAAGCCTGAGTCAGCCGCAATTTTTAAAGCTTAGTAAAGTAAAGATCTATTATGCCATTATTCTTTTTTTTTAATTGATGTAAAGGCATTGGAAAATTTAATGAAAGTAAGGTTAACTTAGAATTGAGATATTGAAATACTTACCGGTCTGGATGTCTGGAGGACTCCCAGCTAAAAGGCTACAAGCGGCTTTTATTGTCAATTAAAAATGGTGCGTTTAGTTAAATATTTAAGTGCTCGTGAAAGTGCCGAAAAATTCATTTTTATTTACTCACAACGTTAACGTTTATTCCTTCGTCGGGAAGCCTTTTTACCTGGAACCATTATCATCGATTACTAGGGTTAAAGTTTACAGCGCAAACATGACAGACAGATAGAAATGTAGACGGACATGTAGATAGACAGACAGACAGACGGGCGAACAGACAGACGGGCAAAAAATAAACAAGCAAACAAAATCTAATCGTTTACTAGAAACAAAAACAGAATCAGTGAAAGGACAGCTACTGAGGCAAAAGCAATGTTATCATTAAAACGGTTTTTATCATCATTCATCATTACCGTTTCGCTGTCCATTAGCAAGCTTACAGTATTGTACGTAAACAATTACTAGTTAATTCAATGGGAACGCATTAATTCATTTAATTTATTCAGCCTTAGCTGCAATAAGGATAAAATAAACGATTAATTGGTTGATTATTTGGGGGAAGCACTCGAACAGGACATGACAATGCTTCTCTGAACCAGGTCTTATTGATCTCATAAGCTAGGCAAGGCTATGACGGTTCAGCCATCAAGTCGACGCCAGCCCTATCATTGCGGTTACTTTGCATCCGGACGGAACTACAAACAGGTATACCCAAGGTGGTCCTACAGACAGGTGACGGCCCTCTGGCTGGACACAATTTGGGGGAGGTGGGGTAGGGCCTGCTTACCACCTAAATTATTCCAAAAACTCAATTTTTTTTAAATAGCTTCTTAATCATAAAACCAATTTCGATTAGAACCACATTTAACAATCCGTACTGTCCTATGATTTCGTTTATTGCATTCAGATTGTGCACAGCCTCCGTAAGAAAGAAGTTAGGTGTTCAAAATCATAGGTGTGGGTGGTACCAGGCGGTGACCGTTAACTCTCTGTTCCATGCTGGGTCCCCCTATCTGGGGCATGTGTTTTGACCTGCTCCCTAAACGAGAGATTCTGGTGGAATTTCCGCACAGGTGATTACCTAGTAGTATGATCCTAGTAGCAAGGTAAACATCCACAATAAGTAAGTGACTCTTAGAGAAGCAAAAAAGATGTCAACTTACGGTCTGTTATAGAGGGCAGTGGCGGCAGAGCCTGCCCTTTCTTGCCGGCAGAACGACGCTCACTGAAGTACTTTTCCGGGTGCGAAACGAAGTCTGGCTTGGAAATCGTTCCTACATCGTCCAGATCAGTGGTCTCTAGCGCCTAACAAGGAGCAATCAGAATATACTGAGGTTAGAACTCAATACTGATTTACCAAGGCCAAACGTTCACCGAATACTGCAAAAGAGCGGATTTCATACAACTGTATTGAAACCAATCGCAAAATGATTACGCCATTTCTTAATAAAACCTATAGGAGTGATTGCAAAGTGATTATCACTTACTCACGACAGTCATAGGAAAGCCGTTCTAATAATATACCAAGTGTTTTGTCTTCATTTGAAGCTTTGGTGTACAAAAATATAATCATAAAATAAACACTTCTCGATTATCTGTGTCGATCATGAAGTGAGCTGTGGATCTATGCGTTGATACAACACGCGCCATAGCCAATCAAATCGTTTGATTTATCCATACCGCATAAGGTCCGGCCGGAGCTTGTCCTGTCTTTTCCCACGTTAAGTACGGCAGATCCGGTATCGTCATGGGCTGCCGACGCTCGCGCTTTTCGCTCCGTGTCTCCTTGTAAGCTTTACCTATGGTAATATTAAAATTGAAATCACTGAGTGACATAGGTGTAGATCCAGGACTTATAGAACATTGCACTCCTTAATTACTAAGGAAGTTTATAAGAGGCATTGCACTATCAAGGTTATACAAAAGAGTATACAAAAGAGCACACAGACCACATGGTTTTCAAACCCGCAACGTCACACAAAACACAAGGAAGCACATAACAATTAGGACAGCCCAAATCACACAATTCAAAGAACAACACTTGTGGCCATGGTAGCCTCTAGAGCATTGCACTTCTTTATTATTAGAAAGTTCGTAAGAGGCATTGCACTATCAAGGTTATACAAGCAAGCACACATCAACACAAAAATAACTCGTCCGAGCATTCTCAAGAGAGAAGAGATCAATATGGGAGGCAATTCAGGACCCGACATGAACTTTTTTCGCTAGGTGCCATTGGCGACTAATTTAAAAAATTTGGTCGCCAAAATGCAAAGATTTAGTCGCCACATAAACATGGATCTCAGCTGAACTTAGAAAGATGGAGTATCATTTGGCGACTAGCTCTAAACTTTTGGTCGCCAAGTCCCCACATTTAGTCGCCATTGGCGGCCATATGGTCGCAGTGTCGGGCCCTGCAATTAGTTTGACTACATAAAAATCACCTTGCAGTTCAGTCGAAAAAAGAAAGTATCATCAACTCGTGAATACCTACAGGGTATAGATTATTATTTTTTCGCTAGGTGCCATTGGCGACCAAAATTTTAGTCGCCAAAAAGCAATATTTAGTCGCCAAAAAGCAATATTTAGTCTCCACATAAACGTGGATCTCAGCTGAGCTCAGAAAGATGGGGTGCCATTTAGCGACAAGCTCTAAAATTGTGGTCGCCAAGTCCCCAAATTTAGTCGCCATTGTCGACCATATGGTCGGGCTCTGATGGAGTACAACACACGTGACCACTGACAATGTTTCACGTGAAAATTTTCTTGCTCCAACAAGCTCGCGGATCCAGCGCCATTGGCCAGCTCTCGCACAAGCGCTGGATCATCAAGCGTGCTTGATCCAGCACCATTGGTCAGCTCTCGCACAAGCGCTGGATTATCAAGCGTGCTTGATCCAGCACCATTGGTCAGCTCTCGCACAAGCGCTGGATTATCAAGCGTGCTTGATCCAGCACCATTGGTCAGCTCTCGCACAAGCGCTGGATTATCAAGCACGTTTGATCCAGCACCATTGGTCAGCTCTCGCACAAGCGCTGGATCATCAAGCGTGCTTGATCCAGCACCATTGGTCAGCTCTCGCACAAGCGCTGGATTATCAAGCATGTTTGATCCAGCGCCATTGGTCAGCTCTCGCACAAGCGCTGGATTATCAAGCGTGTTTGATCCAGCACCATTGGTCAGCTCTCGCACAAGCGCTGGATTATCAAGCGTGCTTGATCCAGCACCATTGGTCAGCTCTCGCACAAGCGCTGGATTATCAAGCACGTTTGATCCAGTACCATTGGTCAGCTCTCGCACAAGCGCTGGATCATCAAGCATGTTTGATCCGGCACCATTGGTCAGCTCTCGCACAAGCGCTGGATTATCAAGCGTGCTTGATCCAGCACCATTGGTCAGCTCTCGCACAAGCGCTGGATTATCAAGCGTGCTTGATCCAGCACCATTGGTCAGCTCTCGCACAAGCGCTGGATCATCAAGCATGTTTGATCCGGCACCATTGGTTAGCTCTCGCACAAGCGCTGGATTATCAAGCGTGCTTGATCCAGCACCATTGGTCAGCTCTCGCACAAGCGCTGGATTATCAAGCGTGCTTGATCCAGCACCATTGGTCAGCTCTCGCACAAGCGCTGGATTATCAAGCGTGCTTGATCCAGCACCATTGGTCAGCTCTCGCACAAGCGCTGGATTATCAAGCGTGCTTGATCCAGCACCATTGGTCAGCTCTCGCACAAGCGCTGGATTATCAAGCGTGCTTGATCCAGCACCATTGGTCAGCTCTCGCACAAGCGCTGGATTATCAAGCGTGCTTGATCCAGCACCATTGGTCAGCTCTCGCACAAGCGCTGGATTATCAAGCGTGCTTGATCCAGCACCATTGGTCAGCTCTCGCACAAGCGCTGGATTATCAAGCGTGCTTGATCCAGCACCATTGGTCAGCTCTCGCACAAGCGCTGGATTATCAAGCATGTTTGATCCAGCACCATTGGTCAGCTCTCGCACAAGCGCTTGATCACCAAGCATGCTTGCCGGGAGGACAAATACGAGGATTAGGGTCGGAAAAATTACTCAAAAGGGATATTCAACAGGATGTGGTCCATAACAAATATACCCCTAAGGGGGAGGTCAAAACAAGGGGGACCCGATTTAGGGGGGTAGGTATGAGCTGAGATCACCAACCCATTTTTTAAGAAAATTCCAATTTTTGACTGCAACAATATCGCAAAATAACGACCACAACGAAAAGGCAGGCTCTCCATCCTACTCTGCAACACGAGGCAAGTACATATTCATGCAATAATATCTGATGCCCCTTTATAATTATTCGAGAAAATAATAGCTTAACATTCAGTAGGGAGTGGGAGGGGCATTTCGTCCCACCACCCACCACCTCTTCCCTAAGACATGGGGAATTGGGTTTGACCAAATTGCCGTTGACTACAATGCATTAAAGTTTTAAAAACTGTTTATTGTTAGTAGTATTCTTGTAGGGATATGAGATGGCTGCACTTAGCTTACCAAGGATAGTCCTGTTCCATGTTGCCATCCTGTAGCCTGGGTCAAACTCCTCATTGTTGAAATAGTCCACGATGTCAACCTCTTTGATACCCTGTTCCAGCTCTTGCTCCTCTTCGCTTAGCTCAGCTGCTTCCTGAAAACGCAGGAAACAAGATGTAAAACAAACCTTGAGACCCCATTCACACGAGACCGGTACAAAACCGGACCGGGCGAATTTATTTTTTACGCCCACTTCAAGATGGCGGCTAGCTAGTATAAATATTCATTATGATTCACATATTCTCGTTCTATGAGTGAATCAAAAGGAGGATGTTGACCTGCGAACTCTCTCGTAGCTCATGTGTAAGATGTTGGGTTATGAATAGGTAATTTGCACGGGGTTGAGGGTTCGCACCACCATGAATACTTTTTCCTTTTTTTCTCAATAACTTGCCTTAAAAATTTCTAAGTGCCATGAAGTGGGCGTAAATAAAAAAATCGCCCGGACCGGTACAATTCTGGTACGGTACCGTCGCGCGTTCACACGGGACCTGCGGTACCGGACTGATTTTAGCACCGCTAGGTCGTGTGAACACAACGTGCCAGAATAATGTACCGGTACCGTATGAACAGGCGGTACCGTACCAGAATTGTACCGGTCTTCGTGTGAACGGGGTCTGAGAAGATATCATAAGTACTTATCCCAAAACCTTCAGCACGGATACGAACATCAAATTCTGATAATTCAAACTTCAGTGGCACCGTGAAATTTTGACTCCAAGCTCCGACTCTTATTTATTTGAGCATTTATCAAGTGAAGCATTTATCAAGTGAAGCATTTATCAAGTGATGGGCTTCGAGGAGCAAACCGGACCTGTGACTGTCCACAATGTTCTTGAGGAGGACCACAGGCAACCCAGAAACCACAGGAAACCCAGCTTCTTACCTCCTCAGCTTGTCTACGCTCAGCCTCGCGCTCCTCATTAGATATCGGCTCGATTTTCCAGTGTTCTTCCTGGAAATGAATGATAGAATCCAAAACTCACAAAATGCACTAATTAGCTTCGTTACTGTTTCCTCCTCACAGTATGTGCCAGTTTAGTGTACAGAGACTTGAGATACTCTCGTTTGTTTTATACCATGCCACAGAAAATACAGCCAATCAGAATGCAGGAATGGCGTTGTATATTCGGCGGTATTCCACTGAACATTCCAATCGTGCACTGCATTTACGTAAAACGTTGTCTTTAACGTAAAGGCGAGCGTGAGAAGGCGAGTGTTTATGCTAAAAAAAATTACAAGTGAAGCGTGGGATATTCTCGAAAGCATTGTATAACTAGTATGTCCAACTAGTATGTCCTCCCCATATCTCAATTCTACGTGATATACTATGTAACAAATAAAACAATATTTTTCTGAAGATGAAAAGACCAAACAAATGCGTGCGCTGTGACGCCAATCGTGCGTATGTACTGAAATACACATGACCAGCAAACCAATCAGAGCGCGCGTTTTACTAGTGTTGTTGTATAAATGGCTAGTCCTGACTTACCTGTCCGAAGACCCCGATCATTCGTCCCTCCACATCCCACAATGCAGCGGAGCAGTCGCTAGAGGCGGTCAGCACGAGCAGTCGCTCACTCCTGGTCAGCAGCTCGATGTGGTTTATGATGTCTGTGTGAGGCTGGTACTGTTTTAGCATAGCTACAGAGATAACGCATATTGGCCAAATCACACTAGTGGTTTATTGTCAATTCTGCATTCTGATTGGTTGAGCTACTAGTAGGCTATAAGTTATAGCCTACTAGTAGCGAATAGTGAGTGTTGGATTTGAAAGCCAGAAAATTGCAAATGACCAGACCAGAAAACGTTTTTGGCTATACAAATTGACCTACTATTGTGATTTGACTAAAACCCTCATGGCCTCTGAGTCAATAGCCTATTCGGGGGCTGATTGACTCAGAGCATGGGCTGATTGACTTAGAGCCCATTCAGGCTCGAGGAATAATTGTTAAAGATATGATAAGATATCAGCCGACATCAGAGATGGGGAATGCAGTGTTTACAAGTTTCAGTGTTGAGCAGTGAAATGGTCTCGAAAAAAGCTGATATTTCCCCCTGAGTTTCCTATGCAACGTCAGAGCGAAGAGCTGGAACATTCCATACTGATGACGTCACATCCGCACGTTCAAAATTCAAGTGGAGATCTAAATGATTGCACAAGAACGTGTTCAAAGTGTTAAATGTTTAGTTCTTAACAAAAGCGCCGAGTTACCATATTTTTTCTTTAAAATCCTGGATTAGTGATAAACCACTTCGATCAACCAGACCCTTGTCAATAAATTGGCGGCGGAGTTAAACTCACGTGGTGGTTCCTTGGTAGCCTTGTCCTCCTCCACACAGTATTCACTGATGTCCCACACCTTGATAACACCATCGGCATCGCCCGTGACCAGGTATGAGTTAGTCTCATCCACAGCCATTGTCAACGAGCCAGCTAAAAGAGAGAACACAGCGTTAGGAGTGGGGATGGTGGGCGGTGCATAAATTGGATGAGAGGGTTTGACCTGTCAACAATTTACAGGAGCATTTGGGGATTGGTGAAGGAGGCTGTCGGAGAGGATAACTAATATGAAAGGTTCGATATTGAGACCATTGCGTCGCTTTTTTTTCGTTTTGACGATTATACTTTTACAAGTGATACCAGTAATCAGCACAAATGACATGCTAACCGGGCGGATTTTCAGCCAGGCTGAAGATTTTGTAGCTTGGCGACCACTTTCCTTCACTTGGCGACCACTGTAAAACGTAAGTTTTATTAGGCACCACGTGGCGACTAGATAAAAATGTAAATTTCGGGTTCTGCAGGGGCTTACACACGGGTGATGCATCATTATATTATCATTAGAAGAGTAGAGTTCACATGTTTATTGTTTCCTAATGCATGGACAATCCACTCACCGTGTTGATGAGCTAAGAATTCTGCAAAGTACGTATGCTTCTGAGAGTTCCAAAATCGTACCTGTAACGAAATGATCGGATGGTAAGAGGGCTCATGGAATAGCGGTACCAATTTTCACTCTATACAACAACTTTTTATGTGGCATTTGCCGCATTTGCGGTCCATATATGCTGCTGTGTCGTATCTTATATAACAGAGAACGAAGAAATAAGCCGTAAGAGTAGACTCACCATTCCGTTACCGGTGCAAGAGATCATGTTCGCACCATTTGAGGCTGCTGGTCTGGCGTTCAGGAAAATCAGCTTGGTCACTGCCGAGCCGATGTCTGATTCCTGGCAAGAAGATGACCACATGCTTAAGTATTTCATACAGAAAACAAGTAAGATAATTGACGATCAACAGTACAGCACATAAAGCTTGCTGCTTAAAAGCAGCAATACGGTGGTACACTATCACTACATTTGACACAACGCAAGGACCCAACAGTTAGTAGTAGATCAGGTAGTTCCTGGCGTTCTGAGCGGGTTCCCTGTGGTATTAGTGGGTGACGTCATATGACTTACAAAACCAGAGGAAGCCCGAGTCTTTATCCTGCAGACGGTTAACAGGGTGAGCACTCTACAGTAAATACTAAAATGCATGGTTTACAACAACAAATGCATTTCAACTTCGGTTTTGCTAGCGTGCACGTGTGCGCTATGAGGTCGATCGTGCGTGTGTACTGTAATCACACACGGCCCTGTCGACCAAACAGAGCGCGCGTCAATTCGTTTCGTTGTATAAATAGACACAAACAAATACCTGTTCGGCGTTGTCTTTTTGTTCCAGCATCTCTGGGACAGATGCGGCCGATAGAATCCTGGCAGTCTGGGGTGGGTTGAGTAGATTGTCTGTCTCCCCCGTACGCGGTGGAGCAGTCGGGCTCGACGCCTATGAATGGATGAAGTCATCAAGACCACATATTATCAAGGCTATGTTCAAGGCTTTGTTTTTTAGTCAAACCACAGTAGTGTCTATTGTAAATGCTGCGTTCTGATTGGATGAGCTACTAGTAGGCTATAAGTTATAGCCTTCTAGTAGCAAAAAGTGTTGGATTTGAAGCCAGAAAATGGCAAATGACCAGACCAGAAAACGTTTTTGGCTATCCAAATTGACCTACTAGTGTGATTTGTGTGGATAAAGAAGACCTTCCCGTGGCCATGGCGGACCGCGAGGTGTTGCGGCGGGTAGTGGACTTCATCCCGGCCCACAGGGTCGCTAGATGATGTGATGATGAGTGTATTTGACTAAAACAAGTATTCCTCTCGTCCTCATGGCCTCTGAATCAATAGCCCATTCGAGCTCGAGGAATAATTGTTAAGTAGTGAATTTGTTGCATCATCCACCTAATTATACTTTAGTTGGCATTACCCAATTATAGTTAGTATCAGTTTTATGTAGTGTCGGATAATGTTTGCTAGATTATTAAATCGTAAGAGAACAAATCCATTTCGATAGGTACAAAAAATAACTTCTATCTAGTAGTCTGATAGAGGCGAGGACAACTTTTGAAATCGCAAAGAACAAAACAAACCAAAACAACGGCAACAACAACAACAAACCAAACAAAGCAAAAATCAAATCCGACTATCGATTTTGTCGATCTTGCCAATCCAGCATTTTTAGTCGCCATTATAACCGCGGTGCTTAAGAAATAATCATGTCGTAATGTTACGCCTTGTACCAACATTATAGGTGTAATTCATCAAAACTCTAGGCGTAAACCCACTAGGAGAACACTATAGAAACTGAAATTACAGTCGTTATTTAACGCCTAAGTCTAAAAAGTTCTAAAAAGGCGTAAAAGGAAGTGTTTTAGACGCAATTTCAAGCCCTGGTAGGTCGTAGTCTTGTCACATGTACAAATTTTACGCGCCAGGAATAAAATATTGGCATTATTTTCGCAATTTTACGTCCTGTGAACAAGTGTCTAAAGGGTTGGAATGGTCATTTCTCTCACCGCTATTCTGTTTCGTCGTGACGAACGTGGTGCTTTGCGTATTCTCTCGGATATAAGGTGACGCGAGGCTTGCTCGGAGTTGAGATTCCAGATCACTATCTCTCCATCATAACTAGCGGTAGCTATGGTAGTGGGAGGACTGTACGCCACGGATAGGATGTCATCCTGGTGTTCCTGGGATAATAAACAAGTGTTGAGCACAAGTCAAGGCTTAACATCCATACCTAATGGACGATTCCAGCTATAACTCACGCGCGCGCTGCATTCTGGTAGTTGCGGGACATTTGTCGAACAAACTGTTAAAAAAGCGCGCGCTGCATTCTGGTAGTTGTGGGACACGGCTTGGGCATTTCTGAATAAAAAAGAGCGCGCGCGCTATAGCTGGAATCGTCCATTGACCGATTCCCGCATTTTTTTCAGTTGACCAATGCCTCAGTTTTCTTTTCAAATCTCTTATGCTATAGTTAGAAAAGCTCAAAACTAAGGCCTCTGAAAGTTTGGGAGTAATACGATAACTTGGAGCGAAGTTATAAGGCCTCTAAAGTTGCATATTTCTATAGTGTTTGTATGGAGGTCGGATAGATTGTGTCCGAGAACATAAGGAACTTTAGCGGCCTATAACTTTGCTACTATTTTATTGCAATATTCTAGCTATAGCATAGAAAATTTAGTGAGAATACCAAATCATTGGCTAACAGCTAAATTGCGGGGATCAGCAAAAGCGCTGCCCACAGATTTTAAAATTAGATCACGAGAGACTCAATTTCAATTTCAACAAACAACAACTCTGAAATTCTATTCAGAAGAATCGCGCTCGATACGAGCCAGGGTAGGAGTGCATACAAGCTCTGCTATCAGTACCAGTTTACCGATTCATTTTGTATCGTTATTTGGAGAGAAAACTAAGAATATGTTTTTGCTTGTCTGAGTTTTTAATTAGTATGACGTCATCTGTACGCAGCGCTATTCAATAAAGGTTGCTTTGGTAATTGGACAATGGAAACAGGGTGACCGTAACAGGGTCAGAAAATGATTGTTATCAAGCTGCCAGTTGCCTCCAAATCATGATAAAAGTGGTCGCGACGCCATACTGAATTTCTTCTTATTGAGTAATTATACTAAGAGATGACAGCGGGACTTTACCTGTCTGCCTTTCCACTCGGACGGGTAGACGTAGAACGAGTTGATCTGTCCATCACGAAACACACAAAGAGCTCTAGGTTGAAAATAAAACAAAACCGCATAAAATTAACATTTCGCACCCGTCTGTTTGCCTGTCTTTCTGTTTTCCTTTCTTTACACATTTGTCTAACAGCAATCTCTGTCCGTCTACTTGTCTGTCCGGCCGGTCCAGGCCATGTCCATTGTGTTTACCTGTCCCATCCGACAGCTATGATCATCCTTTTGAGACACAACACTTGGCTGATCTCCGCTGGGTCCCCGTTACCTGCCATCATAATGTTGTGACAGTGGCCATTGAAGTCCCACACCTGCAAACCAATGAACGTCGTAAATACATATGGCCCGCTAGTACCTCAACCAATCAGAAGGCAGCCCTGTATAAAACTCGTGAGTACTTTCCCATCTAGGAAGGTCCACAGTTAGTTTGGCAAATGAAAGAGAACTTGAGATATTCTTGTCGACTTTTTCCCTTTTATGTGAGTAAGAAACTTTGTGTCAAACGCTAGTTCCTGTAGCTACAATAGTAGAAATATCAGGATTCTCAAGAAATGCTGGATTTCTATTTTGTGAGCCATCACTTGCGGACCGGTCAATAGTCTATACGGTGGCCTGAGTTTACATGTCGGACAGTCCTTTCAAGGCAAAAAAGATATTCCCTCTAGGGAAACTGAGATGATGCAGCAACATGATCTGCGATTTGTTATTTTAAAATCAGTACAAAAAGAAAAAAAAAACAGCGTTTTATTTTGAAAGCACTGTCTCGGGCTTCCTGTGTTATGGGAAAGGAGCTTGAATCCGAAACACAGGAAGCCCAAAACCTCTTAGTTCCTTTTACTCGCAGAGTTGCCTGCGGAGGTTACGCCAAAGTATCCAAACATGAACTTTGGAGCAATTCATAGATTCGACCTGTCATTCAAAGCCATAGTTACTTTTGTTATGTGTTATGTCCCACAAACAAACTAAGTTTCTCCTAAAAAAAAGTCCAAAAATATTCCGATCCCGCTAAGGTTTACCAGAAATCTTTATCTTCGGATCTTTCTGAGTTTAAACTGTCATAAAAGGCAAAAAAATCTGAAAATCGGACTGATTTCGGAAGTCATGACATAATGTTTGTGCGACACGATCAGTCCCAGTTGGAGAAACTCTCTAACTCTGGTTGGTATCTCCAGATGGTGTGAAATGGCTTCATTGTTTGAGCGGATCTATGAATACCTTAACTGTCCCATCAGCACTTGCGGTGAATAGTCTCGTCTCCGTTGCATCCTGGGTAATGGTGGTAATTTCAGAGTTCCCATGAGCGTTTGCGAACTGCTTGACTTTCTGTCCCGTGTCAATCATCCACATTGTTATCACGGACCCCGCGCATGCGCTCACCACCTGATCAAGATGAACACACATTCAATACAATCCATGTGAAGGCTAGCCTGAATTATCAGCCGTTGCGCAACAACTGCTGTAGTGTAGGGGGATAAGACGGCTAGGTGAAAACGCATGGCAGATCGCTTGTAAATCCCACTACGTATTTTACAAACACTCCGCAAGAAAGTGCAACTTTCGACTTTTCGTTTTTCCACTTCGTTATCACAGCCATTAAAAATGGGACACATTGCAGGAATTTCTGTTAAGGCTATCATTGTAAACCACAGAAAAGATGTAACCATATGCAAAGTCATTAGTTTCATTCCTCATTGTTGGTCCAGTCGACATCCTGCACAACAAAACTAGGCTCTATCGAGTTGAAGAAGCCACTAAGTATTCACAGTACTATGATAGGTAGCGTAAGAGTAGCTATGATAGGTAGCGTAAGAGTAGCTATGATAGGTAGCGTAAGAGTAGCTATGATAGGTAACGTAAGAGTAGCTATGATAGGTAGCGTAAGAGTAGCTATGCATGATAGGTAGCGTAAGAGCAGCTATGCATGATAGGTAGCGTAAGAGTAGCTATGATAGGTAACGTAAGAGTAGCTATGATAGGTAGCGTAAGAGTAGCTATGATAGGTAGCGTAAGAGTAGCTATGCATGTAGGTAGCGTAAGAGTAGCTATGATAGGTAACGTAAGAGTAGCTATGCATGTAGGTAGCGTAAGAGTAGCTTTGATAGGTAGCGTAAGAGTAGCTATGATAGGTAACGTAAGAGTAGCTATGCATGTAGGTAGCGTAAGAGTAGCTTTGATAGGTAGCGTAAGAGTAGCTATGATAGGTAGCGTAAGAGTAGCTATGATAGGTAGCGTAAGAGTAGCTATGCATGATAGGTAGCGTAAGAGTAGCTATGATAGGTAACGTAAGAGTAGCTATGCATGTAGGTAGCGTAAGAGTAGCTTTGATAGGTAGCGTAAGAGTAGCTATGATAGGTAACGTAAGAGTAGCTATGATAGGTAGCGTAAGAGTAGCTATGATAGGTAGCGTAAGAGTAGCTATGATAGGTAACGTAAGAGTAGCTATGATAGGTAGCGTAAGAGTAGCTATGCATGTTAGGTAGCGTAAGAGCAGCTATGCATGATAGGTAGCGTAAGAGTAGCTATGATAGGTAACGTAAGAGTAGCTATGATAGGTAGCATAAGAGTAGCTATGATAGGTAGCGTAAGAGTAGCTATGATAGGTAGCGTAAGAGTAGCTATGATAGGTAACGTAAGAGCAGCTATGATAGATAGCGTAAGAGTAGCTATGATAGGTAGCGTAAGAGTAGCTATGATAGGTAGCGTAAGAGTAGCTATGATAGGTCGCGTAAGAGTAGCTATGATAGGTAGCATAAGAGTAGCTATGATAGGTAGCGTAAGAGTAGCTATGATAGGTAGCATAAGAGTAGCTATGATAGGTAGCATAAGAGTAGCTATGATAGGTAGCGTAAGAGCAGCTATGATAGATAGCGTAAGAGTAGCTATGCATGTAGGTAGCGTAAGAGTAGCTATGATAGGTAGCGTAAGAGTAGCTATGATAGGTAGCGTAAGAGTAGCTTTGATAGGTAGCGTAAGAGTAGCTATGATAGGTAGCGTAAGAGTAGCTATGATAGGTAGCGTAAGAGTAGCTATGATAGGTAGCGTAAGAGTAGCTATGATAGGTAGCGTAAGAGTAGCTATGATAGGTAGCATAAGAGTAGCTATGCATGTAGGTAGCGTAAGAGCAGCTATGATAGGTAGCGTAAGAGTAGCTATGATAGGTAACGTAAGAGTAGCTATGCATGATAGGTAGCATAAGAGTAGCTGATATAGGTAGCGTAAGAGTAGCTATGCATGTAGGTAGCGTAAGAGTAGCTATGATAGGTAGCGTAAGAGTAGCTATGATAGGTAGCGTAAGAGTAGCTATGATAGGTAGCGTAAGAGTAGCTATGATAGGTAGCGTAAGAGTAGCTATGATAGGTAGCATAAGAGTAGCTATGATAGGTAGCGTAAGAGTAGCTATGCATGATAGGTAGCGCAAGAGCAGCTATGATAGATAGCGTAAGAGCAGTAGCGAAGCTGGTGGTAGTAGTATATACTGAAATGGGCAAAGAAAATAATATTGCGTGGAGCCTAGGGAGCGGAGAGGAACGGATCAGGGAGGAGATAGAAAAGACCTAGAAATACAGTCTGGGAGAGGGGAGAAATGAATTTGAAACTTAGGGATAAGGGAGAAAATATTCAACTCGGTAATTCTGGGAATGAGGGAGATGGGTGAAAGGAACGCAAAACAAGCAGGAAGTCTGTTCCTCTCCACATTGCTAGTGCTACCGCTACACATACTTAGGTTAACGAGGTTACTCCTTACGCTCTGTCGGATAGCCTCACCTGGTTAAACTTGCTGTTATAAATAGCGGCCGTGACGGGTTGTTCATGACTCATTATTCGATCCTTCACTTCAGGTTTCATCACCATCAGCGTCAGCTAGTGATAATGAGATGATGTATTTTAGACATAATAATTTAAATCAGCGTGAGATAGTATCGGCGGATAATGAAATTATGTAAGACATAACATCATCAGCGTCAGCGTCAGCTAGTATGGGCGGTTATTGAGAGGATGTAAGAAGACACAATCATATGAACACATACATCATGGCCACCTTAGTATATGGACGGATAATGAGATCATGTTTAGACGACATTTGAACATCATATGGGCCAACACTTCACAATGGTAATACCTGCTGGTTGAATGCTGTGAAGAGCTTGCTATGTTCCTCGTCGTAGTACATTGTTATCGATACTGAAACAAACAGAATTGCTAAGGAGCTTCCAGCGTCCGCAACGTCAAAGCCGATATAATTTATGGGCAACCGAAACGAAATAATGAATGGGAAGAATGCTTGATTCGACAAAGGTTAGTGATTGTAAGGGATTAACTGTACCTTCTGCTGGCCCTTTCGGGAACATTCCAGATAATCGTTGAAGGCAGACTTGAAGGTGGGTGTCCCAGATTCGCAAGACCTAAAACGTGCGAGATGGCTTAGTAGAGTGTCCAAGATCCAATGGAAAGACGTTGCAGGAAGTCTGGGAAAGCCCTAACCCTTATATAACCTTTAGCAAACTTAGCACCTGATTTGAGATGCTCTCCTTTCTATCACCTGATAGCCTACACTATGACAGATTGGTGCTCATAAATCGTGGTCTCGAAATCTTGCAGATATCCTTCTAAGTACTGATACAATGTACGTAGAGATACTGCGCCATCCAGTTAAGCTTGAAACTTAAAAGTTTTCGCGTTTGTTTGAGTGTCTCAAAAGTACGTATCAAGTGGAGTTCGTAATGTTGTCAAAGAAAAGCTCGTGACGTTGAAACTTTGTCTCGACATTCCTTGACAACATTTTGAAATCGCCGTGACAACGTGTCGTTTCAAACGCAAAGTTATCAAAACGAAACGTTAAAACTTGTCGACGAAACTACGGGCGCTCCAAGTTTAAGTGGACGAAGAACATACCTTGTCTTTGGAGAGACTGATAAGCTGACCACGAGACTCGATAAAACGGACGGCGATCACACTCTGCATATGACCCCTTAGTACCTTGACACGACAAAAAAAAAACACAAAATATAATGACCTGACCGCGAAACCTGTTAGCAGATATAATCTTTTTCAGAAAAGCGGAAGATAATAGTGCAGGTTCTTACCCCTACTGGCTTGGAGATGACGTAGGGGTTCCACAGACACACGTGGTGATTAACACCAGCAGTCGCTGATATAGAAACGATTGTGCCATTAATTAATCAGAAAAAATACTGCCATGCCTAACTTGCCCTGTATAGCAACCATTGTTATGTGGCTTCAGGCGTTGCAGACTGCTTTGTGGCGACAATTCCGGGCCGGCAAATCGCGGAAAATCTGGAATGAGTGACATAACTGGGGTGGGAGCACTCCCCAGAACAGATACTTTTGCGCGTCCAAGATGGCTCCGGCGATTTGCCGACCACGGTATTCTCGCCATGAAAGAAATCGCAAGAAACTGGGGATTAAGGTGGTCATTTTTTGGCTCTATCTTGTACTGCAATTTTCGCTGGTACAATGTTCTTCAAACTTGAATGACAAAAAAAAACGAAGGTCGAATGAAATCAGAAGTTTCAGAAAAAATGCGCGAAGATTTTTTGCACAGGAGGGACTTTTGTAAACATACCACTGTTAGAATATCGGCTCGCATAAGCAAATGCGGCTCTTAAAAATAAATTCGAACAAATACTTAAAAGCACAAGGTTTAACATATCCAGAGCTCAAAAATATCCGACCATTTTTGGTGCGACGCGAGCGACCTTAAGCGAGATGCAATTGCTTTAGTAAGATTTGGGTGCGAACGAAAATGGACGGGATGTTATGGGAAATTATTAACTCACCCACAAGATTAGCTTTCTCGTTATAGTCAAACGCATTCACTCCCTGAGGAATCTTGAATGCCGTTCTAGAAAAAACAAATAGGAAAAAGAACACGTTTTAGGAATCTCGCACATTTTGTGAGAAAAGTAGTACATACGCATCATCCTATCCCACACCATCATCTTCAACATCGTCTGCATCATCGTGAACAACATCATCATTTTTAAATTGTTCGCACCCAATCTCGCCAAAGCATAGCCTGCTTGCAGACATTCGAGGCTGCCTTTATGGCGGAAGTACCGGACCGACACTTTTGCACATCCACAGGGAACTTGTATATAAGTTCCCCGTGGAACTGATGTAAAAAGCCATGGGGAATCCAAACCACTTCCCATTCTTCTGCCATGGGAAATAAACTTTTCCCAATAATAGGTTTATGCAGAAATTACCTGTGATCAACACCATCGTCATCAACTACTACCACCCAAACTACCACCCCACTAACACCCCACCATCACCCTACCAACACCCCACCATCGCCCCAGTCATCACCGGCAAGTCAACATGCCACCACCAACCCACCATCCCCCCACCACCCCCATACCACCACCGCAGCATCACCCTTCCATCACCCCAGTCAACACCCCACTAACACCCCACCATCACCCTACCACCACCCCACCATCGACCCAGTCAACATGCCACCACCAACCCGCCATCGCCCCACCATCACCACCGCAACATCACCCTTCCATCACCCCAATCATCTCCCCACTAACACCCCACCATCACCCTACCACCACCCCACCATCACCATACCACCACCGCAGCATCACCCGTCATCACCCAGTACCACCCCACCATCACCCTACCACCACCCCACCATCGCCCCAATCAACATGCCACCACCAACCCACCATCGCCCCACCATCACCACACCACCACCGCAGCATCACCCTTCCATCACCCCAGTCAACACTCCACCATCACCCTACCACCACCCCACCAACACTCCAGACATCACCCCAAACAACACCTCAATAACGATCACCCTCGCCATTATAAATAGCACTAAAACCACTGTCATCATCACTGTCAATTTCATCACATCCTCGTCACCACCATCATCATTGACAACAAACATACGACATACGTTCTCATGTTCGTCTTGGATTTCTCGATCCATCCGAGAACGAGCGAGTTCTTGTAGGTGGTCGAGCAGGATATGAAACAATCCAGGTGGGCCGAGTACATGACTTGTCGCGTCCATTCCGAGTGGCCGTGGTGCTTCACGAAGCGCGCATTGCGGTAGTAGCCTCGACTTACGTCCTTGATGTCTACAGTTAAACATATATCTGTGGGGAGAATAATGAGCTTGAACTCATGGTTACAAACAATCTAGTTTCTTTGTTTCGTTTCACTTTCTCGAGCGACACGCAAGTGGCTGCTATTAACCCAACGGCTACTGGGTATTTTACGTTTAATATCTCAACTAATAAAATGACAAATTTTTTCGTATTACAGCTGATGTCGTTCTTTTCGGATAGCGTTTTCGAACTATCGCATTGCTTTTGATTTTTCTGGCGCAATAGGGCACTACATTGGCTCAGAAGACGGAAGTGAAAAAAAAAAATCCTATAAGTCAAACGATGTTTCGAAATCTTGCGGAGCGTGACTTTGGCAAAAAAACGTCGTACCCTGCTTTGCCAGGAGCAACATAACTTACGTCAAAATTTTCATTGAAAGGCAATGAGCAAAACATTTTCCCAGAAATCAAATAGAATTTAATGTGCACCTTGTTTGCTCCCAGCAGGCTGCGCGGGTCGATCAAACAGTGCGATATTGACGGCAGAGAAGATCAGGGCGTTGACTTGTCCGCATACATCACCAAATACTAGGATGGCTTCATTGGGTTTGTCTGGGTTGTTCCTGTAGGGAGCCAATAAACAATGCATGTGTCAATTCAGCGATAGGTTGAATAAGTGCGCGCGCTCTTCCTTATTCAGAAATGCCCAAGCCGTGTCCCACAACTACCAGAATGCAGCGCGCGCTTTTTTAACAGTTTGTTCGACAAATGTCCCAAATCTACCGACATGCAGCGCGCGTCTGCGTTATAGCTGGAATCGTCCATTCGTGACACTATTACAGTAACAGCAATGTTGTTGACAGCATCGACACCCATCTAAAACCCGCTCTAAGTCCTACCATCTTACCAGTAATCCATGCAAAGAGGAGTCTCATCAAGATTTTGTATTCTAAACTGGCAGTTGAATTCAGACTTGGAGCTGAGGTCATATATAGCTGAAACAAGACAGCAAGATAATCTTGTTTCTTTGCTTTGCATATTCATGAGTTAAAAGCGGTTCTGGTACATGCGTAGGGCACTTCATTAGACATGCCAATTAAGAAATACATCTATTTTCAACTGATATAATCACAAAGAGGGGTGGCGAATGGTCAATGTGAGAATTCCGAGAACGCGAGAACGCCGCTTTCAAAATCCGAGATCGAGAACTCGATTTGAGATTCGCCATACAAACACAACAAACTGGAAAATCCGAGATCCGAGACGACCTGGAAAAAAATCCGAGATCCGAGAACGGCAAATTAAAAAATACGAGAATTCGAGACCGCCTAAAATTTCGCGAGAAAACAGTTTTTTTGAAGGACCATTCGCCACCCCTACAAAGCTGAGCTTAGATGGTCATCTTAGGAAGAACAATGTTCGATTATTTGCAAGGCAAACACCTTTTCATTAGCCTGGGAGCCAGCTCTCCAGTATGCTTTTCCGGATATTTGATTTTTTTTGGCACACTTAGGAGAGGAGGAAACCACTGCTCGCAGGGTAGCTCACAGGCAACCTTTTTATTTGAGAACTGATAATGTTAACCATTGCTGAATAACCATGCAAAGTTACCTATTTCTTTGCTAGTAAGCGCAATCGCCAGTTTGTATACGTTCTGCATTGGGATGAAGTCAGTCACCCACAGATCTCTCTGCTTTACTTCATCTTGATCCGTCTGCAGCTACACAAGAATATGAGAAAAGGTGAGAGGCATTGGTGAAGCAACATGTGCATGACTGAAAACTAGGTAAAGCAAAAACAAAATACACCTGTTAGCCAATCACAAACAAGATATATTTACAAGTTGCTGCTGATTGGTTTCCCCGCCAGCAAATCACATAAAAAGTAAAATCACCATTACTTTTGAAAGCCACACCAAGTACAATCACTTACACATGGGAGCATGTGATCACTAAAAACACAGATGTGTTAAGTTCAAAACATAATATTGTTGATAGAAATGAGCGACCAATGAGAATGCAAAATTAATACAAATACAAAAAATTTACAACACTCTACTAAAAATGTGACTAGTTTGTACATACCTGGACTGTCCTGACTGGTTTCATACCAAGAGACCAAATGCAAACAACTCCCTCCTGAAAAAAAAAGAACATGATTTTGTTTTACAAATGACATTAATTACTCTTTCTCAACAAAACCTAACACATGGAATCAATACTATAATTCCAAGTACAGTAAGCTGCAATTACAGCCCTAGATTTTACAGCCAGCTGTAATAAAATTTGCTAGGAAGTAGATTTCATTAAAGTTATAAAAAATAAGTACATTGTTTGTGAGAAAGGAAAGGCAGTGAACCCTCCCAACAACCCTTTGCACTCATGACTCACGAGTATGAGGGGTAGGTATGGGTATAAATAAGATAGATAAGAGATAATTATATCCTACTACATTCACCTGGATAAAATAGTGGATATCAGCAGATATACATACCTTGCTGACTGACAGATAACGTGAAGGGTTCATAAGTGGATAAATTCTTCTGATCACCTCCTTATGAGGACTGGAAATATTACGAAGCTCTCTCCACTGGGGCACCTGAAATGATCATACAATCACAAACCGATAAAAATTCATGCAATCCCAAACTGATTAAGCACAGGCCATTCCTATACTATTGACTTGTAGCTGTTCCAAGGATGTTTGCCTCCTTCCTAGATCTATCATCTTTTTTACCAAGGAAAGCATTAACTTGCGTGCAGCCTCCATGTTTGAAAGTGGTGTGATCATCACATCATTAGTGCGCGCAAGGAGCAAAACACTCAACTTGCATCTCGTTTGGCCACCTCAATGCAAGCGAACACAATACTTTGCAAGTCACAACTTGCGACGACTTGCATGAACTTACAGTTCATTTGGCCAGGGCTTAACAAAATACCAACTTAGTGTACCTGTGTTGTTTTCATCCTGTCGTCTTTCTCATAATACTCCAATAGCATGTGTGATGAGAACTTGTCCCAGTCCACAAAGCCTTCCTTAGCCACATCAATCTTGTTAAAGAGCTCTTCATACTCTTCACGGATGCCTTTGTTAAGGACAATAGCAAGAATCTCACAAAACTGGTCCACATCCAGGCTTAGTTCTCGCTGCTGGCCAGACTGGTTGATCTAGAATATCAAGGGATACTATGGTCAACTCATTGAAAACCTAGGGGTCTGTCTGGAAGTGCTCCCTTTCCCCTCTCTCCCTTCCTACTTACTATTCCTCTCTTCCCATTCCCTTTGCACTTGCCAAGCATGCTTAAGGTTATTCCCTTGTTTTGCACGGCGCACGCTGTTCTGTGCATGGACGCGCAATCAATTCGTTCGAAAATGACGCAATCGAGCGCGCGTGCGCAAGCTAAATATCCCCATTTGAGCGAGAAACACCAAGAAAAAGTCGCGTTTTGGGATATTGCGTGAAAACAAGATTGGGCACCCCCATTTTTTATTTTACCATTTTGATAAGACTATCATTCCCCTGTTATAAAAAAAGTTTAAAGAAATTTCCATGACAAGTTTTTGAGCTATCGTCATAAAAAGCCCCAAAATGAGACACCAAAGACTCACAAATTATTATCAGGAGCGCTGCGCACATTTTTGCACATTTTCAAGAGTAGCGTCAACACACATTAGAAAATTAAACATTCCAATGTTCGTCCTAGGTAGTGAAGTATCCAACAATTCTGTTCAAACTTGCAAGCAATCTGGATTGCTTCATTAGTGAGCGCTTTATCACAATTTTCTTGTTTCGCATATTCCTTCATAGTCCGGCGGATTAGCGTAAAAATTGCGCACTTTTGGCTAAAGACTCCAGACTTTGCATGTCAATAGTTTTCAGTATTTTGTTGAAGATAAGATATGGAGGCACGCTAAATTTATTCGTAGCGAAAGCTAGAACAGTTTTAATGTGAACCATTGTTTTGCCATTGGCAGCCATCTTTGAATCCTTTGTTATTCATGAGCTCTGCGGCACTTAGTGAAATCTTCCATCGTTTGTGTTTATAGAGTATAGCACAGTACTAGGAAGAAATATCAGGCCAAAATTTTAGAGACAAGCTTCGTTTTACACATTTGACACATAAGGTACCAATTATCTCGATCTTTTTTAGAATTTGTTGGCCATTCTTGAAACATTTCATCAAACCTCAGTCAGACTATTGTTTTACAATAGAAATTATAAACATTCACAGTAAACTGATTGTGATATTTAATAGATCACCAAAAACTCTAAGGAGACGCTCAGCCGAAGTCAGTCAGCTCAATCCATAGTTCAGAATTAGCAAATGTTGAGCTGCTATGGCTGTGTAGTCTAGAGAACAACTTGAATGTTTACAAAACTAAGTTCTAAACCTCATTTGAATAACAAAGCATTCAAAATGGCTGCTATTGAGCTACACAATAGTTCACTCTAAAACCTCTCTAGCTTTCGCTACGAAAGAATTCTAGCGTGCCTCCATATCTACGATTTAAAAATACATTGAAAACTATCACCTGGCAAAAAGTTGGGGCTTTAGCCTAAAATGCGCAATTTCCTCGAAAAATTGCTCTAATCCGCCGGACTATCACAAAATAGCCCTCAGGCACTAAAAATGGGGTATTTTTGCGCTATCAGTTTCTAAACAAGCATGGGCACCCCCTCTTTTTATTTCATATTTTCATTCCTTATATACTAAATAGTAAATAGACAAATTAAGAAAAAAATTCTACAACAAGTTTTATTTCAGGGGAATTACCTTAAACAATTAAACTATGCATAGCCAAAAAGCTCTTAGGCTTGAATGATGATCAATTTAATATATCAATATATAAATTTATATTTATTATTATTATGATGATTGTAATCTATAAGTATATTTCAGCAACACTTATTGAAGAATAAACTATCTATCTATCTGATGAGTGGAGATAAGGAATTAACCTTGTGTGAAAGCTAACGTGCTAATGGAATGGTCCCATGTGTGCTTATGAGCGTTAGCCCTAGTAAGCGGAGAAAGAGAAAAAAACCTCTGACCTCTTCAAAAAAAATTTTGACCCCCTAACATGTGAGCCCAAGAAATATGCCCCCCCCCCATCGAACACCAATGAACATAAATCACACTTGTATTACTTTAAGCTGTTTGTGAGTAGAAATGAAATTCCAGCTATCAATCTCTCGTCCAGTATCATCAACATCACCCACTCTAAAAAAACAGTGCCCAAAAAAATGTGGCCCCCCTAAATAGGTGGCATAAATAATGATCACTCCCTTAGGGAGGAGTGAAGAATTTTGCCAACTTACTGTAAATGCATCTTGAATGGCCTTCAGGTCATGCATGGTCAGCCGACTGACCAGCTTAATGCCAAGTGCCAGGCTGAGTTTGGGATCAGGTTTTCTGTGTGAAAAAAGCAAAATATTAAAGCACAATTAGCTCTGAATTGAATTGCTCTCCTCAGTAAAAATCTAGTTAATATTGCTCTATATGACAGGTATTTAAAAGCTAATGATTGTATCATTAACACCAAAATCACTAGCAAACTTGTGACACTGATCTGGAGGTGTTAAAGAGTCTACTGCTAAGCAGACAATTGTTTTGTGTTTGTCTTTGTTGCTAGGCATAGGACAACAAGAGTAGTTCTCTGCCAACTGACAGTAACACATAGTACCTAAATAAATAATGAAATAAACTATAATCAGCTTTGCATTTTGAGAGAATGGCTGACCAGCCTATTTGCACACCATGATGGAGCAGCAGCTAGACATTATGTACTAGTATAATCCCTCATTTTCTCAGATGGTTGAAAACAGGACTTAAGAGCATCTATCTGTTTCTCCAAACCTCAGGCTATTCATCTGGTGTTTGTTTGTCCCCCTGACAGTCCATTCACATTACTGGAAAGAGTCATGAGTCATATTCCATGAAAGAGGTAAAACTGTATACCAGAACCAAAATTAATTCATTTTGGACAGCTTTCCAGCTTTCATTCTGGTATATGGCTTTTATCTTTCCAGTTCTACTTTTCATGCTGATAAAGTCAAATGAGATGAAACTTACTACTGAAATCACTAAACCATCCCAAACCCACCACGAATGATCAATCATTTTTTTTTTTTGATTGAACATTTTGACCCTTTCGGTTAACTCACATGACAATTTCGATCTATCGAAATGATCATGACATTTGCAAAACAAAAGAACTTCATCTACATGTCATGTGATCATTTCAATCACTCGAAATGGTTGTTAGTTATGTGAGTTAACCAAAGGGAGAAAGAAGTAAAAACTGATTGATAGTTCATGGCGGGTTTGGGAAAGTTTGTGATGTCTGAGTAGTATATTATTATTAGTAGCTCAACCAAATTACCCGGTACTTGTTAAATATATGTGGCACAAAGAGGTCATTTGGGTACTAAACCCGTACTGAAAATACATACAAAACTCATTATGGCACCCGGTAATACTGGTACAACACTCAAGCCCAGTGGGTTTAAGTTTAATATGGCCTTGCAAACGGAGTCGACAGACCACTTCATCTGCTTGCCATGGATAAAAGTTCAACAAAATAATATAGCATTGACATATCACTTGATTTAGTTAAAAATGAAAAAAAACAAATGTTTACAAAACCCCTTGCCGCCAAATTTCTGCCTTCTATTAACTTATTAACTTTCAATTTTAGTTTCTGCACGATTCGGTTTGTCATCGATGTGTTTATCAAAAAGTCAAATGACATTGCTCTGGTCTTGTATATACACAAATAAATAAATACATTGCTTACTTCTTGTATTCTAGACGTATTCTGAATCTTATAAGACCTTGTAAGAATACATTCTCCCGTTCCTTTTATCGAATTTCGAACATAAACGAACACAAGGAACGGCAAATTAGAGGCTCCAAACTTCCCAACACACTTACTGAATGTTATGGTTTTCGTCTCCATTTTCTATAATAACGTCCGATTTGGTGGACTGTTCCTCAGGGGGATTTTTAGACATGTTGTATTTGGGTCAAATGGCCATGATTTAAGGTTCAGTCTCGGTAAAACCCATGATTTCCCGCCGCTTTCGCTTGGCCATCTTGCCTCAGTTCTTGTGTACAAATCTCTAGAAACCATAGCAGCATCTAGTGCCAGGCTCTTTCCAATGTACACGCAGGAAACCCATCAGTGTTACGTTGACGAGGGCCGAAATGGGCCGAGGGCATGCAGAAAAGGCAAAAATGATTCGCGAACTCTGCTGCTCTATAATGCAAAACAATCCCTTTTATTTTGCGAACATAGGTAAAGGGAGAGAAAATAATTCAACGAACCATGTGTCGTAAAGCGATCCATGACCGAACCTCGTGCGCGCAAGTTGAAAACGTGCGCAGGTTGGGGCGCGCTTCAGTGACCACTGTTTTTTTTTTTTTTTTTCTCCGACTGATGTTCGCACAAGCACAGGCATTGCAGTAACTTGGGTATGGGATGCGGTAAAATATGCATTTTTTTAGGCTGGGAAATTTTCGGGAAAGATCATTACTTTTTCTAGCAAATTTGAAGTAGGGTCACAAAAGTTTTCACCAGATCTTCTAAAAACTGGTTTGATTTCTGATTTGGGCTCAGACTAAATATGTTTTCAAAGATCTTTTTCAGTGGTGGCAGGCAGAACATCATAAACTTGTGAAGCACAGGTGGCCAAAATGGTAAAGCCGATGGCCTATCATTCTGCTTGTGGTTGGATTCCCAGCTTCAACTGCTAGGGATTTTTCTCTACTGCTAGTCAAGTCACGTTAGCTCATCTTGAGTAGAAGCTCCCCTCACAGTCACAACCCCCTCCCCTTTGAAATACATATACCGGTCATTCTTTGTATTTGCCTGTTGTCACATTTTTTTGCAGAAAATTTTTAAAAACCAAGCAACCTTCACTCCCCTCTAAATAAATAGCCCAAATTCAGGGCCAGACGTACACAACTGAAGAAAGGTTACCACTAAAAGAAGTTACTTTTCCTTTCTTACAATAACATCTTCAGGAAAGGGTCGGAGCAAGTGTTCACTTTTTAATTGCCTTCTTTATTTCTCTTTTTTTAAATATCATTCCCAGGGCTCGAAATTGTGACTGTATCAGTTGCAAAATTGAGCAGAATTTTCCACTTTTTGGCAAAAAAATACAAGTTAGTCACAAAATATCCACTTAAGCTTTGTAGAAATCCCTCAAGGTTGGCTTTCAATTGTGCACCTAAAACCCCTCTTTTTGTGACTAAAGCAAGTCTTAAAATTGCAACCTTTCATATCTGTTAATTTTGAGCCCTGATACCTGAATGCTTTTTAGTTCCCTTTAGCAATAATAACTACTTACATGTAGCTATGTACCTTGCCTAAACAAAAAAATCTGTAGACCATCATCCTTGCTAGTATACGCGTACTTGCTTCCTCAGCTTTTGAAACTAAATGGATTATATCCCTTTATTATAAGTGCATGCAGAAACATATAACTTAGTTGAAACGTGTAACGGTGAACCAAGCTTCGGATTATTCGTATCAAGTTTATGACCATATTTGGTCAATAATGAACTCTCGACTGCTAACCCAAGCAGGTTTTCTTTGCATAATATTTCATTTTTCGCTTAAATAAAGTAGAGCAACAGTGGAAAGTGATAATATACTAACATTTAACATCTTGAAGTCTTTAAACAACATTATTTTCAAAATCAGTTCAATTCTTTATTCTGCGAATATTCCGCAGCTTGGCACTAAAGCAATGTATGTGTGTTACACGTTTCAACTCACTTATATGTTTCTGGTGCATGTTATTATCTTATCCGTGCTTAAAGGTAAAAATGGCATTAAGAAAATTTATTTATTTTCTATCTTACAAGTTTGAAGCCGTGTCCAGTGTCATATACAGCTGGTAAAAACCACTTCATTTTTAGTCGCCGTATACTGTCAATTAAGCAATTGCATAAGCTAAGAACATTTGTGTTACATGGTAAGTGGATGAACACTTTGGTAACTGGTTTCATAAACCTTGGGAAATTGTGCTCAACATGGGCTGCAATATCTTCTACAGTTGGCTCATGGAATTTAAAGCAACTCCAATTTTTTGTGACTCCATAAATTGGCTTCACTTTTACATCCTTTTTACCCCAGTATTCTTCAGGCTTGGAATCGTCAGCATTAAAATTTTCCCAAAGTTTGGTCAGCTCTCCAAGAGGGTAATTATTACCAATTTCTTCATCAAAAACAACATTTAGCTTTCCAGTTTGAATAGCAATGAAGTCTGGGGAAATTTGCCACAATCCTTTTAGCCACTCATCAGAATGAGCAGTATCCAGAAACAGAATTAGACGAGCTCCTGTCTTGCTGTTTTTGTCCCTCCACCATTTTAAAATGGTCTCAAAATCTAGGGATTCCCCTTCAGTTAGTGCCCATTTCCCATCATTAAGAACGTGACCACTGTAGTAGAGTACATAGGTGTCATAATGGAGGCCAGGGAGTATACGCTGATCAAAGAATGTTTGAACCTTCTTGTCAACATACTCCTTTGCTATGCCATTTGTAGTAAAGTCAGTTCCATAGTTGTGAATCATATGGTGAGCAAAGAATCTAGAGACTACATTAATAAGTTCCATTGCTCGTGAGTTAATAGCATTGAAGCCATCTTCAGGTAGAATAATAAGATTACCACTAGGACTGTATCTGTGAGCTGGAGCTATTAAAGCATACCCAATAGCTGTACCACCCACACATTTGCCAAACTTGGAAAGGATGTCATACATTACTGACTCAATCGGAAGGATAATCAGTAGAAAACTAAGGTACATTGGGTTCTTTTCTTGCCACACTGAAGATGCCATTGCAGCTGTTGACAGTAGAGTATACAAGGCAACAATCTGTGACACTAAACAGAAATGTCTTATTCCTTTTGAAGCCATGATTTCAGAGATGTTGTTATCAGTGACTTCGCCTTTGGCTCTCAGCACTGCTGCACACTCTTCAAGCTTTGATCCAAAACCCCAGGTTGTGATGATAAACATGAAGTGAAACACGACCCAGGGAACAGAGAGAACTACAAATACTGGCAATTTATACAGTGGGACATTTGGTGCTAGAGTGCCTTGAGTACAAAAGGCATAAAATGCTAACTGGGTGATGAGAATTGCTAAAACCTCTAAGCGATGGTAGCAGCGGCCTTGCATTATAAAACCTTTCCAGGATTCCAAGAGTGATAATTTTGAAAAATACAGATCTATGACAGAGGGAAACGCAAGCTGGATAACAAATGCTGATATACAGAATGGATTACACTTCTGATGAGTTGCTGGAAAGAAATATGCTGCTGATATGATGCAGAAACAGGCTCCACTTAGTAGTGAAAAGCTTGACTTGAGGTGGAATGCAGCAATATGAAGGGCCAGGCCAATAACAAGAAAAAACATCGACTTGAACTCAGCTATTCCAGCACAGCCAGCCAGGAATCCAAGCATGAGAAGAAACTCCTCCATTGTTATGAACTTGGGGTACTGAGTTGAGAAATTGCAAATTCTTTCCATAAGGATCTTGAAGCAGAAAATCCCTACACTTGCTAATATAAGAATGTCTGTAAGATCCAGATCCTGTAGAGTTGCAAATGAATGATCATAAGCAATCTCTGTAAAAGACAAGACGCTGAAAATAACACCCATCCAGAACTGGGAAAATCCACTTGCAAATTCCCTGTACCCATACAGGTAGCTAGCTAGTGAGATCAGGACAGCACATGCTATTACAATTGCAAGGAGGAGGTAGCTATTGTCAGTAGTGTGGTGTTGCCAGCGAGTATAGATGCCCACTGCAGCCCCTGCATGGAAAACCAATGCTGCCAAAGCTGTTGAAGACCTCCACACTGATGAGAGCAGTCTTGGCATCATATTTGGTTGATTTCAGAGACTTCACCTTAAAATAAAAAATGAAACAGATTTTAATGGTGAAAAATTTGAAATCTTTGGAGTCAGAAGTGCTAGTGTTACTCCAAGTGTACGACCTGAATATGAAATTAGGGCCTTACAAAAATTTAGATTGTGACTTCGAAAAATGTTTTCAAGAAGACCGGTTCTCAATAACATATTTATACATCATTAAAGTAGGATTTGAAAAAAGAATGATAAACATAGAGGAGAAAACACAAAAGTTATGGCCTTGAGTTTGCCGTCGCGTCGCAACTTTGCGCTCTACTAGTAGGCACAGTTGGGTGCATTTTGAATTCGAATGAGTCACCTTAACCTTAAAAAATAATGAAGTAGTGAATTCGAATCAAAAGCCAGTATAAATACACTCACCGATATTTAAGCTTAAAGCATCCGTTTTTTCTTTCATACTTGAATCTTTACGCCAAAATTACGTTAAGCTAAGCTTTGCCTTCCTAGAAGTTAGAACAGGACCCGAACAAGAACAGGTGAATCGCTTGAAGACGCTTCAAACTTGTCTGCCACGCCGAAAAAAATACATAAATAAAGAGATATGCTTTACAACAGAAGGTGGCGCGTCATACAAGTTCTTCCTTGAGGCTTTTGTTCAATTTCACACGACAATTTGAATCTCTTGGAGACTAAACGTTTGTGAAAGGAATTCACACCCGTCCGCCATCTTGGTGAGTGGAGTGATGCATTATGGGAAATCTGGAAGAAGCCGCTGATCATACGCGGGCGTTCAACAACAAAGATGGCGAGCAAAGAGCAACAAGATCTTGCAAATGTTGTGAAAACACTTCACAGGAAACTCAGAAAAGATGTAAAGGAAGGTAATACATATATTTCTTCGGTTGTTTACTCTTATCACAGATTTAAGTGAAGTGATATGTCCTGTCGCCAGGGGGAGGGGAAAACAATGGAGGGAAATTTTAACAACGTGCAACCACAGGTTCCCCAAGCTCCGCGAGAGTTTAAAATAATTATTTGAATAAAAGCTAAAGTAGTTTCAATACCGTTATGGTTGTTATTGACTTCACTTACATGAACTGTGCTTCGCTAGCGACTATATTGAGTCATCACATATCCCCTCTGTAAGAGAAATAACAGTACAATAATAAACTTTCAATAAACTTTCATTTAGCCATCCCGTACATCCGATAAATTTGAGTTTTGAGTCCGTTTTTGGCGATTTTTATTTCATCCCCCTTCCCTCTATATAAAATCTCTCCAAGGTAGGAGACTTCCATGCCATCACCCGAGCGAAAACAGCCATAAATTCGAAAGAAATGCTTGAATGCGCTCAAAATCGCTACTGAGCCATAGCGAAAGGATAGAACTATTCATCTCAACCAACCGACGGTGCAAAACTTACATTGTTTAAGAATTTCAGGTTGAAAGATTTGTTCTTTCCAAGTCTCATTAGGCGTACGTCCAATTAGGCGTGCAGAAAGTCTGTTGAAAAACACAAATTCGAATGTTTACTGTCAAGCGACCACGTGATAAATTTAAAACAGGCTGCCCTCGCCCCTGCCGCCAATCAGAGGCGAGGGCAGCCTGTTTTGAATTTATCATGTGGTCGCTTGACAGTAAACATTCGAATTTGTGTTTTTCAACGGGCTTTTTAAATCAATATATTAGTCGATCGTGTCAATCAGATGTTGTCACATACCCCCATCCCCACCACAGAGGGTATTTTCTAAAGGGCCCCCACCTCTCTGGAATTTCTGAATGAAAAAAATACACTATGTAGTTATTTGCATAGAAAATAGCATCTTTACTCACTGGAAAATCAGGCAAATTGGCTCTCATCTCTCTGGAATTTCCAATTCTGCCCATTGAAGGATGGGTGAACAAACACTTTTTGCTGGTTAAATTCTTTAGCACAAGGTGGTTGGCTGCAGTCGCATGGTACTAATTTTACATTGCTTTTTAAAATACAGCTAATGGTGATTATGCAGCTGTTTGGGAGAATCACTGCTCTGATCAGGATGCCCTACAAACATATGCATCAGCAATGCACACTTTAGCAACAAAGCAATGGGCAAAAAACTCCCCACAGGGAAGGGCAGACTGGTGTCATAAGGTTAGCATGGAGTATTTCAGAGATGGAGGACTTAAGTCTGCTATAGATAAACAAAACAGAAGGATTTCTCATAACATGGCCCCAGTGTGCTGCTGTTGTGTGACAAAGCATGCAAAGGAGGGGGAAGAGCAAGGAGAAACGTAAGTGTTGCTATGGGTACCCAGGGCTAAAAATAAGAGCTGGCCACTAGACAATGGCTGTCCAAAATTGAAAGTTGACACGTCTGCCTAGCTGGACATTTGATCTGCCAATTGTTAAGAGAGCCTGTGTCAGCTGCATAGCAACATACCAAGTCGAAGAAAGCATCCATTTCCATCGGCTGATTCAGAGAATATAGAGCAATTTTCTTGATTGAATTTGGAAAATCAAATATGAAACTTTGTTTTTTGCATAATATCATCATGGCTGGTGAGAAACAAGGAATAACTGAGTTCAAATCAATTTGGGTGGTCTCCATGTTAATCGTAAGGGACATCCTAACTCTATAGTTAAATGATAACTTTTTCCTTGTTCACAAAGTGCAACATTTCTCTTTTTGTCCACCTTTAGGTTGCCAGTTGGTGATAGAAAACTGCTGCTTTTAGATGTTGGTAGCTGCTATAATCCATTTTCTTGTTACCCTGAGTTTGCATCAATTGCTATAGACCTTTGTCCTGCAAACAAGGTAAGTACACAAAAATACTTTTCTCTTTGGACTTTAAGTGCATGTTTAGGTGCATGTGTAAATGGATATACTTGAAATTAATTTCCACATTATGTATTTTCAGTTGGTTTGCCAGTGTGACTTTCTACACCTCAATGTTACCAACCACCCTGTGGGAGAAATAGTGGCATCAGCCAATAGAGAAGAAAAGCCTTCACAGAAAAGTAACACCAATGGATGTTATTGTGACTGTAATTGTAATACAAATAACAGGAATTCAGACTTTGTGCTTCAAAGTTGCCATAGTGCTAAAATAACTGAAGTCAATTTAAGCAACTGCATCAGAAACTCATCTGTTTTGCATCTACCTGCAGGAGCATTTGATGTCATTATTTTCTCTTTGCTGTTGTCATATTTTCCTTCTCCTATCCAAAGATGGGACTGCTGTGTTAAGGCACATCAACTCCTTGCAGTGAATGGTATTCTTATAATTATCACACCTGATTCATCTCATCAGAACAGAAATGCTGCAATGATGAAATCTTGGAAACATGCTATTGAGTCCATAGGGTTCATTCGATGGAAATATGTGAAACAAACTCATGTTCATTCCATGGTGTTTCGTAAAGTTGCACCTTGTCATAAGGTACATATGAAGGGAAATCAGGATGCAGCTCCAGATATCACACCAGATATGCTCTACACTCGGCAAGATTTTGGTGACGAGGATGAGAGTGAAAATGACAATACATTGTTACATGACGAGGAACAAGATGAGGAAGTGTGTGATCTATTTGAGGAGCTCCCCTTGTTTGAATCTTGACATTGTGTAAAATAAATGTTTATCTACAATAGATTTGTTAAAAAGGGCAACATCTCACTACTATTTTTATAACTCTGAGAACTCCCATTTCTGAATTTCCAACATCCTTGGGGACCCTGGGCATTGCAGCGAATGCATGTACCTCATTCAGGTGTGTGTGCCTCATTTCCCTTTGCTGCAATGGCCTAGGTACCAGAGGATGAATTTACAATCAACAAATTGCATTTCCATCAAACCTGTTAAGACCAGGCGCGGATCCAAACCTACTAACACCTTACAGAAACAGGTCAAATTTTTGGTATGCTTTTAAATAATATTTAAATTTGCAAGTATCATATTTTGATATAGTATGCACCACAAGTTATTAACCATGGACCTGATCGAGTTGTTGGTGTTAGAAATCCCCAGTATTTAGAAGGCATAAAAAAGTGTATTTATTTTTCTTGATGATGAAGAACGCTCAAGCTTGGCAGTTAAAGAAATGCCAAAGTCTGACCTCTAAATGTGGAAGGTGGACCTGTGAATTCACTTTGCACATTGTAGTATTTCTATTAAAGAGGGGGGGGGGGATGGGGAGGCAGAAATGTGGGAGAGTTGCGCTTCCTCAGCGCTTGGTGTGTGAACTCTTTTGAAAAAAAAAAACAAAAAAAAACAAACAAGTCAGGCGTAGCCACCAGTACGCGATCCAAGGGGACTGGTCCCCCTTCCCTCTTCATAGCTTGGTCCCCCCACCCCTCTTCGTAGCTTGATTTTCAAAATTGTCGCGTGTGCAAAAAAAAATAAAAATACAAACGACCCACCTTGAAATTTGAAATATGCCCAAGCCACAGCTAGGCAATCCATGATATATGGTCAAAGTAGAAGCAGTGTTCTGCAACTGTGAAGAGGAAGAAAATGTGCAGTTTCCATGTAAAAATACATGAACAAAGAAAAAAGAGTGGTCTAAAAAAGATATCATCGGAAGGAAACGTTTTCTGTCTTTCTAGCTGCACAATAACCGGAAGTCTAATAACGATGACGTCACGATGGTTGAAAACGCGCGTCACGTGCCAAACAGCACTACAAACTCTGTCGGTTTCAGTCGATTAGAGAAATGGCCAAGAATTTCGAGATTTACAAAGCTGTTTTGTTGATTTCGTTGACTTTATTGATAACTGAGACAGTGCTTAATGTGCAGGGAACTCGGCTTAAGAAAACAAAAGGTAAGCAAGGGTACAACAATATATTTTTGTAAGCTTTTCGTTCTATGATTATGAACTTGAAACAAAACATGGCGGACGTGAGATTGCGAAATCACTTTTATAAAACAAGAAAACGTGTATTCCACGAAAAGATGGAAATGTCCAAGTTTTTTTCTTTAGTTATGGCTGAAAGCCTAAAATACCGTTTGAAGAGCTTTATTTCATCGGAATATTCTCTATCGCAATTCGTGTTCGATTGCGAAATTTTGACTCGACTTTGACTTTGTGTTTGAGTTTTTTATCGAAATTTACACATTTTGAATTCCAGACGATATGAGACCCCAGCTGAAACGTTAAATAATGAGCTATATCTTAACTTATCTAAAACCTGACCCTCCATCTTTTCTCCTTCAGAACATTTGAGTCGACATTCATTCAAGCATCACGGCCAAGGCCACGGTGTACAAATGAGACAGAAGGAGCTCGCCGCAGAAGAAATCCACCATCTTGCCCATGAAGTAGAGCTAGTGAAGGAAGAACTAGAAAGACTAGTAAGAGAAACGGCAAGATTGGGTGAGTTCTTTGAAACACGGAGAATATTTTATCAAATAAGGCTCTCTATAAATATAGCTCTCCTTTTGGGAGGGGTAGGGGAGTCAATTTACCTGCTTTCTTCCATACGAATACTGTATTTTCCTTTAGAAATTCCAGCGGGGGAATTTCAACACTTTTCAACACCCTTCCGTCGGGGGGAGGGGGGTGGAGGGATATTTTCATGAACCACACAATGGTACCTGACAAATCTCAATTTAAATTTGTTAGGTAGGTTAAGCCTATTTTAAGGGCATACCATTTAACTTTTGAGGGGGGGGGGGGGGGCTTTTTTGTCAGTGCAAGATTTTCTTTTTACCTCTGTTACGCGGTGAGAATTTTTTTTCCAATAAGAAAGAAGGGTTTTAGTCACCATTTTGCTGTGCAGGAAATTTTTTCGGCGTGCAGGAAATTTTTTTTTCAAAAAAGCCCCCCCCCCCCCCCCCCACCCACCCACTCAAGAGTTAAATGGTCGGCCCCTTAGGTCATTGCACTCTATCTCTCTAAAACACAGGAAACCTAGCATTCTAGCTCATACATACGTGTACAGTGTACATAGAAACTACATAGTGTAACTGCATGCAATTCAGCCATAGGTGGCTGCAATATGAGTTTTTTTTTATTAAATCTATCTATCTATCTGTCTATCTATCTAGTGTCTGGGTAGAGTTTTCAAGCTAAAACAAAACCCAGCAAATTTGAAACTATTTCCAGGTGCCAGTGGGTTAACTATATGAATGCTAAATAGCAAACTGCTTTTGACAGAGGTTTAATGCAGTCCAAATTATTTTTACTTTCAGGCAAGTTGGCTTCTGGTGACTATATTGAGGACAAGGACCACAAGCACATAAAGCATGTGGTACACCCTCATAGAGGAAAAGATGGGACCTTGTTACCAGGACACCCAGAGGGCGAGCCTCATTCGGGAGATGGAGAAAATAAAGAAGATCATGGTGACTATATTGAGGACAAGAACAACAAGCACATGAAACATGTGGTACACCCTCATAGAAGGAAAGATGGGACCTTGTTACCAGGACATCCAGAGGGCGAGCCTCATTCGGGAGATGGAGAAAATAAAGAAGATCATGGTGACTATATTGAGGACAAGAACAACAAGCACATGAAACATGTGGTACACCCTCATAGAAGGAAAGATGGGACCTTGTTACCAGGACACCCAGAGGGCGAGCCTCATTCGGGAGATGGAGAAAATAAAGATCATAAGGATTTTATTAAGGACAAGAACAACAAGCACATAAAACATGTGGTACACCCTCATAGAGGGAAAGATGAAACCTTGTTACCGGGACACCCAGAGGGCGAGCCTCATTCTGGAGATGGAGAAAATAAAGAAGATCATGGTGACTATATTGAGGACAAGAACAACAAGCACATAAAACATGTGGCACACCCTCATAGAGGGAAAGATGGGACCTTGTTACCAGGACACCCAGAGGGCGAGCCTCATTCGGGAGATGGAGAAAATAAAGATCATAAGGACTTTATTAAGGGCAAGAACAACAAGCACATAAAACATGTGGTACACCCTCATAGACGGAAAGATGGAACCTTGTTACTGGGACACCCAGAGGGTGAGCCTCATTCGGGAGATGGTGAACACAAAAAAGATCATGGTGGTTTTGACAGAGAGCATGATGAGAAGTCTGATAAAGGTCATGAGAAAAAGGGATGTGATGACGAGGATGAAGAATGTGGGATGTCTGGCTCAGGTCACGAGGAAGAACGCTTACAGCATCACAAAGCTGCGCATCATGACAATCAAGGGCATCATCTGCATTACAAGGACGAGGACTCCCATCAGAAGCATATTAGCGATCATCATAAGCACTATGATGACCAGTCACGTGATGACAGCACGGAGAATCATCTGGGTTCCCATGGAGACGAGAATGAGAGGCACCACTCATTTGAAGTGGATTCAGGCGGCGAGACGTGGGAATCACATTCTGCGAAGCACGTCTTTCATTTGCATGAAGATTTCGGTGCTGATCACTTGAATGATAAAGAGGGGACTCAAAGCGCCGTAGGGGTTGGGAAATTAAAATCTAGCGTGCCTAAGAACATTGGCAACAATGTAAAACACCGTACTGGTCATTTGGGACGTCACGATAACAAAAGAAATCGGATCATCAACTTGACTAAGAAAAAGCATCATAGAGAAGAAACTAAAAGGGACTTACACAATGGGAGGAATGCAGAGCATGGGGCATCAAAGGGAGCTCATTCGGGTCATCTTCATGGTAAGAAAACGCTCAAGACAAATAACTTGACTAAGAAGAAGCAGCATGTACATAAACCAGATGGACCTAAAGGCAGACGGAAACGCGATGTCGACCATGCGCGCGATAGAGTATTGGATGCCGTCACGCAACAGACAAAGCTAGTCACGCGTGATAAAGTGGCCGACTTTCCAGGCCGTCACGGTGACACGGACTTCTCTATCGATGACACCAAAGCCAAGACTGGACAAAAGAAACTGCTACAAGTCAAACTGGCCAGGGATTTCGAGATTGAAGACGAAACACCAGTGCGCGAGGAAGAAAAGGTTTATAAGCCGCAAATACTTGAGACAGAGTCACGGCGGTCAAAACGAGCTGTGGACACAATGAAAGAGCGACGCAATACGAATAGTGAGTACCGTATTTACCATGTATCTTGTCACAGTTCATCAAATCAGATAGTGCCGAAACGTTTTCATTTGTTTTGGAAAGATGGTCGTGTGGAAATCTAAAAAATCCAAGAGGTAAATCATTGTAGAAGATGCTTTTTATACACTTTTCTTCAGATAGAATCAGTTTTAATTCTTGAGACAGTTAACATTTCCCCTAGTCATAGATGCTCCAGGGAGGTTAGATATGAATGAGATATGAGATGGGTGTTTGAGAAATAGAACAAGTAAATCCTCTAAAATGCATCATTGCATTAACTGAATTGGGTGTGGCTGAATTGGGTGTGGTAAGCACCATTAGTCGTGTTGTGTATCCGTTGTCTTTCCCAAAGGGATGCTTTAAGTGTTGAGAGTACACGATAGTGGAACTTGAATTCTGTTCAAAAATATATAAGGGACTTGAAAGAAGCTCGTTATATGTTTCTGGTATACGCGTAGTCAATTGTGGTGCGCGCAGAAAGAGTCTCACAACTTTTAAGTGGACTCCTTGAAAAGAGATTTGCAAAAAGACAACCTCTGAAATCTGTTTGTTTAGAGCAGATTTCAGGTGAGTGCCGAAAACTAAACGCAGTCACACTTGCGTTTAGTCATGACGTGATCAATGGCGCGTCTTGATTTAGCTCGCAATTTTATTGGCTGAAAGACGAAATACTTTACTCTCGACCAATATAAAGGCTGACTAAACGCAAATCTGGCTTCCTTTCGGCGGTCATGTAACATGGCGCACCAGCCATGTAACGCAATGCCGGTAATATTCCAGTAACGCAATTCGCAAAAACACATTAGAAAGAAACATAGGTAACGACTGGTCTGATTCCGTCCCCTAATCATTTCTATTCTGGTTAATATTTCAAGTTGAAAGTCCATCTGAAGTACAGTCCAAAAACAGCGCTTTACCTTCGCGTGACCTGAACTGTGGAACTCTAAAGAATGGTGCCTTGTCATACGATAAGACCGCATGCCGGCTTTGTCAGTGCGTTAATGGTCAGCTGAGGTGTGAACCTAAACCGCCTGGTTGCCGTGACGACAAGCGTGCTAATATGTGTTACGTTGGGAACGGAGAGGCCTTCTCTGAGGGGGCATGCATTATGATGGCTGCAATAACTGCGTCTGCAGAAAACGTGAGTTAGTTTTAGAGCGGATTTCACATGACTGTCGTGAAAACAATTGCAATTGAGCAATCACTAGCCAATCAGAATCGAGAGAAATCACCACTTGCTCCTAAATGGTTTTTCTCTCAGCCAATCACAAGCCGAACCAATTACTAAGTAATTATGCAATTGTATTTACTAAAGAATTTGATTGGCTGAGAAAAAACGAGTAGCCAATGAGAACGCAAAGCAATCGCAATTACATAACAAGTGTTGACAGTCATGTGAAATCCGCTCTAAAGTTTTGTACCAATTTGTGGATCAGTGGCTTCTATAAAGCTTCAATTCCCATTGCAACCATTAATTCCTACGAAGATGACGTGTAGCGGCTGAAAGGAAGATTGGGTGAGGATATTCTGATAATGCGTGCAGCGGAGGCACATTACACCTTTCATGGTGTTCTCTCATTGCATGCTAGGCATTGAGATACAGACGATAACTTGCATTATAGCTTATGTCTCTTTTACTTTACCTGAAATTAGGTAAGACGGTTGAAAAGGTAAGGGCTTAGCCCTCCTCTCTTCTCTAGCGTCACCTGTTTGATCTCCCCTCCCCTCTAGAGTCACCTATTTGCTCTCCCCTCCCCTCTAGCGTCACCTGTTTGATCTCCCCTCCCCTCTAGCGTCACCTATTTGCTTTCTCCTCACCTCTAGCGTCACCTGTTTGATCTCCTCTCCCTCTGGCGTCATCTGTTTGCTCTCCCCTCCCTTCTAGCGTCACCTGTTTGATCTCCCCTCCCCTCGATCTAGCGTCACCTGTTTGCTCTCGCCTCCCCTCTAGCGTCACCTGTTTGCCCTTCTCCCCTCCCCTCTAGCGTCACCTGTTTCAACATTCTTGTCCGCAGGTGAGTGGGTGTGTACCAGACTCCGGTGCCGTTCCGCGCACTACAACTACACGGACTATGGACGCTTGCTTGGACACAAGGATGGCGTGACGCGCCCAGTGGACACCTGTCTGGAGTGTGACAGGGAGCCCGTCACGCCAGTGTGTGGTCCTGACTGGGTCACATACCGCTCGCTCTGTCACGCCAGATTCTGTGGTAACTACGATATTGACGAAATACAACAGGGGCCTTGCAATAAAATAGTAAGTATCGAGGTAACGCTAGAGGTCTTGTTTGTTGGGGGAAGATAGTAAAATTCTAACAATTGTATTTTGAACCCAGGACCCTTGTCAGGACTCCGATTGCGGTGATCAGAAAGTATGTGTCCCCTTTCCACGCGGTCCTTGCCTCATCGCCAAAACCCGTGACGGTTCGCTCGATAAGAAATGCAAGCAATACCAATGCAGTAAGTTTAACTGTTATCACTCAGCTATGACCATGCTAAAATGAGCTCTAAATAGGGCATCAGTGTTAAGCATTAGAGCACAACTTTCTATGACTGTATTGGCGAAATGGAGTTGCCTGCGGCTCGTTTCGAGTGGTTTATGATATTGCGGGGCAGATACATTTCTTTAGTGAAATAGAGCATAGATTTGGACTAATCAGATATATTGTAGATATATTATAATAAGCAGTAGCTCATAATGTCTGATTCAGTCACAAACGGGCGCGTAAGATAAGCGCGACACAGCAAACGCGCACACAAGATGCAAAGTAAATGCTTATTCCTTTCATGCAGTTTCCGTGGACATCGATTGCCCCGAGGATAATCTTCCAAAAGAGATGGTGTGTGGCGAGGATGGTGTGACGTACCCTTCGGAGTGTCATCTAGTGAAACACTCGGCGTCTTTCGCGTACCGTGGTGCGTGCAGGGAGAAATGCCAGCAGGGAAATGCACAGGCAAGTGCGCATAAAGAGATTATACGTTTTGGTCCTTGTTTGTTTGATTTTGGCAATTTATGGCTATAGGACGCGTATTCAGTTTGGCTTAGTATCATAGAGTACAACATAAAAAGGAGCGGCCTCAAGGGCGATCCTTGAGGTAGTCCTGTTTTTGGCGTAATGTGCTTGCCGGTATTCCTGAAGTTCCATTGTGCCGGGAGCTCACTTCGGAGTAGTTCTTTCCACCTGCTACCTCTGACCTAAACCTACTAAAGGTTTTATTCTTGATTTATTAGCACCTTCTTTCCTAGCCTGCTAGCCGGCTCTCCAGTGGGTTTTTTCGGATATTCGATTTTTTTGGCGCGCGGGATTCCTGTGTCGCGACACAGGAATCCCGACGCCACAGGAACCCCGCGCGCGCCCTAACGAATTCTTCTCTGGAAAACCCACTGGAGAGCCGGCTCGCAGGCTATTTCTTTCCAGCCAAGACGACATTTTGAACCGCATCACTGTAGATAAGCTGTCGTCCCTTCGCAAATATACTGCTCGAGGCTTTCAAAAGCGATCTCACGGACTAATGCAACTTTATCTTCTTTTCCCTCTTGCCACAAAAGCTAAGGGAGTACTAAACTAGCGCTTCTTAACTCTCTGTGTAGGTATGCGGTACTGACGGCGTCACGCTACAGTCTGTCTGTCACGCAAACCTGTTTTACCGTCACGTTGATTATCCCGGCGCTTGCGAGGTGATACCGGCTAAGCCCGAGGTGATAAAGAAGGGAGGAGTGTCTGTGTTTTTAAACAGACGATGTAGTAAAGTGGCAGAGATGGCGCGCTGTTACTTCCCCAAGTGCACGGCTACTGTTGTACCCGAGGGAGCTTGCTGTCCTGTATGCGGTGAGTACAAAAGAACGTAGTTGGTGTCTGCTTGAATACGATCTTATAGAAATCCATCTGTGCGCTCTACTGCGCGCTTCGGTCCAGTGTAACAGTGATGCGTCGTTAGGACGCCAACCAGGCGTGCTGTGGATTTGAGCTATTGAATGTATTCCGGTATTCTTTACGATAATCGAGTGTTCAGACGTGGTACATGGTTAACAATAAACCGAGCGCTGAACTACATCGTGGTTTAAGGTGTCAACAGCATAGACATTTGCTTACAGGAAACCCTAGTCAAATTCCACATCGCGATATTAGGTTAGGTTATTTACGAATACCGCGTTCGGGAACTGCTACAAGTCACGGTTTCCGTTTGGCGTTATAGGGTCTGCTCTAATCATCCGTCTTGACCGCGCGGTCGCAAGTGACTTGGTGTCGTTCTCCACGCTGCGTCCTAGCGTGGAGTTCGACAGGTTCGAGACGATTCAGAAGTTTCTACGGCGTATCCAAAACCCAGAGCACCTACAGAAGTGTCGCATGACGGTGGACTTAACAGATCGCAAGGACGTGTCTGTTCTTTTTATACCGCGCCACGTCAGCTACTTGCCGTCCTGCGAACAGGCCGTGCAGCACACAGTCGATTACGTGAACACACACTCCTTTTCGTCGCAGCCTCTCGAGGCTTTAATGGCGGCCGCAGTGGCAGTAGAGGTACGACACACAAACCTGGAGGATCCTACAAAGGAGGAACCGAGGAACGATGGCGGAACAGCAGCACACCGCGTGAGGAGAATGGAGCATGAGCTGCTATATCGCTCATTTAACAGCAAACAACCCGCGCCCTCGAATGGCGCGTCATCACGCACACCATTCATAAATCAAATTGTGAAATTAATTGTGTTTTTCGATCTCTACTGGGTAGTGACTCACTAAACCTGCGTACTGGATATGCTGGGTCTTGCTACAGTTTTAGCCATTTCGAGCTATAAGCTAAGACCAGCGCCAGTTCCTGGTCAACCACTTGCACTCTCTTGGGACATGTATATGGAGCTAGAAACTTTACTACGAAGACATTATTGTGTACTGTACATTAGAAGAGGTTTGTAACTGTTTCGTGCTTGCATGCTGGTCATGTCAGGGACTATTTAGGTAAAGTGGTAGCGACGCTGTTGATGTCCCCCTAGTTGTTACTGTTCTCGTTAATGTTTCAGAGTTCCTCTTAAAAGGAAAATTGTTGCAGATTTTGATGCAAGAGTTAATAAATAGAGATGCCATGCAACTCCAACTTCAAATGGTTCTTCTCTTTAAACTTATTTCTTAAAGCCGGCTGTTCAATAGTGAAATAAGCGGAGACTGGAAGAAGACGGGGACGTAAGAGCTTACGTCTCTGTGAAAATCGTAGTCGCAGTTAGCGACGTAAGCGTAAGCGGAGACGTAAGGAAAGGGAAACCTTCCGTTCTGCTTCCTTCACGCTTACGTCTCCTTCTCCGTCTCCGTTCTTTTTTCACACGAACGCAAGCGTCCTTACGTCTCCGTCTCCGCTTACTTCACTAGTGAAATGCCGGCTTAATTCATATGGAGCGGTTTTGCGCGATTTGTGCGTTTGTGCAAGTTTGTAGTGATGCAGATCTGTCGGGGATGCATCACGTATCTGTATTTTCAAGATGGAAAAACTCGAGGATAGATTCCTACACTGATTCCTACACCTTCCGAGGATTTTTGGGAAAGTTTACTGCCATTTTCATAATTCTGCGAGCTCTCACTTTACATGTCCGGACACCCGAAACTTCATTTTGGCTTCCGTCGATCTTGAAGCATAGCAGCTCTCAAAGCCTGCAAGAACTGTTCACTCGTTTGATTGGCGGAAGCCAAACGCGGTTGGTTAGTTAGTTGGCGTAGAGTTCGCATAATAGAGCGGATTTCACATGACCGTCGTGATTTGTTATGTAATTGCGATTGCTCTGCGTTCTCATTGGCTACTCGTTTTTCTCAGCCAATCAAATTCTTTAGTAAATACAATTGTGTAATTACTTAGTAATTGGTTCGGCTTGTGATTGGCTGAGAAAAAAAGCCATTTAGGAGCAAGTGGTGATTTCTCTCGATTCTCATTGGCTAGTGATTGCTCAATTGCAATTGCTTTCACGACAGTCATGTGAAAACCGCTCTATATAGTAAGACAGGAAATGAAGCGACTCTCTTCCCACTTTCCATCCCTTTTCAGCTGTGTTTGGCGAAACACTTGGGAGGCATGAGTACTTAGGGTATGACATAAAAGTTGGCATGTTTCTAAGCAAAAACAGAACTCCAAATCGTTTTTTGCTTTTGTGATTTCTGGAATGCACAATGTTTTTTAAAAGGTTCCTTTATTGGACCGTTGCCCAAAAGAAAATGTATTTTTGGTGCTACCTGTGACATGCAACAGGTGGCCAATTTTACAACAAAACACAGGGAATTTCTGCAGAAACCCATCCATGGGAAAAGCTGAATTTCCTATGAAGGCACACGCATAGGAAGTGTCCGGAATTCACAAGGACAGCCATGAGAAATCCGAACACTTCCCATTCTTCTTCCTGAGAAATTCAGCTTTTCCCATGGATGGGTTTCTGCGGAAATGCCCTGTGGAAGATGGATTCTCTCTGGATTTGAACCCATTTTGACAGCAGATGCTTCGACACAGACTGATGATAGAAAAAAAAACTTCGGGAAAATCGAACAAACGCCTCATATAAAGACTGGCTAGCGCTGCAGTACAACAAAATGTGTATATCGACTATTTCCTGCTACAGTCCTGCTATCCTCGTATCTATCAGTGGTGTGCGGACTAGTTAAATAGCAGGAATTAAGCGACTGTAAACAGGAGTAGCGTGTTGTCAAACAGGAACAGCGTTGTACTATAAAAGCAGGAATAGCGTTACTAAACAGGTCCGGAATAGTGTAATACTCCAAGTAGGACTTGGATAGCGTTACTAGACAGGGATAGTGTTATTCTCCACCCGGAATAGCGTTATCTAGGCAAGTGTAGTTCCTTGTTCAACAAGAGTAAGTGAAATTCTAGCTTGAATGATTGAAGAACTTTAGCCCATGCGTTTTGAAGCCGCGGGTGTACAAGTTCAATGCCACAGTACACGAAAAGAAAATCTAACGGTACAACACGTATCATTAGAGCAACAACTTTAGCGAGGGCATTTCTGAACCGAGTTATACTTCCAAGTTTGAGCAGCGAACCTTGGCCGTTGGGTTCCCTGCGCCAGCCGTGCTAGCTGGATCCACTGACCTTATACAAACACAGAAACAGAGCCTCATATTTGATTGATCGGCCAAACATTTGCCCCGAAAGACGAGATGCCGAGCAAGAAGGGACTTCATTGTTCTGTATTTTCTGTGAAAATGTCGAGTCCAAATTGGCTCGATGACAGAATTTGCAACTGGTCATTATTGCTCATCATTTGAATAAACAATACAAATAATATGATTTGTGACATGTCCTAATATTGGTGCGATGTGATTGGCTAAAATCTTGCATCCCCACCAATATTGCTTTTCAACTCGGAACATTGAAAAGTGGCTCAATTTTTCGGCCAAGGTTAAAGCTCCGGAATGTAGGGTACTGGCCACGAAGGCATTGTTTGACAGAAATTCAATCATTGTTTGCTGACAGGCTGAATTGCAAATAGTCGGCGTGCGAACAAAACGTTTAACCAAGCTTCACGCTCATTAATTTTTAATTAATAAAATCCCCTAATACTGTACAAGTTTATGTAAAAAATGAAATTTGAACGCTACTCCTTTTATACACAATCACTTTCTCTATTTTTTTACATCTTCATCTCATAATTTATACCAGTAATTTTTTTGTACGAAATGCTCCTCAAATGACAGAAATTTCTTACACATTTGAACAACGCATTTCACGAACTAAATTTGAGCAATGCATTCAAACCACATGTACTGTTGCTAAGGTGCGCAAAATAAAACCAGATTAACAATTGAAACAAGTGACTAAAGGGGCACAGTTCTGCTATTTATCATACGCAGATAAAAAGACACGCAGAAACACATATCGCAGAAAAGGGTGGGGCATCGCTATTCATATTACACTTTCAAACTTCTGAAAAATGCCGCATGAAGTTGTTCATACTTACACATAATTTTCTACATGAACGATCTAAAATGTCCCGTAAGTGTCCACATACAAAGGGCAATAATCTTGAGCAAGTAGAGTTGTGGAAGAAACTGGCGTCCAGCCAGGACTTTGGTTTTGATGTTTTGACGGCCTATTGCTTGCTTGCCGCAATATCAGCAAACTTCATTCAATAACGCTCTTAGAGTTTGAGCCTACATCCAGATAAAGTGGATATAAGTATGTTAAAGTGGCGCTATACGATGTTTCCGGAGAATAGTGTATTTGCAGTATGTTATGATGCAGGAGGTGATGATATCAAACTAAATGTTTCTAAACTCAGGCTCGAGCTAAACAATAACACAGCAACATCCATCCTCGTCTTCTTGTTTCGTTTTCTCTGCTTCTTTTTCCGCCTCTTTTGCTTTCTCTTTCTCTTTTTCATCGCACTTCTTTTCCTCCTCCTTCGGTTTTTCTTTCTCGGAATCCTTATTTTCCTCATCTTTCTTCTCTCCCTCTCCTTCTGCTGTCTCGGGCTTCTCTTCCGTATTCTGGTTCTGGTCAGCATCCCCCCTTCTGTAGTTGCCTCCTCTTGTTTGGGAGCTTCGTCTGCGGCTGGAGTTGTTTCCTCGTCCGCCATTTTGCTTTAAAGTTTGCACTGTTCTTTGCACCCGCGCCCGTTTCCCAAAGTGGTTTGTTTACAACTGAGCACGAACGCCTGACTGCCGATAGCAGGACAAGCCAGCTCTTCAATTATTAACTTGTTGCCATCGCAACGTCCACCTGTTGTATAAAGACTGTCTAAAATGCCTGTCATTTTTTCAACCAATCACAATACAGCATCCTGGATTTGCAGGGTTGTGCCATTGTTTGTCGGAAGTTTGATTTTCATTAAGGGAAATCTGCGCTATCATCCAAACCTAAACAATGACCCCTCCCTTCCAATCTAGCTTTTACGAGGAATCCACTTTTAATAGTTTAGCATTGTTTGAGGAGTTTGTCAATTACTTGTCGTCTTGATTTTTATCCGTAGTGGACTGATTTTGTTTCTCAGTTCATTTTGAGGATGCAAAAACCAATTTTGTCAGAAAAACAAAAGCGCGAGAGTTTGTTTTAATTGTTCCAAAGGAGCAGGTAATTTAGCAACTACTTGTCATGTCTATTTCGACTAGTACTTGAGTTAAATAGAATGGAAACGAAGACTTCTCTAATTCTCGCTCAATTTCTACGAATAAAACTACAAGAAAATTGCATTTATGGTATTTTTTCGTGACGCATTTGACACCTTAACATTTGGAGTGCTGCCAATCAAATACGTAATGGAAAGCAGCTAAAATCTCATTTGGGCATCGATTATATTTATGAGACACCTGTGAAAATGTTTCTGTTCTTTTCTCGTTTTTATTTCCATCACACGGCCGGTCCATTCCAATCACGAAGCGCATTTTAGGTGATTGTGCCAGGATATGTTCTGAGCAGAGCTGACATAACGCGCGCAAACTTTCGCCACTCACTATCTATACACTTCCCATTCTGCAATACAGTAAAAACCCGCATAAAAGAACAAGTGGATTAAGAACACTCAGGCTGAAATTTGGCCAAAAAGGTACCTTATACATAAGAACACATGCAGCCTGAAAACTGAAAAGTTGTTCTTGCATAAAAAATGACTGCCAGTTAGACTCAAGTACAGAAACCTACTCTGGTACAGTACAGTAGATCAATAGACAGTTGCACACAGATTTCCTACAGTATGTACCGTATGGGGATTTCCAGGCTGCATTTAGCCAAGTAGCTTATTTTTCTGCCAATCATATTCTTTATTTGACTGTTGGTAGTGAATGCAGTATTTTAAGAACATCTCAAGAACATTTCAGGCTGATTTTGCAGAAATCACCCAATATATAAGAACAAAATCAGCCTGAATCCCCAAAACACTTGTTCTATTATGCGGGTTTTTACTGTACCTCTAACAAACAAAACAAAACAAAAAACTCTAATTGTTGAGCTCTTGATCAATTTGCACACCCTGGTCATATACTATCTTGGCTTCCTGTGTTTCCCCTAGGTTCGTTAGGATATTGGCCAGCTCGAAGTACAGAAATGGTTGTCCTGGGGTCAGTTTTATTATCTGAAAGAAATCAGTGATGTCGATAGTTGCTCACTGGGTCATCGCGCGCCAGGGTGCTGAAGGAAGATAAGGGGAGGACCTGGTGCGTGAGGTTGTGTCTGTTCGTTCCCTTGTTCGCAATCTTTCGTCCGTCTGTCTGATTGCTTGCTAATTCGCTCGCTCATTTTTTCGTCCGTCCGTCCACCCATCTGCCTGACCGTCCATCTGTCCGTCCGTTCCTAATTCGTCCATCTGCTTAGGTCAGTCCGTTCCTAGGCACCGTTCGTCCGCTTGTCAGTCCGTTCTTAGTTCGTTCGCCCGCTTTTGTCCGTCCGTTTTTAACTTGTTCGTCCGCTTGACGTCCGTCCATTCCTTGTTCGCTATCCGTTCCTAGTTCGTTTGCCCGCTTGTCCGTCCGTTCCTAGTTCGTTCATCCGCTTGTCGTCCGTTCCTGGATACTGCTCGTCCGCTTGTCTGTCCGTTTTTAGTTCGTTCGTCTGCTTGACGTCCGTCCATTCTAGTTCGTTCGTCCGCTTGTCCGTCCGTCCCTAGTTTGTTCGCCCGGCTGTCCGTTCGTTCGTTGTTTCGTTACCTTGTGATATGCCTTTACTGCTCCTTGAAGTTGGCCCTGAAAAAAAAGAAACATGGTTAGTCATTTTCTAGAATCCGTCATATATATGGTACTAATACTAGCCGTACTATAGCCCCGTAGCAAGCGTTTCCAGTGTGTTTCAGCCGTCAGAGAAATGTGTGAGAGAATTTACGGTCGCATATTTTGCGCGGCCAAAAAAAAAAAACCGAGAATCTCTCTTTCGTACTTTAGGTGCTTTTATCTCACCCTGAAAACACGGATTCGCAGGATTCTTAAGATACACTGGACAGACAAGGTCACAAATGAGGAGCTCTGGGATAAAGCAAACCAACTATCAATCGTGACGCCGGTGAGGAAGCGGAGGAGGACCTGGTTGGGTCACACCCTTAGACGTCCCCCAGGCAGTATCCAGACAAGCCCTGCGGTGGAATCCTTAAGGCAAGAGGGGAAGGGGCCGCCCTAGAAACACCTGGAGGAGGGATACGAAGAAAGAGATAAAGGAACTAGGACTGCATTGGAGTGAGATGGAACACCTGGTTTAGAAGAGGAGACAGTGGAAGATTTTCGTCAATGGCCCATGCTCCAAGCAAGCAAGCAAGCAAGTATAAAGTGAAACACGAAAACGCACGCTACGCAGGCTAGCCATACTGCTTATGTATAAAGTGAGAACACGAAAACGCTACGCAGGCTAGCCATACTACTTATGACTGACGTACTGTTCCGAGTAACAATCTGAGGTGTTGCCAATTGCCATCAATGCTGTCCGGATGCACGACCAGTGCTTGCTGCACCTCTCTCATTGCCATTTCCATATTTCCCGTGGCAGCGTAGAACTCGGACAAATCCACTTTGCTGATTACAAACCAAGGGTCAAGTGCCGAGGCCTTCTTCATCAACTAGTGTGAGAAAAGGAAAGGATTGTTTGATAGAAATGGCGGCCCAACCCCGTTATGGTAGATTTACACGCTGCAATGTTTCGGACGTTTTGTTAAAGGGAATGAAAATGATTGACGTTTCGGAAAAGTAACCTTCACTTTCAAATCTATACCCCTCGAATACGTTGCGTTTTGAATCTGCTTATCGTTACTTGTTTAAGTCATGATCTATTTCTTTTCTGCCCCACCTCTATCGCTTCGGTGTGCTGCTTTTTGTCGTAAAGTGTTCTTGATAACTTGTGCAAAACCTCCGCATTTCCTGAAACAATCAATAACACGTTAGTGCTCACAAGATATCAACTGTAAAGAATTAAGGCAAGGGCGAGTGAAATAATACTAAATTTCTTCATTCAAGATTCTATACCGTGCGGTAACTCAAAAAATCTGACTCTCTAGATGAGTTTTATGATCCCATGACCTTCTGTATACTAGTCAGACGCTCTACCACTGAGCTACCAGAGACCCCAGAGACTTAGATTTTTTCTGAGTTACCGCGCGCGGTGTAGAATCTTGAATCAAGACATTTAGCGCAAGATATCAGCGACAAAGCGGTCACGATTAAACCCTGAACCAGAACACCACTGTTCACGCTGTTTATGGTGTTATGAACGTAACGGCGTAGTAGTATTGGTGGTCTACTTTTCATACTTATTTTATTTACCAGGTAAGATCTTTCTAAGCTCTCTGTAGAGCTCCTCCCTTCTATGGTCATCCGTGGTTCTAGCTGAGGCTGAAATATAAAACCCGGTGTAAGCAAACTATTTTTTTCCTTCCTATTTCCCACGCAAACTAAACCGAAAAATCCATCAGAACATACAGGTATTCTAAAGAAGGAACATTTGTTTCATCGGAAGTGGAGGCGAGAGTATGCGAAATACAGGTAGCCCATAAATGTCCTAACTTTCTTGATATGGAAAATCCCGTCGCGGAAACATCAAATGGTTTTGCAGATCGATATGCGAGCTATGATGGCGTCATTTGTGATACATTTAGTTCAATGGAGTTTGTCGGAGCAAAGGCTACCACGCAACAGGGAAAATGGTGTAAAATATGAGAGGCGAAATAACTAGCCGTCCTAGAAGCGTACGCCTGAGCGCTCTACGGACAACGTTTATGAACCAAATGATGTGAGTGCCCAACCAGAATTCGAGATATAAAACCGTTCTTGTATAAAACGAGATAATATCCATCCATACCTTCGTAGAAATAACTACCCGTCCTAGAAGCGTACGCCTGAGTGCTCTACGGACAACGTTTATGAACCAAATGATGTGAGTGCCCAACCAGAATTCGAGATATAAAACCGTTCTTGTATAAAACGAGATAATATCCATCCATACCTTCGTAGAAATAGCCTTCCACTTTCGTTTGCGCTTGTTTCTTCTGTATGCCAATTGCGACAGTATCACCAATATTAATAGTGCCATGGTAAAATGATTCAGGCTGGGGAAACAACAAGCAAGCGTTTGACGCAAAACAATTCTACTTAAAATATAACCTGAATAAGTAACCGTCCTTTATCACGTCGGTGCCCGCGTTCCCTGTTCGAGGAAAAGACGTCTGTGCAACGAGCTTAAACATTCCATACTGATGACGTAGGAGCAGGACTGGAAATTGCGACCACACACCAGGACTAAGCGACTAAAAATTTGAAAATATGCGCCAGCTGGCGACCAAATATTTTGTCGCTATTTTCTAGCCTGATGCTACCTGGCGACCAAAGTTATGTTCAGGCGATCTGTTGTTTTCCAGCCCTGCAGGGGCCCTGACGCATAGGTTGCCTACAGTGAATCACTAAAAGCTAGCAAATTTAACGATTTTTCCTTCACAAAAATCCATGTGCCTCTAGGCTCAGACGACCTTTCTGGCATAGGGAGCCTAGGTCCGGCGTGATAAAGGACAGCTGTTTACTCAGGCTTTAAATACACAATGAGATATTCCTAGTCAAGGTACCAAATAGAGGATTTCACCGGCTTCCTGGATGCATTCCAATGGCAATTGGTCTTTTTCCAAGTATGGGTACACCTTTCTGAACCAGTCCTGCTGCGAGAAGCTAGGCCAAACACCTGAAGAACAAAACAGAAATGCGGTGATTTTTATCAAAGATGGATTTTTTCACGCGCAAGCGAAACAGAAACGGTTTCAGTTATTCGAGGCTACTGTATTTCTCAATAGACCGTGTTTAGTCACATTGTCGCGCAACGAACAACGGGCATCTATGCGCCGTATGTTTTGCCCACTTTAGTCTAATGTACGATAAAAAACAAGTCTTTTCTCTTCGGCCGATAACAGCAAACCTCGGCCAAATCTCACTATCATGCTCAACGCAACATCATCCAATAATTGCTTTATTATGCAGCAACTAGGAATTCTCAAAGTCAGAGATGAGGCAAACAGAAGGAAAGACTCTCTCGGCCGTCAAACCCCCTATTATCTGCAATATGACGTCATTTCAGTGCGCAAAGTGACGTCAACAAAAGGCGCGTCAACATGGTTTCGCGCTGCGTACTAGAATCGATTAGTGTGGATGCACGATAAAACAAGTTATTGACCGGGAACGCCTGCCCACCTCCTGTTGGTGTACGCTGAGGTGGATAAAGGAACCACCTCTTGCGGCCAAAGATAACACCATTCCACCCATCAGCGTGCTTGTGAAAGCTCACTCCTGTTCCTGAACCACCCAGGAAAAAGAAACTGGAATCTTCTCCTTCCTACAAATAAAGACAACTTGTAAACGACTTACCTAAGTATCATGCATAGGACAACGGCTATGGCCTTGTTGATAATTGTTTCTTGGCTTAGGAACATTGTAACGCGCGTGTTAAGCAAATCAAAACGTAGCCGCTGTGGTGAATGCTGATGGTTGCTTTGTGGTTCACAAAAATACTAGCTTCCTCAGGACTAACCTTTATTTCTAAGTAAGCTGGTGGTTTAATTGTTTTGCGTAGGGTAGAAGTGTTGTGAAAAGATCGATCGAACACATACCTGCGGAGATAACAACATAGCAGTTTAAATACACGCTTACATACGTAAATGACGTAAGAGAATCGTATGTGAGAGGCCGCACAAATCCAGGAGTGAAAGATGAGGGAAGGGGGGGGGGGGGGGGGGGAGGTGCATATAGGAACGGAAGGTTGTCCCCCCCCCCAATTCTCGGGCGCAAATGATGCTACTCGGGCACTCCGACCTATGAAACGACTTACTGTTGTGAAGATCTGGGTTCCTTGTCGTTCATAAATTCGATATATTCCTGGAGTGTTGATTTTGTATTTCCATTACCTCCTGATCTGACAATACCATCTGCTGTCCCACTCAATACCACGTGATCTCCGAACTCCTTCAGCAAACTCTGCTTTGTCCATCTCGTGTTGTTTACCCATACATTCGCGATTTCACGAAACTTCAGAATTAATGGTCGCTTGTATCGAAAATCCATTTCAAACTCCTCTCTGGTCAAAGTGTCCGCATATCGCTTTTCTATGTTACAAACAGTTGCATCATAAAGTGCTTCGTCTTCATAAGATGCCTTCTCCCAACCTTTATTTAATGAAGATGTCGCCTGAGACACCGAATCTTGGGGTAGAACAGGCAGGTGTGGAGTTCCACGGGGCTCATTTCTTGGCCCAAAACCAATTAAACCCAAATATATAATCCCAGTGAAAGTAAAAACGGCGAGCGCGATATTAAATAATAATCTGGAATTTACTTCATGCTGGCTTTTACTTTCTTTCTTCCGCGAGCTTCTTGTGGTTTCTTTTTTGACGTGAGAGCTGCAGGCGTCGTGAATGTTGTTTACTGCTTTCTTTCTTCCATGGACCCCGCGTACCATTTTGTATTTTCTAGAAAATTGGAGAAGAAATTTTCATTACAAAATATTTATTGTTGTATTACTTAAGATACTAGAACCGGCTATTTTTGACATATTCCCGCCGGTTTTACGATGAAAATCTTGGGACCATAGCGTAAAGATATACGGTCTATGGTAAAAAAAAAACAATCATACAAAAGCGTTATTTGTTAATCTACGCATTAGTCGTATTCAGGTCATATTGCATGCAGTAAACTAAAAGTGATACATACGTACTAGTAGAAGAAAGCGAGTGCTGGGACAGCTGTGGGAGGATCATTCAATTAGGAGAGTTAGGAGAGCGAAAGTCTCACTCTTGATCTCTTGATCTTTAGGAACAATAACGAACGAACCGTATTAAATTTTCAGCTTCGCCTTAAGGTTACTGAGAACCTTCGCGCACCTCCTCGGAAAAAAAATCATACTCGTCCTTAGTTTAACCAAAACATGTCAACCTATATATCGTTGGAAAGCTTATAGAATGGACTAGCGGACTATAAACATAATTTTTTGAAGGTTTTATTAAAAATGTGGGTGTGACACTTTCAAGAGCTATCGCTGCCGAACTGCTTGACCTTGACTCCCAAGTAAAACATTGTACTAATCCTTAAAGGTGTTTCTCAAAATCCGTGTCTGCGTTTTTTAAATTTTACGTAGATCAAAAGTTATGGAACTTTTAAATTTCCAAGGTCAAATTTTATAGAATTTTCACGCTCTAAAAAATTAAAAATTATAACTTTTGAACTAAACAAAATTTACAATTTTTTCTCAGTGGTTCCAGAGATATAGAGGGGGGGGGGGGGGCGAATTAGCCACCCCCCCCCCCCCCGTTTGTTTACAACGCATACCCGATTTACGATACATTCTTGCAGCCCCCGTGGTAGACTTGCTCCAAGTCGACCTCATAGGAGATACCCGAAGCGAGCGAAGCGAGTTAAGCGAGTGAGCCGCGAAGCGGCGAACGAGCGACTGAAAGCGAGCGAAGCGAAAATAAAAATAAAAAAAAAATTTTTTAAAGGACTTTGAGAAGTCTACCCCCGTGGCATATCGTAAAATCGGGGTTCCACTGTACGATGTTTGTGCGTGTTCTTGATTGACATGTTGTTTATGTGTTTGGTTATGATGTTTACCTGCCAGGAGATATGATATTTTGAATTCACCTGATTTTAGAGCTTTAAAAAGAAAATACAGGGTAGGCTATAGGGTGGGTCACAGGGTAGGCCGTGGCATAGGCCACGTTTTGTCCCGACCCGTATTGTGATCGTGGAGAAAGGGTGTTAAGCATGAGTCAGGGCTAGATATATTGTAAAAAAATAATAATAAAATAGACCACCCGACGCGAGTTCTCGAGGAAATCCATCAAAGTTTTAAAAACATCTTTCTGCATATATATAATTCTCGTAAATCGTTTCTATTTAGAAAAAAAAAAGTTAATACTGTAACAATATTGACTCATTGCAATGGAAACCTAAGTTTCATCCCAAATTAGTTGAAGAATTCTCTTTAACTAACACGTTTATATCTAACATGTTGTATATGCAAATCTCATGTAATTATGCAAAACCAGGTGTTCACCCTTTGGCACTTAGCCGCCGGTAAAACACAGTAATCGATAAAGCTGGCTATAGATCAATTTAGCTACATTTTACACAAATTTCGCCTTAGAGAGAAAATAAGAATTAAAGAGATTGTGAGAAATGTAACTTTATTGGCATTGCGCAGAAAGACAAAGGGATAACTTATTTCTTTAGCGCTCGTTTTTGACATGTTTTTTGACGCACAATATGTCTTAGCATTAGTGAAGAGCATCGGTACTTGCCTTTGCATCTTGGTTTCGAGCACGTTTACGAGCACGTTTAGCCTATCAACGTGTCCCTTGGTGTTCTTGGTTCCTCTCTCTTGACCTTCCTTTCGCGCAATCCTCTAATTAAATTTAAAACTGCCGTGAGTTCAAGGGAAAGTTATCGCAGCAGTCGGAGGCACGCAACGCAAGTTCTATATAGGAAGGGGTATGAAAAAAAAAGCACCTGGCGTGCGCTCGTGGCTAATTTTGGATCGGGAGTTGGATAAAAGATCCACTAAATCATTGGATCTCGAACTCCGTGCGCTCTGATTGGTTCTTGTTGCGCGCGGAACCTCGGTGTCAATCGCAGACGTTCATATTTTGTCCAACTCATTTGGTAAATAGTAAAACAGCTATTTTCCTCAGGGTCTATGAACAGTGGCGGGATATACCACCACTATTCATTACGTACCCCTTCGGGGAATAGTTCTATTCCCCAAGTAGCAAAGCTGTGCTCGACCTTGCCCGACCTTTTAGGCCTCTGGTTTCCAGGGCCAATTGAATTTTGGCATCATGTACACAATATTGATAAGTAATGATTTTTTGATACTAACTATACAAATGATAAAAAAAAAGCGCCCAACGTTTCGGTGCTTCAAGCACCATTGTCAAGGGAAATGACAGAAAGTAGATCGATCTAATTTGATACTAACGCAAAAAAAGAACAATAGAGAAAGATTAAACAAAGACCTTAGCACGAATACTATCAGACTACACGTTTAGGCTGGGGTTATGATGGGTATATGCTTCATCGCTGAATGTCATGAGCCGCCTTATTTGAATATGAATGGTCCTTTTGTTTGATTATGCCTTGTTCTATTAGAAGACGACTATATGGCATTCAGCGATGAAATATATACCTTATGATGTTTTATGAACAACCTCTCATTAACCAGGCAGTCAAATTTGTTTTGACACTTCTTTTAAGAACTTTAAGCACTTTAAAGTGCCCAAGAAGGTCCTTAGGGACCTCGCCCGAATGGTCCTTTTTGTAATGCCTTTTTTTTTGTACAAAATAATCATCAAAATTTTCACTTGCCTCATACTGGCTACGGCCTTGTACGTGGAGTTATATTAAACCACGTTACAAGTTCACACGGTACTACTGCGCTACTGCGTTGGTCGCAGGGCCAAGACCCTAAATTTTCGAATTTATTACCACTTGAGCGGGCAAATGCTACCATACATTTTCTGAAAGCTATTCCCTCTACTTTAATTGTTGGTATGATAGCAGTGCTAATTTCACGGCGGTCATGGCAAAATCACGTGATTAAGTGACGTCACTCCTGGCACTTAATAAATTCATACAAGGAATGTTTGACAATGTTACTACTTTAATGCGTCTTTTGTATACTATAGCCTATTCCCGCTTCTAACAAGCTGCTAATCTATGAAAGATTCTGAAGATACATTTTGTACTAGAAAATAACGTAATTCTGGGTTTCCATGGCAACCAAAATATGTTGTTCACACAGTCATCGTACTTGATTTAGTACGCTCTTTTTGTTGAAACAACTAGCCGGGCAGATCAATGACCTCTTCACGTTCTTTTTTTTCTCTCTTTGGCATTTAGTTCTACACAATCGGCTTACTTGTTTCTTTCTGCTGAGAAACCTTAACAATTGTTACAGTCTAGGAGGCAATATTTTCGATGGCGATGTCCTTTAAGGTTACGGTCTACCTTTGGGGTACTTTTTGGTTAAAATGGCATAATTTCATGAAAATGGCCGTATCTTTACAAGTGATACCTCATTTTAAAGCTTATATCCTGGGCTAAACTATGGTATATAATTTAATGTTACAAAACACAAAACTGCAAAGTTTCAAAAGAATTACTTGAAAACTGACTGATATGAATTTTCAAAACTTCGTATTCTGGCTTATTTTTTAACAAGAAATGTATGGGAAAATAAATCGAAACGAGGCTGGACGGGCATTACCCTGCGAGCAGTGATTTCCTCCTCTCTTAGGCCGGCGGCTAGCGAGGGCCGCCGGCCTAAGAGAGAAGGAAATCACTGCTCGCAGGGTAGACGGGCATCGATGCCCGTCCAGCCTCGACTTGACGTATTTGCCCATACATTTCTTTGTAAAAAGTAAGTCAGAATAGGAAGTTTTGAAAATACATATCTCAGTCAGTTTTCAAGTAATTCTTTTGAAACTTTGCAGTTTTACTAATACGGATGTGTAGAATTGGAAACTGGATTTCCTTTTTCGGATAACTATTATATATTAATAATCAATATTGTGTGATAAAGGTCTATTGGCGAGGCAGGTGCAGTTTGGCATTTGGCACATTCTGTTGCATTGACAGGACAGGAGCTCAAGGACAGCTTTGGGTGCCGGTTCGCCACTCATCCAGTCAATAGCATGCCAATTGGTGAATTATTGCAGGAGAGCTCAGGAGGCAAGCCTGTCGGTGTCTCTGAGTAATGCCTTGTTGGAATACGTTCAAAAGCGCGCACTGACCATCATGCTACCTGTGTCCATTATCAGGAGGCATTGGAGCAAACTGGCCTCGTTAGACTTGAAACCAGAAGGGAAGCAGCGTGCGTAAAATTTATGGAAAGCTTGAAAACGACTGCACGGCGATACCGTTAACTCTGTGAGATGTGCCTCCACCCGAGAAAGTCTCCTCCAGTCGGTCTATCTATCTATCTGAGAATAGGCAATTCAATGCCCGCAAAGGTTTAGAAAACGTATTATATCTACGTTGTTGGTTAGCGTCTTAACGGCACAAGGAAGCAGTATGTGCTTAGGGTTTTTTTTCTTCCATTAGAAACAGCAAAAATGAAGTCCTGTCCAAACGAGTTTACAAGCCGCTGAACTTTTTCTTGGCATGAATCCCCGGCTTGTAATTTGTGCTTCCGGTAAGCAAAGTGACTAGGAAAAGTTTTACATCTTCCGGAATCTTAATTTATACGTCTTCATTGAGCCAGGACATCTCTTTGTTGTCAGTGCTTTGTATAGCCTTTCTGAGTTCTAAAGCGACATGCCGTATATCCTCCGTCTTTGATCCCTCGCCCTTGCATTTAGTTAACTGTAGACGCACCAAGTCTTTAGTCAGCTGGATTCGTGAGAGATTATAGGGTATGATGAATAACCTATTGTTGTCGAGCAGGTCCTCAAAGCTCCCAAACTCTATTTCAAGTTTGCGACGAAAGTGGGTCTTGTTGCACCTTACATTATCTTTCTCAACTTTGCCGACAATTCGGCCATCTGGACGAGTCGTGGATTATCGAGGATATCAGTCCGTATATGGTCAACCAGGATCTGGTAAGCATCGGATTCCAGCTTAGCATATTCGTGTTCTAGGGATTCAGGGGTTTCCGACGGAATGGAGCGTGGCTGACGTGTGTAGTCCCGATAACACGATCTATGGTAACAAGCTTCTGCTGCCAGGATTTCACGGGACACTATGGCCAGTATCTTGCTGTCGTGCTTGGCTTTTGCCGCTTCACGGACTGCGCTGTCGCCTTGCAGTACTGCGCACTGGGTCAAAGATTCACGCGCGTCCTCTCCTTCGATATACTTTTGTGTTCGATCACAAAGTATACAAACACGATCGCACGTTGTACGCATAGATGGAGCTCTTCGATTGGATCGTCTAATCGGCGGCGCTGTCGGCTTGTCTCTTGACTCTTTTCTTCCATAAACTTGTCCCTCTTCATAATAAAATGCTCCTGCATTGCCGGTGATATCTAATCCAATCTGGGAATTCATTTTCCGTGAGATCATTGGCATGCTCTGTTAGCGGCACGTAATCGCGAATTGATGCTGCTCTCAGGAGAGGGGGTGGGGGACTCCCATATTTTTGGGGCGGGGGTGCTCGTCGTAAACTTTCGATTTTGCCGCTAAAAGGTACTAAACATGGCGTCGCTTAGTTGATTTTACCAACAAGACGCATTTTCCCTCATAATTTTCTCTCGTATTTTTTACGAGGGAAAATACGTCTGAAATTCAGGCTACCAACAAGTGTAATTTGCTTGATTTGCTAGAACGGACCTCTAAGAGGTACCTATCTGGAAAAAATTACACGCTTTCGAATTTTACCCCCTAAAAGGTATCAGAGGCCTGATTTTAAACCCTACAATGCACGACGAGCACCCCGGGAGTTTGCCACGACCGAGCGTCTTTTATCGAGACGAATTCGTCAAATGCATCAGTGCAGTGTATGATGCAATTTCGATTTCTTTTGTTGACACAACGACGCTACCGTGGGGGCTCACTCATTGCAGTTTTCTGTTTACACTGCAGCTCTGTGACTTCTCTAGAACAATGGATATGGTTGCTAAAAATATAATTATTATTTGGATAATAATTCTATTATTTATACTTTTCAGGCTTGTAGAGGCTCACGTGCGCATTACAGGAAGTAAAATATATCACATATTTTATTATCAAATCTAATAGGTTGTACGCGGGCATATATAATTATTCCTACTCTTTTTTTAAAAGTTCACGACGGTTTGTGATCTCAGTTTGTGCATTTCAGTTGTAATCATCTTTGTATTTATAAATGGGAATTTCTCTTTTTTTATTACACAAGAAAGAAACAGAGGCACGAGCTAGCAAGGAGTCACACAACTCAAGTTCATTCATCTCTACAAAATTTATCTCTGAATTCCAAAACCTCGAGCCTGTTCCAAAATCTCGAGCCTGTTTACGACTTGGCGATTCAGCAATCATCATTAAACAACGAAAACAGCAATGTATTTCGAGCTGCTAAATACCCAAAATCAATTTATACAGTTGTAACAGATGTTTGGAAATGAACTTTTGTCTTAAAAAAGTTCAAATGAAACTTCTTATGAACCGCCAGATCGAGATATCGATGAAGAGATGCCAATAGCATTCGAAAATCGAATGGTCATTTCGAAGGACTGTAAGTCTTCGAGCATGTTTTTAAGAGAAAAAGCATAGTTTCATCATCTTTTACTAAATATTTTTCAAGAATACACTAAAACAATTCCCTTCTCCGTTCAAAATGTCCAACATTTCGCCCGGAAACCCCGATGAATCATCAAAATAAGGGAGAGAAGACGATCAACAACTTACCTGTCAAACTGGCCGCCATATTGGATGTCCCACAATGCATTGCGAATGATGAAAAATAAAACTTGATAGAAAAAAAATAATCCAGTGCACTTTCATCCTTTTAAATCATAAAATATACTTGTCCTATGCTTGATTTATCTTTGTTTTACGCTATTTTGTGAACTGCCGTCTCCAACGATCTTTTTTGGTGATGTTTTTAAAGTTAGCCTCGTTTTCGTGCAAAGACGCCATTTTAATTTTTTTAACCTTAAAGCCGTGAATTTGAAATTGCTATCATAACTTTTTTTAAACAACTCGATAAACTCTTAGAATTGCCACCAGTCAGAATTTGCCCGCAAAAATGGTAATAAATTTTGGTCCGGCCCATGGGATGGAATGGACCATTCTGGAGTATATTGTGTGACTTGAATCCCTTTCGTGACTCTCATCTCAGTCCCTCCCGGCAAGTCTTTTCACCGAACAGACTTTGGCACTTTACAGAGAACTAGGTGAACAGTTCCTGTTGAAATTTCGTTTCTTGGCCCGCTAGCGATTCACAAACACATTTCTCTATATATCCAACTTCTAAAGAAAATATTTGTGCGACTGAGTGATAGTATTGTACGCAAGAGCAGGAGAGTTGAGTTGATGACAACCTGTGCAATGTGAGCAAAGAAGACAATTCCTCATTTTGCAACTGAAAGTGAAAACCAACGTCAACGAGCTACAATTTCTGAGGGTCACGGAAACTTTCGCTTAAAATGAGTGCTGTTGGAAGAGGCAGTTTTGTGGATGCGGATTCTGGTGATTCTAACAGTATGTCGGATCCAATTCATGAAGCCACAACAGTGACACCGTTTGGCAAGGTAAAGCCTGTATTGCACGTCGATATTGCGCTACTAGAAAGTGTTGCATGGAACCAGATCCCCACTACCGCCTATCACGAGGCAGTTAGATAAACAATGGAATTGCTTGGGAAGTACGCTAGAGTATACTCATATTTACAAATGCAGCAAGCTATAATTACTGATAAAGATTTTAAACGAAAATTTGTCAACACGAGATTAAAACCACCTGATATACTTTATCAATCGAGTAGAAGCATAAGCACATTTCAGACACTGAGCCTGAGCTTGAATGTGGACAGTGTTTTCTTCATGGCAGTGGCATTGCCAGCTATTTTGGGCAGTGGTTCCTTGCCTATCTTCGATTAAATTCTATGATATCATAAATAAATGGTACACAATGAAATTGGTAATGTTCTATAAGCATTTTAGTAGAAACCCACTCGCATACTATCACGAATCCTGCAACCTGATTGGTTCCGCTACTCACTATCTATCATGTAATAGATAGTGAGTAGCGAAAAAGCTACCGTAAATCTCTCAAAACCAATTGGAATAAATGCATGTAAGCAACAAATTGAAGGTAGTATGCAGTAGGATCCTACGTAAACACAATCAGACTACTCGTTCTTGTTTTCTATGAGTCAAATAGTCAACTTGGCGCTACGCGCCTCATTAACTATCTATTGACTCATAGAAAACTCAAACTCCTTGTCTAACTGTTAAATATTATTTCTTTAGCATTTTTGGTACCCTGGAGGGGGCCCCGGGGAGCTCCCTCATAGTATACAAGTATGTGCCACCCTATAGGTTATGTTTCTTGGGCTCCTGAGGTCTTCATAGGGCCAGGTTTTGGAGACCTTGGTGACACACCCCTACCCAAAAAACTGGAGTACCCAGTGGGGGTTACAGATTCCCAGGGACCACTTCTGGATACAGATATGGATATTAGATTTGTTTCTTTATAGATGTTTTAGTGCCATTATATAAATAATTGCAAAAAAAAGAGAAATACAAAAACTCCCCCTCCCCCAACCATGAGTCCCTACCAGGGGTAAATTCCGACAGGTGACCCAGCCTTGAACTACGTTGAAAACGCGACATGGCCTTTCCGAAACAGCAACGAACGACAAGCCATTCTATCAAAATACCAACAGCGACTCTAGCAAAAGCCTGCGAAATCGTGACACGGTCTGTTTTGAAACGTAGACTAGCGTCACGGTGACCCCCCCTGGTAGGGCCTCAACTAGAGGTGATATGATGATAGGATGCCACAAAATCATTGATAGTTGTTTCTTACATACATAATTATATATTAGAAATAATTGTGTGAGGAAAATTCTCTAATACTGATTTCTTTGGTTTCAGATTAAGACCTTTGCTGGTCTTGAAAAAGATGAATGGTTATTCCTCACAATCTCTACTGTAAACATCCTCGTTGCAATAGGATTGACCATAGAGAGGCTGGTTGATTTGAAAAAAGACAGTGTTGACTTTACATTTGCAATAATCTTATTTATAAACACAGGTCTGTATGTGATGATTCAACACTGAATGGGTGTTTTCATGAATTGTTAAAGGCAGGGGAGGGGGCACCGAGTATCATTAATTTGCATTTCGTCTTTCTGCATGCTAAGCATGCCACAATTTTGAAAATCAAGTTAGTGAGATCTGGTGAAAAGTTCTTTTTTTTGCTAAAATTACTTCATTGGGATAGCCATTAAAAAATCAGCATGTACGTCACCCTTCTCGTGACACCAACAAAATGGGTAATTTGCCTTTTGTATTTTCCATACAATTGCTGGCACTTTTTACTGAAATTTCTGAGGGGTGTGCATGGTGAGGCATGGGTGGAGATGGTCATTCTGATATATTCTAGAATCATATTATTGAGTTTCTAGGCCAGTTTTACTAAAAACAGTACATTATATAGTATAGTTTTCAATTAATATCAAATTCATTTCAGTACTCTGCTTGTTTTATGCCATTCATGGGGTCCTCAGAGAGAGGGAGTTTGAGATTTATGGCTACATGGCGGCAGTGGCAGTGCTGGTTCTATATATTATTCTGGATCTTGCAATTAACCCCAACAGAACTCCAATCAAATGGGTAAGTTCCTATGGATAGTTCTGAGTAATTGTCCCCAGTTCAGTTGTTATGTAACCGATGGCAAATGCGCTAAACATTCAACCTAATCGGACAGCGCGATCGGTAACGCCGAAAAAACTAATGTATCAGTCAATTCCAGTGGTGACCATGCCCCCCGGGCAACCCCCGGATTTTGGTCATTTCTAAAATTAAAAGTAAACATTACCTGCCCCGGGGGGCTGGAAATGATGAAAATACCCACCCCACGGCAGGGAAGACTAAAAGTGGACAAATGCCCCTCCCCGTGACCAGAAAAAGACAAAGATTCCTTCAACACTGCGTTACAAAGTCATGTATAGTTTCTATATACCTGTTTGCATTCCATGCTAGTGTGACCTTTTTACTGGGGGCCGCACTAGTGATGACAGCTATTTACTTGTATGGCAAGCCACAGGCACCACCCCAAGGGAAAGTCACTCCTACTGTTGCAAGAGTATAATTGCAATGCCGTTAGTAGGGCCTGTGGGAATTTCCATACATTTTCTATATTCAGGATTTGTTTTCTCCAGGGGAGGGGGGTGGGGCAGCAAAATCATCAAAATTCCCCACCCCAGGGAAGCCAGTGGTGTGCAATGCCCCACAGTGTCCTGGGGGGGGGGGGCATGGTCACCGCTGGAATTGACTGATACATAAATAGAAATAACAAGACAGTGGGCGACCGTTAGGGATGTAAGGAAGTGGCTCTGGTACAGGAGAAACAGAATTTATTCAAAACCTAAATAGGTATACAAAATAAGATTACAAGTGAAGAAGAAAGCTAAGGAAAAATTAGAATAAAACGAAATCGAAACTGTCAGAGAATTTGGCTGAAAAATCCAATCCGATAACAACAATACTCAGACCACAGGAATCAACATACATACTGAACAGTAGGCTAGGCCATTGCTGCAGGGGCAAGTCCTGAGCTCTGCTATACAACTGCTATAATACAATGCCAATCATAAGCATGGAATTGTTGTCTTTGCCACAAAGAAACATCAGAAACATACTCATGCACACAGGACAATTAGAAAAAGAATTACGGAACAGCGAAATGATAGAACTGATGTTACAAAAACGTTCCTCATCATCTTGATCTCACATGGTCTTACAATGTACAGGAGTTCCAAAACGCCATTGCCACATCATCATCATTATTATTATCATCACTGTCATTTTTGTTACTATTATCATTATTTTATTATATTTTATTATTGTTGTAATGCCACTAGTAAACAAGCCTTATATCGAAACTTTACTTGCAAGTCAGACTCTCTGTAGTGTTTACAGTTGCCTGTACTTTGGTAGTCATTCCAAGTATAATGTGCTAAATAATGACAATTTGAGCTATAATGTGCTAATCCTCCATTTCTGGTTTTCTTGGTTGTTAGATTCGCTTTGCAGTTTTAGTATTTTTTGCCCCATTCAATGTTTGGTATGGCTATAAAGTTGTTAAAGGGTTTGGATACCTGGAATTCAAGACTGTGGGTGCAGCAGTTGCTCTTCAAAGTAAGTTGATATGCCATCAGGATTATTGTCTTTTCACTCTTTTCAGCCCCTGGACTGTGTGTCTTTAGTTCGTCTTTCACTAATGCAGGGTGGGAAACTCTAGAGGGGGCACATTATAATATACATTTAAACATTGTGTCACATGGTTACTGTATTCAGTGCCTTCCTTGTGGAGCTATAGTTTTTTTCTGGAAACACTGAATTTGATTTTGACATGATTACTGTAGTAAATGAACAGCCTGGTAATAAATTACTGTTGTTCCCATATGATGTTTTCTGTTTAACAGAAATGTACAGGCAGGCTGGGATATTTACAGTTCTTCTGGAATTTGATTTTCAGCTAGCAGTAAGTGCTTTCACTTGTTTTTTAATTCTGCCTATTAGCTCTATATTGCATTTCTTTTATTGCCTTTTTATTGCTTTTTTGCTTTTGTTCTCTTGTTTTTTGTTTTTACATTTTTATTTTTTAGATTTTAGATTTTTATTTTTTAGATTTTAAATTTGTAATACATTTTTTAATGTAACTATTTATTTTGATCACAACAATGTAAAGCGCTTAGAACTATTTAGATATAGGCGCTATATAAATGTTATTGTTATTGTTATTTAACATCACTCCAGTCACTGGCCCCATGGAGGGCGATGGCGTTGGAGGGAGCCCAACATACGTTTTCATGCATTTTCTACTAGTCAGCCCCCTTTCTTATAAGCCCCCCTCCCCCCACTTCAAACTCTATGGGCCATGAGTCAGAAGGTAAATTTTTCATGATTGTAAACAAAAATGTATTTGCCATTTCTTTTCAGATTAGCTTGATTGTTCTTGCTCTCAAGGACACTACTGCACTCTCTTTAGAACAAAAGATGGTGGTTGCAGTTGGAGTTCCTGTGCAAGTTCTCTGGGCATTCATTGGCTGGGTCTTGGTAATGAAAATTAAAAGATTTCTAATTGATAATAAAGAGGCATACAGTGTATTTAAGTGCCTTATAATTTTGAGTCTGCCTAATGGTCGCGGGTGGCGGGTCGCGAGTAAAAGGTGCGGGTGCGCGTAAAAGGTGCGGGTGCGGGTCTTGGAAATTGTCTAAAAATACCAAATCAGGCACTGGCTACTACTGGTAAAATGGTGCGGGTCTTGAAAATTGTCTATGAATCACCAAATCAGACACTGGTTACTTCGGGCACTAAAGTTGTATTTAGGCGTTGTATTCGTACCAGGAGAGGTTTATTACCTAGGATACAACTTCCTTTATTGTATATGGTACCAAAGAAAACAACAAAAGTTGACGTTGAAGCCACTGTAGAAGCGGTCTTGGGGCATTTTTTAGAATCATATCGAGCTCCATTACACGACAATCTACACAACGTTATTTTATTTTAATGTCGTGTAAGAACCAGCGGAACAAGGAACTGGAAACTGTAACGCCCCTCGATCATCTTTTCACTTCTTAGCAATGAACTACGTAATCAATTGGCGAGGAAGTACTTTTTCATATCTATGTTTGAGCAGATCATCCAAGGCCATATCATTCACCTTTCTGCCTTCCAGGCCAAGCTGAAAAGCCGCTGCGGCGTAAAAGCAGTCGCCGCTTCCAGGAGAATTATATCACCTTTTCCGTATGTTACTTCCGGTCAGAAAAAGCTTGAAGCAAAAAAGATTGTATGAATTTCAAAACTCGCCGGCCAAAGCAATTACTAACTGGGAACATCCCGCTAGATAAGCCTTCAAGTAGAGTAAGGTAGTGTAGAACAGGAGCTTACGAATTACGAGCACCCTGGTACACTGGTACAAAGAAAACCCAGCTTTATTAAGTGCCCGCAGTAGCCAGTGCCTGATTTGGTATTTTTAGATAATTTCCAAGACCCGCACCTTTTTACCCGCACCCGCACTTTTTTACCCGCACCCGCACCCGCACCCGCACCTTTTACTCGCGACCCGCGACCATTAGGCAAACTCTACAAAATCAATATGGTACAACTTGGGCTCAACATGGTATTACTTCCTAGACATGTAAGTGTCAGCAGCCACCTAATGGCATGGCTCAGTGCATTTGACACATGAATATGTACTCGCTTTCAGGACAACATAACGCCAGACTGAGAAATTAATAATCATAGTTAAGGTCATTCAACTCTATTGCATGGGCTAAAACTATCCATAAAAGCAAGCCCTGACATTATCTAAAGTGAAAAAATGACCAGTCAAAATAACCAAGAAGACAAAGGTTTACCACTCAACTCAATTCCGGACGGACATTGTCCAATGACTGGCTCTCCTACAGGGAGTAGTTTTGGAGTAGCAGGATCATTTTTGAAGTAGGCAGCTAGGTTTGGGGTCCTTCATTTTGAGGGCAAGATAATTGGCACATTCATGTATTAAGTGATAATGAAGTTGGCCGGCAGTCAGCTGCAGCTAAGTAAACGGCAGCTCACCGCCGGTAGCACCTTCTATTGAAACCCTTGCTCCTACATGTATGTAAATTCCTGCTAGCATTGAAGCCAAGACTACCATTGACCTCTTTGACCATTTGTCTGATTTATTAACAGCTGAGCAGAGAGATCCGCCATCTCATGTGGTTATTTATTCTGATATCACTTGCTGAGCCGGCATACATCATCTATGGAATAGCAAAGGTACTGTTCTTCACTAAGGGGGGGGGGGGGGGGGGCTAGACTGTCCTCTAGACTGTCTTTGTCTGATTTTTCCTGCTGTGCTTTTCCTGCCAGAAGGAGATCAACTAGCCTTTTAGTTTATTGTGTGTCATCGATGGCATCCACCTTAAAAAGCCGCAACTTTGTAAACTCTCGGGTCTCACCTTTTCAGTGACGTTTCCAGAATTTATGAATTCCTTCCCTTGCATTTTGCTCACCAGCTTGAAGGCTGATCTGTTGCTGGAGTTTTTTTTTTGTCATTTTCGCAGTTGTTTCCTTTGCTCTTTCTTTCTTCGTTTTACTGTTTTGTTTGTCTCACTGCCTACTACATCACAACTGCCAATCGAGAACATAGCACCTTCTATGTGTTGGTTACGCCTGAATGCGTGGCGACCAGATCTTTCTTGAGGGCATCAAACTTTTGGAGTTGGCCATCTATGAACACGGTTTCATCATGAATGTGGCTAGAGTATCGTACATCTCCATTCTGCCAGATTTGGCCGATTTGGCGCGGGGGGGGGGGGGGGGGGGGGGGGTGGGAGGGGGCACCGAAAGTATTGGGAAAGCTTAACGACTTTTTAGGGTTTAATTAATCAAAGTTCTCACGCCCCCCCCCCCCCCCCCCCCCCCCCCCCCACCCCCGGGATAAAAAATGAACGTTCCCTAAAAGGGTAGCGATTTTGTGAATTTCACTATAAAAAAAGGGGTAGCGATTTTGCGAATTTCGCTAAATAAAACGGTAGCAAATCACTAGGTTAGGGTTTTTGTTGTTGCAGTACAGAAAAGGGTTTTTGGTGCTTTTAACGCGTCGATTTTTTCTCAATTCAGAATATTAAAGAGTCTGTGAGCAACATACTAAATCGGAGAAAGCATCCATTTCCATCGGCTGATATAGAGAATATAAAGCAATTTTCTCGATTGAATTTGGTAAATCAAATCTGAAACTTTGTTTTAAGATGTTTACTTAGAGATTTCTGCACGTAATTCCTCTTCTAATATCGAATGAAAACAATAACAAAGGAGTGGCTGACACGGGCTCTTCAGTGGGGTACCTTTTCCTAATCTATAGTAGTATAGGGGGCACCGAATTAGCCCCTTTTTTTCGGAGTCTCGGAGCTTTTTTTCGGAGCCCGGTGCGGAGCCGCGGAGCTGTTTTCGGAGCCGCGGAGCCGGATGACGTCATTGCCTATTGTATTCAAAACAAAGGGAGATAATACAAGGATTTACACTGGAATGCTTTTGTCCAGGAGGGATTAGGGAAACAATACCAGGATTAACACTGGAATGCTTTTGTTCAGGAGGGATTAAGAAAAAACAAAGGGAGACAATACCAGGATTGACTAACGGAAATCTTTTGTGTAAGGGATTAGTGTTTGTTGACTGCAACTCGAATATTAATTATAGTGTAAGGTTTTTCTTTAAATGGGGATAATATCAGAAAATACAGAGATATGGTTTATTCTCTTTATTATAATATGAATGAATATCGATTACATAAAAATACTATTACATAAAATATTACCACTAACGGTTAGGTAAATAAACGCTTTATTAAGAAATTGATTACAAGTTTAAAGTCTGTTCAAAAGAAGGAAAAATGGGGTTTGACGAGTACGAAAATGTATACATTTTTCGAGCAAAATACGAAATCGAGGCTAAAGCGCAGCGAAGCGTGGAAACCCTTTGGTTACCCCATGGTTACCCCGTGTTTATCCTTTAGTTACCCCGTATGTTATAAATGTCCCTCCGTAAGGGTTCTAAAAGGATTCAACCTACGCCAAAAATAAACAGTCTAACATAGACTAACATAGTCTAACATAGACTAACAAAGTCCAACATAGTCTAGCTACATAGTCTAACATAGACTAGCTATATAGTCTAGCTATATAGACTAGCTACATAGACTAGCTACATAGTAGAACATAGACTAGTAAATGTCCCTTCGTAAAGGGTTTTAAAACGGTCCTGTGAAGACGAGGAGGAGGAGGAGGAGGAGGAGGTCTATTCTGTGAGGAGGAGGACTATTTTGTGAGGAGGAGGAGGAGGAGGTCTATTCTGTGAGGAGGAGGAGGAGGGCTATTCTGTGAGGAGGCGGAGGAGGGCTATTCTGTAAGGAGGAGTGAGGGAGGAGGAGGAGGACCATTCTGAGAGGAGGATGAATAACTATTTTTTATGTTGACAGATTGCAGATGATTGGGAGAATAACAAGAATATTCTTGCTTATAGTTTTATTGGTGGAGGTATGTTAGTGTTTATCGATCATTATCATTATGTATTAATAATTTGTAGTAATAGCTACTGACAGTGTGTCCAATCTTCCTATCCACTTTTAAATGGTGTAGGTATACTCGCGTTAATTATTCGTATGCTTGTGTTCGTCGCTATGAAGTTTGTTATCAGCAATTTTGGACAAGGCCTTCGGGAAATGGGTAAGTGAATTCCATTTTGGAACAGATTCCATTTTGAAACCATTTCTCAACTTTCGGCCTAAGAAACTTGCGAATATAACATTATTTACGCAAACGAGTGTTGAGAACGGTAACACTGACTTACAGATAGGAGATAAGGAATTAACCTTGTGTGAAAGCTAACGTGCTAATGAAATGGTCCCATGTGTGCTTCTGAGCGTAAGCCCTGTAAGCGGAGAGAAAATGAAAAAAAAAACTCTGACCCCGAGAGGGATTCGAACCCACGACCTTCAGAATTGTACATCCGATGCTCTACCAGCTGAGCTATCCAGGTCAGACTGGGAGCAGGTCGGGGTAAATTAGATGTTATGTTAGCGGTAATGAAGTGAATATATGTAGATGTTCAGGCAAGCCTGTGGCCGCGTAGCACTAAGTTCAACAGAGTGGAGATAAGGAATTAACCTTGTGTGAAAGCTAACGACAGATAGCTTCTTTAGCAAAGAAGAAAAACATTTACCGTGGGCTCTGCTAACTGCAGTAAGCTCTGCTATAACCCCCTGCATGTCAACCCTCCATCTTTGAACAAGTGTCATTTTGTTTCACAGTTTTCGCTCTCCCAGTGAGTGACGACCAGCCTCCGTTGCTTCCTCGCAAAAGAGACATTGCCAAATGTTGTGGGATTGTCTGCTGTGGACCAATAGGATAAGGCAAGGGAGAGTTGATGGCTCCCAGGCAATAAAGGACATACAGCTGTAGGTTAGAAGAGTAGCCATTAGCATGGATTAGCGTGGAATACTACATTTAGAAACCATTGCCTTCTGCTAGAATGAGCCACTGCTTTCGGAATCGCAACCCAACGCGAGCGAGCGAAATGGAAAGACCTTGGATCTAAGAGAATACGGAAAGTCCTACGAGTCACAATTTTTTAGTTCTAGTTCTTTAATTACTCGCACTGGGTCAAATCAGGGAAAACGTTGATACGCCCTACTGTCTCGAAATTCCCTATTTAACAATTAGACCTCAAGGCCGAATGTGCTATGATGAATAGACCATGAGGCCGAAGGCCGAATGGTCTATTGATATCATAGCACATGAGGACGAGAGGTCTAATTGTTTTAGTATAAACCAACCAGTTGGTCGGTTTCGGCAATGAATGCCATTATTTTATGTTGAAAAAATCAAGTTTTCTTGCAAAGAAAGGTTTTGCCAGGCACGGTCTATCACTAATAGACCATTAGTAGCTCAGCCAATCAGAATGCAGGATTTGTAATAGACCATTAGTTGGTTTATACTAATATACATTAGTGCACTGAAAGTGTAAAGGCCGGCACAGATTAGTGAACATGTCCCAGGGACTCGTCCCACGAACCTGCTTCCGGGACAAGTCCCCTAGTGTGTACTCCTGTTTTTGCGCTGAAATTCCAGTCGCGGGGAGTAAATATTTGTCCCTGGGACAAGTCACAAAATTCAAACTGGTTTGATTCGTGGGACATGTCCCTGGGACAAATTGCGCATTTTTTCTTGTGTGTATAGGCCGGCACAGACAAGGGGACAAGTCCTGTCCTGTCCCCTAGTCTGTGCCGGCCTTAATAGTCAAGAGATAAAACCTCTTCACCACCTACACGCAGGCTTTACGTGATATATGTGTTTATCAGGATTTCCTAACACTGAGAAGTGGGTTTTAGCTCAATTCGAGGTGTTTGTAATTAAGCAATAAAAGTACTTTCCGCGTGCTCTCTGCTTTCTTACAAACACGAGGGGGATGTTGGGAGAACTGATCAAAACTTGAAAGGCGAAGGCGAGTGTCTTTCAAGTTTTATCAGTTCGACCAATATTCCCCGAGTGTTTGTAAGAAACCAGAGAGCACGCAGAAAGTATTTTTATTGCTTTTAGAAAAGAACATACACACGCGCGACAGCGTTGCGTGACAATCGTGTTTCTCGGGTCTCTTACAAACACGCTTTTTAACCAATCAGAATGCGCACATTCACAATACAACATAGGTGTTATTTTCTAAATCCTAATGAAAAACACTGTCAAGGTTTTGATATAGCTTATCAAACCAATCATTAAATCTCGAGAAAACGAATGAATAAAAGCTCAACAATTCTCCATGGTTATGATATTCTTTGTTCAAGCTTGATGAGTAATGGAAACTGAAATGTCAAATATAGAATAAATCAATTAGTTATATTTTCTACTAATTGAATAAAAAATAGTAAATTGCGGGTGATTATCGTTTTTCTTGAGGCAACCGAGGTTCTTTTAGAACCCGTCTACATAATGTACCCAGAACGCAGGGGCATAGTCGGCATTTAATGGGATGGGGATTCCACACTACAAATCAGGGGCGTTCGTATAGGATTTTTATAAAAGTTGCAGATGTGTACGCCACTGCAAATGCATAGGTTTACTCGCCAGTGGCTCGAGAATTTATTAAGATACTTTTATAAAGATGACATTTTATTATATAAACACCAATGAAATACCGGGTGATCTCCCGCGCGAAAACTTGATATCTTCACACGTGTGAAAATATCACACTTGCCTTTGCTCAATTTTTAAGCTTAACTCAAATAAAATTAGAATTTGGTATTTCATTGATGTTTATATAATAAACAGAACATTACATGATCGCTTGGAGATACGAATTTTATCTTCTCGTGTTAAAAATTTATCTCACTCGTTCGCGCTCCGCACGGCCATGTGATATTCTCTATATGATGTCCATCTTTATAAAAAGACAATACTGCTATTCCTTGTTAAAACCCACCTGCTTTAAGAAAAGAATAATTGCAGTATTGTATGTCCAGCTATAAAAGGATTCTAAAATGTACAATTGTGTTTCTTTTTTACAGAGTGCTACGAGCTGAATATTCGATATACGGAGTCCTTTCAATACGTTTTAGCCAAGGAATGCCCGTCATCTCCACAAACTGAAAAAAAATCACTATTTAAAAAAACGACGGGCTGTTTTCAAAATGGTCTATTTGGACTGGGAAGCAGCAATTTCTATCCACTCCTAGATCAATTTTTCAATTATCCATCAAATAATTTCCCTGCAAATAATATAAAATATTTTGCATTTGGTTATTTTCGGGTTTTACATTTGTTTGCTGACATTGTCCTTCTAAATCGTGTGCAAGTCAGGTTTTCCTTAGATGCTTAATGTATCTACAAATATAAACTTGCGGCAAAGACGATGTCTCGCTTGATCTTGACGATTCCTGCAACAGATAAATAAAAATAAATAAGAAAACAGCCAATCCAACAAACAAACAGAAAACAAAAAATAACAATGAACGAAAATTTAAAAAAAGTCAAATAGAGAACAAACAAAAAACACCCCAAACTAAATAAAAAGAAACACACAAAAGAAAGCCCGACGAATGAAAGAACGAACAAACAAACAAAAAACTAACAAAAACAAAGAAACCAAACTAAATAAAAGCAAGCGTAAAAGAAACAAGCAAAAGAAAGACTGAACGAATGAAAGAACTAACAAAAAACTAACAAAAATGAAACATATAGAAATAAAACAAACAAAGACTCAACAATGAAAGAACAAAGAAATAACAAACTAGCCAACATACAGATAAACTAATTTAAATAATAATCAAAAAGACAAACAAACAGGCACGGAGCCCGCAACAGGCCGCACTACACGAGCAATTAATGCTCTGCTTTGTTTTTGTCTAAGTTGATTCAGTGCATCTGACTCAGGAGCATCTGATTCAGGAGCAGATCAATTAAAACAAAAACAAGCAATGGGTGACTAGGGTGTTTCCACAAACCTTCCGCGAACTTGTTTTCCAGCTCAGTGTTACCGATAGCCTTGGCCGCCTGACACATTTGCCTCAGCAGTTCCTCCAGTCTGCGCATGCACCTGATGACGCTTCCCTCGAATATGTCGGTCATCTTACAGATCTGAGCGAATGAGGAGCCGTTTGCCCAGGCGAACACCACGTCCATGATATGCGGACGGAACTTCTCCACGTACTCCTCGATATCCAACTCCATCTTGGCCTCTTGGGATACCTTGGCGATCCGACGAGCAGATTCCTGAACAAGAAACATCATTATAGTGAAGTAACCAGGTATATGGGATCAGGGATCAGCGCTATTTTGAGGCTCAGGGATCGCAAATTAGGCCATTGGGATCAGGATCATCCTCTCAGATATATGGGTCAATGTCAATTTTACTGGGAAAATGGGATCACTTATTCTAATGGAATCAGGGATCAAAATTTCAAGGTAACTGGGGGTCAGGGATCAATATTTGTCCTTGGGATCAGGGATCGCCCCAAAAATAATATACCTGGTTACTACCCTGTCATTAGTTAGCCAAACTCTCGCTATCAAATTTCCATTGGAAATAACTACCTGGCTGTTAAAAAGCTATTTGCAGTCAGAACACTCGAACCGTGAACACATACATTTCTTTCACATTTTTTTTCTGCGGTTTTGGGAGACTCAGATTCCGAAATGAAAATTTATTTCAACTTTTGCCATGGTTATAAAACTTTGCCATGGTAGTAGCACGCATAAACAGTAATATAAAATTTAACCAAGTGTTCACGGTTCGAGTGTCTTTACTGTAACAAACCAAGAAGATTATTTTGCTTATTTCTCTTAAGTTGTGACACTGCCCCTTAGCGAACAAAGAATGGTTCCATAAGAATGAATTTGCACAGATTCGGTTATATCCTATGAGAAGGACTCGGTGCAGTTTCAGGCAAGTCATTTGAGCCTGATGAGGACAAGCGTTGCACTGCATTTCACATATATGTAAAGTTTCTTTCGAAAATGAGAGTTACTACTAATTTACACACCTGCATTTGACGGAGCGGTCCCGCGAGCTCTTCTTTTAACTTCGGTAACTCGTCACTCTGTCGAGATGCGCAAGCGCATAAATTATTGGATTAATTCAAGCAAGAAGGTTTTATTTTACCTCCTTGATTCAACAGGGTAAGGTAAAAAGTAACTTTATGTGGACCCAATTCAATGCAACCGCCTTAGAAACTGCCTCTCGGTCGCTACAAAACTTGAACTAGTTCTTTTACCTCAGTCCTTAAAAAGAAAGTCACCAAAAATTTGTTAAGCCCGGGCTTAACAGGCTTTATGGCAGCTATGCGCCCGAGATCTGACAGATTTTAGAGTTTGAAAGAGTTTGTGCCGGCCTATTCTTTATTTTTATTTACTTAAATGATAGTAAGATTTTGACTGGATGCCCGGGTTCTCCACCAAAGTATCCCAACGTCGCCATTTTGCCGGCAAAAAAAGATCCCGAATCAGAGCAGAAATCCACTGCGGCTCGTGAATCCACAACATTTTGACCACGATGATGGCGTAAAGCGTGGTAAATAAGAGTCCACACCACTCACAACCTCTAGAAATTTGTTAACTTTCTTCGATCAGCCTAGGAAGCAAGCGTTCCCGTGGACTTTCAGCGCAAAGAAACCCAAAAGAAACGACTCTCTTCTTTCCTTTATCATGAGCTAACGAAAGAGTTATCGTTCCACGAAATCACTCACCCTTTCTTCGCAGATGAAACAACTCAAGAGAGCTACACTTTGTTCGGTAGACAGCTCGTTAAAAACGCCGTTGAAAATCATTTCTGTGAGCAATAATTCGTCTCCACTGCAAATCAAATAATTGGAATGATATAATTTACATCACTAGACTATACACAGACGCATTCCAAACACCAACAGCAGCAATCCGAGCACAGGGCACCGACATCATAACCATGAGCAACTCCAGAGCAAAGACAATAATAGATAATAATATAATAATAAGACAGCAACGCTATCATGGCCGTATTTATACTAGGGGACGACTAAGCCGTCCAGGTGGCCTTAACATGTTTCGTTAAGGACGTCTAGTATAAATTCGGAAGCGCGTTTAGGGCGACCGTAAACTAGCTAAGCGCATAAAGTTCTCTTGGAAAAGTGAATTCTGAAAAAAGAAGTGTCGAGTTTTGAAATAAGCTGCGCAATTGCGGTAAGGCCGTCTTGATTGAGTCGTCTCGTCTTTATACTAGACGCCTAAGCCGTCCGGCAAGATAAGGTCGTCTATAAGGGCGTCTGTTGGATGCCCTTAATTTCAGACGGCTAAGTCGTCCGACGGCTAAGACGTCTGCTACTTTTCTCGACTTTTACTAAACGGCTAAGCCGTCTGAGGTGGCTTAAGGTCGTCCAGACGGCTTAGCCGTCTCTAGTATAAAAACGGCCAATACTACTATCGTCATCAGCACCAACGTTACTTTACAATAATCTAATAGATCGTTTTCAGGATGTTGCGCGCATCGAAAAAGACTGCATGAAGGAGAGGCTGTATTTCTCTGACGGGCCACGGTTTGCATGGACGTTTTCGACGACTAGAGAAAATGCTAGATAGTTTACACGATGATTTACAGTAAAAACCCGCGTATAAGAACCTAGAATTTTAGCCTAAATCAGGTTCTTATTTGATTTTAAAATACAAGGAAACATGGGGTTCACATGGATAATTCTAGACTAACAGGTTCTTAAAATCCAGGTTCTTATATGCGGGGTTTTACTGTAGTCGCATGATTTTGCGACTGATGTCCAGTGAAGCTTCCTTTATCCATTCCATTGCTAAAGGATATTAGCCAAACTCAGTGATCAGTTCCACTTCACTCCTATCCAAAAACTCCCTGCAAAGCACCGTTTTCATTATTACCATCAATATTGTTACGCAAGCTCGCCGTGAACTTGGCCGTGAAATTGGTGCCTTACCTGCTGAGTTCGCACGCCACTCGACCCTTCAACTCGATAACGTCAGAGGCCGTGGAATAGCCAAGCCTAAAGTAAGAAAACGAAAAAATGTTTCATGATTAGCCATATTACGCTCAAAGCCTTTTTTCACGGGTCCGTGTACAAACAAGTTGCCGCCTTGAAAAAAAAAATACTCCGCTCAAAACGTCGCAGGGGATGGGGGGGGGGGGGGTGTAAACGATCTGTCATTGACTCTGATTTCATACGTGCGCTAAACACGTTGGGAGATAACAAGGATATTTCTGCAAATGACATTCCTGACCTTCGCAGAACTCTTTTCTACACTTGAGTTCATCAAGTTGTAGTATGGTCCGTGCCTTTTTTAGTTCCTTTCTTGCCAGACGTATTTCATTGCTCACCTGTGGGGAAAACATGGCGAAGTTCAAAGTTCAGGAATTTTGAGATGGATAGGAAAGACCAGCTGTAGGTGTTTTATCGCGCAAAACCCGGTCCATTCGCTGGTCAAAACCAAGATCGTCATGTAGCCGTGTGTTGTGTTGTGGGCTTCCTGTGTTATGTTGTGGGCTTCCTGTGTTGTGTTGTGTTATGTGCTCCCTGATGCCCACCCGTGACGCGACGGGATTGGGCCGGGAATCACTAGGGATCCCGCGCGGGTTTTCAGTAGTTATCTAGTTGGCTTGGGGTGTGGTGAACAGGAGTAAGTGGAGTGTACAAACCGAGTAAACCCAAGGCTTCAAAGTCAGAAGTGTTGCACCTATACTAATAAATTGGAGGTATCCTCAGTGAAGTGGAGTGGAATTGCTCAACGTGAAGTACTGTGGTTAGTCACCTTATCAGCTAACGGACCGTGTTTTCCTCGTTAAAGCCACCCAGCAACCGTCTTAAAGCAGGCTAGACCAGCTCTAATGCGTATCAGTCGATGTTTTTGTCTTACCGAAGCCTTTTTCTCGCATAGAGAGTAGAGTGATTCTAGTTGTGGGTCTTTGTGTAGAGGATGAGTGTACATCCGGTGTTCAAGCATCTCGATTTTCTACAAAGTGAGGGACCACAAGGATGAGTGAAACACAATTTTGCACTTTCACTGTGAGACCACCTCAATCAGCGTACTCCGTCCAATCAGAAAGAGAGTACTGAACAAAACATCTGGGATTTACTGACATCTAAGAAATGGAAAGATTCACTTTTATCTTAGAAAAGAGCCCGTCACCATGTGACGATAACGTGTAGCTATTGAAAGATTAAAGAGCCTGTGTCAGCCACCATTTTGACAGCATACCAGCATACCAGCAGCCATTTCCATCGGCTGATTTAGAGAATATAGAGCAATGTTCTCGATTAAATTTGGTAAATCAAATCTGAAACTTTGTTTTTAGATGTTTATCAAGAGATTTCTACACGTAATTCGTCTTCTAATATCGAACGAAAACAATAACAAAGGAGTGGCTCGCACGGGTTCTTTAAGCATTTTGACTTGTTTTAAACAGTATCGACTATTTTTAATATTATTTATTATATATATTGTAGAATTTTTATCACGGCTTTTATGAAAACCAGCGGCTCTCGCTGATAGAACTACCGTGCTTAAATAAAAACTCTACTACTACTACTACTAAGCAAACATCCTGGCATACATTTGAATATCAGGATAGACAAACCACTTACCTGATATTATTTTAATAGTGGCTGAAACTTTTGAATTCCTCAAAAGTGAAAATTGACTTTAATCTTTAAATTCGAAGCTTAGCAAATGATATGCTTTTACGAATTACATTAATCACTACAGAATGTATCGCAACCCACATGGCAAAAAGGCTTCAAAATGCATTAAATTAATTTCTTCGCCCTCTGATATAGGATTTTCGCAGCATTGCTTTTGTAGACTTCACTTGTCAATGTAGCGGCCAATGAAACTCTAGGAAGCCATCACTCATGCAAGAGGCCTATGAACATGGTGGTGCAGTAACGAAAATCCAAGAAGAAGCTGAAAATCATCGCTCCACTAACTTACACGAACAATTTTCTTAAGCCCTTCATCTTTGATCGCCATATCTTCTATTGGATCAAGTAGCGGCAGGCCATCGGGAAACCTCTTTTTCACTTCCTACAGGGAGTAACAATTTTAACAAACACGTTAACAAACAAACAAGCAAACATTGCAGCGTAAATTACCAGTGAGCCCCATAATTTCTATAAAGGGAAACATATTTACTAGTAAAAGTCTAGTGGGGTCCACTCCCAAAGAAGTCCTACTGCAGATATGACAGGAGTGATTTCATATCCTGTCGTCAGTGGTTGAAATTGACACGAGTAAAAGAAGTAAAATTTAACATAAAAGAAGTAAAATGTACACCGTGAAAACACATGTACATAGTAGTAATCAAAATAATCCTCAAGATTAATAGGAAAACCTATCAGTTGTTAGTCAAATGCAATTCTAGGTTGTTTTGACCTGTTATCAAGAGGATGGAACTGGATTGCGATTTGAGCTATTTTTCAGAGATGTGGCCAGCAAGCGTGCGAGAGCTCAACGCTTCACCTGTATTGACTTGCCAACACTGACGGCTGTCAGTGATCGGAGATCTTTAGGGATGTACAGACGAACGCTGCTGATTCTTTTAACAAGATGTAATAACACTGGAACAACCTGAAATAGTGGATGGTGTCATAATGGCTAGACATTTAGAAATACTACTGAGTGAATGGACGATTCCAGCTATAACGCCCGCGCGCGCTGCATGTCGGTAGATGTAGGACATTTCTTGAACACTGCTAAAAAGCGCTTGCTGCATTCTGGTAGTTGTGGGAGACAGCTTGCGCGCTCTTATAGCCATTCTCGAACCCGGAGCTCCCCGGCTCGTCACCTCGCGGGGGAGGCTCTGGTGACCGCCACTGACGCATGCGTCAAATTTTCCAATAATGCATCCCCCTATGACACTAGAGGTTCTTCCTCTAGATTTCAGTTACCTCTCCCGAAAACTAACTACGGGAAAAAATGTTTCAAATATAGAGGAGCCCAAATTTGGAACAAATGCCCGAAAAAACCCGAACATGTAGCTCTTTAGCTACATTTAAATCCGAATTGGGAAATTATTACCTCCCAGCTTCTTTGACAGTTTTTAATATATCCACTATTCTCTAGATTTTTATCAAATTTATTATATATTATATTCAATTTATATCACTTTTTATGTAAATGATAGTTTACACACGGCTTTTATGAAAACCAGCTATGCTGATGAAACTACCGTGTCTAAATAAAACATCTATCTATGCGTGATATTTGATAGGGCCGTTGAGAGATACAACTTTATGCGCATGCCCCGACGTTCAAAGTCAGCCAATCAGCGAAGGCCCTCAAATGGATGTCTCCAGAGCCTCGCCCGAGAGCAGACGAGCCGGGGAGCTCTGGGTACGAGAATGGCTTATAGCTGGAATCGTCCATTGCGTACTTCGCGCGGCTTAACCCTCCATCACGTTGCTTGGCAACGCAATCGTGAGAAAAAAAAATCATACCCAACATTCCAGAGAAAAATGCGTGGCCTGGAAAAGTCCGCACCTTCGTGTTGAGGGGCTCTGGAATTCAAGGATGGATGGCCCTAGAGCAGCCTGGAAATTCGTGGTAGTTCCAAAATACAGAATTCCAGGGTAGGAAACATAAATTCCAGGGTGATCATGAAGAAATTTACTGGAATTTCAGGGTGGATAAAGACAGCTAAAACATTCCAGGGGGTAGCTGAACTTTATAACTGCCCATTTAAGGGAAGAGGGGCTGTACACAGGCATGATAAGGTCCGGCCCTACAGATTTATAAAGGATTGGATCAGCTGGTCTATATAAAAGACAAATTAGACCTCTCTAAGATGACGTTTTGCTAGTTTTATTTAATTCCATTTAAAATAAAATAAATGTCAAGATATTATAGCAAAGAAGTATGACAGCATTGCCTTTCGCGTTGTTTCTAGTCTGTCCTTAGGTAGCAAGAGCCGATTGCATTTCCTTGCGCTTAGGATTTCTATGTTGAAGCATCACAAATCCTCAGTACTCATATAATGTCAAGTTCCATTCTGTGATCGTAAAATCAAGGTATTGCATATAATGCTATACGGGTTGCAATAGCACAGCCGTCAGGTGTGTATACCAGAGCTATAACACTACCACACATATACCCTACGATTTAAAGTGTCCGACACTGCTATATGACCGTCCGGTGTTACCGTCATCCCACCCATAGGGGCATTCCTAGGGCGATGACATGTGACAAACTTAACGAGATCTCCATTAGGTGTATATATTTTAGCTAAGAAAGAGTCTTCCAGTGCGGGTAACTCTTGACCAGCAATCACCGCGTAGCCGCTCTGACTATGGAAAGCAACTTTTGCGTTGAACAAATTTACTTCAATATCTTTCACGTGCTCTCCTGTTATTGTACATAAGTACGCTTGTTCTACCTTATTGCTAAAGTCACTAGAGCGAACCGCAACTAGTAATCGATCGCCTGCAGTGGCGATTCCGATGATGGACGTGATTCTGGATTCCATCGAGACACTCTCAAATTCCCGTATATCCTCTACAACAAGGGAAAGCTGCTCTTCGTGATACACATACACCGAACTTGTACTACAAATGAACACTCTTTGATCTATGGCCAGTATGTATAGATCTTTAAAGCCTAAGTTGATAGTTTCTCTGTAGTTGCCATGGCTGTCAAAGACGAAAAGCAGGTGCGACGAGACTCCCTCCAGTGTCACTTCTTAAAAAGCACATAGATGTTATCTTGCGGGTCAGTTTGTACGCTTGTGAAGCGGTACTTCTTGATGCTCCCTTTATTCACCAAGATGCTGGGATCGACTGTGAGTAAAAACTTGCCGTATTTGTTGAACATTTTGATCCTATTTCCTTTGAGATCGGTTACCAGAAAGTGTCCTTGGGAATTTGTAGTAATGCCGCTGGGGTTAACTAAGACGCGATTTTCCTTCCAAAAGACCAGGGCGAACAAAATCCCTCGCAACCTGCACTCTGTAAAGCCTTGGCTATTCTCGGGTCGCATAACGGATCAACTTCGCCATCACCAGCGTTTATACAAGGCCATACTTCTAGGAGACTTCTAGGGAGAAATACATTGTAGACCATACAGTTAATCCGACAGACTGCGGTGATTATTTCAGTTCGTTCATCCTTTCCGAATCTTGCTTTTAAACCTCTCTCCTTGTGCACCTTGAAGTTCTTCCGGACCTCAGGTACGGTGTGCAGCTCTTTCAGGCATACCTGGCATGCGGGAAGGACTGCATATAGTCGTCGAGTGCTTCGAGTATAGTCGCCATAACTCGATATTCCATAGCCAAGATGCGATCGGCTAGAGTTAAAGATTCGTTGTTAAAAGCTCTTGTCGCGTCCACACGCGCGCGTCGTCGAATCTTTCTTGGCCTTTGTAAGTTGTTTGAGAGCCGCTTCATCAAGCTCACTTAGAGCTAACTCTCTTCCCTGTTCAGATAGTGAAAGAGCCTTGTCACTAGGAGTCACAGCTGCCTCTGCTGATGTAACTCCCTCTTCCTTCAATTTGCTACGAGATGTAGCAGCTTTCAGGAACACATCATATAGAAACTCAACCCCCTCTTGGAAGAAACTTATGCTTGCTAATAAGTCCTTCCTCGAAATGCCATCTAACTTGGATTTAACATCATTTAACTCACGCACAACAAGTTGACGTAAGTTCTGATCGGTAACATCGCCATGTTTGAGCTTCTCGGCTGCCTTGTCTCTGCTTTTATTAACGATCAAGCCAATGGTTGCCTTAAATACAGCTGTTACGATCGAAGACATTGATTCAGGGAAGCGATTCTCAACTACTTATAATGCGGTTGCTTCAAGACTGTCTGTAATTGTGGCTAGCAGGTGCAATATCTTTCGTGAGAGGAAAAATAAGTCACCACGTCATTTATTATGCGAATAAGGTTTCAAATATTTCATGCGAAACAAAAATCACTTGAAGCATGTCCGAATATAGGCTAAACGCTGGGTTCACTTTCGATAGGCCATTTGTCAATACCTTTATTAGTTTCCATAAATGGCTTTTAAAAACTCTATTGTGATATCTCACAATATCTTAATTAAGATCTATTAAAACTCTTAATAATATGGATGCAAAAATTTCTCGATTCTGATTGGTCGAGAGCAGTGCAATTACAAAAGTAATTTGCACTCCAAAAAAGTAATTGCACTCAAATGAGTGCAGGTATTTCATGAAGCTGATGGCTAAATAAACAACGGATTTTGCGAACGAGCCTATCAAATGCGCGCTAGCTGTCACGCCAATCGATCTGTTTGAGCTATAGCCTTGTCAACAAGATCGGAGATCGGATCTGGATGTGGAAGGAGAAAATCGGTCCTTTTCATGAAAATTATCTTCCGAAACTTGTGGAAAGCAAAATGTGAATTCCTATGGATTTGAGCAAGACTTGTTTAAGTTTTCATTCTTTGTTATGGAAGGATATGAAGGAAATCTTCGTTGACGGCGAATCTAGCAGCGGGAAGTGCCAGCGATGAAAATGAACTAGAGTCTACAAGAACACATGCGATACGGACAGTTTTCCGGATCAAATTCCTGTCAATCTTTGTTGGTTGCTTAGCTGTTACAAGAAAGTTACACAAGAGAAGACTTCAGGTATGTCTTCTGTGGAAGTTTACCTAGCTATGTTCACCTTTCTGGGCAATATTCTGCCCGTTTTTGGTGACCGAAAATGCACAAGCAACTTTCAAAAGCAATTCAAACTGAAAGAAACCAACCAATTAATTAATACAGGTTCTCTTATGTTATTTCACCTTGGAATCTGAAATAAAGTTTATGATTGTCAAAACAGAATTCCACCTGCTTCTAGTATAAAATAAATTTGTTGTGTCAAGTAAGTATATTTATGTCAAGTTAGGTTACGTAAACTTTGCTCGCTTGTCTCGCACGCGTTCAGTGCATTTGTGGCCGCTGCAAATAAGGTCTTTCTCTGAAAATTTTTGCATCCATATTATTAATAAGTAATCATACGACTATTCTCGTTCAATTTGGGATTAATTACACTCGTGAGTTTTTCAAAAAGCTCAAATTGCACTCGCCCTGACGGGCTCGTGCAATTTCGATACTTTTTGAAAAACTCACTCGTGCAATTAATCCCAAATTGAACTCGAAGTCGTATGATTACCTATACAAATAACATATAAATTGTATTGCATTGCTAAACTGTACTATATACTTTACTGAGAAATAAGAATTCGTTAAGCTCTCTCTTAAAACGTGCAAGCTAGCCCTACTAGTGACTGCGCGTGGAAGAGAATTCCAAAAACGTGTTGCGCGGTATAAAAATGTGCGCTGCCCTGATGCGGACTTAAATGCTGGTATGTTAAGAGTATCCTTGTACCTAGTATCACGGTCATGAATGAATGCACGTGTTTTAAACCTGTCACAAAGGTAACTAGGGGCTAACCCTTAATGCAAAATGGAGTCATGAATGGAATGCGTCGGTCACAAAGGACGGGCTGCGCGGACTACATTTGCAGCTTCGCCTGTGTTAAAGGGAGGCAGTCACGCTCGGTAAAGCAAAATATTGAACAATATGACCCGTCGTCTTCTCAGACAACCCCTAAATCTATTTATATATTTCATGTGACTTTTAGAAAGCAATAGAAGCAACATTATTGAAGTTTGTATTCGTTTAGTAGCATTTTTGTGGCATATTTTCAATTTTTGACAACTGCTTCGTAATGTTCGGGCCGTAACGATTGAAAAACAACAAGTTTTAATCCGATTCCATCCGCTCAATAACAGAAGCAGATACGCCAAATGTGTATTCGTTTGACAGATAAAAGGTTCATTTACAAACCTAGATACTTATTTTGGCTATTCTCTATGAACGAAACTCTTTTTTAGCCTCTTCAAAGTAAGCCTAAATTTCGCTATGCCGTGACAGCCCCCCTTTAAATTACTGTAGGTTCTATGTAACTGGTTGAGAAAAGTCTTTGCAAAATGGCTGTATAGAAAAACTATAGAAGCGTTGCGTGACCGAGAAAAGGGGCTGCGCGGGAGACTAGAAAAACAAATGCCCAAAGCAAAGCAAATTTGCATTGTTGACTCCATTTTGAATCTAAAGTTTAGATGAACTTACTTGCATCTCGCCTTTCTCGTCCAAGCCACACGGCTGTGGAATATCACCCGCGGCAGACTTGATGGATTTACTGGAGCAGTTCAAGAGAACCTCGAGTACATAGATCGTGTCACCAACAGGTGCACCACTCTAGAATTACAAAAAGAGAACATGTTATAAAGAAGGCCCATCTACACTTGCAATTTTGACTCGCAAGTCACAGCGATTTTTCTCGCACGTACGCATCAACTCAAAATCACTAATGCAAACTTGGTGCAACTCGGCGCGATTTGCCGCGACTTTTGTCGCGTGATGTCGCGAATGTTGATGCGATTTGAAGAAAAAAGAGCACGGAGCTCGCACCAGATTTGCAATGTGTTTTGGACGCCTTGCCGACATAGAATCTTACATTTTATTGTAAATTGTTCAGTTTTGAAATGGCTGTATCTTGATCGTTATTACCCGACTTCCACCAGGTTTTGGAATTTTGTTGAACTTGACATGCTCTTTCTGAATCAATAAACCATAATTTCTGGACTCCAACGTGTCGTGTTCAGTACACTTTTTCATATCAACATTGTTTCTAAAACTATTCTACCTTTTGATTTGCTTTCTTTTGAAAATAAGAACAGTTCCCCATCCGAAGTCATCATCGTTATTTTGAACCTGGAAAAAGAACAAGCAATCATAATGTGTACTTAACATGGCTGAAGGGAACACCCAGCAAATAAAAAATATACAGATTTGGATCCACATGGCTTTCCTTGCAGTTTAATGGCTTCCCGAATTACAACGAAATCACTGGGTTCTCTTGTTACAGTTAAATGGCTTACAAGTAAATCACTGGGTTCCCTTGTTTACAGTTAAATGGCTTCCCGGCTTACAAGTAAATCACTGGGTTCCCTTGTTTATACTAGGCAAATGAAGCCCACTCAGAACACATTTTCAACATCGCGCGTAAACCTGATTACCGTTTCCTGTCAACACCGGCGTCCATGCAAAAACAAACAACCTTTCTACCTTTACTAATCTTCCTGGCTGCATAAAAGGCAGACAGTATTTTGGCTGATGGATGAAGGCCTACAAAAAGATTGTGAATAATGTTAGAATCATGAAACAATCATAAGGGGTCGTATGGGGTTGACACTAAACAGGGGCATACACAGGATTTTTAAACGTTGCCCGCACAGCCTCAGGCGTATGCAGGATTTTCCAAATCTACGAATGCAGTACAACTAAGCTCATTCCTTGCGAAAAATTGAGAGCATGCCTTCCCACAGTACATACCAGCATATCATCTGCCAGTTTCTTCAGCTGTTGACGTATTTTATAATATGCCGTGATGGACTCCTCGTTGGGGATTTCAACTGTATCTCTCTTGGACTCAAGTTCCTTGATTTCTGCAAAAGATAGTCAAGTGCATGACTTAGTATACAGCTGAAGTTGGCTCCGCCAGACGAGGGATGCAACCAACGGACCGATGGCACTTCATCAGGATTTTTTCGGGAAAGGATATTACAGAACTGCATGGATCTAATGAGGTCCCAGCAGTGGAAAAACTAACCATGGCATACCGTTATCTACGTTTCAACTGTCCTGAAGAGCAATTTCATATGACTAGGTAGTAAAACCAATCGCAAAGTGATCACACCAATGCTGATTGATGCTTTTAGGAGTGATGACTAGTTACTCGCGACGGTCATATGAAATCGTGCTATAGTCATTTAATTAACCTGCCCAACAGGCGCTAGCAGTGATACCGACGAAAAAGGGAACACACCGAGCTTGCGAGGCACTGGCCTTCCGCCGGAAACCCGGCGCGCTTCCGCCGGAAACCCGCGAGCGTACTTCGAGCCGAGCTTGTTCCCCATCTCGCCTGAATCTCCCGTTTTTTGACCGTGCGCTAGAACAGCTTCAGATAAGGCTTTCCGGGAGATTTCCGGAGCGCTTCCCGAAAGCCTGTTTCGCAGGCTGTCATTTAAATGAGATTATCCATAATCAGAGTAAATGGTCAATAAAGATGCCATTCCAAATATTGCTTGTTTGCTTGCTACGGCTGAGCGTAATTGCTTTGTTTGGCTGCTGAACATCCTGTACAACCTGCAACTACTGGAATTCCAGCATCTATCGAGCCTGCAGTCTGGCCAGTTGGCTAGCGGTTGTCCCGGTGGCGCATGCACATTACATGGGCCGATGGTGCAATATCGGCCATGTGCTTGCTACAAGCTTGTTGCTTTTGGGGAAAGGGTTGCTCGTTTTAAAGGATAGTGTTTTTTTGCGGCCAAAGGAGGGAGGGACGAGGTGTTCACACCTCTCTCATAATGCCTACGTTGCGGCATGTCTCAACGCATCAAGAATGTGCAATAACATAACAGTACATACTTTCGATCATAGCTGGTATGGCCGCATAGTTTTGAAACTGGTAGAATGATTTCTCTAGCATGATCTCGGGGTTGATCTCCTCTACTCTCAGCAGGTTCAGGACCATGTTATAAGTCAAGTGGAACGCACTGTTCAATGGGTCTGCATGGCCCTGGTATATAGAAATCAATCATTAGAATGTAGTCAATATAGTACAGGCTCAAGAATATTGAGCTGCTGACCTGAGGTCAGTATCTGTGTTGAGCATTCTACCAACTTTCCTGACCCGCCCAGACAGTGACGTGTGTGTACCATCATTTTCCAAACATTCAGTGGCTCATTTTTCCATGCAATCATTCTGTAATGCCGAGCGTGATTGCCAGTAGACCACATGAAAAATGGCTACAAAAGGTTTCCCTCCAGGAGACCCTTGCATGGCTGTTGCACTTGCGTTATTTAAGCATTAGAGCACAACTTTTTATAATTTTGTCGGAAAAATAGAGCACGCGCGATGTTGGAAGAGACACGAGAACGTTATAAAATCCGCGGGCGAGTGATTCTAAAACGTTTCGAATGTATTTCCTAATATCACAAGTGCTCTATTATAGTTGTGCTATAAGGTTTTATGATATAGTGGGATAGAACCATAAAATGTATCGGTGAAATAGAGCATAGATTGGACCAATCAGAGTGCATGTTATATCGTAGCTATATTATAATTACAATTGCATCTGACAAATTGATAACATAATTCTATAATAGAGATGTCCCCAAAACACTAAAAAAGGTTTTTCCTATACTGTTAAGGTCAAAGCCGCCGCGATGGTCGGATAAATGGGATTGAGTCCTTCTGAAAAAAAAAACTAAGTAATATTAAATAATAATGCTTTACCTTTAACAATCCTTTGCCAACATCTGGGCCCATTTTTTCATCAATAATAAGAATAACAATCCCTCTTTCATCAAGACCACGCCGTCCAGCTCGCCCACTCATTTGGATGTATTCTCCTGAGGTAATCTAGAAAAATATGTATGTTAACGATGTTATACCTCATAGCATATTGGTGTAATTGTACCTAAACTGTTTTATTATATGAAAAACAAAAGCAGGGCTCTTCTCTTCATCGTGGGAACTCAAAGCGATAGAATAAATATGACGAATTGACAAGGAGAGGCTGGCAGACTAAAGGGCCTGCATTTTGATGGTGCCTATTGCGGTTATACCAGGAAACTACCCTCTACTCTTGCAAAGAATCCAATTTTTTTAGCGTCCACCCTGGCTAGCTTTTAATGCTTTGGACTAAAGTAACGTTATTCCTTAGAACAACAAAACTGTAAACTTACAAATCTGAAGTCTTTGCCATCAAACTTTCGAGAGCTTGAAAATACCACTGTTCTTGCAGGCATGTTAAGTCCAAGGGCAAACGTCTCAGTAGCGAACAGAGCCTGAAGAAAAGGCGTAATGGTGTGTGCTCGGTTACTACGGTAGAGTACGTTGGTACTTCCTACCTCCCCGTCTGATCAACGCCGTCACGGGGTGATGAAATGTTCCGGAGTAACAATCACGTGGGGAATACTGACCAATCACAACAAAACTTTTCATTTTTCCCCGTCTGATCAACGCCACGGGGGGGAACGTTCTGGATAACAATCACGTGGAAAATATTGACCAATCACAATAAAGCTTTCATTTTCCACGTTCAATCAACGTCACGGGGTGACACGTCCCGGATAACAATCCCGTGGAGATTATGACCAATCACAACAAAGTTTTCATTTTTTCGCGTCTCATCAACGTCACGGGGTGAAGCGTTCCGGAGAACTATCACGTGGGGAATATTGACCAATCACAGCAAAGCTTTCATTTTCCTCCAACTGCTATCGACCAATCAGAGTTATGCTTATACCGCGCCAGCTACAAGAGTTTCGCCAGATCAACTTGCTAGAGGGGACTTTTGTTGTTGTTGTTGTTTTTCGAAAGAAGTCACTCAGCGAACTGTTACCATGGATACGATATGTATTGTCATTTGGACAAAGGAAAGTTACATTTCAGCGATTAAACAGATGAAAGTCAAGATTCCTCAGCAAATTGACCTGGCAGAGCACTTGATCCTGTGACGTTGATCAGGCGCAAAGGTAGGAAGTGCCAGCGAACTTTACTGTAGTATCTGCTGAGAATCAGGATAGTTAAATGCTGTGACATAAATCTTACTATATATGGAGGAGACAGTGCATCTAAAAGAAGGACGCACAGGAAATCCATGCTAAAAGATTCAGCACCTTTGCCATTGTAGGCACATTCTTGAAAATGAAAATTGTGCAATTTGGACCATTTATCATTAGTTTACAAACACAAGCTTACCTCCAAGCTTGCAACATCTACAATTACAAAATGTTACATTGCAAGGGAACAGTTAACGAAGTGGAAGAGATAGAGTAGATTTCGTATGACCGTGAAAAGTGCCGCGTACATGTTGTGCCGCGCCGCGATCGTGACCGTGCCGCGACTACGCGATTTCATTCCATATCTACAGCAGCAGGCCAGGTTCCGTGCCGCGACCGCGACCGCTACACGCCATACGAAATCTGCTCTAGTAATCAAAAGTATTGTGCTTTAATCTTGTGAGTAAAATGGGGACCAGAGACCAGAGCCACGTCGATTTTCACGCACGTACGCGTCAACTCACAATCACTAATGTAAACTAAAGGGCCGTTCACACGGCGCGATTTCACCTGCGATTTGAGGTGCGATTTTTGCAGCGATCGTCCACGTCATATCGCGGTGGTGTGAACGGGCGGCGATTTGGCCCTGCGATATTTGCCAGTTCGTTGGCGATCTAAAGAAATCGCACACGCATCGCAGTGAAATTTGAATATGTTCAAAACGCCTGCGACATCGCCCGTGAAATCGCAGTGAAATCGCCGGCCGTTCACACCGCGCGATTTTACATCGCCGTTAGATCGCCACAGAAATCGCACCTCAGATCGCCGCTGAAATCGCGCCGTGTGAACGGCCCATAAGGTGAAACTCAGTGCGATCTGCGGCGATTTTTGTCGCGTGATGTCGCAAAGATTTCGAAGATGTTCGAAACTCTTTGCAACTTGATGCGATTTGAAGAAAATAAAGCACAGAAATCGCACCGGATTTCATCTCGTTACACTAGAGAGTTGGAATTGTAACTCGCGCGAGAAAAATCGCCGCGACAAATGCAACAAAAATCGCAAGTGTGAACCAGCCTTTAACGGCACAAGATTCCTTTAAGGGCGATTTACACTTGCGATTTTACACTTGTGTTAACGAGATGCAAATCCGCTTTCTGTGTCTCGAAAAACGACTCCTCTCGAAAACAAACAGAGCCGCTATGCAGGCTAAATTGCAAACAATTTCGAACATGTTTGAAATCTCCGCGACATCACGCTACAACAATCGCAGCAAAATCGCAAGTGTAAACGGGCCTTTAAAATGCTATCCTTCAAAAAGGAATGATCTGGGTCTACCTTTATGAGGCCCTCGGAGAAGAGTATCTCGATAGTCTCCTTCAGGATGGGTAGCAAACCAGAGTGGTGTATGCCTATGCCTCGTTTTAGTAAAGGCAGGACATGCTCAACCTGCGGTAGTTTCTTATCCTCATCAGACAGGCAGTCAATAGCATTGTTGAACACCTCTTCCACTAGAGTCTTCTCTTGTGCTACAGATAAAGCATGTGGAAAACTTTAGACTGCTTGACAGATCGCATTTTCTACACCTGGATGTCAAGGACCCTACCATTTGAAGACCCCCCTCCCTGGAATTTCCAGAGGTCCTTAACACCCCCCTCCCTGGGAATTTCCAGGGGTCCTTAAAACCCCCCTCCCTGGGAATTTTCAGGGGTCCTTAAAACCCCCTCCCTGGGAATTTCCAGGGGTCCTTAACACCCCCTCCCTGGGAATTTCCAGGGGTCCTTAAACACTCCCCTCCCTGGGAATTTTCAGGGGTCCTTAACACCCCCCTCCCTGGGAATTTCCAGGGGTCCTTAACACTCCCCTCCCTGGGAATTTCCAGGGGTCCTTAACACCCCCCTCCCTGGGAATTTTCAGGGGTCCTTAACACCCCCCTCCCTGGGAATTTCCAGGGGTCCTTAACACTCCCCTCCTGGGAATTTCCAGGGGTCCTTAACACCCCCCTCCCTGGGAATTTCCAGGAGTCCTTAACACTCCCCTCCCCTGGAATTTGAACACCACTTCCTTTGGAATTTCCAGGGTCTTCGACCCCCTTAGCCCTTGCAGTCCCTGATTTGGGGAAACCGCAAATATAAGAGAAAAGTCATTGCTTGAAGTGTGATTCGACAGAATTATGAAAGTTGCATATATAGTTAGCAGAGGAAAGTCTCCCTCTGCTAACAAATGCTTTAGTCTGAATAAATGTCTTTACTATAGACCATGGTTATGCAATGCTTTTGTGAGCAAATCAAGGGTGAATGGGTGTTGGTGGATTGGTGGTTGTGCACTTTTTGGCACATAAAATTCCAGGATTTCCAAGGACATTTTCCGAAAATATCCAGGACTCCAAGTATATTGTTATAGTAGCAAATAATTCAATTATTTTCCAGGACAATCCAGGCCTTGAATTCTCAATTTCAAATTCAAGCACTTTCCAGGTTTTTCATGTGCGGTACAAACCCTGCTGGTGAGAAGGTGTACATCAAGGTCAACACTAGAAGTCAAAGACAGGGCCCCTTTTTCTCACCTGTATTGAAATCCAGCTTGGACATTTGCAGAGCATAAGCTTCACATTCCTTTTTACTGAAGCTAAAAATGATGACTGGCTGGAAGTTCCTCTCCATGATCATCTTGACAATCTTGAATGTGTTGGATGGCCCTGAACAACCATGGATTAAGCAAATCAAAAAGTTATAATGTGAAAAGGAGCAGACACTGTGGAGTATTTATACCAACCATTTTCAAGGGAACCTGTATCTATTGCTTCAAAAACGTGACCATTGGAGACTCAGTTTAGTCACCAATAAGCTTGCAAGAAGTGTGGAATTTGATGATAAAACGTGAGGATGCAGGATTTAATCCTGTCATTGTGGAACAACCTTATACCACCCTGGTGCAGGTTCGTCTGTCTCAGGGTTTGTACGCTTTTTCCGGGACTTTTTCCTTTCACATGAACCATTCAAATAATGCACAAACATGTACATGGCATGTTGCGTACATGTTGATGTAAGAAAACAAAACCTGCTTCCTCATTTGCTGCCAACATCACAGATCTGCCGATTTTATATCCACAGGTGTTTCTATTCTGATCCATTTCCAGGACTCAATAAATTCAAGACAATAAAGATTCCAGGACTTTCCAGCCCTGGAATTCATAATTTTCAAATTCAAGAATTTCCAGGTTTTCCAGGACCCATACAAACCCTGTGTCTGTCTGTCATTGCATTGTACAATACCTTTTGTTCCTCCACGTCTGCCTTTTTGGGCTCCAGGATCTGTACCTCCCTCCCTGATGACTGCCATTGCCTTTTGGAAATTCTCTTCCCTAAAATCCCTCTAAATAAGCAAAACAAAATACTGAGCTGCACTAGAATAACTATTACTGTAACAATCTCTTGAGCTCTAATGAGCTTATTGGATGAAAAAGACACAATATATAAATTACTATAATGGTAACATTTGTAGACTGTAGGTCAGGCCTGTAGCCAGCATGAGGTGAGAAGGCACTTGCCTTGGTTAACATTTCCATGGTTTTTTGTATTGAAAGAACCAGAACCAAATTTAAAATGAAATTTTAACCAGCCAGTGGCTCACTCTGCCTCAGTAACGATTTTGTTCTGGCTATGGGCCTGGCAAATTTGCAGGATCCATTATTAGATAGTTGAGAATGAACTGCAACAATAATGTGCAGTTAGCGATTAGATTTCAGACGGCTTTCAAAACATGCAAAGCATTAGGATCCAAAGATAATTTTCAAGTCTGCAAGAAAAGGAAAAAAACATATGCTATAGTACCTTTTCATCAACAACAAGAAACAGTCCATCACCACCACTAGGGTAGATATAGTGCTGTAGAGGAGTTGGTCTGAACTCTGTGTACACCACATGACAAGGTTGTTTATGTAGGTGGACTATCCATTCAGCAAATTGACGTGCATTAGGGATAGTTGCCGACAGAAATACGTAATGTACATTGTCAGGTAGCAAGATGATGGTCTCTTCCCATACAACTCCACGTTCTAGGAAGAACAAATTGAAGGCATTTTATAAAACACTTAACATGAAGGCTGCATGAGTTGCATTGAAAGCTAGGTGGTGTTTAAGTTAGTCTCCTCATGATGCCTACATTCCCTTTTACTGCCCTCCACCACAAGAGGCCCAGGCCCCAGTTCCTCTTTTCCTTTTATACTTCAGAGATGCCTGGATAAGAGGCTATGGTTTGATATTAATTTAGGCACAGCTAGTTGACAGCCTGTTGGGGCAGTATGCCTCACTAGATTTCAAAGGGTTTGGTTATCCTAGTACCCCTTGGCTAGGGTCTACTTAATCCAAAGGAACAAGTGACAAAAGAAAACTTTCCCTCCCATGGTTCTCCCCTATTTTGTCCTTTCCTTTTTCTCACCTACTAGAAATGTGCAGCTCTTGCTAAACTAACCTTTGTCTCTCATGTAGTGAATCTCATCAAAGACGACCCAAGCCACCTCCCTCATCACCTGAATTATTCAATTTACAATATTTTGTATGATGCATTCAATATATTCATTATAGATTGTGAGTCCATCATTAGACAGGAATCTACAGCTTTATCCTCACTATGATCCCCAGTGAGTCATCCGCATAAATGAAAACCAGCAACACCTGGCTTCTCCTTGATATGTCATTCAGATGATCTGAGTCTAAGGTTAATCTCCAACTGATATAGCAAAGCCTGATAAAAGTGCCTTACCTCAGATCCACGGTACAGCATACTTCTTAAAATCTACAATTTCAGGGAGACAATTTTCAGTGCACATGCAGCTGGCCCTTTATTAAGCAAATCACATATCAATAGCAACACTCCATATATCCACTGAAAACAGTGAGTTGTTTATATAAACAACTTTGTCTCTGACTTCTGTGTTTTGGTTCAACTCCCTAGCCCTTTCCACAGGGAAATGATTTGCCTTATTTTCAGTCCATGTGTGAAGAGGGGATCAAAATCCTTGTTGTTAAAATGGTCTAGAAAAAAAAATAGAAAAATGCTGTGCAATTGTGCTGAACTATGATACGCTGCAATGCCCTTATTTCCTGTCCTGTGAGAGAGCTGTACTGAGTTACTTGGTGGTCTGATCTGATGTACCTCAGTTGTCATAACAAGAGCACTAGCTGATGGATTGATGGTCACATCTCCAGTCATCAGGCCAACATCCTGAAACTCCTCATACAGCTCACGATACTTTTGATTACTCAAGGCCTGCCAAAAGAAGATGTCATTGCATCTAGTTACTCACTTCAATTACTTACTTGAATTATCTATTTGCTAGTTTGCATCACAGGTTTTTTCAAACTCTCCTAGCCGGCTTTATTGTCTTTTTCTAATTAGAGCCATTCTCAGTTACACACGGTCACCAGGAAAAAAGCTTACAAGCGAAAACTTGTTTTTTTGTCAAAGTTTCCATGGCAATGCATGTGCTTTCGCCAGCTTGTCGCGCTCAGACAAGACAGAAAAACAAGTTTTTCACTTGCAAGCTTTTTTTCCAGCGACCGAGTGTAACTGAGAATGGCTGTAACAATTTAAGACTACACAACTCTAAGTTCTGTTGGAGTTATAAGAGATACTCCTTGAGTGACAAATACAAGCAAACCTTATGCTCACCTTAATTGGTGTTGTATAAATAACCCTTTGTTTTTTTCTGTAAAGACATGGCAATTGCATATCTGCAGCAAAAGAGAATAAGTTGGGTTACAGGGGTTCAATAAGTTTTGAAGTAGCAGGCTAAGCTTTGGAAGTAGGCAGCTGGGCTTGGGGGTCCCATACAAAAGGCTGTGAGGCCTGAGCCTTCTAGGTGTATGGGAGCATGCCCCCCAACCCCTATGGAAATGTTGAAATTTCGGTAGCAGGAAAGGAGTTTTCTGGTGTTTTGAGGGCAAGATAATAGGCATATCCAATATATTCTATGCATTAATAGTAAAGTAATCATTAAGTTGCCGGCTATCAGTAGTGAAGTAGATGGTGGTTCACCGCCGGTAGCCACCTTCTATTGAAACCCCTGGATTACCTCTAGGTGACATAGATAAGAAATGAGCTCAGTCTATCTAGTACAAACATGTTAGTAAGGGAATTGGAATGCAATAAAATACATACTCAGCTACTACAGTTTTGCCAGCTGATGTATGTGCAGATACAAGAACTGACTGATTATTTTCCAAACATTTTAGAGCTTCCTTTTGAATGGATCAAGTATGAATGGGTATTCCTGCAAGAGAAAAAAAATAAGCTTAGGTTTGAACACTCTATAGCTTTTACTCTGCAATAAGCCAGGACCCACTGATAATGGACAGTTCCACAAATGCACATTTATTCAGAAATGTCCAAGCCATGTCCCACAACTGCCAACTGCTTTTTTAGCAGTTTGTTCGACAAATGTCCCACATCTACCAACATGCAGCATGTGGATGCATTTTAGCTGGAATTGTCCATTTCAGGTAAAAGAGGATGAAGGACCAGTGATAGAAGGATTTCAACACTGTCCTCTTCAATTAACATTATAAAAACACAGTAAGAGTGATCAGCAATACCAGCCATTGTCTTTGTCTGGGATGGGGATGGGAAAATTGAAGGAATTTTCTCATTGACATCCTTGACAATACCACTGATTATTCTTAATATCATGGCTTTCATAGGACAACTAGAGCAGATTTCGTATGACTGTGGAAAGTGTTGCGGTACGGTACTTTTCACAGTCATACGAAATCTACTCTTCTAATAGGGTTGCATCTAATGATCCCTCAATGAAAGTGGTTGTTCCCATTCTCTCAGAACTAAACTGGATACTACACACAACCAAAGGCAAGCTTCAGTTTCCACTATTATCAGGATTTACCTTAGCTGGTTTGGCAGCTTTCTGCACAAAGGGAACATTTCATATCCCTGTGGAATAGTAACCTAAACCAATAGAGAGACAAAAATATAATATATTAAAATTATCTCAAATATCATTTTTTTATTTTATAATTCAATTGACCAGGGAGCTGCAAAGTTTTACTAGAAAATTCTCTGTAAATTGCAGCTTTAAATTGAGATTCAAAATGATACTCTACATATTGTATTCCTTTACTGAAACCTCTAGAAATCCATTAGCCGTCTTTTTAGAATTCTGTTGACCAGGGAGCTGCAAATGTTTACTAAGAAACTATCTGTAAATTGCAGCTTTAAAGTGATGTTCAAAATGATACTCTACATATTAAATTCCTTACTGAAAGCTCTAGAAATCCATTAGCAGTCCACAGGATGTAGACCACTTTAAAGCAGGAGAAATCCCGGATAAAAAACAAAACAATAAAGAATTCAGCATGGCTTGCTGGTTAACACAGTGAACATACATGCTGCTTTCCTTATCTTTTGTAAAGTGAAGTGAGCCAGTCATTTTGGCTACAACTATTATCTAGTCATGTTTTATTATATGCTCTTTCCTGGCCATGTATCAGAAAAACATGTTTGGTGCCCAAGAGAGGGGTTTCCTAGCCTGCGTAGCAAGCATTTCCGTAGGGTTTCAGGGAACGAGAAGTCGAGAGAGAAGCCAGAAGTTCGCCATTTTCGATGATTTGGCCGTGCGAAGTATGGGGCCTCTCTCTATTTCTTTTTTTGCTCGTCTTATTCCTCGCTCCATACTTCGCGCGGCCAAATCATCGAAAATGGCGAACTTCTGGCTTCTCTCTCGACTTCTCCTTCCCTGAAACCCCACGGAAACGCTTGCTACGCAGGCTAGGGGTTTCCAGCACCCCTGGAACCACCCCCTGGTCATGTCACTGTAGTTCAACTCCCTCTCCGACCAATAACTGAATTTAAATAAAACATTTTAACCTGAAACTGAACTGAATACCTCATGAGTGCAGGATTCTATTGTGTCCACTGTGATGTGATCAATACGTGGGACAGACTCCAGCAAACTGGAAATAAGAACAAACAAGAATGAGAGATCATAGGTTCTCACCACCAAAATGACCAATTTATTGCCATTCTCATAACATGTTGGCTTTAGTTAGCTTTTCATGTGTGGTGGGTCTCCTTGCACACCTGTGGACAACTATAAGATATCTATCTATCTATCTATTAAGTGAGAAACCTTGCTATGACAAAACATTTTTTGTCTTTATCCCGTTTGCTAGTCATCTTTTCAACTTATGCCTATGACTTCTACCTCTACTACTGAAATTTTGAGGCACAAAAAGGGTCATTTTAAGATAGGCATGGATCTGTCACCCAGGGCTGCAAATTGCACCCATGGGGGTTGCTTTTGCGACTAAGTTTTTCTCTTTTGCAACTAAACTTTGTCAGTCAGTCGAAGTTTTGCAACTCACTTCTGGTCTAACTTGCTGGTGCAAGTTCAATTTTTGCGACTAACATTTAGAAAATGTGACTAAAATTCTGCGCTTGAGATCCCGAACGTGCAAAACAAACAACAACACCACACTTCATTCTTTGGGAAAGGAAGTTTATTTCCAGCAGAAAACAGACCGAACATACATGCAAGCTACCAGAAAATAAACTTCATCCCACCAAACAGGGCAGGGCGGGAGGGAGGGAAGAGAAACTTGAGGAGGTTCTGATGACAACAGCACACAAAACGAGTTTTGATGTTGCAAATTTTCTTGCGTACGTGTTACTGAGAACGGAAATAACAAAACATGGATTTCAATCAAAAGTGTACGTCAATTTTGTATCGAACTGCTGTCTCTCAAAGACAGTGCGATGTCACAATACAATTAACAATATTCTGACACTAATAATAAACACTAGGCCATATTTATATCATATAACCCTCACTGTCACCTTTCCGTATCTTCAACTTTCGATTTCTTCGTCGCGCTGCTCTCGAGTTCATCCGCATCCCAACTTGTATCCGCTGGCTCCGGCTTCAGCTCACGCTTTTCACCACTTTTAGGCGTCATTGATGAAGAAGAATCTTGAGGTTTTGCTTTTTTGCCCTTCCCTTCATTCCTCTTTTTATTCTCTGTGGTTTCTTGTTCGAAAACTGCGAAAAGGTCTTCTTCACCAAATGAGTCCGCCATTTTGGAAACAACGTGACTGGCCGTGTGACCAGGCCTTGTTGAAATGGCAGCAGCTGATGACCAGAGAGTTTGCAGGCTCGTCAAATCCAAGATGGCGGACGAAGAAGGAAAACGCGTGGTAGATTGTCTCGGTACAAAAACAAGATGCAGCGTGGTAAAATGTTTTGGCAAGAGAAAATCAGAAAAACTAAAGAGAAGAGGGAGAGAAGGAAGAAAAGAAAGAGGGAGCGGGATGAATTAGGGGATGAGGTAAGAGGATTTGTCTTCACATTGGGCGAGCTTTTCTTGCAACAGACCACAGCAGACCTTTCTTCGACAGTGATTGATTTGATGACCTTTTGTAGGCTCCACCAAAGCAAGTTCCAAGGACAATAGAAAACAGTAGAGTTCAAGATGAGACGCTGATTACTCAAGAGGATGCGGAGGTGAGTTATCAAGGACTGGATAAAAATGCAATGAAGGAGCATGTGGAACATTGTGTTTCGTAGTTCGATTTTCTTTAGTGGAACTACGAAATTAAATGACTACGAAATTAAATGGGTGCAGAGCGGCAGTGAAGTACTATTTTTAGTATCAACATGTGGAGAAAAACTGGGTCCCCCCCCCCCCCCCCCCCCCCAGCACAAACAGACGATGACACCAACAGCTTGCGTATATATACACAACATATAGGTTGGATTTGTAGTCTTTTTACCTTCCAATTCAGTAACATTTTGCGCATTTCATAAAAAAAGAAACTCGATATAACAAATCACAACAAAATCTCAGACTATTTTTATCAAGGACATCAGCTGTCTGCCTTTTCTTTCACTGAAATGATGAGTTAAATCTATGTTTATATGCACAGGTTGTACAAGATGAAGGAATGGATGCGCTAAGTTGCTACTTCAAAAGGGAATTTGTACCTAAAGTTCTTATAACATCCAGTGATAGACCAAAACATGTGAGTTTTCACATTCTATGAAAAGCTATGCTAAAGCGAGTTTGAAAAGCTTGTTTTGTTTTCCCATGATCCCAAAGAGCAGAATTTCTGTACAGTGATGTTGTGTTTGTGCCTCTAGCTTGTTATATCACCTATATAGGTTCATGGAAACATGCACTTGGCAGTCACAAACAAATCTGCATCCCTCTACCCCCTTCCAGTAGGGGTGCGAATGGTCAATGCGAGAATTCCGAGAACGTGAGAACGCCGCTTTCAAAATCCAAAATCGAGAACTCAATTTGAGATTCGCCATATAAACACAACAAACTGGAAAATCCGAGATCCGAGACGACCTGAAAAAAAATCTGAGATCCGAGAACGGCAAATTTAAAAAACGAGAATTCGAGAACGCCTAAAATTTCGCGAGAAAACAGTTTTTTTGAAGGACCATTCGCCACCCCTTCCAGTTGAGGTCCCCAGAAATTCCAGGGTGGGCCCTAGAGCAGCCTGGAATTATAGAGCCTGTGTCAGCCGCCATTTTGACAGCATAGCAACATACCAAGTCAGAGAAAGTATCCATTTCCATCGGCTGATTTAGAGAATGTAGAGTAATTTTCTCGATTGAATTTGGTAAATCAAATCTGAAACTTTGTTTTTAGATGTTGATTTAGAGATTTCTACATGTAATTCATCTTCTATTGCGAACAAAAACAATAACAAAGGAGTGGCTGACACAGGCTCTTTATGGGGGGTATCCTACCAAAGGACTGAAGGGCAAGTATTCTCTCAATAATTAGAATTCCAGGGCGGTAAACAAATCCCAGGGTGTTCATGAAGACATTCACTTGAATTCAAGGATGGGCAGGGGCAACTAGAGTGGGTAAGCTTGAAGCTTGAGTCCTAAACAGGGTGGTGTAGAATTTATTTGTGACTGCCCATTTGATTTAAGATATATTACTCACCTTCTGATGTTTTCTGTTTTTTTATTGGTATTCTTTTTATAGCTAACTAATCAGTTTATGGAAGAACTTTGTAAACTAATACCAAATGCTGAAGTCCGGCAAAGAAAAGGACAAGATCTCAAGAAAATAGTTCCACAAGCCAAGGAAAATGGATTCACAGCTGTTATAGTTGTTAATGAGGATAACAAGAAACCTAGTATCCTTTTCAGTATAAACATGTTCAGCATAACTTGGTTAATTATTCTTTTTAAGCTGCATATATTGGGAGAATAATAATGAACTGTTGCATGGAACTTTCCTTAACATACCACTCTAAGATGGACTGCTAATAACACATATTCCTGAGGGACCAACTGCTCACTTCAAACTTACAAGTGTGAAATTTCCAAAAGATATAAGAGTGAGTGAGATCATCCAAAATAATATTTTTGAAAAAAGCTGTATGCCTTAAAGGCTAAAAGAGAGCTTTGATACCTGTAATACATGTTTCTTACTTTACAATGGCTTAATAATATATCTTTTTACATTTTGGATAAAATTGTTTCAACACAGGCTGCCCATCCTCATTTTGGTGTTAAGCTGTTGCATTAAAAAAGACTGTGCTTCAATTAATCTTTATTTGTCTGAGTTTTTTATTTTATTTTATCAGTACCTGATCTGTCCAATTGCTTCTGACACATTCAACATTTGCACAAAAAACGTATTGGCTTGGTCCCTCGGGACCCTTAAAGTTAATCCAGCTGCATCATTTTCTAAAATACATTGCTGCAGCAATGCTGGAGTCTGGTACGATTGCTGTACAAAGCAACACCAACATATTGTGATTGAAATGTTTGTTAATGTTTTCTTTTAGGGTCATGGAAAGATGACCAGTCACAGGCCTGAGCTTGTTCTTAATAATTTCAACACACGGCTGGGTCACTCCATAGGACGATTGCTGGCAGCACTCTTCCCATATGATCCTCAGTTTAAGGGTCGACAGTGTGTTACATTTCACAATCAAAGAGACTTTATATTCTTTAGAAGCCACAGGTAAAATACCTTATAATATACTACATAGCTTATATTTTTTGTGATTCCAGAAAAAATCATACCTCTCCCATGGAAGGAATTTTGGAAATTCTGGAGGAAGGGGATGGCATCAAATGCCTTCTAATTCCAATACAAACCACTTATGTTTACTGGGAGAGTCAGATGTTTCCGTAGTCATACATCTGACATTTTTTACAAGTTGTGTGAAAATTAAGGTAGAATCGTAGAGTAAGATTTCATGCCTGTTAGCCTGATAGCAGCATTTACAGTATCTTTTACTTTGCTGCAGAGTGCATGAACCAAAGGATCTTATGTACTTTATGTAATAATCAAGATTTGCAGGCTTCTATGACAACTTAGACAAGCTTCAATGATCACACTGCAAATGTTTGTTTGTTACTTATTCTTTGTTTTGTATTTTTTTTTCCAGGTACATATTCAGAAATGCCAAGAAAGTTGGATTGCAAGAGCTGGGTCCCAGGTTTACTCTAAAACTGAGGTCCTTACAAAAGGGGACCTTTGACAGCCTGTATGGGGAATACGAATGGATACACAAGGTACTGTAGTTAATATGCACACAATGATCTCTGATGCATCAAATCATCCCTCATTCAAGATCCCACACTTGTTGTAGCAAGTAAAAGGGGTAGCCATTTGAGAAAATTATAATTAATGTATTCGGCCCCAACCTGTAATTCAGATATTATTATAACTGCAAAGGCTGTGATTAAACGAATTATTATTATTATTAAATCTGTTATAAAGGACAAAGGTCCTTTGCTTAACAAAATTTCAAAATACAAGAAAATGTCCTGCAAGAGCCCCTTGGGCCCATCCTTTTAAAAATCCTGGCGACGCCCCTGTGATATCCCTTTGTATTGATACAATTTCATACATTCAGGATCTCTATTTTCTTGTGCTCATATGAAATGTTATTTTCTTTTCCAGCGCAAGCAAATGGATACAAGTAGAAGGAAATTCTCTTTGTAGTGGCTATAAGTTTTAGATCTGTGTGTAAAAATTAATAAAAACTTAAAATTTAATAAAAAAGCAAAAAGATGTTCTTGGGTGGTGATTTGGAGAGAAACAAAAAATGGCCTGGCACTGAGGTTCAGCTTAGGTGTAATGTCTCTCCATTTCAGCAGATTACGTAGCATTCCCCTGAGTAGTCTTTCTTTCTTATTGAAAGAGTATTGAAATGAATGCATGTGATCTGAAATGGGAAAACATTATGCCCAAGCCCAGCACCATTATAGAAGCTCATCTCTTCCTCCCCCCATCCCCCCCCCCAAAAAAAAAAAGAAAAGAAAATACAACAACAGATTCACGCAATATTTATCCTGCCTATGAGATCGCCTATTAGTCATTCTAAGCAATTATTGGATGAGGTTTTTGTGATTTCCAGAATAAACAATGTCGAGACAAGTGGAATCAGGCGAGGCCGTAAGGCCGAGCCTGATTCCACTTGGCGAGATATTGTTTATTCTGGAAATCACAAAAACCGAATTCAATAATTGTTTTATTATACATTGATTCAGTGAAAATACTTTTTTTCTGTCAAGCAATTTCTTTTACACAAGCGTCTTGTTAAATAGGGGAAACATCCAAGGGCTGTAGTCCCATGAAACATTGCGCGCGTAGGATCAAGAATCAGCTAGCTGATTCTTCAAGAATCAGCATGCGCGCTTTTAGCCAATCAGAATCGAGATAGTGAGTACAATGTATAATAATGCGGAATATCACACATTGCACACAGCATAGCTAGTTGATACTATTGCCATATTTAGTAGTTGTGCAACTAGCAAGGAAATTTTATTTGCAATCACATGTGAGAGGGGATTTACCTTTGCAGTGCCATCATAATTTCAGTCGTTCTTTGCACTTCCGGTAAACAGGGCCTCTAGGTACCTCTCAGACCTTGCTCAAACTTAATATTTTTTCTTGTGTGATGTCAATGTGCATCTTTGACAGACACTGCAGGGCGCGCGCGCGTCGCGACGCGGTATAATATATTGCGTGACAAGGAACTGAGCGTGCCTCTGGGAACAAAAGCCATATGTATTTTTCAAATATACAAAATGATGCAGGCGTTTGCTTACACTGATTCTTACACGGCAGAAATACAAGAATGCTAATAAAACATGAACATTTTTATATGGTTCGTGGCGCAATTCGAGGGATGTAAAATTGTCACGCATTATACATCACGCTTCCATATATAGCCATGTCGCCATGAATCGGATCATGTGAGTGTTCACATGTACATGAAAAGGTTCCTCACTTTTGCAGTAAAGATGGCTTGCCGGACACACGTAGAATTGAGCAACGGTAGGAAAATGCCCACAGTGGGCTTAGGAACATGGAAAAGCAAGCCTGGACAGGTTGAAAATGCCGTAAAAACTGCAATCGATGCGGGATATCGGCACATCGACTGCGCTTGGATCTATGGAAATGAGGGCGAAATCGGCAAAGCTTTGGCAGATAAATTTGCTGAAGGGGTGAGTCTTGAATTGAATGAATTCCTTCATACGTTCTTCTAGACTTCATATGCAGTGAAAAGGTTTTTCCTTATATGGAATTTTCTTATATAACCTTTGTATATTTCGCCTGAAATCCCGGTTTCTGAAGTCCTAGATATTCCTAGATAGCCCTGATGTCTGGTCCTAAAAAAATAAGTTTCCGTCATAGGATATAACTTAACAGGAAGGATTGAAAATCCTTCATAAACTACACGTTTTAGCCTTCTTGCTTTATGTAATGGGATCTTAAAAATTCATGCCTGAGCCTATTTGCATAAATAACAAAATAATTGCATACAAGGCATATGGTGACTGCTCCTACAATGTAACATAATACTTACCTGGAAACCCTATGGTAATTATGTATCAGTCAATTCCAGCGGTGGCCACCCCCCCCCCCCCCCCCCCCCCCCCCCCCAGGACACCGTGGGGCATTTGCACACCAGTGCCTTCCCTGGGTAGGGGAATTTTGAAAATTTTGCCGGCCATGGGGTCGGGAATCGTTTTTTCCCGGGGGAGGGGGTGGGGAATTTTGGTTCTCTCATCTCAAGCACGTCGGGTTTTGCGAACTACAACACCAGTTACAATAACTATCGATTGGCAGTTACAATGTCCCAGTTACAGAAAATAACGCCACATAAAATATAATGCAGAGCATGGCCCGTATACACCACGTTTGGGGAAGACACATTTGCACATTTCATAGTTAACGTCTTCTGTAGAGAAGAAACAGATTTCGCAATTTCGTCTCAGTGGAAAAGCATAAAAATGAATTGACACTATAAACAGGAGTTCCAATTTCGCAAAAAGTCAAGTAACATAACTTCGAAATAGTTGCTCTGCAAATAGAATTAAGGTAAATATCGCATTGAGAGATTCCGGGGACAAATTGCAGCCAAATGGCTACAACTGCGAATGGCCTAGGAATGTCTACCGATATTGTACTAATACCTTAGTTTCACTTCTTTATTTATATTTTGTCTCACTTTCAGTGAAATGAGAATTCGTTCAAAGACGAGAAAACTAAAGTACATTTAAAAATGCTCGGACAGTATAAATGGAGTTGAAGTTTTTGTTGAGAAGCTTTGTCACCCAGAGTCGATGGAATCTTACCGTCTTTTTCTCGTCCCAGGGGTGGGACATTTTTCCGCTTTTTGTGTTTCCCGCCATGAGGTATTTTGCATTTTTGCTAGCCCAGGGGCGGGGAATTTTCGGTTTTATTTTTAGAAATGACCAAATCCCGGGGGGGGGGGGGGGCATGGTCACCGCTGGAATTGACTGATACATTATGCCTTCACATCCTAGCATAGCTTGATAACATCGAGTGACAAATATACACCTGGTAAAAAGTACTATCAAAACAGGTAGTTTCAATAGAGCCATTTAAATTTCAAGCCTGGTGGTTGCAAATTTCTATCGTGTGTCTAAAACGTTGTCATGTGACCAGCTAGACTTGATGTATTTCAGTCAATTAAACAGTCAGTGCTTAGTCACATGTCAAATGTTTGGTCATCACATGATATAAACGGCGACCTGTGGGTTCGAAATTTCAACAGCGCGATTGAAACTCTACCTGTTTTGATAGTATAACATTACCTTTTTTACATTTCCCTGATTAAAGGACCTTCCACAGCCACCAAATATCACCCTTGAATATTCTATTCAAGTCTACTGCATAGCTATCACCTCACCATGCCAGCACTAGGTAGGTGTCATAAGGAAAATGTTCAATGTTTGCCTTTCAGCTGAAGAGAGAGGATATATTTCTGACCTCAAAATTGTGGAACACCAGACACAACCCTGCAGATGTGGAGTCAGCCTGCCAAGATTCCCTGAGACTGCTACAAGTGGACTACATTGACTTGTATTTGATTCACTGGCCTCTTTCTTTCAAAGATGGGGACGAGAAGTTCCCTAAGGATGAGCAAGGGAACATGATCTATGCTTATCATGATCCATGTGACACATGGAAAGCAATGGAGGCTTTAGTTGATAAAGGGCTTGTCAAATCCATAGGTGAGTTTATGCTTTCTTGCAGTTTTGTATTGGGATAATTTTAAAGGAACATACCACTCTAAGATGGACTGCTAATAACACATATTCCTGAGGGACCAACTGTTCACTTCAAACTCAAGTGGATATTTCCTGGAACCACACAATGCACCTCCTTACTACAGATTCTGCAATTATTTGTTCTGCTATTACCCCCTCCCTAACCCTCTAGATTTTCTATTAATAAAATACAGTGCTTGTTTGGGTTTAAATTGAGGTATGTAAAAGATTCAATATAAATTATTTATTGATGTATAGCAAATAAGTAGTACTGTGCGCTCACATCCCCTCCCTCCCTCCCTGGCCATCTCGTTTCCATTGCAGGGGTACTATCCTGGGGTACAATGGTATGGATCTTTTCAGGGACTTCATTTTCAGTCCTGCAGCTAGCAGCAGCCAACACCTCTAACTTACTTACGTTCTTTCACTTTTTCAGGCCTTTCTAATTTCAGTGGCAAGCAAGTTGAAGATATTTGTGCCATTGCAAAAATCAAGCCAGTTATTAACCAAGTAGAATGTCATCCATATTTGAATCAGACACCACTTCTAGAGATTTGCAAGAAACACAATGTTATAAGTAAGTGATTAAGCCAAGACCTAAGGAATCCTCTCCTCACATTGGGCAGTCACAAACATAATCTGCACTCCCCTGTTGAGGGAAGCCAGCTTCAGCTGCCCACCCTGGATTTTATGTTTATGCACCCTGGAAATCCATATCATTGGGGTCCCACCCTGAAATTTTGTTCCAGTACCAGGGCACCCGCCCTGGAATTCCAGTGCTTTTTGATGAAGACAATCATGGACACTGGTTTTAGGATAAATAGGCAAATTATCAGCCTGCTTATGCCAAATGATTCTACAGTACTTTGCTTGCAAGACATTTGTAATGGGTTACTATAATTTTGTTCTTCTTAGTTTCTCTTCCATAACACTCCGAGGTCTATAACAGACAGTTGTGACAGTGCAAACTTTTCTGAAATAGGTGTTTACCATTTTTTATTAATAATTTGTTTGTTAATATTGCAGTTACTGCATACAGTCCACTAGGATCCTCTGATAGGCCATGGCGGAAGGCTGAAGACCCTAGAGTAATGAGTGACGAAAAGATTGAAGCTATAGCCAAAAAGTACAATAAGTCAGTGGCTCAGATATGTATACGCTTCCAACTCCAGCGAGGGATAGTGGTCATTCCGAAAAGTGTCACACCAGAGAGGATCAAGAGTAATATTGAGGCAAGAACCACCATGACATGTTCAAAATATTGTTGGAAATCCATATTTTTCCTACTACTTTCCCAGTAGACTGTTGCACCTTTTGCTTCTTCAGCGCACCTGCGGATCTCTCAAATTGATCGCATCATCACATTTTTAAGTACCATTTGATGAGTTGTTTTGTACCATATGATTAATGAAAGTAGACTTTTTTGGAAAGCAGCAAAACAATGTGGCACACCAAACTGTAAAAGTTAACACCCACAAATACTGATCATGTGGTACATAAAAAGGTGATCACCTGACCACTTTGAAACAGCTGCCAACAGTCTACTGGGAAGAGTAGTATATAAAATTGCAAGAAGCAAACTTTAAACTGTGGTTGTATGCCTTGTACTAGGTCTTTGACTTTCAAATAAGTGATGAAGACATGAATGAGCTTCAGCACGTCAACAGAAACTGGAGAGCATGTCTGCCTGTTGTTGAGGTGGGTCGATAAGTGGTTTACATTTATTGCAAATTCCATTGCAGCATGTTGGTTTCCATACAGTCTGTGTGTTAAATTGTGTTGGTTTACAATGTCACTGAGGTCTAAGATGTTATAGTCACCCAAAGTACAACACCACAGTCAGGAGACACTGATAAATAATGTTATTTTACATTAAACCTAATATCCTAAAATCCCTTTTTCAATTGACTGCAAAAACACTAAAACAACCCCTATGGTAAAAATGGCTTGGCAGTTGAATTCTATGCCACGTCTTACATAATATCATTTTGTTTGATTTTCTTTCAGCGCAATGGTAAAGTTGTAGCACGCGATGGTCAGCACCCACACTTCCCATTCAACTGCCCATGTTAGTTTTCTAGACTGGTTGGAATTGAAGCGCCAGTGGTTTAAGTTCATTTGAGAATGAAAGTGTGTACAGTAACAAACAATTAATATAAAAATCAGGTCTTACCAATTCCTAATAATATGTCGATACTTCAATGCTTATATTTGAATGCAATTAATTACTAGTAATAGAGAAAGTTTTAGATAGTTTTTTGTTGTGCTTTGTTTCTTCTGCTAAAACAGTCAATTTGGTGCTGGTCTCACTTTTTCTTTAGTTTTATTGTATTTAGAACTCTTCAAGAGGAGTATTTTTTTAAGAAGGTGAAAGGGAGTCAATTTTCTCTTACAGTGTATTTTTGTGGCCATGCTGTTTTAAAAATAAATTGTTTTTTTTTATTTTAGTTATTGTAATGTGCTTTCTACTCCAAACTACAGTTTCTGACTAAAAATTTGTTAAAACTTATTTAAAGATACAGAGCTATATTATATAACACAGTGAACATCAGTTTATTTTCTATTGTAATAACTTCACCTGACCTCTTTCTTAAAAAATAAAAACATTGACAAGATAAAACTCTAAAGATAAAAAAATGTTACATTTTTTTCTTCATCTGAAAAAGACAACTCCCTCTGACTTAATCCCTTATCTAGTTTCCAGTTTGTGACTAAAGCTTTTACATGTAAAAGAGTGTATCTGCTAGGAAAAATTCAAAGTGCAAAACCTTTTACGTTCTACTGATTTTCCTATCACAAATGATCTACAAACGGTGCCAAACTTCACATATTGGCATCAATGTCCAACTGTCAAAACTTTGAAGATTCACATGCCAACAGAACATCTTTTTTTCACAAGTGGGGACATTAGATGTGCATGTATGGCTCCTTTTGCACTGTCAATAATATAGCTGCTATGGTTGTTACACGTTTTAAATGGCTGTAAAATTTATATGTCTGCCACATCTTGTAGGCCCTACTGAGGATCTCTGTTGAAAATCCAGAGGATCCTTTAGGAACCAAAATCTTATAGCCCAATCTTGCTAGAATGGGCTATGCCATGAAACACTTGTACCCCCCAGGTTGAGTACCTACCAAATGAGATTACCCCAAAGAATTAAAAATTCTTTAGTTCATGAGCTCACCCTGAGGAATTCTTTAATTTTGACAAATTCTCAGCAGTTACCCCCACGACTTTAGCATTCTCAGGCCTTGACCCCCAAGAATTATTAAGTCCTAATCGCTGCTACCCCCAAGAATTCTTTCAATCTTCAAGCTCCTACTCCTGAAGAATTCCTTGGTCCTCAAGGGGGGGGGGGGGGGAGCCCAATGTTACAGGTTTGTTTTTAGCAGCATATATGATCACATTGGTTTGTCCTCAGAATTTTCACCAGGGATGAAGTTTGTCTTCTAAAATGTAAATGATATTTTATAATGTTTAAAAGAAAAACTACTAAAATCACTCATCCATCCACAAACAGCCACGAATGGTCAATCATTTTTTTAAAATTCTGATTGACCATTTTACCACTTGGTTAACTTACAGTGCCATTTTGGATTATAATAGATCGATCGATTGTTTGTAGCAGCTTTTGGACAGTTTCATGATTTTGGTGTAACCATGGTAATAGCATAGAAAATCTAGCACTCCAGTATTAGAATAATAAAATCTCTTCCATTGGCTTGTTTATTTCTTTCCACTGCTGGAAAATGATTGAACGACCTTGCAAACATTGGAAGACCACTGGAAGAATGCCTGAGTTTTCCCTGTGCATTCTAAGCCTTTTTAACATACCGTAAATGAACTATATCCTACCATAAAATTCCATCGCTAAGGCCAACTTGGTAACTTGTTGCAGAACATGCCTTACATACTCTGCCTGTAAAATCTTGATTCGCCCCTCTTTTCCAATAAAAGCTAGAGAATTTGCAATGCAACTAAGAGATAAACCAGTAAGGTTGATCTTAAAATGGTGATAAAAATGAGTTTCCAGTGACTTGATAAAATTTGTGGTCTCTTCTTCTGTGACAATCAATGAATCATCAGTGTGATTGCAGTCCCACAGTTCTTTTGCATCATGGGCATTTATGGCATATGTGATTCTGTTTAAGCCCTTGGCTTGGCAGGTAGACTGTAGCACAGTTCAAGATTGTGAGCAGAATCACTGGGAACTATGCCTGCCCAAAATCCAGCGTACCAAGCAAGGTCTGTAGGGGAGAACCATAAAGAACTGACCTTGCAATCAAATTGTTCTTCCAGCCAAGAAAATACAGCTTTAGTTAAAGCTGCAGGTCCTTTCACAAGACAGAGTGGTAAACAAGTAAAAGTTTCATTCAAAAATCTGCTATCCCGATCCTCATTTCCAACACAACAAAGAACAGCTGTGAAAACAGGCTGAGGTTTCTTTGTCTTTGAGGACGTTGTTGCCCTGCTGTAGATGTTTATTTGCACTCCAGGAGAATCTGTCTCGTACATGCCAAAGTCTTTTAAAACTTTAAACTCAGCTTTCAGTTTCCCAGAGAAGCTTGCTTCGCCGATTTCAAAGGCAGCGTTCCTAGAAGAAGCCAATTCTAGGTGACAATTTAACAACTTGCTGTATCTCTGCAGAGCTTGACTTTTGTAGCTAAAATTATAAAGCGGCGAACATCGATTAACTCTCCAAGTCTTCCCTACAACTGACTTGATGTCATCCGTCACTCTTGTGATTTCTTTCCTTATGATCGGTACACATGGCGTCTCTATCCGACAGCTGTTTTCCTTGTTTACATCAGGTGAAGAAGCTCGCTGCACGTTTGTGGAATCTTTCGTGTTTTCTTCGGCTCGAGTGCACGATTTCTTGCCTTGAATATCCACGCATTGCCGAGGAAGGCGAGAGGAACGAGCAGTTTAGGTGTTCTGCTGTACGGTGTGTACTTGTTTGAAGAAAATGGAGTCTTGAGAGCAGGGTATGTTCTCGAAGAACGTAGAGCGGAGGAGAACTTACCCTGCTTCTCGGCCATTTTGAAAATCCGCGCCAAAATAAACGGTTCCTTCGGGTGCACGGCCTATTATCGATTTATAACATCTCCGTCAATAAATGCACGGAAATGACTAACCCTTATTTCCTGTACTATTTGGCGCTTTTGCATCAGTTTTATGGGCTTTGGTATTTATTTTACCAAAAATGAGTCGAAAATATCCCCCAAACGGCGAGAAATCAAAAATTAATAGCAAATACAACTTTCGGAATGTCATCGCTTGATATTCGGCTCACCGTCGGCGTGCTGACAGCAGGCGCGGCTGCCAAGTACCGGCCACCAGATCGAGGCTGGTGCCACGTTTGGATTTACCACTGGGCGAAAATGGTGAGAGCTGATTTGTTGTGAATTCTCTTTGCATTTTTTAACTCCTTTCAATTGATCGATCCTTGTATCCGGCACAGAAACTGAGCGCTAACTTGTCTGTTTTTATCATGAAGGTGTCCATTTTAAATACGGTTGATACCTCGCACGAGGATATGGTCGTAAGTATTCGTCTCTGGATTGCCAGGGTTACAAAATCTGGAGGATTTTGTAGTGAATTTTCTCGAAGGTTCCGTAAAATGCACATGCTAATTACCTGTCACGTTTCCTTGAACCAGTTCATTCGCTTCAGTTACACTTTCCCAGTCGAATTGCGTTGATAATGCGATCATTTTTGTTGGTATTTTGCCCCAAACTGCATGCGGTACATTTGTCACATCAGATTTGTAGCTTTGGTCTGTTTCCATGCCAGCCCTTCGAAAGAATTTGCGTTACTTGGTGCCATTTTACTTGCCCAAAATGCGTGAGTCAGTCTTGCATTTCCTGCTAAGACCTCTAACTAAAGAAAATGTAATTATCAAAGTTGTTTCTTTTCTTGGACATGTGTATTTCCCCAACTTGTCCCTTCGAAGTGAGCTTTGGCTGCAGTAAATTGCCCTCTAGATAATTGATAAATTCTGGCTTGTCCTACTTTCAGCATGATGCACAAATGGACTACTATGGAAAGAAACTGGCTACATGTTCATCAGATAAAACAATAAAGGTGTTTGAAACCAGTGGTTCACAACAGACATTAGTAGCAACATTAAGAGGGTAAGATGCAAAGTGAAAACTCCTGGTCACAGTTGCAACCATGCAACTGATCCAGTGCCTTGTTAGCTGTGTCCCCTTGACAAGGGGCCCTATACAGCTGGTCTGAGAATCCTAGTTCTAGGGTTTGATAAGTGCTATTGAAAACTCAACAAGCAAGGGCCATTGGGTCAAGGCATTAGAACAAGAAGATTAATCTGTGTTCAGGCATATTTTAACCATTGAAAATATGCCCTATCACAAAGCAGCATTTAAACAGTTATGCAGCACCTCTACATAGGTGACTTTTGGCCAACTCCAGCAGAGCTGCTAAAATCATTTGCAAACTAATAATAGAAATAACAGATTATGCACACCCATGAGGTGGCTCTTTGTCCTGTGCGCCTGTGAAGTTTTTTAGTTAAGACCTGAAGACCTGTATCAGCGTCGCAGGGTTCTTTTATTTCCCCCTCCAATTGGATATGGAAGCGGAGGGAGACTGGACCTCAGTTTATTGTCTCATCCAAAAGACTATGGAAGCACAAGCTTTTTACAGCCCACTTTAGAGCCTAATGTCATTGCAGTTTCGAGCATGGCTTGAGTTGACCATTTGAATTAAACAGATGACGTTGTATGTTGTCAAAGCAGATTCTTACATGATGTCTTGTCTCTTGACCTCCCGAAACTCATGCGCTCAGTCTAAAAATTCTGTGTGACGTCATATTTCAGGCATGATGGTCCAGTTTGGCAAGTCAGCTGGTCACACCCAATGTTTGGAAATCTTCTAGCATCTTGTTCATATGACAGGAAAGTAAGTCCCACAGATTCTCCCAGCTCGATTCTCCCATATTCAAAGCTGTGAGACCCTCAATTTGAAGCCAAAAAGAGTGAATACCAACTAATGGAGCATGGATATAGAGAATAGGCAAACTTGGGACTTTGGTATTCTGGCTTCAAATTGAGGCTACCACTGTATCATTTGTCTGTGGTGACTATTCAGCAGCAGAGTAGAGATTTTGAAATCAGAATACCGGTAATAGCAGACTTGTACCCTACATGGATATAGCCCTGATGCATTAAATAATGGAGTTCCAGCAATGTGCTATTAGCTAATGCCTTCTGTTCTAGTTAAAAGCCAGTAACTAGCTAAAACATTTTATTCTTCGACAGGTCATTATCTGGAAAGAGTCCTCCAATGGTTGGACGAAATTACAAGAATTTTGTAACCATGACTCTTCAGGTGAGTGAAATATTATTACACATGATGTGATACTGACTGACTTCCGGGTTTAAATAGTTAATGTGATGATATTTTCTTGGTAGTTTATGGTGGTTACAATGAAGTATTTGTTTCAAGGTTTTCAATGGACCATTAATGCATGTGCTGTATGTTAGTAGTTATTTTACCAGTAAATTTCACAAATCAGGTGCCTAGTACCGTATTTACCAGTGTATAATGCATTGTAAACAAGCAGGCTTCTGTGTCGCCCGAGTTCCCCGCATCCAAAAACAACAGTGACCCGGTTTTTCATTGCCGGTCGTTCAAATCTTGACTGTTTTCTCACCGTTTTCTCCCCCTAGTCATTGGTTATTTGAGCATTAAAACAACCAATAGGTTGGTTTTTATTGTTTCTGTTTTTATGCAAATTTTTGTTTGCCCGTAAACAAAGTTCAGTGTATAATACGCATCACATTTTGAGGATCATTTTGGACTGAAAAAAGTGTGCATTATACATGGGTAAATACGGTATGCGCATGTTGTATCCTTTGTTGTGTTACATTCCAAAGGTATTTCTAATGTAAAGAGAACATGCATGCTTATAGCTAGAATCATTAATATTGATTAGTTACATTACTTGTAGTTCAAAGCATTTTTTTTTTCACTTTATGAAGTGCAAGTACCTATGCAAGTCCATAATATTTTATTCTTCCTCATGCATAGTCAACTCAATCTGCTGGGCCCCTCATGAATATGGTCTGATGCTGGCTTGTGGTGCCTCAGATGGCTCTGTCTCAATTATATCAAGTCCAGGTAAGCAGAAAGGAGAATGTTCATATTGTCAGAATGAAGCCCTATTGTTTCTTATTTTGGGTGCAAATTAAACATTTGTATGGTAGGGATGACAATACCAGTGATGGTCAGATATATTTTTTTGCTATTGCATTAAAATTGTTTTCTGTTTATTTTACTAGGTGATGGGACCTGGGAAACGCAAAAAATTGGCAATGCTCATACCGTAAGAATTATTTTAATTATTATTGTTATTATCATTAGTTTTTCTGAACATGTCTCACAAAAATATCACTCACAATAAATCTGACTGAGCTGCAGAGAGGTTTCTGTTGACATTAGGTGGTTACACAACAGCAGAGTAAAAAATAAGTTCAAAGGTTCAGATGCTGACTCTGTCTCTCGAGTTACATGATCAGGACAGAGGAAATGGTTGGGAATGAATCCACTGTCAGATTTCTTCAAAATACATTTTCTTGTATCAGGAAGGCTGTTGTGATAGCTATTAGCATTATGTTTGAAAGATTGTTAATTATTGAACTGAAAGACAAAAAGCAAGTGAAAAAAGCATGATTCCATGCATAAGTGATGTTTTACAGCTAATTAATGGTATAACACTCACTCTCATTTCCTGGCATTTGTCTTGTGGTGTCTAGGAAAATCAGTGAGTAATAAAGACATCCTGATTCTGTTCACATGCCTGGCCTTGACCATGACTAAGTGTGTTGTAACAATCAGGGACATTTTTCTGTTTGGTTAAATGTAAAGGATTTCATTATCAATGGATGGCTTCATTCTTATTTTTCATTTCTGTAGATTGGCTGTAATGCAGTTAGCTGGGCCCCAGCAGTAGCTCCAGGGTCATTATTAGAGGTATTTATTACCGTCACTTAAACTTAATTAAGCATTAGAGCACAACTGTCTATGACTTTATCAGAGCATCAGCGCAATAGACTAGCGTGATATTGAGAGAGACACAAGAACGTTGTTCGGCTCATGATTTTAAAACGATTCGAGTGTCTTTCCAAACATCACAAGTGCTCTATTTGGCGATAAAATCATAGAAAGTTGTGCTCTAATGCTTTTATGATATAGCGGGGGGACCAATCAGAGTGTGTGTTATATCGTAGCTATATTATAAATGCACATAAAATGCAACCCCACCTTCAACTACCGTATTTACCCGTATATAAGACGCACCCGTATATAAGACGCACCTTGAATTTTGAGGTCATTTTGGCAAAAAAATCAATTTCTAAAGATTTTCAATTTGTATTTCGTGCAACAGCACTTCCATAAAGAAATCGCATGAAAAATAGACTGGCAGTAAATGGAAAATGACAATATAAACATGAGGGCAAATGTTTTAGCCACGAACAGATGAGTAAAATATTCCAACTGTTTCTTCATTTTATTTTGTTTGTTTGAGATAAATCTTGTGCTACACACAATTTCACGCAAAATTTAAATAGTTGTGCTAATATTTCTATGCATTGTAGCCTTCTAGCAGGCGTTTACAGGCTGATTTAATCGCAAAAATCCCGGAGTTCGTACATGCGAGTGCAGACGAGCGCCATCTTGGATTTTTGGACTTGCGTCCTGGGCCGAGTTACAAGATCCAAAATGGCGCTCGCGACTACGAACTCCGAGATTTGTGCAATAAAAACAGCCTCAAAGGCCTGCTGACAGGTTTCACGGATCGAAATCCTAGCTTTATTATGTGCAACCGAACCACACAACCATGAATCAGCAAATTTGTAAAGGATCTTTTGTATTGGTTGTTATGCAAATTCCCAAAAGTGATGTTCCGTGTATAAGTTGCACCCCGATTTTGAAGGTCATTTTGGAGTGAAAAAAGTGCGTCTTATATATGGGTAAATACGGTAAGTTATATGTATGTGTGACTGCCATGGAATATGTAGGCAGCAAGGGGAAGCAGGCAGAAAAATAGCATTTCAAGATATGAGTCAATTAGATATTGACAGAGGCTCAAAGTGCTGAGTTGACTATTTGCTCGATAGAAAACAAAAAGTAACATGTATGTCTTCTAGACATAAAATAACAGGAGAACGGACCACTCCATCTATCCCCCATTTGGATTCTGCACTACCTAACAGCCAGAGTCCTGAACAAGACCTTTTAAATCATTGTTGTTTCTTGCAGCATCCAGCCTCAAAGTCCTCCAATATAGAGAAAAGATTTGTCACTGGTGGTTGTGATAATCTAGTCAAGATATGGAGGTACATTTTAGTTGTTTTAAGAGGAAATCCACTGAAAATTCGAGTAATCTTGACACAAAGTGGAAACAATTTTTAGATAGGGTATTACAAAACCAATTTCCTTGTTTCTAGCATTTTATGAAAAGTATTGATAAAATAAAGAATTGGCGATAACACTGAGAAGAAATTCCCAAGGAAACCTGAGAAATAATTTTTCAAAGTTGTGAAGATATGGTGTTGGCTGTTGATGTTCATTTCATAGTGCTGTCAACCTATACAAAGTGTATGGATTTGGATAACTTTCAGGATTCATTTTTCGATGTTTGGTGTTATAAGAAATGATTTTTTTGGATCACATATCAAAAGCAGTAAGAAAGAAGTCTACAATATGATGTAAATAATTTTGTTCCAATAATTTTTTCCAATACTTTACTTACTTACTTACTGTTATACCTTGCTGTACTGTTAAAAAAGGGTGGACAACAAACACAAGATCTGAGTGATGTTTGTGATGATGTTTGTGTCTGTATTTAATTGTTTGTCCTTGTGTTTCGTCAGGGAAGAGAATGGCCAGTGGATTGAGGATCAAAAACTAGAGGCTCATAGTGACTGGGTGCGTGATGTAGCATGGGCACCTAATGTGGGATTACCGACCTCAACGATCGCAAGTTGCTCACAGGTGAGTTAAGTGCCATATCAGGGGCATAGCCAGGAATGTTGGTTGGGGGGGGGGGATAGTGAAAACATGGGACGAAAATTTTCAAATTCCCTCCAGCAAATACAGTAAACGTATGGGAAAATCTCCCGAGAAAGGGAGGCCATGGCCCCCTGTGCCCCCCCCCCCCCCCCCCCGGCTATGCCCCTGCATATACCAGTATTTGCGGCGGTCTGCACCTGTATGCCAATCTCTCACTAAAATACCAGCTGCCCCTAGTCAAAAGGAGAAAGGTCATTTTGTCCCCTTACAAAAATAGTGCTAGGAGCCCATTAGGGTCATTTGGTTCTCTTGGAAGATATTGTGACAGGAGTTTGTTAGGGTCATATTGTTCCCTTAGAAAATATTGCACCAAGACAGGACTGGAAATTAAGAAAAAAAACGAGGTCGCATTTTGGACAATAGTTTCAATTTTTAGTTGCATTTTACAGACTGTGTGTGACAAAATTGCTTAAATTTTTAGTCGCAAATTAGCAACGTTTAGTCGCAAAAGCGACTCATACAGGCGCAATTTCCAGCCCTGCAAGAGCCTGTTAGGGGCATTTTGTTGCCAACTGCCCGTTGGCACTATAACATATTTGATCTGTTTGCCTTCGGTCAATTTTTGAGAGCAAAAAATACTCTATATATATATGTTTACAGGATTGCCGCGTTATTATATGGACAAGGAACGAAGTGGAAGGGGAAGCGTGGTCTTCTAAAGTGTTAAAGAAATTCAGTGATGTTGTATGGCATGTCAGTTGGTCTGTCACTGGAAATATATTAGCAGTATCAGGTGGTGACAACAAGGTAGGCTTTGCATAATAGGGTACGAAATGGACATCAATACAGTTAACAATTATTCCTCGAGCCCGAATGGGCTCTGAGTCCCATGAGGCCGAAGGCCGAATGGGCTATTGACTCAGAGGCCATGAGGGTGAGAGGAATAATTGTTTTAGTCAAATCACACTAGTAGGTAAATTTGTATTGCCAAAAAAATGTTTTTGTTGTGGTCATTTGCCATTTTCTGGCTTTCAAATCCGACACTTTTCGCTACTAGTAGGCTATAACTTATAGCCTACTAGTAGCTCAACCAATCAGAACGCAGCATTGATTTGACTAATAGCCAATATTCCCGCTTTTGGTCGGATTTTCCCGCTTTTGAGATTCGACTCCTGCCCTCATAAATAAAAATACTGTAACTTGTAAAGTGATTTCACGGAGCAAATACATTTTGTAGGTCCAAACAAAACACCCCATTACCCGGATTTTGAAGGTCCGGTTGTTGGCATTTCTGCAATGCGATTAGATTGTTCTCAGACTAACTTTTCATCTCCGTGACTGCATCATTTTTGGGTGCTTCCTTGACTCTTTTGGCCCATTACTTCGAACTTCATTTTATGGTGGTACGTTCTCCTGGAAACTCAGCATGCACCAAATTCAGGCAAAAAAAAAAAGCACGAAGGCTCGTGCTAGTATGGAACGAGTAAAAATCAAACAAAAAGTCCACCTTCTCTCTTCATATAAGATATAAGGAAATTTCGAATCCATTAGTCTTGTCTACCTTGAGTGAAGCCAGAACGTCAATACCAGTGATTTCCTACCAGAACAAAAAAAAAAACACCCACGAGTTTTCGCGCCATTTCTATGCACACGCGCGCCTCGAAGAGCTCCACAGGAAGCCCGCCACTAAAATATTGTTGTCCTTTCTCCAGGTGAGCTTATGGAAAGAATCCGTCGAAGGTGAATGGGTGTGCGTCACTGACGTGGATAAAGGACATGGCCAAGATCATATAGAGTAGAGTTTTAATAACAAGATGGTAAAACTAATATAGACTTGAAATCATGACATGGTCTCATAGGCCAGTACATGTGATTTACTGGACGGTGATTGCGGGCGAAATGAAACTGTCCATGGCTAGGAAGATTTGCTGGTCTGGGAGAACATTTGCATGGGGAAGTCTAAAAGGCCACGCCTTCTGGAGTAAATTCAATCGCAACCTTCAATCGCAAACTGTCCATGGCTAGGACGATTTGCTGGTCTGGGAGACACATTTGCATTGCGGGAATGTCTAAAAGGCCACGCCATCGTGACAACTTTTATTCGACCTTCACTGGCGGATCTAGGGGAGGGGCCAGGGGGACCGGTGCTTCCTCCTTCGAAGAGTAAATTTAAAGGAAATGCATGAGCATTTCAGATATAAGCTATTTCTTTTGTCATATGTTTTGCATAACGGTGCCTCCCCTCCCCCCTCCTTCCTAAATTTCTGTATCCGCCACTGAACTTTGCCCTAGGCCTTTCTGATTTGAGTGATAATTGTATTTGAGCGTCGACCGTGAAAATGTTTCAAACGAAACAAAACAGCCTTTTCTGGTAGGAAGGTTTCACCTACTTCATCTGAGTCGCATACAACGATCATATAGAATTATACCGGAATTGGCTGCGTGGCAAATTTGTAGTGCATCTTTGCACAGAAACAAATGGTAGAGGAAAGTCGGTTTGGATACGAAGTCTTTTTTAGTTACCAAAATTTAAATATGTTAAATATCCAAAGTATGACTACAAATGTATTATAAAACATTGAATAAATTCGTTCATAGGATTGCATTTTTATCGTTGATAGTTGTTGATATATCCCTCCGGCTGAAAATTGTTACTTCTCATGACAGTCTCGCTGCCCACTACCTTGCCATTGAAGCAAGCCTCTGGTCTCCAGGGTACCACATCCAATTTCATTTAGTGACACCAACGGGGTGCGCCAAGAAGTAAGATAGTTCAGAAATAGGAATTCCACAATAAAAATGGGAAATGTACTTCTTTTGAGCCCACCCATCATCAGATTTAAAAGAAATCACATAGCTCCATGCTACAAGCAAGACTTTGCATTTTATTGTCGCTAAGGATAATAAAGCAAAAAGGGGGGGCAGTATCAGCTAGCTACCATCCCCTGGAAATCTTGAATTGTCCCCTTCCCTGGAATCAGTAGTATAATAGGTATGGACTTAGCCTGTTTTTGTTTTGTGGTGGAATACTTAATTTCGTGGTGGAATACATAATGAGCTTGCATTGTTTACTACGGAATTAACGGAAGGATTTTTAGCGACCGGAAGTGAAGAGGGTTACCCCGTCCGCTCTAGCCCCACTATTTTTTTTCCACTATTGTTCTCGAGATGTATTGGCGACCACCCCTCTGCTCTAGCCTCACTACTATTTTCTTTGGTTTTCTAATCCCCTATTGCCTTCACTACCTTCGTCGTCAACAAGCTTATATATTCCACCACGAAAAAAAAAGACTCGTTCCTTATCTACCATACTACTGGAATCCCAGGAAATAATTCTTCATGAACATCCGGAAAGTCGTGTTTACTCACTAGAAATCCACATTTTGGAATTACACCCTTGACTAGAGTACCCACACCCCAAGTCCAGCTCTTTTCGCATATGCATCGTAGGGAGCTGAAACTCTGGCTTTTTACAAAAATTCATTTCTGGCATCATTTGGGTGACGCTGCTCATATCAAGGGTGGCCACAGCGAGTCGCGCGTTTACATGTAAACCTGAATGCAGTTAGTGGGTCTACTCAGGAATTCGAGCGCCTTTGTGGGTCGCGTCATGTAGCCTGCTTGCAGGCGGTACTGCGGTCCGTTCGCTGATTCCAAGATGGCACCTGATCATCGAACGGACCGGGTTTTCCGCGATAAAAACACCCAATACTGCCTGCAAGCAGGCTACGCGTCATTCAACATGAAAAGTTCCCGGAAGACAATAATTCTAACCGCTTTCAATTCTGAAGAAATAATTCTTCTCTGACTCAGCCGTTTCTTTTTCGAGAATTCAGGCTATTTACTGTATAGGAAAGTAATTATCTATAATTGTAAATGCAAAAAAATTCAAGAACGCTTGAGCCCCCCCCCCCCCCCCCCCCTCCTTGGTAGTAAATACAACTCTGAAGGCTTCTTTGATTGTTTAATTACATGACCGTTCTCATATACTTGTTTGTGAAACCAAGAACTCAAAGCACCATAGTCAGTCATTCGTGGATACCATCTATTATGGAAACGGTTATTAATTCTATTATTAACTGTAACAATTTTCTGTATTTCTAACCCTAAATTCAACTGGTCAGGATTTAACAATCCCCTAAGCTCGATTCGAGATCGTTTGTCGGCTATGCTTTCGCGCGCAAGGCCACCTTGGAACGATAAACAATCCTTGACCATTGGCGCCTAGTGCAGTAAACTGGCTTCGTCGCGAAATAGCAACGGAAGCCAAGTGACTGCCGAAACTACCATTTAAATTTTGATCAGGGCGACTTTCCTAATTTTTTATTGACCTGTTTGCCCTTGCGATGTATTTTTTTCGATATTTTTTCCTATTTTCTTTTTTTTTTTTCGAGGGCTTTTGTCATCGCTTTTGTCACACGCCGCCATTTTGTTTCCAGAATGGCCGGCAAAGCAGAAAAAAGCAATGAGCCAATCAACTTTTTGCTTCTAGTCAACTTTTGTACCATAAATTCCAGCATCAGGCTTCGCTTTCCAACTATGAGCAAAACCCGCGCCCTGCTTGGCCTCGTTTCCATGCTGAATAAATCGGCTGGAAATTTCAAGATGGCGCTTGTGTGACAAAGGCGAATGGTTAGGTCACGGTAACCATTTGCGCGCGCTTGTATCAAAAAATCAAATTTTTTAGTTGGAAAAAAATAAGTTATTTACGTACCGGCTCTAGGTCCGTCCGTCCGTATAGAGAAAAACTGTGACCGAGGACTGGAAAACATTTTCCAAGTCGAGGGTCACAATGTTTTCCCTATACGGACCTCCCAGCCGGTAAATAACATATATTTCTCTTGACTGCGGGTGCTTGATATTTTTTCGGGACTAAATGGCTCGCTCGATATGTTGGGGATTTGCGCCCTATCCATCAAAATTCAACGCGGAACACATTGATTGACAGTGCAGAAAAACAAATTGCTTACTACGATTCTCATAATTCTGCAAATTCCCACTTGACATTATCAAACGCCCACGCCAAACTCCGTTTTGGCTTCCGTCAATCAAACCTTTTAAGTCAAGTCCACGCATGTTTGCATTTTAGAGTGGAAAATTGTGTTTTGAAGCCTAGCTAACCCCTATCAGTTCACAAGATCCAACAAAACCTCCGTGAAATCACCCAGAGTTGTTCGCTCGTTTGATTGACGGAAGCCAACCAGCGGTTGGCTGGTCGGTATAGAGTTCGCAAAATTATAAAAATCGCAGTAACTCCACAAAGCTGGACAACGGTGAGAACACGTATTACCTGATAGCTGGCAAGCCTACGTTATTCTATGTACCTGTACAAGATTCAGTAAACGTTTTGTATAATAACGCTCTCAGTTGCCTAAGGACAAGATGACGGAAATAATGGGCAATTCCAGAAAATAAAGGTACCCTCCCCACGGGCGGCACTAGTTTTTGACCCCCCCCCCCCCCCCCCCCCCCCCCCATGCATCCAGAATTTCCAAATGGTTTCCCCCCATGCATATAGAATTCCGGGCAGGTTAAAGAAATCCAGCTTCGAAAACCCCACCTTGCAATCAGAATTCCGAGCTCTTAAACCCCCCATCCCATCGGAATTCCAAATGCCGCCCGTGGGGGGGGGGGGGTACCTTTATTTTCTGGAATTGCCCAATTCAGTTTCGTGGAATCCTCACTAGAATTCGTGAATCCCCATCGTTTCACTTCCAAACATTACCGTACAGATTAAAGAAGTGACGCTATCAATTTCAACTCCATAGTTGCTCCCATTTTCCCTACAATTCGTGTGTAAATTTAGCCGGTCTAAAAATACAGAAATTGTATAAAAATATGTTTGTCGAAAACAAAAACTCACAGGACAGCTATAAACCTGAAACTCATTTGGTACGTCACAGGTACAGCTATAAACCTGAAACTCATTTGGTACGTCTGTACGAGTTTCAGCTTCCATTCCCCCTGTACTGCGAACCCGAATTACTTCTGCCATCTTGCCCTAATTACCCACGATGCACGAGACTGTGCGAACTCGTAGTTTGTTTGAATTTGAGTCATTCTTGCTCAGGACCCCTTGCACTTCACGCACCATCTCCGAGCACAGATGAGTATGAGCATACCCGCCACAGAAAAAGCCGGCATTGGCGCACTTGCTATTCCTCCGCACTCGTTTAACATTTGCAATCTCACCCTGTGGGTTGCACTCTCAACCTTGTTCAAAGGTGGATTCTTCTTATTATTGCTAAATATCCACCAGCTTCGCTTCCTAAAACACAAATGAAATTACAGATTACTTTTAGGTTACTCATTTCGGCACTAAACTAGTCATCACTTACCTGAATGTTGGCTGGAGAAGCGGCCGACAGATCGATCAGATCAGTCTGACAAACAGAGACAAGTTAGTAATAATAAGAACGTTTGTACGTAGAAGAATCGCGAAATAACTAGTTGTGCAACTTTCTGTAACCCAAAAAAATGCTCCATCATTATGGAGATGCTTTTTCTGGGGACTCAAATCCGACATGTCAGATTTGCCCGAATTCACTTCGAAATTCCAGTGATTTTCATCTTGACCACCAAGGAACTCATGTTTAATACCCTCCCAGTATTGGGCAGTCGCAAAAAAATCCACTGTAAAAGACCCCTGTTTCAGATAACCACCCTAGAAATATTTTGTGTCCCTTCCCACCCTCCATGGAATTCCAGAGAATTTCCTTATTACGTACCTCTTTCGCGCGTTTGGGCGTTTCGTGCGACAAGTCGATGAGGTCCGCCGTATCCATCTGTAGTACCACCGGGTTGAGGCAGCCCTCCTGTGGAAGGTCAGGTGATAGAAGCCCAGGCGAGAACGGGTCCTTAGAATCGTCTTCGGGGACATTCTTCAGCAAAGGGCTGGCGTGTACGCATGGCTCGGATACACCGCTGATCAGCTCATGTGTCACCATCAAGGGCTCAGCGGAAGTGACATCATCGGCGTCTTTATTTTGCACCTCGGTCTCTGATTGGATATTGTGAGGTGACTGTGGTGATTTGGTAGTTTCAAGGGCTGCTCCTCGGATATCTCTTCCTCGGGTTCAATAGTGAAGGTCAGAGATAGCTCTAGCGGTACTGGGTCTTCGTTAGATCCACACGAGCTGTCGCTAGCGAGCAGCGCGCGCGGCTTGTAAGGAGAAAACTGGATCTTGGCTGGACTTAGGGACGCAGACGTAAGGGACTTGTTTAGGCGACTTCGTGTTTGGGTTTTGGTCTGACTTAGGTTTGCCGTCGGCAGGAGCGAGCGGCGCTTGTTACAACTCGCACTCATGGACTTTCGTTTATTCAGTTTCTCAACCGCGTCATCTGCAAGGAGTACACAGGAAGGAAGAGCTGTACTGTAAATATTATAAAATCCCGAAAGGGTTTTATCTAATCATGGGACTTCTATTTATTCAGTTGCGTCTAACAGAGCAAATGTTCCAATCGACGCCAAATAAATTTGCTTCGTACAGCATGAAAATGACTTAGTTGAAGAAGAAAAAACGACAATGCGCTGTATAACCACAGACCTTTGTTAGTGGGAGTAGATGGGCCCTGCATTGATGGTGCACCTCTTTTCTTGATGCTCCCGCCCTGGGCAGTCTCCACCACTCCACTTTCCCTCCGCTTGTCGGGCTGTCTACGTACCCCCGCACTGCCCGGGACACCCACGCCACTGCGCCTGCCAGCTCGAGGAGTACTTGGGTTTGGGGAGTTCGCTCCCCCTCTCGCGCCCGGGTTCTGTGTGTCTCTTGTTCTAATGGGTGTCCGTGACGGTGCTGCGCTGGCACTAGACACCCCTGTTGTACTGCGGCGCTGAATATTCCCGTTCTTTCTTGGTGTGTTGGCATTCCTGCTTCCTTGACCCGGCGTGGTACCTGCACTAGCTGTCCTCCTTATTGCTGGTGCTCGTGAAGGGCTTCGGGCACCGGAGTCTGAAGCGCTTCTATTACTACCAATCGCCGCAACTCGGGGAAGCGCCTTCATTGGCTGCATTTTATTACTTATTTTTGAAGGCTCACTGGGCTTAGCAAATGTTGGTTTGGCTAAACTCTTTCCGATATTAGTCAGACTGGCTTTATTAGCTGGTATTTGGCGCATCTGCAAGCTTGTTTTCTTGGTAGCAATGGGCTCTTTGGCTGGCGCCTGAGCCTTGCTGATTATGAAGGTCTCGTTGGGGTTGAAAGCAGGGGTAGAGGACGTGCTAGATGTAGAAGAATTGGAACTTGTGCGGCGACGGCGACCAGCAGTGAAACTAGGTGGTTTGAGGCCACTCCTAGACGCCATTGGCAACTGATAAAACAACAACGAAGAAGAATAACACTACCTGGGGCATTCTGACACGAAGAGTGGACAACAATCGAATGCATGAGGGTCAATAAAAAATACAACGTGCTACATTCTCTGAAAGTACCCAACGTTGTTCTCGCATATTGGTATGAATAGTTGTCATAGATTCATGCGTAAATTGCGTCAGAAAGGCGTCCGACGGCACGTGATGGTCACAGTTACACTTCAACCCAAACCTGACAACTTCAAATAGTAGCTACAGCGTGAAAACAAGTTCTGCTCGAGTCCGTTTCTTCAACTTTGCAGACTCTGAGATCAAACCACAGGCACTTGAAATGCAAGATTCAAAGAGGAACCAAAAGGAGCGCACGATTGTGGGATAAAATCACCTACCATTGGCAAGCAGATCGTTTGCCTTTGTTTTTGCCTCGCATTTGAAAAAATACCCTTCTTAGAATTAGCTGTCAACTCGTTACCTTTCAAGATAATTCTTACCTTTGATGTTTTGGAGTCTTCCGTGAATGAAGTGTCACTAGCACTGGAACTTCTGGTGCTGGAAAATGATCTGGTGCAAAAAAAAAAACAGACCTTGAAGCCTTGGAGTTACAACAATTTCAGGAAAGATTGCACTTCACAGCTGTCTGTTGTACCCCGCGGTGCATCATGGGAAAAACTAAGAACGAAATTTTTGTGTTAACTCAGTGCAAAATTTCTTGCAAGCAGAATTGTACAATCATTTGGCAAAAGGAGGAAGATAATTATGGTTATCTTAAAAAAACAGTGTTTATGATTCTGTTTTAGTATACCTATTCATTGCTCCCATGACGCATCACAGTTATGGACTGTGCAACCTTTTCTGAAATAGGTGTATACACTGAATGTTGTTTCATCTCCAATTCAAAATTGCATAAATGACATTGGAAAATCTATTTAATTTTACCTGTCTGCACGAGAAGAGCTTGAAGATTTAAGAGGTGTGTTATCCTATAAATTGAAATTACACAAATTGCAGAATCAGACCTTTGACCAAGTGTAACCATACAAGAGATGCATGCTGCCTAATAGAGCGGATTTCACATGACTGTCGTGAAAGCAATTGCAATTGAGCAATCACTAGCCAATCAGAAACAAGAGTAATTACAACTTACTGCTGAATGGTTTCCAGCCCAGCCAATCAGGAGCCGAACCAATTCCTTGCTTGTAATTAGTTCGCAATTTGATTGGTTGATAGAAATAAGCAGCCAATGAGAAAGCAAACCAATTGCAAACACGACGGTCATCTGAAATCCGCTCTAACATGCAACCATGGGTTAAACTGCAGCAAACATAGGGTTGCCACATTGGAAACATGTTTCTACTTGTAAGAATGCACTCAACTACAGTCTGCACTCAACTACAAAGAGTGAACTCAAAGTAGTTGCCATACTGTACATTCTTGAATAAATTGTTAGCTGTTGGAGATCCAGGAGAGGTCATGGGCAAGGGGCTGTTGCTCCCCCTTCCTGTTTCAATGTTACAATGAATGAACCAATCTCGTTCTCAGAGCCTACTTCAGTTTGTTGTGTTTGTCATGTTGTTTGGCTCTGGCAACAGAGAATATGGTAAGGCCATTCTGATAGGTTGATATTCACACTCACCATTTTAAAATTTGACTAACCAAAATTAACAGTCACCATATATGGAAAAGCTGGATGTCCTGGATTGTAGGACTTTTCGTCAGTGTCAAGACACTTTAACAGTCAGCATGACCGAGGGGGCCCCGTGAATGATATTGATCAGTAACCATCTAAATAGTCACTGCATCCTAAGCCACATAAAAAATAATATATAGATTTAGCCACTGGCTAAAAGCAGAGCTCCTGGTTATAAAATTTTCTGTGTGAATGAAAGGGATTCCCATGTGTACATGGTTTACATGGTTGCTTTAGAGTCTTCCCTTCACGAGATATAAATTTTTCAAGCATAGATGACGTCATCGCTGACGTCACATCACGTGACCACTTCATTTCGCTCATCTGGTGACCTGGATTACATTACCCAAGTTTGGTTGGTTTAGAGTCTTCCTTTCATGAGATATTCATTTTTCAAGCGTAGATGACGTCATATCACGTGACCACCTCATGTCGCTCATCTGGTGGCCTAGACTACACTACCCAAGTTTTGTTGTCTTAGAGTCTTCCCTTCACGAGATATTGATTTTTCAAGCATAGATGACGTCATCGATGACGTCATATCACGTATATCTCCCGAAGGGTAGCTTCCATAGAAGCCAAACTTGGATAAAGTTTCAAAGACCATAAGAGGAACTCTACACCAAAGTCACGTGCCCTTACGTCATCAAAATGATCCATAATGCCCGTGACGTTCAAAAATCAACTCGATAGTATACTATACGTTTTTCCCTTAGGTATGGTGCTCCGCCCCTGACAGTCACTTGTGTGAGTTTATAGGGAGGGGCCAGCAGCCCCTATGTCTTGTGGGATAAAGGTGGGATATTACCTACTGCCTGAATAAAAAGCAACTTTCAGTTTGACTATAGTTGGAACCTTACTTTGCATGCAAAGCAATGTTCCTTGGTTGTAAAAAATACTTATCCATAAGTTTAAAATGCTATCAAAGTTATATGGCTCAAAATATAAATACCTTCTTGGGGCTTCCAGTTACACCATATATAAGCAAGCTATTTATCTTTAAAGGCTGTACAAAGTAAAAAATAAAAATGTTTGATATGATTAAAAACCTGTTATAAACTATTAGTTTGTTCATCCCTAGTGATCTTCTAGTTAACTGTGTTAAGCTGGCTTTCACTAGTGAAATAGGTGGGGACAGAGATGTAAGAGCTAGCTTACGTTTGTGTGAAAATCGTTGGTAACAGTAGCAACATTAGAATGAAAAAGAAAACCTTCTGTTCTGCTTACTGCACGCTTACATCTCCTTCTCCGTTTCCGTTCTTTGATTTTCACATGAACGCAAGCATCCTTACGTCTCTGTCTCCTTCTCTGTTTCTGCTTACTTCAATAGTGAAATCGGCTTTAGCCTTTCTTTCAAGGATTTTTTCGTGTCATATCTTCCTGTATCCTATTCATGTTCTAAGCTGCTGACTCAATCATGCTACCATCCTGCTCATTTGACTATCCATGCTGTCAGATGTGATTATACTGCACTTTATAGTTGAGTGTGGAATGCCTAATGTTTTTCATTAAGTTTACATATGTTTTAGTGTCTAAAAAGCATGTTATCAAGTGGAGTTTGAATGCTGTCAAGGAAACCTCCTGGTCTTGAAACTTTGTCACTGCCAGTACATTCCTTGGCACATCCTTTTTTAGACACAAAACTATCAAAACAAAACATTAAAACTTGTTGACCAAACTATAGGCATTCCATGCTCAAATGAATAGCCCAGTAAACAAGTTAAGCATGAGCACTAGCAATCTACATCTTATTTAAAATTGATTCTCTTTCTCTGTACTTACAGACGCATTCCTTTTTGAGACCACATTAGGCCTTTTCAGTGCAGATTTCCCAGGCTTCAGTAAAGAACTTTTAGCTTTAACCAACCCAGTTGAACTTTTCTCTTGTGGCATGTCATTCAACCTGTTTCTTTCTTTTAGAGTCCTCCTCCTAACAACATAGTTTTCCCCTTCCTTGATTTGTTCAGGTTGTGCCTCTGATTTATTCACTTGTAAAGGACATTGGACATTATAATTGTCACCAACAGTTACATAATCATTTGTGATGGAAAGATCATTCTCTTTCCCATCAGCACTTATTTTGCTGAGCTCTTTCTTTCTGGCATCTTTAATAAGCTCTGGAATATCACTAGAGGAAATATCAGTGGGCAGTTCATCTGCAGTTGAGGTGCTTTTAAACATGACAGCAACAGAGGTAGCTTCCTTGAAGATCTCCACAATTTGCTCAGCATTTAGCGGACTCATTGGCTTGTCTTCTCCCAAATGCTCCAAATCCTTGACTGATTTTGCCTCAGCATTGCTGGCAACACATCGCTCAATGTGGCCAACAGGACCAAAAAATATTTCATCTTCATCCTGCTCATCATCTGGCCTGATAGGCAAATTATAGTACATTAGAAATATCAAGGCATGTTTACTAATACACTATGTGTGCTAGTTATTAGCTTGGCACACACAACACCAGTTGCAGGGTGCTGCTATGGGGTAGGGTACCTTTAGTTTTTTGTTTTTTTTCGGGGGGGGGGGGGGGGGGACAAGTTCCCTAAATTTTAACTGGTTTGATTTGTAGGTCGGACTAGTCCAAAGGCTTTTTTTTTCAGTCCTATACAGGCATCTGAAATCCGCTCTATAAAGGTGGAGTTCCACAGTGCAATGTTTTCTGCAACTTATCTTGCAATACATTGCCAGACAAGTTGCAAGAGCCATTGCAGCTGATATTACCTCACAATGGTCACTCGCAACATATCAAACTTTTTATTATTTGTCTGCCCTTTTGATACAGCATGCACATGCACAAAGAAGTCCAAGAGGGTAAAATTGTGAACAAGATTTGCTGTTACACACTGCAATGCGAAACAAGTTGCTGCATCCATTGCAAGAAGAAAATTGTAATCCTACTTGATGCAACAACGTTGCAGCAACCTGTCTTGCAACGTTGCAGAGGGTGTTACACGTTGCAGAAAGCATTGCACCATGTAACTGTGGCTTAATATTGTAAGACTGGCATACCTTTCTTGCTCATCTGGAGACAATGGAAGGTCAAAGTCGAATACTTCTTCTTCGATAAAAGAGAATTCCATTTCTAAACTCAACATAAAACAAAGATAAAGCAAAGATAAATGTAATGCTTCCTTAACATGTTCTACACATAAACCTTTCAATTCTTATCATCGTAGTTTCAAAAGAAGACAAATCATCTCAAAAAGAACAATCAATCCATGGAACAAAACAATACATGTAAACAATCTATGTTCATTAGTTATTCTCGTTAATAGTGGCCGAGGCAATAGGCTCGTTGTCTTCGGCGAATATAAGATTTCACTAAAAGATAAAATATAGAAGCAAAAATCAAAGGAAAACGTTTCAAAATAGCTCACTGCAGAAGCTTCATGTCAGAGGCTATCGATCCGTTCGACGATCGTTAGTCAACTCACCTAAAGCATCAAATTTACGCCGATTCCCGAAACATTTAAGAAATATTTAAATACGAACAGCTTTAAGCGTGATAGAGTGTTTCTTGGCAGCTGCTTTTGGGGATTTCTGACCTTCTCGTGGTCGTGATTTTAGCGAAGATTTCGCCTTCTCTTTTCTCCTTCTTCAAAACGGCAACGCTAGACCCAGGCTTCCACTCCCGGGCAGATTTTGAAACTACTCACGTGACTTCAATGTCCGCTTTGATTGGACAACTTTGACCAATACAGGCTAGGCCCTTGTTTCTTGATTATGCGCGGCCGTAAAGCCACAGGACACTAAAGGTAGCTGAAAGAGAAGGTTACGGACCTCTCACTTTCCGTTTCGTTTTGAAAGCTTATTGAAAAAAATGTTTGTTTTTTTTACTGATCAAAGTATCACCTCTCCCAACGTTAACATCCTTTTTTTTTTCTCAACTGAACCCTCAAAATAGGCGATAAAAAAAGTCGCCGAGAATCTCGAACCTGTCGGTCGCTAAAAGCGGCGTTTGAGCACATTAGAGCATGACCTTCATAATTTCAGGGTCATATCAGATCTACTGATCGATTTTGTGCTTTAGAACTCCCATTGCGATAGGATCAAAAAGCAGGCTGGTAAAAATTATAAATATTGCCTTTCAGGATTCTGGAGATTTTGGAATAGTATTATTAGGTGAGGTTTATTTGGTGCCCGATTGACATGACGCCATTTTCACAGAGTCGATGGGACCACCTCGCAACCATTTGAAAGCTTTCGCCGATTGGCTAAAACGATGCAAATGCACATGTTCACTGGAGTGTCCGGGATCGGGATTAAGGACAGCGACGCACTGAAGGACTATTAGCTGGGTAGCTTTTGTCGATGCACAAGATTTTCCAGGGTACGTCATCCAACATCCAACTAACACGTGAAAAGATCTTGGAATAGTATTATTAGGTGAGGTTTATTTGGTGCCCGATTGACATGACGCCATTTTCACAGAGTCGATGGGACCACCTCGCAACCATTTGAGAGCTTTCGCCGATTGGCTAAAACGATGCAAGCGCACATAAACGATTATCTCGCTTTCGAAAAACGTGTCTGGAAGTCGTCTTTTCAACCTATCTTCGAGTTCTACGTTCTGCAAGTAATTTTGATGCATAAAAAGGTCGTCAGTGGCTGTGACAGCGTCAAAAAAAGCTTCCCTCTGTACTGGGTCAGAGGGGCGAGGAGGCTATGGGAACGAGAGTAGAAAACAGCAACTCCAATTGTCGTCCTTGCTATCTGTGGAAATTACTTCGGGCGTCTGTGCAAGCCCCGTTCACGGCGTCCCAAGAAGTACGCACTCAGCTTCTGTGGAAAGCGGACTGACAAGCGGACGAGATGCGTAGCGTCGATGGGAACGTTTCACGTGTCTAGCCTTCTATGTCACCATCCCCGCTTACTGCTAAGCCCGGGGGGCTCCGGCCATAAATATAGACGGGGTGCTTATAGGGATTTCCGAAGAATCTGCTATCCCTTAGGTGGTCTTACGCCAAGGTGACCTAGAATTTCAGCGACAACAGAATACAGTTTCAACTTAATGGCTTTTGGTAGTACAGCATAAGAAAAAACATGTAAAATTGAAACAGATATCTAAATTTAGGATATTTCTACTCGAAATGCTGGTTTAGCAAATTTTATTCATTCTATAACTGTGCCTAGTTCTCTTGATTACACGTAACATAAAAGAGACTGCATTTAACAGGTATACAAGCATGTACAATATATGAACAGAGTATATTATGACAACTCAGAGTTGCTTATGATTAAAACACTATGTCAGTCTACACCTCAGTACTATCAATCATAAATAAAAATCAGCTTAGAAAAAAATATATAAAAAGTTGTTGAAAACTATTCGTTGACAAATCACACTTTGAAATTGGAAGGAATTTATATATACAAATAGGCAAGGCCAGGCAAAAAAGGACCTTATACAGCATTTTGTCCAATTTATATTTAAAAAGTTTTAGTGTCAAAGAGGAGATTTAGTGGTTAAAAGTCTCAATTTTATTTAAGCATTAGAGCAGGCCCATAGCCTGGGGGGGTTCCGGGGGTGAGCAAGTACCCCCATGTGACAAAAAGGTCCACATTTGTACACAGTAAATAAAGTACTTATATTATACTTGTGTTTTCTAGTGAATTTTGACTAGCGGTTTCTCAATAAAAAATGAATTCATACCACATTGGTCCGCTTTTTCTAGATTAGCACCTTCCCACAAAAATCCCTGGCTACGGGCCTGTAGAGCACAACTTTCTATGACTTGCATGAAATTCTGTATAAGGTCCCTTTTCGCTTTGCAGGGCACAATAACCAGGAAAAAAGAGTCCAGGGATTACTATTCTTGACATTCTTGGGCCTTCTTGCTAACCCTCAATCTCCCTGCCACTTTCTTTTCCTTCTTCAACGGATAAAAATAAAACAAACAAACAACTCACTATACTGGAGCTTCTGTGTACTATTCCCCATTATGAAGGATAAGTGAATGTAGTATGTAAATAACATCTATGATGCCTCATCACTACCAATTGACATGCTTTCTTCCTGAGATTTACGAGGCGAATCTCCAGCATTACCTTCCATAAAGTATGTATCTAGTAGCTCATGAGCGTACTGCCGCAGAGTCTCATTACAATTATATTCTAATCCCTCTAGGCATGCAACTCCGTCTTCTTCTTCAAAAGATACTTTTGACTCAGGGAACATCCTGAGTGCCATCTCAGCAAACTGCAAGGCAGTGAGTACGGCATTCTGATCATGGGATTTCAAGAGGTGTACGAACCCCTTCATGCCTCCAGAATCTAGAACCACTTTGAGGGAATCTTCTCCATGATATGCAATGTTACAAAGGGTGAGAGATGTCTGAAAAGAAAAGTTTAGAAATAAACAATTGTAATTATTACCTCTAAGTCTAATTTATTTATTGAGAAACAGCAAATTACCACCGTATGCATTGCTACGCGACCTCAAAATTCACTGTTGGGCGATTCACGATTTTACGCAAAATGATTGTTGTCAATTTTCTTGAACCAGAAAGTTAAAAATTCAAGTCGAGGAAGCCAAAGCATAGCTTAAAACCACTTTGGTTGATTTTTGCAATCAATGTTGGCCCGCTGAAGTGGCCGAATCCAGCGTTTTGGTTTGATTGACGGCTAAAAATTGCCAATCGCTCATCGCAACATTGAATTTTGAGGTCGCGTAGCAATGCATACAGTGGTAACATTCAGTGATGATGATAATGATGTGAATTACCTGTATTACCCCATTAGTGGTTTCCCTAAAAAGATTTTAAATTCTAATTTGTATTTTACTTCCATTCATAGAAGATTATTTTGCTTCATGCACCACAATTCTTTCATAAAGAAAACTATCAAGCTGCAACAAAAGTGTGTTGAATGCATTGCTACTGCTGGCATAAATATCAAAAATGCATAAATACAGTGGCAGCCTCAACTTGAAGCTGAAGGAACAAGAAACTGATGATGAGCTTCCATGATGCCTATTCGGCAGCAGAGAAGAGATTTCAAAATAGGACTATTTTCCAATTGAATCATAATAAGTGAGGATTTGTGAAGAGGGCGTTTCCCAATCCAGGTAAATTCCTATGGCACTAACCTCTTTCTTGATGTCAAAGGCTTCAGAAGACAACATGTTTACAATGCCAGGAACAAGCCCTGCTTGCACAACTGCCAGTGCATTATCTGCTGGTCCTGCTGTCAAGTTAGATAGCACCCACAAACTCTCTTTTCTGATGTGTCTATGGGGGGACTCTAAACAGACTGCAAGAGTAGGGAGAAGAAATCCATCTTGCATCGCCATGCTACCATACTCATCTGGGCCACTTATAATGTTTCCTGTTGGAACATATGAACAACATCAATATAATTATTATGATATTTTCTATCGACTTATATTGAGTGAGCTAATAATAATAACAACTCAGACAGTATCAGTCCCCTGGTGCTGTTTACAAATTAGAGCAAATTTCATGTGACTGTAGTGAAACAAAATCAGTCCCCTGGTACTGTTTACAAATTAGAGCAAATTTCATGTGACTGTAGTGAAACAAAAAAAAGTGATAACACCAATTCTGAATAAAACCTATAGGAGTAACAGGGATGGCTTTAGCCCCCCAAATTTCGCAAAGTTTTCACACATTTTCACTTAGACTCAGCTCCACCACCTTGCCATACAATCTTACTAATGAGCCCAAAACTTTGAAAACTGTTCCGCCATCCCTGAGTAATTACAAAGTAATTTCAAATTACTCATGACAGTCATCTCAAATCTGCTCTAATGGAATTATCAAAGAACTGATTGAACACAGCATCAATACACGCACGGCGACGTGCGCGATGTTGGTGACCAATTGCAATCAGCACCAAAATAAGCTTTTATCGTCAAAAATAAATTGATCGCAACAATATTATAATTTCATGTTTGACATACCAATAAAGGTACTGCCAAAGCATGAGAACGTAGCAATAAACTCAAAGATCTTAAAAATAACTACGAAAAAAATGTCAATAAAGTCACGAAAACTGAAAACCGTGCGTAACATTTTCCGTATCTAAATTCAAATAACATAGATTATAGAATGATCTACGCTCCGTTTTGAAAAACAAAAACATGCAATCAGATGCACATGAACTATAGATTGTTATACAATAATTTATTATCTACTTTATTATCAACTACCACCTGAAAGTATATAAAATCTAGCGTCTGAATAATGTCAGGATTGTGCTTCCGGTAGATGTACACAAAATATGATATTGCTTAAAAAGTGTGTATTTTCTGGTTAAAACGAAAGCCTCTTTGTCAACAAGGTGGACATTAAGTATCCTTCAACTTGCTATGAGTTATATTTTTGAAATTGCTTTAGTTTTTTCAAGCGAAATACAAATCCAGCGTCTGAACCGAATTTCCAATCCTCTCTTACAATTTTACACTCGTTCGGTGTGTTTTGCGATGCCTTTTCGCGGTGCGTTTTGCGATGCCTTTTCGCGGTGCGTTTTGCAATGCCTTTACCGGTACGTTTTCCGGTGCGTTTTGAGGTGCGTTTTGAGGTGCCTTTTGCGGTGCCTTTTGCGGTGCGTTTTGCGATGCCTTTTTGCGGTGCGATTTGCGATGCCTTTTCCGGTGCATTTTAGCAGTGCGTTTTGCGATGCCTTTTAGTGGTGCATTTTGCAATGCGTTTTGGTGTAGTGTTTGGATTACGAACCCTAGCAATGAATTTTATTGTCGGTCTCAACTTCTCTTTTCATATAGATATAGAGTAGTTTTGAACCAGTTAAGTGTTAATTATATGTGAAAAACTGGTGCAGAACGCCTAGTGTTATAATCAAGACGTTAGTTCCAGAAACCAAAACGCTAGTATATGTACGAATCAAACTAGACCTCACTTCCGTTGATACAGTGGCTCTAAAAAGAGCCGTTTTATTAAGTAGAATCTCCTGGTTCCCAAGGTGAGATGATGTATCCTCAAGTATCCTCAACTCGGAAGAAATCCCTCACAAGCAAAGTCATTTTGATGATGACTAATTCTTTAAACTCGTTCTGCATCATCCGCGATTTCATAATCGCAAGAACCCTGCAATCACGTTCTGCATCTTCTCCAATTGCGACAAAGTAACCTCTATATTGAAACTCATCCAGTTAGTAGAGACGTTTTTCCGAAATGCTGACATTGCTATAGTAATTAAAATAGCAAGAGAACAAGAATGAGCATCAGCACCTCCAAAGATCGAGGCATCGCAAAACGCACCGCTAAAAGGCATCGCAAAACGCACCGCTAAAAGGCATAAAAAACGCACTGTCAAAATGCACCGGATAATGCATCGCAAAACGCACCTCGGAAAGGCATCGTAAAACGCACCGGAAAAGGCATCGTAAAACGCACCGCGAAAAGGCATCGCAAAACGCACTGCTAATCAATCAAAACGCACCACTGAAAGGCCCTGGTGCCAAAACGCACCGCTCGCGGTGCCTTTTCTTCGTGTAACGCAATGGGCACCAACTCTGTGCACATAGCCGCACTCTATACTTCCCTTGCTGTGCCAAACCATTGCAAACAGGAAACTTTGTTCAGCATATCAATAAATGAATAAGCATTAGAGACTCTGGGGTAGTATGCTAAAGCAGTAAAAAAGATTAAACAATAAATTTCTAGATAGCTTTTATTACTGACCTAGGCATCTGAGTACTGGTGTTGCAGCTTGACTGTTGGGTTGTTTATCCTTCATAATGCTGTGCAGTGCCTCTACCAGGTGACCCACCAATCCTACCCCTACAAACTCTGCAAGATGATCAGACTTTGCCGTCAAGTACGTAAGTACCCAGGATACTTCAGTGACGACATCTACAGGGTGTTGTCCAGGTGTGAGTAGGCTAGCAATAAGGGGGGCTATTCCTAGGCTCATCATTTCCTCTGCAGCACTGCTTTGTCCTCTGGCAAGATTGGAGAGTGCAAATGCAGCAGACTGGATAACAGAGGGTACCTCTGACTGAAAAGAAAGAGCATCGTTATAAGTAACTTTGCATCAAACTTAGTGCTGAAGTGCTACAACTACCCATGAATCCACCCTGGGATATCATAGCAGCATTATCAAGAGGGAAAGAAAACACAAAAGAGTAACAGCATGACTAAGAACATTGCCTTCTTGTGAACATTAAGAGCACTCGTCAGTAAATATCGCCCGGGTCGCGAATTTCGAGAATTTGAAAAATCCCCAAAAATTTGGTAAAATGTTGAACTAGTTGACCACTAACTACGGTGCAAGTTTTAGCTTGATCTGATAAATATATTGCTTGAACGAGCACTTAATCGGATCACCCGGTTGACCCCCATTTCGAGCTCCAATTTCACGTCCTTTCAGAGCACCTGAAATCACATTAATTTGTAATGGGTAAAATATCAGGAGGACAAATAAGATTTCCAGCCGAATTTATGTAATCTTCGAGTCCAGTTTTTTGTTGTTGCTGCAAAAATGTACATCGCCGCCACGGAATCCTGGAGCATTTTTCTCCCAACGCCGAAATCAAAGGACGCTACGGCACTGTAAGTGAGCTGAAGCTTTATAAATGTGTTTTGATGTATTTATTTGTCATTTTGATTGCAAATTTTAGCATTCTTGTCCCGCTCGGGTCGGTAGTGCGAATGTAAATTGTCACGAATAATTGCCGCAAACAGCTAATGCAAATAGCGTTCACAGCAATTGAAAATCGCAAAATCCCCAGGATTTTATTTGATAGATATAAAGTAGAAGACCTGTTTTGATAAAGTTATGTGTAGAATCAGTGAATTTTCGCGTAACATGGGAGATATAAGCCAACTAATTTGACCTTCGAAATAGCGGTCTCAAAACCCAAAAATAATTAAAATTCCACAAAATATTCTATTTTCACTCAAAATGTTTGAAACTGCACTCAGATTACCAAGGAATGTTTATTTTTTCTGTTTCCATCCATTGTAGGTTTTATTGAATGCGTATTTGGCGATTTTTTAGTGTGATTTCAGGTGCTCTGAAAGGACGGGAATTGGAGCTCGAAACGGGGGTCACCGGGTGATCCGATTAAGTGCTCGTTCAAGCAATATATTTATCAGATCAAGGTAAAACTTGCACCGTAGTTAGTGGTCAACTAGTTCAACATTTTACCAAATTTTGGGGGATTTTTCAAATTCTCGAAATTCGCGACCCGGGCGATATTTACTGACGAGTGCTCTTAAGGTACTAGAGGAGGCTCATGATCGAAATTTCAATTCTCCCCAGAATCACCCAACCTGATGCTGGTGATACTATTTATCATATAGGGTAGTTTTAAAACTTTGAAAGTTCACGATTCCTACAAAAATAGACAGAGAAATGCAACGTTTTTCGCGCCAAATATTGTAATGTTATACCTGTGTTTATCCTGCCCGAGTATTTATCTGGTATTGTTGCAGTGACCCTTGACCTACTGTTAGTCATTAACTGGACACAGAATCCGGCTTTATATGCGAGGAGGTACTTTATTTTTGTTCATAGAGGTTTTAATCATTTGTAGCAACGAAATAATTTCCAGAGGTTGCTTCTTTTCCTCTCCTAATGTTAAAAACAATGAAATATTATCAGTTGTTGTGTTGGTCAAGCCGGATCGCATTTCATTTCCAGTATTTAATCCCTGGTGGAGTCATGCCATGTGCATTGATCGATTAATCATTCCTGAGACATAAAAACATGTTTTTGGCAGCTTAAAAAAACAGATTCTTACTTGTTATAAAAGCCAATGTTGTTAAAACCAAAATTTCGCAGCTATGCGGTTTGTTCTGAGCTTGTTTACGAGCGCGCGTGACTTCTGAAACTTGAGTGAAATTTAATCCGATTTACTTTGCTTAGTAGCGTGTACTTATTTTCGCGCGAAAAACATTGCTGTATAAGGGCAAAATATCCTTATATGGGGGGAAATATTGAATACAAAAGACCGCTGACTGGTTAAAAGTAACCAACACAGACGCATCTTGCCAACTGAAGCGGCGATGTGCGCGATGTTGGTGACCAATTGCAAACGGCACCAAAAATAAGCTTTTATCGTCAGAAATAAATTGATCGCAACAATATTATAATTACATATTTGACATACCAATAAAGGTACTGCTAAAGCATGAGAACGTGGCAATGAACTCAAAGATCTTACTAAATTACTACGGAAAAAATGTCAATAAAGTCACGAAAACTGAAAACCGTGCGTAACATTTTCCTTATCTAAATTCAATTAACATAGATTATAGAATGATCTAAGCTCCGTTTTGAAAAACAAAAACATGCAATCAGATGCACATGAACTATAGATTGTTATACAATAATTTATTATCTACTTTATTATCAACTACCACCTGAAAATATATCAAATCTAGCGTCTGAACAATGTCAGGATTGTGCTTCCGGTAGATGTACACAAAATATGATATTGCTTAAAAAGTGTGTATTTTCTGGTTAAAACGAAAGCCTTTTTGTCAACAAGGTGCACATTAAGTATGCTTCAACTTGCTATGAATTTTATTTTTGAAACTGCTTTAGTTTTTTCAAGCGAAATACAAATCCAGCGTCTGAACCGAATTTCCAATCCTCTCTTACAATTTTACACTCGTTCGGTGCGTTTTGCGATGCCTTTTCGCGGTGCGTTTTGCAATGCCTTTTCACGGTGCGTTTTGCGATGCCTTTTCACGGTGCGTTTTGTGATGCCTTTACCGGTGCGTTTTGCGATGCCTTTTCACGGTGCGTTTTGCAATGCCTTTTCACGGTGCGTTTTGCGATGCCTTTTCACGGTGCGTTTTGCGATGCCTTTTCGCGGTGCGTTTTGTGATGCCTTTACCGGTGCGTTTTGCGATGCCTTTTCGCGGTGCGTTTTGCGATGCCTTTTCGCGGGAGTTTTGCGATGCCTTTTCACGGTGCGTTTTGTGATGCCTTTACCGGTGCGTTTTGCGATGCCTTTTCGCGGTGCGTTTTGCGATGCCTTTTCGCGGGAGTTTTGCGATGCCTTTTCACGGTGCGTTTTGCGATGCCTTTTCGCGGTGCGTTTTGCGATGCCTTTACCGGTGCGTTTTGAGGTGCCTTTTCGCGGTGCGTTTTGCGATGCCTTTTCCGGTGCGTTTTGAGGTGCCTTTTCCGGTGCGTTTTGAGGTGCCTTTTCCGGTGCGTTTTGCGATGCCTTTTTGCGGTGCGATTTGCGATGCCTTTTCCGGTGCATTTTAGCGGTGCGTTTTGCGATGCCTTTTAGTGGTGCATTTTGCAATGCGTTTTGGCGTAGTGTTTGGATTACGAACCCTAGCAATGAAATTTATCGTCGGTCTCAACTTGTCTTTTCATATACAATAGTTTTGAACCAGTTAAGTGTTCAATTATATGTGAAAAACTGGTGCAGAACGCCTAGTGTTATAATCAAGACGTTAGTTCGAGAAACCTCAAGCAAAATGCGGAAAGAATTAGGCGCTACGCTAGCTAGCTATCACGAGCGTAAATGTCGGGAGTGATTCGCTAGTGTGTGCGAATCAAACTAGACCTCACTTCCGTTGATATAGTGGCTCTTAAAAGAGCCGTTTTTTTAAGTAGAATCTCTGGTTCCCAAGGTGAGATGATGTATCCTCAAGTATCCTCAACTCGGAAGAAATCCCTCACAAGCAAAGTCATTTTGATGATGACTATTCTTTAAACTCGTTCTGCATCATCCGCGATTTCACAATGATCGCAAGAACCCTGTAATCACGTTCTGCACCTTCTCCAAATGCGACAAAATGCACCGCGAAAAGGCATCGCAAAACGCACCGCGAAAAGGCACCTCAAAACGCACCGGATAATGCATCGCAAAACGCACCGGAAGAGGCATCGCAAAATGCACCGCGAAAAGGCACCTCAAAACGCACGGGTAAAGGCATCGCAAAACGCACCGCGAAAAGGCATCGCAAAACGCACCGTGAAAAGGCATCGCAAAACGCACCGCGAAAAGGCATCGCAAAACGCACCGCTGAAAGGCACCGGTGCCAAAACGCACCGCTCGCGGTGCGTTTTCTTAGTGTAACGCAATTGGTCACCAACTCTGTGCACATAGCCAAGCGAACAAAGCCATAGAATCGAAAATTCGTGAAGTAAGGAAGTTATTTCACTGTAATTAAGGCGCTTGAACACCGAAAATGATGAATAAGTGCGTGTAGATTTCAGCTCTGTCTCTGAAACTTTCTGAAACGAAAAGATAGTGCATTTAGAAGGATTTTGACCATGCCCGTATGGAAACTCATAATATTATTAATTCTGTTGCGTTTTGACTTTATTAATCGGTAACCTATTAACTTATTAATTTTTTGCTACGGGCACGGTCAATTTTGTCCCTTTTTTAATACAAAATAAGCTGGTGCACTTAGTTTAGGTCTGTTGTTAAAAACGTGTGAGTTTTTAGATTTTTAGTGAAAATGTAATGGTTACTATGGAGACCGATACTAGTGAAACAGGGCGTGGTATCAATATGCGCATTACATCAAAACAAAGCTAAATATTTAATAAAAACATGCTGAAATGCTGATTGGGTAAAATGAAATATAAAGCGAGATCTAATTTTTTCAAATTGTACCCTCCGGAGCCTCCTGTAGTACCTTAAGCATGTTGCATGAACTTATTTGATACACGGCACAGCAAAAATAATGGGATGGCCTGGACCAGACACAGTAACTTTTTTACAGTCATACCAAATCTGCTCCATAAGTCTTACCTTCATCAGGTTAACCATGGGAGGCACTATCCCTTGTGTCTGCAGTATGTCACGGCACTCAGTAGAATCCCCCGACATGTTTCCTAGAGCCCATGCGCATTGATCTTGCAGCTTCAAATTTTGTCCCCCTAGGTACGTTATCAGGTATGGGGCTGATGCCTTCAGTACCACTAGAGTGTCCTCGTGTGTCCCTGCAGACATGTTTGTTATGCACCAGGCTGCTTCAAGTTGCAAGTCCACATTGTTCCCTGTCAAATGGCCAACCACTGCTCGCAGGCCATTCTCTACTCCTACAAACGCACTAATGAGCTCGCTGCCTTGCGCAAACGCCTTCTTCAAGCATCGAAGATACTGCAGTGTGTTAGCATCGTGCTTCTGGATCACCTTCGCGTACTCGCGCACATGCTCAACAGTAAAATCTTCTTCGCTTACCGAAGCAAAGCGAATCCGTTTGGAGCTCAACAACTTTTCGCGCTTTTCTTTGCGTAAATCTGCCTCTTGTTCGCGTCGCTTTGACCTCTGGTCCTCTGTGTTGTGCGCCCCTTTCTTGTACTTATCTCGTCTATTCATTTTGAGAGCTTCTTTCTTGTTTGCTGGTTGTAAGTTCTAGAACGTTGTTACACCTCACCTATTCCGCCATGTTGGAAATAAAACACGCTTTCCCGTGATGCCGAGCGGCCCAGGAGCACCCAGAGGTCATTGCGAGCTTTTCGCTTGAGTAGGCGATTTGTATGTACAGCGTTTCACTTCATGAACGCTAACGGCCCGCCATATTTGAAAGCGACATTTTTTCTTCGAAAATCTTCTCTGTATTTTCTTCTTCTTTTAGTCTGTTGGAATAATATCGGTAGCATTAAAAATGGCGTCGAGCTTGGTAAGTTTTATATTTGGTTTGGTGAGTCTTTTTCATTTTCTGGTGATCGAATCTGCTGTAGTTGTTGATTGTTTTTCCTTTGTTGACAAGAAGATGTTCAATAAACCACCACGTTCTATGCTCAAACCTTCGACTTGCAGGAAGATCCCACGTTGGAACGTCATTTTAAGGGCCACAGAGACACTGTTACTAGTGTGGATTTCAACCCCAACATGAAACAGCTGGGTAATTTATTACTTATATTTTTTTGTTGCTAGCTAGTAGCTGGTGACATGAATCGGGCATGAAGCCCTAAGCTGACTACAGGAGAATATGACTAGAGCAAAGAGGGATTTATATGATGACTCATCTGGTCGTAAATTGTAAACTTTGGAATGGAATTAGAGGAAAGGGGAAACAACTATCCCTGTAATGTCTCACATTTTGAAAGAGCAAGTGCTTGAAACCTGGATTGAGGTGAAAGTTGTACAAGCATTCTGGTTGGGATGAAATCTCAGGTTGAATGATGCTTTAGCATTCACTGTTGTCATAGCTTTGGTCATGAATCTGGTTGGAGTGCCAGCACGGTACAAATTATTCCTTGATGCTTCCCTAGCCTGCCAGCCGGCTCTCCAGTGGGCTTTTTCGGATATTTGATTTTTTGGTGCGCTCTGGATTTTTCCAAAAAAAAAACACTGGAGAGCTGGCTAGCAGGCTAATGCTTCCCACTCATGACAACCAATATGACCAAAAGTTGTAACATCAAAGAGAGGCAAGAAACTTTCTTATTGAAATCAACCTTGTTAAAAGATTTCTGTCATATGGAAGACATGACAGAAAAGGGGTTTAAAGCATATGTTTTATGGTTGCTATAGTTACAGGGTCTATGGACTCCAGCCTAATGATCTGGCATTTCAAGCCTCACATGAGGGCATACAGATTTGTAGGACACAAGGTCAGTAAGCATAACAAAGTTTTCTATGAGTTAGTCATGTGTACCAATCCAAACCTAAACTAACTGGTTGTTGGATACCCATGGGGCACACCTTAACAAAACATTGCAGTTTAAATTGAGCATTATGTGAGGTATAACCTTGGATTTTATCATTATAAAGTACCAGAAAAACAAATCACACATTCTAGCTGGTTTTGTTGAGTTCCAACTGACAGACCCATGGATACCCATGGGGCACACCTTAACAAAACATTGCAGTTTAAATTGAGCATTATGTGAGGTATAACCTTGGATTTTATCATTATAAAGTACCAGAAAAAAAATCACACATTCTAGCTGGTTTTGTTGAGTTCCAACTGACAGACAAATTTCACAATCCTAGGCTTCTATGGCAGTTTACAAGAGTTCTAATTCAATCTGTTTTATTTGCAATTACAATTTTAGGATGCAGTTCTGTCTGTGAAATTTTCACCATCTGGTCATTTGATTGCATCAGCATCGAGAGATAAAACTGTGAGACTCTGGGTACCCAGTGTGTAAGTATAACATGGATTGTGCATTGCTTGCAACTTCAATCCATTTCATTTTTTACCACAGTATCAAAAGTACAATATTTCTTGTTCCTCGCTTCAAATAGTAAAGGGGAAAGCACAGTATTCAAAGCACACACAGCAACTGTCAGGAGTGTTGATTTCTCAAGTGATGGACAGTCTCTACTGACAGCCTCTGATGACAAATCACTTAAGGTATGGCTCATTACTAGCTTGTTGTTTGATTCTCTAAAACACCAAGCTTACTGTATACCTGCCACCAGTATATTTACTAAAACCACATGAAAGTTCTAGCAGGTTTCATAATACAGTCGAAAGTAAATCAGACTTGTGTTTTCTATACCTTCCTATTGGGATCAGCCAATGAGACTAAGAAAAGGAAAAACAAAAACATGCAGTGTCTCTTGTGCTCTTGGTCATGACTAAATACAAGTCATACTTCACTGCCTGATTGGTCAATTGTTGAGTTTCTTTTGCTTCTGATTGGTTAAGTGAAGTTTCTTTGAGTTTAGTTTTCCTCACTCATTTGAAATCCTCCCTACTATGTCCAGCATTTTACTGTACAGTTCCAACATTTTACAAAACACAGCATACTGTCATTTTATGCTACCTACAGGTTTGGACAGTACACAGACAGAAGTTTCAATATTCTCTGAATGCTCACATGAACTGGGTCAGATGTGCAAGGTATTGTGATTGAATCACATTGTAGCAAATGCATATCTAATTTTTTGATAGCATGTTTGAGTCTGCTTATTTCTCCCCAGATTTTCACCAGATGGTAGGCTTATTGTGTCAGGAAGTGACGACAAAACCATCAAACTGTGGGACAGAACCAGTAAAGACTGTGTACACACATTCTATGATCCAGGAGGGTGGGTGTGGCTATTTGTTAAACCTAGATTTTTACTAAACCTCCCAACCTTAGACTAGCTATTTGTAAACAAATCATGACTTTCATTCAGGTTTGTAAACTCTGTAGAGTTTCATCCAAGTGGTACATGTATTGCAGCGGGTGGAACAGACAGTACTGTGAAGGTATCAAATTTACATTCATTTTTTTATTCCAGTATTTCTAATTACTGTGATTTTCATAATTCTGCAAACCCAACACCGACCAGCAAACTGCAGTTCGGCTTCCATCAATCAAACAAGTGAACAGCTCTGGATGATGCTTTGATAGATCTTGTGAACTGATAGGGGCTGCTAGCTAAGCTTCAAAACACAACTTTTCACTGTAAAATGCAAACTAAACTCAGAAAACATACATGGACTTGATGGAAGCCAAAATGCAGTTTGGTGTTCAGAAATGTCAAGTGCGAGTTTGCAGAATTATGAAAATCGCAGTAAAACATTTAGACATGATAATTAGGTCTTAAGTTTTTAACAACTTCTGTGGCCTTTCTTTATCAGGTTTGGGATATAAGGATGAACAAGCTTCTTCAACACTATCAAGGTACTTACAAGATGACTTCTTTGTAGAAAGTATAGTGATGGCATTGCCCAAAATGCAATGCTTTTTCCAATCCCAAATTTTAGAATTTTTTTTTAGGAAGCTATTCTCTCCCATTTTCAGCTCACACTGGTGCTGTAAATTCTGTCTCATTTCATCCATCTGGTAATTATCTAGTGTCGGCATCTAGTGACACAACATTAAAGGTAAGGGCTTGTCATTCATGGACAGATTCAGCAAGGTGCCCTAATGACCAATTCACATATTACGATTTGGGAAGCAATAGACGCTTTTCCAAAATGGCCACCAAAAATTCAAATCAATTTTTGTTAAAAAGAACACCACCACTACAACTCGCATTATCACTTTAGTAAAATTACAAACTTTCGCTGCATTATATCCAATATATTCAGAGAAAACGAATATTTAAAGTTTACAGAGTGGGCGTTTGTATGACTAATTTTGTAATTTTGACCTTTCGCATGCTCCGATTGGCCCATGTAAAGGGATCCGGTATCTGGAATCCAGCTAAATTTCAGGTTTGAGATATGGGATCTAAAGATGTGGGATCTGGGATCAAGAGTGAGGGATCTGGGATCCAGAGCATGGGATTGTGGAATCCGGGTTCCATGGGTGATCCACGGGTCAGGATCCGTGATTCTAGAGATTGTTGGGAACAATATCAAGAAGAAAAACCTTCTGTTGCAATTTGTTGCATGTTGAGCTCATTTTTAGCACATAGTGATTGGACTAATTTTGTCATTCTGTCTTTTTCTTTCCAGATTCTTGACTTGATGGAAGGAAGGTTATTCTACACTCTACACGGTCACCAGGTAAGGACGTTTTGAAGTCAAATCTCACTTCACACTGATAAAACGTTTATCTGACAAAATACTATGAATTCCTACCATGTACATGATGCATTGTTGTATACAGGGTACAGTAAATCATTCCCACCCATGGGAAAATAAATTTAAGCATAGTCAGAGCATAGTTTCCTCGAGTGCAGGTCAAAACCCAGTGAATATTATATATGGTATCCACAATACATAACTTGTTTGAGAACCATACATCACATCTTTGTGGTGTTAGTAGCGTGATCTTACATTTCTGATTCATTACAATACAAATTGTTGTTTCAGGGCCCTGCCACATCTGTAGTGTTTTCCAGAAATGGGGAGTATTTTGCCTCAGGAAGTTCTGATGAGCAGGTAAAGACTTGATTATGCTGCCTGCCATTTTGTTTACCCCCCCCCCCCCCCTCCCCCTCCCCAGAATAGACATAGACATGAATGATGTAGAAATCTCATACCAAGAAGTAGACGATGCTATTCCCCCCCCCCCCTCTCCCAAGAATGATGTACATAGAGAGTTACAGTCACAGGAGCACAGTACATTCACAGGATAACGGAGTGCCAGACAGACGTCTGGAAATAAAATAGCTGTCCTGTTTTTTCGTTAAGTGTACCACACTTAACAAGCCAATAATTGTTGATTAGCTGTCACCAATGAAATTTGTGACGCATTTCATCATCCATCATGCGACTTCGAGTCCGCAACATGGTGCTTCCAATGCTAAGTCCACGCACACTGCGTGAAAATAGCCTGCAAGCTGCTCTAAAGGGGAGGGGGAGGGGAGTCCGGGCGAGAGAAAAATCGAGCGCGCGGCCGCTACGCAGGCTACGTGAAAATTGTCAGGTTTACATAACATGTTTGTTTCTTAACTATAGGTAATGGTTTGGAAAACGAACTTTGACAAGGTCGACTACCAAGAAGGTACAGACAGTTGCGTAATTTTGTTTGAGATACCGTCCACACTAATCCCCTTTCAATTTTAAAAAGATACGCATCCACACTACTACGTTTTCGAGCGTTATCCTTTGTTCATGCTGGCAGCGTTTTCGTGAAACCAGAATTACCGTCACGAATTAGTCGAATATACCGGCCTTACATGTAACAGTAGTTTCCCTGTTTTGCATAGCCCAATGATGGCATTTTTATCTTGAGGCTGAAAATGTTGCTTGTTGCAGTATTACGAACACACCGGAAGAGAGTAGCCCCCTCTTCGCTTGGACACACGCACGACCCTCCGCCGCGTTCGCCATCAAAACCGAGTGCCGGTGCGCCAACTCAGGTAGCTAAATTCTAGCGTAATCAACAGATTTTGTAATTTTCAGTAACAAGATTTTTTACCGCTTCTTGTTCAAATTGCTAGAAGTTCTGAAACAATCTGTCTTAATACCGTCGGTTGCAGCTACCCGTCTACACTCACGTCAAAAACATGTTCTGTCGGCACGCGAAACTTCAAAGTTTTGACAGTGAAACTTTAATGTTTTGACGGGCCAAACTTGAACGTTTTTGTCACAATATTCAAGTCCGCACTTTCGTTTCAACAACAAACATTGAAAAAGGCTTATATTCCGATTACTTCACAGTTTTTCTGGTCAAAAAAAAATAAATCAACTGAACTTTTTACCTTTTTCCACTCACGAGCGTCACCAAAGCTTCACGCTTGGGCGGGCAAACTTTGAAGTTCAACTGTCAAAACTTCGAAGTTTCACGTGCCGACAGAACATGTTTTTGTCGAGCGTGTAGACGGGTAGATGCAACCGACGGTAATAACTGCTGCCGTACTCAAATTCTTGACAGATCTCTGCAAGTGCAAACCCTCGTAATATGGGCGTTGGCGACCCTGAGGTGGTAGAAGTCGGCCCCGCCATGTTCTCAATTCCACAGGTGGGTATATAAACGTCATACTACGAACCCCTTCTTTCCGTTCTCCAATTGTTACTGCCTTTTTCTGACTTCTGTTTAGAACGGGTTTTCAGATGAATGTTGAAAATGATTATTTGCATTTGTGTTAACTTTGCATTCAACCAATGAAATTTTGAAATATACGGCACCTGTGTTTTCAGTATCACGTGTTCAATGAGCTCTCTTTGTTTTGTGCCTTGTGGCTCGCGCGCGCACATGTGTATGGGATTACTGCAGTCTCGTTTTTGTGGGGTTCCTGTGGACAAGCTTCTACCAAAAAACAATGGAGCCTCAAAACAACTTGCGCGCGCTTGCCACAGGAAGCCCGTCGCGTGTGTAGAGGGCGCTTGTCGCCCGCGCTCGCCTAATAACGAAAGCGTTTAGAAAACGAAAACTTCACCAGAAACAAAGAGAGCCTGCGGGCAGGTTACGTAAAAATTTACAAACGAATAAGACGTCATAACAAAAATTGTTTTATTCATGTACTTCTTACAGCCACAGAGCAAGCTTGACGAGTACACCAGCCACCAAGGTCATCCCCCAACTGGACTAGGAGGGGTACCACTTGAGCCACCTATGACCACGCCCTTAGAACGCAGAGACATCCCACCTCAGCTCGCTAACACTCTAGAACATATCGTAGGACAACTAGACGTGCTTACACAGGTATGTTGTACGTAGTTATCACTTTAACGACAGTGTGAACTGAGTAAAGAAAGAAGCTTACTTGTCAGTAATTGCTTCGTTTACAGTATAAGACAAGATGAGTTTCAAGCTCACGTACAGCGCGTGTAGACCCAAACGCACCCACTATTCCTGACTTCGGTGAATATGGAATACGCCATACAGCTACGATGTCAAGCGCCTTTTAATACTATAGGCCTTTCGACCCTCAACGAGTTCACAGTTTATAAATAATATAATTTGAGAAACATGGGAACGAGTGGAACAAACGTAACGAAACCCAAACGAGGCTAAATCGGAATGCCTAAATCGGGTACTTGGTGGACTCCTAAGGGCGAGAAAAACAAGGCAAAGTGAGGGGGAGGGTTGCAAGCCCGAAATTGTGTGCTCGCCGGTCGCCTTTGCGTTTAAATATAAAGGCTCGACTTTGGATTGAAATGCGTGGAGTCCTAGCAATGGCCCTAGTGCTCGAGTAGCGACTAAACTGATAACTTTGTTAATGAGTTCATACCTTATATACGCCCTAATTAGACCAGTGAGAATAGATAGGACATTCCATGGCGAGGGCGTGGTTATTTATTGTCTCCCTTTAATTGTTGCAGACTGTGTCCATATTAGAGCAGCGACTAACAATGACAGAAGACAAGCTACGAGAATGTCTCGACAACCAGCAGAAAATAACATTACAAATCCGACCCAATGAATAACAACCACCAGTTCCCTTAGGATGTGTTTTATATTTTGTCAATATTTGTAACCTCCTTGTATAGTCAAGCATGTACATAAATTATATCTATCGAGGCTGAGCTGCTGTGGTCTATTCACCATATTTGTACAAGTATTTAATTTATTCATACCATAGCGAATCAAGATAGAGTGGGGCCGCGTTGTGAGGGAGAAAGTCAGTTCCAGAATGGATGATTCCAGCTATAAGCGCGCGCTCTTCTTTATTCAGAAATGCCCAAGCCGTGTCGTCCCATAACTACCAGAATGCTTCGCGCGCCTTTTGAAAGTTTGATGACAAATGTCTCACATCTGGTATCGTCCATTGGTCCCGCCCGGTTACTCCCGTGAAATAGGCATTTCAAGAAAACATCTTCACCCACACAACGAATATTTAAAATTTCTGAAGAGAAGAAAGGTTAGGAATTTGTTACGTGGTTGGGTGTGCCCTTCGTACAGGTCACATCTTTAGAAGCCTAGAGCTTAGCCAATAGACGCCTCGCTCAAATCGTTTGATTTTGAGTGGGCGTCTGTTAACTCGGCTACCTAGAGCTGCGAAGGTGCGCTCTGTATAATATCTTTAAAATATCGAAATATAAAATAACTACTTGTGAAATTGTTTATATGTTAGCAGCCGCAGAGTCACGGCGTAAGAAAGGAAACATCATTTGCGCTCCCATGATAAACGTCTAACAGAGGCGTGCAAACCCTAGGGTGTGTACCGTGCCCTATGGGCCTCAGGATCCGCCTAGATTATTATTACGATATTTTATACCACACCACAGAAAATACAACCAATGAGAATGCAGGAATAGCGTTGTATATTCGGCGGTATTCCACTCAACCTTCCCGTCATGCACTGCATTTACGTAAAACGTTGCCTTTATTTTGCTGAAGCGTGGTATAAAATAGTTATACAATGAATTCTCGTGGCATACTGCAGAATATCCCAATTGTCACTTGTATTTTCTTAGCACACACACTCGCCTGAAGGCTGGTGTGTATGCCAGAACATACAAGTGACGCGTGATTCTGCAGTATACTAGCATTGTATAACTAGTATATAAAGGGCTCGAAATTGTGCGGATACGAGAAATTACGCATACATTTTTTAGATTAACGCCTCAACTTTTTTCATTTATTTTAACTGCGCCTTGATTTCAACTTTGCTCCCATGCGCAAAATTATGACCGTGTTCTGTTCTTAAACAAAGAACAGCCCATTTCAACACCAAGGATTGGTTGGCTGATTCCTGGGCGGGCCGCTACGAGCCTAAGGCGCGACGAATGTAGGGAGGTACCGATGCGATACAACTATCAAAACTAAAACGCGTTTCTCTCAAACTGTGCGTCTCATGTTAGCTCATTTTTATTCCCACCAAAAGTGGGTATTCCAGTCGTCCTCCAACTTTCAGAGTAGATATCGGTCGAATATTTACAAAGATGTTCAAGACTTGAGTAAATTCTTGACTCTTCTCTTGTCTTTAGTGGACATATTACCAGCAAATTGAATCTGAAACAAGAAGAACGATTACGACAATGAAATAACATCTCACAGGGTATCGCTCCGATCGCGCTTTATTTTATGTAAGTATCAGCTAGCAGGCGAAGGCCGGCAGATGACAGCAAAGCACCTTGTGCTCAAGTGTCGGGCCTAAATGGCGCCAAAAACGGAATTGTTCCCCTCCCCCTTCATGGTTGATTCTAGATGATAGAAAGCTGTAGTTTGGTTTTGCCTTCGTTGCAGCGGAGTTCTACTAAGCCTGCTGCATTTTCCTGGGAGTGCAGAAGAGATTCGGCATTTGCGAAAAGATCGGAGACCAAAGCGATATCGTCGGCAAAATCGAGGTCGGTGATGTATATGGCAGGCTGCCTCATTCTGCTGCGTCGTGGGTGGAGTTGTAGTCCCTTGTCATTGATTGTATCCAGGGAGAGGCGCAGAACGTAGTCCAACAGAGTGGACTTGCCTGAACACGTACAGAACGTAGTCCAGTACGATAATGTTTTACTGATACGCTAAGCCAAGACGCCGCCATCTTGACGTGTCAGTAAACTATGCGTCCAGGGTAACATTTAGTCAAAAGAAAGCACCCCAAAACAACACAATTTCGAACATAATTCTCAGATTCGTCTTGTGTAGTTCTAGTGGTCTCAACCTCACCTTGGTTATCTGGATATCCCTCTGAGGTTTGAAGCAAGAGAAGTGATAGAAATCTGACGAGGGCCACTTTGAATGGGAGATTCTCCAGCGCAATACTCTGTATATAAAAAATGGAATTACTATGCTGCCGTGCGTTTTCCCGAAATGATCAGTCATTTCGCGTGATGTGATTGGCTGAAAGTGCACAGGTAGATCGTGTTCCGTGTCTTTTACAGTCGTACCAAACCTGCTCTATCGATGCTACTACAAGCAAGACCATTGAAAGAGCAAACTAGGATACAGCAATTATAGCATTCTCTAACCTGTTGTTTATTGATGAGTAACATTTTTCGCATATTTCTTTTTTGCTCCTTGGAGGACCATATTCAGCATGTAACTCGCTTTCGGGACCCTACAATAAATTATATGCAACTTTACTAACAGAAGATATTGTCATATAGGGCAGGGGTTGTTCAAGCAAAGTTGTTCAAGCAAAGTTGTTCAAGTTTGCCACATAATTTGCAAGGAAAGGATTTACTAGAAAAAGGCAATGGGTTCTCCAAAGATTGTCGTCGCACTAGCGCAAAATAGGTTTACTGCCGTTTTGCTCTTTCTGCTTCTGTGTATGGTTTTTATTTGATTGACATCGAATTCTATGCTTCCTATAAAACTTTACTAAAAGAGGCTTAACAATGCCTTTGTGTTTTATTTCTGGATGCCACAGTGATGGTTGCATTCGAGGAATTAACTTTTCTGCCAAATTTTGGCCACAACGCCAGAAAAAAAGTGCAATCCCTGCCAAACTTACATTAATAATAATAATAATAATTCGTTTATTAACACCTTTTGCAGCTAGGAGCTGAATTACAGGTATGGCCAGGCAATTTACAATAAATAGTTAAATAATGAAATGTCTATGCTTCCTATAAAACTTTACTAAAAGAGGCTTAACAATGCCTTTGTGTTTTATTTCTGGATGGCACAGTGATGGTTGCATTCGAGGAATTAATCACTTTTTCCAAATCAAAACTTGGTGGCCAAATTTCGGATTTGTTTATTTCAAAGATTATTATTATCATTATTGATATTGTTAATTTATTCTAATTGCTACTTACAATTCTGCCACTTTTCTTATCTAGCAATTCCTGAAAAAAAAAGGCATTAAAATAGAAGATGTTATATTATCCATACAAACCATGGAAAAACTTTACAGAGCTGGAAATTGCACCTGGATGAATTGCTTTTGCAATTTAATTACTGGCATCCCCTTTAGCAATTAAAACCTTTCAGTTATTTGAAACTTTGCAACTACATTCTTATATACCAATTTCTCCTTTCCTGATAATTATTGCTGTCAGCAGCTTACAAGCATGAGGGCTGTTGTACAGTACATGCCTCTGAGAGTCTGGGCACCAGGAGTCAATCCCCTACTCTTACAAAGAGTCCTATTGCCTTTTTGCACTGAAACCTGGTGCTTATGATTGGCCAGGTACACCACCCACAGCCAGTAAACCATTTTACTGGTCAGGGCCTAGTAGGCGAGTCTGGGTGGTAGTGTGGCCAGCCAATCAAAGTTCTAGCCTTGGAGGCTTTGCAAAAAAAAATAGAACAATGTTGCTTTCTGATAGTCACAAATTTGTGACAACAGAATGATATGTCTTAGTGAGCCCTTTATCCAACCCTATGGTATGTACCTGAATGGCTTTCTTCCTCTCTTCCAGCTCATCAGAAGGTAAGACTTTTTCAGCTATCTTATTAATAGTATTATCAAGAACCTGGAACATGGGCACAATTACTTAATTTTTTTGTTCACAGTACAAATTCATCAATGTCACCTATGGGAAGGAATTATCCTTCCCTAAGGTATAATTTGTCTATACTAATCCTCCATTTTTGTCCCTTCTTACTCCCTCTCTGGAATTTCCAATTCGTTCCATGCATGGTGGGCTATGGACTTTTACACCATCAGTCTGGGTGAGCAACAAAGTGAGGTGGTCGGGCAGGCAGAGAGAGAAACACTTTCACTCCCAGCACACTATTCTGCATACTCAAGATTGCAGCTAAATTCAGAAGCTCCAGGTTTTCTTCTGCTAAAACCATTCCACTCAACCATTCCATCATGCAATGTGAAACATTGCCCTGTACTTTCTGTATCTTGTGGCACATCAATGAATATCCCACTTGTACTTCTTTGGTATAAACACACTCCTGATGGAGGCTTGTCTGCATTTGTCTGCATATACCAAAACTACAAGCGATGTGTGTGACATTCTACTCAAAAGCATTGTATTATTATGTATCAGCCAATTCCAGCGGTGACCATCCCCCCCCCCCCCCTGCGGGACACCGTGGGGCATTTGCGCACCACTGCCTTCCCTGGGGTGGGGAATTTTGAAAATTTTGCTGGCCCCAGGGTCGGGAATTGTTTTTCCCCGGGGGAGGAGGGTGGGGAATTTTGGTTTTCTCATCTCAAGCGCGTCGGGTTTTGCTAACTACAACACCAGTTACAATAACTATCGTTTGGCAGTTACAAAGTCCCAATTACAGAAAATAACGCCACATAAAATATAATGCAGAGCATGGCACGTATACACCACGTTTGGGGAAGAGACATTTACACATTTCGCAGTTAACGTCTTCTATAGAGAAGAAACAGATTTTGCAATTTCGTCTCAGTGGAAAAACATAAAAATGAATTGACACTATAAAAGAGTTCAAATTTCGCAAAAAGTCAAGTAACATAACTGCGAAATAGTTGCTCTGCAAATAGAATAAAGGTAAATTTCGCATTGAGAGATTCCAGAGACAATTTGCAGAAATGGCTACAACGGCGAACTAGGTATGTCTACCGATATTGTAGTACTAATACCTTAGTTTCACTTCTTATTTATATTTTGTCTCACTTTCAGTGAAATGAGAACTCATTCAAAGATGAGAAAACTAAAGTACATTTACTGAAACGAATTATAAATGCTCGGACAGTATAAATGGAGTTGAAGTTTTTGTTGTGAAGCTTTGTCATGCAATCTTACGGTCTTTTTCTCGTCCTGGGGTTGGGGCATTTTTCCGCTTTTTGTGTTCCCCGCCGTGGGGTATTTTGCATTTTTGCTAGCCCGGGGGCCCGGGGGTTGCCCGGGGTTGCCCGGGGGTGTGTGTGTGTGTGTGTGTGTGGGGGGGGGGGGGGGGTCAGCGCTGGAATTGACTCATACATTAATGTAACTAGACATACATACACACTTTATTTAGACATGGTAAAAACAATCAGTAATGCATGAATACAAGAATGAAAATAAAAAGTACATTCCAGTACTCTGACTACTGTTTTACATGTTTGCAGTGTGTGAGTCTGTCTTCCCAAAGTGCATTTTTGCTCCTCTTTTAAAGGCAGGGAGCAATGGTGCTGTGCACAGGTGGTGTGGGAGGTCATTCCATACCATTGCCCCGCTATAACTAAATAATCATTTCATGAAGTTAATGCACAGCTTTGGTATGGTCACCTTGTTTTCTGATACTAGTATTTACCTTTACAGGAACAAGAGACTTGTGGGTTGCCTCTGATCTGCAGTTAGGGCAATCAGATGCCTGCCTTCAGAAAAAAAGAAATACGTTCAGAAAGAAGGATATTCAGGGCTGCTAATAGTATTTTTCTCACAGGCCAGGCATTCATTGGCCTTTGTTATTTTGGTTGCTCATACAATCATGTACCTAAGAATTGGTCAATAATTTGAATTTGATTCAGTATAGCAGATTCCAGTTGACAGATGAGTACTATGCAATCACTCCTATAGGGATTATACAGAATTGGTAATTATCACTTTGTATTGTGATTCACTACAGTCACATGAGAGAGGGGCCTAGGGGGGTTCTCAAAACCGCCAAAAAGTTTCGAAATACCGCCTTTCCGCACAGATTTTTCGGGAATACCGCTTACCGCAAAAAAGTTTTTCTTTTTTATCTTAAATGGTGCCGTTTTCACACGCGAAGTCAGTCAAATGCTTTCCGCTAACGATTCTGTGGTATCCAATGGCAATCAGACATTCTATTCACACGCAAACATGAGCGGAAGAATGTCTTGTACCCTACAACCATCCGCGTGACATGATAAAAACGCCACGATACGTACCCGACGACCGGTTAGCGCAGTGGTAGAGCGCCAGGCTTATGTGCGGGAGGTTGGGAGTTCAAACCCCGGCCGGGCCAACACTCAGGGTCTTTTCTATAATTGAGGAGAAGGTGCTGCCTTTGCTCTAATATCTGCAAATGGTTAGACCTTTGTGTCTTCTTGGATAAGGACGTTAAACTGTAGGTCCCGTCTCTCACATACACTACACTAACCTGAACCAGAGGGATGTTAAAGAACCACGGGGACGTCAGAAGTTGCCCATCCTCAGTGCAGGGCTTACAACTTACTAACCCATCACACTGACCAAGGGAACCTCGTAATTGGAGCCTCGCTCTGTGAGGATTTCCCGGCCCTCGGGCAAATCTAATAAACTACTCAGGGGTAGAGATGATTAAAGACATCAGGACGTGACACTGCATTTCCCGGCCCTCGGGCAAATCTAATAAACTACTCAGGGGTAGAGATGATTAAAGACATCAGGACGTGACACTGCATGGATGCTCGTGTGTTTTACTGCAATTCAAGAGTCTTGGGACGCTAAATACTGCTAACCGTAGGACTCGCAAACACCGCAATACCGCATTTTTGTACACAAATTACTGTGTAATCGCAGACTATTTCACTAATTTTCGCATACCGTAGACTTTGAAAATACCACATAACCGTGGCCAACACAGCCAATACAACATCACCGTAAACCCTAGGCCCCCCTCATATGAAACCAGCCAATGTTCAATTTTGGCCACTCAGACATACCATCAATCTTACATGTAAAAGTAAAATTCTGATGCTGGATTACCTACCTTAACCAGCCAGTTATACAAGAATAGCAGAACGTATGAGAGCAAGGCAGGGCATGTGCCAGGATCATCAATTCACGGCAAATACAGCAAAGCAACTCTTCATTGAGATCCTGCAGCCATTGCTTAGTCTCGTTGCCTGTAATTTAAAATGAACTGCATTTACGTAGTTGGTTCTAACAAAATAGGTCTCAACATAAACCATCAACTAAGCTAAAATGGCATACCTTCCTGACACTTGTGTTCTGTACTTCTTCTTGTCGACTAAAAAGAAAAACATGACTTCATTATCGGTAAATTACAAAATGTGGAATATAACAAAAATGCAGGGGCTCAAAAATAGGGTATTTCTTGCTAGTATTGCCCTATTGGCCTCCCTATATTTGAATGCTAGGGGTGACCGTCGTATTTTTTAGGGGTTGAAATCGGCGAGCTGGTATTTTTTAGGGGTTTCTCACGCAAATAAGGTAGTGTTTTTGAAAGTCGAGAGGATACATTTGATATATATTAAATAAAGGGCCAGAATAAAATTTAATGTGTCAAAATTGTTGGTATTTTTTAGGGTATTTTCAGACTGAGGGGTATTTTTTAGGGTGGAAATTTTTTCCGACCAGGTATTTTTTAGGGTCAAAATTCGAGTTTCCCGACGGTCACCCCTAGCACTTTAACCTTAGAGTCCCCCCCGGGGAAAAGAAATTCCAGAAAGAATGGGTGGGGTGAGAGGCATGACTTGAATGATAGCAAGCAAATTGCAACACAACACAACACTCTGACTCCTACTCTACCATTACAGATATTAACACTGCGGCTCACCTTTTCTGATTGCAGAGACTCTGTGCAGTGTTTTCTATCAGGAGGACTCAGGCTAGCAAGATTTTGGGTAAAAAAGTAATATAATTTATTAACTGATATTTAGTGAATTAATTATCGATCGCTAAATTTAAATCCACTCTATGGCTCTCAAATGTGAAACAACTTCTCAACCCCAAGTGTTGTGGAAATGTAAGTGGATGATATGGCAAACAGGGGTCAGCCACACTAAACCTGGACGGAGCTAATTAAGTAAGATCTGAGGGAGTGGGGTCTGGCTGCTAAATATGCCCCTGACCATAGTTAGTAGAGTCTCCCTCTACTAACTATGCCCTGACAGAGTAGCCTATGTCATAACTGACTTGACACCAATGTTCCCGATTGATATTGTGGCAGCAGTTTTTCACTGTGAAAAATGTTCCACACGCGTGGTGTTTCATTGTTTCTAACCTGCACCTACATGATGAACAGAAATGGCAACCCAGGGGCAGGAGACACAAATCGAGATTAGACATGGAAATGCGCCTCACATTGGGGGGGGGGGGGGGGGGATTAGCAGGCTCGGAAATCTAATGCCCCTCTATTCCCTGGGTAGGGGGGTGCAGGGCTTTCCACTGACTAGTGCATAATAATATCAGTGTGATCCTTCTTGCACTTGTGTCTGCACTAACATCCAAATGTGAATTGCTGAGTAATCTAAGTACCTTTCATCATCTGAATCCAGTGTTCTAATCCTTCTCCTCTTTTTAGACATTCGTACTCTTCCATCACTTGTACCTTCTCCAAGGGAATCCTGACTGTCCTTTGATGACATACTGTCAATTTTAATGATTGACAGTGTTCGTTTACAATTTCTTGACTTTGAGTCCACAATAATCTCTTCATCATTTTTCAGATTTTTGCCTTTTGTTAAAGTCCTCGGGGTGACTTCAGTAAGTTTGTCTGTGCATTCAAATACATATACTAGTTCTGAATCTGGACTGGAAACTATAGTGCCTTCAGCAGTTTGGACACCAGCTCCTCCAAACACAACGACGTCACCATTTTGTAATAAACATTTCTTTCGTTTCACCGAATTCACAAGTACGCCGTTCATGCCATTACACTGTAAAGAGTAAATACCATTGTCATTAAACAGTTGAGCGTGTAGCCTGCTTATCATGAGCGGTGATTTCAAACTATCCATAACAACATCGGCGTGGTTGGCGCTTCTACCAATTCTCGTTACTGCTTTCTTTAGTTCAATTTCTTCTGGTTGTAGCGCAATATTATAGTCTTTTTCGTTTCCTCTTGTCAGTCGAAGCATAGCTTCTTATTGTCAAAGTAATTTTCTTCCACCAAGAAAAACGGTTTGAAGGAAAGTTCAAATAAATAATGCTTTCGGGGTGGAAATTTCCTCTACGCCGCCATTTTTTGTTTTTGAACTTCTGGTTTCCACAGGTAGCCCGTTAGTGCATGAAGCTTTGCTTTGTTTGGCTTCTGATTTTTAGCTCGTGAATATGCAAACATCTGCGAACATAGGTTACACACGTGTTTTGAAGAAATTTGATAAAGACTATTGGATCCAAAATCATCCCGCGAATGAAGTGGATGATGTTAGTTCTTAGTTTACTTCACTCCTAAATAGCTCTAAACCTGGGAGGCTAACAAGAAAATTGATATCACTAGTATATAACATAAACAAGAAACAGCCCGTCACTTCGTGACGCTAGAAGACCCAACCTAAGTCCCCCCTTCCATAAACTGCTGATTTACATTGCTAATGACCTCCCTTTTTGTGTGTTTGTTTTGTACTTGGTCTCCCTGATTTTGGTGGAGAAAATGACGCACGTGTGTGTGTCTTGGTGAGTCAGTCCGAACTCCGGTTCTCAAATCTGTCTAAGAACCCCGCGCTAAAATTGAAAACGCAGCCTATTACAGAAAATCATTTGACTTCGGAATTGTTTGTATAATGCTTATCAGTAAGACACGAGAGAAGAAACAGGTAAAGTTAAACTGTTCTAATAAATTTCTTAGTTTATCATAGGAATATTTAGAGAATATCATTTATGACTTAGCGCGCGCTCTGTAGGCAGTGCCAGTGTAAGTTTGTTCAAACTTGAATGAAATTTTTCTTAGCTCAAATCTTTCTAGTCTCCCTCGCAGCCCGTTCTTTGTGTCGGTCACGCAACGCTTCCGAGGGAAGCGTTGCGTGACCGACACAAAGAACGGGCTGCGAGGGAGACTAAAATCTTTCTCGAATTAGAATTATTCCTACACACAAATGTAAGTAATCTGTAATAGAACCATTTAGGTTTGAATGTCTATGGTGCTATCGGCTAAGGGAACTGTGTTCTTTTTTAGTTTATGTGGGAGATTTCAACATGGCTGCGATGGCGGATTTGTCCCTCGCTGAAAAAATCGCTACAATTAGAACTTAGCCAACGGTGAATCTTTTCCAACAAAAACACGCCCACTGGAGAGATTTCCTCCTTCTCTTCTGGTTTGTGTCCTTCGTTTTGCGATACAGCGTCATGCAGGATTTATACTTAGAAAATATTATTCATGGCTTTGTGGCATTTCGCCTTAGCGTGCTTCCAGAAAGCAAGGCGGTGTACGGCGGTGTACGTTTGTTCAAACTTGAATGAAAATTTATTAACCCTGCACATTCCTGCAAGTAATCTGTGACAGAATCATTTAGGTTTAGATGACTATGGTGATTTCGGCTGTGCGAACTGAGTTCTTTTTTAGTTTCTGTGGGAGATTTCAAAATGGCGGCGATGGCAGCTTTGTCCCTCGCTTAAGAAATCGCTTGAATTAGAACTTGTGAATCTTTTCCAACCAAAACACGCCCACTGTGGAGATATCCACTTCCTCTTCAGGTTTGTGAACTTCGTTTGGCGACACAGCTTCAGGGCCAAGCGGAGTGAGTGCGGACGACTTTTAGCCAATCAGAAACGTTTGCGCAGACAACCCGATTATAATAGTATAGATAAGTTAATAAGTGAGATAATATAACTTGGTAACAACCATGAAAACAAAAATGAAAATACAAAAATTATATGTATATCAACATTCAATGAAAGATTGGATATTAGTTGAAAAATTATTGCACGCGTGACGCCCCGCACTTGTAGGCAGGCTGGCAAAACTGCCTGCTCTCTTAAAGAAGTAAAGCGGAGAGATTCATTTTGAATGAATAATAAAACAATTCAAGTTTGAATGTATAATAAAACAATTCAAAGTTTGAATGTATAATAAAACAATTCAAAGTTTGAATGATAATAAAACAATTAATGAATTCAACTTTCGTATCTGAATAATTCTCCACATCATATTTCCCCAATACAAGAAGAGAAGAAAGGTGGTAACGGCCCATATTGCCGCACCAACCTCGAGACTCAGCAACGTAACGCGCGAAGATACTAGCGAAAATAACTGTAGTTTTATTTCGCTGGCTGGAAGTCGCGATCCTCGGCCAGCGAAATGCAGAGAAAAGAGGCCTCTGCTAGCAAGGACCACTCGTAAAGTGATTACACCAGTTCTGAATTGAAACCTATATACAATATTTTTCGCGATGGCCGCATAGACCATTTGGCGGTTTATTCCGCCATTCGATAGGAGCAGTAAATTGGCAAAAAGCTGTCACAATCACTGGAAAGAGCTTCCCAAATATAGTAGATATGCCAATTTGTAGCACCATAGGATGAAAACTAGCGAAGATGCCTTTGCAAAAGTCGAAAATTTTACAGAGGTTTATACGGTGAGGTGCCAAAACTAGCCTCGTTTTCGTTTCGCGCTTAAAAAGCACTATGCATTCTTACGGCACATGATGTTTCCATGCTTCCGTTTTTCTTTATTTCTCTGTGGGAATGAGAGATGATTCAAATGAGGCCTAACACTGCTGTGGTAGATGTTCAATGTCATTAGATATGGTTTGCTCCAAGCTTTCACCGATCTAGGGCATCATCAGGGAGACGACTATGAATTTCGTTTCGGGAACTATTCTGTGGGAACAGTTCAAGGATTGTTACTGACTAAAAGAGCAACCCCTGCATTTATAGAGAGGTTAAAAGAATCACATTTCAGCATTATTCCGCAGTTTTACACATTTTAGCATTAGCCCCCCTGCATTTCGTCATGTTTTCATAGTGCTCACTAAGGGGGGGGGGGGGGGGAGGGGTGGCTGATTCCCCAAAAAAATTCGAGCAAGCCTTCGACCTAGAAAAAATTATCGCGCAAGCAAAGCTGGTAGCGAAAAAAATCGAGCAAACTCACTTTAAAACTCTCCTGATTTACCGTTTTTAGGGAACCTGATGTCTTTATAAATAGAGGGATTTTTTGCCGGATCGCGCTGCGCGTTCGCCATGCCAAACGCTTAGCACATTTTGTGTATGAAGCTTTTGAGAAAAGAACGAAGTCATCAATTGTATTTTAAATATTAATGTAAACCGTAATTTGGTTCCCTCTGCAATGCCATTTATATATGGAATGCAATAAATGATTGATTGACTGATAAGTAACGGTTATACTTACTTCAACTGATATGTCCAAAATTGCAGTAGCGTCGCGCTCATAAAAAGCGTATGCTGTGGCGTAGTATTTACAAACTATAACATCGTAAGTCATAGGCATGAATAATTTTTGAAAATTTTTATGATATGTTTATATTCAGTGACACCATTTCTTCAGCGTGATTCTCATTTCCCAGAAATAAGAATATCATTAACCTCGTAGAGTTTCAAAATCGCGGCGCGCTTCGTGCGCATTGGGAAACATACAAGCAAACTTCTCAGTTGTCAGCCCTCTCGTTAGTAAACTGATCCCAGAGGCTTAGATTTCGCGAAATGCTAACATAACAGGAGAGCATGAAATCAAACTTTATTGAAGTGATCATTTGCCGTTTTGAGGGCGAAATAATTTAAGTGATGTCTCGAACCAAAAAAAAGAAATATCAGGAAAAAAATATCGAGCACAGTCACGTTGTAGGGAAAAAAAATTCGAGCAGCAAATCTGAACGCGAAAAATATCGAGCCCTTAAAAAAATTAGCCATTCCCCCCATCAAATATCAAGCACCCCACTTTGAAGTCCCTGAAAGATGCTCAAAGAGCATGGTGATTTTAGTATTAAAAAACAGATACGCGAAAAAAGAGAGCAAAAACAAAACTACTTATTTTACTAGGATTGGATGGCATTGATTTGTAGCTTGCTGAACATTTCGACTAATGCTCTTTTCTGAGTATTGCGTGAAGAGGCCGGGTCACGTGAGCTCTAGTGCCAGCCCGTATAAAGGGACGGACCATTAGAAAAGTGATGGTGGGTGGGACTTTCTTCTCTTGTTCGAAAAAAGTTTTCGGAGAGTTTTGTCGCATGAATATTTTTTTACAGCGCAAGGGCTTGCTAGAATGTTTTTTTTGTGTGTGGCTTATCGGACAATTTAACTTCGACGCTGCCACGAAAAGTATCGAGCTTCGAGCAGTTTCTCTAACTTTAATTAGAGAAAATTTTGATAAACCCATTTCATCAAGCCTCAGAGAAAATAGATGAACATTCCATTTGTTGTGTATTAGTATGGGTTTTTTGGAGAGGGGGAGTTTGTTTCTCCTGGCCAAGATCATGTTCTTGCAGCGGCGTAGCCAGGAATTTCTGAAGGGGGGGGGGGGGGGGGGGGGGGGGGGGATAGTGAAAACATGGACGAAAATGTTCAAATTTCCTTCAGCAAATACAGTAAATGTATGGGAAAATCTCCCGAGAAAGGGGGGCCCCGCCCCCCCTGCCCCCCCCTGGCTACGCCCCTGTCTTGTGATGAACATTCGATCGTAGTCATTTCTTAACCCTATTCAGACTGGGGGGAGGGGCTTTTCGAGCCCCCCCTCCAGTAAAATCCTGATTACTCTAAAACCACTGCAGCTATGATGGCGAAACTTCGTGACTTTTCCTAAAATTTATCTGGGGACATTTTGGTGTCAATGACATGTCAGGGTCAACGGCCCAGTTTCCATGGCAACCATTTTTTGAACATGCATTTTGCAAACTCGAAAAAACGTGAATTTTTCATATTTCAAGCTCAATGTTGGACACATTGCCCAATTTATGACTATCGGAGCTTGTACTCATTAGCAATTTAGGCAAAGGCTAATCAATTTTTGACACAAAATCTTTGGGGGGAGGGGTAGGGGGATTTTGTTCATCTTAACATATGGTCTAAAACTAGCTCTGGGATTCACAAATATCCTTTTAATTCAACTTTTTGAATGTCAAACACTTCTTTGATGAGTAGTTTGTACATTTTGACCATTTTTTTCTCATTGAGTATTTATCTGAAGAGTCAAATGGAAATTAAATTAAATCCAAGATGGCGGATCCAAGATGGCGGACAATATTTTCAAAAGTCGTCATTATGACGCAAGTTTGATAAAATTTATGTGTTAATGTCACTAAATTATTACATTTACATTATCTTGATGTTAATAAGTTGGCTTTTAGAGTATTATCTACCAAGTTTTTGGAAGTTAATTAAAACTACTTAAAAATTGATAAAACATTGAGAATGACGTCATTGTAACGTCACATTTTGCTCCCACATGACAAAAATGGGTGTGGTGATTTGTCTAAGGCTCATGGTCATTGTGTGAGAGTTTGATAATCATAGCCCCAGTGGTTCCAGAGATATAGAGGGGGGCGGGTTAGCCCCCCCCCCCCCCCCCCCCGGCCACAGATGGTCAAAAAAAGCCCAGCCCAGTTAAAAAAGAGTGCGATCGTAGTATTCCATTGAGTTCTCAAAACAGGGGGCTCCTGAAGAACATCAATTTGCCTAATCAAAACTTGGGAATCTTGCAAGAATTTTTTTTGGGGAGCCACAGAGGCTGCATGATTTTAATTTTTTTATTTTTTCCCTTGTATGAATATCTTTTTTTTTTTGCTTTTTGAACACCCCCCATCTCCCCATCACTTTTCTAATGGTACACTGCTGACTCGATCTCGTGCCTCTGATCTTGCACGCTCTTTATTTCAATAGTTTGTAGAGCGACTTGCATTTTGTTTGCCTTCTGACCTGTGGAAATGATGTTCATTTGCCTCAAACACTTTGCCAAGCTAGCAAAAACAAGAACAATTGCTTTTTATATCGTGCTGTGGGCATTGTGCTTTCTTCAGATTGTTTTGTTCGTGCGTCACGAGCGTATTAATTGGCTTTCATCGTTTCGGGCTTCACACAAAGTGCGCACTAATCAAGCGAAACGAGGTTCAATGGAAGTAAATACAGTTGGGCGACACCTACGAAGCCATTAAGTCATCTTCAGGTATCAACAAAGCGGCTATAGTACAAAAAACGGCCTCGAATGTTGATCTTCAGCAAGTTTTAGTTGTGCATCCTAATTCCGACAGCAGAATGGAGCCTAATAAGCTTAGCAAATATGTTCTAGTTATTCCAATCAATTGTCTACAAAGGAGGAGGTGCAATTGCGTGAATTGGGTCTTTCTTTCCTGGACAAAAGAGACCAAGACAGTGTAATGCACTTGATACAATTCCTGGATAAGACGCCAGACGTGCATGGAGCAACATGCCTGCAAATGTCTTTGAGGCGTCACGTATTGAAGAAACGAAGCATTTGCATTTAAAGAGAAGTTTAGGAAGATTATTTGGTAGGTCTTGGTGTCATTACAGCAGGAGAGACTGGAGCATTCAGATAAGAATACTGGAATATTGAATCTGTCACACTTAGTGTACCGGGAAACAGCAATGGCAGTGTTAAAAACACAACATACATATACCAAATATGCAATATTGTTAGCAGTGCTTTTCTAATTAGGAAAGAGAGCTTCTTTTTCAAAAAGAAGTGGAGGCCACAATTTGGACAACTTGGAATTCTTGACTTTTTTATTCAATCAAATGGACAATTCAAGATCGCCAAGATGGGAAGCTGTTTTATCAGTGATTCCAGGCATAAAGTAACAGAGGAAAGCTGGAGGGAACAAAGGATTTCCCAGATTATGGAACATTTGGACAACAGCATGGTATTTTGAGAATTATACAAGAAGATCGCATAGAATGGACTCACTGTGTTGCAAGGGGTATGTTATGTAAGGAGGAACCATATGTACCCCCTAAAACACTCCCTGGCATAGGCCTTCCTATTTGCTGTAGTGTTGTACTTGGGCATATGCTTAAAGACTTGGTCCAAGTTTTAATTAAATTGGGTATTCGGCATAGAATTATTTATGGCACTTTGCTTGGTGGTATTCGAAACAAGGCAATAATTCCTTGGACACATGATATTGACATATCTTTGCACAAAGAAGATTATGGCAATGAGACATTTTTTCCAGGAGTTGGGCAAACAATTCTTTGGTAGATACTTTGTTGGAACGTCCTTCATGGGTGTGCCAAGAATGATCCCATTATTTCCTCCACATATGATGGTCAACACAGCTTCCTTTTACAGCGGCCAATATGATATACAAGGAGACAAGTTTTTTACTAGAGAAATAAACAACTCTGTCATAGGCTTGTTACCATTTAACAATGGCTGGAGAGAAAGAGGATATTTAGACTTCTATCAGGCACCAGACATATGGTGGAATGGATCTGCAATGGTAACCATTAATGGTGAACAGTACATTACACTAAGGGAGTTTGATTTGAGTTGAAAAACTGGTATGGTAAGGACTACATGAAACCTGTAAGGTGGGGCATGTCATGGAATGGTTTGTCTGATGAGGTATCTTGAATTATTATTCAGCACATTGATGCACTGCCCAAATATGGTCATGGGGACGCCAATAGCTGTCTTCTGTACATGACATATATCCTGCTATATCCGTCGTCTGAAATATGATGTGTTGAGCTCGCATTTAATATGCAAAAGTAATTTTTTTTCTGGTTTTCTTGTGTGCTATCGATGTGCTGAATAATAAACCATTATCCTACTCAATTTTTGAAGATTTTTTTCCAGATAGGTACCTGTTAGAGGTCCATTCTAGCAAATCAAGCAAATTACACTTGTAGTAGCCTGAATTTCAGACGTATTTTCCCTCGTAAAAAAAGTAGGGAAATACGTCTTCTTGGTACCTTTTAGGGGGTTAAAAATCAACTAAGCGACACCATGTTTGGTACCTTTTAGGGTAAAATCAAAAGTTCGTGACGAGCACCCCCCACCCCAAAATTGGGAGCCCCCCTCCCCCCCCCCCCCCACCCCCCCCCCCCCAGGATAATGGTTAATTATACAACACTTGATAAAGTAACCCAATCTGAGAGTAGGGAATCACAGTACAATTATACATTAAGGGAATTTGACTTTGAGTTGAAAAATGGGTATGGTAAGAACTACATGAAACCGGTAAGGTGTAGCATGTCATGGAATGGTTTATCATCTGATCTTGATAAAATAGCTGACAGAGAATAACAACCTGGCAACAACTAGAGATTGAGAAAGTTGATTAGAAGATGGGGAGCATCATGCAAAAAGGTGAGTGTACAGCCCATGTTTGTTGAGTAATTTCAGGTCCAACCACATCAGTAATTTGGAGGTTGCAAATGAGATATACCTGCCTAACCAGCATTTTTACGAGGTCCACCACTGCATTGTTTTCATAGATTTCCGAAATCAAGTCAATGCCAAGTCAATGCCAACCCGTGCGTGACGCGGGCTACCTGTGTAGGTATTTCCGAGCTCCTGGGGACCAAAATAAAGATGGCGGCCAGGGGCCGGTTCCTAGAAGGCCAGTTAAAAGAGTTATCAGTGGATAAATGCTTATCCAACCACAGGCTACCCGTCAGAGGGACCCTTCCATACATACTTACATCCAGTACGGACCATAAGCGCGGGCATTTTCAAATATGGCGGACGTGCACAGGTGGCCCAAGTTCAGTGTTTGTACTTTGTGGTGTCCAGAGCCCTTTTCTGTTGGCCGCGCGTGACGGTTCGTCGATGTTTTTCTGTACGATCTACAACATAGTCAAAAAATGTGTTCAAAAACTAAGTTAAGTAAACAATATCGTATAAAAGCTACTTGTTTTATGTTGAGGGATTCTTCAACTTTGTCCACGTGAAATCTGAGGCGAATTCAAGCATGTTTAGGGTGTTTTTTTTTCGCTTTTCAACGAGAACTGCCCTCTTTCTCCTTATATACGTATAATATATAGATTTAGCCACTGGCTAAAAGCGGAGCTCCTGGTTATAAAATGTTCTATGTGAATGAAAGGGATTCCCATGTGTACGTGGTTTATATGGTTGCTTTAGAGTCTTCACGAGATATTAATTTTTCAAGCATAGATGACGTCATCGATGACGTCATATCACGTGACCACTTCATTTCGATCATATGGTGGCCTAGACTACACTACCCAAGTTTGGTTCTTTTAGAGTTTTCCCCTCACGAATATTATTTTTTCAAGCATAGATGACGTCATCGATGACGTCACATCACGTGACCACTTCATTTTGCTCATCTGGTGACCTAGACCACACTACCCAAGTTTGGTTGTTCTAGAGTCTTCTCTTGACGAGATATTCATTTTTCAAGCATAGATGACGTCATCGGTGACGTCACATCACGTGACCACTTCATTTCGCTCATCTGGTGACCAAGACCACACTGCCCAAGTTTGGTTGTTTTAGAGTCTTCTCTTCACGAGATATTCATTTTTCAAGCATAGATGACGTCATCGATGACGTCATATCACGTGACCACTTCATTTCGATCATATGGTGGCCTAGACCACACTACCCAAATTTGGTTCTTTTAGAGTTTTCCCTTCACGAGATTATTTTTTCAAGCATAGATGACGTCATCGATGACGTCACATAACGTGACCACTTCATTTTGCTCATCTGGTGACCTAGACCACACTACCCAAGTTTGGTTGTTCTAGAGTCTTCTCTTGACGAGATATTCATTTTTCAAGCATAGATGACGTCATCGATGACGTCACATCACGTGACCACTTCATTTTGCTCATCTGGTGACCTAGACCACACTACCCAAGTTTGGTTGTTTTAGAGTCTTCTCTTCACGAGATATTCATTTTCAAGCATAGATGACGTCATCGATGACGTCACATCACGTGACCACTTCATTTCGCTCATCTGGTGACCAAGACCACACTACCCAAGTTTGGTTGTTTTAGAGTCTTCTCTTCACGAGATATTCATTTTTCAAGCATAGATGACGTCATCTATGACGTCACATCACGTGACCACTTCATTTCGCTCATCTGGTGACCTAGACCACACTACCCAAGTTTGGTTGTTTTAGAGTCTTCTCTTCACGAGATATTCATTTTTTAAGCATAGATGACGTCATCGATGACGTCACATCACGTGACCGTGCTACAGCACCCCCCTTGTGGCATAGACAAAATATCCCAAGTATGGCTGTCTTAGGATGTTCCCTTGAGGAGATATAATTTTTTCTTTGCATACCACAGGGTTCCCATGTGTACACGGACGACGGACGTACGGACGGCGGACGGACGGCGGACACTATAGGTTTAATACCAGAAAAATAAAGAAAAAATCATATCTCCCGAAGGGAAGCTTCTCTAGAAGCCAAACTTGGACAAACTTTCAAAGACCATCAGAGGAACTCTACACCAAAGTCACGTTCCCTCACGCCATCAATGACGTCATCAAAATGATCCAAAATGCCCGTGACGTTCAAAAATCAACTCGATGGTATACGTTTTTCCCTTAGGTATGGTGCTCCGCTTGCGCGGGCCTTCGGCCCGCGCTGGAGCTCCGCTATAAGGAGAAAGAGGGCAGTTCTCGTTGAAAGCGAAAAAACACCCTAAACTTGCTTGAATTCGCCTCAGATTTCACGTGGACAAAGTTGAAGAATCCTTCAATATAAAACAAGTAGCTTTTATACGATATTGTTTACTTAACTTAGTTTTTGAACACATTTTTTTGACTACGTTGTAGATCGTACAGAAAAAACATCGACGAACCGTCACGCGCGGCCAACAGAAAAGGGATCACCACAAAGTACAAACACTGAACTTGGGCCACCTGTGATCCAACGGATAAATCCTGAACAAAACCTATACAACAGATAGAGCGGTTTTCACATGACTGTCGTGAAAACAATTGCAATTGAGCAATCACTAGCCAATCAGAATCGAGAGAAATCTCGACTTATTCCTAAATGGCTTGTTTCTCAGCCAATTGCAAGCCGAACCAATTACTAAGTAATTACGCAATTGTATTTACTACAGAATTTGATTGGCTGAGAAAAACGAGTAGCCAATGAGAACGCAAAGCAATCGCAATTACCTAACAACTATTGACAGTCATGTGAAATCCGCTCTAACTTTTATCCGTGGATAACTTTATCCAACCTTTCAGGAACCGGCCCCAGGAGGCCTACACAAACAACCTTTCTCTCCAAAATCTGCAAGTTTTGACGAACCTTTTGACAAGTAAGAAATAGCTAGGAAACTTCTGGAACTCTAAATATGGTAAGTAGAAACTTCCACATAAGGAAATTCTAGAAAACGACATATTTCAACGAGAACTTTCTTTGATATGTTCGCGTCTTTATTTCTTACAGTAAGTAAGTTACTTCTTATATAGTTAGTCATCTTCTTGATATAACATTAAATTCTGCGACACTAAAGTTCGCCGTCTTACTTTTTTAAATCTGTCTTTAAGTTCGCGGGGTTTTTTTTTGAAATCATGAAAATAAGACAAATTAAAGGAGAATAAAATAGTTTAGGTATGAGACCCTCCTACCTGGGGGCGGGGGTACTTAAAGGTTAGATGGTAGGGATGACCATCGGGAAGCCCAAATTTCCACCCTAAAAAATACCTGATCAGAAAAAATTCCATCTAAAAAATACTCCTCGGTCATATTATTAAATACCTTCTTCAGTTCACCGTTTTGGTTCAAAACCCTAAAATACGACGGTCATACCTACCATCAAAATATAGGGAGTATCTCCCCAGGGGACCCTACCAGTGGCAAAAGAAAATCTCTCTGGAACCGTTACTTGTCTCGAGTCTCGAAGGCGCACACATACCTGCGTGTACCCTGCGAGCAGAGGCTACTTTTTATCTCCCTGCATTTCTTTTACTTTAAATGTTTTCTTGTGTTTTTCAACTACGCAAAAGTAGTGGCCTCTGCTAGCAGGGAAACCTGCGTGGTGACACGTATGTACAAAACACGCGGAAAGTCTAAAGGTCACCAGTGCTGGCGAATTTTTTAACTACGCCCACTTTATGGCAATTTGAATTTTTTTTGAGGCAAGTTGTTGAGAATTAAAAAGGAAAAAAAATACTAAATGAGCTACGAGCGAGTTCACATGTCAACATAGTTCCTTTTAATTAATTCACTTATAGAACGAGAATATGTGAATCATTAGAATATCTATTCTCGCAAGCCGCTATCTTGAAGTGGGCGTAAAAAATAAATTCGCCCAGTGCTGACGCCTTGGGTACGACCCGGGTGGGGTTTTCGGTCACTTTTCAGGTTTCTTTATAAATGCAGGAAATAAGTTTTATGCTGAGCGCGCTAGTGCTGAAACTGCGGTGTGTAGTATCGCAATCGCTAGTGGTGATCGGGGGAAGGGTTATTTGTTTAGCACGCATGTAATATTGCATATTTGGTAAGTTGATTCTATATGTGTCTTGCTAGGCAAGTTGTCCGGCAAATTGCAAAATTGGCCAGTGCGCAGTAATGTGCGTTCTTTGCGTATTGCTAGTTGACTGGTTATGCTCCTGTCACAAGATCCGAGTTTTACTCATTTCAACGCGAATATACCATTTGTCCTTTCAGTATTATTTTTCATATCACTATCTATTGAAATTTCTTTACAGGTTTTCTAGAACTGCGCGAGAAACAGCAGCGAAACAGCGAAAGTACTAGTGTCAATGACTCACGAAAATGAAATTTCTTTTTTTATTCTACTTAGAGAAACAGGTTGGCTGATGGTCAAATCAGGTGACGCTCATGAGGGATTTTGTGGATTAATCGAATCACCGCGCTAATTGTCTTATACCACACTGCTACGTCAGCGCTTTCCGGGCCCCTGCGCAACCGAGAATGATTAGGTCAGATCAGCTTCGCGTTGCTTTTGTTCATAATGACGAATGATGTCAGAAAACGTAAGTATTTACTGAACAATTCGCAGGATTACGCGTCCTCGGCGCTTGATAGGACAGGACGGGGCAGGCGCGGCCAACGAGGGACTGTGTCACGGTTATTTCAATAAAGTAATGAAAGTCAAGAGCAGTGGCTCAGTGTGTGGACATAAATAACCAAGAATCATAGATTATACCTTTAGCTTAGTGCAAGAAAGAGAATGAAGCTGAATCTTGCAAGGAATTATGCGGACTCCCGTGCGGACTATTTTATTTCGAAGTTTGAAAACTATTCAGCCTGGTTCAAAAGATCATAAAAAGATCAATTCATAATCTAATTGAATCCGCTAAATAACAGACAAAAATACTCAAATTTCTACTTATTGGCAGTTGAAAGGTTATTTTTTAACAAACCTACACGATTATTTTGCTTAATTACTGTGAAGGACTGTGTTAGAACAGTAATGACGTCACTCTCTAGTCCTAGGGGTGTATAGTGCTCAAATCCGAAACTTTCCGAACACCTGCGAACACATTCTTTTAGAATCCGAATGCGAACTTTTGTACTGCAAATCTGCATGGTCGATTCCGAGCCGGGTGGCGATCAGCACTTTAAAATTCTGTTTTTGAAAGGGCGAGGATTCGAACATCGCTAGAACTTTGGCCATCAAGCTTTTTCAAGAAACAATACTATACCCAAGTTGCTCCTTAACCCCTCTAGCCACTGGCTCCTTGATTGCTGAGTTGTTCATTTTGCTGCGTCAGCTTTTACTATTGGCTTTAGAATTTCCCCGAATGACTTTTCGCCGAAAATTGAAAACATTACCCGACCAAGAGCTCATTATACCACTGTTTCATCATAGTTTCTATTTTTGTGTAAGTTTTGGGATATATTAAAAATTGGAACTGTGAAGTTGTCAGAGCTGCCACGACATTTAGGCACTGATTTCCTTGTAGGAAACTTAGCAATTTACCGCAGCTTTCTATACCTCCCTTGTTTTTACTATCTCTGAAACCACATGAGATAGCTTTCCGGGAGCACATGTAACTCCCTAGTTTCTGCGGCCCAGCCTTTCACCACAACTATTCAAACTAATGACGTTATTTTTCACATTTCTTTCCATGCTGACTCTGCCCATATCTACCTAGATCAGCACATATTGTTTCAGCCATGTGACGTTCTTGTTTCCAAAATGGACGAAACCATAATCTCTCACACGCGCGACTACATGTGCTTATGTTCGTCTGTAACGCGAATTAAGAGGACACATCAATAAGGTGCTGAAAAGGGAATGACGCCCACGGCGCGAGGAGTATACGCACATCCCTACAATTACCGTTTTGGTTAAGGCGTTTAGTAAGCCAGAATTCACGGTATTTCGCAGTATCCGATTCCTCAGCTGATGTACATGTAGTTCTCACCCCTTGCTCTTCAGCCCTCTTAAAGTATTGAAGCTATGCCGGGGCCGATTACTTCTTTGCACCCGAGTCGTATGCAAGGAGGCGTGTACGAAAGTTTCGTTCAATTTCAATTGACTGATCGCCTCTCGCCTTTCCTCAAAACTCCTTTTTAGCAACATTGATGAGCACGCTATAATAGTTCTTTCACGAGATTTAGGCAAAACCACATATAGTGACCCTAGGGACGAGAGAAAAGAGTTTTACAATTAAGCCGGTCATGGATCAAATCCTGGATGGGTATCAACGAGTTTGTTGTTGTCAGTTCGTTCGATTTCTTGCGTATCTCCCTGCTAGTTTGTTTATTTGTTTGTTTGTGTCTACAAACATTAGAATGGCTGCTTGCTGTAGTTTTTTTTATATAATAAAAATAATAATAATTATCAGTTTATTCACTCTAATGTTGTAGCTCCATATAAATTACAAGAGGGGTTGGGACTAGAGCAATGCAAAACATTTATGTATGAACAAAATTACATTATAAATAATTTTACGCGTTACCAACATCTTAGGCGAAATCATCCAGAATTGTAGGCGTAAATCCATTAGAAGAAGACAGCGAAAATCTAATTCATAGGCGTTGTTGTACCCCTAAGTTAAAAATTAGGCGTAAAACCAAAAAAATTGGGCGCAGGTTCAAGCCTGGGGTGTTTTTAAGACTTACCGATTATAACCTTTTTTTGCAGTGACAAACATGGCATGTCTGGTAATGATTTCGATACGTGCCCTTTAGCTCCTATTTGATGAAATCAGGAGCGATTTCGAAAATTCGTTTAAAAAAATTACATTCCAACTTGCATGAAAGTTTGTCACTTCGCACCACGCCCACGACTTGGGACTTTGCACTGGATTGTGCCTCTACGGTGGGAAGGAGAATTTTCTCTTTTCTAGAATATTTCCTAGCAAAAATATTTTGACCGTATCAGTTTCATAACATCATTGGGATTATGATATTTTCTAAGCCGGCAAAGAGTTATTTCCCGAGTTATTTCCTCTAATGAGGTTTGCGGTTATTGCTACACCATTCCTACGCTATTTGGTTGGTTGGGTGCATTGAAATCTTCCTTTACCATTTGAGTAATTAACGCTGCGCCCTTCTGAACAGCCACGGAAGGGAAGGCGAAGGAAAGCCCCATTCTGTTCCGTTGAATATTGGCTTCTTCTGTTGTTTATCACTCTATTAATAACCCCAGTCATCGCGGTTGAACTCTGTGACCTTTCAGACTAAAAACAAGCGATGAAATTTGAAGCTTTCATCAAGCTCGAAACCTGGAGATCACTAGTTCTCAGTTTATTGACGAAATTAAACAAACTGGTTGTATTCACGGACTTGTGTGTGTTTTAAAAAGGCTTTGATTTGCTTTAATACTCTCTTTGTTTACGTCGGCTGTCAGTTATATAATGACTGAATACCACTCGAGACCGCGCCCTTCCTCTTTTGTTCTGTATTCTAATTGCGAGTAGCTATCCCAGCAAAATATTCCATCTTAACTAAACCTTTTCATTGAAATTGTAAGCCATGTGTATGTCCCGCGTGTCAGTCCCAGGTAAATGTATTCTATAAGTGAAAATTCCATCGTAAGTTTGGCGAAAATTTCATTTCGCAAGGGCTCATGCAAATTTTGTTATTGCAATTGTGTCTGAACCGGAAGCCGTTTGACAGTCTCATGAAGTTCTGTCACTCCTACTTGCTCGTTTCCATGACGACGCCGTGATATTGCGCATTCTCCGGTAGTCTATTTATAAAGACGACTTGTGATTGGTTGATTGCGACATGCCAATACACTCTGATGATCGGAAATGTCAATCATTGTCACACTTAAAACAAGTTTCGGTTCGCGGCATCAAATGGCGAACGAGTATAGTAGGAACTAGAGATCCAAACGAGAACACTTTTAGAAGAAGGGGGGTTTAGAATACACGAATTGCTTGGTCAGAATGCCTTCCCTAGCTTTTGTCGTGGAAAGTCCACGACGTTACCGTAGAACTACATCGGACAAGAAAGTAATGGCGCGCGGAGCAAGCGGTACATGGTTAAACGATCAAATCAGAAGTGGCAACTACATTCTGTTGCTGGACTGTCGACCGTTTTCGGAGTTTGTCCGCAGCCATGTTCAAGGAGCTATCAACTTAACTATCCCCAGTCTAATTCTAAGGAGGATGAAAAAAGGGAACAACTTTGTGTTCAGTTCCCTGATATCCTCAGAAGAAGGAAAAGCAGAGTTTAACAAGAACTTACATCTTGCGAGTTCAGTCGTTCTGTATGACTCGGCCACCAAGGACATCTCGAGTATCGGCATGAACTCCGTTCTAGCCGTACTCATCAAAAACTTGCTGAGGAGTGCTCGTCATCCTCCCTCAGACTTCTAGAAGGTCAGTAAACCACACTAGAGGGACACCCTCTACGAACAATTTGTTGCGGTAAACTTTTTGTGTTATGGTTTATTTTGGTGTTGTTAAGTTGCTCCGTTGTAGCCGTGCATTCACGGTGTTGTTATGTATCGTACATGGTCGACTGGTTATTTAGCAGCATTAGTTTGTTACTATAATATGTTTATTGAGTATTATGTTTTTTTTGTCTCGCAGGAGGTTTTAGCAAGTTTGAGGAAAAGTTCCCAGCGTACTGCGAACCTGGCGAAGAGTCCGGCCGTCCTTTGCTCTCCCTATCGGTCTGACAATCCGCGACCCAAATGAACAGTCAATTCAATCTCGACTTATTCCCTCGAATCTACAGCCACCAGATAAATACGACAATGGTAGAGCAAAGGAGAACTAGTAGAAATACTACCGAGACTTTATTTGGGAAGCGAAAGAGACGCTTCAAATATTGAACTCCTAGAAAAGTACAAAATCAACTACGTCCTAAACGTTACTCACGACCGACCGAATACATTCGCACACCTCGAAGGATTTAAATACAAGAATCTACCCGTAGAGGACAACCTTATGGCAAATCTAACGGACCTGTTTCCCGAGGCATTCGCTTTCATCGGTAAGTTCGAGTAAACAGTTAAACTTTCGTCCCTCTGTTGTCAGAAAGAATTAGGATATTTCAACCCTACCCCGCCACAACAACTTGGTACTGAAAATCCAGATTCTGAACGCCGCTATTTCTCGGGGTAGAATAAAGTTGGTTTTGAAATAGGGTTCGCAGAGTATTTAGCAATATTTCAGCGGCAAACTAGTACCGTCTAAGCTTTGGTCAGTCATTATTTCGTATAAGCAAATTTATTTGTTTGTTTTGGGTTGAGAGGTAGCTAGGAACTTGTGACCGGTCATGCTTTGGGTACAAAGTTTGCTATGGTATTACTCCATCGGAATGTAATACTACTTATTCAACTAGTGTTATATATATATCAAGCAGTAAATTGATCCCGTGTAATTTATTCACGAATTGAACCAAAATACACAGTCTACTTTCCAAATTGTTAGTGCAGTGATTTTATAATCATCTCCAACTGTTTGCTCAATTCCCTCGAGGTCGCTTTTGTGCATCAATGCCCGCGCATTGTTTTCCAATAAAATGCTGTGTTTGCCGCTCAAGCAATATTTCAAATAGTCAGGAAATTAAGTCCGAAATTAATAAAAAAATAGACCACCTCGTTAGCAAGGTCCGCTTCAAACGTTTCCAGATAATTAAGAGTTTCTAAACTTTATCATTAACGTTTCTTATTTCTTTTTCTTTCTTTTTCCAGATGAGGGTCGTCAGAAAGTCGCGTCCTTGTCCACTGTTTGGCGGGCGTATCGCGTTCCGTGACAGTTACCATAGCCTATCTGATGTCTTCCCAAAACTTATCCCTCAACGAAGCTTACGACTTCGTCAAAGCAAGAAAATCTAATGTATCCCCGAACTTTAATTTCATGGGCCAGCTACTAGATTTCGAGAGGTCTCTAAACCTCCCGCGAACCCCAAGCTCTACAACCAGTACCCTTTCCCCAGCGAGTAGTTTGGACGCTGATGACTTGGACACAAGTGATGACCTCGAATAGTTTAAATTCACAAAGTAATTATAAATTCCCTATAGATTTAATAATATTATAAGAGAATATTAGATTTATATATAGTATATATATTATGGAAAATTGAAATAGTTGTTCAGTTGCGTTTTGACGATTACTTACTAATCGTCAATGAATATTTCGCTTTCATTGGCGCATACGTAAAAATCTTTCGATATGTGTAAAAATATCTTGACCATGATTCTGTCGTTGTGTTTACATGGCTCTGTGTACATCTAGCTATTTTCTCGCATAGCTTTTCTCTGACAGAGGGAGGGTACAATCACTCCCATTCACCCTCGAACTGCCAGCCTGCACAACTATGATTTCTAATTACGTTTTCTGATTCATTCTCATAAATCCTCTTTGTAAATGTTGTATATAGTTATAATAATAAAATTTACGGAGATTTCAACAAACTGCAGTGCAACAAGTATTTGTAACTGAGATCAGTTCCGAGTAACAGTGTTTTCCCCTCCCATTTCCCACTCAGACTTATTGATCTCCCGGGTTGAAGTTTCATGCAGAGTATTTCCGAACGGTACTCATTCTCACAGTGAGCTCTGAATACTTAAAATTCACGAACACAGGGAGCCTTCACATATGCAGCTTTATTGTAAATTATACTTTGTTTTTACGCTCCAGTAACTAACGATGTAACATTGTTTCTCGTTTATGCCTTTGATTTTTATCTCCACAGAAAGACCTCGAATTAAGTTTTGATTATCAACAAATGTGAAGTTTAGATTTCTACTGACAGATAACTGTTTTTGCTATATCCGGAAAATTGTGCCACGTTTTCAATTGAAGCTTATAGTTCCCGTTTCCACTCTTCAATTCATGAAAACCTTGCATTCTACAAAACGATGAAAATTGTAAGGCGTTTGCGTCTACCGCCCGCTAAACCCGTTGCTAGTAGGTTCATCACCTACGCTTTTTCGTAACGGATAGGAAAGGAAAATGTTTAGTAAATGCTGGAAAACACTCCGGATTAAATTCAGTCTGTTGCGGTAGTAGCGGAATGTTGATCATATGGAATGAACAGGGAGGTCAGGCATCACTTGCGGGTTTCCGGTTTTCCAGACTGCGTGGCGCCTTTATTCTGACCTCCTCACTATGGCCGTATATATTCGCCTAGTCACGTGTCTATACTCTTCGGTATTGGACTTCTCTCGCGCCTCGTGAGGTGGAAAGAACTACAAGAAATGCACCAAAGCACAGTGCCGATTTATTGTTGTTGTTTGTGATATAATTGGAATCTAAATTTAAAAGTGCTTTTCTTAGCGAAAATACCACCTCCGGCCTTGTAAGGAACTTCAATATAATGGCAATGACCGAGAGGAGGGTGCAGCGCTTGCAGGAAGGGTGGCTGATTTTGCGGCAAATATAGATATATGATCGAATTGGTCAATTTAAAGATTTTGTTTTCAACAGATGATAAAACCACAACACGGTTGAAAGCTCTTGTGTGTATCAAGTAAAGCCCAAACATGCGATTTGCCGGAAGCATTTATATTTAACGATAAAGCAAAACAAATTAAAAGCCACGGCCCAATTAAGTGAAACCAAACATTTGATTAACTGTTAAAAATAGTCAGAAAAAGAAACAATTTGTATCAAGTTCAATACTCTACCGAATATAAAACACTTCATCGATCGTCCCGCCTGTTGCGCCATTCTTGATTAAACCAAACTTGGTATAGTAAATAACTCGCACACACCAACCACAAGAACATGTTCAAGAAAAACACAAAAAACGGTGCAAGAATTTGAAACATACAAATATAAGTCATTACAAATCGAATTTCTCTGCAGAGGCGTGCTGCGGTAGGGTGGTAATCCGAATGGAAGTCCTCACTTGAGCGCAAAGCACGAGCTTCAGCCACGATACATGCGCGCTGCGGTTCTAACCCCTCCTTGCCCGCTATATCTGCAGGTGTTCCTCTCGACACTGCCTGGGCACGGAACTACGCGGGACTACTCCCATCCCATCGACCCGTGGCCTGACCACAGGTTAAACTGTACATCATTTTTTAGAAATCTGAGCCTCTCCCAGGGGTTTTAGGGAATAAGGGAACAAGCACATTTATTTCCAGGGAACAAGGGGTACTGACAAGTTATTTCAGGGAACAAGGGAACTTTTGTTACATTTGGGAAATTTTAGGGGACAATTTTACGGAAGAAGTCGTTTTGAATTATGGGGAACAAGGAACAAAGGAAAAAATTACAAGGGAACATGGGAACATGTACCCCCCCCCCCCCCCCCCATGGGGGGGCTCAAATCTTAAACGCGTTAACCCGTTTACAGAGGCTAATCACCGGGTGTCTGTGTGTTTCAAGCAACTTTTGCCGCCGGGAACCTCTGCAGGTTGAATGTAAAGAAGGGTCTCATTGGGGATATAGCCCTCACGTTTAACGGTGCAGATCAGGGCATACGCCTATATTGCTTGTACGTCACGGCTAACGCCGCACGCGCGCAACAGCCCGTCTCAAAAGTAACGTATTCCTCGCTTGGCTCGTAAAGACAAGAAATCTTTCTGGTACCCTAAAGTATGTGCTGGTAAAATATTTCAGGCGTTGTGGTACATTTAATCCACAATACCATCCGTAAAAGTTCCGGGGCTATATTTTTCAAGGAGGCCTTTTTGCTATTTTTGCGTTGCTGAACTGTAGTAACCTGTAAAGTTTCAAGTTTATTATTTCGCCATTTACATTTAAGGTGTCTTTTCCTCGCACTTTGAAAAAAATCAATAAGCCGTACTGCGTCGCCATCAGACCCTAGAAAATATCAGACGGAAACACGTGTGATTCTTTTCGCCATTTATTTCGAGTGCTCGGTTCGGCTCAAGCGCAGAAAAAACTATCAGAATAATGGGGCTTATTTTCATTTTGCGTTACTCTTAATACGTGTCATTATCCAATTTTCTTTTGGGTGAAGTCTTAGAGGATAATTGTGAATCATCCTGAGAAAACAATTCTCCCCTTCCTTTACATCATTGCCTAGCAATTGTTTCTTATCTATCTTGTCCCCTGGCATAATGGATTATGATTATTTTTTTTTTGCCAGCGTTTCAGAAACGTCTCGTGCCTGTATCCCTAGCTCAACGCTTTACAGGATAAAATCCCATATCCGCCTTTGCCTTAGGTTTAAAAATGGCCAGATGTTTTAAAAGATACTAGTTTAATGTAACTCGAATGTCTGCTATGGTGGCCCCCTAGTATCCTCTTCCTTTTCCTCGCACTTTGTATAAAATCAATAAAACCGTACGTGCACCATTAGACCCCCAGAAATATCAGCCGGAAACACGAACGTGTAACTCGCTTGTTTACAAATTTGAATCCGTCATCGCGTCCTTCCGTGTTAGTTTAGGACTGGTCTCCTGTAGAATGCGGATGATATAAGCGAAATACCAACTGAATGATCCCCAAAATAACCCTGAAATAAGATTTTAGTAACATTGCAACTCCCTAGATACCCTTGTCTGATTACCGGGTTTTTTTTGTCTATTCTGTAGGCCATCGTTGACCGTACGTGTGCTTTTCCATAGTCTGTGAATGTCAACCGGAAATAACGCCATGTAAAGGTTTATTGAAACATTGTTTCCTTGGAATTTTTAATCCGAAGTCTTTTTGGCCTTTCCGTGTTCTATTGAATCTATAGCCCGCTAGCGGAATTTTCTTTTCCTTTTGATTTCTCGTGCGCTATGAAATTGGCGATCAAATGCTAATAGAATTCGATAGAAACGGATTCTTCTGAGACCGTTACTTGTATAAATCTAGCCCGCTAGCCGAATTCTCTTTTCTTTTTGATTTCTCGTGTGCTATGGCCAATTTCCTTGACCAAAATTGGCGATCAAATGCTAATATAATAATATCGATAGAAATATCGATACGGCGCACGTATCAGCACTCGTTTACCATATGTAAACAGACGAGAAAACAAACATCGAGTTGAGGAAAAAAGTGCGACGGGTGTATCTCTAAGTGTTGCTATAATCTATGTTTATTATCTTTTTTAGTTACAAAACCCCATCCCCGACTAAAAAAATCTCCCGGCCCGGCCGGCCCGGTACAAAACAATAACAAATAATTGTGACGTGTAGCTACGCACAGCAGGGAGGAGTGAAAACGTGATACTTGTCCTTGGCACCTGCAATGGAGAGCTAGTCAAGGGTGGCCAAATTGTCGAATATACAGTCGATTAGTGATAGATGATTTATTGTCTATGTTAATCGTAATTCATTACGGAAACCACAAATGATAAGATAACTCATTGAATTTGTTAATGTTTACACATGTGATCGATGATGTGTTTCAAATGTTAAGCAAAGCATGCGCCAGGTTTAGTTGTCACGTGCCATAGCTGAAAATGCACCCCTTTCTTTATACTGAAACCGGAAAGGTACAGAAGGTAGTGTTTGAGAGTACAAATAAATGTTGTTTGATTTGACTATATTCCAGTAACCAACCCACGGGACAAAGGCAAATAGAATACCCTTCTTTATACCATAACCGGTGAACTTGATACACAGCCTGAAACCCTACCCCATTTCAAGAAAATTTCGCCAAAAACTGTCGTTTTGCCGACGTTGCAAAACTTTCTTATTTGGAAATTCTCCCCTTACCTTATTTGGAAGGTCTGTAAGTACTTTTCCTCATATCTTAGCGAAAAAAGCAGGGAAATTGACCAAATCTTGCAGATATTCGAGAAATTTTTTTTTTCGGGGTCGGTTCCGTGTCAGGCGCCGCGCATGCGCGAAACTCATATGAGCCTTCGAGGAAATACAGTAATATAATATATTAAAGTTTTTAGCTATATCATAGGAGTATTGATCTGTTACTCCGAATCTACCACTACTTAGCATGATCTTTTAGCGACACCAACAACATGATCGCTCTTGAACTTTTGAAAGCGCGTGTTCGATGTCCTGCTCAAATGTGTCAGAGCATAATTTACAAATAAGCGAAGCGTAACTATGAATCACTCAATTTTCGCCCACGTTCCCTGATAACTCGAGATTTCTTTGTTATACACTGCTTACCTTGTGAGCGCAAACTGCGCTGGTCGTAAGTGAAGTTCGTCCGCCATGTTTGTTTGTGCATTGGGGAGTAACCGCTGATGTATTTCCTCGAAGGCTCATATGAGTTTCGCGCATGCGCGGCGCCTGACACGGAACCGACCCCGAAAAAAAAATTCGTCCGCCGAGGGGCCTGAGACTGAGACGCGTTTTGAACACCACAGGCAGCCCGCGCGGATTTGCCATAAAACCAACAGCACTTTCTTGATATGCTTTCGAGCCAGGGGTAACACAACAACCCCCCCCCCCCCCCCCCCCCAGATGCTCGCATCTCGCGCGAAGGTAGTTTGCAGTAACATATCAAACAATGGTCCCAGCGAAAGTCGTTTTTCAGCACCTCACGGCCAAAACTATATTTGGAATCCTTTACCTTGTTAGGAAGTGACAAAAGTAGCAAGACAATGGTGAAATTAGGGACGTGTCATTATTTACCGGGGGGGGAGGGCTCCCATTTTTTCAAACAAGGCTAAAAAAAAATAGGACCCTCCCCTTGAACATAACAAAAAAATTGTGACCCTCCCCCAGTCATAGGTAAAAAAATTGGGACCCTCCCCCATGCAATTTATTTCTGAAAAACCTGTTAGATAGACTGTTGTTCAAGTGATGTAATGTCTCTTTCTTTCTTCTTAATAACAGAACTACTTTTTTCTTACTCCTGTCATGCACCAATCAATTGACATCACGGCCCCCCAATTTAACATTCACTAAGTGTTAAATGTTACTATTTTTCCGGTCACCAGGGACATGGTCGTTGCTAAAGCTCCAGGCCCCCGGGGACACTTTTGCAACATGGCGAAACGCGCCTTTATTTTGATAAACGCATTTCATCGAGCCTCCAGAAAAAAGATAAACGTTTTATTTTCTGCGTGTAGTAAAAAAGCCTGTTTGTTAATTCTTCACGCGCTACAAATTATTATGATTCATGTGCGTGAAGCGCAGCCCAAAAACGAATTTCTATGCAGCTTGTAACGTCGAACTCACTTCTTTGGAACATATTGACTGCCAACCAGGCGTATCACTGAAGGGCTTTTGGGGGTTTTCATTTGTCCTTGCCAAGATACACATGCGTGTAACGACATTCGTACGCATCCCATTTAAGCGCCACAAGCGTATTGTTTTCTTTGGGCAAGTTCTCTAAAACTAGATTAGATGTCATTCCTTATGCGCGCAAAGCGCGCCGAAATTTTCAACATAATGAGTGAAATAAAACTAGAAAATGACATAGAACTCGTTGCTGGAGTCTCTCTTTCAAGGCTTCAGGTTTCGAGAGATCCCTCCCAAAATCCTCCGACCTCGGTCCTTAAACCAATATTTTTCGCACGATAATCGAACTTCTGGCTCAGCGTTAATTTCCCGTTAATGCCCGCTGAATATTCCCGCTATAGAAGTCCGTGTTAAATTCCCTGCCCATCCGTAGATTAATGTGTTAAATCCCCGGCCTGACCACGTTACTTCCCCGCCCTGTCCCGGGGGTTGGGGGCCGGGGTATCAATTGACGGTGCATATATTATTCATCGCCTCGATTATTACGTAAGGATGTTTATAATACACAGGTAAAATACGGTGATCCTCCCTCTAAGTCCAATGATTAACGTAATCTCACATCTCCCGTCCCCTGTTTGACCTAGTACTGTAGATATTTTACAGAAAAACGGGCTCGCATATCCTTCGTTGCGCGCGAAGCGTGCCCAAATTTGATAAACGTTTGTTTGTTTGTTCATCGTTTTTTTGTTTGTTTATCGCATTTCATCAAGCCTCAGAGAAAGGGTAGATGAACATGTTTTGTGTATGGCATACTAAACAAAGCCTGTCAGGAAGTACACTACCTCAACTATATAGGTTAGGTTATATTATTCATGCGCACAACTGCGCTCCGCAAATGACGAAGTTATTAATATTTATGTGCGCGAAGCGCGGCCCAACGGACGAATTTATACGCTTGTAACGTCGAAAACTCACGCTTACCTAAGGGGTCTTCTTTCAAACATATAGTGACTTGTCCTCCAGGCCTATCATTTGCAAGGAAATTCTGGGAAAGTTTGATTTCCTTGTCAAGATAACTTGTTCTTGTCAACGGTAGTGTCCTCATAGCTAAAAGAGTATATTATGTCATTGTCTATGCGCGCGAAGCGCGCCGAAATTTTATGGAGAAGTTGCTGAAATAACCACTATCGCCATTTGTTTTACCCTCTTCATCGTCCAAATATTGCTGAAAAAAAATATGACCCTCCCCCAAATAGGAGTGAAAAAAATTTGGACCCTCCCTTTAGACACGCGAAAAAAATTAGGACCCTCCCCACAAAAATAGGAGCCCTCCCCCCCGCTAAATAATGACACGTCCCTTATTAATGAAAACTTGCAGGAATTACAGAGACTCGAGTTCTCGACCAGTCCTACAACAACGATTGTGGCTTGGTTACAGCACCGCTCTAGATAACACACAGCTAGCCCGCGCGTGACTCGACCCAGTCCTCCCTGTGGCTATTAGTAGGAACCACGTATTGGTTGGCACTGCTCGCAAAATGTACTTGGTGTACTTGAGGAGTGGTTGGTGCTCGCAGGTACCATTTTGTTTGCAAGTGCAAGGACATTAAACTCACTCATTTCCCTTATGTCGTTTACACTAGAACGCAAGCGCAAAAGCGAAAAAGTCGAGACGTTCGCGTTCCCTTGTGCTTGTGTCTAGTGTAAATCAAGCGAACGCAAGCGCAAGCAAATAATTAGTGTTGATTTTAGGCTGTAGTAGCGCGTGGCTGTGATATACACTTTCTTGAGAGCTTGCGTCCTGCGCTTGCGTTCGTGTATAAATCAACCATAAATCATAGGTTCTTATATGCGGGTATATATTCACTGTTGTGGCTGCTCGAAATGGGTCGTAATGAAGAATCTGGCCTTACAGAAAGCGTCGCTTGGCCGATAAGACTACATCCGGAAACCCTATAAGTTATGGTCTCTATTCGAGTGGAAAGTGCTAGATTTAAGTAAACCATGTATATAAGTTTCGCCGCCGACCTTGATTATAAATCTTCTATGTGCCTAAGTAGTTGTTTTCAAAAAGCAACCTTCATTGGAATAGGTGTATTATGTAAGAAATGTATCAGTCTGAAACCCTTAGCACATGAGTTCTTGTTGTTTTCACTGTTGTGGCTTTTAATAATGCGTCGTAAACAGAAAGCGTCGCTTTGGTCGATAAGATTGGAACCCGGAAACTTCTTTGAAGCAATCCGTGTGGAAAGCGCTAGATTAGACTTTGGAAAGGTTTCAACGCCCTTAGTTAAGTTCACTTAGTGGTCATTGGGAAGAGAGTGAAAGAGACGCCCAGACGGAACCCAACATGGGAAAATCTGTATCCATCCAGAATCGTATTAAATGATTGCGGGAGAGAATCCATCCTCTGTGCCTATTCAGTACTAAGTGCTTATACTTATATAGTGATATTCGGGACTTGTAATACTGCCTACGCATGATAGCAATATGTTGCTCGTCGCACACTTATCACAGAGATATGAAAACCACTGTCTCAATATTCCATTTCCTTTTTCTCCTGTAGATATGATTGCCCCTTAGGGCCGGTATTTTTTACTAATTTCCATCACCTGATACGTGTCAATACGTCAATAGCGGGGACAAACAACGAACGCCTGAAATATATCTGTTTTGTAAATATTTGAGTGTAAAAAAGCTGTTAAAACACTTTGTTCCTTTTTGCCAGAGATCACTGCTCCAGACTTCCCCGGCGTCAAAACACGCAAAATATGGCGGCCTCGATCTTGAACTCAAGCTTTCCTGCAATGAGAACAGCTTAGGTCTGCTAGGGGCAGACCTAAGCCCCATAATCACCTAGCCTTAGCGGTCAGATGGGTCAAGTTTTCATATATGGAAACTCTACCGTCTGGAATTGATTCAATACATAAAGTGTGCTAAGAATGCCGGTTGATTATGGGGCAAGAGCCCGTGTCAGTCACTCCTATGTTATTGTTTTCGTCCGATATTAGAAAACGAATTTCGCGTCGAAATCTCAAAATAGACATCTAAAAACAAAGTTTCATACTAGATTTACCAAATTCAATCGAGAGCATTGCACTACATTCTCTAAATCAGCCGATGGAAATGGATGCTTTCTCCGACTGGATATGTTGCTATGCTATCAAAATGGCGGCTGACACAGGCTCTTTAAACCATACTCGGAAACATTTTATTCCTGTCTGATGTTTTACTAATGAAAGATAAAAACGCCGGTGAAACGTTCGCCAGAAAAAGGAAACTAGGTTTCTGGGGGGTAGCTAGGTAGACTACAGAGAGGTGAACATAAAAATAGACCAGTAATACTTTTTCAGCACTTGTATGACCCCTCCCCCTTTGACAAATGCTGGGTACTCCCAAGGACTAATATATAGATTTAGCCACTGGCTAAAAGCGGAGCTCCCGGTTACATATTTTTCTGTGTTAATGAGACATGTGTTAATGCCATTGTACATAGATAGCCTGCCACCGTCATACCACGTGACTAAGCACTTGCACTCCCCGCCACTTAGATAATTTCACCCAAGTTTGGTTGTCTGAGGCTCATCCCATCCAAAGATATAAACTTTTTCTCGTTTTATGACGTCATCGATGACGTCATACCACGTGGCCAGGCAGCTGCACCCCCCTTGCCACTAAGACAACGTCACCCAAGTTTGGTTGTCTGGGGTTCATCCCTTCCCGAGATATATTGTTTTACTCATATGATGACGTCATTGATGACGTAGTACCACGTGACCATGCAGTTGCACCCCCTTGCCACTAAGACAACGTCACCCAAGTTTGGTTGTCTGGGGTTCATCCCTTCCCGAGATATATTGTTTTACTCATATGATGACGTCATTGATGACGTAGTACCACGTGACCATGCAGTTGCACCCCCCTTGCCACTAAGACAACTTCACCCAAGTTTGGTTGTCTGAGGCTCATCCCTTCCCGATATATATTGTTTTACTCATATGATGACGTCATTGATGACGTCATACCACGTGACCACGCAGTTGCACCCCCCTTGTCACTAAGACAACTTCACCCAAGTTTGGTTGTCTGAGGTTCATCCCTTCCCGAGATATATTGTTTTTCTCTTATGATGACGTAATTGATGACGTCATACCACGTGACCATGCAGTTGCACCCCCCTTGCCACTAAGACAACTTCACCCAGTTTGGTTGTCTGAGCATCATCCCTTCCCGAGATATATTGTTTTTCTCTTATGATGACGTCATTGATGACGTCATACCACGTGACCAGGCAGTTGCACCCCCCTTGTCACTAAGACAACTTCACCCAAGTTTGGTTGTCTGAGCTTCATCCCTTCCTGAGATATAATTAATAAACGGAGAAGGGTCTTGGTTTACCTGTGGTGGGGCAGGCACGCACGCACGGACGCGCCCGCGATACCAGTATGGGATTACCGCTGAACCATGAAAAATGAACTCGATCATATACTGAGTTCTACTTTGAGCTATTGTATTCTTCCTGCGATACCTATGGTGCTCCGCTCTGCGGCCTTCGGCCGCTAAGGAGCTCCGCTACAAATGGAAAGTACAAAACACACGTGGTGTAAAATGCGAAACATTTTATTTAGCTAAATAGTCGCTAGTATCACATCAGAAGTCAGTTTCACGGCTAGTTTTTCACTGACTTCGTCATTAAGATACCCTTGGAAAAATAATTACAATTATCGACTAAACCCAATTAATCAGTGCGGTACCTTTTTCGAACGGTAACTAGGAGGAAAAATAATTGTGAAGTAATAATTAAATAAATAGAGCAGAATGGAATTTCTGATAAAATCAAACAAGTTAAAATCATCATGAAATTCATGATAAATTTCAATAAGCATGTTTTTTGCTGAAGAGCGAGTTGCAACAGAAGCCGTTCGAAGAAAGGTAGTTTGTTACAAAAAAAATTATTAAAATAATCAATAGTTCTAGAACGAACCGAATAAAAGTCAAGGAAACCCCGAAATCACACCACTTCTCCGCCACAATAGGCGTTTCAAAACGATCAAGCATCAGTAACATTGTTAACGCGATAAACATACACCAACATTTATCATTTATCTAACAAGATGCTACATAGTGCGTTGCGTCAATGCGTTGCCTGGCCACAGCGTTCTAGTAGTAATTCTTGATTTGTTAAATTAATGCAACAGTAACTAACAACTAGCTCCCAATAGATGAATTAGAACAGTACAAGGTGAATATTGCGTGGATGTATGGCTACGTTAATTTAGATTTGAATGTCAAGTCCTGAATCCTTTGTACAACTCCATGAGGGTTGCTTCGGGGTCCTTAACAGGAGCTTCACATGACGCGGTTTTGTCTGAAAGAAATTAAAATCTATCATGAGAATACAATAGAACCCAAGCGCGAGTACGAAACTTTTAAGATTAAAACTTAAAAAACAATACGTCCAGCCTGCTAGCCGGCTCTCTAGTGGAGTTTTTCGGATATTTTTTTAGGCGCGCGGTATTCCTGTGTCGCGGGGGGAAATGTGAAACAAGAGCTCTATCCGCGCCACAGGAATCCCGCCCGCCAAAAAAAATCAAATATCCGGGGGAAAAAAACACTGGAGACCCGGCTAGCAGACTACCTTACGTCCTCCCTTAGCCTTGTGCATACAGTTAGCGAGGCAAGTTCCCCTTATCAGCCACTGCTTTGTTATTGTTGTCAAATTGATATTAGAAGACGACGAATAGGCCTCTTGTGAGATGACGTCATATTCAAAATGGCGGCCTCCTGACAAAGGATTTTTACCCCCTATCAATCCCACAATGCGTCTCAACTGGTGCATTATGGGATTGACAGGAAGTAAAATTCTTTTGTCAGGAGGCCGCCATTTTGAATATGACGTCATCTCGCAAGAGGCCTATTACGTGTAGAAATCTCGGAAAAATCATCTACAAACAAAGTTATAATAATAATAATAATAATAATAATAATAATAATAATAATAATAATAATAATAATAATAATAATAATAATAATAATAATAATAATAATAATAATAATAATAATAATAATAATAATAATGGTTTATTAACAGAGCTTCCACGAGGTGGCTCTTCGTCTGTTAAAAACTAATAATACAAATTATAACTAATGATGATAAGGCTATATAAAAAGGTGTATATATACTCGTTCTACCGAAATCAATCGAAACTATAGCGCTGCATTTTCTAAAACAGCTGATGGAAATGGATACTTTCTCCGACTTGGAATGTTACTCGGCTGACAGAATGGCAAACAGAATGCCATCGTGTACGTAAATGAACGAGTCTTTATTAAAAGTTAGCGAAGTCGCCATGAAGTACATTCAGTCTACGGAACCAGTACTTATTTGCATAATCATTGTCACAGCTGCTGCTCGCACCGAAACCTGTGTACCCGTGAGGTGCCTATTGGCGGTTTTCACGTGACGTCATCAATATGCTAACTTCTAAACTAAAACCTCTATGTAGGTTTTACGCAACACTATTCTCATATTTTAAGCGTGCCGTATTTTGATTCACGTGACGACTGAAAACCAAGAATGTGTTCTTTTTACTGCCAAGAACAATTAGCAAAACGTTCTACCTACTCACCATGCTCAGCACTTGTGGAACTCGTTGATCTTACAGATGCAGCGTCCCTCGCCTACAAGACCACGGACGCAGAAGCATTCCTTGCACGTCTTTTGATCTCTCTTGATCTGCTCTTTCCATACATTCACAGTAGCCATGCGCACAGCCCCTGCTCGTTTTCTATCGTCAGACGCAAACAGAGTAAGTCCAAATACAGAACCCTTAGTGTTTTTCATAAGCTCTATGTACTGTCCTTCTGGCAGGGCAACCCCTGTTCCCATTCCTCGTAGGTGCTTTCTGTAAAAGACTTTACCCCTATAATCTTGTCCAATAACGTCGCCTCTGTATTTGCGGTACTTGCCGATGATGTTAAGCGTGATGTCCTGCATTTTCAGTTTCTTAGTCATACGTCGTAGACAGGGAGCGCCAGGGCGAGCGTGCCGTTCATTGGTTGTCAGAAGCATGATGATCTTTGTGGAGCCCGCGCGGAAAGGATACCGCGCAGCCTCAGCAATGGCTTCAAATCCGTCGCTTTCGCTATCTGACGTGTCCGCGAACTTCAAGTGCTCGATGGCGTTCTGAACTTCTGCCGCATCACCAAAGTGCTTCCCGTTGACAGTGACGACATGAGGTTCGGAGTGAATTCCCTGTCCGCCGAAACTAACGATGCCAAAGTTGAACGAGTACTTTCCGAGGTCGCGTCGGAGCTCGGTTATATAGTTCGGGATTTTCTTGGCAAATCCGCGCATTCCTTGTGTCTCGGGAACGACAATAACGACGTCGACAAGGTTATGTCCTCTTTGGAACCATTTGTGGCCCATCTCGTGGTTAGCGCAGCGACCTGTTAAGAAACATAAAAGCCTTGCATTAGTGCAGATCTTATAACAGGTTCTTGAAGGCCTTTCCTAGACATCCCAGGTATAGTTTTAGATGTAACAAGTACAAGGCTACACCTACGGTGGCCCCTAACTGTCACGGCAAGACTTAGAGTCCACGGCAAAATACAATATTTTCACGGCAAAATACAATAATCGCACGGCAAAACACACTAATCGCACGGCAAAACAATAATCTCACGGCAAAACACAATCTTACGGCAAAACACAACGCCTTCACTGCAAAATGAAATAATCTCACGGCAAAATACTGAAATCTCAGCAGTTTATGTATGTCAAATTATGCCTAAAAGAAGTAAACACGATGTCATTGAATGTTCTTAGTGTAGTTTGGTTTGTCAAATTCCAATAAAAGGCGACTTCATTATGATGCATGATACATGGTTTTTGATACATCATTACCCAACGCAGCTATTCTGGTTTTAACAGACCGCTCTATTGAATTTCATACATGTGGTAGGATTGCACTGCAGCTGTTACGTACCGCATTCTGGGAGGTATTCCACCCATTCTCCCTTCATCCTCAGAAGCTCGATGTAAGCAGAAGTTGTGTTGCAGTGCTTCATATCCTTAGCGGTAGAAGTTTCACAGTCCGCGTAGTCATCCTCGCAAGCCTTCAGGAAGGGACGAGGGTTGGTGATGTTGAAGTAGGGGGCCAGAGGGGAATGGATATCCTTGAATAGCTCGCGGCAGCGGCTAGAGTACTTGCTCATCGAGCACTGAGGATGAAAACACAACATTTTTAGAAAACGCATCATTAAACTTTTAAGTGATACGCGCAGTTTTTCTTTCACCTTTGGTTGCTTCCTGTGCGTTCTGATGTGGCATCTAGAATCCTTAGAGATCTCCCAAGAGTTGACGAAGTCGACCAAGTTCCTGGCGGGTTTGTTGTTTGGTTTCATCATATCGTCGTGGTGTTCATTGTTGTTTGTACCGAGTAAACCTGTAAGAAAAAAGGAAATCAATATAAGCACCTCTGTCCCTGATGCCCCGTATACTTTCTACTCAAAAAAGGTGTGTTTTAAAATACACAAATTAAACATATACTTTTCAACGCCAAGAAGAATGTACACACCTGCAAGGCGTCCATGGAACCACTTGTCGATGTTGAAAGTGCAGACGTTGTGCTCGATGTCACACAAGATCTCCAAGCCCATGGCGTGACGGAGGACCGTGAAGGGTCCCTCGCGCGTGACAGTCATGTTAAGGGTCTCGACTGGAAGCTCACTATTGTAGCCATCGTGGATCTTGTTGCCCTGGGTATCAATCTTAACCATGGACTCGACGCGGCCGCTTGAATGGATCTAAAAAAGGGGGTTAAACAAAGACGGTTACGCGTGGGCTCCGCCTACTCCATGCGTTTTAACGACTCCGACGCAGACACCTAGGATGACAATAGGTTGCCATAGAGTAACTCTATGGCAACCTATTGTCATCCTAGGTGTCTGCGTCGGAGTCGTTAAAACGCATGGACAATAAAGGTTGTAATTTGGGTTAAACGCCATGGAAAATTGCTGTTTTTTTTACGTTTCGAGTGTAAGCGCATCGTAAGTATCTAGACACGTCATTTTCGTAGCACTCTGCAAACATTTGCTGTCAATTTGCTGATGACTCTAGAATCGCACAAGGTATTTATTACTGTAGAGAAAATACAAAATTGATCACTTCGTAGCGCCATTACCTTGACGTTTCCGTCCTTGGTGATTAGGATGATGGATTCTTCCTGGCTCAACAGGGTGAACTTGTCATCGCGGACATCTCGCGCTAGTACATAGGTGCAGTCAGGCTTGTTGTAGCCGGGGAATCGGTAGTAAAAGCCATCGAAAGTGTAGACATGGGGCTTGCCGAAGATCATTGCCGTGCCTGTTGATAGAATGTATGTACACAGTGATCAGCGAGGTCAAGGGGCACGATTTTTATTCTCTATGGCACAGCTGACCACGATTTAGACAAGGCGGGGTCATATCAAATCATGAGACAAAATACACCAATGAGACACTTTTTCCTGTTGACCTAAGATAGCAACCATGACAGCATGAAAACCCACGGCACAACAAGAACTTACTGTTGAAGGGTGGGACCCAGTTGCGTGGAGTGAGCAGCTTGCTTATGTGGTTGAGCTTATGGGAGATCCTGCGATGCCAGTACTTCTTTAGATGGTGGAAGTGGCGTGCACGGGTCCTTAAGATCTTCTTGGAGTGTCCCAAGTACATGCGGGTGTGATGAATGTACCTGCGGGTGAGTTCGTGCTCTCCGATTCTCTTGTAAAGCTCCTCGGCGATCTTGCGCAGCTCAGCGTATCTGATCATCGTCTTCTTGTACAGAATCCTGTAGATCTTAAGAGTCTCGTTGTAAGCCTTCATGGAATGGTTTCTAGCTTTGGCGAGTGCCACTTTAAGGGACGTCGAGTTGTAGATGTCAGCAGTGATGTTCCAGGCGATGTTGGTGACTTGGAGAGTGAAGTTGCGAGTAGCATTGAAGCCAACTCTACACCATTCTTTGGTGAAGTTGTACACAACTGGGTAGTACGTTTTGGTCAGGTTTGCCATCTTGGTAAGGTTGAACTCCCGCACAAAATGCCTGGTGATATTCAGGTAATGGATGGTGGTGTTGACGTATCTCCGGACAATCTTGTAGGACATGGTCTTGTTGTATACCATCATTGTGAGATTGTATGCCTTTATCCTGAGTACCATGGTCTTATTCAATGCGATCTGCTTGTAAAGCTTTGACATGTTCATGGCTTTCATCTGGTAGAGCTTGGCGTATTGCTTGGTCATGTTAATGTAATGTCGGGTCATGTTGATAGCTTTGTATGTCAGATGCTTAACTTTGTTACAAGCCGCTCTGCAGACAGTCTTGATGTTGCCGTTAATGGGTCTTGGATGGGGGATGTTGAAGCTCACGACACCATCTTTTATCTGGATGTACTGTGGTAGGTTGAAGCGCATTTTCACCCACCTCATTCGCAGCATCATCACATTCTTGTTCATGGTCTCATTCAGCATTCCAATGGTGCGGTTAACGTACCTACAGCGAAAAAAAAGTAACTTAATAACTGTAAATGAACGCGTTAAAAAAAACATTTAAACCAAATTTTTTAACGAACTATTATTATTACATGTTTTCTTACCTGATGGTCTTGTTGACGTACTCGAGAGCAGAGTACGCGGATGACTTCAGGATACCTGGCATCTTCTCGGTATGTTTCTGGTACCGCACGTAGTGGTGTTGAAGCATGGCATACTGGCGTTCCACGTGAGCTCGCACCTTGTCCTCAATTCCATAGTACTTGCTGATAAACTTCAGGGTCTCCACGACTTCGTTCTTGATGCGGTTAAGTATCGGAAGGTAAGGCTTGATGGAGCTAACAGTGTTGTTTGCGAGTTTGGTAAGGTAGATCTTTGTGGTGTTGAACCTCTGGATTGTCATGTTCACTGCAACCTTGGTCATGTTGACGGCTTGGTTGGTCAAGTTGACGCCGTAGTTGTAAGCGATGATGGTGCCTTTGCGAAGCATCAGGACGGACTGACGGATGGTAAGCTTGCTAGCATCGCGAAGAGCTTTAACTGTGATGTGATAGCTCTTGACGGTGAACTTATACGGGCGGCTGTTGATGATCAACTTCTTGGCTTTCACAGTCATGTTCTTTCCAAACTCGATAACCAGGGCCTTATACTTCTTGCAAGCTGGGATGACCTTGTTCTTATAGAAAGGAATGACCTTGTTCTTATAGTAAGGGACGATTTTCTGCTTGTAATAGACAACTACTTTCTCATTGTAGATCTTAATGCCTTTCTCGATAGTCTTGTTCACGAACTCGCGAGTCTCGTTGATCTTGACCTCAATGAACTTACGCCCGATCTTGTAGTACTTGATTGTCATGATCTTTGCCAGCCGAGTGTAGTTCGTGGCCATCTTTTTGTACTTCATGATCGTGGGACGGTACTTGTCATATGTGAGAGTGATGTTTTTCTTCACAGCCAAAGCAAATTTCTCAATCTTGGCAATGAGCTTCTTGGCCTTGATGGAAATGTTCTTATAGTACACTTTGCTGATGGCGATTGCCTTCAGTGTCATTTTCTTGGCCTGGAGAGTCATATTCTTAACCTTATCTGTCGTGTTCTTAGCGAATTCAATGGTCTTGTAGACATAGCGATGCTCAACAATCTCACGAAGTTTCATCTGCTTGAAGTCTTCGAATCCCTTTTTGATCGAGTCTTTGGTCTTTTCGATCATTTCCTTTGCTTTTTGTTTCATTTCATCAACTTTGACGTTCAGCTTGGTTTTCAACTCCATCAACTTGGCCTCCAGTTCCTTCAGCTTCTCCTTGAGCTGTGCAATTGCTTGGGTAGTCTTGCCCTTGCCAAAGCCATAGATGTCTTTACCGGCTTCAACGATCTCGTGCTGCTTGAATTCTTCCAAGAACTCACCCCAGATCTCGTGTCTAATGATCTGTTCTACAGCGGTGTTCTCGATGGTCTTCTTATAGGTATTCTTGTAAGTCTCCTTGAGTTTATTGGTTGCCTCATCAATGGCCGCACGTGCCTTCCCTTCAGCTCTAGCGTACATAGCCTTGGCGTATGCCTTGGGATCGGCCATGATTTCTGCGCGCTGCTCTTTGATCATCTTGGGAAGGGTGACATTCAAGTAGTGGATAGCTTCCTTGATCTTAGCTTCTACCTTGGGCTTGTTTTCCTTGATGTATCTCTCAATTTTGGCGCGCATTTCCTTGGCCTTAGCAATCAGTTCTTCGATCTTCGCGACCACTTTGGCATAGCGTTCCTTTACTTGGTACTTTGCCATGAACTTTTTGAAGTCCTTTCGGTTAGTAATGTTGCTATATAGCTCCATGGTAAAGTTCTTTGCCTTCTGGATATTAATCAGGGTCAGGTTCTTAACCTTTTGGAGGTTATTCAGGGTAAAGTTCTTTGCCTTGTTGAAGTGGATGATGGTAAGGTTCTTTGCCTTTTGAATCAGAGGAATAGACGCATTCTTGATCTTGAAGATGAGGATCATGGTTTTGTTTTGAGCGCTCTTGGCGTATGGGTGAAAAATAGCAATCAGCTGTTTGCTTGAGATGATGGTTACGTTCTTGGTCTGTTTGTAGACAGAGACGACTTCCATGGTCAAGTTCATTACAGTCTTGTTCAGTTTCTGGAACGCAGCCTTTACTTTCTCCATCACCTTCTGGTATTCAGCTTTGACTCTCAATACCATCTTGTCATTTCTTGTCTTGACAATGGTGTACGCTTCATTATACAGCTCTTCAACAGTCTTCTCCTTGTTATCAGCGTACCATACCTTGACTTTCTCGATTCCATTCTTTCCGAGCTGAATACCGTCCTTGTAATATTTAACAGCCAATTCCTTGCCCTTGCCATAATACGCAATCATCTTAGGACGGATGATAGAGTTAAAGTACTTGATGTAGTCAATCGTCATGTTGCGCGTGGTGTTGAAAGCCTTGATCGTCATATTCTTGGCTAAGTAGAACACCACGATACTCTTGTTCTTGTAGATCTTGTAGTAAGTCAGGGTGAAGTTCTTGGTATTTTTGAAGATCCTGAGAGCGTTAACGCGGCTGAGTTTGTAGTACTTGATAGCCATCGTACGGCTCATGTTGAAGTACTTCACGGCCAGCATTTGGGTCAGGTTGTACGTCCTCATTGTAAGGTTCTTGGTGTTACTGTACATCTTCATCACTTTAACGCTGTAGTTCTTGTAAAGTGCCAATCCAAAGTCCTTTGAGAGCTTGTACACTTTCAGGGCAATTTCTTCATAGGTCATATTCTCGTATTTTCTGAGTTTCATGACTAGAGTCTCGATCTTATGGATAAGCTTAGCCTTAAAAAGAGCAATCTTGTGCGAGACTTTTCCTTTGAGGACAAGAGCTTCCTTCTCGAAAACATCATACAACTCAAGTGCAATATTCTTGTAGAAGTTATAAGCTTCCATGCTCTCGACCTCATGCTCCTTGTAGAAGTCAGACATGTATTTCTTTGCTGTTTCGTACATCTCCTTGGTCTTCTGTGACGTTGCTGCCTTGTAGCTGTAGGCTGCGATGGCGGCTGACTTCCAGTAGCGCTGATGAACGTCATAGAGACCGAAAGTTGTATTCTTGGCGATGTGGAAGTGCTTGCGTCCGACCGTCTTTGCGGAGTCGACGATGGCGATAAGTTCCTTGACAAACTGCTCCCGGGTGATGTCCATGCGTCCGAGCCGCAATATTAGTTCATAAGCGCGGTAAGCAACAGCGCTCACTTCTTTCAGCTCCTTCATGACCTTAAGACCATAGTTTTCAGCACGAGATTTCACGTCAAGCGCGCGGGACTTGACGTCCAAAGCCTTGATGTGAGCCTTGGCCTGCAAAATAATCGATTCCCACTTGGCTTTCATGTCTAGAGACGCGAATCTGTTGAACATGTCCATCTCCTTCCATGCCTTTTGTGCGGGTGAGACAAAGTCGAGGTTCTTCAGCTGTTTGCTAATGTTCCTGAACTCAGCGGTGATGTTCTGAATTAGCAGCGTCATCTTCTTCGCAAACAGATGCACCTTGGTGATCGAGATCTGAACGAGATCCTCGGGCTTCATGTTGATGATCTTAAAGATGGTCCTGTTGATGTTCTTGATGGTTTCTCTGTATGCCTTGAGTGCTTGTTTGGTAGAGTTGAATGTGTGGTGGATCGAGTTGTTGACCATCTTCTTTGTCGCATTCACAAGCTCGGTAATCTTCAGGATTGTGATATCTACAATCTGCTCCGGTGTCTTCTTAGACAGATCGTTGATAAATCGGATGACGGTCGTGATGTTGGTGGTCAGGGTATGATTAAGGCTCTTAAACATCTCAGTTCCCTCTTCAATTGAAACCTTTATGGCTTTGTCCAGGAGAACGCCAACAGGAAGCTTGTGTATCGTAATGTTCAACAGCTGGTACATGACATCCATTGCCATAGGCCCAATGGGCTTCATCATAGGCTTATTGAAAAGGATCATGTTTCTTTTCAGGTCCATAAGATTCTTGATCATGGGCTTTGAGCTTTCGACGTATGACAGGACAACAGGCTTGGCGCGGTTGTAGATTGAAACTGACACCTTGACGATCAGCTTAGTCAGGGGCTTGGTGTACTTCTCTACCTGTACAAGAGCCTTAGAGGACATCATCTTGACCTTCATAGTGATCTCTGTGGTCATCTTTTGTATATCCTTTGAGATGTTACGAGCAAGCTCGATCGCCTTAATGGTCGTGTTTTTCATGAAGTGAGGAGCCAGTTTAATCATCTTAACGGTCAATCTCTCGATCTTCTTCCTGAGGATAGTGAAGTTTTTGCTGAGGTTGTTAGCCTTCTCGCGGAGGAAGAGGAAGTGCTGATGGACGGTCTTGTTTAGAACAGTTAGGTTTTTCAACTTCAAGGTCATGTTCATTGCGACCTGACTGATGTTCATGGCGATCTTGCTTAGGTTCTTCAGGGTGCAGGTGGCGTTAAAATTGCACGTAAAAGTACGGATCTGAGCCATATACTTATCCATTATAGGTCCAAGCTTCTGCTTACGGATCTCGAGTTCTCGTACTTTCGTGTGCAGTTTCTTCAAGTGAACAGTGATGTTCTTGGATAGTGCCTTGCTGATTAAGGTAGCCTTGGTCATCACACGCTCAGCAATAGCTTTAAGCTTCAAGCCACGTACCTTGATATCACCAACCATCTTGGTAAGGTTGCTGCCCCAGCTATTTAAGCCGCGGCTGATGTTCTTCAAATGAAGGCTAACATTCCCGAGATGGAGAGTAAGGTTCCCCTTGATGTAGTTTAGGTGCAGTTTTGTCTTGTTGAGGTAAAGAGTGATGTTGTTGTAGATCAGAGGAATACTGGCGTTCAGCTCGGCGCGGATCTTCTTGTACAGAATTGTGGCGTTTCGGGCCAGCATGGGAAGATTCTTGACGGTAGTGTTAAGAGCCTTGAGGGCCAGGTTGTACGCTTTCATGGTTAGATTTAAAGACTTCATGCTCATATTCTGTGCGATGATGCTTGCATTTTTAAACAGCCCCTTGAAATCGTAAGACTTGACATGCTTTAAGTACTTCATAACAACAGGCTTGATCTTATGCTCAAACTTCTTCACCATCTTGTCGACCTCCAGAGAAAGTTTCTTTGCGCGCACGAGAGTCATGTTGTATATCTTAGTGGTGGCATTCATGACCATTGGCTTCAGAGACTTGGCCTGACCTATCAGATACTTGGCGGTGGTGGTATTCCAGGTAACGAACACGCGGCTTGCTTCAGGGGTCAGCTGGTACCCAAATCGTGACTCGTTAACAACGTTAGCGCCGAACTTCCTCTGGAATGTCACCTGCAGCTGGTTGTCATTGGGCATCTCTGCGGCGATCTGCCCAGACAAGCGGGAGGTCAGTGTAATGTTATAGATGATATTCCTGTTCTCGGTGTCCATCTTGAGGAACCAGCCGGTCTTGTGCTCATTGCAAGTCAAATATGCGCTTGCAACATAGGCGTTCCAGTCAAAGCGTCCCATGAATCCGATAGCACGTCCACGGGCCTTGACGCTGACAGCGAGGGTCTTGGTGTTTATGTCGAAGCTCTCGACGAATGTGATCTTCTCCTTCATGATGGTGAGGTCCGATGTCCAGGTCTTGCTCAGTCTCTCATAGAATCCGTCCCATTTTAGAGATTTCTTGAACGCAGTCAGCTCGGTGTTAATTTTCAAGCCTTCAGATGTGTCCCACCTGGCCTCAAAGTACGCAGGTGCCCTTGGAATTACCTCGAGAGAGACAATGAGGTACTTCTTTACCTTATTGAAATCGATATTTTGTGACCACGTCTTCTGGAAAGCTGTGATCTGGGAAGTCAGGAGGAGTCCTTTAGCGCGTGAGAACTGTCCACGGAATGTGATCATCTTTCTTGGCCAGATTTCGAGTTTGCCATCGTAGGACTCCGATCTCTTGGAGAATCTGAAGTAGCTTGCGATCCGCTTGCCAAAAGCAGAAGCAGTGTGTCGGATAAAAAGTCCATCACGCTTGTTCCATTCGACTGTGTGCCTGACTGGAATTCTGGGAAGAAGCTCCCATGTCGTTGCGACAAAGTTTCGCTGTTTGTACCAGACGACGCTGTGCTGCATTCTCTTTCCTGGCAGGTACTCCACAATGATATTCTTGGACATCTCATTGACATCGTGTCTAAAGATGCTAGTAACCGACATGCGCTTGCCTCTGGAGTATATAACGGCAGTCTTGAATTGGTGGTGTGTGAGGATTTCATCAGAGTTGTTGTGATGGGAGAATTCTAGTCCATAGGAGAAGCTCCGTCCAAGGATCCTGATAGTGTAGTGGCCCTCCATTTCGCGTCTCTTGCCATTCATGCTCAGATAGCTCATCTCGCTCCTGTCGTAGAACAGTGACTTGGAGCCATTTCTCAGCATGCGTACAAAAACAAAGGTCCTTTTCTCGCCCGTCTGCTGTACAATATACTCTCCTTTCACTTCACTGACAAAATTACCAATCTGGTTACGGAACTTGATTATCTTCTCTGTTGTGAGGTTGTGGAACCTCAGCGCAGATTTGGCGAAGTAGATGTTACTCCACATCAGATGGACGGATGCCTCCTTAAACTTCTCCTGGTTGATGAGGTGCGCTTTCATACCCATGGTCTTCTTTAGGACAGTGAAGTTGAATCCGACAACTTTCTCATCGACGCCCTTCTCGAAGAAGAACTTGGCATCAACAGAGCGCTTGGCGACGGTAGCATTTAGTTGAAGAATCTTTTGGTCCGCCTTGTGGACCAACTTCGCCCAGGACTCTAGGTAGACGGTGTTATTGTAGGACACTGTGAAGCGATTGGCACAAAAGTGCGGCTTCTCGATCCTATGGGACTTAATCTCTGCCGTTCTGTTTAGTGCACTGATGTTCAAGGAAATCATCTGTTCGCCGGTACCATTGGAGAACGTAGCACAGACCTTTCCATAACCACGGCCTAATATCTCTGGGTGGAAGCACAGACTCTTGCGGAGGGTGAGGTTCTGGAATAGACCAACGAGCGCGACAGTGTAGTTTTGGTATGAGCCGCTCATGACAAGTTTCTTTTCCTCATTCTTCGTGAGCATCTTAGACATCAGCTCGACGGTTCTGTTGAAGCCACTGGCGTTAAAGCGAACACCCATGTTGTCCATGTACTTGAAGTAAGCGAGGGTAGCGTTGATGGATTTTTTCATCACGGTCACGTTTAGCTTAACACCCTTCTCAGATGCTGTGTGAAAGTATGCCATGACAGCTTCAGCGGTCTTGTTCAAGCCAGCGAAGTTAAACTTGAGTCCCCTTTCGGAAGCGAAGTTGAAGTAGGTCCAGACTGCTTCCATCGTCTTATTCATGGCGGTGACGTTGAATTTGGCAAAGCGCTCCTCGCCGCGGTGCAGGTAGCTCCACATGGCCTCCACAGTCTTGTTCATTACAGTGGCGTTGAACTTCAGAGCCTTGTCTGCTGGTCTTGTGATGTAGCTCATGACGGCGCTGGCAGACTTGTTGAAGCCCCTCGTCTCAAAGCGAAGTCCCTTCTCGGATGCGTAGTTGAACACGGTCCACATAGCCTCCACAGTTCTGTTGAGAACAGTTGCGTTCATCTTTAAGATCTTCTCATTTGTCAAGTTGAAAAACGTCAGAGATGACTGGATGGTCTTCTTCAAGACCGTAGCGTTGAAGCTCAGTTTTGAGGCAGATCCGATCTTGGAGAATGCTAGGAAAGCCTCCATGGTCTTGTTTAAAGCGGCGGCGTTGAACCTCAGAGTCCTCTCGTTCTCACTCGTGAGATACGACCAGACGGCGTCAACAGTCTTGTTTATGCCAGTGGCATGGAACTTGAGGCTTTTCTCGTTCGTCAGGTTCAGGAAAGACCAGACTGCGGTGACGGTCTTGTTCAATGCAGTAGCATTAAACTTCACACTCTTCTCGTTCTTCATACCCAGGTAAGTCCATACTGCGCTGACGGATTTGGTGAGGGTGCTGGCGTTGAATGTGAGGCTCTTCTCAATCCCACGGTTCAAGTAAGACCACATGGCCTCTGCCTTCTTGTTGAATCCGGACGCGTTAAACTTCACAGTCTTCTCGGTGTCGCTTTTCAAGTAGGTCAGTGCGGTATCGAACGACTTGCCTATGGCAGAGCCATGGAACTTGAGTCCCTTTTCACTGGTGTGGTTAAAGAAGGTCCATACAGCCTCCATAGGTTTGCCCATGATGGTTGAGTTGGCCTTGAAAGCTTTTTCCTTAGTGGCATTCACGATACCAGCGTACCAGGTGAAGACGCGGTTCTTGTTATCGTGGCTGGCGCGGAAGTGGATTCCTTTCTCTGTGTCCTTGTTGGCAAATGCGGTGCGCATGGTAAATGACTGCTTGCAAGGCTTCACAAACGCGTTAAGGACAGCCTCCTTTTTAGCCTTGTTGTACTTGCCAGTGGTCTGGATGCTGAAATTGGCGGGCTTGGTGGTGAAGTTGAAAAAGAAATTGTGCTCTTTCTCACCCAGAGAGCCGTTTAGGCACACATAGGTCTTGGTGCAAGTGTGATTGGCGATTATCTCAAAGCTCTTCTTGTGAACGTTTACCTCGCCATTAGCGTAGATGTACTTGCCCGGCCAGTACGTGGTGTTACTGGTAACACCATAAATACCAGACTTGTTGTACAGCTCTGTCAGCTGGCGTACAGTGTAGTTCTTGTAAGTGGCGGACCATGTAGTTCCCATGCGGCGGTTCTTGGTAATGGGGTCGGTATCGTTAAAGTAGTTGGCATTTAAGACCATGCGGTTGCCATAGATAACATCCCTTGTGGAGAAGGTCAGGTTAACAGCGTGGGTCTTGTTATTGTAGCTTCCCTCGAGCTTGCCAAACTTGTAACCAAGAGCACCAGTAGAGAGACTAAAGCTCTTCTCATCTTCCTCGAGCCAAAGCGAAGCATTGGCGACGAATTCACGCTCCCAGGTAGCGTTAGGAGTGGATATCCTGGCGATCATGTCATATTTGTTCTCATCTTCAGTTGGCAGGCGCTGGGCGATGAGCTGGTAGAGTCGCAGTTTCGGATCAGTGGGAATGACTGATAGACTGAAGGAGGCAGAGCCCGACAGAGGAAAGAATGGCGATTCGTACTCGCGGAAGGCGACAGGCACGGAGAGGCGACCACAGACAGCAATGCCGAGCACACGTGTAGCGTTCAGGCATGGGGCAGGCTAGAGAGAGGTAATATATTAAAATCAATTCAATTTTCACGTCACTGTCTTGTTATTAAAGTGTTTAATCTTAAGAAGCTTAAAGCCTGGTGCACACTAGCGACACAAAAAAGCATGGGAAACTAATTGAAATAATCAACATTTCCCATATTTCAACGTTTGGTTACTTCACCAAAGCAATCTTTGTTATTTGTGTGGCTTTCAACTTTTTGTAACCACTAAGTGTGCAACAGGCTTAAGCGGTAGATACCACTGCAATCGAGAGAAATTATATCTGAAATAAACCGCGCGATTTTTTAAAATGGATGCACGCAACCTGGAACGGGTACGTGGTGCCCCCAAATTGCGAGGTTTACTAGACTATGAAATTAAAAAAGGATTCCACTGTCTATGAAATCATTCTTAGAGAGTAAATTAATCATCGTAGAGCAATGTAAGCGATAGGTAAAACGTTGAAGATCTGAACAAAAGATTTCAGGCTTGCAACGGGAGTCCAACACATGACCTCCACTAGACCAAAATTATTCTTATGTAAAAAAAAAGTTGTATGCCTGCAAATTGTAAAATCTTAGATACGCAGCTAGATATTATTTTAATATCTTCATTCACTGTAACAAAAGCGTTGCTTCTGGCCAAGCTATATAGCACTAGTAATTAATGAGTAGTTACCTCAATACGCTTCTTGGCACCGTCAATCTTCAGTTCCTCGCCATTCAGAGTGGAGAACAGGCTTGAGCTGCAATAAAAGAATTGTGACCTCAGTACGATTTATTGCTCCTGGGAGAAGTTAAAAAAAGGAACCTAGTAAACTATTGGCATGAAAATATTTTTAAAGCTCATCGTAAGTAAATACATTACGAGATCAGAAAAGAAAAAAAGTCACGACGGGAGCATACAACGAGCTCCACATCCTGGGCATTTTTTGCTGTCTGTAGGTGTTTCTGTTCCTTTTTGCCAGATGGCATCTTTAGTAATTTTTTCGTTCCAACTAGCAAGGGGTAGTTGATCATTCAAGGCCGTAACTAGCGGGGGGCAGATGGAACAATTGTCCCCACCCCCAAGCGAAATAAATGTTTTTAGTGTCAACAAGTAGGGAAAAAATTGTTTGCCCCGCAGCAAAAAGAAAGGATGACCAGGCTGCTTGTGCCCCCCGACCCCCGGACAAAACATTCTAGCTACGGCCAAAAATTCGTTTGTGGAAAGATCAACAAAAATTTCTAACTACGGCCTTGTTATTACAATCCAGCAGGTTTATTCGAAAAATTCGTATGTAGAACGATCAACATTTTCCCAGCAAAGCGGGAACAGCACAAAGATTTCGCAAACCGTACGTTTCTCTCTCCGAAGCTTTAAGACATTGAATTTTATCAGTAGAACATTGTTCGGACTTTTCCCAGCCAACTAAGGAACTGCGGAACTCAGTCCCGTTGTGCACCTCATAACTTTATAACTAAATATTTAATAAATGTTCTCTGATTTTCCGTCGCCTTATACACCTGTTTCAATTAACGTTGCTCATGAGACCATGTATCATGAACCATGCTTCATAAGTCGCAATTATAATTCTTGCCAAAAACGAAGCAGTTCATGTCGAATTGTATCTCAAATTAGTAAACAAAGCGCCATTGGTTGGTTTTAGTTTAGTTTGGTTTGCCAAATGCGAGGAAAATACGAAAAATAGCGTCTTCATTATGATGCATGGTTCATGGTTTTCACGTTTGACGTTAATTGAGACAGGTGTATACGGCAATGCGTAATAAAGTGGACAAAATATGGTGAATTCACGAGTCGCAGCCGAGTGGGTCCGCAGTACATTTTTATCACTTTATTACGTCATTCCGTAGTGTATAGCAGAAACAGAGCGCGCACTACCAAACAGTTTTACGCATGCACTACCAAACAGTTTTACGCGTGCACTACCAAACAGTTTTACGCGCGCACTACCAAACAGTTTTACGCGCGCACTACCAAACAGTTTTACGCGCGCACTACCAAACAGTTTTACGCGCGCACTACCAAACAGTTTTACGCGCGCACTACCAAACAGTTTTACGCGCGCACTACCAAACAGTTTTACGCGCGCACTACCAAACAGTTTTACGCGCGCACTACCAAACAGTTTTACGCGCGCACTACCAAACAGTTTTACGCGTGCACTACCAAACAGTTTTACGCATGCACTACCAAACAGTTTTACGCATGCACTACCAAACAGTTTTACGCGCGCACAACCAAACAGTTTTACGCGCGCGCAGCCAAACAGTGTTTTCATTGGTTCTTTAATGAATACTAATGAATACTTACGAGACATTGAAAACCTGGAATGGTTTCTTGGGGGCTCCCAGCTCGAACTTCAACACTTGTCCCTGTTTGTAAGTTCCGTTGCCCTTGATCTCGGTCGATGTGTAGACGGAAGAGTTGATAAGGATACCAGCCTCGGCGAACAGGGCGTTCACACCCATGCGGCCAGTGATCTCCACAACGGCGCTAAATAATTAAACGGTAAAATTTAATCTTCTGGAGTAAAGTACATCTTATTTTTCTGGGTTCGCAAGATCAAGGCTTTTACTCGTCTTTTCTGCCTGCAATGTCACCAACTCGATGCAACCGGTAAAGCCGAGAGGATGAATCTTGACAGAGGTTGGCACACCATAGGGAATTTAACAGTAAACTGAGCATTAAATTTGAAGTTAAATTTGAAGCCTATGCAGAATATCTGATATTTTGAAAACTATATATGAAATCAATAACGAATTAGACTTTTAAAGAGAGAACAGACGAGGCTAATACCTTGGTTTTAGATGTCCACGGATGTCGAAGGCCATAGGTCCCCAGAACATATTCCTGATGTCAAATTTACCGTTCATCTCAACAGAAACCACACTGGTTCCCTTGGCATCCAGCTTGAGTGGCAGACCAAGGGCGGTAGGAACGGTGGTTTCGGCGTCCAGGAACACCAAGCTCTTTGTGATGGTCTTGCTTCCTCCCTTGGCCAAGGTCATGAGGAAATCAACGAAGTTGATGTTGTCAGCCTCGGACTGTAGCCAGTTGAGGTCCTCGAAGCTCGCAAGGCGCATCTCGTTGCCGAAGACTTTCACGGACATTGCACCGGAGGGGGCATGTTTACGGATGTCCATCTGGATAATCAAAAGACAAGGACTGGTTAGGGCGGGTTTACACACCAACAAAAGCGCAGGACGCAAGCTCAAGGCAAGTGCAAGTAACAGCGACGCAAGCGCAAGCTCATCCTCGCGCGCCAGGGTCCTTCCCTCACCTCCCCCCAGGGGACAGAGGAAAAGGACCCTGGAATGGTCTGGTCACGTGTCACCCAGATTTCGGGTGGTAACAAAAATCAAAACTTGGGGTGGGGTCCCAACGGAAAATTTCTGACAAAAAGAGACTGAAGACATTTGTCAGATTTCTTCATTTTGCCCAAAACTGATTAGTCACGAAAATCAAAAAATATGGAAAATAAACTTTCCGTTGTTTTTCCAAGAACTTTTGAACTAATTCCCAGGCTGACTGACCCATAATTTCCCAGTTGAGAAATATAAACTTTAAGTCAAAGCAACAACACGAGCAGAAACGACAAGGATATTGAGCAATTTATTTTAGCGTGCTAGTTTATTTTAAGTATGTAAGTACATTAATTCAAGTCAACTTACCTAAGAAGCAATCTATACTTTTAGCTACTACATACAGTATTTCTTGTCAGGATTTGAAACTGTGTTACTGTTAGTTTCGCCAGGAAAACGAGTCTTTTTCTCTGTGAGTATTTGCCAGCTTTCGGCGACAAGCGGGTTTTTGCTATCTATAGTTTTTTTCCACTTGCTTTCTGAAGAGTTTGCAAGTTTACTGTCTTTACCGAAAATATCTCCTTGACTCAAGCTTGTAGCCGAATAACCATGCAGACGAGCAGGGTAGTTTTCCCAGGTTGCTAGGGCAGTAAAGGTAAACATTTCCACCTTGCGAAGAACAATCAAGACGAAACCAGTCAACTCTGCACTCAAAATCTGGGCCAGAGACGAATGTTCTCGGGTTTGCAATCATCTTTTCCACTTGTTTTTATGTGTTCACGAGTTAATGTTGTCTTTATTGGTACATCTTAGTCTTCAAGCTTGCTGCCGGACAAGCTGATTTATTAGACGGCAAAAACGTTTCAACTTGTTGTCTCGTGACGAGCAACCGACGCAATGAGCCCTCGAAGGACTGCCAGTAGAAAGAAACACGAAACTGAAGCCACTCATGTACTTTTCCATAGCAGGATATAAAAGCTCTCCATCCAGAAAATCCTCAGCAGAAACACTAAGTTGTTTAACAGAGTGGAGATAAGGAATTAACCTTGTGTGAAAGCTAACGTGCTAATGAAATGGTCCCATGTGTGCTTCTGAGCGTTAGCCCTAGTAAGCGGAGAAAGAGAAAAAATCTCTGACCCCGAGAGGGGGAGATTTTTTCAGAGATTTTTTTTTCAGAGATTTTTTCTCTTTCTCCGCTTACTAGGGCTAACGCTCAGAAGCACACATGGGACCATTTCATTAGCACGTTAGCTTTCACACAAGGTTAATTCCTTATCTCCACTCTGTTGAACTTAGTGCTACGCGGCCACAGGCTTGCCTGAACATCTACTAAGTTGTTTAGCTTTGGAGGAAAAGTAAACTGTTTCTCAACAAAGTTACTTGTTTCGCAGTGTTTTTTAGTCGCTGTTGCTAGTCACAGTCACGAGCCGCCATTTTAAGAAAACGCAAGGAGCAACGTGCGCGTATCCTACCCCCGCTTGGGAATTTTTGTTACCACCCGAAATCTGGGTGACACGTGACCAGACCATTCCAGGGTCCTTTTCCTCTGTCCCCTGGGGGGAGGTGAGGGAAGGACCCTGGCGCGCGAGGATGGCGCAAGCTTAAAATCAACCAGCTTGCGCTTGCGTTCGCTTGATTCCGATTATAAACCCAATTTATCCCTGTGTGTTGAAGTGAAAATCGGCAAAAAATATCTGTAATGTGCTTGCTAGCTGGGGCTTTAGGTTCGCCGAGCAAGAAAAACGGTCATTTTGTGAATATTAACAGCGTGGGACCACTACTTACAAGCAATTACTACACTGTAAGAGCATATTCTTGCTGTTTCTTAAAATTCTAAAGAGTTGTCACTTTCTTGACAAAAACACTCTAGAGACCATTTTTAGTGTTTCTAGAATTCTCGAGAATTCCACAGAATTTTCTAGAATCACACTCTGCATACCTTTCTATTTAATTTGTTGAGGTGGGATTCCACTCTGTTGATATCATTAGTCAGGCTTCTGCGTCCACGGATGATAGAATAAGAGTTAACTGTCCTCTCTTCTTTGTCTCTCTCCTCGTGAGGCTTCAGGTTGAACATAGCCATCACACGTTCATCCGGGAAGTACCCATCAGCGCCGAAGAATTGCTCCAAGAGGATCTCGAATCCCTCGAACCTGGCAGCAGCATCAAACAGGTTGATGGAGGCGCCAAGGACGTCTATGGTCAGGTTAAGAGCCGCGCTGCGTGGGAAGAAGCTGTTTGGATGGTAGATCAAGTGTCCTTGGACGGATCCGCCAGCACGGAGGATGTCTACGAAGAGAAAAACGGTATTGCTATAGACTCTTACGCGGACTCGTTGAGTACAAGGCACATGAGACCCATATTATTTTGTATGTAAAAAAGTGACACTTTAAAGAGGAATCTGGGCTCCAAAGCGCCACTGAGTAGTCACGCGCACGGCTGATCGCCTTGACTGGATTTCCAAGCGTGCGACACAGCTGAGCTGAGTGAGTGAGTAGTTTGTGTATCTTTGTACCTTAAACTATGTCTTTCGTTCATAATTGACCAGCGTCAGTGACTGTGCTTACGACCGCTTGGCAGCCATTGGCACGATCTCTAATACATTTGCATTTATAAATGCTGGAAAAGTTGGGTTCCCTTGGGAAACATCACCAAATAATGTTGTCTGGCCATTCATTGGCTTTCGGCTACAACGTGTATGATTGTTGTTTCAGAAATTTCGCGCGTGTAACGTTCTCACGTGTAACGTGTGTCTTCCTTTTACAATACAGAATGTTAACACAGAATTAAACGACTACTCACCACTGTAGAACGACCCTTCGACTGCACGGGAGAAGCGAAGCCTGTTGAGGTTGAACTCGCGGAGAACCTTGCCTTCAAAAGCCTTGTGTATCATCTTAGCCACAGGGAGACCATTGCGGGGCTCGGTGGATTCCATAGCGTTCCTTAGGTGAGACCAGACGAAGGATCCAACCTGATTGTTCACCTCAGTCCTCTGGATCTTGGCGATGCGCTGGAAGAGAGCAACGCTTGGGCACTTCAGCAGAGCCAAGTAGGAAGCGATTCGGATTTCCACGTCGTAGTAATGCGAGCCGTAGATGTTCAAAAGCTGCTCAGTGGTCTCCTGCCTGCAGGGCATGCGTCGTAAGGCCTCCAGAGCTACAATGGTCATGTTGATTGGCAGGTTGTCGTTCACGGCGCAGTGAAGGATGGTGTTTTGGGCGCTAGTGGGGCGACCAGAGTTGCCGATGGCTTTGAGGGCGATCAAAATCTCTTCGGCTTGTTCGGGGTTACTGAAGTCGCAGCGCTTACCCAGAAGGCTTTGGAGCCATCGCTCAGCCAGGACGACTGGGCTCTGGTAATCCTGAAAACAAAGGAAGCCGAAATGAATAATTATCAACAAGAGGAAGATCAAAGTATAACAAGTATAGAGCGGATTTCAGATGGCTGTCGTGGGTAATTGGTAATCAGAAATGGTATAGTCATTTTGCGATTGTTTTTACTACAGTCATAATATGAAATGCGCTCTATTTGGACAAATACATAGCTCATCATTTCTACAAAAGGATGACCAACACAATAGCAATGATCATATACCATTTGATGAACATTTCCCTTACCAGCTCATCGCACGTGTTCTCCTCACAGAACTTATGGATCAGAGTACCCAAGGTCAACATGCTGCTGCGGGACGGGCGTGTCTGGCACAGATCCAACAGGTGCTCAATCATACCCTCGGTTGGCTTGGACACTAGAGCCAAGCCAGTCAGGAACATGTTCCCGCGCTCGCCGCTGATCAGGTCGTTCTTGATCGCATGGCTCATGACCTTGGCACAGCCGGCGGTACCACAGTGTGGGAGGGCGTCAAGGAGGTACATCCTGTTCAGGAGATACGATGAGGGTCGTATATAAGATAAGATCAGGTCGTACATTGTTTACCGCAGGACAGAGTGTTCTGGTACTCTACAATCCTTGGAAACACCCAAAGTGGCCACCCAAATACAAGGTTTGAGCTGAGAGTTACAGCACAGTGGTAGTTCACGCGGGAGATTATGAAGATCGCGTAACACGTGAGTTTTGACAGCCATAAATGTCTGATGGTGGAAATCACCTGGTTTCTTTACAAAATCAACTAAATTGCTTGCGTGAGAAGAACACTAGGCGCGTAAAGTTGGAGAGATCGGGCAAAAAAATGTTTTCACGATAGTGATCTATTCCGGTAAAAAGCGAGAAAGAGGAAGAAGGGCTGGTGGGCCTGTATTTAATAAGGCCCCCGAAAAGAATGGTAAAAAACAATGCCGACTTACTGGAATCGGTCCTTTTCGCTGGGCTTGCATAATCCGGACTTGTCACAGTCAAAGACTCGCTCCCAGAAGAACTCGATGACCTTGGGTTGGAGTTTGCGCAGTTCAAACACTAGGCGCGAGAATAGACGAGCAGAGTCAGGCTTAGTCTCCTCCATGGACTCTTGGACAAGTCTTGTGATGATCTCCTCGGCAGTGTAGATGTCCTTGCTGTCTGAGCGCGTGTGCACGTGCTCGTATGTCAGAGGCTCGCTCTTGAAATCTGGAGAAAATAATAGGACGGAAAATGTAATCGTTACCATGGTGATCTACGAGAAGGGACGGTTCTCTCGACCATCCATTTTTCTATAGCAAGAAAATTGCCTTTTTTTTTGTCTTTCTGCTGCCTTTCTACAAAGAAGTTATGTTGTTTTGTCGCGGTTATGTTCTGCGTTCTTTAATACAGGGAGACCAGTACGAGAAGTAGCAAATGCCCATGCTGTTCTAATGGTGTGTTTATTTACCATTTTGTCTGGATCAGGGCTTGAAATTAAGAAATAATCATAGTCGTAATTTTACGCATTATAGGTGTAATTTATCAAAAATCTAGGCGTAAATCCACTTGGAGAACACTGTAGAAACTGAAAACACAGTCGTGAAATTGCCGGGCGCAATTTCAAGCCCTGTGGATTCGTAGCTCAGTTGGTAGAGCGTCGTACCGATATTACGAAGGCGTTCAATTCCCGTTGGGGGGCGATCCCCGTCGAAACCTGGGATCTTGATTTTTAAGTCTTCTCAATTTTAGCGATATAGCTAGATTACTTTCACGACGATGATCACCTACTTATCATATTATACCAGAAAATAACCACCTTGTAACGAAAAAGTCTACATTATTTATTTTCTGAAATTTTCTCACTAAAAAGGAATGGAGAGAAGACTCCGTAATCTTGCACACCCGCGCGCGCGCCAAAAGAGGCGGGAAACATATCAGCCAATCACAAACGTTTCCTTGACAGACGCTAATGATTTTAATATATAGATTTAGGCACTGCCTAAAAGCGGAGCTCCTAGTGATTCGGCCCGCGCTGGAGCTCCGCTAATATATAAGATTTACCGTTGATGGGGAATGTACTGCCTCGTGCTCTTGATACGCTGGTGAGCTTGAGTACTTGCCTGGAAAATTAAACAAGAAATACCGGTTGATCTGGTTGTATCAAGAGTCCATTATAATCTTGCATTAGTGATGTTTTCAGTATTTTCTTGCGTGGTTTGTTTCCCAGTGGTTACAGTGTTTTTTTTTGTTTTTGTTTTTTTTACAGTGGTTACATTGAAAAAAGTTGCCAGACAATTGCGCTCGTCCGACACCCCCACTGCAACTTGCAATGTTTTGATTGTGTTACGAGATGCACGAAAACATGCCTCGTGTGTTGAACGTTTGAGATAAAACCAACAACATAAGTGAGTTGAAACGTGTAACAGCGTACCAAGCGTGACCACATTCGAATGGTCGTGCAAACCTTGACCATAGGAAATTATGGGCGGTGCTTCGCTGTGTTTTGCAAATCCGCGTTTGGAAGGGGAAAGTCACTTATATGTTTCTGATAAAACTTGGCACATCCTACTTAACGCGCTAATTCATCAATGACCCGACCCCAACCCCGAATTATATTCTAACGTACTTGGCAGTCGTAAAAGCACCAGCGGTAGTCTTGTATCCGGCAGAGAACGGTCTGAAGATGTGTTTCTCCTCGCACACGACTTTCTCTACGCGCCACTTCGTGTTCAGAACGTATCGACAGTTGCTCGATGACGATAGAAGGCTGATGGTCTTGGAAAAAAATTATTAGATTACTTTGTGCATCTCAGACAAGAAAACGTAAGGATTGATTATTATTGTCTGCAGAGTATTTATTGATATCTTCACATATTGCGTATTCAAAAGTCTCTGGCACAAAGATTGCGTTTTATTCATTCGGCGAACATTTATCCAAGATTCAAAGTATCAAAACAGATAATAAGCCACGAAACCTTAATTTAAAACTTTGCAACGTCGTGGTTTAAGAATTTTATTATCATATAAACTTCGTGCACCAAAATTCATGTGCAGAGAAAGCTTCCTCCCGAGCCACCTTAACTCTCGAGTTCAATAATTTGAGAGCACCCTCCTTGACCTTTTACCCCTATAAGGTTACCTGACCTAGTATTCCGGGGCATAGAACTCCGCAGAACTTCAGTGGCCATACAATAAATAACTTAATCCATGTCATACCACTTCTTTTATATTTCAGTTTGACTTATATATACTTTAGAATAAACTGTAAAAACTCCTATACCGACTCGTAATAATCCTCGCCAATTTGCCCATGTGCAAACAATCATCAATGCCTTTTGAATTGTGCCAAGAGCTTTTCACCTTTTGGGTGGCGCACTAACCGCCTACCTTTTCATTGTAGTGGTGGATATGAATGCCAAGGTCGGTCTTGGATCGCTCAGTGCAATCGGTCAGGTTGCGGCTCTTGGAGACAACCTTGGGTCGCGCATTCAGGTAGCGCGTATGCACTTGGTAGTTCACCTTACATTTACCAGCAATGTCGGACTGGGGGAAAAAATGAATGAATTCGTATAAGACTATAGCAATGTCAAGCATGCCTGGAGATATTACTTGTTACGTCATGGGTAGTTCTTGTATTTTGCGCAGGGGGGGGGGGGGGGGGGGTTCCTCACCACACCTCTTGTGGGTGTAAATAGGTTAAATTTGACGGGGAAGAGAGAGGGCGGTGAGGAAAATGAGGGGGGCGGTGTGGAGGAGAAGTGCCGAAGTGCCGTATATAGGATAACACGACTTTATCGGTAGTTGTATGGAAATACTCCCACATGTTCGTTGCACACTAGAGTACCTCTTGGAGCCTCCTACACTTATTATCCCAGAATAAGTAGATATACATTTCTTTCCTCCATAATGCAGTCAGGATGACAAAGGCAATGCTAGAAAATAATCATGTGCCGACTCAAATGCATGCTCAAGGATGCAGCGCCCCCGGGATCCCCGAGCAAGTACATTCCCTAACATCAGTCCTGATATATAGATTTAGGCACTGCCTAAAAGCGGAGCTCCCAAAAAGATTTGATGGTTATACATGTATGATACCACTTATCATTATGTATGGTGCTACGCTCGCGCGTCGCGAAGCTCCGCTAATACCTTCCCGGCCAAAACGTTTTCAGATTTACATGAGGATATTTTCAGACTAAGACAAATAAGTTGAAAATTTCCGACAACTAAAAACACATAAGTTGTGGACTTTTTCTATTATCAGGTTTAATGACCCCATTTGGAATCTGCCTAAGCATGCTTTAAGGATTCTATCCTCTTACATATGTACGTGTATGTATGTGAAAACAGTCAGGAAATGCTTTTGATTTGTCTCAAAGGTATTCGGCTGCTACAACGAAAGCTGAAAATAACCTTCAAGAATATGGTAAGTGTTAACTGGCTTCTTTAATAAATTCCTAAACAACCACACACCTGGGTTGTGTTTCTTATCAGCATATATTTTAGTAACGCAACATTTTTTGAAAGAAAAAAGGGTTTCGTAATCACTTTTTAATGTTCAATTGGAAGCCAAGAATGTTTATAAACTCATAGTTCTTTTTTGAACGAGGAAACAGAATTTGATTCATTTTCCCGCGGGCTTGTTTGGATGAGAAATTCCAGCTGCTGGGAATTATTCAAAATTAATAGGAGCCAGTGAGTCTGGAGTGGTGCCGCGGCATTCAGTCGTAGAGAGCGCATCATATTTCAGAAGATTTTGATTATCCAACTGCTAAACCAAATAGTAGATGTTTTTTATTCATAAATATCTACCAGCATGTTATTTATGTCAGCTGCTAAATCTTCAGTTCATGAGCAACGCTATTTTGCTGAAACCTTATATAGTTCTGGTTTTTCTCACGGGATGTTATTTTCGGAATTCCGATTGTATTCACGTATGAACAAGCTTGCGTCCTCCTCAATGGGGTTATCTATCCAAAATATAAAATTTCGTATATCAAAATATATCAAAGCAAACTTCATATACCAAACCAACATTGTATAATTAGCCTCTATCCTTTGCTATATTTCTAACATAGTTGTGCATTTTCAGGAATTCTAACATGAGAGGGAACAGCGTACACAGTTGTCAGCTATTGTTTTCCCATTTCCCTTTTTTATTATTCAATATCGAGTTCACGTTACTACTTTGCGTGTTTCCAGTCACCCTTTTATGTCTATTTAGTAGAATTTTCAATTCTATTTCCATTTACATCACACATCAACAGCCTACCCATTTTCAGGTCTCGAAGTCCCCGTCAATATCATATCCCTTCCTTATGTAACACACCATTCGCGAACACAACTTAAAATGCATTGCTTTCTGTTAGAAAAAAAAACTCCGATTTAATCCAAACGATATTTTGTACTCTTACAAGCCTGTCGTGATGATATGGCAAATGTGTGATACTGGCAAAAATACGAAGTTATGTAGGGTGACAAGGTTCCTTTTAATAACCATTCAAGAAAGCTCATCACAACTACGGCATTTTTGGACAAATTCACTTTCACAATTTTGGCCACTTTTCCTAAAGCCCTTGCTGTAGTTTTAATTTCCCACACGCGCTCTTCAAGGTCAATGCAAACCACTCATCTCAAATTCAGACCACCTACCTCCTCAACTACGGCATTCTTGTCGAGCATTTGGACCTGCAGGGCACTGAGAATACCCTTCTTGATGTTAAACACATTGGGCGGCTCACCGGGAGCCGGGGTGACATCACGGATTGATCCGCGCTCAGATCGGAAGAAAAGGTCATGAGCTTCAAGCTCTCGAGCAAATTTTGCTGTCTCCTTTGAGAGGCGATACTCTCGCGGGAGTAGGGTCTTGCTCTGGGCTTCCCAGAGCTCAACTTGGTTGATCTGGAAAAGAAAGAATTACGAAAAAAGTAGATTAGTGGGAGTATATTTGCTACGATGTTTTATAGTAAATTATTTGGGTTGGGGATGCGCCATTAACGAATAGCACAGCTCGAGACAAAAATATTTCTCCTCTCGTCAGGGGTGGATTTAGACTATTGCAGCTGTAGTAAATGCTACAGTCAGATTTCAGGATTTTTCATATTTCTTTGTATCATTTATTGACACAAATGTTAAGTGCGCTACAGTCAGATTTTTTCCTAAATCCGACCCTGCTATCTGCTGTCTGTTGGATTATTTCTTTCACAGAGACCTTTAGAACAGACGGCGAACAAACATATCTGCCAGCTTTTTCAGCAAGCAAAACGAAAAATGTTGGTTTTTCAGTGAAAGAAAGTCACAAGAAATCCTTTCTATGATCATTATAAATCGCAAACAGTTAAATGACAGACCAAAACTGAGAGAAAGTTTACCTATAAATTCAAGAAGTAAGAAATATCGACAAACAAACCCGAACTTTTTTTGCTAAACGTAGCCAGCAAAACTCAAACTCCCCAGAAAGATCTTTAAATATTTTTGCTAGTCATGAATCAAATAGTTTAAGTAATGCCAAGTCGGAGAGCTAGTGCTCGCGAAACAACAGAAAAAAACGCCTTTGCGGTGGCCTCTCCGAAATACCCCATGGCAATACCCCATGAGCGCGAGCGCGCAGGTTTCCGAAACGTTTGTCGGTTCTCTTTTGCACGCTGTTGCTACGAATGCCGATCTGCCGGGTTTTTCGCCTATCTCCCGGGAGAATTTTCCCGAACTGTAATACGTTTACTCTATCGGTTCGGATTCCCTTTTTCGTTAATTCCTCTTCCAATTTTCCACCCAAATCTTCAGATTTCTGTGCATTTCCTACGCCCAGGACCAACCCAGGAGGACAGGGCCGAAAAATGGTTGAGACCTTTATTTTCACTATAGTTTACTTTCCTCCTTTATGAGCATTCTCATATTTTTTCTGTTCCATAACGTCTCTTTCTGTTGCTTGAATAAAATGTTCCTTTTTTCTTAAGGTATATCTTTGGTTAGTACCGGTAAACGGCATTCTTTTTGGTCACTAGAAGGTTGGGCATGCAAATCAGAAACCTCACATCTATAAACTATAAAGACAGAGAATCTCGAAACCATTTTTGGGTCCTATCACACCGAAGGGCTGATTAGTCTGTTTAGCCACATAAGGGCTGCTAAACAATCTCTTTAAAAGTAAACATTAGAGCGAAATACTTTTCTTTAATTGCGATTTTCATAACTCTACACCGACCAACAAACCACGGTTTGGCTTCCGTCAATCAAGCGAGTGAACAACTCTGGTTGATTTCACGGCCGCTTTGATAGATCTTGTGATCTCATATGGGCTAGCCAGGCTTCAAAACATAATTTTTCACTGAAATGTGAAGTGGGAGTTCGCAGAATTAAAAATCGCAGTAATTGTTTTGAAGATTTGAAATTTGATTGGCCTTTTTCTAGTTTTTTCGAAAGTAAGAAATTCTTCTTCGATACTCTGTTTCATTTGGCCCGCAGCTCGACTCCACTCAAAATCACTGAATCAGCACTTTTGCTCTAATATTTCGAAATGAAATAGATCTCGCAGCCAAAACTAAGAAACAGGCTTAGTGAAGAGTCACAAAATAAATAAGATTCTTGTGTTACATTACATATTTGGTAATCGGCTTGGCGGCAATAACTATATTTCCCTTGCTACCAGCAGCTTGCGCAATAGGCTATCTACAAGCACCCATATTTGCGCGCCGGGACGTATTTGAGACCTGGATAAGCTAAAAATCGGGCCCCTTTTTCTCAGTGACATGCAGTGAAGAACACGACGAATTATAAAATCTGCGGAGTAAGCCGCCTAGTTGCTTCGTGCTTATTCCTAGAAATCAGAGGATATTTGTATCCCAGTTGAATGCGCGACAAAACATATTTTAAAAACGTGTAATCTTTAATCTTTTTACTATAGCTTTGACGATTTATCAGAGACTCGACAGAGACAAATTGTAAGCGGTATAAGATGACAACAGTTTTCCAACAACTGCATCTTTTAGCCATAAAAATCCCCTTGTGAAATCCCATTAGCAAGGACCTTTCAGAGAGTCGGGAGATGAAAGACAAGAAAGATTCGGATGGGATAAATAACCGATTTACCTCAGGGGAAATTTCCTATATACAGTAAGGTCAAGATCATTGAATTTCTTGTGCATGACCACAGCCTAACTCCAAACAGCTTAAGCGCTGTTGAGGGAATTCAGTTTCACATCTTTGGACGAAAAACTCTTTTGGTTTCGGGATTTCAGGACTTTGATCCTGCGAGAGCTTGGCTTAAAAACAATCACGTGACTGTGGAAGTCAAACAATTTGGGTTTTGGGGTTTTCTCAATAACTTTCTCGCTAGTTTGACATTTATCATTCTTCGCTTACTCGTTGACTCAAATGGAACTACCACAGCATCTTCCGCGTTTCCTATAAAGTCGGTTAGTCGGCTACATACTAAATAACCTGGCTAAACCGACCAACCCCTTGTAACAACCTTGAAGTGCCTATGGAACGCTCGGAAATAAAGTTCGGAAATGCATACTTCGGAAAGTGTGTTGAGTTAATTGACATAGGAGCGCGTTCTTAAATCTTTTGCACAGGATATCTTTTGAGAACGGATGGACACTGTTGCCAATCACAGTCACGGCAAAGTTAAACTTGATACTAAAACTTCCATGGCTTGCTGTTTCACGAATTCCGCGCACAACGTTGAGATTTATTTTAGACTCAACAAGCCAAGGCTTGCGTTGCCCTCGGGCAATGCAGAGGTCAAGAAAGCCAACACGCTTAAAAGAATTATCGACAAAAATCTGAATCAAGAATCGACACTTACCCTCAGACGATGTCGACAATTGCCGACAGACTGTATAATGCAGCGGGCAGCGATCCTCAGAGCAGATCGTGCTTCTGAAGACCCATTTATCCCGCTTATGGTTTCTCCTACATAGCTGTAGGTAAATTCTTTTCCTGGCTCAAATCGCGTCTCTGTTGGTAAAACGAAATAAAAACAATCACTACAGCTACTTGTTAACCGGAAGCGCCAAACGTCACCGCTGAAGCGTATTTCCTGTGCCCATGAAAGCCCTTGGACCCCGGAATATTATTTTACTGTGAGGTGGTGTCCTGGGTGGTAAAATATCCAGATGAGGATTGAGAATTTGTTTTCTCACGAAATAAGACCCTAATAAGACGGAGGAACGGGGCCTTTGATTGGCCAGAGTTGTACTTCTGTACTTTGCTCTCGAAAAGTAACGAAACGACGGTGAGTCGTGGATTGCCAGCGTGATTCGCTGGGAAGATTTTTTCTTTATTTTCCCAGTCCTTGACATTTCAAAACTCCACTCTCCGCGGAACTTATAGCGATGAAATATAGATTATGATCCAAAACATCAAATGTAATTATTTGGGCATTGGGAAATTTGTTTTTCAGAGATTTTGTCAAATACAGGGTTCCCGGCAGGGACATTGGGAGCAAATTATTTCGAGAGAGCAAAAGGAAAGTTTAGTTTTGGAAATAACAGCCTCGATAAGTATCAACAGATGAATCGAGTACTGAGAATAGAAAGTATAAAGTGAAATTCACTTTAGAGTTATCTCTAGTCACGAGGCAACACTGATAAAAAAATTAACACCTTATCAAGTTGCTGATCCTCAGTAAAAAATATATTCTTATGCAACCGACAAAACAGGAGATTGCACAGGAAATGCGCAATTCACAATTCTTACAACGTGACTGCAGAAAGATTGCTAGTGACATTGCTTGTCGGCGCGGAGGAAAATTTGAAACTGTATTTTTGAGTTCACTTACTCGCGCGGCATTTATTATCGGACTTGATTGAAGTTTCAGCGAAGGGCGCTGCAAAGGAAAGAAATGTCAAAGTTAGAATTACTCTACACAGATGTAATTTAAAGCTGTCTTCTCAAAATGACTGACAGCAAATTGCAAGATAACGAAACAACAATAGCGAAAACATGATGGGAAGAAGAGATAGATGCAAATTGAGAAGATTTTTCAAGGGCAGCTATAACAATGACAGAACAAGATACACATTTTGAAGGCATTGTTCAAAAGAGACAAGTTTCAGATTGTTTAAGTGTTTACGAGCCACAGAATCGACCCTTTCTTTTCCCCTAACTAACAAGCAGGCAACATATATCGGCAAACAAAGAAAGGCTGTTTATTGGCATTTGCGAAAGGTGATCTCTCTATCCATGTTGCAAACATAAAAGAGAAGAATCTTTAAGAGACAGAGAGCAGGCGTGCTTGTCCTGTTTTACACTACAGGTCTTGTGTAGAGTCGGCATTCTGTTCAAATAGGCAAACGGCCAAGCTGAAATGAGCTCATGTTTAAGAAGACGGCTCCACTGAGCTGGTGATCGAGAAATTTCAGAGCTGAAACCCTAGACCTCTTCAAAAAAAAAATTAAGCTGACCCTCATTTAAAATTCCTATGCTCTTAGTTCATGAAATAGACATTCAAAGATTTTACTTGCACAGAGAGCTGAATACAAATGTTCTTTCATGATGAATACATTCTGTATAATTTTCCACAAGGAGAAACAGATTTTGCGACCAGTTTGAGGCTCGCGTTTACATGGAGAAACGACACCGGAACTGCCCGCGCGCCCCAAATTAGAAAGGGCGCAAGTTGCCTATGCTTTAGATAATCGATAAGGAAACAAAGACTTACCCGCTATCGAGCCAGCGGCCAACAGCACGAGCAAAAGCGCTCTCATACGTGCAGCGTTCATCCTCGCTCGGCTGCTAAACCTAAGAACTGAGATCCGACTAAAAACCGTACGGTAATTTTATATAAGCAAATAGGTGTCGGATAACCCTAAGATCTATGTCACATGAACCCCATGACCATTCTTAACCAATCACAGGGCGTCTCTCGCCGTTGGATGTTGTTTGCCCGGTCTATCTCGTTTGAGATGACACGCTGCGCAAAAGATTATCGGTCCTCGAGGTAACAAAGTCCACTTTTTATTTACTCCAATGTGACTTTTTGGAAATACAGCTATTGCGTTTTGCTGATGATGGGATTTATCGCTGCGCAGGAAGAGATATTGTCAGTGCGCATGAATGATAAACTTGTTTTAAAGGAGGGTAGTCCCGCGCGGAGTACTCAGTACTGATTCAAAGAAGTTGCCGTTAGGTACCCCCTTATTTCCCTACCCCTTTATGAGTACAAAATAAACAAACACGGAGTGCGCCTATGATCTTTAGAAAATTGCGCGCACGTAAGCCTTGCGTGTCCCACTAAATAGTCGGGTTTAATAGAAACATGTTTAGGTATTCAAGTCGGGAAGAAATTACCTCTCGCGCAAGGATTTCTGCACACGAGAGGGGTTTTCGCCGCTGCTCGGCAATCGCTGGGAATGTTGACAGGACCTGTCGAACCACGCTCCGTGCATCTGTCGAAGACCTTGACAGAGCTAATAGAGGAAGCTCAGGAATGCCTTCAGCTTGTAGTGCATTTTCTATCAACTTGCAAGCAAACCCGATTTCGGAATCGAGACACCCAAAATTAGTATTCCAAGAATCATGGTAAGGATTTGTAATATTTTTCTTTACACATATTACAAGATTTCTAGAACTAGTTGGACTAGTTGTTATGGATTTTTGTCTTTTTGATTATCTTCTAATGCAAGTCACATGGTGATTTCCCAATGTTTAAGGTGGCACACAGCGGGTGCAATCTCATAAAACCCCCTAATTTTGTCACAAAACCGGTTCTCCTATGATGTGTATTAGAACTTTCGAGCATGTAATAATAGCACCTTTCGTGCATACTGCCTTGTACGAATATTTCTTTCTTAGTTCTCGCTCGATTTGTTATGATTTTTTCATTCTTGATAAGAGCCGTTCTCAGCATACATCCGGTCCTGTGCGAAGACCTACATCGTTGACAGGCCTCGTTTTCTCCAGACAAAATATTATCGATACAGTATGCAATATTTGGGTTGCCCGCGAGCCTCCGTGAGTTTTTCTGTTATGGTCACGCATGGTATAAGAGCTGCCCTTTGATTGCTTAAATTCTAGTGAATTGCGCATTCTGTACAGTACAAGTATTGTACATTGTATAGTTTTCCGTTTAACATTTCAAAGGTACTTGAGACATTCATCTTCCTATCAAATAATTTTGATTTTATTAAAGTTAATTTATTCCTCGCTGGCGATCTATGCCTTTATAGTAAATTTCTAGCGTATTCCCGTGCACTTAAACTTTTCACGTTAGTCAAATCACGAATTTCTTATTCAAATCTCTTCTTCAAAACCTGCATATGTAGGAGATGGTTTTCTGCTCTGTCCTGACATGGCACCCTTAACATTTTAGCCCAGTCAGCATTTTTCAGCAAGGAGGAAATAGACTCAAACGGAATTTGGCTTAAATAGTATTTCGAAATAAAGATTGATTGATAGCAGACTTACTCGGTTTATAGCTTCACTATCTTTGCGAGGTCTAAAGGCTCTTTACACTACGATTATTCAGGTCGATTGATCAATTGCCTCGCCTTGTCATTGGTTGGATGGAGGATAGGGCTCGACACAAAAAAACTGTCGTTAGTCACAGAGCTTTTTAGACTCGGGCCGACCGAATGAAGCTTAAAAGAAATCATCCTGACAAATCGCCGCGCCGTAAGTGCGATGACAAAAATATTAACAAGAAACAAGACGCCAGCGGCATGCTGTTGTTTATTGGACTGATACACACATATCACACAAAGTCAATATTTTTATTGAATCAGTTCACTAGATCTCTTGCCAAAATCAATAAACCTAAACGCGGCACTCTCTTTTATCGCGTATTAAATATGTACTTGTTACGGCATGGGTTCCAAAGTCCTTCTTGGTATTAATCATTGACCCGACAGCTGGCCTGGCCTGCTTTAATTTGACTTATTTCTTCTGTCAGTGTCTGGTCGTTATTTGAGGTTAATTCAAGTGCGCAAAATATTTGATGCTGTGCGTGTACACTATTTTGAACCTGCTCACACTTTTGATCGGCTATGGCAAGACTTTTTTGGAATCGGGGGTTCAATCACGAGCTTTCTCCTGTGCGTGAGTCTTTTATCATGTCGTAGTCATTCGCGTCCCTGTGTATTTCTCGTAGGGGCAGAACAACAATACAAGAAAAGCAACGCGCACCACCGAATCGCGAATAAGGTATGTCAACGCAAAAGAGAGATGCAGGGGAAAAGCTTCTGCTAGCAGGATAATGCTTGAGGATCAACCCGAGGATCAAGCGCTAAGATTTCTCTTGATTTGTGTCGATTTTGTTGTTGTTGCTTTCGTTTTGGAGTCCGTCTAAATTAATTATCTGATTGGCCAGCTCTTGACAATGACCTTTGTACTGCACCCACGGTATGCAACGTTACGAGACGCCAAATCGCACCAACATTCAGCAAAAAATCTCGAGGCAATTACAAAATACAATTACAAATGTTGTGAATTTGTTGTGTAGTTCGTCATCGCGCTTCGGCCTGCTAGCATTGACCTCGTTTCTTTGTATCATTGGACTGACACAGAAATCCCGCGCGCCCAAAAAATAAAATATCCGAAAACCCCACTGGAGACGGCTAGCAGTGAAACATCAGGCAATTCGTATCGGTTGTATCGGGCGATTTGTATTGTTGGCATAATTTCCGCTGCATTTCTCTAATTCATAGACCCGAACACCTGTTGTGCCATGCCAGACTCGGTCAGACTGGAACCCTGTGGAATCCGTGACAAATCGTCAAAAACACACAGAGGATGTTGTGTTTCTGTGTCGTGAAGAGTCCCCTTCTTCTCTTCACGATTCTCCAACTATGCATGGGCGGGAAAATGGGCCTCTGCACTTGAGCCGACCACCCACAGTACAACGTCTTGTTGTTGACTTTTGGACTCTGAGCAAAAAAGGGAGAGTCACTGGTGTATGTCCAGTAACTGTCGTCACGCACCCGTAGAGCGAGTAGCTGGACTCTCCACGGCGGCCTGGGTTGCCTGTATTCTGTGCTATGTCACTGCAGTTCCGCCGCACAGAAAATGTTTATATTGTATATTCTACACGGGTGTAGGAGAGACACTTTCCAGTTACGTTTATTGAAGACGAGGTTAATTACAATAATCAAAGAAGCAAAGCAAAGTAGCCATAAAGGACAAAGTGACTTAGTATTTACAATGGAAAACAGAGTATTGAATAATAGATAATGTAATTAAGTTCAATGAAATTAAATAAGTAAAAACTTGCCCGATCTACAAAAGTGGTGATTTCAAGCGAGTAACTGGAAGGTCAAGTGCAATTTGCATGAAAACTACAAGATTTACAGGTGCATACAATTCCCAAGAGGATGCGCAAAGCGCTAAATTCCGAATGCCCAACATATGTAGCTGAAGCTAGGTGTCCTCCCTCCTTCGTGTCCTCTGGGTTGTCTGTGTGAAGTGTCGAAAGATAATTTCTCTTTTGCTGCTCTGGGTTGCCTATGCCGTGAAGTGGAAATTCTGGCACCGCACTGACGCCTTTGGGAAGCCTACCCGTCCGCGGGGTTTTGCCCGCAGGTAAACATTGCTTTAGCCTTTAGTCTAACCACGCATGCGCACGCCAGTATCCCGCTCGTAAAGATACTCAATTGTACCAATTTTTACACAACACTCTCGAGTAGTGAGCATAGTCTGATTATCAAGTCCATCTGCAGACTACATTTATATCTTTTAGACTAAAACGTTAGGATACTTGGGCGAGATCAACTTGTTGTCGAACGTGGAAAATAATGACGACAGATCTTTAATTGGATTTATACAAGGAGCTATAGCGCCAGATTACACATGTTTTGCTGTTTCTAGCAATATGTGGTTTTCCTGGACATTTATGAAAGATCAATAAGATTTGATGTGTTAAAAACGTGTCATGCAAAGCAATTTAGGACTCATTTGTCGTGAAATCACTTTGAAACGTGTTGAACTTGGCCCATCTGTACCATGGCCAGGAATGTGATCTCAGGTGTCGACGTTTGCCTGGACCATTTCCAGGAAGTGTTAGTATCAAGGGTTTTGTTTACGATTTTCGCATTGATTGCGTGTAAAATCCACGTGGACGAACAACAGACACACGTGAAGCGCAAAAGCTACTGTTGTTGACTCTGGGATGCTGACCTTTGCGCCTCATCATCAGTGTTTCAGGGATTGGCACTCGGTAATGCCCTATCAATGTGAGACAATTAACCCTGGCTTCTCTCCCTCGCACACTTCGGCCTGCGAGCCGGTTTTCAAGCTGGTTTTTCGGATATTTGACTTTTTTTGGCGCGGGAGATTACTGTGTCGCGGGGAAAAAACAGGAAGAATCCCGCGCGTGCGAAAAAGAAATATTAAAAAAAACACTGGATCGGAGAGCCGGCTCGTAGACTAACCCACTTGTGAAAGAAGGTTCTTGTTGGTTTTAAGCAAGAATCATAGAGTTGTTTTTGGAATAATGGTGGCTATTATGAAAACAAGAAAATTTAAACTAATAGTAGCCTGCTCGCAGGTGTTGGAGAGTAGTTTTAGGTCGAGAAACGCGAGTTTGCTTCTCGCCCCCTCCCCCCCGATTGTCACATTTTGTCACAAATCCAAGATGGCGGCCAAGCGAAAGCAAACTCGCGTTTCTCGACCTAAAACTACTCTCCATCGCCATCGCCTGCGAGCAGGCTAAACTAATAGCTATACTAACGACATGTGCGCACATAACTCTTGTTTACTATGCCGCCCTTCACGGCCTCCCAGAGTTTTAGAGCTGAAAGGGAGCTATCTAACATGCCAGTTATCTCATCGTATAGAAGAATAAATATGGTGAATGTGGAATCACGGCCGAACTAGAGAAAGAAGGTAGTCAGCCTTAATTGCGTCGCTGGGATGTATCCAAAAGGGATTGGTTATCCTAGGGTAACTTTAAAAGCTATTAACTGAGGCCCCACTCAGGTGCGTATTTTGAAGTTTTACAAAGCAGCTAAATATCCAAGCAAGATATTCTTTGCTCAAAAAAGATGGTTAGTTCGCACCTAACGCACCAGCCCTAGAACCGCCACCGTGAGTGCACGGAAAAACATACCTGTGCGCGCAGAAGAAAAAAATCCTCTGCCCTTATCCTCTGCGCTAGAGTACAGAGAGGAGAGAGAGAGAGAGAGCCGAAACGAAAATCTCAGGCTCCAATACAAAGAAACTCAAATTGTTTTATGCGGCCTTAAAATGCCACGTACTTAAATACGACGGGGATAAAAAAAAAGAGTAAAGTGTAAGTAATGAGTAGAAATAAAACTCCGATAATTATAGTTTTATCACCTGAAATCCAGCTAATTGGACGCGGACATAACACCACGACACCACTACGTTGGATAACAGATTATAACCTACTCGTGCTCCAATCTGTCTAATTGCCGAAGTTGTACTCCTTAAAGGACACAAAAACACGTTGAACAACAACCTAGAAACAGGGACGGCTGATTTGGCACAAGCGGCGGTGGCATTTTATTCAAGGAAATTTTCCTTGATTTATTATTTCTTGTGATATATGAAATGGAGTAACATCTCTGACATATTAATTGCAATTGTTTGTTTTGAAACAATGCTGCATAAACTATTACATAATTTAAATATCCAAACCTTGCCTTCAGGTGGCAAAATCTTCCGTTACTTGACTATTACCTCTCATACATTGAATTACAACTTATTGTTTGTTTGGAACAAAGCTGGATAATTGCAAAATTTACAAATGCAAAAATTGCCTAGAATATGCGTGAAGGTAGCAAAATCTTCATTACTACGAGAAGAGCTACAAAGACAGGTTTACTCCGCCGAACATGAAGCTTCTTTGTGGAAATTTTGCTCTCTTGGGCGTTGTCGTACAACTTGTCTGTGCGTTTACAGGTAATGACCTCGAGCGCAATGGAGGGCCCAGGGGGGACTCCCCTATTTTTTGGGCGGATTAATCTCGTCGTACCTTTCAGGGTTTAAAATCAGGCCTCTGGTTCCTTTTAGGGGGTTAAATTCGAAAACCTGCATTATTTTAGATAGGTTCCTGTAGAGGTCCGTTCATAAAAAGGTCCCCAGGATGGAGGGGTTGTTTCATAAGCACTGATCCTGGAAGGATTTAGTTTAATCTTTTTCTGATATCTTGTTTGATATCAACTTGCCTTCCAACTGCTAGATAAGCACGAATTTGGAGTATTTTTGCGTCACGTGCGTTATCGCGCGGATGGAATTGGATTGCGAAATGGTATTTTTTATTTCTTACCAGGCTACTTGGAGTGATAGCGATAGGTATAGAATATTACGCAAGAATGCCTAAGAATGCAAACTTCAGTTCCTTTTTCATTCTATTAAGGCTAAGTTGATGCACAATAAAGGATTCTGTGTTGTTTGCAGACCATGGACCCAGTTTTATAGAACTTTGTTAAAAACAACCGTGTTATATATTTCCTCGCAGACAGAGAGCCTCCCAAATTGGTATTTTGTCCTTCTAACATTGTCAAAGAGAATGACCAACGCGCTGTGATTAGTATCCAGGGTTGAACCACGATTTAAGGACAACTCTGGGCTGCATATTCGCATCCGTTGTAACAGACTAAACGGTGCAGAGTTGTTTACCGTGCTTGGTGTTTATACTATCCAATACACCGCAGTTGACCTCCGAGGAAACGAGAACAAACAGTGCTCTTTTACCCTCACACTAAAAGGTAATGACTTTAGCTAGGCGTAACTCGTACATACATATTTTAAAACACTTCAGTGACACTTATTATATAGCTCGTGTTTCTTCGGTCAAAGCGCGCGCTCTTTGGTTCTGTCATGGTCAGGTGGCAAAGTACAAACTCAAATGTAGCCCGCACGGGCTACAATTCAAGCACGGGCGAGATCGCTAGAGCGGGAAATTTCGGCGGGAAAGTTGTTTGTTATTTTGTTGTGTTTTCTTTTTGCTATATAATCAAACACGTTATGACTGCACCCGCGAGATTTTCGGAAAACCAAAACTCGCTGTTTCCGCTCCTGAGCCCGCGCTCTGAGAAGCATAGGTTTGTTTTAGACTTGAATGAATTATTTCTCAGCTCAAAGCTTTCGAATTAGAATTATCCCAGCTCTCACGCCTGCCAGTTTTTCGGCTGTGCGAGCTCTGTTATTTCTTAGTTTCTGTGGCCAAGAATTCAACATGGCGGCTTTGTACCTCGCATAAGAAATCGCATAATTGGAACGTATAGTACTCAGGTACTTCGCTACGCAGATTAATCTTTTCCAACAAAAACACGCCTACAGGTGAGATTTCGACTTTCTCAAAGGACTGTGAAATGTTTAGAGTTTGAAAACGCCGTTTTCTTCTTATGGCCCTTTATTTGACCTTCGCGCCTGCCCGTGGACGAAACGCGCAAAAATGCCGCGCTCTGATTGGCGGGGGGCGACCCGACTCTGACAATGCGATTTTAATAGTATAGATTATTATGTTTATCCAACAGTTCAAGCTTGCCCTAAGCTCTCCCCTCCTAAAAACGGGTTACTGGCGTGCTTTGATAACAAGGCAAGATATCTACTGGTTTGTGGGGCTCAATGTATAGACGGTTATGACTTCTCCGCGAAACCTGCAACCGCCTATTACTGTCTACGTGGAATTGGAAAGCTCTTTCTCATTTTGGTCGAGCCTCTCCCATGTCTCCCGTGCCAGATTGCGTAGGCAAGTTTTCCCACTGTTCATTTGCTAGCTATTGTACTTTGCATACTAGCGGATAGCCACTTATGTCAGCGAAATGTTAGCAAGTAACATTAGCCTTTTTTGGCCAGGCGTTCCTCGCTCCTTTGTCAGCAAGTAATAATGCTAAACATTTGGCCGGCAGTACAATGTAAGAAATAGGAAAAAGCCAATATTATGCAATCAAATCAGACCCATTTTTGACTCTCTAGATGTCTATAGTGTGACACTGAATCCCGGGGAAAACCCATATTTTAGGGCGGAGGTGCTCGTCGGGAACTTTCAATTTTACCCCTAAAAGGTACCAAACATGGCGTCGTTCAGTTATTTTGACCCCTAAAAGGTACCAACAAAACGTATTTTCCCTCGAGGGAAAATACGTCTGAAATCAGGCTACCAACAAGTGTGATTTGCTTGATTGCTAGAACGAACCTCTAACAGGTACCTATCTGGAAAAAATTACGTTTTCGAATTTTACCCCCTAAAGGGTACCAGAGGCCTGATTTTAAACCCTAAAAGGTAACGAGCACCCCCGCCCAAAAGTCCCCCCCCCCCCCCCCGGGGCACTGAATCACTGAATTCCCGCCTGGGGAAACGGTGCCCCCAACACCTTAATAAAAATAGAAATAGGATGGACACAAGGCTAGTATTGAATGTCATAATGTAATTCGTGTTGTTCGTTTTTATCTTTCTTTTCTTTGCAGTGAAAAAGAATAAATCGATGTCTGCTGATTTTTATTATCCCAACGTGATGGAGGAATCAAGAATAACTTTGTCAGGAATCTTAAAACCCTTACAAGATGTTACCGCTTATCTTTTGTACCTTAGTTCCAGAATGTAACGCTGAGAACATCGCAGTGTATCTCGGAAAAGGAGGGCTCATACCGATCATATAGTATGTAAACGCAAAAAGAATAATAAAGCAGGTGTATCAGATTGTGTTATATATCAATCAACTTGTAACATGTACCTAAGATCATGACATGGCAGCTATTCCATTTCGTGTGTATATATATACTTTTTCTCTCTCTTGAAAGTTTGGAACTGATTATCACGCGTCTACAAGCTCATCTGCCGGCTACTTTTATGTCTTTTAGACTAAAAAGTAAAACCTTAGGATACTTGAGCCGAGATCAACTTTTTGTCGAACGTGCAAAACAATAACGACAGATCTCAGTGAAAACATTAAATTGGATTACAAGGAGGAGCTAAAGCTCCAGATTACACATGTTTTGCTGTTTCTAGCAATATGTGGTTTTCCTGGATATTTATTAAAGATCAATAAGATTTGATGTGTTAAAAACGTGTCATGCAAAGCAATTTTAGCACTCATTTGTCGTGAAATCACTTTGAAACGTGTTGAACTTGGCCCATATGTACCATGGCCAGGAACGTGATCTCAGGTGTCGACGTTTACCTGGACCATTTCCGGGAAGTGTTAGTTTCAAGGGTTCTGTTTACGAGGTTGTTGGTTTTCTAAGAGAAAGCAAAAACAGAGAGATGTTTTGAATAATGGTGGCTACTGTTATGAATCCGTTTCAGATAAACGAAAGAGAACTGACATATGAAACTGAAGAAAATAAGAACATTGATAATTTGTCGACGAGCACAAGTAAAAGCTTCATCATCATCATCATCATCAAATAAATAATTGTCCGTTATCCAGACGAGCGCGCGCGCCCTGGTGTGTATGATAGTCGGACATCAAAACTTAACTGCTCCTTGTAGAAGCCTTAAATGTAATAACTGGCCCTAAGTGTAATAAAGGCCCCAAGTGTAATAAAAATGGCCCTAAGTGTAATAAAGGCCCCAATGTAATAAAAATTGGCCCTAACTGTAATAGAGGCCCCAAGTGTAATAAAAAGTGGCCCTTAGTAAGTGTAATAAATGGCAATGACCATACAACGTCCTAGTTGGAATAAGTCAGCGTTGTTATATCAATATATTACAGTGATACCTCAATAAAGCGGCCATCCTCTATTGAGCAGCAACTTTTTAAAGTCCCAAAATACCGTATTTGTCACTCCAACTAGGACGGATATGTCTATCGCATCGGGGTCTAATATGAAGCAAACACCACCGCGGGCTTTGTAATATTAAGTATCGGCTTCGGGGTACTCATGGAACATGAGACTATAGGTGTGTGCTGCTACCCTTTGAGAAGCTGACCTTAAACCTGCAACTAAGTTCTATTCTGTATCCCTGTTCTAGGGAACTTACAAAATTTGCTACCCTGCCAGTTTGTATGATCATTGCCATTATTACACTTAGGGCCACTTTTTATTACGTTTGGGGCCTTTTTTACACTTAGGGCCATTTCTTATTACACTTGGGGCCTTTATTACACTTAGGGCCAGTTATTACATTTAGGGCTTCTCTACACTCCTCCCCAATTATACTAATAGCTACAGTAACGACACGTGAGCAAACGGAAGCACCGTGTATCGGTTGCTAATTGCATTGGATTAACAGTTTTGATCATGTTAATGATGGCAAGATCACGGTGGCATTACGCGCCATGTTATTTTTAAATGTTTCTTGACGCATCGACCTTAAACACCCTCAGGGTTTCTTTCGTTCAATTTTTTCCGGAATTTTTCTAGCTCGCTAACATGTCGCGCGTCTTGGTCTCTTCCTCCCGTAATTTACACAATTTCCACGTGACGAAATAGACTATCAAGATAAATCAGACAGTTTACAACTTGTGGGAAGTGAGAGGCCCACACCTAAATATTGCCTGCTACGCCCTCCTCCAGGGCCTCCCAGAGTTTGAGAGCTGAGGGGGAGCTAGAAAACATGCCAGTTATTTCATATTAGTGCAAACCGAGCGGATGAGAAATGACCTGGTATAAATATGGAAACACGATTGAACTCGAAGAGGAATAGCCTGAGTATCAAGCGGAATTTTATTTTTCCGTTCGAGGAGGGGAGGGTCCTGATACTCTGGCTAGAGGAAGGAGGTTAGTCAGCTTTGTGCACGCGTACTGGGATTGATCAAAAAGGGATTGGTACGTTAATCCTAGAGCAATTTTAAAAGCTATTTACTGAGGCCCCACTGAGGTGCGTTGTTTGTAAGTTTTACAAAGCTCGATATCAGAGAGAGACTGCCGAAAGAAAACTTAAGCGCTCTGCAAAAAAATTCAAAGCCCAGAGTTATAAACTCAAATTGTTTTATTCGGCCTTAAACATGCCACGTACTTAAATAATATTTATAACGACGGGGCTAAAAAAGTGCCCAATCGAAAAGTGTAAAGTAATAAAATAAAACTCCGATAAAGTATTATAGTTTTTTCACCTGTAATCCAGTTAATTGGACGGACATAACACCATTACGTAAGATGGTAGATTCTAACCTACTCTAATTGCCGAAGTTGTGCTCCTAGCGGAAGGACACGAATACACGTTGAACAACCTAGGAACAGATCTGATTTGGTACAATTCAAGCGCCGGTGGCATTTTTTCAAGGGAAATTTCCTTGATTTATTATTTCTTCTTATAAATTACAAGAATTAAGAAAAGGAGTGACATCTCTGAGATATCAATTGCAATTGTTTATTTTGGAACAAAGCTGAATAAACTATTAAATAATTTAAATATGCAAACCTTGCCTTCAAGCCCTGGGGGGGGGGGGGGGGACTCCCATATTTTTTGACCAGGGATGATCGTCGTATCTTTTAGGGGTTAAAATCACGGGGCCTTGGTCTCTTTTAGGGGTGATCTTAATCCTCAATAAAATTAGGGAGATTGGTATCTTTTAGGGCCGAAATATGTGTCCAAATTGTTTTCTCTCATGATGGTGCTTCTAAAAACCGTGTAAGAAAGAGAGATTACTCGATGAGAAGACGATAAATTAGAAACAAAAACGGAAATTTCTTGATTGGTATCTTTTACCTGTTACCTGTCTCCTTCGCACCTACTTTGCACATAAGGCCTCATCTTTTAGGGTATCTTTTAGGGTAAGAAATTATTTGAGCCACGCCATGGCCCGCCATGTTTGGTATCTTTTAGGGGTGAAACTGAAAATTTCCGACGATCATCCCCGGTCAAAAAATATGGGAGTCCCCCCCCCCCCGGGCCTTCAAGGTGGCAACATCTTCCGTTACTTGACTATTATCTCTCAGCAATATTAATTACAATTGTTTGTTGGGAACAAAGCTGGATAAATAATTGCATAGTTAACAAATGCAAAAATTGCCTAGAAAAATGCTTGAAAGTAGCAAACTCTTCATTACTACTAGGAGAGACTACGAAGTCAGGTTACTCCGCTAAACATGAAGTTTCTTTGTGGAATTCTTGCCCTCTTCGGCGTTGTCGTACATCTTGTGTGCGCTGGTCCGGCTACAGGTAATTCACCTTTCGCGCTATCCAAAGCCGTTGTTTCACGCTGTGAACTTTTAAAACGTGGTCATCGGGCTTTTGCTTCTTTCTGTTCCGCCAGTACCATCTTATCCAGCGTCCTTGCCCTGTTTCGCCTAGTGCAGTCAACAACTAGAAAGCCAGACGACTGCGCACTAGGCAAAACAGGGGAAGAACCTGATTTGGCTTACATGATTTGACAAGAAAGCCAGACAACTGCACTACACAAAACAGGAGACGAAGAATCTGATTGCTTACATGGTTTGACTAAATCCAAAGCGACAATTTGAAAATGCGCAGCGCGAAATAATGACTGATGGCTGAAGTAATATTATTATTTCCTCACAGACAAAGAAACTCCCAAAGTGGTATTTTGTCCTTCTAACATTGTCAAAGTTAGTGGTCAACGCACTGTGCGAGTAAGCTGGGATAACCCACGATTTACGGACAACTCTGGGGTACCTCCTAACATTTATGTTAACAGACCCAACGGTGGCTTGTTTAACGTGCCTAGTGTTCACGCTATCCAATACACCGCAGTTGACCAAGCTGGAAACGAGAACAAACAGTGCTCTTTTACCATCACACTAAAAGGTAATTGCATAGCAAGGCATGCTTCCTACTCGACCATAGATATATCCCGTACAAGACTTGGAACGGAAAACACCGTCCCAATCTCAAGTGGTCCAATACGCGACTTTTGCCTGCAACACTTAAAAAATAGAGACAATTAAATGAGATGATCTTTTTATGATGTTAATGCCCTCGCCATTGTGGCGTTGTCTGCGTTGCCATCGATGCTGCCTGAAATAGTGAAATGTTCACACTTCTTTCTTCGGGCCAAAAATGGGGGAAATTTTCCAGCAGTTCATTACATGTAAGAGTTTCCAAGCTAGCTCAAGACAATCTTTTAAACAAGAGGGGCGCGGTGGTTGCAGAGTTTTCGACATTTGCACAATCAATCAACCAACCAACCCGAGTTTTATCGAAACTCCGAAACAATATACTCGCTTCTTTCAATAGCGCCTGGAGAATGGAGCATAATTAGAAAGTTTTGCGTTCGTCATTCGAATTATGTGCGCTTTTCGGCACATTCGATTTACAGAAACTTGTGCGCTAATGAGCCTCTTACCAGGCTTTTGAGAGTAAATGTTCCAGATAAAATAATTATGAGGCTCTACGAAGGTGTTTTTAAAATAAGGATTGCTGTGCGGCAAAAGGCTCATTAACCCACATTTTCTCTCAAGCTCTCTCTAAAATGAACATCAACTGCGCCGTTACAACTTCAAATTTTCTGAGTAGGCCGCTATAGATATTCAGTGCTGATTATTTTCGTTCTCTATCAGACATTCTCTGCATTCTGAATCTAGACCCTACTTATGCAAATGAGTTCAGACTACTGTAGTCGTGCTTTGTTTTGAGGAGGCTATTCGGAACTTCTGATCTAGAATTTATTATGATTATTATGTTTTTTTCCACAGTTCCAACTTGTCCTAAGCTCTCCCCTCCTAAAAACGGGGCACTGGCGTGCTTTGATAAAAAGGCAGGATTTAATGTTTGTGGGGTTCAGTGTCAAGACGGTTATGATTTCTCCGCAAGACCTGCGCACGCCTATTACTGTGTTGGTGGGAAATGGAATTCCTTTCCTTTTGGCCCCATTCCAGTGCCAGATTGCGTAGGCAAGTTTTCCCACTGTTTATTTGGTGGCTAGTGTACTGCGGCATACTAGCGGAAATGCTAACAAGTAACATTAGCCTTTTTGCTAGGCGTTCCTCGCTCCACAACAGGTTACCCAGTTTACGCCAATATAATTCCATCCATGACTCTTGTATATTCCTCTATTCGTCAGCAAACAAACTCCATGATGCTAAAAATTTGGCCGGCAGTACCAGAATGTAAGAGATCGAGAAAAGCCAATATTATAAAATCAAACTCAGAAGCATTTCTGCATATCAAGAAAGTGCTGTCCTTTTTATTGCAAATCCGTGCGGGTACCCTGTGGTGTACAAAACGTGTCTCAGGCCCCTCGGCGGGGGGTAAAAACAAATGGCGACCAAGAGAAAGGTGTTTCTCGAGTATCTGCAAGTTTTGTTAAAATTTCCTGCTTTTTTTCGCGGAGAAATGAGGAAAAGTACTTACAGATCTTCCAAATAAGGTAAGGGGGAATTTCCTAATAAGGAAGATTTGCAACGTCGGCAAAACGACAGTTTTTGGCGAAATTTTCTTGAAATGCGACTGTCTGTCTCGAGGCCTATAATGACACTCAATTTCCGCCCCCCCTCCCCCCCCCCCCCCCCCCCACCTCCCCCCAGCAAAATTAAAATAGGATGGACAATATTTAGTTGCTTGGCGCCGGCCCTGTGATCAAGGCTAGTGATAAATGCATCTCAAAATATAATTCTTATTGTTCGTTTTTATCTTTCTTTTCTTTGCAGCGAAAAAAAATAAATGATGTCTCCTGAATTTTATTACCAAGGCGACGCCCAAGATCCCAACGTGCAGAACCAAATCAAGAATAATTGTATCAGGAACCTTAGAAACCCATACACTTTACCGCCTCTCTTTTGTACTTTAATTCCAGAATGTAAGGCTGAGAACATCGCAGTGTATCACTGAAAGGGGGCGATCATAAAATGATTGCAAAAAGAATCTAATAAAACAAGTGCTTCAAATTTTGTTAATAATCGGCTTCATTGACACAATTACCGGTTATCTTACATGGCAGGGGGGTGAGGGGGCGCTCTCCCCTTGCCCATCTCGTGTGCTTGCTTAATTTTCTATTGTCCTTGGCTAGCTCCCCTCCCCTCCCCTTCACAAGGAATTTCTGAAGAAACCCATGATAAAAGCTGAATTTCCTAAGGCACGCGCATGGGAAGTGTTCGGAATTCACATGGATAGACATCCGACAATCCGAACACTTCCCATTCTTCGACCATGGGGAATTCAGCTTTTCCCATGATGGGTTTCTGCAAAAATTCCCTGTGAGTTTAGAGCCGCATCGCACAGGCTGTTCTTGGTTGGAAATTTGGTGTCGCCGTACCTAAAAATCAAGATAGCCGCGCCACCCCTTAGTAAAAAGGGGTGTCGTTTACCGTCAGGTAGCCCCCTCTCCCACCTGTTTCCCCCCTCCCCTCCTCGATACACACTCTTCCACACATTTCTTTTCCAGGGGAAGACATGTGGGGGAGTTACACAATATGCCAAATAAGGTTTCACTGAGGGTTTAGTTGGAGGCTGGGAGGAGAAATTGGGAACACCTGAAACGTAGTGAGTAAAAAAGAAAAATAGGGGCTTGCCTTTGAACTACGGACCCAAGTGCTTTAAAAGAAAAGCTGCTGTCGTATTTATGGCAAATCGGCGCGGGCTCCCTGTGGTGTTCAAATCTCGTATCAGGCCCCTCGGCCGGGAACAAAAGCAAAATGGCGACCAAGAGAACGTTGTTTCTGTGTCTGCAAGTTTTGGAAAATTTTCCTTGCTTTCGTCGCTAAGATACAAGAGGAAAAATACTTACAGACCTTCCAAATATCGTCAGAGGAAATTTCCTAATAAGGAAGTTTTGCAACGTCGGCATTTCGACAGTTTTGTCGAAATTTTCTTGATATGCAATGTATCAGATGCAGATTGTGTAGTGGAACATTTATATACTGAGTGTCGAATTTGAGAATTTGGCCCCATTGGTATTTGCTCTTTTTAAAAGTCCGTTTAAGGAGCCTTTTAAATGTTCTTAGTGATGATCTCTTGATATTCCTTGAATACACGGCAAGTAAACTACAAGACGAGCTAACATCAGCTGAGCAAACACAGCTGTTGAGACGCAATATGAACGACCAAGACAGCAAATAATGGCTTTATTTATTTGTCTCCAGTGAATGAAGCATATGAACCATAATAATAATAATAATAATGAACTAATTAGCAGTACATCCACTAAAAAGTGGCTCTTCGCCTGTTAATATCTAAATAAAAAATACTAAAAGATAATAATAATAATAACTATCTTTATTATAAAAATAGATAAAAAATATACTTTAAATATATATATAATTATACGAGACAGCAATATACACTAGCGCATATTTGACGTGTGCGTTATTTTTCTTAATTAGGTGTTTCTTAAGGACCCTGGTGAACATAGGATAGGTGTTTATTGTGAGAGTGTTTATTGTGAGAAGTGAGAATGGGCAATTCCAGAAAATAAAGGTACCCTCCCCACGGGCGGCACTAGTTTTTGACCCCCCCCCCCTCCCCCATGCATCCAGAATTTCCAAAACGGTTTACCCCCCCCCCCCCCCCCCCCCCCCCCCCCCCCCCCATGCATATAGAATTCCGGGCAGGTTAAAGAAATCAGCTTCGAAACCCCCCCCCCCCCCCCCCTTGCAATCAGAATTCCGAGCTCTTAACCCCCTCCCCCCCCCCGCCCATCCCATCGGAATTTCCAAATGCCGCCCGTGGGGGCGTGAGGGAAGGGGGGTACCTTTATTTTCTGGAATTGCCCAATAATGTTTATTACTGCGTAAAATTCTGTTTGAGAACCCATGCAACACACTCAAGTGTTGTAATATTAATTACAATATTGGGAATCATTCTTCTTTGGCGGAGTGATTGTACGCATGGCATTGTCAATTTTATATTAATTGTTGCTGTGCATATTTATTGCATTATTTTGGCTTCACACTCCTTGGCTTATAGCTACGTTCATGAGTATACGTTCGAATTAGATAGGAGATTAATTTCCAATTTAAAAAATGCAAGCTCAAACCACAAGGAGTTGATACTTTAAAAAGTTACCTTCCGATACATTCTGCACATCCCTACCCCTGCACCCCCATATACACACCCTGCTGCTTATTATACGTGCCAAATTCCACAGAGAATTTCTAGCAGAAACCCATTGCAGAAATCTGTTGTGCTCTATAGCAGCAGTGATGTATCAAATAGGGGGTCCTTGATACACTGGGATATCTGTGGTACAGGGATACAGTATGAAAGGTGAAACGCCCACCATCGGAATCCTAAAAGACCCCACTTAAAAACGCATAGGCCACAGGAATACCAATATCAGGATGCGCCATGCGTGCGTTTGAGAAAGAAGCATTTTATATCGGTCATTTGCATGGTAAGAATTCTACACGGTCTGTAATTCGCCCGGTAATTCGTCTTTTGAATTTCTGAATTAAACCTAATATAACATTGAAAAGTGATTGCCAATTACTTACGACAGTCATTTGAAATACACAGCCGTTCAATATTTGGCCATCTTAATCTATCCCGACTTTTGAGTGACTTTTTCAAGTGTTTCAATGGTGAGAAATGATGAGAAGTTACCCATTGCAGCTGATCATGATTTGACTTTCCTTCGATATCACTTTAATGAATAAAAATGTATCTCATGATAGCTGCTTCGCCAGCTGTGTTTCCATACGCTTGGAGTCCACGCATTGGCCTATTCCAATATCCTTACCAATTATATGTGGTCTAGACATCAACCGACACTAAAGCTTTATTAGCGATTGGCAACACGAGAGCATCATGATGTGGAATCTTCGTATTGCAGTTCTGGCTGTTTTCGGTAACTATAACAGGACCTTATCTCTAAAACTCCCGATATACAGACTCCCTGTATTTTTTGGTCGGGGATGATCGTCGTATCTTTTTAAAAGGGATTAAAATCGCATGTCTAGGTTTCGGATAGGATTATAGGGATATCGTACACACAGAAGGCACATTTATAAAACCTTGCAAGAAGATGGTACTTGATGACGACACGGTTAATAAGACGACATTAAAAGCAGTATTTTAATCAAAAACGGAAATTTAGGGCGCGCGCAAAAAGGAGTTTTCTTTTGGGAAAGTCATTAATCAACTTTGTGTTGAATTAAAGCAAATGTCTGCCTTATGTGTTTCAAGTGTAATTGTAACACTTCACTACTCTTTACATTTAGTGACGTGTCTCCACGTTAGCGATTCTAGAGCACCTTCCTGCCCCTACGAACCCATCGAAAAAGCTCATTACCGATGTGATCATTATCCGCTGACTACTGGCTCAAAGTGTCGGTATGAATGCATGAGAGGTCATCGTCTGATAGGCTCAGCGGAAAGGACATGCCAGAGTGACTCGACCTGGTCTGGACAGAAACCCACGTGTAAAGGTAAAAGAAACGGTCTCTGTTACAGGGAGTTTCCGCAGAAACCCATTCTGGGAAAGAGTGATTTTCCCATGGTAGAAGTATGGGAAGTGTGCGGATTTCCCATGGTAGAAGTATGGGAAGTGTGCGGTTTCCCATGGCGAGCCATTGTAAATCTGAATACCTCCCGCCATATTTTACCCTGGGTCTCCAAGCTGTACTCTCCAAGCTTCAGTATCCAAGTTTCACTCGTTTACTGACACGCCAACCCAAGACGCCGCATTAAGTTTTCCGTCTAGTAAACGAGTGAGGCTTGGAGACTCTGGCACTCAAAGGATAGCCATACTTCTACCTTGGGAAAATAATCAGCTTTTCCCATGAATGGGTTCCTGCAGAATTTCCCTGCGTGTTCACTGCGCTTTTAGTTACTCTAGATAGCAATGAAAGGTATAAAAGGGCTAGATAGATAGCTGGCCCACACTAGCAATATATCGGTATTTGGTATTTTGGATATTGCTTCGCTTCCAGGCAAGAGAATGATGAGTCACGTATAAATTCTGACCCCTGACAGAAAGCACGCTGAAGGATGCCCCCTCTCCCCATACCATTTCGCCCTCATTCAAAATTGCCGACCTCATTGAATAACAAAAGAATCTCATTAAATCACAAAAATGTGGCAAAATGGACATCGTGGGACACTTTTTCGAACTGTTAACAACATCCTCCTAATGATTCTAAAAATGTAAGTCTTTTACTAGTTCCGGGGGATGCACGTGGACCCCTCTATCGAATAGAGCAGATTTCGTATAACTGTGAAAAGTGCCGCGAAAGAGTTGTACCGCGACTACGCGCGATTTCATTCGGTATCTACAGCAGGCCAGGTTCCGTGCCGCCACTGCGACAGTACCGCGCCGTGTCACGGTACTTTTCACAGTGATTCGAAATCTGCTCTATATGTCTATTTAACAATTAGACCTCGAGGCCGAATGATCTATTGATATCATAGCACTTGAGGACGAGAGGTCTAATTGTTTTAGTATAAACTAACTAGTTGGTCGGTTTTGGCAATGAATTCCATTATTTTATGTTGAAAAAATCAAGTTTTCTTGCAAAGAAAGGTGGTGATTTTGCCAGTCTATCACTAATAGACCATTAATAGCTCAGCCAATCAGAATGCAGGATTTGTAATAGACCATTAGTTGGTTTATACTAAATTACGTTATTATTGTCTATCCGCTTGTCTAGTTACCTTCTGTAAGAGACTCTCGACTCCTCCCGTTGGTGAGATCTTGCCGCCGACATGCATCAGTTCTGATAGCCTTTTTGACTCCTCTTGTGAAATTCGCTGTCCTAATGGGTACGTCATACCCCTTGACGGGGGTGTTAGAAGAATCATTTGTAAGTTGGATGGGAATTGGTCTCCCCCGTCAATCGGGCAATGCATAGGTAAGTGAATACCGTCTTCTCTTCTCTTCTCTTCTCTTCTCTTCTCTTCTCTTCTCTTCTCTTCTTCTCTTCTCTTCTCTTCTCTTCTCTTCTCTTCTCTTCTCTTCTCTTCTCTTCGTCATTATCATTTCAAAATACAAAATTTCAAGTTGCTAACCTTGTTGGTCAGGTCAGGTCACCATCATATACGCCAAGGTATATCTCGTTTCCTTTGCAGACATAGAACCGCCCAAACTGTCTGATTGCAACCGCATTATCGTCGTCAATACAGAACACGGCAAGTCCTACGCTACGATAAACTCTTCGGGAATAACAGCCACTGATAATTCGCAACACGTGGAGCCCAATGCTCAAGTCACCATCAAATCGTCGCATGATTTTCCTCAGCGTTTCCCGATCGGTCATAATCTCGTTAAAATAACTGCGACAGATGTTGCTGGTAATTGGAGAAGTTGCCATTTGCAAATCGAAGTGAGGGGTAAGTCAAATGGTACCCGAGGCGTGGGGGGGGGGGGGGGGGGGGAGCAGTGGCGAATCCAGGATTTTAAGAGAGGGGGCCGGTCATTTTTCAGAGGGAACATTTTATATCAATCCTTCTCTGTTGTCCGTGGCCCTCTCACGAGGCGAAATCGTGGTTGCTACATCATGAATTTAATATACTGGTGTACATTGGGTCACATTAAAGAAAACAAAAACACTCTGAATGACAAAAGGTCTTTAGCGAACCGATCCCGAAAAAATCGGTTCGTTGGGAGAGGGGATGGGGGTTCATTTGCACCCGATGGCCGATGAACCTCACCTGTATCCGCGCCTGGGAAGGATACCAGGAAGTACGTCGGAATCTCAGGAAAACAATTAATGCCTGATCTGGCGTTTTACTCTTTTTTATAAAGGGAAATCGAAACCGGATCCCCGCGGCCATATGTGAGAGGTCATCTCGTTAAAGGGAGGCTGTCACGATACGCGCATGCTCCAGGAACGATCACTGAGCAAAACTATTTAGACCATCCTATCAGAAAACTATTAAAGAATATGTAAAACGTAAACATATTGTCGGATGGATCAAGAAATAGCGAGATTAAAACGGATTGTTTTCGTGGTTTTCAGCCTTCGCTGGCCATCGTTACGGGACGATACTTCTTTGTTTCGAGATGCGCAGTTGCGTGACAGCCTCCCTTTAACGGGTAGCCAATGCGTTCTCTGCCGCGATAATTTTGTGGCTAACCAAATGGCGGAAGAGCGAAGCTGATCAAATAAGACGCTTCTTTGCTTGTATTTTCACAGATATCGAGCCTCCACGTTTACTAAGTTGCCCTAAGGACATTTTAATAGAGACCGGACTCGTACCAGCCCGCGTTAACTGGCCGCAACCTTCATTTAGTGACAACTCTGGTAAACCGCCTGTCATCGATGCTAACCGTGCGACAGGGTCACGTTTTGACTATGGAACACACGAGGTGCAGTATTTGGCGAAGGACGAGACACTCAACATTAACAGGGACTGCAAGTTCAAGATCATCGTGAAAGGTGGGGTCTATTTCGAAAAAAGCTACTTTTATTCACTTATTCTCATTGAGCATCGTTTAGAAGATTTTGCGGAAAAGGAATTTTGATTTTAAAAATATCTTATTATGTAGAGCTCTGTTTCTCCAGTCTTGAATAACATGTGAAGATATCGCTGTTGGCATGGAAACTGGTATTTATTTTACCTTGTGATTTTGAACTTAATTTGATATGTTTATAACATTTTTAAAGAGTTTTTGTATCAAATTCAAAATTTTGCTTGTAGATATTTTCAGTGCCAGAAGCGGTTTGCCTGTTTAACGAATCGGTTTTAATAAAAGGCTTTTATTTGTTTTAAATTGATCTAATCAATATCTGTATAATAAACAGAACATTACATGGGCGCTTGTAAATAGGAATTTTATCATCTCGTGTTCAATCTCAATTTCTCACTCGTGTTCGCGAGATTGAGTTTAACACTCGAAGATAAAATTCACCGCGCGCTCATGTAATAGTTTACATATTATATACATCTTGGCGGATAGTCCAATGTGAAAGATTGTCATTCCTAGTAATAATGGATTCCTGAAATAGTCCATTTTCGTGATCTTAAAAACTAATATCAAAATGAAAGATGTCAAAACGCTACAATAACTTGATAAAAACGGGTTCCACGCCCTTTTAATGTCCTACTTGTTTGGAACAAAGTGGACACTTAAGAGAGTTGTAGTTTACTCATGAACCAAACTCCTATGAGAATATAAGATGATGATGATGAACTTTTTCGTTATTTTTTTGTGTCTTTGTCTTCTCAGAGCTAGCGTGCCCAAAGTTGCGCCTTCCGAAAAATGGAGCGTTGGCGTGCTACGAGAAGTCACGGGGAGCAGCTCTTTGTGGGGTTCAGTGTCAGGCTTCCTACGATTTTTCCTCCCGACCTCCATTGCTTTATTATTGCTCTTCTGGGAAGTGGGGCTTCTATTCTCCTTTTGGATCGAGTAGCACTACAGTACCAGATTGCAAAGGTAAAATTTAGAGCGCAAAACCAGTAGCGTGTGGACAGATGCGAACACCGCCCCACCCGCCCATCCTTTCAACGTAAAGATCGACCCATCAGAAATGCCAAATCAAATTGTATGAATGTACAAGCGGAGCTGGCTGGGGTGTAAAAGCGAAGGCAGCACCTTCTCCTTATTAGTCTAGTGCACCCCCTGGAACTAGTAACGAGACATACTTTTTTGGAACCCTTAGGATATCAAAAAACTGGTTTTAGATGTCTCACGGCCCAAAAAGTGTCCCACGGCCACTTTTTGGGCCGATTTTGTTTTTTTAATTATAACTGTACAAAAAAGCTCTTTAGATTCTAAAACTATACTTTTACGATCTTGGGAATACTTTGATCACATGTACACTAGTCGTTTTGTTATTTCCTAATAGAAATAGAAAGGCTGACAGAGTCTTAGAAAATATCTATCAGTAAGGAACATAACATGTATAAAACGGGCATGTAAATTGTACATATGTGTTCAGTCTATTAATGACACTATAATAGCATAAGTGCGTAAGTGGTAAGACTGGTATGCTTTTCTAAACAGTGCTACAGTCTATAAAATTGCCTCATTGAATCTCATTAAATAACAAAAGAATATAATTAAAAAAAACAACAGGCCCAAAAAGTGGCCGTGGGACACTTTTTTGGGCTGGGGACACCTCAAACCAGATTCTAGACACCCTAAGGGTTCTAAAAATATATGTCCCCATAATAAATCCTCGGCCAGACCAACACTATAGAAGGGAAGAAAGTTGCCTTTCAACCTTCAAGCGATCGAGCACAAATGCACGTTACCTAAATGTTTGTTATTTCTCACGATATGAGCCAATGTGAAATGGTAACCCTGTTCCCCCTACCGCGATGGGGTTATGAGTTTGCTTGTGCGACCGATCGAGTGTGAATTCACAAATTAAAACTGAGAGAATTCGTTTTTTGTTCTATTTACAGTAAAGGCCAACCCATCAGCTCCAAATATGATGACTTCTCGGCTATTCTATTATAGTGGCGACGCCCAAGATTCGAGTGCACAGTTGCCAATCAAGACAAACTTTGTGCAGCTCCTTAAACAACCCTATGTACCGCCGTTTTTTTGTAGTCTCGACCCAATGTGTAAGGCTGAAAATATGAAAGTGTATCACTAAATCGAAACTGTGCAAGACTCACTATACTAATAAATAGCATAAAGCTTTAGAATTCCGTCAAAATAACGTGTCAGTTCCTGTTAACGCGCGCGCGCTAGCTACGCGGAGTTGTAAATCTTGACCAAATCTAGACCAACAGATACATGAATCCAAAACTTCACTGACAACTGCATTGTGGCATGAAGAATGATGCGAATTTATATTTTCTCGAGCTCACCACTAGAAAATAAAAACCATATCCGTTTTCGCTTTGTGCGCTTCTAGCCCATCACTCAAAAGGCCTGGATTGAGATTTAAAAAATACCACAGAAAGCCCGCGCGGATTCATAAATAACACGACATGACTTTAGCTTGTAGAAATTTATTATGCCGTGTTTTGTTTCATTTTACTCATTTTATTCGATAGCGCCCTTAGCCATCTAAGCTTGCACACACTTGACATGACAAAAACATGGATTTTAAATCACTTTGATAGCCTTGGGTTTTCGAGTATCTTCTATAATGCACCAGTCAATTGTAACCACCACCCCCCAACTTCGGGGGAGGGTGGGGGAAACGTGGGGCATTTATACACAGATCGGTCAGGTTTTGGTCCCGACTACATGGGGGATATTCTTGTCATGGACCCCCACCCCTGAGTGTGGGGGATTAGTTGGGGGATAGAACTTTCTTCACCTTGTAAATACATCTACCTCTAGCAGGAGCGCTGACCATACATACATACCCAAACGATTGATGTGATTTTCCGAAGAAATTTTAGAAATTTTGACAATGCATTTTATTATCTTATAAGTGGGCGCATTTTCGGCCGAATTATAAATTCGAGAATTTTATCAACGACTTACCTCAATTGTGCCACAAGCTCAGTGGAAAGAGCGTGCTAAAATTATGCCAAGTTTTGTGCGGACCGATCGGTTACAAACTCACGAAGATTCGACAGCCTTGCAAACAAACGTAAACAAGCCGTATTTTTACAAAGTTTGTAAAAATCTTGCCCCCAAAAAACTTCGGTCCCTTTTAACGGATTGCCCTGAAACTTGGGATTATTGCTTATTTCCTTGTTGTCTATGTGCTCTTCAAATGGAAGGTTTAGATTTGAGCTTGCTTATTAATTAAAGATATTAGAATTATATTTACGTGTTTATAAAACCATTTTATTTTTGACGTACAGTCGCCCGACTTTTATTGCTCAAAATTGGTTTTCTGACAAGTGTCAATATGATCTTTTCCTCCGTGGTATGGGTAGATTTTAACTTGGATGCCTGTATCAAGAGTTGAAGATATCTTGACGTCACGATGCGCCCACCTAAATAGTTGCTTTCATAATTTATCCCTAATAATTTTCGAAAGTGTTGTCAGTGTATACTCTTAAAATATACGATACGGTGGCCCACTTGAACAATGTCCGATCAAAAACACCAAATGTCCGGCCAATTTTCCAGTAGAGACAACCAGGAAAAAAAATTGAAGGGTCATATTCTGATCAAGTAAGAACAATTATTTCCAGCTCTGAATTTAAAGCATGCGGAAGCTGAGCTCAATCATTATTGTCCAGTAGTGTTGATCATGGTACCACGTTGGATGTGATAATATTACACCAACAACATTCAGAGGATTCAGGGACGAGAAACATTGAACTGAAGAAGTATTGGTTGTAGGCTGTCGCTGTTTCTTCCAAAGAATAAGCTTAACTGAAATGCTAGTCAGCCGATACATACAGGAATGGAACCACGTGAGTGCTCTGCCTTGATTGGCTAAAACAATTGCTTGGTATTTTCCCACCGACAGCCCGCGCGCCAGCTTGTCTACCAACTGACAGTATGAAAACTATACGTGCTCAGATAATTAACCATTATCCTGCGAGATTGCGCAGAATATCGTCTGATACTTAACCGACGAGGGACGAAGTCCCGAGTTGGCTAAAATCAGACCATATTCTGCAAAATCGAGCAGGATAATGGTTTTATTATTCAGCACATCGATAGCACAAAAACCCCCGAAAAAATGACTTTTGTGTATTATTTACGAGCTCAAAACATCATATTTCCCTCAGAGACGGATATAGCAGGATAGCTGTCGTGTACAGAAGACAGCTATTGGCGTTCCAATGACCATATTTGGGCAGTGCATCGATGTGCTGAATAATGTTTGTTTATTCAGGTTTAAGGACTCGATATATATTGGCATAGTAGCATCGAATCACTTCAATCATTGCCCCACTGGGTGGGGGAATTTCCAACACATTTTGCCTCAGGGGAGGGGACAAAAATCTAGTATGGCTCAGCTAACAATCCATGTCCCCACCCTTCCCCGAGGTTGGGGGGGGGGGGGGGGGGGGGGGGGGGTGGTTACAATTGACTGGTGCATAGCAGCTGGTCATGATGATCAGTTGACGAACCAGTCAACGTTTTATGAGTCCAAATGTCTTTTTCATGGTGGTTTAATTGCTCGGAGCGAGCGCAGCGAGCGGAGAGCAAGTCTAATCTCGCCTTCATTTGCACGTTAGTATGCATTACATGCCGCTTTACATTTGTTTTTTATACTGTTTTACAAACCCTGATTGCAGCCTCTTGTTTCTTGTACCTGTGGTGCATGCGCAGTACGATTATTTTCTTATCGGCGAGTGTCATTTGGGTCCGTTCCGTGGCACGCCTTCCCGTGCTCCTTTGCAAAGGTAGATTTCTTTCCTCGTGGGCTAGCCGTTCGATGTGGATGTTTATTGGGAAGTTTGACTGAGATTATCGGTAAGTTAAAGCTATTAGGGACTGTTCGTTAATTACGGCGCAGGGGGGGCTGGTGGTTTTATAGGGGGGGTAAATTTTGCAGAACGTTGAAAAATTGGGGGGTAAATTTTTAGAACATGCGAAACTTTTGGGGGGTGCACTTCAGTGTCATGCAAATTTTAAACAGACTAGAATTGAGATTGAGTGCAATTGCGTGAAACACAGAGCACTCTGGAGTGTCCAGGGCCAACTAAAGATTTCCTACTAAAGATTTCTGTCGAACTTCTCCTCAACATCCTCTTCAACAATCATACTTAGTTAGACGTCATTTTGATACTAGCTAAGTCGATTAGCGTGCAGTGGGAGGGGAGGGGGGGGGGGTCAAATTTGAAATAGCCGTTTTTCGAAGGGGGTAGAAATTGAAACTACGTTTTTTGAACGGGGGTAACTTTTCACAAAACCTACGAGCAGAAAAAACCACCAGCCGCCCCTGCGACGTAATTAACGAACAGTCCCTCAATTGCCTCAATTACCTTTTAACCCCTTTAACAAGTTATCGCAGCTTTCAAAACGTATTTTTCACTGGTGTGAGAACATTTTCACTGCCGTTTTCCCGAGTTCTAGAGCGAATTTCGAACGGACGACCATCAACGGCTGCAGCTGCTGTCGAACAAGAACACAAGACGTTTGGCTTTGCCAAATCTCCCCATCTATTGGGGGCTGCCTGTAATAATCAGGTCTCCTCCAACTTGGAGGGATTATCATCCCCGGTGTGGGGAAAATAGACTTGAAATGATAGCACAAGCAACTTGCTACATGCATATTATAATAAAATCAATTAGTTGAGAGCTAACCGATATAGATGAGCAGCTATTAAGTTAGTAAGCTGCTGTAGTACAAACCAGTAATAAAGATGAATACATTAACAGGCAGCTCATAGTAAGCTGCTGCTGTAGTACAAAGCACATTTTTTTTTCCAAAAATAGCGCACCCCTAATGCAATATCATTTAACGTGTTTGTCCAGGTAAGTAAATGATAACAGAATCTTTCGTTGTTGTTGTTGTTCTTCTTTTTTAGTTATTTTTTTCATTTTTTGTAGATCCATCCTAGAGTTATAACGAATAACCCCTCTAAGCAACCGGCACAACATACTCTTCAGTGGTTGCAAGTTGCCATCCACTGATTTATGTGAAAAATGATTCACTTGACATAATCTACATGGAACCCTCCATCTCTACAGCAAGCAACAAAACAAGGGAGAGACATCAGCTGTCTCAGGAACCAAAACTAATTGTTACTGCTAATCCAAACAAGGTTTAAAAATGGATATGGGCAAGGAGTTGTTGTGCAATTATATAGCAAGGGGCCATGTTACTGCGCTTTATAAACAACAAGAACAAATTGGAGACAATTTGGAAGCTTTTACAGAGTGTCAGAAACACCAAGCATAGACATCAACTTTAAATCCTTAAATCCTTAAAAGGACACCAGTGTCTGTTATGAAAATAATTATGTCAACAACAAAATGTCTGGCTTTGGTAAAATAATGTGAAAAAACTGGTTCGATGCTGTATCTCATGCATGAAAAGTATAATGCTGTTATTATTACTCGTTTGAAACAATGCCACAACTGAATCAAGAAAATGGATGTGCAGCAAAAATATTCAACCAACACAAGAAACCAAGCTACTGCAATTGCAAATCCTGCTTGTTTCTGACCTAATTCCTGAAACATATGTGTACATTGATATTTATTGTGCAATTGTCTACACCCCTCATACATTTGGATAACTGAAGATTGCAAATATTGTTCAGAAATAAAATAACTGTGCAGAACCATTTGATCAACTGTTCACGTCCAATGTTGATTTGTTAGAGGATTAAAGTAAACAAAAAACATAGCAAAGCAAGCAAACATTTAAGTAACAAGAGTGCTATTTTCTGAAATGTTCGTCAGAACTGTAGATTCCTGGAGCAGCTACAAAACAACAGTTGAAATGTGGCAGCCTTCAGATCACATTCTTGCGCTGCTTACAATATTCAGACGCCTCATTTTTATACACTAGGCCCCGTCCACACATACCCGGATATTTTTGAATCCGAAACTTTTTCCACACGTATCGGGATATTTTTGAATCCGAAACGTTTTCTTTCCGGATACTGCTATCATCCACACGCATCCAGCGAATTCGCAGACAAATCCAGTCATTCGTATCAGAAAATATCCGGATTCGACTGTTCACATGTCTCCGAAATGTTATCGGATTCAAAAAAGTTCCATTCTCGAGATCGGATTCAAAAATATCCCTATTCGTCTACGAATTCACCGGATACGTGTGGACGATAGCCATATCCAGAAAGAAAAAGTTGCGGATTCAAAAATATCCGGATACGTGTGGACGGGGCCTAAACAAAACACTTTCTGCAAAGAGTAGCTTCCCCTCCGAGCACTTCACTATCTACATAGATACTTCTAGTTAGTCGATATTGCTATCAAAGGACAGTTGGGTAAACAAACGATGTCTCTCCTATATACGCACCTGAACACACATTTTAACTTCCAACGAGATAAAGTTAAACTCCCAAAGAGCTATAGCCAAATGTTTCACGGAGTCATTGAGATAATAATGGGATCTATGAGAGCTTTTGTCTTTGTCTTGATTTTTTCTTTTGGTATCACTCTCTCAGGTTAGTACATCTTCCTCTTCAGGCTTGAATTTGTAGCTGCAACGAAGTGTTTGTTGAATATATGGTTTTAGCAGGTGCACAAAACGGCTCTGTACAAAATATTTGTTCCGCAGCCACTGTCCCGGCGTCTCGCCGTACTGCTTTACCCAGTTTCGGAGAGGACGTTAAACTGAAACACTCTGGCAGTGATCACCCTGCGAATTACGCCGTTGGGACCCAGCGCAATCAGACAATCAATTCAGCTTAACTTTGTTTTTACTTTGTTTATTTTATAATTTTAGTCATCTTTGTTTCAGGCTCTTTCCTGATTCCCACAACATTTACATGCCCCGCTCTTCAGGATCCATCAGGGGGAGAACTGATACCTCATGATATTTGTACGGGCAGACGTCCGGTTCCCAAAGGGACTAGCTGTCAATTGAGATGTGGCCCAGGGTACCAAGTCCCCCCAGGAGGACGATTCGTGACGTACTGCCAGGATTCAGGACAATGGAGTACAACACTAGGCAAATGTGTGGGTAAGATCACCAAAAACATAATGATATAAATAGAGATAATAATAGCGGAGCTCCCGCTCGGCGCGAAGCGCCGCGCGAGCGGAGCACCATAGATAAGAGAAAAACGTATACATTAACCCATGGCAGGGGCAAATTAGATGGGGCGTGATACTAGATATGGCAACGTGTCACATCGAATTGGTTTATCAGTCTATTTTTAGAAACTGCATCCCGCGAGATCCCACAGCAATCAGCCAATGAGCGACCGAGAACAACTAGCCAATGAGAATGCAGCACTTTCTCCCCCTTCGCGCCTTTTCAAAGTTTGCAAAGGGAGATGAAATCCACTCTTCTTAGATTTGGACTTAAATGTAGACTAGAATCCAGCCAGTCATCTGAATCAAAAGATCTTAGCGACCATGAAGGTGATTGAGATGGATGGAATAGAGGAATCTTGCAGCGAGGAAGACTGAACTGACTGTTTGAAAAAAGTAGTACGAGCAGGCGGCAAATCTTCACGACAAAAATTATTCAAGACAACACAAGAAAAGAGAGGAGATCACAACAAACTTGAATGGAGAACAAATTACACCGTAATTTCAGAGCTCATAAGCTCTTTTGAAAGAACTGAACAAGCGGGAAAAACTCCCCCGCGAGATTCTCCGTGGGTTGTTGCCGTTGGATTCATCGCTAAAATCATTTTTGATTCAGATGACTCGCTTCATAATCATAGAAACTAAATTAAAGCATATCAGAAGAGTTTTAAGATTCTCCTACGCTTGTAAGGTTTCCATTAGAGTTCAAACAGTGTCGAATAAGATCTCATTGCCACGAATCATCCAGCTTAATTCTCACTATCTGCACGGGCAAATCATTATTTGTTTTCTATGACAGCCTTCACGTATAAGTTAAAAGCCTTTCTGTGACATTTGTGTGACAGCCTTTTCTTATTTCACAAATGACAGACTGCAAAAGACTGAGTCAGTTTTGCATGGAAGTCCAGGGTTTTAGTTTCTCTCTGCACCTACTTGGCTGAGCATTTAACGTTTTTTTCCGCAGTTTTTCCCGGTGTTGTTGTTCAAGTGAAAAGCCGCTTTTCAACCCTAGAAAATGTCTTTGTCTGTTTTTCTCTTTTAGGGATACATGATCATTGTTGTATGTGTTTCAAGTTACAGATGTCAGAAGTCAATACTATTCAAAACAAAATACAAAAACTTGTAGACAACCGCCGCCATCTTTGGGTGTTTTTCAGGCGGACGTCGGAGAAAACAGATCCCGTTCCCGCGGGATTTGATTCCCGCGGGATCTAATCTAAAAATAGATTGATAAACCAATTCGATGTGACGCATTACAGTATCGAAGAGTCACGCCCCATTTAATTTGGCCCTGCTCATGGAGTTCATTTTTGAACGTCACGGACATTATGGTCCATTTTAATGACGTCATTGATGACGTAAGGGCACGTGACTTTTGTGTAAAGTTCCTCTTATGGTCTTTGAAAGTTTGTCTAAGTTTGGCTTCTATATATTCGGGAGATATGATGTTTTCTTTATTTTTCTGGTATTAAACCTATAGTGTCCGTCCGTCCGTCCGTGTCCACATGGGAACCCTGTGGTATACAAAGAAAAAATATTTCTCCTCAAGGGAACATGCTAAGACAACCATACTTGGGATATTTTGTCTATGCTACAAGGGGGTGCTGTAGCACGGTCACGTGATGTGACGTTATCGATGACGGCTGATATTACGGCTGCACCCGCGATCTCTTACCACGAAAACCCATGAAACCCGGAATGATGATTGAGACATTCATTTCTCGTGGAAAGGGAAGACTCTAAATGAACTAAACTTGGGTAGTGTTGTCTAGGTCACCAGAGGAGTAAAATCTAGTGGTCACGTGATGTGACGTCATCAATGACGTCATCTATGCTTGAAAAATTTATATCTCGTGAAGGGAAGATTCTAAAACAATCAAACTTGGGTAGTGTTGTCTAGGTCACCAGAGGAGTGAAATAAAGTGGTCACGTGTTGTGACTTCTTCGATGACGTCATCTATGCTTGAAAAATTAATATCTCGCGAAGGGAAGGCTGTAAGACAACCAAACTTAGGTAGACTTGTCTAGGTCATTAGAGCAAAATAACATGGTCATGTGATGTGACGTCATCGATGACGTCATCCTTGCTCGAAAAATTAATCTCTCGTAAAGGGAATACTCTGAGACAGCCAAACTTGGGTAGAATTGTCTAGGTCATTGGAGGATCGAAACAAAGTGGTCACGTGATGTGACGTCACTGATGACGTCATCTATGTTTGAAAAAATTATTTCTCGTGAAGGGAAGGCTCTAAGACAAGCAATTTGGTAGAATTGTCTAGGTCACCAGAGGACTGCAACGTAGTGGTCTCATGAATGATGTGTGCGTCATAGAGACATCAACGATGACGCCAAGCTTTATAAGTGGCATAAAATTGACTGCGAGCTCTGCTTTTAGGCAGTGCCGAAATCTATATATTATATAAAGATCTATAGAATTGTGAGGGCAAGACCACAACCATCTCGCCCAATTATGAAAAAGTATGTGATTGGCGTTCGGATGTTTCGTCATTTATTTTTTTATTTATTTATTTTACACGGCTGAACCATTGTATAGCGACCCACATTTTTGAAACATCGATTTATTTTGTTTTTGCTGTTCCGTCATTAAAGTCTTTTGAGCCACTCAGATTATTTGGCACCTTTTCTCCAGTACAGTGACATTGCTCCCTGCGGAAGGAAAGCCAGACAGTCACGATGGAAGCCAGCTGACTGCCAAGGCGAAACATAGCAAGAATTTGATTGGCACAAAAAGTCTGAGTGATAGCCTGCGTAGCAAGCGTCCATTTGTGTTTTCATTGAAAAGAAACCCAGAAAACAGAAGAACGTGGCAAATTCGACGAGAAAGTTTTTGTTCGCCCCATTTCCGCGCGACCAAAAACTCGCTCGTTGAACTCGTTCTCGCCGCTTTCTTCTCTGTTTCTATGGATTTCTTTTCCCTGAAAACACACGTGGACGCTTGCTACACAGCTGGTTATTTGAGTGACGGACGACAAAGCTAGCCCAACATGAATAAATCAATGTGTTGAAAACGTGTTTCGCGATGCAACGGTTATAGCTGTAAACAAGCAGATATACAACCCCCAGTGGTCAAGTGCCCCGATGATATCGAAGCGGTCGCAGAACAAGGAAAGAGCTACGCAATAGTCAAGTATTCAGTCGGCACGGTTACAGACAACTCAGACGTGTACTCCCCTAATCAGATCACTCTCAATGCGTCTCACTATAGTCCTGTGAAGATTCCTATAAATCGTTTTGGTCAAATCATTTCCGTGGTGGCTACAGATGCGGCTGGTAACAAAGGTTCTTGTCGATTCAGAGTGAGAGTCAGAGGTATGATAGACCAGACTTCGTATGACTGTGAAAAGTACCGTGACACGGCGCGATCACTTCATCTTTGGGCGAGCGAAACCTGAAGCCCTGAAAGGGGTAACCACAAAACGTTTTCTAAGGAGTTATTCCAGTAACTTTTATATTATTTGCATTTTTCTAGTTCACTTCACGTTAAAAATTTCGGCGCTCTAGTCCAGCGCGCATAAGGAATGACATCAGAAACATACAACTTTAGTTGTATGAAGTTTCTGATTAAGTTATATGCTTCTGAGGACATCTAATATGGTTTTTGGGACCTCGCCCAACAAAGACAATTCTTGGTTTGATCACATGGCATATCCGCACGTTCTGCAACATTCAAGTGGAGGTCAAAATTATGATTGCTCACGCTGAAATTGATCGCATGGTTTGCCGTCTATATAATAAAAAAGAAAATTACAGGCAAATTACAGGCAAACGTCTTGCTGGGAATCTATGTTGCGCTTCAAACATTGCTGGAAAAAAATTGGAAAATTTTTGGAATATTTTGTTTGAACGCATTTTACAGGGGGGGCGCTCGTGTACCCGTGAAACGTTTGACTTGACTGTGTATTTACAGAGCATGGAACTCCCTCGGAGATGAAGACGATTGGAGATCAAGAGCATTTCTACAATGGGGACGCCATGAATGATGCTGCTGTACAAGAACAACTCAAAGCAAATCTCGAACGCCTTATCAAACAAGAACAAGGTCACGAGCTGCGACATTAAACACAATATGACCGCTCAATTAAACCAGGTCATATGATCTTTGTTAGTTTAAAACCATTTTCAGAGCACCGTGCTGTAACAGTGCCCTAAAATGTAGGACAAGAGAAGTCATAATTCATTTTAACGAAATAAAATGTTAAGCAGCTGATCATATCGTTCCAACCCACCGAAGACGTTACTGTCCAGGAACGCGTGACAGGTGAATAAAATGTTGTAAAATTGTTTATAATACCCTTGTTATTGGAGGTAGAATAAAGTATTGAAACTCTGAAAGAGTTGCGCTCTGAAAGAGTTGCGGTTCACTGTGGCATTTTATAAGTGGGGTTGTCAGTCCCTCTCGCATCTAGCCAGCCTGAGTTGTAAGCGTCCCAGGTGGGTCTTCGGACACTGCTAGCTCGAGGAAGTCGAGTTTTGGCTGAGCGAAAATTGGAGGACGAAAAGGGAGAGTCTCTACTTACTATTTTGAAATTCAACTTTTACCTCGGGAAATAGATATCTCAAACAAAAACAATTTCAGGAAAATATCAAGAAAAAAAAACACGAGCACAGTCGCGTTCAGGGAAAAAAATTCGAGCTTCAAAACTGGACGCGAAAAAAATATCGAGCCAAAAAACAATTAGTCACTCTCCCCATCAAATATCAAATATCGTCCGTCTAAACGGTGTTTAGATCTTGTTGTCATCCAATTGAGATTATCTGATGACACGGGTGCGTATCCAAGAATTTCAAAAAGGGGGGCTTGATTCATAATGTAAGTGCATGGAGGGATATCGTTTGACGGGATCAGCGTGTTAGCGTGACCCAACTTTGTCCGGGCAGAAAACAGCGTGCATAGGTAAGGCAAGAAGGAGATGTTCTGCTTCAATTCGTTTGAGCTGAAATCGTTATTCTTTCCAATTGTATCGCATTTTACATCCAAACCTTTTGGGAGGAAGCGATGTTATGTATTTATTTGAGATAGTTCTAGAGCGTAAAGATGGGTGTGAAAAATGGGAGTCATGGAACTATCCAAAAACACATTGCGTAAAATCATTAGGAAATGCATTGCGCAAATGACCGTACGACATGATTTTAGGCCCTGTTTATATGAGCCCGGGAAGAATGATAGCGCTTCTAGCCGAGGCACTCAAAGCGAGCGTTTATATGGAGAAAACTTGTCTCGGGTGAAAGGGATAGCCCTAATAGGCGAGACAAGTTTGAATCGTCCAATATGGCGGACCTCAGAAGCCTTTCTTGGCAGTATTGCACTTTCACTTCATTTAAATTCTTAAGCAGCATAGCCCGTCAGTTGTTCCAGATACTTTATTTTATTTTGTTCCGTTTTGAAGACAACAAAACGTGCTAGTAACCAAAACAGCGCAAAAATAGCCTGCACGAATTGTCCCGGGAAGAAGGGACAAACTGTTTATATGGAGAAAGTTGTCCCGGGACGAAGGGATAACTCGCCTCGGCTACGTGAGCTATCCCAGGCACCCGAGACAACCCTTCATCCCGGGACGTCATGTAAACGGTTTATTGCGTTTTACAAAGAAATGTATGGAAAAAGTGTCTCGTCCCGAGTAACTCGGCTACGAGGGTTATCCCTTCTTCCCGGGACAACTTTTCCCATATAAACGGGCCCTTAGTCAAGTAGTCGTCAATGTCACGCGTAGCCAGGGGGGGGGGGGGACCCCCTCTCCCGCCGCGGAACCCCTCCTCGCCTCTGTTCTGGACCGACTTACTACTAAAATTGTAAATATTTAAGTTAGACAACAAATAAAAGCTCCAATAAAATGTAGCAATGCAAATTTCTTCAAACGCTAGTTTTTCCCCGAGATCTATGTGGAGTTTTTTATTTTTTGAATTTTGGAACCCCCCCTCTCATAAGTGCTGGCTACGCCCCTGTCCAGGCCCGTAGCCAGGGATTTTTGTGGGGATTGCTAATCTAGAGAAAGCGGACCAACGTGGTATGAATTTATCAACCGCTAGTCAAAATTCACTACGAAAAGCAAATATACTAAACTGACTGTATGCCAAAGTGACTGCAGTCTTCTGTTTGGCCCATTTAGTCACTAATACAGTGTTATCAAACCCTTAACTGTGGACCTTTTTGTCGCGTGGGGGGGGGGGGGGGGGGGGGTGCTTGCGCACCCCGGAACCCCCCCTGGCTACGGGCCTGGTATCTAAAAGCTATTGAATGGACACAAATATAATTTCATACTTGAGAGACTCTTATTGTGTTTCTATGTGATTCCCTGTGATTCCATGGTTTTTGCCGGGGGGCATTTTTACAATAACGAGAGCATTTGTACCATTTCCAGCTTTTCTGCCGCCGTGTTGGTCGTCTTTCACCTCTAGCATCAGATAAGAAGCCAAGACAGAAAAGATTCGAAAAGATGAACTTTATACGTGTCCTAATTTCTAAGTTTCTGCCTCATGTCTTTCTTTAGACTTTCCGATAAACAAATTATAGTATCAGGATTGCTTTGTGACGAAAGATTTACCTCACTCACATGTTTGGGGGTCAATGTGAGCTGAGACCCCATGACAGGTCACGAGGAATCGTCAAAACCCTACAAGAAACGGCGCATACTGTCAATTGTACGAGAACAGCAACTGGATATGTGAATGGAGATATTGGAGCAAAAATATTGCGGAAAAACCTAAAGCGAAGCTTCTAGAGTGGAAACGAATAATCAAATTACGAACAACATGAAGTTTCCTAGGTCATTTCCCTCTAAATGGCTTTGTAGTGCGTTCGTTCTGCTTTTGGTTTGCGAATTTGGCAGATGTTTGGATATACAAGTCTCACAAACAGCGGGAAACGACGTCGAAGCGTGTCTTTTACCAAACTCGATTATTCAATGCAGAACTTTACGATACGCTTTACGAGGACTGAACAGCACTGATGTTACAGAGTTACGGATTCTTATTACGGACGACGTTTACATTGTAAATGACACCATAGAAATTATTCAAGCGAGAATGGATAAAAGTATCGTCATTACGAGCTATGGTGGGAGTACTATAATGCAATGTATAAACACACAGGCTGGGATAGACATTGGTTCAAAAGAGAGCGAAAACTCCGCAAGTAATGTTGTGCTCGCGAAACTTCTATTCCAAAATTGCGGTCCATCACGAGCCGCTGTAGTCCACATTTGGACGGCTATGAATGTCACATTTACAGACTGTAAATTTGTAAATAACACTCAAGCTGCAATCAATGCGTTTGATAGCACAGTAGATATCCTTTCGTGCGAGTTTACAAATAATAGCTTTAATGCACACGCTACAGAATTCTTCCAGCCCGGTGTGACATCCATGTCTGGGGCAGTTGGCTATCTCGTTACTCATTCTGTCAATCTTTCACTCATATTGAAGGATACTATTTTCCGTCAGAACACGGCTGTAAAACACAATGACAATTTCTACGTATCGGCAGCAATGAATTATACGAAATACGGCGAAGACGGGGGAGCTATTCTGGTTGTATACGGAAACAATGCGTCGCACTGCAGTGCCACCCTGGATAATCTGACAATCATTGAGAACAATGCTACATACGGAGGCGGAATATTTGTAGCGACGGGGGGACAATCAACTGCTATCGAATTCATGCTGACTAACTCGGTAATCGCTCACAACACCGCTTGGCAATCAGGAGGGGGGATTTGCCTTTCTCAGTGGGACTACTCCCAAAGGTCCAACTTTCTCTTGAAGAATTCCACCATTGTGCGCAATAAGAGTCGAAGAGGTGGCGGATTAAGTGCGTTCTTCATGAGTTTTCTGGCTATATCGACCCAAATGCAGCTAGAACTTACAGACCTTACTGTCAAATCAAATTTCGCAAAGTCATCCTCCGCGTTTCGTTTCACTTCATCCTTACCATTCGGTCATCCCCCTGATATCAAACCTGTGTTTACCAATTGCACCATTGGCTACCACCTAAGTAGTTTTCGGGACGAGTACACCTATCTAGCGGCAATCACAGCTCAGAGAGTCACGCTGGTTTTCAAAGGGTGGAACTTGATCGCTCATAATAAAGGCGCAGGGGGGATGGATGTGGAGAGTGGAGTAATACATGTCAAAGGAAACCTGACTTTCGCAAATAACTCGGGCGAAAGGGGAGGAGGTCTGAGGCTCTGGTCAGGCCAGATCAGACTTCATCCTGGGAGTCAACTGAATTTCTTTCACAACTTTGCTAACGCGGTCGGTGGAGCGATGTCGGTTGAGTTATTCCCGACATATGAAGTCATCCACGAGTATAATGCAGACTGTTTCCTGTCTTACTCTGAGGATCTCGTGCCGCCTTCCATGTGGGATGTAAGTTTAGTAGTCTTACTCTTAGATGGAAGTATAATGTCAAATAATGGCCAAAAATAGAGTTGCTGCAACTCTAATGGGCATTATGGGGCCCTGCTACTTAACTGCAAGGCCTACTTTGGATGAAAATGAAACCTTATCTCGCCGCGAGTTTATGCGAGATAATGAACATTGTGCCAATTAGGAGCTGCGAAATAAGGCGAGAAAAGGTCCCAGAGTTAGGCGTACTGCTCGGTGAGCTCCGTTATTACGGACGCTCGATTATCTGTGTTGCACACCTTCTTTAGATTACAGTAATGTCTAGTAGTACCTGTGGCCTACTCTGGGACCTTATCTCGCCGCGAGTTTATACGAGATAAAGCGAGATAAGGCGAGATAAGACGAGATAAGGCGAGATAAGAGGAAAATGGTCCAATTGAAAGGCGAGATAAGGAGTTGCAAGATAAGTTCCCAGGGGTAGGCCTTACCTGCCTGTGTAGGTGTCTTTCCTGACCAGGAATCAAATTGTTCTCCAGCCTCAGGAGCGCTACCTTGGGTATCAGACCCCGTTCACACGAGATCGGTACAAAACCGGACCGGTACGATTCTGGCACGGTACCGCCTGTTCATACGGTACCGGTACAATTCTGGCACGTTTTGCAACAGTGTTCATCGGTCCGGTACCGCAGCTCCTATGTGAACGCGCGACGGTACCGTACCAGAGTTGTACCGGTCCGGTTTTGTACGGGTCTAGTGTGAACGGGGTCTCAGAGTCTCCAAACTTCACTCGTTCACTGACAAACTAAGCTTGAAGATTCTGGTACAGGAGTACACGATAGCAGCCGCGGTATCCATCAGTTAAAGATGTTCGAGTTTCGACTCCGTTCACAGGGCCTGTACTGGGATGGAGGCAGTGATTTAAGGTTACTGAGAACCTTCGCGCACGTGTTCGGAAAAAAAATCATACACGTCCCTAGTTTAACCAAAACATGTCAACCTATATATCGTTGGAAAGCTTATAGAATGGACTAGCGAACCATGGCAAAAAGAAATAACTTGTTCATAATTAAAACATTTTTAAGGTTGTTATTAAAAATTCGGGTGTGAGATTTTCAAGAGATAACGCTGTCGAACTGCTCGACCTTGATCCCCAAGTAATACATTGTTTAATCCTTAAAGGTGTTTCTCAAAAACCGTGTCTGCGTTTTGTAAAATTTTGCTTTCTTCAAAAGTTATCGAACTTTTAAACTCCAAAGGTCAAATTTTGTAGAATTTTCACGCTCTAAAAATTTCAAAAATTCATAACTAAATTAAAAAAATCGCAGACACGGTTTTTGAGAAACACCTTTAAGGATTAAAACAATATGTTACTTGGGAGTCATGGTCCAGCAGTTCGACAGCGTTAGCTCGTGAAAATGTCACACCAAAATATTTAATCAATGCTTTAAAAAAAATTACAGGTATCAATAAGTGATTTCTTTTTGCGATAGCCCGCTAGTCAATTCTATAAGCTTTCCAACGATATACAGGTTGACATATTTTGGTTAAACTAAGGACGTGTATGTTTTTTTTCCGAACACGTGCGCGAAGGTTCTCAGTAACCTTAACTGACACAATGATTAAGTGACACAACACCGCTGTTTTCATTTTTTGCATAATGTTTCTATTTGATTTCGTGTTACAGACAAACGTCACCTTCATTGGAAATGGCGCCAAACTAAAGGCAGCCGCCATCTTTGTATCCTCTCTGGCCTCGTGCATGTGGGACGAAGATCCACCACATTATAATGTCACCAACTCCCTCAGATGGTGCCCCCATAGGTTTATCTACAAAGATAACTACCTGGCGACCGATCCTCTCCCCAAATCTGGCCCTGAATACGATATAGCTACCGATACTGCTGTGTTGTCTGATGCAAATAAGAAACTGATATCAGTCAAGGTAGGGGTGCTAATTATTGCTCCGTTTAGCGGTTTTATAGCGGATTTTTAATTCAGATGAATGTCGTGGAAAGTGAAATGCGTACTTTCGTTCCTCTAGTACATGTTCCTATTAGTTGAGGTCTTGGGTCTTTGTCTAACTCAGCCAATCAGAATGCGCACAGTGGCTGATGATTGTCCCTGATTCGTTTATTATTGAATGGGTTTCGTTTCTGATTGGACATCAGATTGCGCGCGATATATTTGACCCAAATATCTATAGGCAGCAGCTATAGACAGCCTTCGACAACGAGCGCGCGGCAAAGCTGTCCAACATTTGTGTTCTTATATCGTCTAAGCTATGGCTAAACTAGGACACATGTAGCGTGCAACATTTGTGTCCCGCAGGTTTCCCCGAGTGGCTAAACTAGGAAACATCGCACGCGTGTGTCTCGGACACATGAAATCTTTCTTGTCTTGCGAAGAAACATTTCTTTGTGTCCCGGCTACAAAATTTGTCGCGCGCAACAATGTTTCTCGCGTGGCTAAACTTGGAAACATAAAGGAAACATGTGTCCGGCTACAATGTTGCGCGCTACATATGTCCTAGTTTAGCCAAGGCTTAACGCAACATTTTCTCTCTAACCTTATAGTTATCACCTGGCGAAAAGTCGTATGTAAATCTAAAAGCTGAAGACGAGCTTGGCAATGCCGTTTACACTATCGCAGCCATGTCCGACATAAGTCGCGAGCCTCAGGGCCACTCCCATCTCTCGTTTGACTACCCTATGCACGTGGTGGCCCCTAGGAATAACAACACCTTGTACCTGTCCTACCACATCTCAGGCGGACGCTACCTGGGCGTGGTAAACAGAACGCACGATGTTAACGTAGCGGGTGTTTACTCTTCGCATAATGTTAATTTCCAGTTAGCCATCCAGGCAGTGCCTTGTTGGCCTGGATATACGTTTAAGGAGTGGGCGTGCTCGTGTAATAAAAACATCTCTGGCATAGTAAGGTAAGGCTTAGTAAACTGATATTTGCCTTCACACCAAATCAAAGATAATTGTTTAGATAATTTTATCTACGCTAAATTTCCTTTCAATACGCTGAAAAATGATGTGCATTGACGCTGCACTTCCCACTAAGTAACACGCCGAGCTTTTGCAAAGCTATCTATTGCAGCAAATGTATGCAGAAACCCATTCATTGGAAAATATGAATTTTCGAATGCACAAGAACATTCCCATTACACAAACGTGGATGCCGAACACTTCGCCATTCATGTGCCATATGAAAGTTCACCTTTTCCAATGATTGGGTATTTGCGCATAAATTTCCTGTGTAGTGATCTAGTTTACAGACACTCTTCTCAAATAGGAAGAAAAAAATAACTCTTGAAGAAATGTCAATGGGCGGCGTTGCCAATTACAACATAGATTACTAATTCGAGGACGTGTCCTTTCGGCCAAGCGTGAAACACTTCACAATCTTTCATTGTTGTTGTTGGTCTGATCGTCAGACTAGAAGTCTTAATAGCTAGTCCCAAGAATTCTGCAGACGGGCTTCCTGTGGTTCATCTCCGAGCACAGGAAGCCCACTGATAACCATCTGGGACTAGGCTGGTCGCGACGTCTATTGCGCAGGCCCTCTAAACTACAGTCAAAACAAGAATCTCCTAACCGGACGATCAGACCATCAAGAACTTTGGGCGTTTGGGCTTTCTGTGTCTGGGACACCGCGATTCAATACCACAGCCAAGCCCGAGCGCTTATATTTCTTTTTTTTCTTTCTTTTTTTTTTTGTGAGAGTTGCTTGCGCAACTCAGAGAATAGGTCAAGCTATTCTCTGCCTTCAATTCGTACTAATTATGGTAAATTTAACATTCGTTTCCAAGGAGCAATAATCTGGAATAGCATCAATGAATCACTCAAATCTCTTAACCTAAACAAATTTAAGTTTTCTATCAAATTCAATTTTCTAAATTCATATTAGTCTCTCCCATTTCGCTTTCTCTTTCATCACCGACGTAATGTGTTTTTTGTCCGTTTTTATTACATTTATTGTTTTGTGTTTGTATTTGTGCCTCGTCTGACTTATTCATTTAATTGTACATATAGCCCTGCTGCCTAGCTCGATTAGCTTGTGAGTTATTTTCTAGGCAGCATCATATCCAGCGCATGTTTTTTGTTTTTCATTCTGTATATAATGTTCAGTGTTGATATGTAAATAAAGAAATTTGTTGTTGTTGTTGTTGTTGTTGCGCAGGCGGCTAGTACCAGCCCACTCACTGCTTTATCGGTCTTTCAGGTGCGGCAGTGAAGGACGCCTTGTCTATCTGGAGGAAGGAATCTGGGGAGGTGTGTATAACGGCACTCTTATCACCTATGTCTGCCCCTACGGGTACTGCAAGTGCAACAGAGAACCAGAAGACCCCCCTGGATGCAAGTTTGACCCGGAGGATGTCAACAGCCAGTGCAGTAAGGGTCGGGAGGGGATACTTTGCGGCCGCTGTAAATCCGGGCTCTCTGTGGGACTCGAGTGGGATAATTGTTTTGAATGCTCCCATGGAGGCTGGATACTCGCCGTTGTTTTTGTAACCGTGGTTATTTTGTGCATAGTGGTGATCTATCTCAACCCTGGCATGTCTAGAGACCTACGTGGCCCTCTTTTCTTCTTCCAAATGCTCCCCTTTATTTTGTCCCGAATGGCCCAATCGGAGAGATAATAAACGTAGGGTCTTACTTCGTCGAATTCGGAGGACCTTTGAACTATTTCTGGAAGACTTGCATCCGAGATGGAATTGACAACCTTTACGCCGTTGCCATGGGATACGTAATGCCAATGATAACGCTGTTTATATTCCTAGTTACGTACATACTCAGTTGCAAGCGTATCATACGCACGAAGGTCCGCAGTACCTCCAATATTCAGGCCTTCTGGGTCCTTATGCTATTCATGTATAAGTACATTGTAGAGACAACCATGCGGCTGCTACATTGCCCCTTTGTGGACAAAAACATGGTGTTCTTCTATGACGGGAATATCCAATGTTTTCAGGGCAAGCACTTGGTGTTTGCCGTGATAGCGTTGATAGTGCTCACGGGGATGGTGATTCCTCCTCCAGTCATCATTGTCGCGCTGACTCGTGGCTACTGGAAAGTGGACCCTCAGTATGTTAACACCCTCACGGAAGGGCTGCGGCCGCATTGCCTGTGGTGGTGGGCCGTGGACCTTGCTAGACGCGTTCTGATCGTTGGTATATATGTCTTTATTCCACGCTGGCGAACCAAACAGGTAGACCTAAAAAAATGACCTTTTCCTCTTGAGTGGTTTGTTTCCCTGAAGGCCGGTTTACAATTGCGATGTTTTGTTGCATTTGTCGCGGCGATTTTTCTCGCGCGTAAACGTTATGTAAACGAGATGCAAATCCGGTGCGATTTCTCTGCTCTCTTTTCTTCAAATCGGACATGTTTCGGACATGTTCGGAAACCTTCGCGACATCACGCGACAAAAATTGCGGTCGGTCGCGCCGAGTTGCACTAGTCTACAGTAGTGACTTTGAGTTGACGCGTACGCTCGAGAAAAATCGCCGCGATTCGCACGACAAAAATTGCAGCAAAAATTGCAAGTGTAAACGGGCCTTCACTGGTACAGTAGGTTTTCCCTTGAGCAAGAGCTAGCTCTATCAGAGGCGTTCCTCTGATATACAGTTATTTCAAAAAACGTCGGAAGCCGTACGCGCCCAGAACGCAAAGTTGTCTGGGTAGGAGGTCTTCAATCGGCTCACTGCTTGAGTACGACACTAATGAACTACTCGAGACATTACTAGCTTGAAACAAAGCTCTCTTTCGTAGAATTTAGCACTCAGACCAGCGAGGTATCATCAAAATAGAATATTTAGTTTCTACCCGTACTGCTTTTCGGTCTGGGCGCGTAGGCTTAGCGCTCACAAGACCGACAACCTTTATTGAAATAGCTGTATATTATAAGGCGTTTTGACAGACATAGTTATTTTTAGCGGAGCTCCAGCGCGGGCCGAAGGCCCGCGCAAGCGGAGCACCATACCTAAGGGAAAAACGCATACCATCGAGTTGATTTTTGAACGTCACGGGCATTATGGATCATTTTGATGACGTCATTGATGGCGTGAGGGAACGTGACTTTGGTGTAGAGTTCCTCTTATGGTCTTTAAAAGTTTGTCCAAATTTGGCTTCTATAGAAGCTTCCCTTCGGGAGATATGATTTTTTCTTTATTTTTCTCAGGTATTAAACCTATAGCGTCCGCCGTCCGTCCGCCGTCCGTCCGTCCGCCGTCCGTGTACACATGGGAACCCTGTGGTATGCAAAGAAAAAATTATATCTCCTCAAGGGAACATGCTAAGAGAGCCATACTTGGGATATTTTGTCTATGCCACAAGGGGGGTGCTGTAGCACGGTCACGTGATGTGACGTCATCGATGACGTCATCTATGCTTGAAAAATGAATATCGTGAAGAGAAGACTCTAAAACAACCAAACTTGGGTAGTGTAGTCTAGGTCACCAGATGAGCGAAATGAAGTGATCACGTGATGTGGCGTCATCGATGACGTCATCTATGCTTGAAAAATTAAAATCTCGTGAAGGGAAGACTCTGAGAACAACCAAACTTGGGTAGTGTAGTCTAGGTCACTAGATGAGCGAAATAAAGTGGTCACGTGATATGACGTCATCGATGACGTCATCTATGCTTGAAAAATTAATGTCTCGTGAAGGGAAAACTCTAAAACAACGAAACTTGGGTAGTGTAGTCTAGGTCACCAGATGAGCGGAATGAAATGATCACGTGATGTGACGTCATCGATGACGTCATGTATGCTTGAAAAATTAATGTCTCGTGAAGGGAAGGCTCTAAAACAACCAAACTTTGGTAGTGTAGTCTAGATCATCAGATGAGCGAAATGAAGTGGTCCGGGTGATATGACGTCATCGACGACGCAATCTATGCTTGAAAAAATATTCTCTTTATTGCACTTTTGAAGCATTCCATTTGGAGGAATTAATACCTTAATTTTTCGGAAGGAGGTCATCTCACTTGACAGGATGCTTATTTTCGTCCCGTATTTGTATTCAATGCAGCAACATACCGAAGAAAACACTGTTGTATACATATCAAGAGACATTTTTTTCTTAAAAAGCCTATAGAATAAACCATGTACACATGGGAATCCCTTTCATTCGCACAGAAAATGTTATAACCGGGAGCTCCGCTTTTAGCCAGTGGCTAAATCTATATATTAGACTTTTCTATTTACTGTTGTTTCTGTGCCGCGTATATTAGAATAACAATAGCAGAGAACAACAAGAAATCAGTGCTTGCACGTGCATATCTTGGAAATGACGTCCGTCTGTAAAGGTACTGATAAAACGAATTTGATTGGCTGGTAAAACAAAAGCGTTACATTTTTAGCAGTAAAACCGTCCTAAAAATAACTAGGTCTGTCAAAATGCCTTATCAAAAATAGGGCAATACTAGATATTGGCGTCCCTATTTATGAACCCCTGGCTCTAGTGGTTTTCCCCTTGAGCAAGATATGGAATCCTTTGGTTTTCCCCTGTGCAAGAGCAAGCTCTATTTAATGGTATCCTTTGGGACGTCGTGCAACGATTTGACAAAAATCTTGGAATCTAAATAATTTGCACATTTTTAGAAATTTCTATGTTGCTGTGTTTTAAAATAAATAATCGAAAATACATTTCTTAACTTTTGATGAAAATTATTCACAGTCATTTGCCTTTATCAACAGCTTTTTGAAAATGCCAAAAAATACAAACCTGAGTTGAAATAAGTCTCTGTCAAATAATTTAGTTTTCCATATCTGGTAAAATTACTCGATTTGCCGTAGATGTTCATGTTACCCCAAACAAAGAAACTGTTTCGCACGCGAGTGCCAGTTGGAAAAACAAACCACACGTCCCTGCTAACAAAAATGAGTTCACGAGTTGATTTCGCTCTATTGCATTATTTTATGCCATGGCTGCTCTATTTTCAGTTATGGATGATCATTGCATCCGTTGGTCTATTCGGTCTCCATAGCAAACGTCCATCCATACAAAGGCCTGCACGCGAACCTGACAGAGGCGGTCTACCTGTGCGTTCTGTGTGTGCTAACCGTTGTCCAAATAATCGAAAACACCCAGTTGCGCGACGGCATCAGCGCTTTTCTTTTAATCATCGCCATAATTCATTCCACGATCCTTCTCGCGTATAAGTCATGGCGGTTTTTCAGAAACAGATGCAAGTGTAAATGTGCTCCGAGAAGCAGACACTATAGGACTATGGAGGACAGCAGGGACATTGGCAACGAGAGGCTGCAAGACCCGGAAGTTAAAGCCAAGAAAGCGCTCTTTGATTCCGTCTACGCTTCGTCGGATGAGTAGGGATTCTGGAACCTCTTCTTATCTAGGCCGGGTGCCATCAAGACTCGATAGGGAATGGCACGTTTTCCCCATATGATGCCAGCTCGGCACCGCTTTTACAGGCATTAGGCTGGAACAGACTGGCTCCACGAAGGAGTAAGCAAGTGGCTGTTGAAATGTTTAAAATTCATAACAAACAAGCGCCTGCTTACCTTTTCCATAAATTTTCAAATATATATAAGAATTATGATACAAGAGGAAGTTCCTCTTAATTTCAATTACCTCTTCCCAAAACGAATTATGGGAAGAACCGTATCAGCTACAAGGGGGCTTATATTTGGAACTCACTACCAGAGAAACTACACAACTGCAAATCATTACAGACTTTTAAAAAAGCACTGGATGAGTTGCCTCCCTGTTTCTTCGAGTCTTTGTCAAATAACATATTATTATTTCTATATATTGTCTTGTATATCACATTTTTATCACATTTTATGTATATCATAATTCTTATTGCACGGCTTCAATGTAAACCAGTCCTTTGGGCTGATGAACCACCGTGGATAAATAAAATTACTATCTATCTATCTATGTGTTGTTACGTTGCGCATTTGTGACTTCCGAGTTGTCGTTTATGAGTTGACTAGAAGTTCTGGCGTTTTAGATGCCCGATCCAATCTCGTACCCAGGGCTACCCGGTTTCTCGCCTCGCGTTGGAGGCTCTGTACACACCATCTGAGGACCTTTGCTCATTAGCTGAAGCATGCGCAGAACCGTCATTTCCCTCGGCGGCTCCTCAAATCTCGTGCAGTGTAAGACTCGTATCAAGTCGCCCCGCTAATTGTTCTCTCCAAGGCGCGCGCGGTGTATCACGGTCCAGGACGAGCTTCTTTCAAGGTGCGCGGTGCATCACTGTCAGGAAGAACTCACGGAATTTGACACTGCCAAGGATCGAGCTGTGGGTACGAGAACTACGCTTTACAGGGGCGGATCCAGGGGGGGGTGATAAGGAAGAGCTAGCCACCCCCCTTCTAGAGGGTCTGCGGCATCTGCCACTGATGTCATATAAAACGCTGACGCCAAAGCGTGCCCGATGACACGGGTGCGTATCCAAGAATTTCAAAAAGGGGGGCTTGATTCATAATGTAAGTGCATGGAGGGATATCGTTTGACGAAATCAGCAGAAAGGATGTGTCAGCGTGACCCAACTTTGTCCGGGCAGAAAACAGCGTGCATAGGTGAGGCAAGAAGGAGGTGTTCTGCTTCAATTCGTTTGAGCTGAAATCGCTATTTTTTCCCTTGTATCTCATTTTACATCCAAACCTTTTGGGAGGAAGCGATGTTATGTATTCATTTGAGATAGTTCTAGAGCGTAAAGATGGGTGTGAAAAAATGGGAGTCATGGAACTATCCAAAAACACATTGCGTAAAATCATTGCATTGTGCAAATGACCGTACGACATGATTTTAGTCAAGTAGTCGTCAATGTCAAACAAGATAAGAAATGTGTTGGTATCCAGGCCCGTAGCCAGGGATTGTGTGCGTGTGTGTGTGTGTGTGTGTGTGTGGGGGGGGGGAGGGGGGGGGCTAAATTAACCGCTAGTCAAAATTCGACTAGGAAAAGCAGTCTTCTGTTTGGTCTATGTGATTCCCTGTGGTTCCATGGTTTCTGCCGGGGGCATATTTAATAACGACATTTGTACCATTTCCAGGGTTTTCTGCCACCGTGTTGGTCTTCTTTCTCCTCTAGCATCAGATAAGAAGCCAAGACAGAAAATATTCGAAAAGATGAACTTTATACGTGTCCTAATTTCTAATTTTCTGCCTCATTTCTTTCTTAGACTTTCCGATAAACAAATTAGTATTCAGGATTGCTTTGTGACGAAGTACTAACCTTACTCACGTGTTTTGGGTCAACTTGAGCTGAGACCCCATACCAGGTCAGGAATCGTCAAAACCCTACAAGAGGGGGGCGTAAGGGGGGTCGAAAAACCGCAAAACCGCATCAAAAAAACGAAAAAACCGCAAAACCGCATCGAGGTTTACCGAAAAACCGCAACCGCAGCAAAATTATAAGAAAGGAATTCAAGAGAAAGCTATATAAACACCTTTAAAGAACGTCCATCCAAAGGCTCAGACCCCGTCCACAATAACGAGTTCTTCATCTGAGCCTGAGACCCCGTCCACACTACACCGTTTTCAAACGAAAACGGATACTTTTGCTCCGGATAAGGGTATCGTCCACACTACAACGCCGAAAACGATCGCCGAAAACGGAAAAACAATACGAAAACGATAAGTGTGGACGCAAACTAATGTTTTTGAAAACGGAGCAAAAAGTATCCGTTTTCGTTGGAAAAACGGTGTAGTGTGGACGGGGTCTCAGGCTCAGATGAAGAACTTGTTATTGTTACTGCTTGAAAATAAGAATAGGTCATTGGCCTTTTTGGTTAAGGTTTGAAAATTACGTAAAAAGTGTCATGATCTTCAAACACGAGCGCACTTCAGTGATCTCCGATTACTTAGAATTTATATAGATAATAGACACAAAGGAAAAGGTTCACGACTATTCGACTCTTTCCCGTTTCCCGTTTAATCTAACGAGGCGATTCTCCGGTCCTATCTTCATTCAAAACCTATTCTTGTTCCTGACGTTCTCTCCACCTTCCTTCTCCGTAACGAAAGGGAAACTGCATTTACTATTACACCTTGTTGACTTTGTCGTTCTTCTTTCAGGGCCGTAGCAATTAGCCTCCAAAACTGAGGGGGTAGTTTTTAGGAAAAGTTGAAACTCTTTTGCGCGCCGTTGATATGCAGGGTGCAAAATCGGGAGTTTTAAGGTATGAGTATACCTTTGCGCGAAGAGATGTCAATTTTTGCGAAAAAATCACTGTCGGGTCATTATTTACACTAAAATGGCCATTTATATATCGTTTTAAAGCTTATGGAACGGCCTTACTTACTAAGTGGTAAATTTCTATGCAACGGTACTTTGATGGATCGTTTTCGTCGTTTTGTGCTTCAAAGGAGAAGTACCAATTTTGGCTTTTGAAGAGCTCCTGTTAAAAGCTCCAGATTTTCGCAAAATGCATTCCTTAGAGGGCGAGCTGAAAAAAGGTGTGCGGGATTATTGATATTTTACGTATTCGCGGAAATATCACGTAAAACAGGTTGAAAATCGATATTTTTGGCAATGCTAACACAAAAATTAGCATAAAATATGTTTTGAAAGGAAAATCAAAAATCCCGCACACCTTTTTTTAGATCGCCTTCTAAAGAATATATTTTGCATAAATTTGGAGCTGTGCAATTTAATTGGAAGAAGCTGGAACTTTTTAAAGAAAGTCGGTACTTTTTCTTTGGGGTTAAAAATATATATGTTCATGTACAATATAATGAAAACAAAATGTGTTCATCAGATAGACCAACCTTTTAGCTTTAAAATGATATATGAACGACGTATTTGTGATGTAAATTGTGACGCGATGCGAAATTTTTTCCCGCGACCCCATCAAAGGTATACTCATACCTTAAGGATTGTTTGGAAGAAAACTGGGGGGGGGGGGGCACGGGGCCCGCCGGCCCCTAAGAGCGCACGGCCATGTCTTTTGTTCTTTCTCGTCCGGGATCTCTGTCAGCTCCTTTGTCGCCATGTTGTACCGAGCCCGAAACCGTCTTGTTTTGAACCGCAAAACCGCAGGTCTGAAGAGAAAATACCGGAAAACCGCACCAAATTCAAGGCAAATCCGCGAACCGCAATGTTTTGAAAAACCGCAATACCGCACAGAAAAAAGGAAAAAACCGAAAAACCGCAACATATTTTAGGCAAAACCGCATCACCGCAATCCCTTACGCCCCCCTCCTACAAGAAACGGCGCATACTATCAAAGTACGAGAACAACAACTGGATATGTGATTGGAGATCTTGGCGCAAAAATATTGCGCAAAAACCTAAAGCGAAGCTTCTAGTGTGGAAACGAATAATCAAATTACGAACAACATGAAGTTTCCTAGGTCATTTCCCTCTGAATGGCTTTCTAGTGCGTTCGTTCTGCTTTTGGTTTGCGAATTTGGCAGATGTTTGGATATACAAGTCTCACAAACAGCGGGAAACGACGTCGAAGCGTGTCTTTTACCAAACTCGATTATTCAATGCAGAACTTTACGATACGCTTTACGAGGACTGAACAGCACTGGTGTTACAGAGTTACGGATTCTTATTACGGATGATGTTTACATTGTAAATGACACCATAGAAATTATTCAAGCGAGAATGGATAAAAGTATCGTCATTACGAGCTTTGGGGGAGTACTATAATGCAATGTATAAACACACAGGCTGGGATAGACATTGGTTCAAAAGAGAGCGAAAACTCCGCAAGTAATGTTGTGCTCGCGAAACTTCTATTCCAGAATTGCGGTCCTTCACGAGCCGCTGTAGTCCACATTTGGACGGCTATTAATGTCACATTTACAGACTGTAAATTTGTAAATAACACTCAAGCTGCAATCAATGCGTTTGATAGCACAGTAGATATCCTTTCGTGCGAGTTTACAAATAATAGCTTTAATGCACACGCTACAGAATTCTTCCAGCCCGGTGTGACATCCATGTCTGGGGCAGTTGGCTATCTCGTTACTCATTCTGTCAATCTTTCACTCATATTGAAGGATACTTTTCCGTCAGAACACGGCTGTAAAACACAATGACAATTTCTACGTATCGGCAGCAATGAATTATACGAAATACGGCGAAGACGGGGGAGCTATTCTGGTTGTATACGGAAACAATGCGTCGCACTGCAGTGCCACCCTAGATAATCTGACAATCATTGAGAACAATGCTACATACGGAGGCGGGATATTTGTAGCGACGGGGGGACAATCAACTGCTATCGAATTCACGCTGACTAACTCGGTAATCGCTCACAACACCGCTTGGCAAGCAGGAGGGGGGATCTGCCTCGCTCAGTGGGACTATTCCCAAAGCTCCAAATTTCTCTTGAAGAATTCCACCATTGTGCGCAATAAGAGTCGAAGAGGTGGCGGACTAAATGCGTTCTTCATGAGTTTCCTGGTATCGACCCAAATGCAACTAGAACTTACAGACCTACTGTCAGATCAAATTTCGCAAAGTCATCCTCCGCGTTTCGTTTTACTTCATCCTTACCATTCGGTCACCCCCTGATATCAAACCTGTGTTTACAAATTGCACCATTGGCTACCACACTAGTAGTTTTCGGGACGAGTACACCTATCTAGCGGCAATCACAGCTCAGAGAGTCACGCTGGTTTTCAAAGGGTGGAACTTGATCGCTCATAATAAAGGCGCAGGGGGGATGGATGTGGAGAATGGAGTCGTACATGTCGAAGGAAACCTCACTTTCGCAAATAACTCGGGCGAAAAGGGAGGAGGACTTAGGCTCTGGTCAGGCCAGATCAGACTTCATCCTGGGAGTCAACTGAATTTCTTTCACAACTTCGCTAACGCGGTTGGCGGAGCGATGTCGGTTGAGTTATTCCCGACATATGAAGTCATCCACGAGTATAATGCAGACTGTTTCCTGTCTTACTCTGAGGGTCGTGCCGCCTTCCATGTGGGATGTAAGTTTAGTAGTCTCAATGAAGATGGTTCCAAATTAATGGGCATGATGGGGCTCTGCTATTAACTGCATCCCCAGCCCGGTGAGCTCCGCTATTATGCACGCTCGATTGTCTGTGTGGCACAGGCGATTTGGACACGCCTGAAAATAAAGTTGCCTTGTTTAGATACGGTAATGTCTAGTAGTGCTCCTGCCTCTATAGGTGTCTTTCCTATTCAAATGTTTTTTAGCCTCGACCTAGTAAACTAAGCTTGGAGACTTTGGTACCAGGACAGGAGCACACGTTTACGATAGCAGCCGCGGCACCCATCAGAAGATTGGGACTTTGTTCGAGTTTCGATTCCGTTCACAGGGACTGTACTGCGAACCTTAGGTCTCAGAATCGGAGGCAATGATGTCACTATTTTTGTTTTAATAGAACTATAAGTGACATAACACCGCTTATTTTCTTTACATAATGTTTCTATTTGATTTTGTGTTACAGACAAACGTCACCTTCATTGGTAATGGCGCCAAACTAAAGGCAGCCGCCATCTTTGTATCCTCTCTGGCCTCGTGCATGTGGGACGAAGAGCCACCGCATTATAATGTCACCAACTCCCTCAGATGGTGTCCCCATAGGTTTATCTACAAAGACAACTACCTGGCGACCGATCCTTTCCCCAAATCTGGCCCTGAGTACGATATAGCTACCGATACTGCTGTGTTGTCTGATGCAAATAAGAAACTGATATCAGTCAAGGTATGTTATAGCGGATTTCAAATTCAGATGAATGTCGCGGAAAGTAAAATGCGTACTTTCGTTTTATACATGTTCCTATTGGTTGAAGTCTTGGGTCTTTGTTAACTCAGCCAATCAGAATGCGCACAGTGGCTGATTGTCCCCTGATTCGTTTATTGTTGAATGGGTTTCATTTCTGATTTGACATCAGATTGCGCGCGATATATTATGACCCAAATTTCTATATAATAGGCAGCAGCTATAGGCGACCTTCGACAACGATCGGAGCGCGCGGCAAAGCTGTCCAACATTTTTGTTCTTATATCGTCTAACGCAACACTTTCTTTCTAACCTTATAGTTATCACCTGGCGAAAAATCGTATATAAATCTGAAAGCTGAAGACGAGCTTGGCAATGCCGTTTACACTATCGCAGCCATGTCCGACATAAGTCGCGAGCCTCAGGGCCACTCCCATCTCTCGTTTGACTACCCTATGCACGTGGTGGCCCCTAGGAATAACAACACCTTGTACCTGTCCTACCACACCTCAGACGGACGCTACCTGGGCGTGGTCAACAGAACGCACGATGTTAACGTAGCGGGTGTTTACTCTTCGCATAATGTTAATTTCCAGTTAGCCATCCAGGCAGTGCCTTGTTGGCCTGGATATACATTTAAGGAGTGGGCGTGCTCGTGTAATAAAAAGATCTCTGGCATAGTAAGGTAAGGCTTAGTAGACTGATATTGCCTTCACGCAAACCCAAAGCCAATTATCTAGTTAATTTTTCCACCCAGATACCGTTAGCCGATTTTGTCTATTACAACATAGATTACAAGGCGCGGCTAGTATCAGCCCACTCACTGCTTTATCGGTCTTTCAGGTGCGGCAGTGAAGGACGCCTAGTTTATCTAGAAGAAGGAATCTGGGGAGGGTGTATAACGGCACTCTTATCACCTATGTCTGCCCCTACGGGTACTGCAAGTGCAACAGAGAACCAGAAGACCCCCCTGGATGCAAGTTCGACCCGGAAGATGTCAACAGCCAGTGTAGTAAGGGTCGGGAGGGGATACTTTGCGGCCGCTGTAAATCCGGGCTCTCTGTGGGCCTCGAGGGGGTGACTGTTTGAATGCTCCCATGGAGGCTGGATACTCGCCGTTGTTTTTGTAACCGTGGTTATTTTGTGCATAGTGGTGATCTATCTCAACCCTGGCATGTCTAGAAACCTACGTGGCCCTCTTTTCTTCTTCCAAATGCTCCCCTTTATTTTTTCCCGAATGGCCCAATCGGAAAAATAATAAACGTAGGGTCTTACTTCGTCGAATTCGGAGGACCTTTGAACTATTTCTGGAAGACTTGCATCCGAGATGGAATTGACAACCTTTACGCCGTTGCCATGGGATACGTAATGCCAATGATAACGCTGTTTATATTCCTAGTTACGTACATACTCAGTTACAAGCGCATCATACGCATGAAGGTCCGCAATACCTCCAATATTCAGGCCTTCTGGGTCCTTATGCTATTCATGTATAAGTACATTGTAGAGACAACCATGCGGCTACTGCATTGCCCTTTTGTGGACAAAAACATGGTGTTCTTCTATGACGGGAATATCCAATGTTTTCAGGGCAAGCACTTGGTGTTTGCCGTGATAGCGTTGATAGTGCTCACGGGGATGGTGATTCCTCCTCCAGTCATCATTGTCGCGCTGACTCGTGGCTGCTGGAAAGTGGACCCACAGTATGTTAACACCCTCACGGAAGGGCTGCGGCCGCATTGTCTGTGGTGGTGGGCCGTGGACCTTGCTAGACGCGTTCTGATCGTTGGTATATATGTCTTTATTCCACGCTGGCGAACCAAACAGGTAGACCTAACAAATTGACCTTCTCCTCTTGATTGGGGCTCCCTGTGTTTGTTTCCCTGAAGGCGGGTTCCACTTGTGGTGTTTGTTGCATTTGTCGCGGCGATTTTTCTCGCGCGAGTTGCAATTCCAACTCTCTAGTGTAAACGAGATGCAAATCCGGTGCGATTTCTGTGTTCTCTTTTCTTCAAATCGGACATGTTCGGAAATCTCCGCGACATCACGCAACAAAATTTGCGGTCGGTCGCGCCGAGTTGCATCTAGTTTACATTAGTGATTTTAAGTTGACGCGTACGTGCGAGAAAAATTGCCGCGACTCGCACGACAAAAATTGCAGCAAAAATTGCAAGTGTAAAGGTTTTCCCTTGAGCAAGAACAAGCTCTATCAGGGGCGTTCCTCTGATATATTTTATAAGGCGTTTTGACAGACATAGCTATTTTTAGGCTGATAAAACAAAAGCTTCATAATTTTAGAAGTAAAATGCTTTGTCAATAGGACAATATAAGAGATGGACGTCCCTATGTATGAGCCCCTGGCTCTATGGAATCCTTTAGTGGTTTTCCCCTGAGCAAGATATTTTTTAGAAACTTCTAGATCTAAGTTACTGTTTTAATAAATATTTGAAAATACTTTCATAACTTTCGATGAAAATTATTCACAGACATTTGCCTTTATCAGCAGCGTTCGAAATGCCGAAAAACAAAACGCCGATTTGAAATAAGTCTATCAAATAATTTTCCACTGGTATTGCATGTACTTTATACCATGGCTACTCTATTTTCAGTTATGGATGATTATTGCGTCCGTTGGTCTATTCGGTCTCCATAGCAACGTCCAGCCATACAAAGGCCTGCACGCGAACCTGACAGAGGCGGTCTACCTGTGCGTTCTGTGTGTGCTAACCGTTGTTCAAATAATCGAAGACACCCAGTTGCGCGACGGCATCAGCGCTTTTCTATTAATCATCGCCACAATTCATTCCACGATCCTTCTCGCCTATAAGTCATGGCGGTTTTTCAGAAACAGATGCAAGTGTAAATGCCGGTTTGCTCCGAGAAGCAGACACTATGGGACTATGGAGGACAGCGGGGACATTGGGAATGAGAGACTGCAAGACCCGGAAGTTAAAGCCAAGAAAGCGCTCTTTGATTCCGTCTACGCTACGTCTGATGAGTAGAGATTCTGGAGCCTATTTATATCTAGGCCGTGAGCCATCAGGACTCGATAGGGAATGGCACACAAATTGAGACAATATCAGACTAAGTTTATGCATTTTGTAGTAAAAGTAAATGTATTATCTCGATCCTCTGGTCCCCCTCTTGCCCCATATTTCGCACGGCCAAATCATCGACAATATCTCTGGCTCTTCTTCTCTTTAACCGTAAAAGTCCATGGAAACGCTTGATACGCAGCCCGATAGGAGTCACAGTGTTTCGCTGTCGAGTCTGTCGGGCCGGTCGACTGGACTTTTAGCTAAGGCCGAGGTCAAAACAAATTAAACCTGGCTGGACTCAATTTGGGGGAGGTGGGGTAGGGCCAGCTCATGCCTACCACCTAAAGTTTTTCAAAAACTCAATATTAAAAAATTCTTTTTTAAATAACTTAACTTCTTAGTCAACTTAACTTCTTAGTTTCGGGATACGTTGTCACTGGAAAAAGCAACAAAGCTCGGTGCGCTAGGGAGTATGGGTAAAGATTAATTTGAATCAAGATAAATGTGTCGCTTTTGTCAATGCCAACCCGTGCGTGACGCGGGCTACCTGTGTAGGTATTTCCGAGCTCCTGGGGACCAAGATGGCGGCTACACGAACAACGTTTCTCTCCAAAATCTGCAAGTTTTGACGAACCTTTTGACAATTTAGGGTAAGAAATAAGCTAGGAAAACTTCTGGAACTCCAAATATGGTAAGTAGAAATCCATATAAGGAAATTTTAGAAAACGACACATTTCAACGAGAACTTTTTGATATTTTCTGTAAAATATCAGAAACAAACATGCTTAGAAATGAGCTGAAATTTTATGATTTTACCTGAGGTTGCGATAACTGTCTGAATTCAAATCAAACACTAGCAGTTTAGATGCCCCCATTATCCTTTGTGCTTCAAGCTTATAGACTTTTTGGGTAACAGCGTTTATCGGAAACGGTATATCAGTAATGTCCTATCATTTCGTTTAATGCATTCAGATTTTGGAAAGAAGTTAGGTGTTCAAAATCAGAGGGGGTGGGGTGGTACCAGGCGGTGACCGTTACCTCTCTGGCCCAAATTGGGTGCCTATCTTAGGGGCGTAGCCGGGGGGGGGGGGGGGGGGGGGGCTTTCTCGGGAGATTCCCATACATTTACTGTATTTGCTGAAGGAAATTTGAACATTTTAGTGTTTAGTCCCATGTTTTCACTATCCGCCCCCCCCCCCTTCCTGGCTACGCCGCTGTATCCGGTGCATGTGTCTGTCTGTCTGTCTGTGTTTTGACCTGCTCCCTAAGACCCGTCCACACTACACGTTTTAACGAAAACGGATACTTTGCTCCGTTTTCAAAAAGATTTGCGTCCTATCGTTTTCGTATTGTTTTCGCCGTTTTCGGTGATCGTTTTCGGCGTTGTAGTGTGGACGATAGCCGTTATATCCGGAGCAAAAAAGTATCCGTTTTCGTTTGAAAACGGTGTAGTGTGGACGGGGTCTAAGAAACTGCAGCTGCGGAGTTGTAGCTGTGTTGTCACGTTGCGATTTGTGACTTCCGAGTTGTCGTTTATGAGTTGACTAGAAAATGCGCGAGCAGAGTTCCTCCGACGTTTTAGATGCTACCGGCTTCTCACGTCGCGTTGGAGGCTCTGTTGAGGGCCATTCTGAGGACCTTTGCTCATTAGCTGAAGCATGCGCAGAACCTTCCCTCGGCAGCTCATCAAATCTCGTGCGTGCTGCAGTGTAAGACTCGTATCAAGTCGCCCCGTTCTTCTCTCCAAGGCGCGCGCGGCGTATCACGGTCATGACGAGCTTCTTTCAAGGTGCGCGGTGCATCACGGTCAGGAAGAACTTACGGAATTCGACACTGCCAAGGAGCTGTGGGTACGAGAACGAAGCGTTATTCAGGGGCGGATCCAGGCGGGTGATAAGGATGGCTAGCCACCCCCCTTCTAGAGGGTCTGCGGCATCTGCCACTGATGTCATATAAAACGCTGACGCCAAAGCGTGGCGGATGGAAGTGGACAATCACCTCACCTTGTCAGCGCGGGAAACTTGTGGCGCCATTGGATCCTGCCAGTACACATACTACTCTGATTGTGTAAATTAATAGGGAAGAACTGATTTTTAAAATTGTCCAAGACAGACTTCATTAAAAGATTTAAATACAACAACATGTGCAGACTCTCGCCTCATGTAAGGGATCCACAGTTTTTGAATGTTCCCGGATCCCGACACGTTGATCCTGTACTGGATCCAGTCCTTGGATCTCGCCGATCCGTGCGACCCATGGATCCCGGATCCTACGCTCTGGATCCCGGATCCTACGCTCTGGATCTCGGATCCCACACTCAGCGGATCTCCGACCCATACTCTGGATCCCGGATCCCAAACCTCAAATTTAGCTGTATCCCGGATCCCGGAATGAATCAGAATGAATCATCCAGCAATTGATCAAAGGGGCACTACTAATTAATCTCAAAGACGAATGAACCATTAGTTTGCGCCAAACCAGTTCAATTTTCCCATTCAACTCTGTTCTATTATTCTTCTATTAAAAGCGCAAATGTTCAGCGATTTTTAGTAATTTTTAAATCAGTGAACGCGATGGCTAAAAAGTAGCACTTGTGAAGATTTGAGTCATTTTTAACACGACTGGAACCTTAATTTTTAAGGCGTTTTTTTTTTTAAACGAATGTTGGACGATTCAACATCATTTGAACATGATTCAGGGACGTGTGAAGAGATGGACTGGCAAATGAACATACATAATCAACTTAGGGCGAATGGCGCACGCTGATTGGCTAAAGTCTTCTTCATATCGATTCATACGTCCCTGATTCAATACGATTCGACTTCTCCCGAAGTTAATACTCTTATCCGTGAATTAGAACACGACAAAACCGTACACTGAACCGAATGGTAAACATCACTGAACATGGACTTACATTTTGTTTACCGAGTTATGAAGGGTTCTCAGGGCTTGTTCATCAAAGACATATTTTTTAAAATAAATATTCAGAAAATTTGAATCCAATGTTCAATTGAATTGCATTGTTCTAATTGTTTAGAGCGGATTTCAGATGACTGTCGCGAGTATTCGCAATTACTTTGTAATTACTACTATCAAGAGTGGATTAACAAGAGTTAGAATCTTTCCCTACTGTATTTGTCCACATCACAGTCAGAAAAGTGTCTATTTTTAGCGGAGCTCCTTAGCGGCCGAAGGCCGCAGAGCGGAGCACCATACCTAAGAAAAGAGCGTCCCAACGATGGCAAATGTAGCGCATGTATGATATCCACAGGGTACCCAAAGTATCACAGGCGGGAATGGGCGCAAAGGGATACGACTGAATTTTGAACGTCGAGCGCGCGTGTGTGCTTCCTGAAGCCTGACGTCACAGGCCTGATATCCACAGGGTACCCAAAGTATCACAGGCGGGAACGGGCGCAAAGGGATACGACTGAATTTTGAACGTCGAGCGCGCGTGTGTGCTTCCTGAAGCCTGACGTCACAGGCGTGATATCCACAGGGTACCCAAAGTATCACAGGCGGAACGGGCGCAAAGGGATACGACTGAATTTTGAACGTCGAGCGAGCGTGTGTGCTTCCTGAAGCCTGACGTCACAGGCGTGACGTCACAACATGCGCCGCGGTCGAGTGACGTTTTTTTTTTTAGACGGGGGGAGGGGTGATTTTGTCGGGGGGCGCCGCCGGTCGAGTGACGGGGGGAGGGAGGGGTGAGTGTCGTGGCCGGGGGGGATAGGAGGTTGCTCAATATTGGTGAATTATTCTCGAGCAATCTGCTTGAAAATATATCAAGAGTCTTTTGATCGAAACCATTCTTCCAAGCGACTGCAGAACTGTTCTACTGAAAAGTATGTTTACAAAAAGCTAGGGACTACGAGTGTCTGAAGGAATTTCCTGTTATCTGACAAGAAGGCTTAAACTTTTCAGCGCAAATCCTGCTATGGGCCGGGACTACGAGTGTCTGAAGAAATTTCCTGTTCTGACAAGAAGGCTTAAACTTTTTAGCGCAAATCCTGCTATTGCGGCAGAGATTGTTTATTCGCCCTTCTTTCACAAAACAGTGGAATTTATAATGGTACAGAATTTTGTCGAAAGGTAAAAGTAACTGCGAGACGCTACATTTGTACATTACGGCAGTAGCGTGAGTCAAGAAGGTCATACTTTGAGAATTAAGTAATTTGTTTGGAGAGTCAATGGCGGCAAGTCGTTTAAAACAATTCGATTCGTGGATCAAAGTCACTGCTGGATAAGAGCACTGTTTATAGGGAGATGGCAGGACATTCACAAGTTCCGAACAGATTTACCTTCAGGTTATTCCTACACGGGGGAAAAGCTACTCAGGATGAAGGTAAAATTCCTAAAATTCGCTGTTTCTTTTTTCGAGCATGTCGACTTTTCTTGAATCTGAGTGATAGGTCGCGAGCCTAGTAACAACTCAACGTGTTTAGCTTATATGCGACCCTAACTAAAGATCTCTAGAATTCTATTATTAGTCCTTAAGAGAACGACTTAGTCGTGTTTTCTAACAACGAAGGCTAATTAAGCCTTCTCAGCTTTTTGCAAACGAGATATAAAAACACTCCCAAAATCGACACAAGGAAAATCTAAGGCAAAAGTGCTGCAACCGGAAACTCAGGTTAATGGTATTGGAGTCTTGGTGGTCACCTTAGTACCTTGGACTTCCAAGCGGCAAGATATTGACTTATGGTACTGAAAAATTATTTTCTAGCAAAAAAATATGGTATTACAGTAAATGTAATTCTGTTGAATTGGCTCTAAACACTTGACTTTCAACAAGCATGGACTGTGTAATTTACCATCAAATGGCAGTGCCAGTAGTAACAATAGGAAAACAAATGAATTAATGTATTTAGTATAGTACATGTTGTTTGCTAGAATTTCATTCACTATTTACAAAGTCATTGTGATTAGTAGAAGTATGCCCATTCCCTGTGGAAAACAAAATTATGTTATACACTGTACAAACAGGGTTTTATTTAGATTAAAAATACCAATTGGTCATTGAGACAGTAAAATTTAACACCGAATTTTTCCATATGACATACTTTGTGTCTAAAATTTTTTGTACCTTTGGACAATTCCAGAAAATATATGTACCCGGGGATGGCCAGCATTTGGAAATTCTGAATGGGAGGGGGGTTTTCAAGCTCAGAAATTCTGGATGCATGGGGAGGGAGGGCGGGGGGGGGGGGGGGGATGGTCAAAACCTAGTGCCGCCTGTGGTGGGGGTACATATATTTTCTGGAATTGCCCATGATGGGTTATCAGGCAGTGTATCCATGGGGATTGAAAATTTTGTATTTTTCCCTCTTTGTCTATATGGCATACTTGTGTCTAAAATTTTTGTGCCTTTGGACAATTCCAGAAAATATATGTACACCCGGGGATGGCCAGCATTTGGAAATTCTGAATGGGAGGGGGGTTTTCAAGCTCAGAATTCTGCCTGCATGGTTTTTTTTTAAGCTGGAGCTATTGTAGGTTAACCTCTCAGGAATTCTATATGCATGGAGGTGGGGGTAAGCCATTTTGGAAATTCTGGATGCATGGGGAGGGAGGCGGGGGGGGGGGGGGATGGTCAAAACCTAGTGCCGCCTGTGGTGGGGGTACATATATTTTCTGGAATTGCCCATGATGGGTTATCAGGCAGTGTATCCAGGGATTGAAAATTTTGTATTTTTCCCTCTTGGTCCATATGGCATACTTTGTGTCTAAAAATTTTTGTGCCTTTGGACAATTCCAGAAAATATATGTACCCGGGGATGGCCAGCATTTGGAAATTCTGAATGGAGGGGGGTTTTCAAGCTCAGAATTCTGCCTGCATGTTTTTTTTTTTGAAGCTGGAAGCTATTGTAGGTTAACCTCTCAGGAATTCTATATGCATGGAGGTGGGGGTAAGCCATTTTGGAAATTCTGGATGCATGGGGAGGGAGGGCGGGGGGGGGGGATGGTCAAAACCTAGTGCCGCCTGTGGTGGGGGTACATATATGTTCTGGAATTGCCCATGATGGGTTATCAGGCAGTGTATCCATGGGGATTGAAAATTTGTATTTTTCCCTCTTGGTCCATATGGCATACTTTGTGTCTAAAAATTTTTGTGCCTTTGGACAATTCCAGAAAATATATGTACCCCGGGATGGCCAGCATTTGGAAATTCTGAATGGGAGGGGGGTTTTCAAGCTCGGAATTCTGCCTGCATGGGGGTTTTTTGAAGCTGGAAGCTATTGTAGGTTAACCTCTCAGGAATTCTATATGCATGGAGGTGGGGGGTAAGCCATTTTGGAAATTCTGGATGCATGGGGAGGGAGGGCGGGGGGGGGGGGATGGTCAAAACCTAGTGCCGCGTGTGGTGGGGGTACATATATTTTCTGGAATTGCCCATGATGGGTTATCAGGCAGTGTATCCATGGGATTGAAAATTTTGTATTTTTCCCTCTTGGTCCATATGGCATACTTTGTGTCTAAAAATTTTTGTGCCTTTGGACAATTCCAGAAAATATATGTACCCGGGATGGCCAGCATTTGGAAATTCTGAATGGGAGGGGGTTTTCAAGCTCAGAATTCTGCCTGCATGTTTTTTTTTTTTTGAAGCTGGAAGCTATTGTAGGTTAACCTCTCAGGAATTCTATATGCATGGGGGTGGGGGTAAGCCATTTTGGAAATTGTGGATGCATGGGGAGGGAGGGTGGGGGGGGATGGTCAAAACTAGTGCCGCCTGTGGTGGGGGTACATATATTTTCTGGAATTGCCCATGATGGGTTATCAGGCAGTGTATCCATGGGGATTGAAAATTTTGTATTTTTCCCTCTTGGTCCATATGGCATACTTTGTGTCTAAAAATTTTTGTGCCTTTGGACAATTCCAGAAAATATATGTACCCCGGGGATGGCCAGCATTTGGAAATTCTGAATGGGAGGGGGGTTTTCAAGCTCAGAATTCTGCCTGCATGGGGGTTTTTTGAAGCTGGAAGCTATTGTAGGTTACCTCTCAGGAATTCTATATGCATGGGGGTGGGGGTAAGCCATTTTGGAAATTCTGGATGCATGGGGAGGGGGGGGGGGGGGGATGGTCAAAACTAGTGCCGCCCGTGGTGGGGTTACATATATTTTCTGGAATTGCCCATGATGGGTTATCAGGCAGTGTATAATCCATGGGGATTGAAAATTTTGTATTTTTCCCTCTTGGTCATATAATGGTTTCCATTGTGCTTTTGATAAAGAATTATCCAACTTCACTATTGCTTGGCTTGGATCTATTGTTCAAACTAGCATCTAAATAACACAGTATAGAGCCCCTTGATGGAAATCCGCTGACTCAATATGGAGTAGCCGGCCCATAGTGCAGTGACTACCCATGGAGGGGACTCAGAGCGATGGGCACAGAAAGAAGTACGTTAGAGAATGTTGGAAAGGTTTCCATTTCTCTTTGATAATTTTTAACTTAAGAACACACATTGAGAATTACAAAGTTACTCAAAGTAGTAAAATCTTACATATCCATGCTTTGCCAAATGGTATACTTCAGTCTAAAAATTACCCCTATGTGTTTATCAGGCAAACCCTAGACTTGCTCAAAGTCAACCTCTCATAGGATACAAGCAAGCAAAAATTTGAAGGACTTTGAGGAAGTCTAGGCATAACCCATGGGGATTGAAAAATGTGTCTTTTCATTGTCAGTGGTATATTGGTTTCCATTTGTGTTTGACATAATTGTCAATGCTTTAGATAACAATTTTACCGTCTTCACTATTGCTTGACTTGTATCTATAGTACAAACTAGCATCTAAGGCTACATTCCATTATATGGGGTGGGGGGAGGGGGGGGGGGGGGGGGGGGCAGGTGAAATTCTTAGGGGATACACACATCTTTCTGTTGAATGAGGAGGATGCAACTAACTTGTTCTAAGTTCTGTTACATTTCCAGTCATATTGTAAAATTGAAATGTCAACAATTTTTCTTGGGAAGAATGCCCCCACAACCACATTGAAGAATAATATAATTCCTACATGGTTAGAGCCTCCAATTGTAATCGGGTGACTCAAACAGGCCTGACAACTTAGTACCAACTGGGGGGGGGGGGGGGGGGGGGTTCAAAGCTGTAAGCTAGTTTAACCTCTCAGGCATTCTATATGCATGGGGGTAACACATTCTGTATGCATGGGGTAAACATTTTGGAAATACTGGATGCACAGGGGTCAACAACTAGTGTTGCCCATCCCCAGGGCACATATATTTTCTGGAAATTATTAATTAATATCAGTGGGATTGGTGATTTGGAGCTCCGCTTTTAGGCAGTGCCTAAATCTATATATTAGATTTGAGTTTCGCGCGCGAAAGTATTCGAATGCTCAGGCTCGAATGCTCGTATACCAATGACACAACAAAATAGAGAATATCCTACCTTATCTTTGCGATTTTAACGATTTTTCCATTGATCTGCGATTTAATTTTAGGCTGGATCTCACAAATGTTCGCGTGGCGAGAAAGTGGGAACCCTGTGGATGACGAATTTTCGCGGGCATCCTAGTTCTAAAAATAGACACTTTTAATACTGTGATTCGGGCGTACATAGTAAATATGGAAACTCTTGGTAATCCACTCTTGCTACTATAGGTTTTGTTCAGAATTGGTGTAATCACTATGCGATTGGTTTCACTACAGAGTCATGAAATCCGCTCCATTTTCTTTTGTTAGTATAAGTCAACTAACACAGACACTTTCTTTACCGTAAAAGCAGCAGCAAAATCGCAAAGTCTTTTTTTCTTTTGTGCATTTTTCTTCTTTCTCCCTTTCTTTTTCTCTTTCTATTCTATTCTATTTTGGCACTTCGCACGTAGAAAAATATATCACAATCCCATATCCCGATCCAGCCGGTCCGCATTCCCTGCTTCCAACTTCTTGGCCGCGCGAGGTCCGGGGTCAACGACCCCAGACCCCAGTGAAGCGTGGCGCGAAGAATCGAACTCCATTTGACTGTTTTGATACCTCGCTTGCTTTACCACGTGAATCTCACCAGAAAACTCTCGACTCAGATAAAATGTTCCAACAGCAAGTGCATTCCGAGGTAAGTTTACCAAGATGACTAACTGACGATGCCAAATAGCTAGTCAGGACTTGACGGAGGTTGTAAATTCTGAAAAACAATTGAATTCAAAGCCCCCTATAAACAAGAGAAGCTACGTGTAGGGTGTATCTGCTCTGGGAATAAAGTTGCTATACTCCTCCCTCTACGCCCGGGGAAGGATATTTATCTCACTTTTGAAATCCTGAGGCCGAGGGTAGTCAGTTGCCTGTTTTCCAAGGCGGACAAAATCATTTCAATTTGCATTTTGGACAATGTGCTGAGGTTGGTTGGACTGCTTGAAGGCATTTTAATTATCTCGGACACCCATCTGTACAGGAGTATGCTACAGCAGAAGGTAGTTGAGAATTTTTTGGACCATAGTCTTTGTGGAGCTTGGAACACTGAAATGAAAATTTATGAAAATTCCAAATGTCTATGACTAGCAAAATCACAAAAGCTAGTCATATGGAACTTGCTTACTACAATCCTGTAAGATTATGATCAAATTCTCCCACAGTGGGGTGTTAAAATAGCACAATACAGAATACCGAGTTAAGACTGTAGACATACATGTATAGGGTTCTTTGGTTGATATATACCAGTAGGGTAGTATGTGCCACTGCAAGCTCCAAATGTGTCCAAATGTGACCCAGTTCTAAAAAACAATTTCCATAATAAAATATACCCTGTTCTATGAACCGGACATACAGTAGGCAGTTGCTTGAAGTGGGGACGCATTTTGCCCTCCAGTTGAGAAATTTTCATACAACATTTTACTGCAATCCACCCCTCCACTCTTGTTTATCATGTTCCGTCACCTCTGGTAATTTGCTTATTCTACAAGTAGGGGTGGTGAATGGTCAATGCGAGAAATTCTGAGAACGCTGAGAACACTGTTTTCAAAATCCGAGATCGAGAACTCGATTCGAGATTTGCCATAAACACAACAAACAGAAAAATCCGAGATCCGAGACGACCTGAAAAAAAAAAACTGAGATCCGAGAACGACAAATTTAAAAATCTGAGAATTCGATAACACCTAAAATTTCGGGAGGAAAACAGTTTTTTTTTCGAGGGACCATTCGCCACCCCTACAAGTCAAAGTGTAGTCCACCATGCAAGGTATGAACTTGACATGTTCTACCCCATCCAGGACAGATTAGATACAAGTCATGTTCAGTAGGTTCAACAGCTTATTATCCAAGGGGAGAGACAGAAGCCAATGAATGGCCTCTATCACTTTATTTTACTTTTCTCACTTGTTTCAAGATGGAGCTGATACCACCAGTTGTCACGACCCACTGGCTCCATAAGCAGCTGAGTGAGGGGGCAGGTGGTAATCTAGTTGTGCTGGACACTACATGGTACTCTGCTAAAAATGCTATGAATGACTTCAGGGAGTAAGTGAGCTATTTTGTGCAGATAACATACATGTACATGCATATAGAGCTGATTCCATGACTGTACAGGGCTGGGAAAACATTTTGGACACATTTCAATTTTAGTCAGGTAGAACACGTTTTCTGATTGGCAGAGAAAGCTGTGTTTTTCTAAGTTATAAATGCACAGGAACTAATAATACTAACTATTACATTTGTTTGTGTGTGGGGGGGGGGGGGGGGGGAGGGCTATGAGTTTCAAGCTTTCCTTAAAGTATCTTCCAACAACATGCATTATCACCTTATTGCTTCAGTAATCCACAATTTTTATGTCTTGTTCTGGTAGACAACACATTATGGGTGCTGTGTTCTTTGACCCATTCTTCGGGACAAAACAGAGTCCCTTACATCCACGCCCACTTCCAGATGCTCAGACATTTGAGATAATGGCCAGAGGTGCTACTGTCTGTAATGATAGCCATGTTATTGTGTGTGAAGGCTGCCCTGATAAGTATGGATTTTTGTTGGGTCAAGAGTCTACATGATGTTTAAGGTACAGTTAAGTGTGAGGGTCATTCCACGGTATTTTGAGCCTGAACATCATTTTTAAAATGCATAAATATTAGGCTCTTTTCCAGAGAAACTTAGAGGACAATGTCTGAAGTTTATTTTATTACTATTTTTTGCTCTTACTAGCGGCACTGATGAATAAATTAGCATCATTTATCCAAATTAGGTAAAATGCTGTTGCGGAGTCTACATTCAATTCTGCTTGTTGAAGAAAATAATAAAACATTAACAGTTTGAAACTTAGATAGACACAATCTATAATGGTGCTCTCTCTAAAACACATAGCAGTCTAGGCTGTTTAGCTTGAGCTTGGGAGAATTTGCTGTCCAATGAAGAATTGTAGACTCCGCGACGATTTTGGTACTTTTAGTTTTAATAAAAGTTACAAAATAAACATTTTTTGCTGAAAGTTTGTAAACTTCTAATTTATCACTGTTGTAAAATATATATGGAAGAAATTATTTAAAATGTATTTCCTTCGAGTAATAACAAGTAATTAATTTTCGTTGCAGAGTCTACATTTTGTTGCTGAATCTACAACTTCTTCTGGACTGCTAACTAGAAAACTGTTGAATTTGTTAGTAGTAGTTGTATTATTGTTGTGTAATACTTAAGTGACTACCAAAATTAGTGCTGGAAAGGTTGCAAGACTATTAAATTAGTATATTTGCATTGCAGGATACCAAGCTTGTTTATTTGTAGACTCCGCAACAGTAGACTCCGCAACAATTCCCAAATTTTAATTCTGATCACCAAATAGCTGGACATTTACTGGAAAGGGATGATATTGATTTATTTGGAATTTTCTATTTAATTGAAGTACACTGATAGGATTTTTTGTATTTTTGCCCTAGTTTTTCCTCTTGTGCCCTATTGTAGACTCCGCAACGTAGACTCCGCAACAACACCAGCCTTTATAAAATAAATCGTTTCTCCAAAAAAAAAATAAAGCAAGAAACTCTCTGTGTTTAAATAAACACAGATCAATGCCTTTCTTTTAACAAAAACCACTATTCAAAACAGCTGAAAAAATTCACAGAGATTTCTAGCTGAAGTTACCTTGTTGGAAATCAAAGTTCTTCTGAGTAGACTCCGCAACACCCATAATCAATAGAATATCTTGGAACCCCTTTAACTAGCATGATGGTCAATTCCACTGTATAAAGCAATTATGCTCTTATACCCTAGACATGTAAGTCACTTTGACTGAAGTTCTAGATTTGAAGTTATGATGCCTCAAATCTCTCTAAATGTAGACTCCGCAACATACGGTTTACTGTGGAATGACCCGTGAGCTTTAAAAGAAAAGTATGGACTTCTTCTGGAATTTCCAGTGAAACACAGTACACAGTGATTGTAATGGAAATAAAAGGAAAATTGAGCCTCCATTCAAGGGAAAGTCTATTCCCTTCTGTTATGGATTTTTTTCTGGAATCAAACAATATTTTGTTTTGCATGTCTTTTTTCTAGCTGTTTGGGCACAATAGAGTGTCAGTATTAGATGGCGGATTAGAGAAATGGAGGGCAGATGGCTATGAAATGACAAATATGAGCATGAAGAAAAAGGTAATAAAAGTAATTATTGCATAATCCTTTATTCCTTTTATTCTAAAAATTGTTAGTTAGTAGAATATTGAATAATTCATATTTACAGTGAAAACACTCTAACCACAAAGGCTTGCATGAGTGCTTTTTTTAAGGGTTACTGGTAAATTTAACATCTTGTTGCCCCTCCCCATCATATGTGGCGCAGAGCTCCAAATCATACCCTTATCTGTTCATTCCATTTTATGGTAGGCTGGTGACTTCACTGCTAAGCTAGTAGATAGATGGATGATGAAATATGAAGATATGGTTGACAATCTTACAACTCAAAAGTATCAAGTACTGGACAGCAGACTTTCTAATCTCTACCAGGGTAACCCTGATGGTATGTGATCTTGCTTTGACATTGTACCAAGCTCAAAACAAAAGATAAAAAACAAGAACCCTGTAAAGAAGATGATAGGGCCATTGCTAGAAAAGTGTGTTCTATGACACACTATAGTTTGTTCTATGCATTTCAGATCCCACATCTGGTCATTACCCTTGTGCCGTAAACGTTCCATTTTCTACTCTGTTTGATGAACAATCACGTGAGATTAAGAAAGTAGAAGAACTCCATGAAGGTGAGCTTTTTATTTATGTACTTCCCTCTCCCTCCCTCCATCGGTCTGTCCACCCACCCAGGGGCATAGCCAGGGGGGGGGGGGGGGCAAGGGGGTGGTGGCCCCCCTTTCTCGGGAGATTTTCCATACATTTATTGTATTTGCTCCCTGATTTGCTGGAGGAAATTTGAAATTTTCGTCCATGTTTTCACTATTGGGCCCCCCCGCAACCAAAATTACTGGCTACACCCCTGCCACCCATCCATCCATCCTTTCCGACTGCCCATCCACTGGGATATAAAAGCTTGTTAAGTCTGTGACAGAAATTCTTTTAAAGACATGCTTAGTATGCTCATTTGAACCCACGTTTGGGTTTCTGATTGAGATGTTGTTGCAGATTTAGACTGCTTGCAGCAGTCTTCTTTTACAAACAACTGTAAAAAGGAGAATTACCTTCTTTGGCACATGCAATATCTGCGGCAATATCTACATTTGAGCAAGTTTTTGATCCGAAATGTCACACTGAATTTTTGCTCTTAGAATTTTTGGTAAGAATGTATGAGATTTTGAAAGGAAAATAGATAGTTATTAAATCTCTATGAAACTTTGTGGTCAATGAATGCCCTTTTGTTTTGGTGCAGTGTTTTCAGGTGCTGGTGTCCAATGAATAACCCGATTGTGACAATGTGTAGCAGTGGCATGTCTTCATGCTCATTAGCTTTAGCTCTGCAGCTTGTGGAGCACCAGATGTTGCTATTTACTTTTAAGTTTATCTGCCATTATGACTGCATTTTTATTATTATTGGGCAATTCAGAAAATATATGTACCCCCATCACGGGCGGCACTAGTTTTTGACCCCCCATGCATCCAGAATTTCCAAGATGGCTTACCCCCCCCCCCCCCATGCATATAGAATTCCTGAGAGGTTAACCTAGCTTCAAACCGCCCCCCATGCAGGCAGAATTCCGAGCTTGAAAACCCCCTCCCATTCAGAATTTCCAAATGCCGCCCGTCCCCGGAGTACATATATTTTCTGGAATTGCCCATTATATTTTATGCATTTTATAATTTCCCATGAATCCTGCTGCTGGGAGACTCAGCAGCACACGGCCAATCAGAATACCATTGTTTATCATCCAGTCAGTATTGCATTTGTTTGCCTTCAGTACTTGCTTGCATGTATTCTGGGGATATTATTGGAATAAAAGGATTGCAGACACACAAAACCACCTTTACAAGGGTCCCTTTCTAAGGCTCGAACATTTCTTGAAATCCCCTTATTATAGGGACGAAAAAGTTAGAGAAACACAAAATTTGCCATCCACATCCTTCCGGGAGGCATAAAATTTACAAACTTGATAGCCTTATTGTCGCAATTTGTAACGTTTTGCTCTGAAATTTTACAATTTTACTAAGTTTATAAGGTACTCTTTTCATCAGCTTCCTTGACAGATTTTCTTTCTGTTGCCTAATTTGAAATACCGTACCAAAACCTTGACAAGGTCTATTTGTATCGGAAAATGATACTTTCCAGTTAAAATCTATAGAAGAACATTTTAAACAATTAATTGTTTAATTGGTGGTTCTTGTATTTTAGGGAGGCTTTTCTGAATGGAAGGGAAAGTAGACACAAGCCGAATTCAACAAGGGTAATTGAAGTAGATCATAATCAACATTGAATTGTTGCATGTACGTGTTTTATGTACTTGTATAATACTATACTCATATATATAATTATATACTCATAACATTTATATGTGCACAAAAAAATGTGGTACATACACAGATATTCAAAAATCACCTATAATATGCAATAAATAATTGGTACTGTAATTGGCCTGTATAGTCAGCCAAAACACCACAAAGCGTTCTAATGCTTACATTTTGTACTTCAATATTTTAAAATAATTTTTATTACAAAAATGATGTGCAAATAATAATCATGTCATTATCTGCATGCACATTAAGCTTATGTACAATATTTACAGAATGAAAAATTTCAAGAATTCACAATTTTAAATAATAAAACATCTCCAAATTGAAAGTCCCCAAGAAAGTCTCTCAAGAACTCTTTATATATATCCCTCCAATGTCTCCTCTGTAAATAAAAATTATCTTGAAATTTCTATGCCATACCATTCGCCTTTGTCGCGCGCCGCCATTTTTTTTACAGAATGACCCGGCAAAGCAGAAAAAAGCAATGAGCAATCAACTTTTTGGTTTCTTAAATATTGGAGTTTGGTCAACTTTTGTACCATAAATTCCAGCATCAGGCTTCGCTTTCCAACATGAGCAAAACCCACGCCCTGCTTGTCCTCGGCTGAAAAAATCAAGATGGCGCTTGTGTGACAAAAGCGAATTCCACAGTGAGAAAGATAACGGAAGAAGTCGCTTTTCGTAAACCACTAATATTTTTCCTGGATACGCGCCTGTTGCTATCAAAATTATCAAATTAAGGTAGTTCGTGCGCGAGCTGACAAGGCCGTTGGGTGTTAGGACGGGTGCTGCAGTTTCGTGAGCATATCATTTAATTCCTGACAGAGTTCCATGTCTTTTCCTTGTATTTATCATGGATCTGTAAATCAGCAGACCTGCGTCCTTGATACGGCATGTTATCTACCACACTTCGTAGTGTTTCTTTCTGTACGCGGTCCAGTTCACTTTATCTTGTAGACTACGCTGTAGAGCGTCGTCGTTGGGAAAGGGCGTCTCCTGGCGAAAAAGGAAATGAATTTTTTTGGGATGCGCAGGTTGTTATCGTTATCATTATCATTATGTCAAGTTCTTATTTTCTCCTATTTTTTGACCAAACCCTCCTTTTTTCTATTTTCTAAGCTTTGACTGCAAAAGGTAAGTGTAATCTAGTCGATTTTGTACCAAAACTTGCTACATTCCAGTAATCCTACGAGCCTGAAATTTCAAAATTTTCTCTCGAAGATATCATGCTCCTGAACAAATAGTTTATGTTTTGTCGACAAATTTGGAACAAATATGATTGAGCGCACGCACCAAAAAATACGTTTTTTACTCACACGCGGATTCCGTCAAATACCTACGGCATTGCGGGGAAGTTCTCGAATGTAGCCCACGACCACATATCCTGGGGACCAGAGGCTGAAACTGCCCGTTTTTTCATTTTTCGGACCTCGAGCCTCTGGTTTCAGGGTAACGACCACATTGATCAGAAAGGATTTTTCATTAACGTTTTACTATCTTACCGTTGTGAGAAGTCTTCTCTTCATGGCGTCTGTACAGTGCGAGAGGTAGAACTTCTTGGAGATCATGATGCATTCTGCGCCATTACTAACCTTTTAAAAGAACGCCAAATCGTGATCAATTATGTAACCGGCTTCTGAACTCGTGAACTGACGTGGCGGGAAGAAAATGAGCCAATCACAAACGTTTCTTTGGGAGACGCTAAGGATTTGAATATATCAGACATACTTACTAGACTAAGACTGGGCTGGTCATCAAACAACATGGCCTGTACACCCTTTGGGGAAAACAAGGTAAGAGGTTTTAAAACATCATACTTAAATGGGTGGAAATACACTTTGAATGCCACGATGAATCTCGCCGTACTTACAAAAGTATCGCCTTTACAGAGTTTGGCAACTTGTACGAACATGGGATGAAGATCAGCTTCCGTGATTCTCAGCTCACTCTGAAAGTGGTAATGAACATAAAACTATTACTTTTTACCAGGTTTGGTCTTGTAATGGACGATTCCAGCTATAACGCACGCGCGCGCTGCATGTCGGTAGATGTGGGGTTAGAAAAGCGCGCGCTGCATTCTGGTAGATGTGGGACGCGGCTTGGGCATTTCTGAATAAAGAAGAGCGCGCACGCTTACACATTGAACTGACAGACACTTACCTATTCTTTATGTCTGTCTTTTCTTTGTCTCACTTTCGGTCTGTCTCTGTCTCCTAACTCACTGTCGGTCTATCTATCAAATATAACGGTTTTACCTGTTTCTGAGCTCCCTCGTCAATGACGGATATCTTCTGTTGTGGCATGCTGGACTCGTCATCATCCGGGGTCTTGGGTGATGCTACGATGCTGTGACGTAATGATCGAGAGCGCGCGCGCCGCATGAACTCCGTGGCGGGACCTGGGGAGGGACTTGAACCAGGTGACCTGGGGGAGTTACTCCGGGAAGATAATACAGGGGAGGGCGCAACAGGGCTCAAATTCTGACGATGAAAAAGATAAAAACAACATTTCTCCTTTCCTATGTCCCATTGCGTCTAACATTTTGACAGAGGTCCGCGTTTTTTTTGTTAAAATGCTGCAGTGGAGAAAGCATCCTGAAATTATATTTGGAAGATAATGCAAAAGGTGACTGCGTTTTTATTGACTCGCTTGAGGATACGCCAGCAACGAGTAATCGATCTTTTTAGGGCCTTTTCCTCTGTGTAGGCATCGACGCGCAACTGAATCGACACATAGTGCGCACTCAAATTCATACTATTGAGCTTTGACTCCCATTCGGTACAGAACATCACGACCTGTACTGGCCTGACGGGACATTACCTTTCTTCTTCTTGCTTTTGAAGGAGTCAGTATATCTGTTGATCTGCTCTCGTTTGGTTCTTTGAATCCTACATTCCTCTTCAGTGGCTGCTTCCTTCCAAAATCGCTAGCCTTCTTCTCCAAAGAGGCCTCTACTGGTACGGACGCTCTGCGAGGACCCTCCAGGGAAGGAGCCCTGCGGAGTGGGTGTGGTGAGGTGCTACCCCCGCGGTCGCCGGGAGGCTGACTGTGTCCAGCACATCTGAACGCGCGGCGGAGAGTTTGCGGAAGGAGGCTAAGATCCCTTGGGCGGCAGCTACTTGCTCTATCACTGCGCCATCATCTCGAACCAGGACATCTGAATGGAAAACGGAGATAGGCATACAAAATTAACGTTAAATGAAAAGTACGTGTACGGAATGTTACGACAGAAAAGGAGATGTCTCAAAAGTCTTGTTTGTTTGCACAAAATACATACCTGTCCAATACTGTACCCATTTACCAATGGTCACGACCAATTGACAATTTGTCATTTGGACATGACCAATGGTCAACCATGATTTATTCATATACTCACATTGGCTCACATTGTCTGCAGGGGGTCTAAATAATTTATTGTACTCTAAGTATACATGGCTCTCAAGCAGGCCCCTATGAACCGAGTGACCAATGGTCAAATGGTGTCATTTGGTGAAAATATAAGGGGAGGGGTGGACTATAGTGGATGACGAGATACCGACTGATTGTACTGTAAGTAGACATGGCTCTTAAGCAGGCCCCTATGAACCGAGTGACCAATGGTCGACCAATGGTCAAATGGTGTCATTTGGTGAAAATATAAGAGGAGGGGTGGTGTATAGTGGATGATGAGATACCAACTGATTGTACTGTAAGTATACATGTCTCTCAGGCAGGCCCCTATGAACCGAGTGACCAATGGTCGACCAATGGTCAAATGGTGTCATTTTGTGAAAATATAAGGGGAGGGGTGGTCTATAGTGGATGATGAGATACCAACTGATTGTACTGTAAGTATACATGGCTCTTAAGCAGGCCCTATAAACTGAGTGACCAATGGTCGACCAATGGTCAAATGGTGTCATTTGGTGAAAATATAAGGGGAGGGGTGGTGTATAGTGGATGATGAGATACCAACTGATTGTACTGTAAGTATACATGTCTCTCAGGCAGGCCCCTATGAACCGAGTGACCAATGGTCGACCAATGGTCAAATGGTGTCATATGGTGAAAATATAAGGGGAGGGGTGGTGTATAGTCGTGGATGATGAGATACCAGCTGATTGTACTGTAGGTGTACATGGCTCTCAAGCAGGTCCCTATGAACCAAGTGACAATGGTCGACCAATGGTCAAATGGTGTCATTTGGTGAAAATATAAGGGGAGGGGTGGTCTATAGTGGATGATGAGATACCAACTGATTGTACTGTAAGTATACATGGCTCTTAAGCAGGCCCCTATGAACCGAGTGACCAATGGTCGACCAATGGTCAAATGGTGTCATTTGGTGAAAATATAAGGGGAGGGGTGGTGTATAGTGGATGATGAGATACCAACTGATTGTACTGTAAGTATACATGTCTCTCAGGCAGGCCCCTATGAACCGAGTGACCAATGGTCGACCAATGGTCAAATGGTGTCATATGGTGAAAATATAAGGGGAGGGGTGGTGTATAGTGGATGGTGAGATACCAGCTAATTGTACTGTAAGTATACATGGCTCTTAAGCAGGCCCCTATGAACAGAGTGACCAATGGTCGACCAATGGTCAAATGGTGTCATTTGGTGAAAATATAAGGGGAGGGGTGGTGTATAGTGGATGATGAGATACCAACTGATTGTACTGTAAGTATACATGTCTCTCAGGCAGGCCCCTATGAACCGAGTGACCTGGTCGACCATGGTCAAATTGGTGTCATTTGGTGAAAATATAAGGGGAGGGGTGGTCTATAGTGGATGATGAGATACCAACTGATTGTACTGTAAGTATACATGGCTCTCAAGCAGGCCCCTTATGAACCGAGTGACCAATGGTCGACCAATGGTCAAATGGTGTCATTTGGTGAAAATATAAGGGGAGGGTGGTGTATAGTGGATGATGAGATACCAACTGATTGTACTGTAAGTATACATGTCTCTCAGGCAGGCCCCTATGAACCGAGTGACCAATGGTCGACCAATGGTCAAATGGTAAAAATATAAGGAGAGGGGTGGTCTATAGTGGATGATGAGATACCAACTGATTGTACTGTAAGTGTACATGTCTCTCAAACAGGCCCCTATAAACCGAGTGACCAATGGTCAAATGGTGAAAATATAAGGGGAGGGGTGGTCTATAGTGGATGTGATACCAACTGATTGTACTGTAAGTATACATGTCTCTGAGGCAGGTCCCTATGAACTGAGGGACCAATGGTCAAATGGTGCCGAATGGTGAAAATAAGAGAGAATCTACAGGGGATGATGAGAAACAAACTGATTGTACTGTAAGGCCTGTTGCACACTTGTGACATATAATGACATAAAAAAATTATCACACGAACAAAATTTAGTGGTTTTAAAATGTCGAAGTTGACAAAAAATAACAGAAGATTACTTTTGTGAAGTAATCTAATGATGATTCATAGAAAATATTGATTATTTCATTTATTTTTCCATGCTTTTTTCGTGCCCTCCCACAAATCCAATAGCGAGGAGTGAGCCATGGAAATAAAGGAATGAACCCTAATTTATGTTTTCCTCGTTCCCAAAGCGTGCCCTCCCACAAATCCAACAGTGAAGGAATGAACCCAGACTTGATGTTTTCCTTCCTCGTTATCAAAGCTTGCCCTCTCACAAATCCAATAGTGAAGGAATGAATCGTAATTGATGTTTCGTCGTTCTCAGAGCGTACCCTCCCACAAATGCAATAGTGAACGAATGAACTTTAATTTGTTTTCCTTGTTCTCAAAGCGTGCCCTCCCACAAATCCAAAAGGAATGAACCTTAATTGATGTTTTCCTTGTTCTCAAAGCGTGCCCTCCCACAAATCCAATAGTGAAGGAATGAACCCTAATTGATGTTTTCCTCGTTCTCAGAGCGTGCCCTCCCACATATCCAATAGTGAAGGAATGAACCCTAATTGATGTTTTCCTCGTTCTCAAAGCGTGCCCTCCCACAAATCCAATTGGTCACTCGGTTGTAGGGGCCTGCTTGAGAGAAATGTATACCTACAGTATAATTACTTGGTGTCTCATCATCCACTATAGACAACCAATCAACATCTGACACCATTTGACCATTGGTTGATCATTGGTCACTCGGATCATAGGGGCCTGCTTGAGAGACATGTATACGTCTTACAGTACAATCAGTTGGTATCTCATCTTACTATAGACCACCCCTCCCCTTATATTTTCACCATATGACACCATTTGACCATTGGTCGACCATTGGTCACTCGGTTCATAGTGGCCTGCTTGAGAGACATGTATACTTACAGTACAATCAGTCGGTATCTCATCATCCACTATAGACCACCCCTCCCCTTATATTTTCACCAAATGACACCATTTGACCATTGGTCACTCGGTTCATAGGGGCCTGCTTAAGAGCCATGTATACTTACAGTACAATCAGTTGGTATCTCATCATCCACTATAGACCACCCCTCCCCTTATATTTTCACCAAATGACACCATTTGACCATTGGTCGACCATTGGTCACTCGGTTCATAGGGGCCTGCTTAAGAGCCATGTATACTTACAGTACAATCAGTTGGTATCTCATCATCCACTATAAACCACCCCTCCCCTTATATTTTCACCAAATGACACCATTTGACCATTGGTCGACCATTGGTCACTCGGTTCATAGGGGCCTGCTTGAGAGCTATGTATACTTACAGTACAATCAGCTGGTATCTCATCATCCACTATACACCACCCCTCCCCTTATATTTTCACCAAATGACACCATTTGACCTTTGGTCGACCATTGGTCACTCGGTTTATAGGGGCCTGCTTGAGAGCCATGTATACTTACAGTACAATCAGTTGGTATCTCATCATCCACTATAGACCACCCCTCCCCTTATATTTTCACCAACTGACACAATTTGACCATTGGTCGACCATTGGTCACTCGGTTCGTAGGGGCCTGCCTGAGAGACATGTATACTTACAGTACAATCAGTTGGTATCTCATCATCCACTATACACCACCCCTCCCCTTATTATTTCACCAAATGACACCATTTGACCATTGGTCGACCATTGGTCACTCGGTTCATAGGGCCTGCTTAAGAGCCATGTATACTTACAGTACAATCAGTTGGTATCTCATCATCCACTATAGACCACCCCTCCCCTTATATTTTCACCCAATGACACCATTTGACTATTGGTCACTCGGTTCATAGGGGCCTGCTTGAGAGCCATGTATACTTACAGTACAATCAGCTGGTATCTCATCATCCACTTTACACCACCCCTCCCCTTATATTTTCACCATATGACACCATTTGACCAATGGTCGACCATTGGTCACTCGGTTCATAGGGGCCTGCTTGAGAGCCATGTATACTTACAGTACAATCAGTTGGTATCTCATCATCCACTATAGACCACCCCTCCCCTTATATTTTCACCAAATGACACCATTTGACCATTGGTCGACCATTGGTCACTCGGTTCATAGGGGCCCGCTTGAGAGCCATGTATACTTACAGTACAATCAGCTGGTATCTCATCATCCACTATACACCACCCCTCCCCTCATATTTTCACCATATGACACCATTTGACCATTGGTCGACCATTGGTCACTCGGTTCATAGGGGCCTGCCTGATAGGAATCCATACTTACAGTACAATCAGTTGATGTCTCATCCACTATAGACCACCCCTCTCCTTATGACCATTTGACCCCTCATGCTATTTACATGCCATTGATGAATTTCCTCGTTCTCAAACATGCCATGTAACTTGAAGCTGAGATTTGTACTTAATGTGATTGGCAAATCCCTCTTCCCAATGTAGCTGGCTCATTATAGATGAATAATGTGAGTTTGACCATTGGTCATATGGCAAGGCTTATAGTCATTTCAATTTGACCATTGGTCACTTAGGCACAGTATTGGACATGTCTCACAAAATACGGACAATGTCTTGGTGTGCGCTGACACACTTTAATGTTTCTGCTAAGAGGGTTTTGCTATAAGTTTTAAGGGTTATCCCTTGTGTGAGTGGGGAAGACCCCCCTTTCTCGAGGTCCTATCTTTGTCTTATATGGTGATGACGTAAAAACAGATTCAAAATGACGACCTCAAAATCTAGAAATGAATGACTTAGAATCATCTAAAGTCAGGCCTATTGTTTACTTGCCCATGCGATTGATCCGATATGATACCCTCTGGGTCTCGAGGGTTTCGCTGGTGTACTTCTAGTGTTAGGTTTTCAAGTAAATCATGCATTCTTAAAGACTCATGCAGCTTAAAGTTGCCATGCAGCGTGCTCCAAGTGCAGCTTTCTTACCCTCCTCGAGGAGGCTGCGGGGGTTTTGTTTCGGCAACAGAAGAGTCACTATTGAGAGCTTGGTGCGAGCACGGTCCAACTTTGTACGAGAGTCAGCCTTGGGCAACATGCTTCGCACTGAAGGAAAAAAATATAACATCGCTTGTTCGTAAATGTATAACTCTTCTCTTAAGTCTTCAGCTAAACGAGCTAAGCTTAACGAGACCTCCGTGAAAGACCAGTGGAAAATGGCGCGTCGTTGGTTGGACGTCCTGAGTTTTCGTAATGGGCTTTCAATCATCATAGTCTCACCAGAAGCCACTATATTCCGAAATCAGCTAACGTTTCAGCAAACTCGGGCTAAGGTGCCGACGTGCGCGCTCAGGTTAAGAAAAGAGAACAACTCCATTTGTTTGATAGGACCAAGATGGTTTAACACCTGGATATGCCAGAAAGGTCATCAGTAATATAGCTTACTTTATAAATAGCATTATTACTAACGTGATCTGGAGGCCTCGGCTGAGTTTGTGATGGCCGTTGCAATAGTGGAGTTGTAGAGGAGAATTATGATTATGATGACGTCATGGTTAATCAAAATAATGATGCCGCATACCGTTCTCAAACCCAACCACCCGTTCTTTGTGCTCTGTAAGCTGGCTTTTGACTTCCTTGAGCTTCTTTAGTACTTGGCAGCTCCCCTAAACATAAAAATGCATTTACTCATTGTTATCAGCTAACAAATTATGCTGAAACTCCTTAAAGTGTTACCAATGCAATAAGTATGATTTTATTGTATTCAAGATAGAATGGTCTTCACCGTGTCGCTAGACCGTAAAATACGCTTTTAGAAAGTTTTTTTAGAGCCCCAAAGTCGAAAAACAGTTAAAGAAGACTGCTGTTTACTCTGGATACATTGCCCATGGGAAGCCCCTGGGGAGCGTTTGTAATAATCATTCAATCGGACATGCTCGAGTGTCCGCCTTAAATTGTCATTCTCTTATTGGCCAATGCCACCCAGACATGTGAATACTGCGACTTTGGTGCATTATCATAGCATAAGTAAATATTTTGTTCACAACTCTTTTCTAGTGGCGGAGCCCTGCTGAGATTTACAGCAGGGAGACCATTCACTTGACTATTGCATACTTCATTTACACAACCTCTTCGTTAATTGCACCATGGCGGAAACCAATGGATTAAAAGCCTCTTCGTCTGATGCAGTGGCTGACGCCGATATATCAAAAGTGACTTTGCCTTGCAACATCAATGGCGCCGATCAATCGCATGCTCCGTTGCCTTGCACCGTGGCAAATGGCGATGTCGATGAATCAAAAGTATCTTTGTCAACCACCGTGGATGACACAAGTGAATTCATGAAAGATACAGTATGGGTGAGACGATTCGAGGACATGTTCGATTCCATGGCTGCAGTGTCCGAAAATGGGAAAGTCACCTTTCAGCAGAATCTTGGTCCAGTTAAAGAGTTTAGAAGAATGTTAAACATCACCGATGTCGAGGCGGAGCTGATCACGGAAGCCATTCGCAACTTTTGGGTAGAAGGATACGGTTTTGAATTTGATCAAGAAGTTGACAAAGAAGACTACATGAAAGGGATGTGTCGCCTGAGGAAAGGAGAGTTGGAAAGAAAAGCAAACAGTGAAGTGACACTCTTATATGCTATTGGCTACGCAATGTTTGATATTCTTGATCGCCGAAAAGATGGGACGGTCTCGCTCGAGGAGCTTAGGCTTGTCTTGAAGGCATACTTCATGGATGACGGCTTCCTCGATGAATGGTTTGAGGAGAGAGATGTTGAAAACACCGGGAGAATTCATCGAGATGAATGGATGAAGTGTGAGTTTGATTTCTGGTTTCGTCCTAATCAGGATGTTACCAAAGGAATGCTGCTTAACGGTCAGCTCTCTGGACAATAGAGATCAACAAAACATGTTTCCAGCTATAAGTATGGCTGAAATGTTTATTAACAACACAAAGGAAAATACATTTAATATTGATGATCTGTGAAAGACACTTCCCTGTTGGATATCATTTGGCGATGGAACTGCTTTTTCAGTTGAGAATGGAGGTGAAACAAATTTGAGACAGGTCTCAATGGCGCCAGCGACACGACGAAGAAAAATCGCCTAGATAATTTTTTTAAAAACATTAGTTAACGTTGCTCAGTTGCTTATTTGACGTTCGTATTATTTTCACACTCAAGCTCTTGCTTGAATGAATGCATAGCGTGCAAACTTATAACTGATTTACAGCGCTTGAATGACTCAGAACTACTTAGAGTCTAGAATGTTACTTTTTCATATCTTCGCCCTTGCTTAATAGTACATCACTTACCGATTTAATAATGTAGATCCAGTCTGTATGGTTGCTGTCTCTCACCAGAACTGAACCGCTCCTGGATAAACAATAAATAACCATATTTAGCACCGAAACGTTTGCAATCCTGACGTTTCAGCAGAGGAAACCCCCTTAGATCCGTTTTAACGCCTATATCATCTATCCACAGCAGACTTTCTTGGCTATCCAGTGCGACATTCCCATGACTCGAATATATGTTAACCCTCCCTAGAAATCAATATTTTTAGAATAGCCATTCAGACATTATCTTATATCTTATATATTAAAATCTGTTAGGGAAACGTTTGTGATTAGCTGATTTTTTCCCGCCACTTTTGACGCGCGCGCGCGCAACACGGAAAGCCCGCAACGTAAGTTTTTCTTTTGGTGAGCTCCGAATTTGAAGATTACGGAGTCTTCTCCCCATTTCTATTCAGTGAGAAAATTAAAGGAAGTAAACAATGTAAAACTTTTTCGTCACAAGGTGACGGGTTATTTTCTGGTTATATATTAATTTACTCAAATCTTTGTAAATTAATATTCTCGAGGATTAATAGTCCTTTTCACAGTTCCTTGCTTTATTTTGATTCAAATTGGAATTCTAGTCTGAAGTCGAGTCTACCGTTGACAAAACAATACATTGGTCAATGGTAGACTCGACTTCAGGCTAGAATTTCAATTTGAATGACAATAAAGCGAGTAACTGTGAAAAGGACTATTGTTAATTATATTGCGTGGATATCAATCAGTCTGATTTTTATGCGCATATATAGAGGATATTACACGGTGGCGCGAAGATATGAGTTTTATTTTCGAGTGGCAGGAACAATATTTTACGAATGAGCGCAGCGAGAAAATAAAACTCATATCTTCGCGCCTCCCTGTAATTTTCTTTTTACTATATAGACAAACCAGAAAAAAAAAATCCAAATTGATTTCCAAGCACTTTTGTTTTGACCGCCATCCTCACTAGAGAGGATATGGAAAATATGTCACTCAGGTCCCGGATGTAGCTTCGTATATGAGATCTACGAGTGGCGTATTTCCAAGTAAAACACTCGTGTCTATATAATAAAGATCTTTACCGAATTCAAGAGGTATTTAACAAAAACTGCAAGTTCCAATATACGGGGATATTCAATGTAGATTAGCGCTAGTATGTGAATTCTTACCGCGCGTCTATTTTGTCACGGTCGCGCACGCATTTTTTTCGAAATCGACTGTTGAGTGCACGCGCAAGGAAAGAGGACTTCTGACGAATCGCAATACCACTGCAGACAATGCATGTATATTAAAAGAGAAAATTCAGGCATTCGTAGAATATTACGTATTTTGGATTGATTTGAAAAAGACTATTATGTAACTGGGGTCGGAGTTTCTTAGGTGACAAGCGGGCTCTGTGCGCCAGCGATCCTCTCGTTTGGCGTTACCCAGCAACCAAGGATACACGTGACGTCACAATAGCAAAATTGAGCTCTTCGTTTTGGACACGCCAAGGCTGATATCTCGTCTGCCTCAATTACCTGAAGAAATGGAAGAGACACTTCTTGGGATTGCTTGCCATCAGCTCAGTTGGCCAGCCTTTCAAGCATTCAATGTTTCTGAGTTAAAAGAAAAACGATGCGCAAGTTCAAAAGTAAGATAAATGTGTGTGTTTAAAGGGGAACTCGCACGTTTAATTTTGTACAACCTGTCATAAAATAAGTCTAATTTTAATCACCAAAAATACATTTAAGTTTACGGGGAATAACCAAAATAACAGTCCAGGTTTGTTAAATGACCTTTTAACTGTTAAATCAATACAAATCTATAGGGTTTTCATCTATTATCAAGAGGATGGATTTGGATTGCGATTTGAATTATTTGCTTGTCAGGCAAGCGTGCGAGTGCCCCTTTAACATTATGTTCTCACGTTATTCGTACCTGATGAACTTTTGATGATCAGGATCATTGATGTTCTTTATTCCTCCAGCCAACATGAATATATCTATAAAATCCTACGTAAAGAACACAATGGGAATCAGCGTCACCTTATCTCACCCCGCGTGTTATTTTTATAATCGCGAAAAGCATGTGTTTTTCATCTCGTTCTAAGATGTTTTGGCTGCTCACCCTGTTGGCGGGGCGACCGTAATCATCGTTTCAACTGTGAACATTGTTAGGCCTGTCTACGTAAGGCCCCCGATAGAGCGGATTTCACATGACTGTCGTGAAAGCAATTGCAATTGAGCAATCACTAGCCAATCAGAATCGAGAGAAATTACAACTTACTGCTGAATGGTTTCCAGCCCAGCCAATCAGGAGCCGAACCAATTCCTTGCTTGTAATTAGTTCGCAATTTGATTGGTTGATAGAAATAAGCAGCCAATGAGAAAGCAAACTAATTGCAAACACAACGGTCATCTGAAATCCGCTCTATTTGTGGCCTTGCTACGGGCCTGACTCCCTACTTTTGACTTGAAAATCTCGATGCGCGCGAAACAGCTTTATGGCATTTGTAAAAAATCCCGTCGTTTCAAAGGTAACATAAATTGGCAACATAAAAACGCGGTAGTAGCGGGCGGCCTCACCTCACGAGAAATGACTAAAAGCTCGATAGGTTCACGCGAAATGACCGTCGACTGACGCTGTGTGTCGTGTAGAATGGCCAGCTCCTGAAGAAGAAAAACGAAAAAGGGAAGTGAGATTTTAAAAATTAACGGCACAATACGGCGATAGGCCATCACTATTACCCCGAAGCTGTCTCCACGTCTTAGGAAGTGAACGGTGCGAGCAAATGCGTCGTTTTCTCCCATGACTGTTACAACAGCTGTAACAAGAAAGAAGATCTTAATGTCACACTAGCAATGGTTTCACCATTGGTTCGGGCAAGGAATAGGCCTACCTCGTAACCTTTGGGGGTCCAGCACTACACAATGCATAGTTAAGAGGCCAAAGCAAAGAGGAGTGAATCAGGTTGTCATATAGCCTGTTCTACCCTTTTTTTGAAAATACATCTAACGCTAGTACATCATATCAAAGGATTGTGTAGAGTATTCGCACCTGATCCGGAAAGAACAAAGTAGAAAGCCTGGGGTATATGCCCTTGTCTGAGTATGGCTCTCTTGGATGTATGCCTGCAATTGAAGGATCAGTTTTACAAATTTGACGCTACTGTATTCAGGTTTGTGTGTTAATGATAATGGGTTACGCAAACCGCTCCACTAGGTGGCTCTTCGGTTGCGGGGCCTACGGCTCTGTGCCCAAATGCAAATGCATCACCTCCTCAATTATTTAGTAAGGCCCTAAGGGATGACCTGGCTGGGATTTGAACTCCGGCCTCCCGCACAGCAGCCCAACGCTGTACGACTGAGCTAACCGGCGATATACGTTTTACTTTACGGAAAACTATTATTTTAAAAATATGTCAAGTGATTGCTGTTGTTGATGGTGCTGGTTGACGATGGTGGTGATGATTATGATGATGGTGATGAAGATAATGGGATGATTTGATGAAAGTGATGATGACAGTGTAATGTAAAGTTGTAGCGACTCTCCAGTCTTGCAGCCCGTAAGCTGAGTTACGCTGGATCTCACGGCGCCAATGGCTGCCACGCAGTCATAATCACAGACACTAGGGATGGCCATGCACTTCCGCGTCCTAGTGGTTATTTGATGTCACTCTGGTTCAGGTTAATGTAGGGCATGCGAGAGACGGTGCCTACGGTTTTACGTCCTTATCCGAGAAGACGCAAAAAAGTGATACTCACGTTTCTAACCACCCTACGTTGATGAGCTTGTGTTGTATTCTCTGGGGATACTCTGCAAAAGCACGAATGGAACGCAAGGCGAACAATACCTGAAAATTGCCATACATGTATATTATAAATCGGAGACAGTTGCAAACACGTAGCAGGGCCAATACACCATTTCTACCTTTGCTTTCTGCAAGTCGGTTCTTTGATCCGGTGGCAGGGAAAGAATATTTTTCACTTCAGCAGAGACCCGCATCTGAAAAAAACAACGGATTTGGAAGAATTAGACTGGTTTTTGAGCGTTATCTTCGCGGAAACGTGCCGCGTGTAGCCAACCTAAAACCTGAACCTGAAATCAAGTCTAGAGCATCCCACCTTTCTGTTTGCCTTGTAGAATGAGGCGTCAAACGCTAGACCGCCGTCAATTGGTTTGCCGTCATTGTCATTAAGATACTGCGTGAATACTGTATGTACTACGTCGGAGCTTTGCGTTTCCCTAGCAACCAAAAATAGAAAATTAGCCGTGAAAAGTATGGAAAACGAAACGTTTTAAAAGAGAAAGTGTGTAAAACACTCACGTTTCGTACTTGTACTGGCAAAGAGATGCAAACATTTGAACCAGGCGAACACATCGACGAAACAACTCAGCTGGCGAGAGATTCTGTAATGAGAAATAATCAATCCCGCTGAAAAAGCCACACTATCAGATTGCCCTGATCTCCATCATCACCATCACAAGCCTTACGGTAATCATAAAACATAAAAAAATTAGGCGTCGTCGTCACCATATTCAACGGGAGGATCTTTCAAGACCGCCCGGCCATTGTGATTCGAGTTTCGTGTTGTCATGCCCTTGCCCAGAGGGGACTGCTACAACAAATTCTTATCTCTGTCTTTGCGGTGAGCCGTGACCAATTGGCGATTTAGTGTACTTCATTGATAATCAGCCCGGCATCTCCACCGTTCTCATATTTACCAAACGTGTGGCATGTGATTTATAAAAAAAAGCCAGCGTGCGCACAGTTATGGCAGAAGTGATCTATTAACTTATACAATAAGTATCTACTATCCACTAAGTATCTATCTTCTACCTTATCGAAATATTTCATGACTCCTGGCGTTGTCCTCTGACCCCAGTTGTCGAGCGTGCTTCTCTTCCGCCGGCCGATCTTGGCTCCTGCATTTGCAAGGTCACTGAGGGAGTAGATACTGGTGCGTCTGCCACTACGAGGGTTGAATGTCTCTAGGTTAAGCGAACTGCTGAGGAATTCGCTGTTCGATTTACGACCTGACGACAAGAGATCATGACATTTTTCAGTAGATTGTATGTGTCTGCTGTAGCCTGAGAGAAACTAAGAACAACGAAATTTTCGTGCTAACCCAATACAATATGTTTCGCTAGCGCGATTGCAGAATCACGCTTGGCGCGAGGACGATCTAATGTTACGTAGAAAATAATTGTTTCTTATTATTTTTTTCTATGAGATCAAAAGAACAATACAGTACACGCTACAAAAGAACCTAATAAACAAGAGAAGTAGTTGGATGGTATCAAGCTCCAACACGCTTGGCATAATTGCCAAGAAGATTAACAAAACACTATTTGTGGTTTCTTTGCGTCCTATGACCAAGCATATTTCAGGTACAATGAAATTTGTGCGCGTTTAATCTACCAGATTGTTTTTCTCATGTACGCTGTTCATAAACAATTTTGCTCACACTATTGAAATATTCCTTTCTTTTCCAGACATTTTTTCCGATGCTGTCTCACGTATCCGCCATCTTACCTCTACTTCGCTCGTGTTTCATGCGTGCCACACCTATAGTTGCTGCCCTGACAGCAGAGAACTCGCTACTGGTGGAGATCCGAGGGAGGCCGCCTCTAGTTCGCACGCTACCGGAGTACCCAGAGCTGAGGGAGAGGTTGTCGTCGTCCACTGAAGAGGAGGTCGTATTACTGGAGAAATGGCGATCACGGTAACCCCGCATACCGGCGGAGCGAGGGGGCCTGGGCACTACCACAGCCGACTGCATCAGAGCATGCGCAGTCTAAAAAAGGTAAGAATGACGTTGCTTCAAATTCGCACGTGTTAAATTTTGTTTTCTTGACATGTTGGTCTTGGTTTTGCGTTGTATTGTCAAGAACCCATGTGTATAGGAGCTTTTCTCTGGGAACTATTTTCAAATGGACAATTTCCATTGTCTTAGATTTGTGACAAATGTTTTCTTGCAAGGTGATTGGGGATCAAAACAAATGCTCGTCTGTTGTTTCGCTGACGGAATTACCGTAATGTCAAGTTGCCAGCGACACCCAGCGGCTTCTTCTTAGACAATCAGAGTTCTGAAGAAAAAACAAAACAAAGGAGTGCTTGTTTCTAAAAATAGCCTGGTCCGTAAAGAATGAGACAATTCATTTCCTTCTCGTGGTTTCCTGCTGTTTTTATCAGCCCAGCTTTCCTTGTTGACGAGTTATTTTCTAATATCAAATATGTTTCTGAATTGCATTTTATTGCCCGTGAAATTTGACATTCTCGTATCGCCGTGTATTTGCTGAAAAAACGTTTTTGCGCAGTCCTCTTATCCTCCTTCCCCATAGAAAACCCGAGAAAAACAATGTAAAGCAAAGTAAAAGTAAAGCAATCAAAAGTCACCTTCTTAAAATAAATAAATGTTGATAAAAAGACGACAATAAATACTAAAGATGGTAGTGTATTATGGTAAGTTATAGTCACGACTGCGTAGACATTTCCAGTTACGCTTAGAACCACTGGAGCCTCTAAGCTCATGAGACTCTAACTCTAAAGGCAGAATAAATGTAAACGTGTAAGACCGACTCCCCAGACTTGCAGCTCGTAAGCTGAATTGCGCTGGATCTCAACGGCGCCACTGGCAGCCAAGCGGTCATAAACACAGACACTGAGGATGGTCACTGCCAGAGGGTTTATTACGTCCCCAGTGGTTCTTTAATGTCCCCCCTGATACGGTACCTCGGTTTATTGTCTCATGCGAAAGACGTGAAACACAGTAGAACAATGTTCAACCCACAATATGAACCAATTTCGACTGAGACCAGAACAGAAAGAAAATTTCCTCTGTCCCGGCCAGGAGTCGAACCCGGATCACAGCGGTGAGACCCAGCGCCGTAACACTGAGCCAACCGTGCTTCATACAGGCCAGTACAATGGCCTTGATCGCCAAAAATACAAAAATAACGCCACTTTCCAGTAATTAAATTATTGAAAAATGGCTTGTTTACCTGACCGATGCGATTGCTAGATTAGCTCATCTTTAGCCGTATGTCAATACCAACCCCATACGTTTGATTAATTACATTTTATTTTGATACCGGCTTATTTTGATACCGGCAAACACTTCTGAGACTGATAAAACTAATCTCTGGAAATTCAACACTTCTCTTACACGGTCGAGAGAGGACGACTTTCTGCGGCGCTTTCACGTATTTTGCCGATGTTAACCTTGACAGGACGAAGTCACATTTGTTTGTATCTGGGGACAACTTTGCAGCTCTTAATCGCAGGTTTTACTAGTAACTTACTTGTACGCCATGTAACCTTTGTTAAACCACTAGATTTTGTTAACAAGTGTTATTAGGGTGCTACCAGGAAGAAAACCGATTATTTATTAATTTCCGGTCACAATACGATCTCCGCATGCCCAATTACTCATGTTATCAAAATTCCTTTCTGGAGAAAGTATTTAGATAGTTGGACCGCAGTCTAGTTCATTCAAATTACTCCTCTTAACAAATCCAAAAATGTTCCTCTCTCTGTGTAACGAGAACAACTGAAGAGAATAAAGGTATAGGTTTTTACTTCAAGGTTACCAATGCCTCGTCTCTCTCTTTGAGCCTCCTTGTTTGAGAATCCAGAAACTACCCAATTACTCCATATCACCAATGGCAACGATTGAATAGAAAAAGGTTTTGCTGTCCTCATAGACAACCTCCTACCTTAGTACCAGTACCAATCCCCGTTCCTATTTCTTATTGACCATTTTCTTCGGAATTTTGCAAAGAATTGAGTAACAGCGTTGAAGTACCCAAGACCTCTTCTCAGATAATGTTTTGTGCGTCACTGTTCGTGCTTCGCTGTTAGGTGCTTTGGCTACGAAAGAATTCAAGGTAATATTTAACCAAACACATTGGAGCAGACAATTGGCAAACAGTTTGTTGACATAAGCATTTGATTTGTAGAAAATTATTCCAGTGTACTGAAATCCAAGAAGTAAACAATGAAAGTGTGATTAGGAAGTACTTAGCGAACAGTTGCGAAACTAAATTAAATATCATCGAGATAAAATTATAAAGTCATCACTCGGTAGCAGTAGCAAAAATATCTGATTTGACAACGTAACTCAAATACTCAAATAATATGCCACGCTTTATTTTTTACTCGATTTAGCGCATTTTACCGTAGAAACGTGAGAAAAACTCGTAATAGTAGATTTCTGATGCAATTAGTATAGGAAATCATACGACTTTCTCGTTCAATTTGGAATTTATTTGCACGAGTGGGTTTTTCAAAAAGTATCAAAGTTTGAGCTTTTTGAAAAACACACGAATGTAAATAAATTCCAAATTGAACGAGAAAAGTCGTATGATTTCCTTTTAATAATACACAAGTATTTCATATCCAAATCAAGCTTATTTCTTAAGGATTTGTATTTTATAACTTTCGCTGATGCGAGTATTTATGCATTCTTGAAAACGGCGCGAGTTTCGGGGCAAAGTTAAACAACATGAAGCATCGCCATTGTTGTTAAGGCTACAAAGCTTTGCACTTTTAACTTGAACTTTTCCAATGCCATAGTCTTGGAAATACCAAGTATTTCATATCCAAATCAAGCTTATTTCTTAAGGATTTGTATTTTATAACTTTCGCTGATGCGAGTATCAGCAATGAGTTTGAAAACAGCGCCGAAGAACGAAGAATCATGGACTGGCATTTAAGCTTTGCTCGTGAAGCCTATGATTTCAGTATATTTTAAGGCTAACGCTTTCAAAATCGCCGATCGGTGAGCCTTTAATAAATGATGTTTTAGTTGATAAAATATTCTCATAATTCGAGAATTAAAAAATAACGCAGACTGCTAGCAAACGAAACCACGCTTATTATTTACAAAGCAATATTCGAAAAAATCCCGCCTAGCTTCAACGTTGATCCGCCAGGAAAATTTCCCTGATGGGTTGTAACAATCGAGTAAAAGAGGAGGAGCTTATTTCCAGCTTGAGAGTGGGAAGGCGGAGCTTAAAAAGCAGGGTTTCCCTTGGGAGAATAGAAAGAGCTCAACTCGGGAACCTCGATATGCATACGACTTTACGTCGGAATGAATATAAATTAGGGAATTAGCTCATTACTGAAAAACAAACTCCCCGTACAGGCGGGATATAAATATCAATCATATTTTTTAACTATAGTTAGTGAATAAACGTCAAAATAGAGCCTTTTCCGCTGCTACTTTTTTTAAAGTCTATAGAAAGTTTAGCAGAAAAGCCATTCTAAGTTTTAACACGACCATTTCCCCCACAAAATGACTCCCAAAATACCCCAAGTTCAAATGCCATTTACAGGCCCAATTTAAGATGTTTAGACAAACAAAATGTATGCTTGTCTAAAGTAATGTTTCACTTATCGAAACCCGCCGCTACTTTTTTGTGTAAGTGAAGTATATTTTCAAGAATGAGTTTTACTGTGAGTAGACAGGGCCGGTTTTGGCCATTTCCTTTGTATTTCGGTTGAATTTCGCGCGCGCAGACCGTGACGTAGAGTGATTCACTAGCTTATGCATAAATTTGCATATCGCAATGTCCACTCATTTTCCCCTCATTCACAAATCTGCTTACAAACTCAACAAGCCGGACGCATTTTTCCTTGATTGAAATCTGGACCAAACCTGACAGAGTTTGAGCATGAACAAAAAAACAAAGTTTCCATAATATAGCTCTATGTTATAGAGCTAGAAATATTTTAGCATTTCAAAAGAAAATTTGCATTTTGTTAACCATTTTTGCACTTTGTTGCCTACAAACTGCACTGCTCTCAGCCAATTAGAATCCAGAGATTTATTCATGTGTATTATTAATAATGTAAACAAAAACAAAGCAATGCAATGCATTATGGGCAGGGTGAGACGGCGCCTTGAAGTGTGCGATCTTCATGATCTTAACATGCCTCCACCACATGCCTCCTTCACCACATGCCTCCTTCACCACATGCCTCCTTCACCACATGCCTCCTTCACGACATGCCTCCTTCACAACATGCCTCCTTACATGCCTCCTTCACCACATGCCTCCTTCACCACATGCCTCCTTCACCACATGCCTCCTTCACCACATGCCTCCTCCACCACATGCCTCCTTCACCACATGCCTCCTTCACCACATGCCTCCTTCACCACATGCCTCCTTCACGACATGCCTCCTTCACAACATGCCTCCTTACATGCCTCCTTCACCACATGCCTCCTTCACCACATGCCTCCTTCACCACATGCCTCCTTCACGACATGCCTCCTTCACGACATGTCTCCTTCACGACATGCCTCCTTACATGCCTCCTTCACCACATGCCTCCTTCACCACATGCCTCCTTCACCACATGCCTCCTTCACCACATGCCTCCTTCACGACATGTCTCCTTCACGACATGCCTCCTTACATGCCTCCTTCACGACATGCCTCCTTCACCACATGCCTCCTTCACCACATGCCTCCTTCACCACAAAGCTACCCGCTACACGTTATATTGTATTCTTCCTAAACTTTGACTGACCCCCATGACATATGAAAAAAGAAGAACGTCATGCAGCAACTTCTGACTATGTTCCAACTCTCGCTTTAAGAATTTGGCTAGATACATATACTTCTCAGCGAAATTCGTCGTTTTAAAAAGGGAAATAAAGATAAAGATTCAAGTAATAGCGACTTAACTGAGAACTTTCCTAGAACTATTAGGAAGAGCAACCGTTTCATTTTGCAGTTTTTATGTAGTTCCTTGTTTCTTGGAAAAAAGTTGCCGAAAAGTGGCACAATTCAAAAGAACGTGTTTTAGGAATCGAGTTATAGATCTGCAGTGAAATACATACATACATGGACTTTATTTATACACAGTACAGACATCAGTTATACATATAGCTATTTTTACAAATAAAAATATAAAAAACAACTTTTCCATGACTGCCGTGTAGTGAGCCGAGTCCAGCCTATTTAAACGTTTTGAATTTGCTGAGAGTTTTAGCTTTTCTCAGTTCTAGTTCTAGTGGATATCTGCGGGCGCAGATATGCTGATAGAGATATGCATCGATTGCAAAAGACAACTGGAAAACGTGTTGCCCTCAGTACTTGCGCGCGCACAGAGCAGTGTCACTTTTGATGCTAAAATTAGCCAAATTCTACAGGCGGACATTATCTTTATTCAGTCGATTTTCTTGGACTAGTTTCAAGGTAGCCTAGCAAAGTCTTATGGGGCTCTGCTTCTGGGCCTGGCCTGCGCGACGAGCTCCGCTATTTGAGTAAGAAATTGAGTGCGTTATTTCACGGCGCCAGTGGAATGATGCAGAGCATTCACCGTGCCATTCCTTAGATCTGAATTTTGGAAAATTTAGTCGCAGGTTTCTTACTTTTCTAACTTGAAAAGCCATGGTCTTGAAGGTAGATGATATTTTGCCCCCCCCCCCCCCCCCCAAAAAAAAAAAAAAAAAACGCTAGCTAGTGGCCATCTGTTATGTTTCTTGTTTTTGAGAATGCGCCAACTGTAAATTATTTGTCATGGTTACTGAACACTTTCCGGATTACGGAACACTTTCATGGTATCTGTCGTTAAAATACATAAAATGGCATAATTTCGCGGGTAATATCTTGACGAGTGTGATCTAATTCGAAAGCTTATTTCTTCACCTCCACTATGGAAACTTTATTCCTTTAATTTGATAAAACACAAACTTTTCAAAAACTTTTTAGTGAGAGCCGATTTTCGAGCCAATTCTGTGTGTCCGATAGGATTTTGTTTTAATGTTGAAAATAAATTCTTCAAAAAATTTCCAAAATCCCCGACACGGTTTTCTAGAACACATCTTAGCCAACGCTTAAATGGTGTCAAAAAACGATTGTCTGTATATTTGTCGAGGGTGGGAAGGGGAACACCTATTTCAGAAACGTTTCCACCGTCACAACTGCCGGTTATAGCCCGATGCGTCGTGGAAACAAATAGGTATACCAAAACAGTATGTCATGGACATAATGTTTTGAAGATAAATAGCCAAACTTATCATCCTGCTTATGCCAAATGATTCTATAGATAAATTCATTACATGACGACTGAATTCCACGGTAAATTTCACGCGAAAAACGATATCGTTATTCAAGTGAAATTTAACGTGGAATTCACGAGTCGAGGGATGAATTTGTCTTGAATCACATAGCATAAAGATTTGATATTATTTAAGTGCAATGATTCGAGCTTTGAACTTTCTTTGCGCGCGGATAATCTGTTGTTTTGTCGAATTCAGCTTTGAATATACTTATATGATATCTCGTCCTCAGAGATATCATGCGATTCTACAATACATCACTCGAAAGCAATTTTGCATTGGGTTAATAACTGTCCTTCTTAGTTTCTCGCATGGCGCACCGCGGGCTACTACACACAGCTGTGACGAAGCAAGCTTTTCTGGAATAGGTGTATATAATAATGAAGTCACTCTTTTCCAATCAGCTTGCGACCTACTACGCACTCCTATGCTTCTCTCGCAGTTTGATTCCACATATTAGCTTATGCTTCGGTCAACGCCCGTTATATCTAGCATGCTAGCAAACGTTTTAAGCTGCAGTCTATATATCTAGATGCGTCCCGGATATTATGCCGCCATTAGTGGGTCGCGCAAAATCACACAACCTCGTGAATACAAAATGTAATCTTAATTCCCATCAAGATAGGAAAGATCTCCCGTGGATTTCCCCCTCATGCTAGCAACTCTGTTGTTTTGTTCCGCGACGTTAACGCTCACAAATTTTAATAAACCTCAGCGCATTGATAATTGATTGTCAAACATCGATAGACAGCACGTTTTTATTCCAGTCTCATTCAGTGTACATTAAGTAAGGGGCGGATTTCCATGTCGTTTTACTTCATTATTTGCTCTATCCGCATCACAGGTTGCCCAACATCGCCTGCGATTTAAGTTCCTGAACAAATTAATATCCCGAATCCAGGGTCGAAGTTAATTAGTTTAGATTTGATCGTACATTAGAAGCCTATTGAGCATAAAAGGTTTTAATAGAGTTCGTAAGTGACACAGAGAAAGGCGTAGCATTTCTTTGGAACTTTCGTGCATGAAGGGAGCGTTGTCTCGATAAGGTATGATCTCCTCTTTCAATTCCCATTCTTTACTTACGACTGAACATCAACTATCTTTTGAAAAATTGTTTTTAGCGCAATCGGTTTCTTAGATAGTGTTCCATGAGCAATGGGCGGTACTCTTCGACGCTGAGGACGCTAGTGCGGTATCTTTTCACATTAACTAAATCTATAACTCTACATATAATATTACCTTTCCACTTCTCGCCCATTTTGAAATTTCATAGACGTTTTCTCTGTACGACGGTTAACATTTTTATATACTGAACTAACAAGTTAAAATCCCGGAAGTACAAAAAGGAATAACTCAAAACGCATTTGACAAGTTTTCAGTAACTTTTTTGCTTTCTCTTACGATTCTCAAATACACATTTTCTTACACTCAGCATTTCCCCTGTAATAGCGTAATACTGTCATACTTTTCACGTTAAGGGTAATATAGTTCATGTGACACTCAATACATTTGATTAGCCTATCGCTACTCTTTTTGTACAGAACTGGTGATAAGATTAAGAACTGTACGTAAATTATTTGTCACCGTTTAATATTCCTATATGTTCGTATTCAGTATACAAAGTGACAATTTTTGACATTTATCCATTTGTTCATTTTCTATTTTTCTTGTTTTATTGAATTTCAACTTTTTAATCTTAACAAATAACAATAATATGCTTCTATAGCGCATCTCTTCCAAATCTTTAATTTAGTTGAATACGCACTGCCCAACATCCAGCATTCACTTGAAACAAACGTCATACATATATTGTGTTAATAATGTATTTTGTGTTTGACAAAAAGAAATGGGAGTTTGACTCTGTTGTCGTGTTTCTGTTGGCTGGTTGTTGGATTTATAACAGTTATCAAAACTTCACGAGTGTGAAAAAGTATAGCGTTTGAACAGCTTGCCGGATTATTTGTTTTATGTTCTAGCACTGCTAGTCCTGTAAGGGGGCGCTCTTAGCTTTTGAATTATTAACTACTACGTTTATCGTTTTCAGTTTTCATTTGTTCATAATGCAATGAATAATGCACCCGTCAATATACATCAGATTATTTTGATAAAGCACTTTTTAAAGTTCAGATAGATATGAGATAACTTAGCAGATTCAACACTGATGGAATCTAATAATTCCTTAGTATTTTCGAAATTTTGGTCTCAGACTGCTCTTAGAGTCTGTTAATGATAAAGTTCTGATCTCAGTAGGATTTAGCGCTAAAGAAAAAACATGGCGAAATGACAGCGTTCGTAGGCATAGTTCTCACGAATTCTTGATGTTGAAGTTTCTTGTCAGTAGCCGATGCGAAGGCGGGGTCAATCTCTTTCGCTTCCACTACGTGATAAACTTGGTCTTTGGTATCTGTAATCTTGAAGTATTTCTGAAGAATATCAAAGGTTTTTAATATTACTTCTCTCCTTCGAACTAGTGTCTTCGTAACAAAGAAAAACCATCAATGTAATATAGCGTTGCCAGGAAAGTGCGTTCGCTGATGGATGGCAAACCTGTAGTTGAAAGGAACAGTCCCAGGATATGCCCAATATTTAACCGCTTTTCAAATACTATTTCGTTAATTTCTGGGGTCTTTCTTCAAATGTTTCTTTCTTAACGACTTTAGCCTGTAATAGGTAAAACTGACTGGTCGAGACGTTCGTCATATTTTGCTATATTCACTTCTAAATGAACATCAAATTCACTTATAGGTGAATATAATATTGAAAGCATTGGGGATCGCGCGCGCACTTTATTACGAGAACGAAAAAAATACCCCTAAACGCGAATTTTTTGTCGAAAATCTTAAACGTCACTTGAGTAATCATACTAAAACAATTAGTCACCTCAGGCTACAAATATCGGCGAATAGTCACCTCGACTTCGTCCACTAATTGTAAATATTATTCGGCTCTAAAATACCCATGCAAATAACTAACGTAAACTTAACGTCAGGTCAAATGGCTCATCAAATTGAGGGTAAATATAATTAATCCTGGATAAAAGAGATCTGATTTGATTGTAACCAATATTTCAATTAACAGTATTATCATTTCTCTAGATGTTTCGGGATATTGGGGATTTCGCATTAGTAATCTAAAATGCCAATATGCTGTGATGGAAGGCGCTCGCGCGCGTTGATTGATCCAGAATGGTCAAGCATGATGAAAAGAGGAAGGATTGTGACATGTATTTTTTTTTCAATTGCGAGTAGTTTTTTTTATTAATTTATTATCTCCCAATCGTCGAAACCAATTATAGAGTCAATGTGTTTCGGCACTTCAATAATTTCTTCACTTTATGTTTTTGCACAAAATTGTTCTTCACGAATCATTTCTATTTCTGCCATTGCACTCAATAGGATTCAATAGGATAGCAGGCAGATAATCTACATTTATAAAAAAAATACCCATTCATTCATTAATTCACTAATGCGGTTTTGGTATGACTGTCGTTTGGTAATCACTCCTATAGGTTTTATTCAGAATTGGTAGAATCACTTTGCGAAAGGTTTCACTACAGTCATATCATATCATCCGCTCTCTACACACACATAACATGTTGCCTCTTTTACTATTATTTGTGCTTAATCTTAATTATATATTTTTAAATCCTAGCCTTTTTTATTTGTTTCCGTGAAAACGTCCTTTTAGGTTTAGATTCCTATTCAAGATCTCACCGCAGGGAACACCTCTCATATATAGTTCTGCCACAATAACAGGGCATCATGAGGGGGTACGCTGAGTTTCAAAACAATCATGTCAGTTTGGGCGCCATTGAGATTGAGCGAGGGCAACGCTGGACATAGTCTGACAGAACATGTCCTTCATACGTTTCCCGCTGTCAAAGGGTTGGTTTTATTTGCTTGTAAACTGTACGGGATGTATCCTGCTGCCTTGTTGTACACAATATACTAGTCACATATGCTCACTTTTTCTTCCATTTCGCGATGTTTATTAGTATTAGTCTTTGTAGGATGTCTTTGAATGTGCCAAACGCTTTTTCCGACCTTTTTATTTTTGACGATCAATTTAGGGCCGGAGCTACTAGGTTGAATCTAATATACCACATTTCCTTTACTAATGACTGGATGCACAAGAAAAAGAATCGTATACGTGTAAGCATTAAAGGGGCTGCCGAATGGTTTCAACAACTTTCATCAACTTTAAACTATGCTATGTAACAATTATAAAGAAAAAAAGTGAAGTGAAGTGAAGTGAAGCTGTATCACATATTAGTCCAATCTCAATAGTGATCTATTATCAATGTCGCATTCTGATTGGTTGAGCTACTGGTAGGCTATGAGTTATAGCCCGCTACTAGTAGCGAAAAGTGACGTGGTTGAAAGCTCCAAGTGGCAATTGACAAGCTGAAAATCTTAGTTTGGGCTAGAAAAATTGATCTACTAGAGATCCATTCGGCCGCGCTATAGGTTTATTGACTCCGAGGCAATTCGAGCTCGAAGAAAAGTCGTTAAATATAGGTTCACTTCGAATTCACATTTTTCTGTATTCCTCAACTGCTTTTTTACATGTTTGATTTTTAAGATTCTTTTCTTTTTTTTTGATCACGATGGATGAAAAGGTGGTGATAACACATGCTGTATTTCCTTTATTTATTTATTTTGTTTGTTACTTGATTTAAAACAATTATTTCTTTTTTATCCAAGCTGGAGAGATATATTGCAGTACAGACAGGACAATTCTGATAGCGGGCCTAATCGAGTTGAGACAAGCAGTAATCCAAGAAATATCACATAACACTAAAAGGTGGCACACTAAATGTTGCACATCGTTTCATAATACGCTCAGCGTAGTTATTAAGGTGTGGCACAATGAGAATTATGCATGAGGAAACTAGAAACGAATCCAAATGCCTAAATAAAAATCCAATAAAACGCGCCCATAATTAATGAAGCAAATACAAAGGAAATCACAACTGTGAAAGGCTGCTCTAATAAAATCACTAACCAATGTACAACTGTATTGTACGATGTGTTTTCTGAACTTTAAAATGATTATTTTTCTACTTCAATACTTGTTATTGTCAATGTTTTATAAGCAGTAGAAAAAAACTCGCAGCCGTACTTTATCGGGGATAAAGACACTCGGGCTGCGCCCCACGACTGCTCGTATTTTTATACATTACAAAAACCTTTCAAGGCATTCAAGAGTGGTTTTCATGAACCCGCGTGGTAAACATAGCGTATTTTACTTTATTACGCCTAATTCAGTTGTATTCTTTTGTGTTCTCTTGAATAATGTACGATTTGACTTCTACAGTTTGTTCAACGTGTGTTAAACAGCAGCTAAAAGAACTAAATAGACAATGAAGAGAAATAACTTGGTAATTATTCTACAATGTGACACAGTTGATTTTTCAAGGTATGAGCAAATTGGTCAATGCAAGATAGATTGACGAAAGTAGTTACAGATACGTAACATCGCTATCACCTAGCTCCTGTCCATCGACTGCTGTCTGTATACAGTATTTCGTATTTTGGGAGGGTAGTGGAGTGTATGTATTAAAACGAAAACAAAATAAATTTAAAAAAGGACTTCTACCTGTCTAGTATACTTTACGTCACTATGTAAAAAACATTTCAATAACCATCTTACTTTTCGAGAAAGAATATAAGTGTATAAAAATCATTTTTTTAAATCAATACTACCCGTAGGCGTTTTCAATGATTGTAGTAAATTGTGCCTCTACTTATCCATGACTGAGTTAAGTTTCTTTCCTTGTTTAGAATAAACAATGATCATTTTATTTTATCATAATTAAAATGGCATTGGAAAGTACAAACGCTCGCCGATCCAAAACGCTCCATTTCGGCTCACCACCGATCGTCGTTCTGTCTGGTAGTTCGATAAACAGGAACCATGGGCATACATTAAAAGGTCGCGTACACGACGGCTGGAAACTTAATGCATGTTTCGGCTGGAGAAACCTTTCTCCCGTGCTTATACCCTGGCTAAAATGCATAAACAAGTAATGTTACGTATAACTGAGTAAAAAAGAGGCGATTAATTAAGGTCTGCTAAACATGTTTAGTTTCCAATTACCTTTGATTGCTATCGTAAATCAAGCTCGAAATTTCCAGTACCCAGATTACACGGATGTAAAACCTATCGCTTTTTATAGATTTCTCTGATCTTCAAAACATTTCCCCGTTCCAACTTAATACCTTTTACAAAATTCCAAAAGTAGAACTTCCTTTCTTATCTGTTAGCGTAAGAGCCATTCAAATTTTTTTGTAAAGGCGAGCTCCTAAACGGAGCCTAATTACTGTCTTATTAAAAGCCTGTCAAACTGCTGTTGTTGCGAAATGGGCTTGTTAGAATTGCGTTCTATCATGTTTGTCTAGTAGGCACCGTATGTTGTTTTGTTGTTACTATTTATCGGATTCCTCAGCCATCTCTGTTTGCCTTGTGGCTATATAGTTTCCCACATATTGGTTTAGAGTAAAAGAATTAGACATTCCCATTACCAGTCGCCGCGTAATAGGTTTTATCTCGGCTTTGCTGTTGACAATTACTGCAGATAGTTTCATATTTGTCATCGAAAACGCCCTTTGTTACGGAAAGCGTGGCCTACGCAAAGCGCTCCAGTAGTCGACTCTTCACCGCAGCGTACAAAAGATCTATAAAAGAGCAATCTTGTGGTGTAGAAACTTGCATTCATTCAAGGATAGGATAGGAAGGGTTTTGGTGACTGGGATTTTTGTTGAGGGTAAGTTGTTATAGTATTTTTAGAGTTGTGGATAGCTTGGATAAACTGGTCTGGATGATTGAGAAGTTAGCTGGTAAGATATAGTTTTCGAAAAAATGTGGCGTTTTTCTCACACCAAACGGAAACGCTTCGATCTCAAAATGCCACATAGAGAACGTACAATATGTTCATAGCATTGAGTTGAATTTACATTTCGTATGTTTTAAGCAATAATCTATATATAATTCTTTCTTCTTAAAATAACATATTATTTCTAGATACGCTTTAATATGTATTTTAATTTACCGTTTTGGTATAAACTTACACAATTCTTGTAGTAGATGTTTTGGAGGGATCAATATTGAATATTTTGAAATTGACGAATAGAGGAGCTACTATATTCTTTTTCGTAGAATGTTTTTAGTCTTGACGTTAAGGAAAATAATCCTATTCTTCTTTCGAAGAACTCACGCTGTTCCACCACCGTGGAACTTTTTTAGAACAAACTTTTTCGGGACTCCTACTTCAATCTCCCTGTAAATATCAGAACTTCTCCCTCGTTTTGTATCTTTAAAGATAAACTGAACAATCTCTGACTCTGACCGGGTACGGTCATGGAAGGCTTTGTGTCCGCACTGTCGGTCATTGAGGATGGCCTGTTGCTAGCTGTTTGTAGTGTTCAGCCGTGCTTCCCTCTTGTAGTTTTTTATTTAGTGGTCAACTTTGTAATTAGTGTCTAAGTGTGTACTGCACCGTGTTTGGGGCCATTATAGGACTTAGAGTTCGTCAGCCACCCCTCATCATGTTAGTTTATTTTTAAATATATTTTGTTGTACTATGACGTGATGAAAGCTACCAAATAAATAAATAAATATAATGTATCTGGACCGAGGCTAGGTAAAGCCGGGAAAATACGAGGCACAAATTCCCTCAATTTGCCGCGCAACATTGTTGCGTTGCAAGTTGATGATCGATGTTGCGCGTTTTTCATCTCGCGCCACAACTTGTCACGCATCAAAAACATTTGTTTCAAGTTGTAAAAACTTGCTGCGCGAAGTAGAGCGCGGGTCTACTTTGAGCGGTCTACTCTTGAGCCACAAATTCTGGCTTTGTTGCTCGTTTGTCTTAAAACACACAACTTGTCGCGCAACATTTTGCCTACAATTCAAGTTGATTAGTCAGTAGAAATGAGGTGCTAATAAGGGGCAAAATCCGCGATGGGCTCGCATGTGTCATCATCGAAACAAAATGTTGCGCGACAAGTTGTGAATTTGATGAAAAACGAGCAACAAATTTTAGACTTAGGACGCAACAATGTTGCGCGCCAAGTTGAGGGATTTTGTGCCTTGTATTTCCCCGGCTTAAAGTAAAACAAAGTAAAGCGTCCTTATTTAACGTACATAACTCTACAGTTGAAATCAACTAACACACCTGGGGTCCACGGTGCACAGCTGTACCCGTTTTTCTTATCAGAGCTCCAGGTGAAAGGAATTAAAGCTTTTCGGAACAGAGAAAAGTCGATACGGTTTGCTAGTCTGGCATTCGAACTCAGGGCCATGTAGCCGCCCGTAGGGATTCGGAGATTTCCCCACAGGTTCGAAAGTCTTCAACTTGCATATTGAAGGGGCACTCGCACGCTTGATTTTTGTACCACGTGTCAAAAACTAAGTCTAATTGTAATCACCAAAAATACATTTAAGTTTACCGGGAATAATCAAAATAACAGTCCAGGTTTGTCAAATGACCTTTTAACTGTTAAATAAATATAAATTTATAGTGTTTTTATCTATTATGAAGAGGATGGAATTGGATTGCTATTTGAATTATTTGCTTGTCAGGGAAGCCTGCGAGTGCCCCTTTAAGAGGAGTTTACCGATGGGCAATTGAAGCGGACACTAATCGTTCTCTTTGGTGAAGTGTTTTTATTCCGCCCAAGCACAAAATGGCAACTAAAAGAGACACTAAGTGTTTCTTGCACGAATCATCACCTCATGCAGGATCCCTTAGCTCAAATTCTAGGGTCTGAGGATTATGGATAAAAACGACTAATTGATAAACAAGTAACTAGACGACTAGTCTTATAGGTTGTTGTATGAGTAATGTCATCATCAAAATTTTGACCGTAGAACCGCCTAAAGATTCTTGTCAATCATCAAGAGGATGTTACTATTAAAGTTATTATTATTATTGTTGTTATTATAATCCTGCCCCACTTGATGGAATTCTGATCACACTATTACATATAGAACACCAGATGGCAAACAAGAGTACCGATGATGTCACCAAGCCACGATTATTTTTGGCCGCCATTTGTTGAGGTGAAGAGATTAGAATCGGATAGTCCACAAGATGGCAACCAAGTGCACCAAACGTGTCACCAAACCATTATTTTTGTCGCTATTTGCTGTACATTGAGATGGAGAGATTGAGCTTTTAGGTCGCCTAGTTGCAATTCGGGTGTATCAAAAATATTCGCCATTCGTTTTAACGTTGAGGTGGGGAGATCAGAATACCGGTCGCCATAGTTTTAATTTTTGGTCGCCAGATCCAAAATTTGTCGCACTAGCGATTTGCTGCTTGTAATATCAAGCCTGTGGGAAGCAGTACCTCATTGAGACGGCTACTAATGACCTATTCTGGGAAGCTGTAATGGCGGGTTGCATGATAAGGATTTTTTCGTCCACCGTGGACATAAAATAAGTAAAAATTGTAACCGTGAAAACACATCTACATTTGCCCGTAGTAATCAAAATAATACTCCTTCCAATTGTTAGACAAATGCAATTCTGGGTTGTTTTGACCTGATATCAAGAGGATGGAAAGTGGATTGCGATTTGATATATTTTCTTGTCAGAGAAGTGGCCAGCAAGCGCGCGAGAGCCCCTTTAACCTTTTACTCAAGAGGATTGCGTGACCTTATTTCCCTTATCCGTATTCAGACTGTAGCGCCTCCGCAGCTAGGCATTTCCCAAGAAAAGCCAAACATGTACTCCCATCTCTCAAGAAGGTACAAAAATGAACTCTGTTTCGGGCTTCCTGTGTTACCACTGTATGCATTGCTACGCGACCTCAAAATTCACTGTCGGGCGAATGGCGATTTTACGCAAGAAAATTGTAATGTCAATTTTCTTGAACCAGAAAGTTAAACCTTCGAGTCAAGGAAACCAATGGATAGCTAAAACCATTTTGGTTGATTTTGGAATCAATGTCGGCCCTCTGAAGTAGCCGAATCCAACGTTTTGGAATTGATTGACGGCTAAAAATCGCCAATCGCCCATCGCAACATTGAATTTTGAGGTCGCGTAGCAATGCATACAGTGGTAAGAGGAATTAGCATTTTTTTTTTTCGAGGGGGGAACTTCGTCATTAGATCTTCGCGTCCTATAAATCCGTAACACCGGAAGTCCAAACTCCGTTCTCTGTCCACAGCTGGGACCGAGGGCGCTTTTCGGATCCAGAACTGCTTGAAGTATCTTCGTCGCTTTCAGTGATTATAGTGTACCCAATGGAATGCCAATTCGGAATGCCATGGTAGCTAATGATAATTTCATAATTATAATTTATAGTTATTAGTTTTATTATTATGTCATAATCATAATTTATAGTTATTCGTTTTATTATTATCAATGTATTATTAGTAGTATTTATTATTGTAAACTAGCGTAATTCAACCCTAATGGTTGCAATGCTTTTAAATAAACCTATCTATCTATCTATCTATCTATCTATCTAATGATAAACCGCCAGTTTATGATTTTCGATTAAGAATTGAGGGATATGGCTTGAACTGATGAGAAACAATTCAAACTGATGACAACTCGTTACACTATTAGACAAAAGAGTTGTTTCCTCGATTGAATTTTCAAAAAGTAGCAGAAATTCAGTGCCTGTCAACATGGCTGGCGGATCCAAGAACGTCGTCCAAATATCCCATACATCCAATACGAACCCGTGGAATGAAAACAAAACAAATAATCTACATAACAAAAATATCTCGTGCTGTCTTGGAAATTTGGAAAACGTAAGGCCAAAAATTGCAGAGCAGCGAGAAAATGATCATATCTTTCTCTGAACGTTTCCATCTCGCACTTTAAGGCTTGCACCCGAGGGGAAAAATTATGGTTTAAAGTCAAAATTTATCGTTCGCTATTGTTATTTAGATTTTTTTAATTGTCTTCATTTCACAGGCCAGTGAATCTTTAGCGCATGCGAACTGCGTTTTGCCGCGGTGTCTCCAATACGACCTTACCATAATAGATAGCTACCATGGCTAATTGACGTTACGATGAAGAGGTTCAATTATATATTCAAAACTTTTTCGCTCCAAATTCAAGAGAAAGTCGCGCGTATTACTCCTCGCTTGATTTGTTCACAAGTCTGAATAGGGTTAAGTGAGGCAGCAGTATCGAAAACTCAAGATACAGTAAAAACCCGCATATTAGAACCTGAAATTCTAGGTTCCGAGGTCAGGCTAAACAGGTTGTTATATCTTAGGTCAGCTTTTCACAATCGACGATTCCAGCTATAAGCGCGTGCGCTCTTCTTCATTCAGCACCCATTCAGTCACCCAAAGCCTGGGTGACTGACTTCTTGACAAACCGCCATCAACGCGTCAAGTTGTCTGGGGACTGTTTTTCCGAGTGGGGCCCAGTCCCCGCCGGGGTTCCACAGGGACCAAGCTTGGTCCATGGCTCTTCTTGCTCATGATAAACGATCTTAAGGTTGACACACTTACGTGGAAGTACGTGGACGATACCACAATCTCCCATATCACCCCGCGGCATCCTGGGTAATGTACAACAGGCTGTTACCAATGTGGAGGACTGGTCCCGGGCACAGCGGATGCAGCTCAACGCCGACAAGTGTAAGGAGATGATTATCGACTTTAAGAAGAACTCTCATAATTTTCCACCCCTCTTTGTCGACGGTAAAGAACTTCCAGTCACTGACTGCGCGAAGATTCTCGGCGTTACAATATCTAATGACTTGAAATGGAACAATCACGTTGTAGATTGTATTAAGAAAGCAAACAAGCGCCTGTATTTTATTGTTCTATTGAAAAGGCTCGCGTCCCTCTTAATGACATCGTCATTTTCTATTGTACAACTATTATACCTGTACTAGAATACTGCGCTCCTGTCTTCCATCATGCGCTCCCCGCTTATCTCTGCGAGGATATTGAACGAATCCAAAAGAGAGTACTTTCTATTATATCACCGGACATGTCATATCAGGACTGCCTTGGGAGCCTGCAGGCCTGCCAACGCTTAAAGACAGACGTAACGAATTATGTAGGCAATTATTCGATTCTATCGCGTCCAACCCTGAACACAAGCTACATCATCTGCTGCCACCTAGACACAATTCGGACTATAATCTAAGGCGTAAAAGGACTTATAATTTGCCACGTGCCAAAACGGAACGTTTCAAGCGCTCTTTCATTAACGCCATGTCGAAGTGAGAGTCAGGAATAAAGAATCAGGAAATCCACAGTTTTTAACTTAGTTAATAGATTAAGTAAATTTAAATATATTTAAATAAAACTATTGTCATTATATAAAGTATTTTTATCCATTTTTATATATATAATTATTTGTAAAGCCATATATTTTTATAATTTTACTATGTATATAACGCAATTCAGTTTTTATAACTGCAACGTTTTATCGAATTAAACTATCTATCTCAGCAATGCCCAAGCCGTGTCCCGCAACTACCAGAATGCAGCGCGCGCTTTTTTTTAGCAGTTTGTTTGACAAATGTCCCACATCTACCGACATGCAGCGCGCGCGTGCGTTATAGCTGGAATCGTCCATTCAGGCTGATCATTTTGTCGTTGTGTAACTATTGGCAGGAATCTTAGTACTTGTATTTTCAGCAATAGAAATGCTTGCCTTGCTTGCTAAACAATAACATTTAAAACAAAGTATTTTTTGCGATACTATTTGTATATTATGTTTCTTTCACAATTATTTAAAATCCAAATTTTGGCCATCAAGATTGGAGACATCTTTTAATATAAGAACCCTTTTCACGCCTGTAAGTTCTTGACTAATCACTAGGATTTTATGCCACAGTTGTTTCAGCAAAATGTTAGAAAAAGACCTGTGACTAATTTACATAAACAACTCAGATTTGTATATTATACTATTATTTAGTCTTAGACGGAAAAAGGAACTGAAACTTTCATTATATATACATTCTTGTGTAATATTTAATACCTTTCGCTGTCAAATTTCCAAGTTTTTATAACTGTTCAGCCTGGTAAAAAATGGAAAGTCTTCCATAGTTGTAAAGTGTATTGGTGGGTTGCCACAAGGGTACACTCTTGTGTATAGCCTTGTAAAATATTCAGTCACTTGATGCCAACTTTAATATTTTGAATAATGGGATTTTTTTTCTTTTGTTCATTCCGTCACTCTTGTCTGTTTTTGAAAAGAAAAGGAAAAGCTTTTTAATAGGTTCAGGAGAACCTATTTCAGATTTCAGAATGATTTTCTGATCGCAACAGTCAATTTTCTTTCAAGAGAAATAATCGTTTCGTTTCTATACTTGGACTTTTTGTCTGGTGAAAAATAAGACCGCGAGAAGCCGTCGTCGACGGAGCGGAAGCGATAAAATCAGATAGATGTCAATTTTGAATCCGTAAAAAGAAAAGTGAAAAGATTTGTAAGGGATACTTATTATCAGTTGATTACGAATTATCTGTTTCATAGCATTATGGAAAAATCCTAAAGAGTGGATGCCTATCAGGAAATGAGAATTCAACAGCCCGAGGAGTGAGTTTGGGTTAAATTGCACAGTCACTTTCAAAAATCACTGTAATTTCCAGCTGGTTTTAAGAAAAAATACCTGAAGGGAAATTCGATAAAGACAGTGGGAGAATATAGAAATTCCTGTCAAAAATTGACACTATGGCTTTGTTTAAAGCCAAGAGGGTCTTTTTTGAAGATCACTCGTTTTAAGGCCGTAGGATCGCCCTAGCGTTACTTAAAGAGATAACTTCCTCGGATTTTCACTGCATTCTTTGTTGCCCTGAGGATAAAGTAGGGAATTGGCAAATTGTTTTAAGACCACTTGCTTTAAGACCGTAGGATCTCTCAAGCGTTATACGTACTTAAAGAGATAACATCCTCAGTTTTTCACTACATTCTTTGCTGCCCTGAGGATCAAGTAGGGAATTGGCAAATCGTTAAAGACTACTTGCTAAGACCGTTGGATCGCCCAAACGCTACTCAGAGATCGCAACAAACTCAGATTGTCACTATTACCTCCTATTGCAGCCCTGAGGATAATTAGGGAATTGGCAAATTGTTTATTCTTTGTCTTTAAAGCAGAAAATAGGAAAGACCTTAAAGTCTTAAAGTCGAGTATAGGAAGGTGCTGAGAGAATTACCTTTGAGGGTTTCTTCTACTCCGGTTGAAACGTGATTTTGAGCAATGAATACAAATATTACTAGCAGTAAATGTTATTTTTGTTCGGCACCCTTTCAACTTTATTTGATAGCTTACGGATAATGTTTTGAATGAATGCTGCCCAGAAGCAAGAAATCTTTGTAGACCCATATAAAATTACATAATGATAAAATAAGCATTAAAACTCATAAATAATAAGCGAAATAATAATAAAAAGCAAATAGCAATAAAGCATAACTTAAATTTGTACTGACTGATATTTCCTTATTTTCTCTCAACTTATGACTTATGATCTTTTTTTTCTAATGACGCAAGAACTTCGTAGAGACATTAAGCAGCCAATAGCATTGGCCTTTTAATGTAAATCAATAATATGTGCGATTTATGTCAGTGCTTTGTTTTTAATAGGCTTAATAATAATTGTGAAGGCAGCTAAGCTAGATATTTAAGGTATTTAAGGTATTTGTGGGGTCGTATCAGTGATATTCGAAGGCTAATCCCTACACTCCATGGAGGTTGTCTTGTTAAATCTCGACTCCCTCCCATTCCACTTCAGAATATTGGATTAGCACAATAAATAATTTTAGCAAAGAAAAACAAGGTATCTACACGCCCACACGAAATCCACAGAATCTGAGTGGTCATGCCTGGAGATTTACCTATTCAAAACAAACCTACAGGACTTCATGGACTCGTGCTGTATTCTCTGGCCTCTGGACGTTGTGCGGAAATTAGCAGGACGGAAGCGCAGTTTTTCGCATTTTAAAGGGACACTTCTCCTTTCCTCAAATTACACTGTCAGGTGTCACGCTGAGAACGCTGCACCAATATACCAATATTAAAGATAAATACCCTAGACTTCAGGGTGTTAAAAATAATTTACTTTATCGATTTTTACATCACGCTTTTGTTTGAGAAAAAAACGCATTAACCTCATATTGTGCAGATTGTCTGATCCTGTAGGATCGTGAATTTGCCCGTAAGGCGAAGGGGAAAAAGCGTATGTACTCTTTCTTTATGTGGGTTACTTTAGTTGGAAGACAACTAAGATCGGGCCTGTTTATAAAAGGATAACTCTTCAAAGTATCATAAACCTCCTACAATGTGATTATGTTTGTTAAGTAGAACTAGAATAAATTACTCCCCTCCAAAAGGGGAAACTATGAAATAGGAAAAACTATGAAATACAAATCGTGACACAATATGGGAATTCCTTGGCGTACATGTTCGATTTTGTTCCTTTTCCTTCTCCATTAAATATTATTCTCGGGCACAAGTCTTTTCAGAGGAAACACTTTTTGACTTTTGTCATTGATTAACCTTTCAATGATTATTATGAACTCAAGATATATGCGTCTTATCCTGAAAAATGCAACCCCTTGAGATTTAAGTCACGAGAATTTCTTAATATCCTAGTCTATAGTAATTCACTTCTTACTTAACTTTGTAGCATGCAAAGCTACAACGTTATCTGATTTTCCATGTAGTAATGAAGTAAGCACAATGGAATAATTGAAACAGAATATGAAAGCTTCCACCATTTCTACTCCTCAAACGCATAAAAAATATGTCAGCGATTATTTGTTGTGCTTCAAAGATAAAAAAAAGTTTGCACCTGGCTCTTGCGTATACCTATTCTTTTTGAGTTTCCCCACTCAAAAATCCAAGAATTAGATATGATAAAAGAGACTTTTCCCTGTGGAGTAAAAAAACAAATTGTTTCAAATATCCGATTGTTTAGTCGTTAAGGTAAATCAATTAACACTTAAAAACGTTTGCAAATAACTTTAATAGTTATTGTTGCTTTCTTTGTCTCTTAATTAAAAGTTGTCAGCGTTCTATATAATTTTCGTCTTTTAAGAAGTGGGAAGTTGATCCTTTTTGAAGGGAAAGCAAATTAAGAGAGATTGTTTTATAAAAATTACTGTAAGTGAAAAATGTATTGAGGATATCGAAAAATGTGACGCTTTAGTGTTTTCTGTGTTAATAAATTTCATCAAAAGTCGCCCCTTTTAGATAAGTAAACAGTTCCTTCAAGCAATTCACAAAGTAATAGCTCATTTTCTAGAAAGACAGGCCACATTAGCAAATACTACAATTTAACGCGAAACATGAATAGTAAAAAGCTATAATGGCAAATGTATGTTCTGACATACTTCTTACACCAGGCCAGGCGAAAGGCGTGTAATTGGCCGGATATGGAATGGCGTAAAAAAATTAGAATGTATCTCTTGCTTAACTAAAGTCTTATCTCTAAGCCTTTTGCACATTCATATACTAGGATTTCTGTGTTGCTCATATATGAGATTCATCAATCGAGCTTATCTCTACCATGGGAAAAACCTCACTGGTAACCACGCGCATTATTCTTACCCCAAGTTCGGTAATTCATTAGAAAAGTAATTGTTCTTTGGGTGACGAAGTATCTTTAACAAATAATCTAGTTGTTTGGAACATCCGCTTGAGGCTTGTGCGTAGATTTGATCTGCTATAAATTACTCCAGTTGGCTAGCTCCTTCGCTAATTGATCGACGATTCTGAAGCAGCGAGAAACAGTCGCAGTTTCCTTTTGGTAAGTTGCTCTACCTTTTGCTAAATCCACAACTCCCTTTTCAAAATTTTATTTCTGTCGTAATTATAATTAAATACTATAATTTTCTCTTGGTAAAATAATTTCCTCTGGTAATTTTTTTTTTACAAAAATACTTAATTGCTCCCAAAATGAATTTGGTGGTTTTAAAACAAAGGAACCTCGTAAATAAAGGTGGACGAAAGAGTTGTTTATGGGCATTTTAGAGTTTGAAATTCATGTACGATATTTATGTACATATGCCTCGCACACATAAAACATCCAGTATTGAAATAAGTCCGTTTAAAGAATGTTATGGGAAGTTAGTATACTAAAAATTGCTCGGAAAACATTCCGAGCTCCCAGCAGGAATGGAATCGAGCTTGTATGGTACTTTTTACGTTTTAGTAATATTTTAGTTGATATGTTTATGATGTTTTAGGATCATCCCATTTATATTCTAATGACTAAATGTTTTACCTTAACTTCTTAAAAGAAATTATAACCTTGGGTACTCTTTCTCCTATTCTAAAGTTCAATAGAGCTGGTTTTTTCTTTGTTCACCTATTTTTATTAACATTGATAAAAAGAAAAGTGGAAAATGGCGAATCATGGCGAGGAACGCCCTTTCACTTAACGTTATCTTTGGCCAAACATATTTACAAATCATCGAAAATTCACGAATTTTCTGCTTGTGTTTCAATAGTCTCCACTCACCATTTTCCGTTTTCTTATAATCATAAGTTATTTATTTAATCATAAATCGTTTTCGATGAGGGAAATTGTTGTTTCGATCGATTTTTTCATGTGACCTTGGCGGAGATATTCGCTTATTCTTCGTATCTTCATGGCGCGCGCGGGGTTTTATCGAAATACTTTTTGACTATGTTTTTGCGATATCCAATAAAACTGAATTTCAGTTTTACATTCTCAGAAAGAATTATTCCTAAATGTTACGAACATAAGATACTATACAAGAGGATTTCCTGCAAGTCAATGGCATAATACAGTCAGTGTTCTCAGACAAATTGATCCTATAGAAAAAGCTGTAGTGCTAAAAGGTTGATACTATAAACTTTTAAACCATATTAGGTAGATAGATTATCCAAGCTTTCATATTTCAACTGGATTTAAGAATTCAAAAGGATTTATCAATTACACAACAAATATTCAAGGATTACTGATCCACTTTTTCCTCGGTATCAAAGCTTTGCTAACAAAACGTTTTTTCAAAAAAATATTTTTAATCTCAAGGTCGACCTTATCCGCGCAATAGAAAGCGGGGATTGAAAAAACTGGTTTGATGTTTGTATCCGGAGTTACTTGTTTATTATAGCAACCTTCTAATGACTGGGCACGGCAGGCTTGCATCGGTAATTGTATCTTTGATTTGTTTCTCAAGTAGCGTCCGAACGAAATATAAAGTAAGAGCGAAGAAAGCGAGTGCAAGATACATTTCGTTATTTAATTTCCTCTTGCCACCTTTGCTTTCTCTTTATGCCGCGTAGCCTGGTTGCTAGCCATTCGTATTTTAGCTCATTTCTCACACACAGCTATTCCAGTGAAGAAAACAGGCGTCGACGAAAACGCGCGCGCCCAGACCTCAAAAGTGCCAGGGTTGAATCTAATGAATTGCCACGTTGTCTCACTAGAGATGCTATGAATTAACTGTACGTCCCGTGTAGAATGCAGCAGCTAAACCTGTGACGCAACGTAAAATAACGATATTTCGGTCTTTCGGTCTGAGCGCGCAAGGCCTGAGCGCTCACTGATCGACAAACTTTATTTTAAAAGGTACATAGTTTTAAGGCTACAAGTCAGGAGTGAAGCGTTTCTCAGTAATATATATATTGTTGGGATACCTGTGGTGAGATACGCAATGTCATGCGGAACAGGTGCTCAAACTAGCTGTCAGTTGAGTGTATAGGTCTCACCACAATGAATTCGCTGGACACCAAATTTGATATGATAATTATGGGGCTCTGCTACTGCGCCTTTGGCGCGGTGAGCTCCGCTTTATATGTGGATGATCAGTCTGAAAAGTCAGAATAAAAACATTTGTCATGGGGGATAATATATACTTAATATATCGAAAGTGATCTATTGCCTTGGCGAGTGAGCTTCCCCCGAGGATAAGTCTGAGAATTAGTCGCAAATTTACTAAAGACCATAAACTATTTTTCCTTTCAGTTAAACTATAGAATTCAAGATGAAGACTTCAGTCGTCGTCGTTCTGGTTGTGTTGGTAGCATGCAGTATGTTGATACAGACAGAGGCATTTCTAAGAAACGGAAAGAAACGTTCATTCGAACGTGCGAGAGACGCTGCCGATCTGGAGGAATACCTTGATGCTATCTATGCGGAGAGAGGATATGACATCCCTGAGCGATTCAGACGAGGTGAGGCCAACGCTAGTAAAACGCAACGCATACTCATGCCTTGCACATGTATTAATGTACTCTGATTTGCTCGCATACCGTGTATTCACATACGTACACTCGTACTCAATATTATACCAATGTACTGTTTATTCTCAAACGGATCAAGCTTAACCAAAGAATATATAACCGTGAAAGATGTTTGGATACGTGATCTTAATTTGCATAGCTTTTTATCGATTTTAGTCCTTATCTTTTTCGACATCATCCCCTGAGAACATGGAAACAAAAGCTTCAATTTCGCGAACAAAAGGGACAGCAAAAACAGAATGTAAATGGCTTTTTCCACGTGACAGGTGTCTGTTTTTCCACTTAGGGGTCTTTTAGAGTGAGATTGTCAAAAATAATGCGCTCACCCGAGTTATTAATCATATACTCATGAGTTTTAATGTATATTTTCTTTGTTTCAGGGCGCAAATGGCAAGCATGAAGACGGAGTAGATATCAAAAACGATCCTCCAAATTTGTCTGTCAAACAGAACCTCTAGATCAAATTCATAAGATGGGATGTTCGGTGCAATATCACAATATATAGTGTACACATATACAGTATACAAAGTATGCATTATATGTAGTATATATAATAAATATGTATAGTATAAATGAGCCTTTATCAATGGACCAGTATTGCATTATAGCTTACCATCTTAATACTTGAGTAGAGCGACACACTCGTCAATTATAAAATAAAATATTCAATAGCAATTTGATATGCAGTGCTGGTGCTTTACTCATGTTAGTTTGTTACGAATTTGGAGATCACAATCTCCATCTCATACCTTTTCTGTGAGAAATTTTAAAAACTTTTTTCCGCCCATTTAGGGGGAGGTCTTCTTATTTATACCAAAGAGAATGCGTGCGTACCAAACGATTATGTGCGGGACTGTGGATACGTACACAAGAAAGCGCAGAGAAGCAAAGATGATTTAGGATGATTTAGGTAGCTATGTGCGCGCGCATGTTTTTATTTGTACTGTGTGTATTTTCCATCTTTTGAATTCTGCTTGTGAATAATTATGTATTCAGCGGGCTATACCTCGATCGCGTTTCAGCCGATTCGCCTCATGTTTTGCATGCAACGTTCTTTCGAGTTGGTCTTTCATTATTCGCGACTAAAATCTGAAATTCAATTTTTTTCAAATTTGCGACGTCACATATTAGGACTGTATAGATGTGATGTATACAGGCTTTTCATGATACGCTATCAGTAGCGGTACGCGCCCACACCAAAGCTAGACAGATTTCGTTTGACTGTGAAAAGTTCCGCGACAAAGTTGTACCACTCCGCGACCGTGACCGTACCGCGACTACGCGATTTCATTCCGTATCTACAGCAGGCCAGGTTCGGTACCGCCACTGCTACAGTACCGCGCCGTGTCACGGTACTTTTCACAGTCATACGAAACCTGCTCTATCTGGGTAAGAGGTCATAAATGGCTTCAGTTATGTAGCAACTGCTCGTAGATCTAACGCTATTGGCCTGCTACACCTCATTATTCTATTGTATTCTCGTTCTATTCTTATGTTTCCATTGTTTTCACTGTGGTGTAGCAACCCTATCGATAGGTTCTACATGACCCAATGGCTTACTGTTTGAGTGCGCGACCCAAGCTTTAAACAAAGTTCTGTTCTGTGGAATTTAGTAGTCAGTCCAGTGAGGGATCATCAAAACAGGATATTTTGTTATTAACCATAGTGCCATTCGGTCTGGGAGCGAAAACCGTGGCCGACAGCATTATTTTATATAGCTGTACTCGGAGACGGCAGCCACCTCGAAACTTCTCCGATGAGCAGATTCTAGCTGATTCCTGGCTCTCAAATTAGCCAATAAGAACGATTTTTGTTGCATCGCGATGCGTTCCAAACAGATTCTAAAAAATATTGCAATTGAGCATAAAAACTTTTCCATCTCCTAAGAAAATATTGCCTTTCATCAAAGAAAAACTGGGTTTGACTAGGACCCTACGAACGATTCGTTTTGAAAAACAATCCTCTGCGTACCGTGAGGCGAGATGAGCTTTCTGTTGTGTTTCTTGACGTCTGTTTTTAATGCGGGATATCGGACCGAAATCCCGGATTGAAATCCCGCAAATATTTCGTTTCTAAAATAAATATTCCACCAGAAAATAACCGTCCCCTTGTCATGATGAAAACGTTTGATATAATTTGAAACCTGCCCTCCAAGGTACAATTAACCTTGAATTCAACCTTGCAATCAACTTCCGACATCTTGGTGACCTTTATATCTAATCTCTTGCGAATTCGTTTTAAAACTGCTTCATCCACTTGACTGTGTTAACTTCTTATTACTTCCGTGGCAAGACTTACGATACTGGTAAATTGTTTTCGACATATTAGCCTTCGAAATTCGAAATCTCTGTACTTTGATCGGGCACCATATTGCCTCGCTTTCGGTCTAGTGCCCTGGGTTCACAGTGAATACGTATTTCTTCTGCCTCTCCTAGACCACGTTGTTTCGGCCGCTCGCTGGTTCGCATCCGGCTCAAAGGACCATTGTCGTAAATTCTCCACCAGTAGGGGCGAAATTACTGTTTACAACAATATTTTTTTTATCTTACATGGTTCGAGTAATTGTACAACAGAGCGCGCGATTGCGCTATTAACACGTCATAAGTAGTGGGCTAATTAGTACACAGGTATCATGATACTTTCGACAAGACGCAGTTGCACTTCAATATCCCTGTAGTTTGATCAGGCTCTATATTGCCTCGCTTTCGATCTAGTACCCCGGTTCACAGTGAATACGCATTTCTTTTGCCTCTACTGGACCATGTTGTTCGGCCGCTGGTTCGCATCCGGCTCGAAGGACCAATGTCGTAAATTATTCACCAGGAGAGGCGAAATTACTGTTTACGACAAGGTTTTATTTGATTTTACATGGTTAGACTGATTTGACAAGCAGAGTGCGCGCTAACGCTATTTACACCTCATAATTAGTGGGCTAATTAGTACACAGGTATCCTGATATTTTCGACAAGACGCAGCTGCACTTCAATCTCCCTGTACTTTGATCAGGCGCGATATTGCCTCGCTTTCGATCTAGTGCCCTCGGTTCACGTATTTCTTCAGCCACCTAGACCATGTTGTTTCGGCCGCTCGCTGGTTCGCATCCGGCTCGAAGGACCAATTTCGAACATTTTTCACAGGCAAGGCGAAATTACTGTTTACGAAAACGTTTTATTTTATCTTAAATGGTTCGACTGATTGTAAAAGCAGAGCATGCGCTTGCGCTATTTACACGTCATGAATAGCTTGCCACCAAAATGTGCGCAACGAAAATAAGAAAACGTAAAAAAAAAAAAATAAGTCACGTAAATTAATAGTATAGATATTCAGAGGATGAAATTGCGATCGACTTCTCCTCGCCAATTCGTAGTGTGACATTTTCGATTGATTTCGGTCGATCAAGTATAAAATTGTTGGTTATTTCGGTTATTTCATGATTTACACACACTATTCTACTACTAATACCGAACGAAACAAATAAAAAGGATTGGCTGACTATTAAAGCCCTAAAATGCGATGATGCAACAATATGACAGTACATTAAAAACCCACATATAATAACCTAGTTAATTAAGAATCTACAGGCTAAAATTTGGCATTTAAATACTCCCAAAATAGGAACCTGCTATGCACGGCAAAGAAAAAAAAACACTCCAATATTTACGGTCAGATTCTGCATTGTTATTGGTGAGAAACATAATATGCACAATCCAAAAGATTTGCTATGTTATGTATGCTATTGTTTTAGAAACAAGGCAAGCATTTTTATTGTTAAAATTACAAATACTAAACCATTATGTATTTGTAGTACAATATTTCTGCTTCTGGTTACATCACGTCAAGACAGAACCTCAGGAACTCTATCTGCCTGAATTGCGAGAAACTACCCTAAAATATACTAACAACTTTATTGCTTCCTTGCTCTCTTAATTAAATTAGTCATCTTTTTATGTAGCGTTCCTCCTTGTGAAAAAAGCAAATTAAGAGAGAATGTTTTTTTTAATTACTCAAAATCAAAAATGTCTTGAAAATACAGAAAAATGTGACGCTTTAGCGTTTCCTATAATTTAAATTTAATCAAGAGCCGCCCCTTTTTGATAAGTTAACAGTTCCGTCAGGTAATTTACAAAGTAATAGCTCGCTTTCTAGAAAGACAGGCCACATTAGCAAATACTACAATTAAACATGAATAGTAAAAGCTGTAATGGCAAATATATGTTCTGACATACTTCATCTTACAACAGGCCAGACGAAGGCGTAATTGGCCGGATATGGAATGGGGTAAAAAATTAGAATGTATCTCTTGATAAACTAAAGCCTTATCTCTAAGCCTTTTGCACATTTATACACGTAGTTCTAAAAAGGTTGCTTTAGAAATTGGTATTTGGTCTTTGGACTTTGTTTGGTGGTGACTCAGGCATTGTTTTTTCGCGCTTCAACGACCAAAGCCCAAAACAACGTTTATTGAATTAAGTATATACTAGGATTTCTGTGTTGCTCATATATAAGATTCAGCAATCGAGCTTATCTCTACCATGGGAAAATCTCAGCGATCACCACTCGCACTATTCTTAACCCAAGTTCCGATAATCCCATTAGAAAAGTAATTGTTCTTTGGGTGACGAAGTATCTTTAACAAATAATCTAGTTTGTTTGGAACATCCGTTTGTGGCTTGTGGGTAGATTTGATCTGCTATAAATTGCTCCAGTTAGCTAGCTTCTTCGCTAATTGATCGACGATTCTGAAGCAGCGAGAAGGGCGCAGTTTTCTTTTGGTAAGTTGAATGCTCTACCTTTTGCTAAATCCACGACTCTCTCTTAAAAAGTCTATTTCTGTCGTTATTATGCTATAACTTTCTTTTGGTAACAGAAAACTTTAATTCTTATTTGCTCCCATAATGAATCGTAGGGATTAAATGCATGAACCTACCTGACTACGTGTGGCGAGATACGCAATGTCATGCTAAACAGATGTCCAAAACTGGGATATGGGTGTCTAGTTCCCACCACAATGAACTCGTTGGACACCGAATTTGATAATCGTGGGGCTCTGCTACTGCGCCTCCGGCGTGGCGAGCTCCGCTTGATGGGGTGGTTGATCACTCTGAAAAGTCAGAATAAAAAACTGTTATCATTGGTGTTCAATCTAAGAAACTAAATACGCAGTTTTTCCAATCCAATAATTTTTTTAGCACACCTATTTCAGAAAAGGTTGATCCGTCACGAATGTGTGTTGTAGCCCGCGATGCGTCATGGGGGAACGAGCGATGTACCAACCGAGAGCCTTTGCGGACTCTTAGCCAATCAGAGCACCCGAAAAACAATGGGTCAATTTGAAAACAAAAGAAAACGGGGCGCAAAGGCTCCCGGTTGGTGATGGGCCTTTAAAAAAACAGTGTCCATGATTCTGTATTGGTACCTATTTGCTTCCATGATGCACCGCGGGCTAGACTATAACAGACAGTTGTGACGATGCAACCTTTTCTGAAATAGGTATATACTGCATATAGTAGTCCAGACTACTAAATAATGAAGTAAGTACCAGACTCCAGTTAAAAAACGAAACAATTTAATGTTGCAAGCATTAGCCTATGCCTTTTTAATCCTCTTAATATTCGATTAGATTTTACAAAATAGTACAAATTAAAATAGACCACTTTCGATGTATTAAAATGTCGACGTTGCGACGATGGAACCTTTCCTGAAGGTATATACTGCATCATTAATATATTTTTTTTTCATATTTTAATCCAATTTTTATATTATTTTCTTTGTTCTTAGTTCATAGTTTTTATTTGCTGTTTTTTATATCGTTGTTAATATTTGTTGCATATAGTTGCATGTAGCTGTTTATAATATAGCTACGATATAACGTGTCTCTGATTGCGTCAAATATATGCTCTATTTCACCATAAAGTAACGGTTCTAAAAAACAAGTGAAACTAATGTTGCACACATTAGTCTAGCGCCTTTTAAATCCTCTTCATATCCGATTTTACAAATAGTACAAATTTAATGGACCACTTTCGATGTTGTATTAAAATGTTGATATATTTAAATGTTTATTGAATCCGTGGCTAAGGGTATAAACATTATACCTATGCCACGGCCCAAGTAGGTAGTCTATTGCCTTCGCGAGTACGCTTCCCTCAAGAAAAAAGCCTGAGAGTTCTACCAATTTACTGAAAGCCATTAACTTTTCTCTTTCAGTTGAACTATATAATTCAAGATGAAGACTTCAGTCGTCGTCGTTCTGGTTGTGTTGGTAGCGTGCAGTATGTTGATACAGACAGAGGCATTTCTAAGAACCGGAAAGAAACGTTCATTCGAACGTGCGAGAGACGCTGCCGATCTGGAGGAATACCTTGATGCTATCTATGCGGAGAGGGGATACATCCCTGAGCGATTCAGACGAGGTGAGGCCAACGCTAGTAAAACAACTCACACTCACATATGTCTATGGCTTTGTAAATGTAAATTTGTACATGCCTTGTACATGTATTATTCTGATTTACTCGGATACTCATATCTTCACATAAGTACGCTTGTACTCATAGATATCCACATTATACTCATAATAGGCAGTTCCCGTGGATAATTCACGCCTTTTTTTTTCAAGGAAACATGCAGTTTGAATGTATTTCAAGAAAGCTTTTTAGGGTCATTCCATTATTTATCTGCTCCCCGTCTACAGAAGAGTTTTTTCCGAGGGGTATAGCAAAATGGCCTTTTTCAAGGGGGTCAAACCCTACAAAAGGCTCTTCCTCTTGGGGGGGGGGGGGGGGGTGCGGTGCGGCTAAAAAATGGATTATGGCCCTTAGGGAAGAGGTCACAACAACGGTACTTTATAAGTATCCAGTTTAGGGGGGTGGGTACCCGAGACCCACCCCCTCTCTCAATCTTCCTAAAAATCGGATTTTCAACTGCCGATATCTCGTGAAATTTTAATGGATCATGGTGAAAACCCTACCATTGTGCTCTACACAAGGAGAACAACACATTTCTGCAATTAGGTGGTGGTACCCACCACCTAATTCACCATCCCTGGATACTTATCGAGTACCGTTGTTTTGACCTCTTCCCTTAGAGAAAGAGTATTTCATAATAACAAGAACAGAGCGAAGTTTTACTTCTTCTTATTAAAACACTACCTAGGATTTTCTTACAGCAAAGTCCATCGGCTTTTGAATCGCCTGTTGTAGTAAGACGTATATGATCTGAAAGCCTACAACAACGACTTCAATTTCGCTGAGCAGCAAGTACTATAGTAACTCAGCTCGGCGTTTTTTTGCTTGTTTTGATCTTGGCGCGCACTTGTACGCGTGTGTGACAAAGGCGAATGCAAAGAAACGCGAAGCTGAGTGATTTCGATTTTTGGCGAAATCAGCATTTCCCTAGGTTTGAGCTGCAAATTGTAAAAATAAATGAAATTAAACTTAAAAGTATGGCTCCGGTAACATGAATGATCTATAATTCAAGACTTTCATTAAAGGGAAATTTAGTTTTCTTTGTGAAGCAATGTCAATGATGGCGGACAGCATGTCCCCGCTCTAGAAAATGCCTGAATGGCAGCTTCATTTATCTTATTATTTGTTGGTTTGATTATTAATAATAATAATATAACATTTATATAGCGCATATAGCCACGTTGTATGCGCTTTACAGAGCAAACATCATTAGTAAAATACAATATTTATAACGTATTAACAAGATTACAAATTTTACAATTTTTAAATCTTACAAATTATTTGCTACTAATGAAGTAACTTTAAAGGGTGGGTTTGAAGACGAGATATTAAGAGAAAATCCGTGAAGAAATCGAGTAATTTTGACACAAAGTGGAAACAATTTTAGATATTTACAAATATTTACAAAACCAATTACCTTGTTTGTAGCACTTTTTTAAGATCTTGATAAAATAAAGAATTGGCGATAACGCCGAGAAGAAATTCCCAAGGAATCCTGAGAAATAATTTTTCAAAGTTGTGAAGGATGGTGTTGGCTGTTGATGTTCATTTGGACAAATTTCGGGATTCATTTTCGATGTTTGTGTTGTAAGAAATGGTTTTTTTTAGACCAGGTATAAAAAAGTAAGACATACGTCTACACTATGATGTAAATTATTTTGTTCCAAGAAGTTTTCAGTCGTTAATCGATTTTCAAATGGATTACGTCTTAAACCTCTACCTGTACGTCTGTGATTTAAGTGATTGAGTTCCGAAAGAACCACGTAGGTTCGGCTTCTGTGACTTAATGTTTTAGAGCCTTTGGTAGACGTGACTTCTGTGGCAGTAACTGTGGTGTACTGAAGCAAGTACCGTAAAAGGTTTTGGCCTTAAATAAGACAGCGCGAACGTTTCTAGTAGTTGTGGTAAAATGCGTCATCATAATATAAATGGGCAATTCCACGGCTCTGTTTTACACTTTCTAGGGAAGGGGTCTTTCAAAGTGAGATCCGGGGGGCGGGGGACTCCATTAAAATAGACGGGGCTGCTCTTCGGTTAAACAGTGAACTTTACGCCGAAGAGACAGCAAATGATATGTGGAAAACTAAATTTTAACCCAAGAGATAGTAAAAAAAAGGGTTTCAGTTTTACATAAAGTTATTACGGTCACTAAGAAATTTATTCTGTTGTCGCTGAATTTCTAGGTCACCTTTGGCGTGAGACCCCCTAAGGGATAGCAAACTCTTTGGACACGGCCCTAAGAGATAGCACTTTTATACCCTAAGGGATAGGACGAGCACCCCCGTCTATTTTTATGGAAAGTCCCCCTCTCCCAGGGGATCTTCAATACAATGTACATGTAATCGCGCTCGTCCTATTTACAATCATATAATCATGATTTTGAATCTATATTTTCTTTGATTCAGGGCGCAAGTTGCAAGCATGAAGGTTATATGATCCTCCAAATTTGTCTGTCAAACAGAACCTCAAGATCATAAGATGGGATGTTCGGTGCAATATCACAATATATAGTATAAACATATACAGTATACAAAGTATGCATTATATGTAGTATATATAATAAATATGTATAGTATAAATGAAGCTTTATCAATGGACCAGTATTGCATCATATACTTGAGTAGAACGACAATGAGCTATTCTGCACATGAAATAAAATAAAATATTCAGTATATTTAGTGATGGTGCTGCTCGTGCTATTAGGGAAGCTGAAACCCTGTTCAATTTTTTTTTATACCAAGATACGAGGTTTGAGAATACAAAACCCATGTTCCATTTTCTTGTCTGTGAGAAAATTTAAGAAATTCGAACGCTTTTTTACATTAGGATCGTATTGTATCTTGTGTCGAAATTGAGGACGAGGTATCAACGATTCAAGTATAATCAAATCTTTAGTGGGCAGATTCGCCTTCTTCGTGCTATTTTCTAAGCGGATTTGAATATCCTATAGAATTAGACGCGAAGAGGCGAGAGGAGCTCAAAACTCTTACAATAGGCTTGAACGTAGCTTGCTTACAGGCGGTTACTGGGTACGTTTTTATCGCAGAAAACCTGGACCGTTCGTTAATCGGATGCCATCTTGGATTTTTGAGGCGCGCGATCCCGGGGTGAGCGCAAAAAATCGGAACAGAAAAGATATAAGCGACCGCGCACGCTTGAGTTTAGAAATAGGGCGTCCTACGACATTCTCGTGCCCAGAGCTCCCCGGCTCGTCTCCTCGCAGGGGAGGCTCTGGTGACATCTATTTGAGGACCTTTGCTGATTGGCTGGTTTTGAACGTTGGTGCATGCGCAGAAAAATCTTTCTCTCAACGGCTCTGTATCAAATCTCGCGCATGCGTCAGTGGCTGTCACCAGAGCCTGCCCCGCGAAGAGACGGAGCCGGGGAGCTCTGGGTAAGAGAATGGTCCTACGACTACCATTATGAAGCGCGCGAGTTTTTTTTTTTCAAAATACCCTCCTGCGCACGCGCAGGTTTGTTCCGTACACTGAGAATATCTCGTTAAATAACATTATAAAAACAATATCTACAACAACCACAAACGTAAGTTTGTACTGTCCACAGTCAACATGGTCTCCAGCTCAAATTGATGATTATCAATCTGGTGACATGGTTATTTGACATGCGCAAGTGTCCCACATGGCTCTAGGTTGAAGCAGTACACTTGTATCAAGCTCTCTGAAGGATGCTGTGGGGAGGGCCAGGCGCTGTTTTTTTTTTTTCGAGATCATGTTGCCAAAGTAGCATATGAAAAACGGTAGCACGTGACTTGTCGATGTGCCAGTTATCTAAAGCCCGATTTACACGCGCCAATTTGCCTTGCCGATTGTCGGTCCGAGCATTTCTACGCTGCGATTCGTCGGGCCTCTGCTTTGATCTGCGAAAAATCGGGTCCGACACAAAAAAATCTGCGTGTCAGGTGCCCATTACCTAGGACGTCCATCTCTCATGTTTTCATAATGTATGAAGTTATTTTAGTTTCAAACTTTCAGGCAATGCTTACGTCACACATTCGCTCTGTCAGCCAGTTAGGACGCAGGTAGCGTATGCTTTGTTCAGAGAAGTTTTATTCAGGCGGCAAATCTATTGTTCTAAAAATAACTTCAGACATGCTTCATTTTCCAATTCCCTGTTACAGCTTCCTCCTAGATGGACGCTCCTACAATCTTTGCCAAAAAGGTTTGGACCGTTTCTGAGAAATTTGTATTTTCCCGTCGGTTTAGGGAATGTTCTCAAATTGTGTTACCCCCCCCTCCCCCACTCAATGTTGGTACTTATTTTGAACGTTCAGATCGCGGGCTTCAAAATGCCGAGACAATTCATCTCACTGATATCAACATTGAAAGGGGAGGGGGGCGAATACTGTGTAGTGCTCGTCTAAAATAGCTTGTAAAATGGGCATCCGTTTTACCGGTCCAAGCGTTTTGACAAAGATTGTAGGTAACAGGCTTGCGCGCGCACATCAGCCTTTATGCATTTCGCCTTTATGCATTTCTCGATCCAAGTATCGAAAAACGCTGGCGAACGCGCAGCTAGCATGTAAATTGCTCGGTGCATCATGGGAAGGTAAAGATTGGCGCAAAGGACCAAGGGAAGTGTTTCGCCTTTGCCATATGACGCCAGCCATGCTCCCTTGAGGCGCTCGCAGAGTGTGCGTGCGCTAGGAATGGCCACTTCCCCATTTGCGTTTTTGTGCGCGGTTACGCTAACGCCGTTAACGTTTCTCGCAGCGTGCGCACTAAAAGATGTCATTACGCGCGTCTTACTTTCCTTTTGGCCGAGCGTAAAAACGCTCATCATTATATGACTATAAAGGACGAAATTAATTTCTCGGCCTATCAAAAGAAAAATGCATGATGCTCAGGCAAGATACCTCTTTCAAATAGTATTATTTGTAATGTTCGCGGCGCTTTAAAATAATCACCGCGAACTTCAAAGACGCCAAATTTATAGAGAATAGAATATGGGTGCGCGGGGATATGCAATTTATCTTCTAGTGTTGTGAGATATCAAATTGAACACGAGAAGATAATTTTCAGATCTCCAAGCGCCCATGTATTATTCTGTTTATTATATACCGTTTCCGGGAAACGTTGTCACGCAAAAGCCTATAAGCTTGAAGCGCAAAGGATAATGGGGGCATTTAAACTGCTACTGTTTGATCTGAATTCAGACAGTTATCGCAAACACAGGTAAAATTTCAGTTGCGCGCGGGTTGTGCCTCTGCACTATTTTTCTAAGAAAATTAAATCAGTCCGGGGTAATGGGATTTATATTTTAAGTAATATAAAGTGGTGAGTAAAAGTAAAGGGAGCTATAAACATTTTAGTACTTAAAAATCCAATTATTGCATTATTAAAAAAATTTATTATATAGTAAAATATATGTATTATAAACTATAGTGTTTTTATCAGGATTTCGGCCACTGAGAAATATCGTAATTCGCACGTGTGAAAAATTACGATAATGGCCACTGTCGCGAATTCATCAAATCGAAGATTTTTTCACAAAAAAACGTTTATATACCGTTTCCGGTATACGTTGTCACTGGAAAAAGCACCAAAGCTTGGTGCGCTAGGGAGTATGGGTAATATTTATTTGAATTTCTGTAAATATTAGAAAGAAACATGCTAAGAAATGTGCTGAAATTTAATGATTATAAAGCGTGGTTGTAGAGCTTCGGAAAATGGACATAAAATAATATGGGGTTTTTCTACGACCAGGCTATCCAGGTGGCTATCACGTGGGGCTATCACGTGATCTGACGCCAGTCAAGAAAATCCAAACCATACCAAACCCATCTTTCCAAAATGGAATAGATATTGATCGAGTTATTTCATCGATCGAACAACATCTAGCGCGCCGAGTACTCACCAAGGGTCTACAAGCATACAGACGGAGAGTGAGTTTTGTTGTAAAATTCATGGAGTGCTGCTTTGCTGGTTTGTCTCGGTCAGTATTTTCAAGACCTCGGTCACGGTATTCACGAACCGGAACGACCCCAAGCCGGAAAATAGGACTTTGGACTTTGGAAGGGGTTGTCCTAACTCCAACAAGGCCTACCGGTAAGCCTTGCCTGTCAGGGAAGCAAATGATGGCAGCTATCGTGCTTTGCCTTGCACAGAACAACCTCTCATAGCAACAGGGACTCGCCTTATAGGTACAAGCACCCAGATCATTTCCCTTGACAGCAATCTAGCTTGCCACTTGGATCCTGGCCTCATACAAGATGGCCAGTTAACTAGGTGGTTTACCTAGTACCATTTTGTGCTAACTGGCCTCATATACATATTTTTTTTGCCTTCAGTGATTATCGGACGTGTGTCGGCTACAAAATACAGCTCTGCAAAAACAAATACTGTTCAGTATCGAACGCCTAAAAAAATCTGAATAAGCTAGAAACTATCCTTGGAGTGGATAGCTTCCAGGCAAGGAGAGCCATGTTGACGAAGACAGCCATCTTGCAACTGTTGGATCAGAGATTTCCAACTCTCCAGCAGCAGCGCCCCAAGGCCAGAGATGCGCCAAGTGGGAAAACATGATGATGATGATGATGGGTGAGATTTTTTTGAGTGTTTTGTTGACAAATACACGCACGCGCTGGCAATACAATGAACTCTTTTTTTTTTTAATTCCTTTTTTTGCAGTATTAAAAAAATTAGAGTTCATTGTATTGCCAGCAGGTGCGTGTATTTGTCAACAAAACACAAAATATCTAAATTCCGAGGTGCGCGCGCTCATTTCTGTGAAGTTTATGCTGTTTTAATATACAATCTTCGTTCACTGGACAAATGCGGGACCCCATAGTTAAAACTGATCACGTGAGTTTTCGTTACCTACCGACATCAAACGGGGCGAGTGCGTTGTTGGTAAGTGCAAATCTTTCTTGATTTACAACTTATTAATACTTATCAATAATTTTTATTTATGCTTTCTGTATTTCCGAGCTATCAGAATACAGTTCATGTGCCTAAATATTCCGAATTCAATTAAATACTTGCATTTGAAGTAAAAGTTGTAATTGATTTTGAGTCTAGTCAGGGAAACCATTCTGATACTTCTTCACGTAGGCCACGCCGTGAACTCAGATTTTATATTAAAGCAGCATAAACTTCACAGAAATGAGAGCGCGCACCTCAGAATTTAACGCACGCGCGACTCATCAATCAGAGCGCGCGCTTTGATGGATTCCGAACCGCTAAAAGTCGTATCAGTCGTTTCGTCGTATGATTTTTTTTTTCATTTGACTGATACCACTCGGACGAGTGATACGACTACCAGCCTTGAGACAAACTCGATACTCTCAGAGGACCGAGAAACAACCAGTCATCCGAGTTGTATCAGTCATCCAAACAACAACAACAGAACGGTTTATTGTGTCCTCTATAAATAAGTACAAGAAATATATACCCTTTCCGGGATACGTTGTCACCCGAAAAGCCTATAAGCTTGGTGCGCTAGGGAGTATGGGTAAAGATTTATTTAAATTGCTGTAAAATATTAGAAACAAACATTCTTGGAAATGCGCTGAAATTTAATCATTTCACCTGTGGTTGCGATAACTGTCTGAATTCAGATCAAACAGTAGCAGTTGAAATGCCCCCATCGTCCTTTGCGCTTCAAGCTTATAGGCTTTTGGGTGACAACATTTCCCGGAACGGTATATATATGGTACAGATAAAATTAAGAGTGCGGGAGAACACATCCAGTCGTTATCGCATGAGTCCTAGTGGTTACAATACATACAATCATATCGCATGAATGTCTCCATATGGTCGTCTGAGTCGTATGAGAATAAATCATTCGACTGATGACTGATATGACTATTTGGAACCATCCTTTCTGATCAGTGCTCGGAACCACAACTTCGAAAGTTCTCCGATGAGCAGACTGTTTTTATTTCTTGGTCGCTGTTTAGCTGCGGGCTCACGGACCGGTAAGAAGCCTCAAAATGAAATCCCAAAAATATTTTCCTTTACAAATGAATATTCGATATTATAAGGATAAGACGGCATGCAACCTCGTGCTCGCCAACTTCGACTAACCGCGGTTGTTTGGCGATAGTCGCATAGGGGCAGCCTGATATCTGCCCAAACACTGCAAATATACCAGAGACAAAAGATAATGGATTGGCGATACATTTTGAACACTTCATGTCTCCACTGGCGACTCACCAAAAGTTTGCTTAAAGAAATAAATCAGCCGCCATTTTGTCAGCCTAGCAACGTACCGAGTCAGAGAAAGCATCCATTTCCATCGGCTGATTGAGGGATAAAGTGTGATATTTCCGATTGAATTCGGTAGATCAAATATTAAGCAATTATTGGATGAGGTAGAGCATGACATCGATAATTGTCAAGGCCGAGGTTTGTGTTATAACTCAAACCGAGGACTTAACGAATATCGATGTCATGCGAAAACCGAATCCAATATTGGGTTATTATTCGTTGTGTGACACAAATTCAATTTCTTGAGTCGAACACGTCGCAAAGCGAGCAGCCATCGTGAAAAGAAAAGACACAAAACAAAATTTGCCGCGAATTTGTAATTTCACACAAAATACCGCTGAAATAACTTGCAGGCTCGGTCCAATAACCTGTACAGACTACTGTTTCCACTGAAAATAGCGCGGGCTCGGTACATTAACCTCTACAGACAACAGTTCCCGCTGAAAATATTGCAGGTGCTTGCAAACTGCCAGATTGTGCGTAGACTTTGAGCCAATCAGAAAACGATTACTGAGTACAATGAATAATAACTTTAGTATAATTACTCAAGCGATTCCGCGCGCTGATTGGTCGAGACGTTCGGATATTTTGCTATATTCACCTATAGGTCACCTATATTCACCTATAGGTGAATATAAAATTGAAAGCATTGGGGATCGCGCGCGCACTTTATTACGAGAAACAAACAAAATACCCCAAAACCCGATTGTCGCTTCAGGCTCCGTAAATATCGGCGACTAATTGTTAATTGCTTGTAGATGGCTATCTAGAGATTTTTACATGCAATTATACTCCTACTATCGAATGAAAATAGTAATGAGTGGCTGACTATTATAAGGCCCTAAAATGCGATGCTGCAACAATTTGACAATGTGACAGTAATCCCTAATTTGTGGAAATGCAATTTCGCAAGCTCTGATTGGCTCCTGAAACTCGGAATATCCGAGGATATTCACTTTTTTGCGTTGCGCGCGAGCTTCGTTGTCAATTGCAAACGTTTCTAGGCAGTATTAAGCAACTATTGGATGAGGTGCCGAGCCTGATTCCACTTGGCGAGACATTGTTTATTCTGGATATCACAAAAACCGAATTCAATAATTTTTTATTATACATTGATTCAGTAAAAATACTTTTTTTTCTGTCAAGCAATATCTTTTATATCAAGCGCCTTGTTAAATAGGGGAAACATTCAAGTGCTCTAGTCCCATGATGCATTGCGCGCTTAGAATCAAGAATCAGCTAGCTCAAAGTGCGTGATTCCCAAAGTAAAGCGCGCGCTCTTAGCCAATCAGAATGGAAATAGTGGGTACAATGTATAATAATGACAATAATTTCATATTTAACCAACTGATTTGGTGAATACTAAAACAGCTATTCTCCTCAAGTCGATTAATAGTGGCAGGATATCTACATCGACGCTTCGCGTCTCGGTATATATCCACCATTTTTCATATGCCCTTCAGGAAATAGTTGTATATTATCCATTACAGAGCACTTGAAGAGTTACGCGGACTCTTTTCTTCAAGAGTTATACCCTGGCGCTCTCTTCCGCTCCCCCACCGTCAAGTCACGCGATAACATCGCTCTACGTTTTACAGGCACATTTCTGATTCATAGTTAATCCGGTCATTTATATCCGCCCGGCTGAAATGTAGCTTATAAATAGAATTCCACAGTCGTATCCTCAATATAACCACTCATTTTTATTCACTCGAAAATTCCGCCTCAACTAATAAGCAGAAGGTATCTTTTAGTGTGATTATGTTTAGTCTTGTTGACAAGCCTTCTTTGTGCCGCCTTTCCTTCCCCCGCTGTACACAAACTTTAAATGCGTACCTTTGTCTTTTTGCCTTTGTGAACGCATAAAGCGTTTACACGTTCCATTTCAGATTCCATTCCTTTTGTTTTGCCTTGGCTATATATATCCTTATCGGCGACAATTCGTTATTCACTCTCAAGCTTAATTGTTCTACATGTACATATTCTATTTCTTGTCTTACGGGGAGATTTATGCATAATTAAGGTATTAAACGGACTCGATCCTTACCTAAGTACTCCCCCTTGTACTTTGCGTTCAATGCAAAGATTTATCGCCATTGGTCCTTCGAGCCGGATGTGATTTACAAAAAGACAGAGACTCGGAAACAGAAATATCGATTTTGAAAAACTTGTAGGTAGTTTTTGTAGGATATGCACCCCTCCCTCCGCACATGCACCCCCTCACACACAGCTGGTTCCCTACATTTCTTCCTTTTATATCAGGGAATTTTATAGTAAGCATATACTGAACGTTTGCAGCCTTCATTCTGCTCGTAGCCACACCTCGAAAGATGTCCACTCCAATTAAAATGAAAAACTTTCAACAGGCAGCAAGAAAATTGTCGATGAACACGTTAAAATCCTTGCCCATTGTAATGACTACACGAAGCTAGGAGAATTTTTCTTACTTTTACACTCCCTCCCACAATTATACACTTATCGAAGACATGAAATCTTCTTAATAGAAACCTTTTACATTCTTAAAAAAAACATATCGGTCATTAAAGTTACGAAACAGAGTTTTTGCATAAAAACCTTGCAAAATTATTAAAGTAAAACAGACTTTTAGTCCTTCGCACTCTTGACATGTTTGCCCTATTGGCCATTATAAAAGGAACGAAGATAGGCTTGTGGATTGGAAAAAACAAATTGAAAGATACTGAAAGAGAGAAGGTTGGCCTGGGAATCCTTTCAGACATAAAGCAAGATATAGCTATAGCGGTCCATCAAATAACCCTAAAACCGATGGGAGTACATCAAGGAGATGATAAATGTTCCTTCGATATTTTGCCTATTGTTTTACGTCATTCTATTTCTTCAGTTAAGTTAAAAGGCATTTAAGCATCATTTTTTAAAAGCACGTCCTTACTGATTGTTCCATTTAGTCAAAATATGCACCCGTCAACATCCAGACCCTTAAAGTTTATCCAGTTAATTTACTTTGGAAAGAAGAAGAAATGCGAAAAAGCGGTAGGATTTTCCCTATCAAGAGCTTAGCAGAAGTGCTTTTATCTCGACAAGTTTGAATAAAAATTGAAAATTAGAATAGTGCTTCACTGTTTCCCGATCGCTTCTGTGCTTCTCGCTTTTTTTCTTAGTCCGAGAAACGTAATTGTCGAACCGAGATTTATAATTTGACTCAATGTGTTCTCATAAATCTTTCCAAGTCATTCTTCTTATGTTTTCTTTCACGTTTCTTCACAATACAAGTTATTACTGAAACCTGAAAAGCGTCTTAAAGAAAGGAATTACTAATCTCTGCAAAGTTCGGCCGACTCTATTAAGATAAGGGCACTCATTTATTTTGCTTCTCCCATTGGGTAAAAAGTACAAAAATTGAACATTTACGTCTTCAAACAAAGGAATGCATCTATAGCCTACTTAACATGTGAAACTAGGATGCATTGTAAATATTCAGACCTCTCTTTCACAAACCTTTCCAACGCTGTGTAAGCAACATGGCTTCAGGTTAAAATGTTATTGACTAACGGAAATACAAAACACAAGTGGGCTTCACTTTAAAGACTCTAAAGTCATTACTTCAACTCCTTGACAATTACACAGTGTCACAGCGTTTATTTCCGTATTTGCCTTGTTGAGATATTGTGCAAGCTTCAGCCCGCAAATTATCAAAGTTAAGAAATAATAGAAAGGACATTTTTTAGCCAAAACAATCAGCCAGCGGAAATGAATCGGGTAGCTTTCTCTGCTCATGGCTTTCCTGTTTAATAAAAGCAAGCTATTGGTATTGTGTAGCACTAGTAGCGTAGGTACCTGTCATGTAAATGCGCGTAAGTGGGGCGAGCAATTTAGCCTGCACCCTGCAGTTATAATTACTGTAGGTAATTTGTGCTAACAAGAACTGAGCTAAGTTCTCATTCGGTTTCCCATTAAAACGCCAGGTGACTCAGGACGCTAAGGAAGAACGTTTTGTGGATCCGCTACCTTTCGCTCAGTAGAATTCCAAGCTCTGCAAGGTTCCAGTGCCTTCAGCCCTCGGGGAATCCGACTGTTTAAGGTGCGACCCAGTTTACAAGAGCTTCTGTTACGCCCCTCCCCCACAAATTCAAACTTGTTCAGTGGATATAAGAACGGCTTAGGCTACGCTTGACAGAACTAGAGAATTTTCAATTCCGCAGGTACTTCAAGACCATTTTATCTGTACAGAACGCCTATCAAGGGACAGAAACGCTGAGGTGAGTGTGATTCTTTGATGACGTTTTTCGTTATTACTGTTTAATCACGTTAAAGATTAAGGACTTCTATGATCATAAGGTGTGTGGTTTAATTTCGACTCTTATAGAAAAAAGGAAAGTTCAGCTCAGACCAAGCCCTTTTCAGATTCAAATTCGATATCTACTTGGAAATTTGCCACAAAAAAGTGAAGACTTGCCTTCGGTGTTAATTTTTCGCACAATTTCGTAGCACATTTCCCATTTGGAAGACTTATTCAATTCGACTTTTGTCCTCAAAACAAAGAAGGCGGCTTTTATCTTTTTGGACCATGACCAATTACATTAAAAGAAGTGCATCAGTGCGAATAAAAGCGTAATCTCTTTAATAGCCATTTTAATATTTGAATTAGAATACCCGAGTCTTATCAAGCTCCCGAGACACTCCCTACTCCATAAATTTACAAACTTCATGTTTTATCTTAGTTTTAATTTTCGCTCGCTGTCACGTCATCTTAAATATTTGTGATTACCCATTGTACTTAATTGTTAAATCAATTTATCATGATATCAGAACATTATACATTAGAGTTGCGATTAGAAACTTCGCTTGGTATAGCTACAGTCCTAGCGTACCACAGAAATGCCGTGAATAGCCTACGTGCGGGAAATGAGAGCTCCCTCGTAGTCCTCGTCGCATTCTTCGGTGTTTCTTTGCTCTGAAAAGGCACTTGAAAACTACAAGAACCCTTGCTACAATTGATATACAGCAACGTTGTGATTTACATACTTTTGCAGGCGAGTTATTGTAGAATTAATTGTGGAATTTATTAGTTCTAACTTTTTTCCTGACCTAATTTTTCCTCTTGTTTCATGCGACATAGAGAACATAAAATGTCTTTTAAAAAAACTCTTCAAACGTAGAACGCTAATGTCTTATGATTTTATTAAGAAAGAATGAATTAGAAGTGGCACTTCTCATGGGATTAAATAAAATCACGCTAGGCAGTTGATGTACGAAGATTTTGACAAAATATTTTACTTATAGGGAAATACATGATAATCTTTAAGGTATGGGGAAAGGGCAAGGGTTTCTTTGGCAAAATAGTTGTCGTTTCGTCTTAGAAAATAAAGAAAACTTTTTATTCCGACTATTGATACATTTTCAATAAAATCAATATTTGTCAAAAACTGATTTTCTCGTTTCGCTAAGTTCTAGTCCGTCAAAATTCCATTTTTTTTTCTTATAAAAACTTGCGGTGTGAAAAACGCTCTCGGAAAAGAATCCCAGCCCGCAGCGGAATCGAACCCACGACCCTCCTTATACCGTTTTCAGCGTTCTTACAAACCCTTCGCAACTCTACCATTAAAACGACGCGGAATTTTGTTAAAGGAAAAAGATGAGATAAGCACACTATTCGATTTCTGCTCGACATTAGTATCAAAATAACAACATAGGAGACTGGCGGGGTCTTAGTCCGAGGCGTGCTTCTGGTGGACAAAAGGTAGACAGGTTTCGAGCTTCAAGGTTTCGAGCTTCAAAATGATATAATATATAGATTTAGGCACTGCCTAAAAGCGGAGCTCCCAACTAGTATAAGGAATAAAAGATGGTAGTAGTTAATTGTAGTATCAAAATACATTTATTATATTTAGACTAATATTATTGCCTTTCTGCCTTTTACAAAACACAAAAAGAATGAGGACAACTCAACTAATAAAATGTAGACACCCTAGGGCTTGTTCACATGAGGCGAGATATCAACCTCGTCCCCAGGGTCTTGTGGGTAATTTTCAAGATGAAGGTTGGTCGAGTAGGAAACCCTGGGGGAGGCTGAGTCACATGACCACGGTTTGAAAACATGGGAACGAGGTTGTCCTTTGTTGTGAAACGGTCATGTGACTCAGCCTCCCCCAGGGTCTTCTCCCGAGTCAACCACCATTTGAAAACGATGGAGAAGACCCTGGGACAACTTTGGCGTAGGGACAAAACTGGCACCTGTTCCACATGAGAAAAAAAATGCAAGATATCTTGGTGTTGTGGCTAACATATGCGGCACGCACAATCAAGAAAGTTGGCCCAACCCCTGACCTGTCAAGGAATAGGACAGGGAAATTCTTGTTAGGGCTGTTGTTAGGCCTAACAGACCTAACAGCCCAAACAGCATTGAGAAAACATTCCTTACTCCCACCTCTTAAAAGACCTGGGGCACAAATTATGATAAACACAACAACCCTAACACCACTTACAGACCTAACAGCCCTAACAGTCTTAACAGCTCTAACAGTCCTAGCAGCCCTATCAGAGGGCTGTTAGGTGTTGATCATAATATGTGCCCCGCCTTTTAGGAATGCTTCCTCTCTGCTGTTTAGGACTGTTAGGTTTGTTAGGCTGTTAGGTTTGTTTGCTGTTAGGGTTGTCAGGCCAGCCAGGGCTGTTAGGGCTGTAAGGGCTGTAGGTGTTGATCATAATATGTGCCCCGCCTTTAAGACGTGGGAGTAAGGAATGCTTCCTCCCAGCTGTTTTTCCCTAACAGCAGCCCTATGCTGTTTGGGACTGTTAGGGCTGTTAGACCTTACAGCAACCCCTAACAAGAATTGCCCTGTCCTATTTCTTGACTCATATGACCCCTGAGATAGACAGTTTTATGCTGTCCCTATACACAAATACCATATATCTCAGCCCAGAGTTGTCTTGGTCACAAGTGAATTGTTTGATTTCAACACAGAGGGATTGTCTAGAGGCAAGTCTGGGGACCAAAATATCCCCTAATCCCCGTATCTTGCCTCATTTGGTGCCTCAGCTGTATCCCTGCAAATATCCGAAAAATATCCCCCTAAAATATTTGGTAATCTTTTCAACCCTAAAAAAGTTTGCAGTTTCAAATTTTGTAATGATTAAATTTTCAAATTTTCAATAAATTTAATCTGTCCCACGGCTTACAGTCAGAATTAGCATGCTCCCTGCTCTTTTCCATACAAATACTGGGGTGGGGGTCACTTTTCAACGCCCTTCTGGGCAGGGGGGGACTTTACTTTTTTACTTTTTCCAATACAGCCTACGAGGATTACTGGCTGGGGGTCAGCTGGGGACACAATAACTTTCATGATTTATTCAGGACAATATTTATTCCTCAGTGGAAAAAACTGCATTATCTGACAGAATAGTAAGTAGAATAATTTCACAAGATAATATTATTGATAGATACACCAGAGAAATTAATATTGGACATTTTACCAGGATTCTGGAGAATTTTGACAAAGTGGCCAAAAATGCAGTTACTGAAACACTTAGAATCACTTCCTTGATTTTGGTCTATTTTGGAAATTAAATGTATGCCATGAACAACAAAATGAAAATGGAGAAATATAATGTCAAAGTTCTCCACCCTGGAGTACTACAATGAAACTCTATGTCGACCCAATTCTATAAAACCCCTCAGCTGTATATTGAAACAGGTTGCCATCTAGATTTCATAATGGAAATAACACAAGTTACTATACTTGCGTGCAGACCCTTCAAAAGATATTGGACCAGACACTACTCCTGGCCATACGGGTGTTAAGCAGAAGGCCACAAAGTCCAAAGTGTTCCAAATACATAACTCCATATTATGGGTGGAGCAATTTTGTAGAAGGGTCTGAAATTGGGGGGGGGGGGGGGGGGGGGGGGCTGGGAGAGAAAATAGAAATGAGACAGAAAAACAAAATAATTTCTGTTTGAGGGGGCATGCTCCCCCTGAGAAAAGTTTGAAAAACTTGGATCAAGATACTTCTATTGGGTTTTTGAAAGAGGTGAAACAATGAAACTATGGCAGAAACATATAACAGAGGCTCTCTTTATTCTGATCCAACAGAAATGGGAAAACGTTCTGTGCACTCTGCTGATTTTCCTTTGAGCAAGAAAATATTATTGATGCATAACATCAACATTTAACTTATATTTGGCTGGGGACAAACCGGTTATGCACTAGTCAATTGAAACCCCCACCCCTAGGGACCCGGGGAAGGGTTGGGGATTTGATTTTACCCCTGAACAAAAGCTGTTTAAGTCCCCACTCCATCGGGAGGAAATTCCTGTGAAATGCCCCTACCCTTGGGGCCTCCGAAATCACCTTTTACTTGCAAGCATCAAAGAAAGAACACACCTTTCTATGATCGTCAAAGGGGAGTGGGCCTCAGCTAGTGTGGTGTCCTATATGAAACAAGGGATGCAAGTACACAAAAATGCATTAAAATCGAATGATTCCAATGAATTGCATCGTAGCTAACATGTAGATTTGCATGGCCAAAATCAAAGTGAAAGATTGACCGAAATAACTTATTTGAAAGCAAATAAACATTCCCCGGGGGTGGGGACAGGTTCCAGAATCAAAACCAGTCAATCCATCACCCCCTCTGAACAGACTCTTGTTTTAAAATGCTTTAAACCCCCACGATAACCCTTCCCTGGGTCCCTAGGGGTGAGGGTTTTCAATTGACTAGTGCATTACTCACGAAGAATCCAAAACAAATTGAAACACAGGTCAAAAGTTTTCAAGAAATAACTTATAATAGATAGCTATCAATAGATAGAATAAAGTAATCAATTCTATAAATCAATGAATGGCCAAAACACAGTTGAAAGTCTATGATCATCTTTTCTAAATCGTACGGCCGAGGAATCAAATTCCCTGAAGAGATCGTCTAGTCAGAGAAAATATTTCTCATAAAACAAAAAAACATTCTTACCAAGAGCTTGCAGTTTAATCCACTTCATACTGGATGTTTGTCCAACTCCAGCGAACAGTGAGTTTCCAATCAACACCGCACCCATTATATCCGTGACTTTCAAAGCTATTCCATGTCTTTAGGGAGTTGAAGAACCCACAAAACACGGCAAAACACGAAACTCCCGCGCTCGATTTTGGGCGCCATTGTTGTTGTACTGTAACTCGTGACAAACGTTTTCAGTTCCTGTGAACACTTTCGCATTCAGTTTGAGAAGTAGAACATATGTCTAATTAAATAGAATTGTAGCCTGTAATTTTTCCTCGTGAAAACGACTCCTCTCGAAAACAAACAGAGCAGGCTATCGTGTGTAGGAACTCAGTACAACTTTACTTTCACGAATCTTGCCGCTTCGGGTCACGTGGTGGTGATAAACAAAGACGTTTGTCACTAGAAACTTTGAAAGTTTATTTCCGCTTCCTGTAAAGTGAAGTGATTTAGAAGAGAGATCCAATTATACCACGCTCGGTGTCGGCGCTCGTCAGGCGTTGTGTCGTTCAAGGGCTTCAAGGTACCGAAAGTTTCTGTTTCAAAAAAATAGTGTTAGTCCATAGGGGAACAAACGAAACCGTTTCCATGTTAATCCTCGACTATTACGAGTAGTCTCAAAAAGATATGATGGAAAAGAACCGGCCGCGGATGCCTCTCTTTGGTGGTTTACTTTCTGCTCTGATCACATGCTTTGCCCGGCTTCTTCCCCCTTCTTTCCGGGCGCAATTCCGTCTAGGTCTCTCTGAGAGTCCACTCGATTAACTTTGCTCTGGTGCTTCCATTTCTTTCTGCTTTCTGCTCTTCTACTAGAGATATTTTAACCAAATTTATCATTCTTGATCCCTTCCTCATCCCTCGACCCAATGTTTGTATTCTATGGCTTCCTCTATTTTTATCCTTTGAGGCGTAATCCGTGATAGCACGGTTCTGCAGTTAGCTGTCATTTCTCGGCCTTGAAACTCCGACTGGAAGAATTTCAGGAGCAAGGCGGCAAAGAAAATACTCCACTTGATTATTATTCCCCATTCTACCAAATCTTTGGATTCCATGGCTTCTTTTCGGGCATTTCTCCTTTGAGTAATTATTGTAGGTCGTTTTTTTCAGCCGCTAGCAGCCCTGTAGTCTTTTTTGGATGTTGCCAAAATGCTGGTACTTGTGCCTGCGATTTTACCTTTCACGTGAGCATCAGCATCCCCCCCCCTGACAACGCGCCCCTCCCCCGTTAGTTGAGCACTCCCTACTCCCTCCTGACAACGCGCCCCTCCCCCAGTGAGTTGAGCATGCTTGACGTCACAATAGGGCTATTGTGACGTCAGGCTTCAGGAACACGTACAACATCCGGGGCTTCTGAGACGTCCAAAAATCGGATCGACCCCTAGCAATTTCCACAGGTTACTCAATAAATTCACACAGGGTACCCAACACTATATTTGCAGTTTTTGACGCTGTTTTCTTAGGTATGGTGCTCCGCTTTGCGGCGGCCTTCGGCCGCCGCAAGGAGCTCCGCTATGATATATGTGAATAGGATAAAACCAGCGCCATAGACATGTGATCAAAAATCGTTTTTTCAGATGATAGGCCGAGCGTAGGGCCTCAGTCGAGTTACGTGTCCGGAGGTGTTGTGACCAAAATCACTCGCGCATTTTTTAACGAGCATCCTAAGAGCCCTTTTCACATTATTTTAAAGCTCTAAGCTTGTAGAATTCATCCACTTGCCGTCAATTAGTAGTGATTTTGCAGACATATCTCTAGACTGAAGCACTAAAACGGTGAATATATAAACATTTCCAGTCTTATCGAAAATCCCAGACACTTAGATTTATTCAATATTTGACATTTAAACTCAGTTAATTTTTTTTGCTGTTTTCTTTTAGAAACACGATATTCACATTACAGTCTATTATGGGCTCCTGAGTCTATCTTATGGGACCATTTCTCCGAAACCTTCTTAAAGAGCCCGTGTACGTCAGCCACTCCTTTGTTTTTGTTTTCGCTGGATATAAGAAAACGAATTACGTGTAGAAATCTCTTAATAAACATCTAAAAACAAAACTTCTTACTTCATTTACAAAATTCAATCGAGAACATTGATCTATATTCTCTAAATCAGCCGATGGAAATGGATGCTTTTTCCTACTTGGTATGTTGCTATGGTGTAAAAATTGCTGCTGACATAGCCTCTTTAAACATAATATCGAATCAAAATGCCATTGACGAGTACAAATCATGTCTCTGAAGGCATATAGTCCAGTAAATGAAAAAATATTTTTACTAAAGGTTGGACAAAAATGATAACAAAGGTTTCTCATCAAGAACATGTTTACTAGTGCCCGTTAGTACACAAAAAAAGTCCACCCGAATCCTCTCATGGCAACTTCCTTTTTTGAATTTTGAAAATTCCTCATTTTCATGAAATCTAATAGTCCAGTCATTTTAGGCCGACAAAGAGCTCAAAATGAAACAAAAGTTTTTTCTTCTTAATATTGTTCCTGACACTCTCTAGTATCACAGGAAGAAATCAGCAAAAATCAGATCATGCGAAAGGTAAAATTACAGAGTTCTTTTGGCAGCTTGTTTTAACCTTTGTTGTTCGCAGCACTTTTTTTTCACTGTTTCTGAGAATGAATTTATAGAGTGTAGCGCCGGCCCGGCTAATCTCTGAATGTTTCTGACTTCCAAGAATGATTATTTCACTTTATTTAGTAACTCCTTGGCAATAAAAATTGCTTCAGAAGACATTTTCTGGTATTTACGGAACTCATATTTTCAAATCCGTACGAAGTCTATATTGAAAGCGTGAAATCGCGTAAAAAAATCGAATGACAAAAAGCTAGATATTTAGTATTTGTGACGTGGCTAGCGATTTATAAATCAAGTCTGTGAATCAAACCATGGCCCCTGGGGCAGAGAATATGGAAGTATTTTGATATACACACTATAGAATATCTTCTGGTTTGGAAGGCTCAAGTGCCGGCAAACTCATGAATAACAATGGCGGCAACAATAGCGCTACAATGAGGAATTTTCAAAACTCAAATAAGGAAGTTCCCATGGGAGGATTCGGGTGGACTTTTTCTTGTGTACTAACGGAACACTAGTAAACATGTTCCTGGTGAGAAACCTTTGTTATCATTTTTGTCCAACCTTTTCATTCATTTACTGGACTAATAGAAGAGCTGGGAACCAGGAATCATCATTTGTAAGACAGGTGGTCAACTTGCGTGGCTCACAAAAGGACGTTAGTATAATTGTGAAATATTTATTACGTATTACTACACTATTGTGGTGCCCCTTATCGATAACAGACATTGGCTGGGATGTCTTATCTGGAAAATTCTGGGAAAAGATAATTCGCGAAATTTGCCAATTAATGCCCCTTTCAGGCAATCCAATTCTGGACTTCTCTCTCTCCTCTAGCAGTACTTTCTTCTCTTTGCGTACATAGTCTTCACAATCTAATGTTCATAGCAGTCAGGCTCATTCGACGCGATTTTTCTGAAATCTTTACCGCATTTTGTTATTGATTGCTTTTGTTCTCTCATATTTTCATACACCTGTTTCAATTGACGTTGCTCGTGAGACCATGTATCATGAATCATGCTTCATAAGTCGCAATTATAATTCTTGCCAAAAACGAAGCAGTTCATGTCGAATTGTGTCTCAAATAGTAAACAAAGTGCCATTGGGTGGTTTTAGTTTAGTTTGGTCTGCCAAATTCGAGGAAAAGACGAGAAATAGCGTCTTCATTATGCATGGTTTTACGTTTTACGGAGCAAAGTTAATTGAAATAGGTGTATATCACTGCAGCCTCTAAGCAGAATCTTATTTTTAGTATCTGCAGGTGTCACACAACCGGAAAATGTTCACTACATAAAAAAATTGAAAACCTGTTTGCAAATCTTGTTAGTAATATAACTAGAAGTCTGAAGTTTTTCATATATCTTCGCGATTATACTATTAACCTCTCTCGCCACACTAGAGGCAAAAAACATTATATCAGGGAACGAAATCAAATTTTCTTAATTTCCCTCCATCAATGTGATTACCAAGCGGCCAATAAGTGCGCGCGATGGGTTATCTTGTATCCGATCACAAGAAAAGGTAATGATAGTTCACTCCTTTGAACTGCATGCCAGGAAGCAGTACCCTATCGATGTTTAATAAAAGATACATAAAGAGTCCGTGAACCACAATTCATATTCATTTCTACGATCGGCCTCTATGTGGATAAACAAATTGGGTAAGTGAAATGTTCTTTTTCCCTTTTTCTAATTTGATTTTTCAGAGTATGACGAAGACATTGCGTTCTAAAAATTCCCATAAGATTTTTCAGAGCACTAAAAGGTCCTAATACTCTCGACTATAGTGACTTTACTTTAAACACTGTGATATTTTTTCACTCGAAACGCCGATACCAAGTAGTGTTTCTACTGTTTCTATAATTGGGCATTTTAGAGAGAGCAGTAGACACGACAACTCGTCGTCCTTTTTATAAATTTTTCTCATTTATTTTTTTATTTTTTCAGTTGATTATTCGAGTTTGCTAATAGGCTTTTTATCAGGCAGGTACTCATGTTTAATTTTGTAAGTTATTTTTTTTATTAAGTTATTTTATTGTCACATGGAAGAATACGAAAAAGCAATAATAAGAAGACAATAATTATTGTGCATGTGTAACAAAAAAAACACTGGCAAAATATCGCAACTTGCTCTTTTGTAACCAGCGAGAATTGCTTTCATAGCTACATGTGGAACTTTATACCACGTCACAGAAAATTACCCCAGAGAGCGCAGGAAATTCGTTGTATATTCCGCAGATTCCACACTGAGCTGTCCCATCGTGTAGTTTTGTTCAAATTGCTACCTTAAGCGTGGTATAAAATGGTTATTCAATGTTTTCTCGTGGCACATTATGGGATACCCCACTTGTTCACTTTTATTTATTTGGTCACACTCGTCTTTGTCTAAAGTGACGCGTAGGATATCCCATGGAATACCACACAAAACCACAAAAAACTAGTATATATTTACTACTATTTAAGTATATATTTACTATATTTCGGGATCCGCGAGCCAATGCATGTTTACTTCTAAACCTGAGTATTTTTATCGTATTTTTATCGCGAAGTTTTATTGTTCTCAGAAGATAAATCTTCCATCCCGCGATCTCAACAAGCGCAAAAAACTATGGCAATTTTGGAGAGAAAACCCTTCTTGGGTTATAGTGTGTCATTATTCAGTTCCTGATTCATTTGAATGACATTTAACCAATGACAGTGCAGAGGCTGAATGATATCATAAACACAAAAAGCGTAGCACTGATAAAGCTGAAAATCACCTAAGTTAGTAGAAGATAATTGGTTTGGCGGTGCACTGGATTACATATTTTGCCAACGCGCATTTTGTAAAACGAACAAAGGCTTACAGTAATGCGTTATCAACTTCTTACCGTTTTATGTAGATGCCTACTTTCCTGAAAGGCTTGTGTGCTTCTTATCCATTGTTTTCCGTTCCAAACATTATCAAGAATCCGTGAACCTACAGGACACAAAGTGAGGTTCTTGATTATCTTTTGTATCCTTACGTCATAAGCTTGATTTATGACGCAAAAAATATTTCCGCGTGCATTGTTTCCTTCGACTTCTCAGAATACGTACCGAAAAATCCCATCGCCGCGCTTTTTGGAACGAGGTTATGGCGAATTCGTCCTATGCGCGCTTTGCTTTTGATATTTTAACAAAATGACCTAGTTTTATGCACTTCGCTGTCCATGCCCATAATGCACCGTTTTTAACGCAATTTTCAAAATTCATTACTCAACGAAATGCTTCATAATTTTGCTACATTATTGTAACATACATAAAAATACACATGGAATAATCTCTGGATTCTGATCGGCTGAAAGCAGTGCAGCTTTGAGGTAAAGTGCCAAAAAAAAGGTAACAAAGTCAAAAATGGATAACAAAATGCAAATTTTCTTTTGAAATGCTAAAATATTTTGTTTAAAATAGAGCTATATTATGGAAACTTTGGTTTTTGTTCATGCTCAAATTCTGTCAGGTTTTGGTCCAGATTTCAATCAAGGAAAAATGCGTGCGGCTTGTTCAGTTTGTATAGCAGATTTGTGAATGACTCCTTTGACTTTTTTTCATGTGTACTATTAAAAGAAATCATACGACTCGTTCAATTTGGAATTTATTTACACTCGCCTGCGGCTCGTGAAATTTTGATACTTTTTGAAAAACCCACTAGTGCAAATAAATTCCAAATTGAACTCAAATTGAGTTGTATGGTTTCATATACTAATTGTAACGTACAAAAGCGAGAATGGCTAAACAAAATCACTTAGTCAGAATTTCTGATGTAGCGAATCAATAAGAGTAACATTTCTAATGACCTATTCATGGTCCCTTTTTATTGTGCCAAAATTAGACGAGTTTATGTCGCCTCGTGCGAATTTGTCGTGCTCATGTCAATAATAAAGATTTAGCTGTTCCAATGAGATTTTTGAAAAACCCACTCGTGCAAATAAATTCCAAATTGAACTCGAAGTTGTATGATTTCATATAGTAATTGTAACGTACAATAGCGAGAAAGGCCAAACAAAATCACTTAATAGTCAGAATTTCTGATATTTCTAATGAGCTATTCATGGTCCCTAAATTAGAAGAGTTTATGTCGCCTCGTGCGAATTGTCATGCTCATGTCAATAATAAAGATTTAGCTGCTCCAATGAGATACGAGTCATGTCAATGGCACATAGGTTCAATAATTTTCAAAAAACAGGAGACTGCGAGAAAACGGGGGAAGGGCAATAGTGCGTCCACATTAGGGCTGGAACGTGTTCAGAATAAAAATTTATCTCTGTTTCAAAAATTTATCTCATCCATTTTTGCCTCTAGTAATACTATCTACTGAGGTCATTTGTACCGTTATTGAGTTCTAAATATTTAATAAAACATGGTTACTTGACGAGCGTGAACGTCAAAAATATTGTAAGAAATTTACCGAACACCGAAACATCAACAACACCGGTTGAAAAATATAAGTGAAATAAGTCAGGAATATGTCCAAAAGGTCACTCAAATGTTGAAAATATTTCGATGCCGGATTTCAGTAATTTTTGTGGATTTAATCACAGTTTGTGTTTCCACATGCCGGTGAATCATCGAGCACGATCGCGAAAGTCGAGAACTTTTATCGTTTCGTTTTTAGAAACTTTGATTGAATAACAACAATTCAACCAGAAACAGAACTACCTTTAGCGCTTAAGAGAATATAATAGCTTTGCGTCGATCCTCAGAATTGGCGTACAGTCTTCTAGAATCGATAGGGGTATTCTAGAATCGATGGGGTATTCTACAATCGATGGGGGTATTCTAGAATCGATGGGGTATTCTAGAATCGATGGGGGTATTCTAGAATCGATGGGGGTATTCTACAATCGATGGGGGTATTCTACAATCGATGGGGGTATTCTACAATCGATGGGGTATTCTACAATCGATGGGGGTATTCTACAATCGATGGGGGTATTTTACAATCGATGGGGGTATTCTACAATCGATGGGGGTATTCTACAATCGATGGGGGTATTCTACAATCGATGGGGGTATTCTACAATCGATGGGGTATTCTAGAATCGATGGGGTATTCTAGAATCGATGGGGTATTCTAGAATCGATGGGGGTATTCTAGAATCGATGGGGGTATTCTACAATCGATGGGGTATTCTACAATCGATGGGGGTATTCTAGAATCGATGGGGGTATTCTAGAATCGATGGGGGTATTCTAGAATCGATGGGGGTATTCTAGAATCGATGGGGGTATTCTAGAATCGATGGGGGTATTCTACAATCGATGGGGGTATTCTACAATCGATGGGGTATTCTACAATCGATGGGGGTATTCTAGAATCGATGGGGTATTCTACAATCGATGGGGGTATTCTACAATCGATGGGGGTATTCTACAATCGATGGGGGTATTCTACAATCGATGGGGGTATTCTAGAATCGATGGGGTATTCTACAATCGATGGGGGTATTCTACAATCGATGGGGGTATTCTACAATCGATGGGGGTATTCTACAATCGATGGGGTATTCTACAATCGATGGGGTATTCTACAATCGATGGGGGTATTCTACAATCGATGGGGGTATTCCACAATCGATGGGGGTATTCTACAATCGATGGGGTATTCTACAATCGATGCGTAATCTAGAATCGATGGGGTATTCTAGAAGAGACTACGTGACAGGGGAACCTACGAGAGAGGCCAATTGTCTGTTAAGTTCTAATGCGCAACAAATTAGCTAGAGCCTCGCCGGCCCGGGAGGGTCATTGCGTCAACGAAGACAGCCAGTCAATGTAACAAGAATTATACCATTATTAATATTAATAATATAAATACGTTCTAGGAGCATTATACAAGCTCAATGCTCTTACAATAAAATACAAATTTCTAAGTAAGCTATAATATATAGATAAGATAAAAAATAATAATAATAAAAAATAAAAATAATTAGGATAATTTCGTAAATTGTTTAAATATAAAGTCTTAAGTTTAGATTTGAATGTGGCAATGTTGTCAGCGTTCCTAATATTGCAGGGCATGGAGTTCCAAAGCTTAGGAGCACAGATAGAAAAAGCTCTGTCGCCGTAATTGACAGTGTTAGATTTCGGTACAGAAAGCAAGTTTTGTCCAGAAGATCGAAGATTGCGAGCTGGTTTATAAGATAGAAGCAAGTTAGAGATATAATGCGGAGCCATGCCATTTAGAGCCTTATAAGTTATTAGCAAAATCTTGTAGTTAATTCTAAGTTTGATAGGAAGCCAGTGAAGCTGAACAAGCACAGGTGTAATATGATCCGATTTCTTGGTTCTACTAACAAGTCGAGCAGCAGTGTTCTGTAATCGCTGTAACTTTGTCAGTTCAGAATCGGGTAAGCCAAACGAATACTGTTGCAGGAGTCCAGACGGGAAGTAACAAAGGCATGCACTAGCTTTTCACAGTCATGTTGATTCAGGTACTTGCGAATTCGGCCAATGCTTCGTATAGCGAAAGATGCAGATTTGCAGATATTATTAATATGAGAATTCAGCTTAAGATGATTGTCCAAAGCGACCCCAAGATCACGGGCAACAGGAACAGGTGCAATAAAGGAGTCATCAATGGAGATACCAGGCATCAGCTCGTGTTTCTTGAACCGAGATGACAGATGGACAACCTCAGTCTTATGGGGGTTGCATGCAAGCTTGTTGGCAGTGCACCAGATGAGTATATCCTTAACACAGAGCTCAAGTTTTGCTATCATAGCAGGTCTATTACTAGTAGAGTCACTGACACATACAATTGTGTATCATCTGCATACATCATACATGCGACGCCGTGCGCTTTATCAGATCTTCGAGAGGCGCAAAGTATAGTGAAACAGCAACGGCCCAAGTACAGAGCCCTGAGGCACGCCGTAATGCAAGGTCTTACTGGATGAAACAACATTTCTGATGACAACTGATTGTTCTCTGTTAGTGAGGTATGATCGAAACCATGTTAACACTGTACCACTAATCCCATAGCGATGCTGGAGTCTTTCCAGGAGGAGGGCATGGTCGATAGTATCGAAAGCGGAGGATAAATCGAGCAATACTAAGACCACTTCACTGCCAGAGTCAATAGCACGGAGACTATCATTCATCACACGCAGAACTGCTGTTTCTGTGCTGTGAAATAGTCTGTATGCAGACTGGAATCTAGCAAAGAGGCCATTTCCCACTAGGTAGTTAGTTGTCTGAGTGGATGCGACCCGTTCGAGTGATTTTGATAGAAAGGCGATGTTCGTATCGGCCTGTAACTGGGGAATTCCTCCTTGTTGGGGCTGGACTTCTTTAATGATGGAAATATGATGCCCTTTTTCAAAGACAAAGGAAATGTGCCTTTCGACAGCGAGGCATTGATAACATTAGTAACTGTCGGGACAAGGAGGTCAAGATCTTGTTTCAGTAAATGTACAGGAATGGGATCAAGCATACAAGACTTTGGTGGAGACTTTTGAAGTAACTCACAGACGAATTTCTCTGACACTGGAGCGAAATCCGAAAACGAAGAAGGACAAGGCGCAATGTCAACAGAGACAGAAAGTTCCTCAGATGACAGCTTAGAGTTTCCCAGATCATCCCGTAGCTTCTGGATCTTGGTGAAAAAGAAGCTACTAAACGCCTCAGCTAGGTCAGGAAGGGAATCATTACAAACACAAGCTACAATATTGAAGCCTAGCCTAATGCGATTATCTAACATAAGTAAAACAGATTGTCCTCAGAAATTGGTAGAACGATATAGCGAATAAATTTACTTGGTCTCTTATTTGAAAAAACAAAAACATGTGTATGCGACTTGAGTTAGAAAATAAGAAACGTGGTCTAACGTTGAAATATGGGAGCGTTCTGGAAATTCTTGAAAACCTGAAGTGAATAGAACATAATGCACCTTATAAATTTAGATTAATAAGGTGTATAAACTGTAACCTGGCCCCCTGGAGTTCAAAGAGTACAATATTAATGAAGACTTCGAGAAAGACTTAAAGCGGAACCGACAATGTTTTTTGAACATAAATGACAAAAGGTTCCCGGAGTTCCACGCAGCATAAAGAAAACTGCACTCTTCCTCTTTGCCTTTAGATCACCAACATAGCATCACCATGGCATCTAGTAAAGCTCTAGTCATCTTCGTGTTCTCGGCGCTAATGGTATTTAGTTTACTCACACAAACAACGCAAGGGTTCTTCAGGGAAGGCAGAGGGCTAACGCATCGAGATACGAAGCGTGAAGGGAAATGGCGGATGGATTTAACGATGCGAGTGACAGGGCCCGTGACGAGGAAATGGAACAAGTGAGAGACGATATAATACTTAAGAGATTTAAAGGTAAGTTCAAGGACGGGTTATTAGAAAGAAGGGAGAGGGAGGGGTAGGGGGTTACTCCTCCCTCAGGTTGAAAATGTTGCATGCAGTTGCCTCATTGAAATTGGCACGAGAAAACGAGAATTTTTGTAGGAGCCTATCAATGTGAAAACCTTTTACATAATTGTCATGACACAAGGAAGGGGAAGTTTTTACCCACGCCATTGGATTAGCGTTTTCCCTGTCAATGGGCTTCTGCAAAAATTGCTTCGATAAAACTAGTCGCATAAGCCTTCTCAACGTTTCAAATTCTATTTTTCGTCAATGCAAAATCCTTATTCCTTCTGCTCTCGAGGGCTGTCGCTATCTTGTGTTCAATTGTGTACAACACTTGTCGTTCGCGGGTAGACGGAGGAGGTATCCGCGTTTGGATAAGTTAAGTTTTTTCCATGTTGAAGTTTCTCAAGAAACAATTATGGATTATGTAGTTTTCCTAGGGAACTATTTTGTGGCCTACAATGAGCAAAAGTCACGAAAATAAAGTGAAACAAGAATGAAAGTAAACACATTCATTTTGCCACTTATTAGATTTCATTTCATTGAATTTTGTTTGAAACACTAATGCGTTTCTCATAAAAAATAAATCAACGTACGCAAATCAATGTTAACGTTGGACAAATAAACGTTAGCATTCTTGGTCACACGCTGTGATCTAGTGTTCAAAGAGGATATCGTGCCTGGGCAAGGTTTCCTGTTGTTGATTGATTGATTGATTATTCCAAAAGCTGGCGTAGCCACTGGTTATTGCTTGATTAATAAGTTAGCCCTACCTCGACCTACCAATGTAAGTGCTTGACTGATCAACTGGTCCGCCCGAAAAGAAGGGGGAAATAACAATAATTGTTAGATTTTGAGAATACCCACCCTTGCAATAAGGCTAAGAATAAGAATAAGTCCAAACGTTGAGCTTAATGCTTCTGTCGCGCTAAATTGACTGGATTAGCTAATAAAAACAAGTGATTTCGATACGAGGCGAATATCTGGCGAATGGAAAATATCTTATCCCTGATTTTAAAATTGTAATTTAGCGCAGTAGTAGCGCGGCGTTGCATTTTTAAACCGCACCGGGAGTTGAGGACCTGCCTTAAAAAAAACCCTTCCCCTGGAATTTCCACTCGTGAATCGTCAGACCCCATCCCCTGGAATTTCCAGCCTCATAAAGGACCCCCTCCCCTGGAATTTCCATTTTTTTCTTGCGAAATACCCTTGTAAATTCTATTTTGGGATACAATGTCCCTGGAAAGTCACCTTTTTTACCCTCTCTTGGAATTTCCAAGCGCGAGACACACACCCTCCCCCATGGAATTTCCAGAGTCCAATCTCCCTTCCTCTAAGGAAAATGTTCCATAGGTCCTCAAGCCCCGGGTGCGGTTTAAAAATTCAATCAGCCAATGAGCTCGAAACAATATAGAGGGTATTACATGGCCGCGCGGACATACGAATTTTATCTTCGAATGTTTAACATTTATGTTAGAGTGAACGCAGCGAACGAGTGAGATGAATTTTAAAAGGTAAAATTCGTATCTCCAAGCGGTCATGTAATGTTCTGTTTATTAAAATCAACATCAGCGAAATACTAAATCGGCATTTATTTTAAGAAAATCTGAAAGCTAGAAGGCTGTGTGTTTTATCTTCACTGCGAAGAGTGAAGATAAAAATAATATCTTCACAGTGTGAAGGTATCTTTTTTTTCGCGCGAGAGATACCTTGGTGTTTCACTGATGTTTATGTAATAAGAATGTAAATTCAACGAGAAAACCTGAAAAATGTTTATAGGACCATACCAAACGACTCCTCGAATTAATAATTCTTCAAGCTTAAATAGAGAAAATCAGATACGTAAATGAGGTTTGGATACGTGGCCTACTGAATTTGCACACATCTTAAAGGGCTCTCGCACGCTTGCTGTCGCCCACCTCTCTGACAAGAAACTAGCTCAAATCGCAATCCAATTCCATCCTCTTGGTAACAGGTCAAAACAACCTAGAATTGCATTTGTCTAACAATTGAAGTAATATTTAAAAGCCGACTATGAGGACTTGACGGGATATCAAAGTCCGCGCAATTAGTTCCAGTCCGAGGCGAAGCCGAGGACTGGAACTAATTGCGTGGGCTTTGAAATCCCGTCAAGTCCGAATAGGAGGCTTTTGAATTACTTCAAATACTCAATAATTATTCATGACCTAATTAGCCAACACAGAGGGAAAACGGTCAATGTTGAAACATCTCCATTTATTTATTTTTTAATTCCTTGGTCATTTGAAATACTCAGCCTGTGACATAATCTTAAATCACCAACCCCTCTATACCCTACCCAAACAGGATTTATCAATATAATCATATTTTACTTGTGAAACTTGAATTACGTCACTAGTCATGCGCACAAATGAAAAGGTCAAGATTGTTTCCACAAAGCCTGTCCCACATGAAAGTTGGCGGCGCACATGCATATAGTCTGGAACAAGATCCTTTCTATTCTAGATTTCCGAGAGAGGAGACATCTGTCTTCTCACGGAACGTTCCTACAGTCTGCCTTTGTACGGCGTAGACTGAATAGTACAAAAATTCGACGGGAAGAGGACCTTCAAATTATGAACTTGGATTGCGTCACTAGTCATGCGCAGAAGTGAAATGATTAAGAGTGTTTCCAAAAAGCCTGTCCCACATGGAGGCTGGCGGCGCACATTCATATAGTCTGGAACAAGATCCTTTGTACTTTACTTCTCCGATAGAGGAGACGCGTATCTTCTCACGGAACAGTTGCTACAGTCTGCCATTGTACGGCGCAGACTGACTAGTACAAAAACATTTCGATGGCGAGGGCCTTGAAATTATGAATACCATTAATTATGAACTTGGATTGCGTCACTAGTCATGCGCAGAAGTGAAAAGATCAAGAGTGTTTCCATAAAGCCTGTCCCACATAGAGGTTGGCGGCGCACAAGCATATAGTCTCGAACCAAAATTCTTTGTAATGACTTCTCCGAGAGAGGAGACTTTTGTCTTCTCACGGAGTGGTTCCTACTGTCTGCCTTTGCACGGCGCAAAGACTGACTAGTAGAGACATTTTTCGAGGGTGAGGACCTTGAAATTATGAATATTCATAGTTCAAAGGTCCTTGGATCTAGAAAAAATTTCTAGATCCAAGGACCTTCGAACTATGAATATTCATAGTTCAAAGTCCTTGGACCTTGAAAAGTCCCACGTGCAGTATCTTCCTGGGATTTCAAGGTACTGCACGTGGTACAAAATGAGAGCTCTGGTTGGCTGATTAGGTCATGAATAATTAATGAGTATTTGAAAGGTTTTTTCTATTAATCTGGAGGATTATTTTGATTACTACGGGCAAATGTACATGTGTTTTCACCGTTACAATTTTGCTTATTTTATGTCCACGGTGGACGAATATTAAGCGTGCGAGAGCCCTTTAAAGTTTTTTTTGCTTGACAATAAATGATTCGTTTGAGAAGCTATGATGACGATGTATTTATACATCAAAATTCATTTGACTAACTCCTCAGCTAAGAGATGCGGCGCCTTTGAAAAACGAGGGTGCCAAACGAATAAAACTTCACATTCACACGAGAACAAAAGAAATGTTGAGTTGCGTTTAGTAGATTGTTTGCATGAAACACGGCTAAACATGTTGAACGCCTTGTCTATGTTGAGCGACGGTGCCAAACGTGAAAATGCTTAGACGGTCATGTTGTTTAGTTATTGTTGGCCCGGCAGATTACACATGCGATTTTTGCTGCAATTTTTGTCGCGCGAGTCGCGTCAACTGACGCATCTTTGATAATTCTGCTTTTGATAATTATTATTACTAGCTGATGCCCGTAAAAAATTCACGGAGTGTAAGGGGGAAATTTACTAAAAGTGTTCTCTGTTTAAAAAAAAAACGGGAAAAAAAATCACAATGGCCATATGGATGTGGGGAGGGGTTCATGATTTCCCCCTTCCATAAACTGCTGGATTTACATTACTAATAGCCTCCCATCAGCATGAGTACCCCGTCTCACCATGCCGAAATAAATGAAGTGAGCCCAAAAGGATTTTTTTTTTTGCACTGGTCTCCCTGCTTGGTTTGACAAAATCACGCGTGTCAGTCTCTCAAATCGGTCAAAGAACCCGTGAAAATCGAAAGCGCAATTTGACTTCGGAATTGTTTGTATGTTTATCATATCTCGGCGAGGGGAGAGAAGAAACAAGTCAAATAAAAATGGTCTAAGGACTAATAATTTTTTTTAGTTTATATTTTTATATTTTTTCGGCTTTATAACAGAATATTATTCATGACTTTCACGGACTTTGTTTTGTAAATGTGTCATTTCGACTTAGCGCGTGCTCCGAGGGAAGCAATGTAGTGTGTACGTTTGTTGAAACTTGAATGAAAATTTTTCTCAGCTCAAATCTTTCAAGTTAGAATTATCCCTGCACATTCCTGTATGTAATCTGTAAGAGAACCATTTAGGTTTGAATGTCAATGGTGCTTTCGGCTGCGCGAACCGAGTTCTTTTTTAGTTTCTGTGGGAGAATTCAACATGGCGGCGATGGCGGCTTTGTCCCTCGCTTAAGAAATCGCTTGAATTAGAACTTAGCCCGAGGTGAATCTTTTCCAACAAAAACACGCTCATGGTCCAGATTTCCACCTTCCTTTCGGGTTTGCGAACTTCTTTTGGCGGCATAACTCAATATCACTATAAATGTAAACTGAGTGCAACTCACCCCGCGGTCTGCCGCGATTTTGTCGCGTGATGTAGCGGAGATTTCACATAATCATGCTCTTACCCAGAACTCCCCGGCTCGTCTCCTCGCGGGAGGCTCTAGTGACAGCCACTGACGCATGCGCGAGATTTGATACAGAGCCGTTGAGAGAAAGATATTTGCTATGCTCCAAAGTTCAAAACCAGCCAATCAGCAAAGGTCCTCAAATGGATGTCACCAGAGCCTCCCCTGCGCGTGACGTGACGAGCCGGAGAGCTCTGGGTAAGAGCATGTTTAAAATCTCCGCGACATCACGCGACAAAAATCGCGGCAGATCGCGGGGCGAGTTGCATCAAAGTTCAAAACCAGCCAATCAGCAAAGGTCCTCAAATGGATGTCACCAGAGCCTCCCCTGCGAGCATACGAGCCGGAGAGCTCTGGGTAAGAGCATGTAGAGAAAGAGCCTTGATAACTTGGTGAAGCAAGGCTTATTTTTGTTCTTTTTTTCTCTTTTAGCTAACAGAAGACACAGAAATTGATTGATGCTCGGATGCTACTGTACAGAATAGTCTTCAAGTCAAGTCACGCATGCGCATTACAGTCTTAAAGTCAGAGAGAGCCTGGAGATGAGAAGATCAATTGACATTGTAATACCCATAATGCACTGCGATGAGTTCTCGCGTTAAAGACAAATAAAGCTTTAGTTTCATTAACAAGTTAGCTGATATGAAATCTCTGTATTATTGTATTTCAAGTTATTTCATGAATTTGAGACACCAAATCGAGAGCCGTAATTGATATACTCTGTAAAGAGTATGTTAAAGGCCATCACCAACCGGGAGCCTTTGCGCCCCGTTTAATTTTGTTTTCAAATTGATCCATCGTTTTTCGGGTGCTCTGATTGGCTAAGAGTCCACAAAGGCTCTCGGTTGGTGATGGGCCTTTGAAGTTGACTATATGGTCAAGGAGATTAGTTTCACTATGCAAATATTCCACTCACAAAGTTCAAATGTTGAATACCTGCCGAACTGTACATGCTCGCACAAAGAAGTGGAAATTAATTACTTTAAAACAAACATAAGGTCATACAATTCAACTTGCCCCCTCTATAAGGACGGACCATTAGAAAAGTGAAGGGGGGGGGGGGGGGGCAAAAGCCAAAAAAAAATATTTCCATGACAAATAAAAAAAAATAAAGAAAAACAATATATTCCTTGTCACCCAGCAAAAAAAAATATTGACCATACAAAGACGGGTGTGGCCAATTTGCGAAGAATGTGGCCTCGTACTGTTTCTCCAAAAGTATTATCCATGGGGCATTTTCCCCTGAGAAACTTCCTACAAATCTGCATGGTAAACTCAAAGTGGTATACATCTGTTGAAAACATGGCTGAGCTTGACCCTGTGGTGTATGCGCATTTGTGGCGTAAGTGGGGAGATTCTAGAGGATATAAGACCGGGGGGATCCCATATTTTTGGGGTCGGGGACTGATCGTCGTACCTTTTTAATGGGTTATAAACACGGGGCTTGGTCTCTTTTAGGGATGATTTTGATCTTTCAATTTTAGGGAGATTGGTATCTTTTAGGGCCGAAATATGTGTCCAAATTGTTGTCTCATGATGCAGGTTGTTCTGAAAACGTGTATGGGCCTTTAATTCATAGTCTGTAGATTAAGTTCATAAATGAAAAAGAGGAAGGCAAAAATGTGTTTAAAATTACCAAATTTCGAAAAAAAGAATTCGAACCACCAAGTGGAAAAAAAGTATTTCCAATATCATTACTAAAAAAAATATTTCCTCTTCGGAACCCCCCCCCCCCCCCCCCCCCCCCCCCACTAAATTGTATTAAAACAGCGTATTTGTGTAGGCAATCACATGGGGCCGAGTACAATTTGGGATTAGTTTCACGTGTTTTCAATTTTTTTCCAAAATTGCCCGAGCGTGTGTGTATGATATAAAAGGGCAAAATTTATTCCTTCATTCATCAGAATGTGACCATTGTTGACAGCTTAAAACAAACGCAAACGGCAACACACATGAACTTCCACAACTGGAAAAGAAAAAAGAACGTCCCAGCGTCCAAAACCGCAGCCATAAGTAATTTTGCCCTTAATTAAGAAAAAAAATGCCCTCGTTCTTAGCCAATCAGCATTGAATAATCTTGCCCTGTATATTATAAGAACGTTTAAACGTGCAGAACAATGTTTCTAGTCTTTTCTGAACAAACATTTTGTTTCCTGTTCAGCAGATGGGAAAATGTGGCAGCAGTGAAGAAGGGATGACTATCCTCGCCAGTACGTGTACGAAAACGAGGAGGTCTATTGTGTCTTGCACTGTGCGTTGTTTAGATAATCTGAAACCGGAGAGCTGCGGATTTTCTCACCCACGACGGAGTAGCTGATCTCGCGGATCAAATGTGGGCCAACATCACTTACGTCTGCCAAGGCAGTTACCTCGAGCCTTATCGTCACAAATTATACCATACATGAAGCAAAAGAAACCCAATGTACAATCTACAATATTAGAGCGGACAATTCCATCATATGTCAATTTAAAGAAGAAGAAATACAGTGAACAAAATAATTTAAACAATATTCGGCGCTGCAAAAAAAGTGGAGAAAATTTAGAGCTATAGGCAGATTCACTGTCATTGCGCTTGCTCGCGCGCGGTGTTCGCTCTCTTGATACTTTCTTATTTCTATAGGGTTTTTGTTAGGAAACCCGGTTGTTCAAGAATTCTCCCTTGACGTTTTTAATCGAATGCTGCATGTCGGCATAACGTGATCCTCTATTAGAGCTTTCAAATGACTGCAGTAAGACAAAAGACTCTTAGCCAATAATAACACAACTACCCCCCCCCTGCCCCCCCCCCCCCCCCCCCCCCCCGCTAGCTACGGCACTGCCATTGACTCACAGTGCAATGGCCTGGCTCTCGGAGGCACTTAATTATATCCACTGTAGAATAGCTCACACGATTGTAAGCTGCGCGGCAGCAATGTGCCCCATCTAATGCAGCCCGTCATAGTCCTTTAACCTCTCCTTGCCTAAAGGTTATACTTTCGAGCGCTTTGAGTTCCCTCGCGATGAGGAGAAGACGATGAGAAGACCCTTTTTCTTTTTCTTTCTTTGCTGCGGACGGGCGCAGGTACAAACGATCTCCTCCCGATCTCTATTAATTCACCGATCCCGCTTCATTGTTCTACTCCCTAGTTACTGTTGCTACGTCAGACAAGTCAGAATGTTTCTTTGGCATAGGGCATGGAAAATACACCGATCGCAGGAAGGTATTAGAAGTTGCCTAATAATATATGGGTTTTATATTTTCATCAGGAAAAGCTGAATAATTCATAAAAAATCTTCGAATTTCGAGTTTGTTGCTCGGACATTTTGAATTCCATAGGGAAAACTGTGAAGACGGTATCGGTCTATTACCAGCGCCTGCATACATCAATGTCACTCACAGCCAAAGCCAAATTTGGTAATTTTATCTCGTAAGGAAATGACAGGAGACCTGAGTGTGAATGTTACAGGAAAAAAGGTATGATAATATCATATTCCGAGTGAAAACGTACAGGAATTACGGTGACGCGAAGTTTCAATGCAGCCGCCATCTTGCTTTAGAGTTTAGTAGCCAGGCCTTACCGTACTGTAGTAAACACAGGGAACCCGCGCGATTGAGAACGATTGATTGGGTCATTCGGTTAGCACCACTGAGCGTCGGTTTTGAATCATTGGTTTAGTTGTTTCATTGACAGACAAACTTTGAACACGAAGGTTACGTCTGTTTTGCGACGCTGGAAATGTTTTTTGTTCTATATGTTGGAGCTCCCGCGCCGAAGGGCCAAAGTTGCATACAATCATCGGGAGCTCCGCTTTTAGGCAGTGCCAAAACCTAAATATTAGCCGAGGCATCCTGACTGCTCTGAAAAATAGATTTAGATAAAAAAAGAAGAAAAAATCACCCCTTTTCTGTAAAATACGATATTAATGCCCTTAAAAGTTTGAGGTATTGTTCGTGTTACAGTGTCTTGTGACTTACCATTTTCATTCTTTTTCATTCCAAAAAAGAAGTTTTTTTTATTAATTTATATAACCGGAAAAGACGGTGGGTGATTCGACAGAGCACAGCTCCACAAATGTCTTCAATTTCCATTCCTTTTTTGTTTCCTTTTATTTACTCCTTACTTTCTGAGACAAAAACATTTCTGTTTGTCTGTTTCATATCATGATAGCCTAAGGAATTCCTTTTCAATAAAGCTGACTTCTGACTTTGCTATCTCATTTCTACCTGCCTTGGAAATGCCACCTACAGCTCATCGGTTTTGTAGATGCCAAGCGAGTCTTAAATATCGAGTTTCATGAACGATTCTCCAGCACTCATAAGCGGATTAAAGTATTGTATATCAATGCCACTATCACCCACCACATATGTATAACGTTTTGTCTATAGAAACTGCGGCGTTTTTCTATCTACGGGCGAGCATTATAAGTCAGATAGGAGTGAAACCGTTAAGCTCCTGTATTTGTTCGATGTAAGGCGCAACCACCATTTTATGGCATTCTAAAACGTTTGCACGTTTTTTGTTAAAATTCAAAATTAAATGTTCACTGTGTTTAATTTAATGTTACAAAATGCCAAAGGGGGGTTACATTGGGAGCTTATCGCCTGGAGCTCACCCCGTGGCTATACGAAGTTTTATTCTTTTATTTTTTAAGGTGCCCGGCAATTAGATGAATTATGAGTTCCTACTTGTTCCTTGCAGGAAAACTACATTTCTCTGTTTCTAAAGATTATCCCCCTGTTTCTGAAATGTGTCCCTTTAAGGCTTAGAATTAGGAAACGCAAATGCAACTTTGCCCTGAGCAATTATGATAAATAAACGAATAAAAGTGTTGTGTTTGAGGAAGTATCAATTGCTAGAAGATGTTCCCATTAGATGGAATTTAAAAGGCGCCCGCCCACGAACGACCGCTATGCTAAGCCAAGTTCAGTTAAAAGTTCTAGTTGTAAAAAATTAAAGTCCTTTTGTAGTAAAAAAAAAAAATAAATGTATAAATAAACGCCAAGCATTTCAGCATGAATAAATGTTCTGCTAACACAATTTGTCAACTACCACCTGACATTCTTTAAGCGTATCCTTAACATTGCCAACATTCTGGTACGTTAGTTTCCTTTACACTTACATTTTTTGTAACGTTTTTAGTACTTGTTGGCCCTTCTATTTTTCTTTTCTAAACGCGTAGGGAAATTAATTCGAAAGACCTTCACGTCAGCATGAAACTGGCGTTGTATTTTAAGCGGGGTATAAACAGAGTCATAAAACATTTCGACGGGTTATAAATAAAACGAAGTTTTATGACGTCCTTGTCTGGCAGGTTGCTTAATGTACTTTTGCTTATTTACAGTAGCATGGCAATTATTCTACTCTTCAATAATTCTCAAGACTAGACACTGAAAACTTTTAAACTGAATGAAAATTCACAATGGAAAATCCCCACTGAATTATACTTCAAGTTGCCATTTCTGACACGGTAAAATGCGTTCATTATTTGGTCAAATGCGATGACACAATTGTGTCAAATGTGACACGCGTTCCTAAAAGACCACTCATTATTACTGGCACTTAAAGATATCTTCCTTAGTCTGCTCATCTTCGTTAAACCTGTAACTCTCAAAAATCTCAAAGTGGGGTGTTATTCACACCGAGCTCCCAGCAGTTAATTAGCGAGGTAGAACACGAACACTCTGACAAAACAATACCTCACGAATTCTCACGCGCTGCAATTTCATTTTTTCTTTCTTTCGCTGCATTTAATCCCAGTAAGGCGACAGAACCAGGAAACCACTCTTTCGATCGAATTCGCGATAGAGGATTCACGGATTGGGCTTCAACTTTGGCAGGATATTACAATATGTTCAGTTCCTTGACTATGTATTTTATTCAACTAAATGTCAAGATAATGTTGTGTACTACGCCTTACTTTACCCCGAGAGAGTTCATTGCCTTAAATCTCAATAGTCGGATACATATTATCTTTGCTTAAATCGCATCAGCGAAAAATCCCACAGATTTCATCTTTGAACTCAAATTTTAACGTTTGGGAGTTTTGGCGAGCAAAAAAACGCAAATTAGAAAACGCAGTTTGTAAGAAAAATGCTTAATAGTTGTTGGGTGTTTATTATTAGTTAGCTTTGATTTCTGATTCTATTAAGCCTTAAAAAGATTCCTATCGAGTCGCTAATGTATCTGTGAATTCGTGGGAATTGTGACATGTGCGAGTGATTTTATTCGCGTAATTATCTGCTCGGTAATCCCCATTCAGCGAGTCTTATCCGGCAATCGGTTATCGATCTCACATAGTTCGTCATTTCCGAGACATTCTCAAATCAACATCGCATGAAGGCTATAAAGTACTGAAAATTGCCTGCACTCCTACAACTAGTGTGTCCCGGCCAAGAAGACAGGTACCTCACACGACACAAGGTGAGTATGAAACACCTAAAACTTCTCCAATATCTCTCTTTTCATTTTTTTTTCGCACTTCTCTTTTCTCCTTAACGACAGAAAAATGATATTTAAACTCTTTTCGAACGCGAGGAAGTTTAATATCACTTTATTATTGAATTCTTAAATAGTTTACCGAAGGAACACGTAATCAGGTTATGTATACTAGAACAAGCAAAGTAGCAATTATATCGGTCCAGGATTCCCCTACACATCAGTGCAAAATATAAGTTTTGAAATTCTGGTGCAAAAAGCCACGCCTAAAAATCTTTATCACAAAAAGCTTCTCTATAATGAATTTCATGGAACATAAATGAATTTAATGAAATACTTTATGAATTAAAACACTCATTTGTTAGACGTTGGTATATATTTTACAAAGCTCGGGTTGTGATAAATGGTAGCCGTAATTTACAAAAAAAAAGCTCCTATTTGTTATCATTTCTAGCGAAAGCGGATAACTTTTGTTGAATTATTAAAATTGAAGCGATCAGATATATATATTCTATGAATCTTGCATTTCTCTGTTAGCACCTCAACTTCAGCACCTCAATTCCAGTTGGCTATAATTTTCCTTTTATCGTATTTTTACTTTGCTGATACACACATTGTGGCCTGTTATTAGATTATCCTAATTTTAAAAAATAAACTCCTTTCTTTCTTTCCTATTCAATATAACCTACAGAAAAATGCTTGTTTCATACTTTGGAAAAATAATAAGCATGTTGGCACCGGTTTATAGGTCCAAGTCTTAAAAATATAACTACCTTAGCATATTGGAAAGTCAATTAATTTCTGTCAGCAAATTAGAAATGTTGAATGCTCTTCCATTAGGGCAATGCCTAAAGTGATTTCAGGAAAAGTGCATGGTTTTCCGGTCATTGCATTATGACTCAATTTGAAATATTTTCTATATTTGTATAGCGTAAATACTAGCCAACACCAGTGAAATATTGTTTCAAATGTAAGCCTTAATTACACCCTCTCTTCCGCCACTGTCTCTCTAACAAACAATTTCCCGCGAAGTATGTGAATGTTGACGTAAATTGATTTGATCCCTAGTACTTCACTCTCTCAGCCGGAAAAAAAAAAACTACTGGTAACCCGGAGCCACGAAGTACAGTTAAAGTATAGGAATATAAATACTTTCGCTACAGAACACGATCAGAGTGCCTTTTATTGTAGCATTGTTTTGCGTTTTGGGCCGTGCTGCTAATAATTTCTTGGGTGCGGAAAGAGTTTCAAATATACGGTTAAATCATTTTTTAGTTTTGCTGTCTTGTTATGAAGCTTGTAAGACTGTCATTTTGTCCGCATGTCGTCAGAGAAGCCATTTCAATTCTATAGATTCTGATAGGCTAAGAGGGAAATCATTCAGCAACAAATCTGATAGGCTAGGAGGGGAAGCCATTCAGCGACAAACGTTTTTTTTTTAGCAATTTCTTTGATTTCAGAGCCTGACGGGGAAGATGTTTTGATCTTTGAATTTTACTTCGTGCATAGAGGGAAAAGAAGTTGCTTGAAGCCTTAGCACTATAAAATGGGTTAGAAGCACCTGTCTGCGATCAAACCTCTACACCCTTAAACAATACCGTTAACTTTCCCAATTAACTTTCCCAATGAGTACTGGGGCGTAGCCAGCGATTGGGAAGGGGGAGGGGGGGTGGGGGGGAGGGGGGGTAACAACTACTGAAAATGTTTGCTGCCCCGGCCTTTTTTGTCCATGTTTCCTAGCTGTTCACCATGTTTTTCGTACCAAACGCGGGGAAGGGAAGTGCAGGGTACATGCAGCCAAGGACCGCTCCCCCATAGCTCCGCCCTTGGAGTACCACTCTGACCTATCACATGACTTTATTTTGAAAATGTTAGCTGCCCCTGACCTTTTTTGTCCATGTTTCCCTTAATGTTTACTATGCTTTTCGTACCAAAAGGGGAGGGGTACACCCAATGACCCCTCCCCCTAGCTAAGCCCTTGGAATACCACTCTGATCTATCACATGACTTTTGTAGAAAACATTACCACAATGGCATCAACTAGAACCCTGGTAGCCGTCCTGGCTGTGTTTGTGTTGTGCGGCGTGTTTATCCAGACCTCGGACGCTTTCCTAAGGAACGGTCGGGATATGATCTTTGCGCGCAAGAGAGCCGAGATGGGAAACCCACCAGTGGATTACGAACTCCCGGAATACGACGCCGCGGAGATGATGAAACAAAGACGAGGTAAAGTTCCACAGTTTATTAGTATTTTAATTATTTCCATTCGCACTTTCACTTTCACTTTATTTATTTTACAAACACACACTACCCACAAATAGCAGAAAGGCTAATCTAAGGTGGGTAAGTTGGTGACGCTACAAGATTCACGCACTGCTAAATAAAAGTGATGGACATTGTATAAATAAATACGTTACATAAAATAAGAAAGCATGAAGATAGGATAAAATTAGTTGAGGTATTGCGAAAAAAGAGCGAAAGCATTTTTATGCTCTGACCTTAATTTCGGAAATTATAGCTTGAATGTCAGCACAAGGCTGTCTTGGACGTGAAGTATTTCTAATAAAATCGTGTTTTGGTAATTTTCTGAGATTCTCGGGCTTACTGTTCCAGATATTTGGTCGAAGTCTAGAAAACGAGTTCTTCAGATAGTTGAGACGAGATTAGCTAATGTAAAAATTACCTGTTGAGGATTATATAATAGTGTTTTACTTGTGGACTTTTTGAATGGCGTAATAATGGTCCATTAGTTAGTTATTTTTCGTTTCAAATTTTCACGTAAAGATAACATCATATATTCGCTCAGCCAATTAGAATGCAGGTAGCGTATTACTTAGCAATGGCAAATCTATTGTTCTAAAAAGAACTTCAGACTTGCTTCATTTTCCGATTCACTGTTACACCTTCCTAATCCTGCCTCTACTCATATTTGGAAAGACAGACACTGATCACTATTTTCTTCTTCTTTTTTTTTCAGAAGCCGCCAAAAGATCCAAGCAATAGATGATTATAATATGTATAGTACACAGAATCAATAAAATACACGAACCAGTCTCTTATCCATCAATCAGGAACGTGACCTCAATACTGTAATTCCTGCTGTTTGAGATTTTTACTCCGGCGCAGGCGTTAGTTGTACAAAAATGACATGAATCGAATTTGAAAGTGCCACATTATTTGAACAATAAATACCGCAACAGACGAACATTGTCAAATGGTGTTTTGGAGTCAAATCTTTGGATACACGCGAGTTCGCAGCACTGAGTCCCAGGTGTTCGAACCGGGCTTCCTGTGCTCGTAGATGAACCATGAGGAAGCGCGAGGGCTGGGACTGGTGGTGACGTCACATTTCCAAACTAACCACAGGAAGCCCGCCAAGAATGCTAGGGACTAGGCTGACTAGTTCGCGCTCCCCGATGCATTATGGGTAATGCGGGCAAGATGGCGGAAATAGTCCAGATTCGTAGGGGAAATGGAATCTGAAAATATTCACTCAATAAAAGTCCAAATCTTAGCTTTTCTCCAATCCGGATATGTCTTACAAGTGTTCAAAATCGCTTTCAAAACTCCGGTGTATTTTCATACCTTCTTTGTTTTCTAGACCGGCTAATTTAACAAGGGCTAACAGGGGCATTAAAAAGTGCTTCTTTGGTAACAAATCGTAAAAAACAACATAGACTTGAAATTGATAGTGCCACTTCTTTACACTGATTTGATAACTTTGGACTATAGAGAAACTGTCGGGAATCATGCATTCTAATCACTGCTAATGAGAGGATTCCAACCTTGCCTTTCCATTACGAATCTGAACTGTTTCCGCCATCTTGCCCTGATTACCCATAATGCAAATGGGAGCGTGAACTCGTCTATGGGAGTGGGCCTATTCCTTAGTACAGGGTTCCCACGTTTTGAAGCTGTTTTTCCATGACTTTCAAGGACCTTTTCAAGGACTTTTGAAAAACATTAAGGATCTTGCATACCGAAAAAAGCATATACTGCATCGGCACACATCACGACATTTTGGTTTCATTGACGACATTCAACAAACAAATTTAATTTAGGCATTTCTGTGTGGTTTCGAAAGTTTTACTTTACAAGTCTAAGGTCTAGTTCATTCAGACGGTCTAAATTCTAGTTTTCCTTTGTCTACTTTGTTAGCGCTATTATTTTGTTTATTAATCACTTGTATTGTTACAAAATTTCCCAGAACTTATTTGTAGAAAATTTTTCCAGGACTTTTAAGGACCTTGGCATATTTTTTTGAAAATTCCTGGACTTTAAAGGCCTGGAAAAGGACATTTCAAATTCCAGGACTTTCCATGTTTTCAAGGACCCGTGGGAACCCTGTAGTACTCGGCCTAGACTAGGTATACTTCTTTGTTGTTGTTGTTGATGATGTTTCTTGTTTCTTTAGCAATTGCTGGGTGCTAGGGCACAACTCAACACACTCTTGGAACTGGAACTCTCCTTAAGGGAGATTTTACACGGGTCAACTTTTAACGACAATGTTTTGCATAACATGGTTGTAGAGCCCCCAAATGAGCCCAAAAATCATGGGGTGTGCTCGTAATTTTTTAAAATTAATTTTTCAAATAAATATAGAAATCGACGCTTTTCAACAATGATATCTGTCGCATTACATGAGCAAACATGAAAAACAAGGAGTCGTCAAGACTCAGTCTCTCCTCCACCCCTCTTTTAACCAAGTCTACAGGTGATCTTGGGATCAAACATGACCCCATCAAAAGGAGCCTCCATCACCTATTGGTGACCGGCCGAAGAACAGGAGTAGATCTATGTTTATATTGTAGATTTTGAATCTCGCAAGAATTAGTTGTCATGGTCACAAAATATGTCCTCTCTCTCAAATAGTAAAACGAAAGATGGGCTGGAATCAGCGCGACCATCACACGCACTTTACGCGTTGAACGAAACATTTACATATTCTCAAAGTAGGGGCGGATTAAGGGGCTGGGCGGATTAAGGGGTGGGCGGATTAAGGGGGGGGGGATTAAGGGAGGGGGCGAGAGAGCCGCGCCCCTCTTTTTGAGAGTTTTTCCCATACATACTGTATTTGGTGAATGAAATTTGCAATTTTTGGTCTTTCGGATGAGACAATAACCGAGGTCCTGTCTGACGTCCTTTCTAACCCTATTCAAGGTGGACGCTAAGGCCTGGTTTCCATATAGTCTTATATGTCGTATCTGTCTCATCAGTCGACCGTGAAACAATGGAAATTGGAATTATTCTTTTGTTTCACGGTTGACTGATACGACAGATAAGACTATATGGAAACCAGCCTTAAAGAACCCATTGCACTGCACCCAAGAGTAGGGGGTTGTCTCCTGGTGCATGCAATGACCTGGCTTTGGAAGGCACTACATGTACTGTTAACAGCCCTCATGATTGTAAGCTGCGCGATAGCAATTTGCGCCATCTAATGCAGCCCGTGAAGTCCTCCAATTCAATCTCTTCTTGACTAAGCTTTCGTGTATTTCGACCGCTTTGAGTTCCCTCACCATGAGGAGCATGAGAAGACCATGCATTTATTTCTTTCTTTTCTATATTTTCACTATCCGACCCCCCTTCTGAAATTTCTGGATCCGCCTCTGCAAATTATTTATTTCCTGTGTATATGGCTAGACCTGGTGGACTAGATGGAAGCACCTGTTGATCCCGTCCTGGGCAATAACGTTTCTAAGCTCAGCAAGTGTAACGGCATAACGCAATTTTGTCAGTTGCGATTCGGTGTCACGTGGCTCCTTCGTAAGTTAATGTCTTGCCCGGGGGGGGACTCCCATATTTTTGACCGGGGGTGATCGTCGTATCTTTTAGGGGTTAAAATCACGTTGGTTTGGTCTCTTTTAGGGGTGATCTTGATCTTCAATAAATTTTAGGCAGATTGGTATCTTTTAGGTCCGAAACTGTGTCCAAATTGCTTTTTCTCATGATGGTGCTTCTAAAAAACCGTGTAAGAAAGAGAGATTATTCGATGAGAAGACGATGAATTAGAAACAAACACGGAAATGTCTTCATGGGTATTTTTCCCCTGTTACCTGTGTCCTTCGCGCCTACTTGGCACATAAGACCTCATCTTTTAGGGTATCTTTTAGGGTAATAATGTTTTTGAGCCACGCTATGGCCCGCCATGTTTGGTATCTTTTAGGGGTGAAACTGAAAATTTCCGACGATCATCCCCGGTCAAAAAATATAGGAGTCCCCCCCGGGATGTCTTGCTTGACAACTCGCAGTCAAAACAATATTATGTAAAATTGATTTTCATGCCGCTGCATGTAAAGCCGCTTTTCAAGACAATTGACTCCAACAGAGACATTTTTTCATAAGTTTCATTTGCAAATCGAATCTAAATGTATGGCATTTATGTAATGCAAAGCTACTCGACCGTCCAAACGAATGTGAAAGTAGCGCGGGTTTTGGTTTCTTTTGATAATTGTCCGTGATACGAAGGACTTTAACCCTGGTTAAAGCAAGGACGTTTCGAAACCTCCTTGGTTCTAAAGCAAACTAGACTGGACAATTTTAACTACAAAGAACATACCACAAGCAGGTAGGCTGCTCGCATTGCACTATTACATTTGCTAGGAATTTAGCAAACAGGAATTACCATTAAGTCAGATGCTGAGACGTAAACTTGCACATTATTATTCTATGTTTTTAAAGAAAAGCTATGGATTCTAAGCAAAGCAGTCATGAATACGTGGAAAGGCAGAACGAAGTTGGACAAGTAAAGTCATAGACCATGAATACGTATCGCGACGGAGACAGGGGTTACTACAAGAAAATCAGTTTATCACCGTTTGACTCAAGCGAGGCCACTTTCGTATTGATCGCTAAGTGCCTAGTAATACAAGAAATGCACTCTGTACTTCAATTTCAACAAAAAAGTTCGAAAACTGTGCATGCCCAGACCAAACAGCTGTCTGTAGGAAACAAATGAAGGGCCATTGTGGCATCTGCACAGTTGCTACTGGCTACTGGACTTAAAGGCTTTCAAAGACGGATAATTCGTCCAGACGACTAAAGGCAATGATTTTAGTGTGTCTCTCACTTCGTCAGTTGATTCGTCTTGTGTGAATACGGGCAAGAGACGGCGAAAACGTTTAGACGAATTAAGTGGTTTAATGCGTCCGAACTGACGAGCTAAATCATATATTTCGTCTGGACGTTTTATCCGTCTCTTGCACGTATTCACACAAGACGAAGCAAAGAGACGCACTAACGATCATTGCCCTTAGTCATCTGGACGAATTATCTGACTCTAGTGTGAAAACGCATCCAGACCTGCGAGTTACCAAAAATGGGGCCATTTTTCATTACCCTTGTGTCTATCAGTCTGGCGCGTCGGGTTGAGCGCGCAAGATACAGATGACCTTTCTTTATTTAAAAAAGCTATCAATGACTGCAAGTTTTAACTAAAATTAAAATTAAAATGTGTCCAGACAAGCGAAGACACAATCAGGGACAAATATTACACATAGCTCGCCTCTTATTATGATGATTAGAGGTCAGGCTAAAAGACGGTTACCCTGAAGTCTTGTCTGCGTAGCAAGCGTTCCCGTGTGTTTTCAGGTAAAAGAAACTCACAGAAAGTGGTGAGGAAATCGACGAGCGAGTTCCAACTTCTGGCTACTTTCAGTGTTTCTTTTCCCACAGGACGTTTATTGCGTACGCAATGAAGCCTTGATTGTCCCAGCCTGAGAAGAGCGACATTCGAGGCTCTGGATTCATGGTAAAGGACGGCGGAACTGTCTTGAAAACTGAGAACGCTGTGCGGCAGATGCGTTCCTTTCAAAATTCTCAGCAGCAATACACGATTAGCAAAGGCTCATCCAGTATCGTTTGAAGTTTTGACAGGTCTTAGCCAAAAATAAGAAATCCGACAAACTTTGAGCAAACTCTGTTGTAACATTGTAAACAAAATGAAAATATTAAACACCACGTTATCTTCGTTCTCTGTTCGAATGTTTGATGGGACAAAACTTACTATGGGCATTTGCTTTTTCAAAGTGCGCCCGGCAAGATCTGAACGTTGTCGATGCCATTTCATGTTCGTTTCACTTTTTTTGCAGAACACTATGGAGGCTTCCTTCTACTTGCTTCTCCTTCTGTTGTTACACCGGTGAGTTGTTCAGTCGAGAAAATTGCCCCAAAATCACCATAACAATGGTCGTTTTCACACTAGAAGACGAACAAATCGTCTAGACGGACAAATCGTCTGACGATTTGTTCGTCTTTGTACGTCTAGTGTGAATTCAGGTCGGACTCTAGTCGATTTGTTCGTCTATATGAACAAGTTGTCTATGAAAAATCGTCTTCCTAGACGGCCAAACAGACGAACAAATTCAGACGATTTGTTCGTCTGAAAATTTGTTCGTCCCGTTTTCACATCAGACGATTTGTTCGTCTACAGACGATTTGTCCGTCCAGACAATTTGTTCGTCTCTAGTGTGAAAACGGCCAATGATACGTTTCCTCGACATATCTCTCATCAAAAATGTGAAGCGTGAAGCTTCTTTGCTATTTTCGAGGGAGGAAGACACATCTTTGCAACTTCGACTTCAATCTAAAAGGAAACCACCCTCGGCCGAGTCAGGGGTCGCGGGGGAAGTCAAAATAAAATAAAGGAGAGAAGATACGTCTCCTTTCTTTTTTCCTGCCCCCGGACCGCCGCGTGCCTAATCTACGACTCCTTGCTCTCCGAGGATACCACCAGGTTTATGTTTCCTCTTTCTGGTCATGGAATGTCATTGGCTAAAAGTTTTAATGTTGGCTAGACTTTGAAAAAACTGCGAGAACGCAACAGATGGCTCGTTTCAATAGATGTCGGGCCTGATTTTAATTCGGACAAATCCAATAAGTCGCGACTCAAAACATTCGGCCTACAAATTGCAGTGAGTAGATCAATCTGATTTATGATTGCAGGCCTTGTGAGGGAGCAAACTCGTCCTATGCAGAAGTTCTGAGGAATTTCTTCTTGAACTATGACAAGGGAATTCGGCCAGGATTCGGAGGTGAGCTAGGCACATACCACTTCTCTTTTGCCAATCAGGTAAAGCATACATTCCTTCAATCATTCATTCATTCATTTCTTTCATTCTTTCTTACCTTCGGGCTTTCCTGCAGACGTCTCTACATGACTTCATACTTTCTGTCTCGACTCTCTCAACGGGTGATCTGCATTGCAATTCTCTGACAAGAAAAATGAAAACAAAATCTTTTTTTTGGAAACAATCAAAATATTTAAAGTATGGTTGTCAGATGTTTTCCGAAAGAAATCACAGCAAAGTTGAAGCTGACATACTAGTCCAATACTCTGACAAATTTATGCATGGTATTGTTCCCCCCCCCCCCATTGTATTGCCTCATTCTAGAATACACTCCATTGCACTCCATTGTTTTAGACAATGCCTTGCATAAATTTGTAAGTGTATTGGACAACCCTCGCATGATTGGGTGACGCATTGTATTTAGCCACGGCACACTGTGCGTACGGTCCTGAGCTCGAATCCCGTATCGACTGTTCTCTGTTCCGTGTAGCTTGTATTCCGTTCTCTCTAAAACTGCGCTCGCTAGAATGCAGCACCTGACTACTACCCTGTTATCGTTTCTTCTGTAGGTCCCCCTTTGTTAGTGAAAGGAAGTGTATATATCAGCTCCTTTGCGAACATAGAAGAGACGAGCATGGTGGGTAAATATGTTTAATAACGCGTGTTAAACCGACAATAGGACGTGCACTGAACGTGCATTGAACGTGCATTGACTATTTTCCAAGATTCGACGGTTTATTCAAGCTTTTTTTGAAGAAACGTTGAACAAGAAATCACAATGGACGTATTGTTCGGCTTTGGGTCCAGCTTAAGTAGGGCCAGTTTGGCATGGACCCGGGCTGGCCGGTTAGCCGGGCTGAAATCATTGTGGAGTGAACCACTGTCCCTAAAGTACAAATCAGACCGCTCTTTGCTATTTGACCTCAGGAATAGAAATCCTATGGCTATTTATGATTAATCTATGATTACTTTCTATGTGACCTCAGGAATACATATCCTATGGCTATTATCTATGATTAATCTATGATTACTTTGCTATGTGACCTCAGGAATACAAATCCTATGGCTATTATCGTCAGTACTGGACAGACTCTCGACTAGCGGGACGCAGCAACATCACGGTTACACTGAAAGGAGAGGAGATAGCGAATGTGTGGAAGCCAGATCCGTATTGTATAAACGCACGTGAATCAAACCTTGGTACCCGGATGAAGAGGTTAACAGCCTCTTGCACATAAGCCCAGACGGCAGTATCTTCTATAGCAGACTGTGAGTACAACTGAAGCGTTTGATTCACTGCCGTCTAAGTAGCATCTTGCGCATACGCCCAGACGGCAGTATCTTCTACCGTAGACTGTGAGTACCATTGGACGTTTGACGCTGAATAGTCCATTGCCGTCTAAGTAGACTTTTGCACAAGGTTGGTTTTCAGGAGGAAAAGAGTAAGCGAAAAAGGATATTTACTTTTAGGCTTCGTTTAAACAGGAGTAAATGCGTCTCTTGGGAGGTGTTTTCTAACCCTGATGAACCTTTAAACCACAAAAAGCGTCGTGGACAGTGAAAGTTGATAAGGGAGAACGAAGCGGCAGACGCGACTCCAGAGACATGACCACAATCTTAGATTGTAAAACTAAGAGTAAAACTTCCCTGTTGGACGACTCCGGGTATTAATCGTGTGCACGGGATAGTTTGCACCTACGTTCGCAAGGTTTCTAGACTTGGTCCCTCACAGTTCATGTATGATGATGCAAAACGTTTGTAACGAATGTTTCTTTTCATTGCGTCCGTAACAGGCTCGTGCTTACCGCTGAGTGCTTTATGGATCTGCACCATTTCCCTATGGATACTCAGAAGTGCATGCTTAAGTTTGGAAGCTGTAAGTAGCGGCTACTTTTCAATAATAGAGCGGATTTCAGATGACCATCGTGAAAGTAAACGCAATTGTGCAATCACTAGCCAATCAGAAACAAGAGTAATTACAACTTACTGCTGAATGGTTTCCAGCCAAGCCAATCAGGAGCCGAACCAATTGGCTAGTAATTCCTTGCTTGTAATTAGTTCGCAATTTGATTGGTTGATAGAAATAAGCAGCCAATGAGAAAGCAAACCAATTACAAACACGACGGTCATGTGAAATCCGCTCTATAAGCGAAGAGGTAATACAGTAAAAACCCGCATAAAAGAACAGGTGTTTTGGGATTCAGGCTGATGTTATTATTATACATTTCGTATTTCTGCAAAATCAGCCTGAAAAGGTGTTCTTAATATTGTTTCTTAACATGAAATACTGCATACTGCATTTTTTTTTTCTCGTTGTGTTGTTGTTGTTTGTTTGTTGTTGTTAGCTGTAGGGGGGATGTGTAAGAGGGTCTCTAAAGTCTTAACGAAGACCAACAAATAAAAAAAGTTATTTAAAAAGTGAACTTAATAAAAAGTGAATGTAAAGACATTTGAAAAAAGGACATTTATATTATAAGATATATGAAATAATATTGAAATTATATGTAAAACTAGTAATAGTTCTCACTAGAGCTGCCCCCGTGCCTTTTAAACTGCAGATGTAATAAGTATTCAATTAACATTTTTACAGCTGTTTCAGACAACACGCGAACCCACCGTTATCAGCTTGTTGGAGTTTGTCAGTTGTATTACAAAACCGTTAAGATACATGTGAAATTCTATAAGCCGAAACTCTACAAACAATTCTAACCAAAAGTACGAAAAGCCGTCAAAACTCTTACGAAACTCTAGCGAAATACCGAAAATTCTTAAAACTATTGTGTCACAATTCCAAAACGACTATTAATACACATTCTTACTCAGAAACACTTGCGCACAAAAATCTTGTTTGAAAACTCTATGAATACTTGAAAGCTTAAAGCCAATTGATCTTTCCGGAAATACTTACAACGGAGAACAGAACACAAGACTTTAGACTCTCGTTGGCTGTCTCTGCTTCGCGACTTCTCTGCTTTTGCTCTTTTCAATCGCTGCTCCCTAATAACCTATATCTGCGTTTTTATACCAGCTATCACCGAAAGCTGCTAAAGGCTAAAAACGCCTACTTCTCCCTTGTGCTGATGCAAAAAATAATAATTCTAAAGTTCTCTTTCTAAGTTTTGTGAACTTATAAAAAGGAAATCTTGTCGGTAAATTATCACATTCTTTCGTAGCGGACCTATTGTTAAGCACAATAGCAACCATTTTGAATGCTTTACTACTATTATGAGGTTTAAAGCTCTTAGCTTTGTGAACATTCAAGTTTACACAGCCACAGCAGCTCAACATTTGCTAATTCTGAACTATGGATTGCACTGACTGACTTCGGCTGAGCGTCTCCTTAGAGTTTTGGTGATTATTAAATGTCACGACCAGTTTGTTGTGAATGTTTAGAATTTTTATTGTCCGCCAGTGACAACAGTAGAGGTCTCAAACCCACGCTGCGAGTCACGTGATCTGGTCATCCAATCATAAACGTTACCAAGACCTTTTGCGGGCCCTTTGCGAGTCACGTGATCTGATCATCCAATCATAAACGTTACCCGATACCTTTTGCGGGCCCTGCTCCGACGGATCGAGATTTTTTCTGCCATATGTATCATATACCCTTATATTTTCTCTTTACGCGGGGGATTCTATAATGCCTCCTCGGGTTTTGGCCTCTGGGCCAAAACCCTGCGGGGGCAAAAAAAATACTGCATACACTACCAACAGTCACATAAAGGTAACAGTAATTTAGTAACTTATTTAGTCAAGTCCAAAAACATTTGCTAAATGCACCCGGAAATCCCCATACAGTACCTGCTGTACAGCTCTGTGTGCAATGGTCTAGCACTCACTACACTGACAAGGGAACCTCGTAATTGGAGCCTCGCTCTGTGAGGATTTTCCGGCCCTCGGGCGAAGCTGAATAAAAATAAATAAATAAACATTATATTTATCTACTACATCCACTCTACCGCAGAAGGTTACTGTACTCATCTAACTGGCAGCCATTGTTTTATACAAGAACAATTTTTCAGGCTACATGTGTCCTTATTTATATAAAGGTACCTTTTTGACCAAATTACAGCTTTTTTTATGCGGGTTTTTACTGTATATCAAACACGAGACTGTATTTCATCAGGATTTCCAAACACCGAGAGCGGGTTAAAAATAATCATCGTTTTTCTAAATAGTTTTGTATTGATGGTTTATTTGTCCAATAAGGTAGTTAAATCAAAAACAAAACAAAACAAGACGAGACAATGACGGGGTCTTCGAGGTCTTTGAAAATACTTATGAAAATCACTGTTGAGTACTTGATATATCTATCTATCTGTCTGTCTAATCATTTGTTATCGAGAAAAAGAAGTAATGATATCTCAAAAGACTATGCAAATTACGATCGCGAATCCAAACCTCATGACGGATTATTAATAGTTTGAAAAATATTTAATGAACCTAGATTATTGCTTCGCTCTTTTCTTGTGATTTGGACTACTTTTATTTTAAGCACAATCTAATTAACCCTAAAATAGTTCCATTCCATTGGCAGGATAATGGGATTATAATATACTACGGTTTAGTATAATATACAATTTTAAAAAGGATTATACAATTTATTCTCCCTACAGATAGTCATAGTAGAAGGGATATCCTTTACCAATGGTATTCCCCAGGGGTCATTGTTGGGTCCACAGACATGGCCCAGTTCCAACTTAAATCCATTGGTGTTACAATGACAACAGACAACTACTCCTCAGGTATGATTTGTTTAATACATCTAAATCCTAATAGGGACAATACAACCAACACCCAGATAGGGACTAGTCTTTTGTATTCTTCTTTTAGAAGACATTCTAACGCGAGCTATGATTATGTCAGGAATTAAAATGAATGGAGCACACACACAGAGCACACACGCGCACTTCTGGCGGGAATGCATCGGTTCTTGGGCTGAAATCAAACAAGCGAGCTAAAAAACCTCAGGCCTACTCAGTTACTGACCTACTGAGATCTCACTTATTCTCGCCGGGAGCCTCTATATAGATAAACATCGTGCTTTCCTAACTATCCGCGTGCATCCATAAGCATCAACCATTCCTAAAATCCTGTGTCCAATGGGTGTGATAATGCTATGATTTTAGTTGCATTCTGCCACTTGCATTTTCTTGTTCTTATCGTCTCCACAGGCGGCTACGACACAATTACAGCGACTTTCAGATTTCAGCGTCGTCTTGGCTATTTCGTAATCCAAGTGTACGCGCCGGCTATATTTGTGGTTTGTCTCAGCTGGATCGTGTTTTGGATGGACCGAGATGACATGGGCAACCGCATGGCTCTTGGCATTACAACTGTACTAACTATTATGTTCTTGCTTGGGTCTATTAATGCCACCATGCCTCGTGTGAGCTACCCCAAGGCACTAGACTGGTACCTAATGGTTTCGTTTATTTTCGTGTTTCTCTCTCTCTTTGAGTGCATCCTTGTTTTTGTTGTGAGGAAACACAACATTCGAAAAGCAGATCAAGAATCTGGGGTAAGTTTATTTTAAAATCCACAAGGGAATTATTGGTGATTGAACAGCAATTGCTTCGTCGACTCAAACCATCCATGGAAAAAAGTGTTTCCTTTGATACCTTACCTGAAAATATGATTGGGAATTTCTTAGAAATTCATTATCCTAAAAACGGTCATTTCCAACTTTAAAAGGGGTCACCTGGCTAGAAATTTCAAAGCGTTTAATCTGGAATTTGTGGAAATCGGGAAATCTCCTGATCAACCTAGATGTTTCCGGCACGCATTGGAAATTAGACCATTTTGAAATTACGCGCGCGTTCTGCAATCTGATTGGCTAACAGGAGTGCGATTTTTTCCTTTATTATACATTGTATTCACTATATCCATTCTGATTGGCTAAAGAGCGCGCGCTTTACTTTATGAATCACGCACTTTGAGGGTCTCCAAAAATCAGCATCAGCTAGCTGATTCTTGATACTACGCGCACAATACATCAAGGGACTAGAGCACTTGAATGTTTTCCCTATTTAACAAGGCGCTTGTGTAAAAGAAATTGCTTGACAGAAAAAAAAGTATTTTTACTGAATCAATGTATAATAAACAATTACAGAATTCGGTTTTTGTGATATCCAGAATAAACAATGTCTCGCCAAGTGGAATCAGGCGAGGCCGACCTGTCTCGACATTGTTTATTCTGGATATCACATAAACCTCATCCAATAATTGCTTACGATTACACTACACTCGCGCGAGTCGAACGATTTCGCGCGAGCGCGCGCGCTTCAAAACAGAATAAGTCGACCGTTAAATCCAAGGATTTCAAAATACATAATATAATTAAGTTGCATTTGAACCCTGTCGTGCAACTTTCCATGGTCCGACAATCTAGTCCTTGCGCGTGGCTATGACAATATGTCGTTTTAGAATGACTTTGTTGCGAAAAATTTTCTATGGAAAATGATTTCAAAATGGATATTATGAAGTGTTAATTAAGCCTCGTATCTTCAATTTTGGTCCGAAATAATACTTGTCGTGATTTCAAATCGAACTCGTGCAATCTTGAAATCACGCGTATGATTTCAGACCAAATTACACCCCATTCGGTCAATCACCATTATTTATTCATATCCCGCAGAAATCCGTCGTTCCAAATGGCAAATCACAACCAAACGGGGCCGTGAGAAGACCCTCATACGTGAACGCGTCTGGAATATCTATAGTGTCACTGAAGGATGGAAAATACTCAGAAACAAACGGCAAAGGGCATGACAGGCAAGAGTCCAGCGACTTTGAAGAAAGAGAGGGAATTCATGTTAAAAGAAGAAAGTTTCGTTTCCACGCTGTTTGGCTTGATATTGCAGCCCGTATTCTGTTCCCTCTTGTGTTTTTCGTCTATAACCTGGTCTACTGGCCTGTATATCTCCACATATAGTCAGATATCTTATACGGCACCGTTTGTAGCACTATTGTTTATGGGTTAGACACTTTTTAAAGTGTTTTGCTTGAAAATACACGCATGCTCTTGCAGTACAATGAATGAGAGGCCTTAGCCGAGACTAGATTTCGTTCCTCATTAAGCCTGTTCCTCTCCATTCTCTTACCCAGAGCTTCCCGGCTCGTCTCCTGCTCGCGGGGGCATTCTCGAAACCAGGCACTGGTGACAGCCACTGACACATGCGCGAGATTTAATACACAGCCGTTGAGAGAAATATATTTCTGCGCATGTACCAACGTTCAAAACCAGCCAATCATCAACGGTCCTCAAATGGATGTCACCAGAGCCTCTCCTACGAGCAGACGAGCCGGGGAGCTCTGGGTACGAGAATGGTTCCTCCCTCATTTCGCTAGCAGGCAAGTAAATTAGCAAACTGCCCTCTTGCTGGAGAACAGTGTTCCGTCTCTCGGCGGAAAAACTTAATCCCATTTTGTAGCTTGCGATTAGAAATATCTTTCTCGTTACGTCTTATCTTCACTCGCTTTGGACAGTTGTGACCTCGGAAGGTTTTTTAAATATGGGGTAACTGGAAGTGACCCCGTCTCTGTTCAAATTCAGCTTACCTAAAGCGCGTGACTACAGGAAAGCGTGACATGGACCCACTGTGACTGCAATCACAGGGAAATATTCACAGAGGTATATGATGACGCGAATATAAAACTATTTATGCAGGTATATGAGGTATATGATATAAACTTTTAGGACTCTGTACATAAAAAAACACTGGGCTTTCGACACACGCTGGTGCCTTGCACAGGGAATTTCTGCAGAAACACATCCACGGGAAAAGCTGAATTTCCCATGGTAGAAGTATGGGAAGTGTTCGGATTTCCCTGCATGGCTATCCATGTGAATTCCGAACACTTCTCATGCGTGTGCCTTGGGAAATTCAGCTTTTCCCATGGATTGGTTTCTGCAGAAATTCCCTGTGCAAGGCACCAGCGTGTGTCGAAAGCCAAGTATGTTTTTATGTACAGAGTCCTAAAAGTTTATATCATATACCTCTGCATAAATAGTTTTATATTCGCGTCATGACTGGGAAATTTACCCAATATGGTCTCTATTGTTTTTAATTTTATTTCTGCTATTGTTCTTTTTTGCAATGAGCAAGGGCAGATCTAGGGGGGGGGGGGTGATTAGGGTGGCTAGCCACCCCTTTGTTTCATATTTCTTGTAAAAACCTTAAGATTAGCCACCCCTCGGTCTGAACTCTGTAGTATATCCTTTGTACTAGCCACCCCCCTTCTTAAGGGTCTGCATCCGCCACTGAATGAGATTAATAGAACGAAGAATAGATGGCTAAAATCAAGACTCATATGAAGGTATAAGTCCATGTGCAATCCCAGTCTTATATCTGTCTTCCGATTAAAGGATAATAATAATGGTAATAATACATATATCACATAAGGATGGTTCACATTAGCGTCGTAATCGTAGTCGTAAGCCCCTTCCGTGTGAACCAAGTGAGACTCAAAAACCGTAATCTTAGTCGTAAGAGCGTCGTAATCGTTGAAATGTATCGTTTTCTAAAATTTCCTTATATAGAATGTAATTCGATACATCTTTCTTGATGTGACTAAATTGCTTAGGCCTAGTACATACGCCGCTCTTATCATGAGCCGATCCTAATGCAAAATCTCAATAAAACAATATTTTTTGGCCATCTCTCGTCTGCTTGTAGCCTAAACTATTCTAAATCAAGCCGGGAATGTAGAATCGATTTTAACGCCGCGAATTTCGAGTATTTCATGGTAACAGTGGTACGGCTCATGATAAGAGCGGCGTATGTATACTAGGCCTTACGCTCCAGTGTGAAATAATCAATCGCAATCGTAAGCGATGAACCAATCTCGAATCTTGTATACAAATGAAAATTATATATAAATGAAAATTATAAGCAGGTTTTTTATTCTTTCTTAGATATCCACTGGCTGATTATATTGGACCCAGCTTTAGTTTTACTTGTACGCGGTTCTGCAAATACTTCACCGGTGTTCTCTGCCCAGGGGGATACTCCCTATATTGGACTATACGGGGATGCTCGGCCCGAAAGGGGTAGGGTTTTCAAGCTGGAGGTATAAGAAAGGGGTAGGGTTTTCAGGCTGGGTATAAGAAAGGGGTAGGGTTTTCAGGCTCGACTGGGTATAAAAACAGTAGGGAAAATTGTAATTTTGGTATAAAAAAGGGTCTGTATTTCACCGGTTTTTCACCCGCAACGCGAGAGCAAAACCGTTTCTTTTTTAACAGAGCACAAAGCCGATTTTTCAGGCTTGGTATAAGAAAGGGGTACCTTTTTCGGCTTTGGTATAAGAAAGGGGTACCTTTTTTGCTCTGAAATACTTCAGCTGCTTACGTCGCTATGTTACGTTGCTTGATTCACACTGCAACACTAGGAATACGACGCTAGTGTGGACCAACCTTTACGACTGCATTTATGAATAAGAAGCTAGTGTAAACCAACCTTAACTTTCTTTGAGAAGACAAAAAAATGAAAAATGACTAGAGCTTGTAACTTCAGATGTATATTCATTAAATGTTGCACTCCGTCTAGCAGATTTCTCCTCGTGGCGCGCAAGGATTATATTACTAACACGAATTTAAAAGAGTGAATGTTTTTTAATAAATATTTTAACTTGATTTCATTATTGTGGAAGTCGAGAACTGGTTTGGTTTGACGTTAAAGTCCTATCATCAACCGAGAGCCTTTGCGATCTATAAGCCAATCAGAGCAACCGAAAAACAATGGATAACTTTGAAAACAAAATAAAACTAGGCGCAAAGGCTCCCGGTAGCCTATTTACGCACAGCAAATGTGTCGAGATTTGTCGAACTGATTGTTGTAGTTTGAGCCGCGACGTATTTAATTTGTCAGTAGAAAAATCGGTCCTGACACTTGAAAAATCTGATGCAATGCCACAGATTTCACAGTGTCGGGTCGACACCGAATCATAAAGTTGACCAATAAATCGGGCCGAAAATTCACAGCGTGTGAATCAGCCATAAAGTGATGGATTCTTCAAGCGCAGTAACTTCAAAATGTGTACGGAACGCTTGGCCATGCAATATGAAATTGAAATATCGTTCCGATTGGCTAATGTGAGCGAACAAAATTAATCAGCTGGTATAGTTATTCTATATGTTCAGCCGGCGGAAGTGTTTACACGGAATGATATTAATAAAGTTACAAATTCTTAATATGGTTTTAATTGGTTTTGATGTGTTTACGTTTGACCCAGTTAACATTACTGTGACTGCCAGATGAGTGCGGAGCTGTCTCGACGCCCAAAGGGTCGACGGCCTGCGATTACGCTATGACCACCTGTCCATATTACAAAAGGAAGGGGTACCGTATCACATTCGCTATTGTCACCAAAACGTGCTTAAACAAAGACGTTCTGTGGACTTCATTGAAGATCATTAGACGAAGCCAGATTAACAAGACTGTCATTCAGTATTGTAGACCTTAAAAAGGGATAAACAACATTGGTTTATGCTTAAAGGCGTATAGTACTCAAGGCATTTGAAAGAAGAATAGGGTGTAAGCGATAAGTGTGATCTCTATTACGGACAGAAGGGCAGCATAAATTACTCAGGGACCTTTTAGTGAACTATTAAACCCGTTAACGTCCAGAGCATTTGGTGTTATCTCGCAGAATAACTAGCTGTTTTACTTCGGATTGAGTGAACGAAAACATATTGCAAATCTTCAGTGGAAACATCTAAATATATCGTCTTGCGTGGCACTCTGTTTGCTTACCAAAAGCCAGGCCACTTCAAACGCTGACACTTATTTGAACTTTCACAATAACAGCGTTAAAGAAACTTCTGAAAGATTTCGCTTGTAATTAACGTCTCTTTTTGTGCCTTGGTGGAATTTAAGTCTATGATATAAAAGACGGCTGTCCATTAAACTAAAAAAATAATAACAGAGCTGCATTAACGAGTGTGAATGAGTTTAATTCTTCGTCTCGTTTGTTTTTGTTGCGAGCAATGCAATGTGTAACCGTTATGGCTTTATTTTCTCTACCTCAAAACAATGTTTTCGAATCGTAAAAGATTTTAGGGTATTAATGCCATGGCCTTTCTGCATTGATTGCGGTTTCCGAAGGCGTCTAAATGACGACTTGCTTTAAAAACTTTAACATTCCTATCTGTAAATCGTTTACAACATATAGAGAAACTTGTAAAAAACTAATGTTTCTTATAAATGGCGCAGAGCATGGCTTTTCAGTTAGCTGAATGGGCCGAAAGCGAGAGAGTTTTAGAGTCGGTCCCTTGACGTTTTTGCACACTGCTGAGTGCTTACACTAATACAGTAACAAACACTTTAACATGCACTACACAAAGCTTTAAACAACCTTTTAGTTGCAAACCACAAACAGGCATTTTTAAAAAATCTCACTTAGAAGGTTAAAATAGAAAAGTACTAGAAGCAATAATGCGGTTTTGGGAGATCTATGTTATTTGCGCTCAAGTCTTTAGGGGTCGCCACAGCTTAAAAAACATCAAAGTAGCTTAAAAATATCATTATCGCTGGAGATAAAATTAAAGTTTCCGAATTTTGAATTATAGCTACAAACCCATCATTTTTACGAGATACACCACTGCATTGTTTTCATAGCTCAACTCCCATTTTGGGCTGTATATTTATTGTATTTTTGGGGCTTCACGAGGTACGCATATTGAAGCACCGAAAAGGTATGCGTATTGGCGTACAGGTAGCTAGGCGCCTGTTACGTACTGTAAAATGTAACACGCGTAATACAACATGTATTCTGTTATTTCGGCCACGAGGGCGCCCCCTTGCGAAACCCCAATGAGTAAAAGAGGTTCCCCTTACACTGACGCACGCTCACTTTTCGGAGACTCCATAGCAATCCCAAGGGTGTTCGCTATAGCAGGGCTAAAATTCTAAAAATATATGATTATTTAGAATCCCTAAATCTGCCGCAGATTTATTTTGCAAATCTCCGTGCTTAGGTTTGTGATGCGCTGGTCGAGAGAATTCTCTCTTCACGAGCCATGACTGGAGTTTGGAGTACACTAGTAATGAGTGTGGAGTTATTTTGGACTGACATTTGCATTAACAGAAAAAGCCTGTCTTGTAAATTGCCCTTTGAAATTACGATGAAGGTGAATTTGAGCTCATGACCCGTGGAGAACACTTTGAGAGGGAGAGGGGGAGAGGAAGGGGGGAGTCTATAATGAATACTGGAAAATGCATGACAGAACCTCCCAAACTTGGAGGAGCCTCCCAGCTCCTCCCAATCAGTGTGCCGCGAAGCACCGAAAAGTAAACGTAACATCGTTGAATTTTTGAAGGCTCTGATGTGACTTTTGCAAAGAGTGGAAGGATAGTGGGATTCTTTGGGATCACTAGTATAAGAGCCCTTTTTACACTCGAATGATGTCTGATAAGTGGCATAAAAATGTAATTTTCTCGAAAAAAAAAAACAGAAACTGAAGCAAACACTAACGAACGTAAAATGAATCCAAGTTTAACGGCTTTGTGAATTTACTAATTATGTCCATAATTTAGCAACCTTTGAATCTCATAAAAGCTCCCAAAGCGACCAACGCTATTAGCTAATTATAAGCTAACATTTTGAATTATATAAACAGGGGCGTAGCCAGGGGGGGCCGCCCCCCCCCCCTTTCCCGGAAATTTTCCCATACATTTACTGTATTTGCTGAAGAAAATTTGAGCATTTTCGTCCCAAATTCCTGGCTACGCCGCTGATAAATGGAGAAAGGGACGTCTACTTCATTCGGTGATATGTATTGTACTACAATACGGCACCATGAATGCAGTTTCTTGCAGTATGCGAATCATCATTGTTTTCTATCGCGACTAACAATTTCACAGTACTGGACGGAATTTCTATATTCGCAAAAAGTTATACACTCTTTTTTTTCAAAAACATTGATCGGAAAAGTTACTAAATGGATTTTAATACTTAGGCGCCAGTTCAACCTACAGAAGCAACTACTCAAAATAAAGAAAATAAAAGCGTGTGACTCTCAGGTATTATTTCCCCCTAGAGTAGATTTGGTCATTTAGTAATTTGCTCCGATGAACGTTTTTTGAAAGGGCGTATACAGTTAGTAAGAGCATGCCTCGGGTTTTAGAAGTTATCTCTACCAATCTCAGTAAATCAATAATTCAGGCTGATAGTTGACTAATGCCACAGAGAAGAATATATGATAAGGACCATACGTCCCACAAAAACAAACCTTTAAAGAGCTAAACATCAATATTTTAAGAATCGCTAAGTATACTTTACGTATCGCGAATATCTGGCTTTATCTAACAAACATTGCGATGACACTACATCATATATTCTGCCAACATTTAGGTTTCGAGTTAATTTGTCTTGGTTATTTTCTTTACTTTCTCCTAGTAATTTCTTAATTCATTAAGTAGAATGTTTCTGATGAACATTCTTTATCTATTTCTCGCGGAAAAAAGTAAGAGAAGTCTTCATAAAGTTTAGTTATCACAGCTTAATTTGTCCTCACTTTAAAATCACTAGCTTCGAACTCGAAGCCACGAAAGCCGCTGAATGAAGATGGCAGACTAAACTCCCTGTTTCTAAACCTAGCATAGCTCCTTTTCAAAAGCTGCTGTAAGAGTATTTTTGGTGTAATAATGTTCGCAGCATTCTACATCTGTTCTCGCCAAAACCGCACATCATGAAATTAGTTCTGAACAGATAATAAGCTCGTATGCGGCGAAGTTAGACGTTCAAGAAACGAACTATTTAGAGATAGGTTTTCAAGAAAGCAACTTATCAGTTCGGGCAAACAAGTTATTCCAATGAAAGATTAGTGTTAGAATTCTAAATATTAGCGCCAAAGAGCGTTCAAAATGCATTTTTCGAGTACATATGGACTGAATTGTTGGTATAAAGCACCATATTTTCTAAGAGGCCAACATCATGGCATATGCCTTGAACATCCTAAGTCGATCTCTAAGAGTGGTATGTGCGGTTATGCTTTCATTGCAAAGTTATGAATGGCGTAGTGAATGGTGTTAAGTTACTGCGGGCTACTCATGTATTTGGCTAGAGTAATCACATTGCAGAGGCTGTCAGCAAGACGCCGTGGAAAAACCCACTTGTCTTTGGAATGATCAAGCAAAAAACGGCGCATGGCGCGCGTTTCTTGCTTTTTACTCGTGATCTAATTACCCTTTTATCACATCTTAATCATAAACAAATGCGAAAGTAGAAAAAAATTAGCGATTACACAGATCACAAACGAGCTAATAAACTATTTATTAGATGATAATTAGAATTTGAGTAGATGCAAAGGTAGATTTTATGACGTTTTGTCGAGTTTTCATTGATTCAAGATAATATCTTTACACAGCTGGAAGCGGGAAAAATGCGCGCGAATTTGACGAAGTTGAAGGGTGTCGTTTCACACTGCATGAACTTTGACTTTTAAAACAACTTCCCTCCAAAGGTTAGCAAATCCAGGGTAACTGAAAGTCAAAGAAAATTTGAAGTTGGAGTTTGATTAAATAAATGATTGGGTTTTGAAGTTCGTTATCATGATAAAACCCAACGGGCCATAAGAAAAACAAACTTGGAAAGATCATTCGATAGGCAAATTAAAGCACATCATGCAGGCATTGGAATTTGCATTCAATATTTTAGCGAAAAGTGAGAAAAGTATTATTCGGATTGTTAGTTCACACTCTAAACGCCAAACAGTCCCAGACAAAATGAACTAAAACAGGAGTGAATTTAATAGTGAATTTAATTGGTTTAATCTAGAATATTATTGTCAGTTGCATAGTTAGCAAATTGTCGAAATTACGAGATGCTTTACAGAGGAAACCATTCAATTGTTTTGCGTGATTCACTTAAATAGCTTAAAATTGTAAAAAAGCATGTATTGTATAATTTCTGGCACATACTACCGATATGTATTAATTTGCGTGTTATTATTTCAAAACTACAAACCTTGAGGTTTGGTTTGTCGTTGATATCAGATCAACGAGTTATCAGTGAGTTTTTTTTTTTAAACCAGTCCTCCCACACCTGATACTGCCCAAGGCAAAATGCCACCACTGCTATACACAACATAAACCGGAAATCACCTTTATAATAGAAGAAAGAGGCCAAGCGACCAGATGTGCCAGTAGTTTTATTCATTAACTTAACTTCCTCCCAACAATTTGAATTTTATCAAATTATAGGCATGTTCATTTGAAGGGGCTATTGTTGCTCAAAAAGTGGGTGACGCGATTTTGGTTCTAAATATTTTATATGATGGTATCTAGTAAACCCATTTGATTTTTTCTTTTCTTAGTGTAAAGAAGTGTCATAAACACAGAAATAACTTAGACTTAGTCAGAACGATCTTAGAAGTTAAGTGGGACCAAAATACGAGGATTATATTTCGAAAAGAGAAAGATAGTACCAAGTCTGACTTTTAGAGCAACGAGAAGCTAGACTAATCGAGTTTCAGAGGTCTTAAACTTTTTCAATGGTCTCTTAATGCCGGGGTTAAGCTAGAAGGACCTCGAGAAAGCTACAATATTATGCACTGAACTAATTTAGGGCAGTTTTACAAAAGTTATGTTTTTAATAATCGTACTGTTCAATGCACTGTTGAGGGATAAACAAAAGGATACTAAGAGAATATGGAAAAACCTAAAGCTTCAAAATATGAATATGCAGAAACATTGTCCTTTATATTTAAAGGTATTATCCAAGGTATCGTAAACCTCAAGAAAGGCTTAGTTGTTATGAAAAATAAATCCATCTCTAACAAGGGCAAATGTTTCCCGTAGAAGGAATGATGGTGCTCAAAATGTGATAAAAAAGGACATCGAACCAAAACCTGCATGCACGTTCACTGCAAATTTTATAGTTCTGCAAACTGTAGGCCAACTAACAAAGGCCGCGGTTTGGCTTCCGTCAATTAAACGAGTGGACAGCTCTGGGTGATTTCACGCAGGCTTTGAGAGTTTTTTTAAACTAATATAAGGACTATTTAGGCTTTAAAACCAAATTTCCCACCATAAAATGCAAGCAAAACTTGAAAAAATCGATGCATCTGTCTGAAAAGGTTTGATGGACGGAAACCTTTGGCGTTCGGAAATGGTATTAGTGGGAGTTCGCAGAGTTATGAAAATCGCAGTAAATTCTCTCGTGTTCAACACCTTTTTATGATTCTTTCATGTGCATACTGTTAATCCCAACTTGCTGTTCTTTAATGAGTTTCTGGTTCTGGTTCTATAGATCAGATAACCCGAGGCCAGATGCATTAAAAGTGTAAAATACCGACGCTGTTCCTTCATAATGCTATCATGGTAGAAATCGCGGAAGGTGATTGAAACAGACAGGGTCCTGAAATTAGCATACTGCTGTGAACCATTTCAAGGATTCAAGACTAAGCGAATATTTTTATATCACTTTATTATTTCACGAAAACAAACTCGAAAACTAAAAGGTGCATTGCATAAGTGTTTTAGTTTTAGAAATTCCAGATCTAGTCAATGCTTTTCAAATGAGCAGAACAATACTACAGAATGTTGGCGTTTTAAAACAACTGTAAAACGGAAGATCTGTAATTTTGTAACAAATACTATTAGACTGTTGAGGCACAGTATGAAGCTACTTAGACATAAATAAACTCAAAATGAGTATTGCTTTTAAGTATAAAGCACACCTCTTTCTGTTCGTGTTCGCATAATTGTTTATAAAATTTTACACAAAAGTTAATAAAACACAGATTTTTAAAATTATCATTTCCATTATTGTTTGTATGTCTATATGCAGGCGTCTTGTGAGAATCGCTTACAAGTAAATGTTGAGTAGGAGTTGCATAAACAATTTCTAACGCATATCTATACTTCTACTTCATTAAACAGGGAACGTTTAGTTAATAGTTTGTTAATTATAATCGATCGTATGACACGCGAATACGTTTAAGGAGTTGTCGGGCAGCTGTGTCAGCGGATTCTCGTGTTAACCCACACATCTGTCCCCTGTGTCCACTAGTCATTTGAACTTGGTCGATACCCACGGGCGATTTTCCTTGAAAAGTATTTTGTCTGTGTTGAAATTGGATTTACTTGGAGGATTCTTTACTAAGCAAATTTTGTTAACTATTTAATAACAGCCATTTTGAAAGCATCAATAGATAATTTCTTTACAATACGGCGATTTTGTTAAAGAAAACGTTAACACAATTGACGCAAAATAGTTTTTGATGGAGAAAGCTTTCTGACAAGACAGGCCTTGATAACCATTAACAACTGCGATTTTCATAATTCTGCGAACTCCAACTTTACATTTCCGAACGCCAAACTACATTTTGGCTTCTGTAAATCAAACCTTTGAGGACATGCGCATATTTTTTCTAAGTTTCGTTTGTATTTTATGGTGGAAAATTCTTACTAGATAGTTCTTACTAGTTAACAAAACCTCTCAAAGCCTGCATGAAATCACCCAGAGCTGTTCACTTGTTTGATTGACGGAAGCCAAACCGCGGTTTGTTAGTTGGCGTTCGCAGAATTATGAAAATTGCAGTAATATCAGCCATTGGGGAAGCAACGATGGATAATTTCGATTTGCAGCGATTTTATTAAAGTTTAGGAAAAACAACTGGCCGCGATTTTAATAAAGAAAAGGAAAAACAACTGATGCAAAAATATTTAGGATGGGAGGGAATTGCATCAGCTTTTATGTTTGCAAGTTTTAAGACTTCTTTGCAGTACAATTGGCTACAAATTTTGTATTAGTAGCTTTTATAGAAATCGTTGTACCCTTGCCGGGCTAGGTCACTTGTCTTCATTTTACTGAGAAATAGCGGCCAACAAATAAAAATCCGTTTGGTTGTAAAAATATGTTTTATCAATGCTATGATAATGCTAACCAAGGGCTTGGGTAAGACTCTAAAGCGGTTCGCTTTCGAAGAGAGCGTCTGCGACATTTGATTGGTTTACTCAAACTGGAGGGAAACGCTTAAAAGAAGGTGCTTACAATTTTCACAATAACAGAAGAGTTCACAATGCTAGTACTCTAAAAAACACGCGAGTTTCGCATTGAGCACTAATAAATGCCATTCAGTTTGGAATAAGCCATGAACGCTCAGTGCAAAGAGAAAAATATATCCGTTTTAAGTGAACACCAACCTTAATTTTCAACTGAACCTTCTTTTGCGTTTATAACTTTCAAGCTAAGTGATGTTCTTTCTGTTAAGTTACAGAACGGAAGGTATTTGGGCAGATATGTGGTATGTAAGAGTGCCTACTAACTCCACAAGTACAAGGGACTATGTTGTAATTAGCTAGCACTTCTTGCTTCGTTAACTAATGTTTTGACATTTGGTTAACCATTCGATTTAGAAGAGAATTGTTATGTCAGTTAGCCTTTGTGCAAATTGAGTAATACCTTGTGCATGTGCAACTGTGAAATCAAATCGCCCTGTCCAGCAGACAAAAACTTTAAAGGCGCATCGAAACACAGTGAAATGAGCACAAAATAACGATCATTAAGCTGTTTTAGAATAACACTTTATAACTATTAAAAGAATCAAAGATCACATAAACTGATAGCGAATTCCCGCTGTTTCTTAACTAACGAAACGTAAATCGCGCGCAATCAATGCCTAAAAGAGCGCAAGTATTAGGGTGATATTTCACGTGATAAAAACACCCGAGCCTGATGTTGCTCTGAGTAGGAAAAACGCTGTTGTTGTTCACTCTATGACGTACAGAATTGTGTTAGATTTAGATCAAGTTAATGAACTTTTGCGGTAACGCGCAAGTCAGGTCTTCAAATCCACAACTGCCCTCGCTGACAAAAATGCATCGCATGACTAAATATTTAAAGCTCTTAGTCGTTCGTTCAATTAATAATAAATACCAGAACTGAGATGCCTTTTCGAAGTTAGCACTTAAACCACTAATTTCGAACCACTGGTTAAATGAAGGGAAAACAAGAAGGGAGAAGAATTTCATAGGTCTTTAAAATGGCTTTGGAAGATTTTAAGGGTTTGAAGTGAACGAGGATTGGAATGAATGGCAAGCGAGAAATAGTTAATTACTAGGGATTGTTTAATAACAAGGGCTTCAATATGTCATTATCTCCGACTATCACTGCTAATAGTATGTTCCATTAATGGGGTCGCCTTTTTTGTCAACATCTGGTCCTAACCTGGCCAGCAGAGATGATAACTGGAAAGGAAATCAGGCATAAAATCGGCCGCGATGGAAAGCGCCCTCATTCACACCTCGGCCTCGAGAAGGTAAAGACTCCAAATGACAAGGTTTCAAGATAGGAACACAGGTAAGCCATTTCGTAGTAAACTCGAAAGCCATTTCGTAGCAAGTTTTATTTTACATATAATTGACTCTACTGGTGAATCTTGACAGTGAAATGGCTTTCCTTACCAAATGCTGTGCCCGTTCTTTGTAAGTTCTAAGACAATTCTAAAAAAATATACCCTTGACTATGGATAAACTACGAACTGAGATTACCTTTTAAGGAGTTTACCCAAGTTTTTAACTTTTGAGATTTAGGCCTGCGCCAGGCATTCAAACGTATTTACTAACAGTTAAGGGATAATAACATTGCAACAAAACGACAATTGTCATTAGTCATTATATGGAATTTTTCATGTTCCTGCGTAAACGATACGCTGGTATTATTTTTTAATGTAAGAAGTCGTGCACACGTTGAGAAAAAACTCGACTCGCTTCTTTTCTACCAGAGTTTCATTGTATCTCATTAATGTTAACAGAACTTATCTCAAATCATAAAGTTAAACAAGTAATCAAAACTCAATGGCTTATTTCCGCCAAAGAGATATGATAAATGTTACTCTCCTAAGAGTTTTATATATGCTAGACACGGAATCAGCACTGATGTTATATATCCCTGGAATATTTTTGGGACTCGAAATATTACTTGCTGTTGTTCGCTCGGAAAAAATATTACTTTTGTCTTTAAGTAACTGTACATATAGAAATGATTAGAACTTTTACATTCGAGCGTGCGTAAGTCGAAAGAATTCCGATGTTATCCGCGATACGAAATTATCTAAATGTGGAATTATAACCGGTTTTTTTTATATCGTTATGTTTAAATGTCTATTTGTAGACGCTTTCCGACTTTTCCTGATTTAATAAGTACACGAGAAAAGCGCACCTTGAAATTCCGGCCATATTGTATAACGAAAATCACTTCAGAAATTGTTTCTACATTCTGGCTTCTAACCAACAAAATATAATTGAAAATTTGGAAATAATTTGGTGTGATCTTTTCTAAATTTCCTAATCACAAACAACATTGACTGGGTGTTCCACAACTTCGCTTGCTTTTGGGAGACATGTTTCTATTGAGGCATTTGTGTTAGTGTTTTAATGATAGCAAAATGTCCTAATCGAGAACAATTTCCAAGGTACTTAACAGGAAAAATAACAAGCACTTCCAGGTCATAAGTACCATAAATTACCGAGTTCTCCCTGTTCTAATTTCTTCTCGTTAGCTCTTCCTTGTGTTTAAATGGTGTGAGATGCGCGTTTATGGTATTTTTATTTCCATTGTGCACGAACAAAATGCGTCTGTTACTAACGAGCATTCGACGAAGGTCTTTAGTACATTACCGCAATTAGTGCGATAAACGAGCTGTAAATCGCCTTAGCGAGGGCAGAACGAATGTAATGAAATTATTAGAGACTGTCAAACTATGGTGTTTTGGTGCTTGCATGTCCTAAACTCAAGTATGTCGAGCAGCTGCTGTTGGGGGCCTAGAATATGGAACTAGTGCATTTTGTGAAAAACCACATGGTAAAACGCGCGGTAAAACTTTGCGCACATTTTCATCCAAGTTGTAGAACTGCTTTCACTGTAATCAGTTAAATATATTTGTTCTTAAAATCAAAGATATTGCAAGGAAAGGATCGGGAACTATAAAATGCGATAATACAATAGGGCCCTTGTGATCACTAAGGAAATAAATACAATCAATATAGAAATAATCAAGAAGAAAAGAACTTCATCGTGAAAAGACAGTTTTAATCCGCGCATCATGCCTTCGCGCCGTTAAAATCTAAAAATCTTTCTTGTTGATCTCAGAGTGAAGCGCCAGATTAGATCAAACCAGCAAATAAATTCAAATGTCATCCCTGTTTAACAATCAGTTATGAAATCATTGCTAGATGGCGAGCAGTGATTAGTGCCCCACAATCACCTTGCATTGGACATATTCCAAATTAGGCGCGGCAATTTGATTGGTTGATGGCCCTATGTATGTAGAGGGCGTGATTTCTAACGAGTCAGTTGTTAACGTTGTCAATCGACAGCTCCACGATATGCTGCGGACATAATTTTAAATTTTACACACAAAGTTCCTTCTGAAAGTTACTTGAATTTGTGCCAAAATCTGACGTAGTTAACAGATTTCTGTGCAGGTAAATTATTTCAAGTTCAGTTGTACCATTAACTTTTCTTTGGCCAGTTGGCTGCTTTTCTGAAAATGTTCAGATTATAGTTGTAAGCACTGAACTGAACTGAACTGAGCTGGCGCTTATCGATAGCATAACGACTCAATTACTTTCGGTTCCTTTCATTATATAATTATTTCCTAAGGAAAACCGTTTTAGAACATTTCTGATTTTTTCCAGCAGATATATTAACATTCATCGCTAAAGAAAGCACTAATTTATATTATATTATATTACATTATATTATATTACTCACTATATTTTGCTCTTTTATTTTTCCAGATATGGACTACGTCGAGCCACCGTTTTTCGTGGTCACATTTTCACAGCAAGAAATTGACAACGCATTGTACGGATACATCCGGGGTTTCATGGGAAAGTCCTCAACTGCGCATGCTCTGTCCGGGATACAGTTCAAACACCAGCTAATTGGTATGTGAAGTTTGGTCTCGTAGCCATTAAAAGTTGGTCTAGAAATCGAGTTAGTCTCTGACCTTTCGCTGCTGCTGCAAGAAAGCTGGATTTGCTAGACTAAAGGCGTCAGCGGGTACATGTAAAGGCATGCAAGCGGTGGTGACCTCATGAACTTTATTTTAAGGAACTTCCGCGGCATAACAAACACAGGCGAAATACAGTCAGCTCATGATTAAATAAATGATTTCAGTTTTGATGGAGCAAAATGACAGGCTAGATTTCGTTTAGCTTGGTGCGAAAAAATCTAACACCACATATGCTGCCCTTCTCTGTATATACGCTACACTTAAAGTTTTGCATAGTCATATAATTACCTCTTGAAATGCAGTCCGTCCAGTAGCGCTTGTTTCAAACCACCTAAATTGAGCGCGCATTCATGCCCTATTCAATGCCATAACCCACAAACCGCGAACTTCTTCGCTTGCAATTTAGGACGCATGGTCTTGTTATGCAATTTCCCCTCACAAAATGCATGGATTTGATTACAAAAAAATCCTGATGAGTTCTGAGAGGTTGGGAGAGACAAAGATCCTGTGAGTCTGAAATCTAAGGATGTGGCTTTCTCTCGGGAGGGAGTGTAACCTATTTTAGACCCATGCTGGCGTTGGTGGTCAGCTTATACTCGATAGTATCAGTGCATTAACACCTCAAGGGATAGGGTTTTCAAATGTTACTTGCACATTGCGAAATTTTGCCCGGGTAACTATCTGATGGAATGTGAACTAAGTGTTGAATCCTTGGCAGATTGTCAAGTTAGTCCATCGAACACTTACTGAAACTTTCTTTGGTGCGTCACTGATTAATTTTGGTTCTGGTGAACTAATAGCTGAAGCGCAAGGATTTCAGGGGCGTTAACTGCGTAATACAAGCATGGCCATCTGTTGCAAAGCAGTATTACCAACCTGTTATCTGACTTCAGTTCAATAATAAGCCACCAAAGGGCCGCTTTTACTCAACATGATTTTCAGTGTCGGCAAATGCTTATTGCTCTTGTAAAATAATCATATTTTGCTCTTTGAAGCGCATAGAAAGAAGAGCTCTTAAGGGGTGGACCATTAGAAATTGGGGGAGGGGGTGGCAATTTTTTTTCGCATGATTTTTTTTCGGGGATTAGGTTGTGCAAGAATTTTTTCGGAATTTGTATGATGTTTTTTTACTAGCTTGGACCTCTACAATAATTTTTTTCCACCCTAATCAAGCCTGGATAAGTTAATTTAAAAATACAGCTATATTTATAATGAGGGAGTTGCAACTAAGCTTATTCTGCGGCTTTCACGTCGTCTAATCATGAAAGCATTCTATTTAGCTATGAAGGAATTCACGGAGATTGTAACATAACTATACAAAGGCCTCGTGTGAGCGTGTCTCATAGTTACATATTTTCACATACAGGACGAGACGAAAACGACAACGAAACGAATGATTTGGGAGCAGTACGAAAGTGGTATCCATGGTTACCGCCTGGCGCAGCAATACCTTATATGGGCTCAACCACAACAGAGAGCCATCAACTTAAATCACTAGAAGGCCTTCCAGAAGAGCTCAGGATAATTACTACGTCACTTCCGGGGCGGAAATATACGGCGTGTTTTGTGTTAGTCGACTTATACCAAAGGGTACCCGGTACGGGCCATACAGCGGGAAGATTGTTTTACCACAGGAAGCGACATTGAATGACAACGATGCATTATGGGAGGTAAGTGTAAATGTAAATGCGAGTTGCTCATACTACTGGATCTCTGTAGTGGGAGAGAGCGCATTACACAGGTATCTGGTGGACCATAGATGGCTACCTCTCTACTAAAAATAGCGCATAATATACAGTGCTTGCGAACAGTCCCATGAAAGATTGTCACTCCTTATAATCGGGACTCCTGATCTGTCTGATCCAACTGTCAGCCTCTGTGGCCCATATGACTGAAATAAGTTCAGGGAAGAACCAAAAGCAAATGCCATTGGTACAGAAGAAGGAGATTGGCCCTGGCCCCTTCCCTTAGTACTTTCACTAAAATTAATACACTTACTTTGCGCCCGGGCATTGGACATCAATCTGTTGCATTTAGTCCAACCTGGAGCACTACGAATGATCTTTCCCTGGAAGAAGAAATGATCAAACGTTATTCATAGTTAAGACATGCACGTATTCAATAACAGCTACTAAAGCCATGTACGTTCTGCGCATACGTCGTCAAAAAGAGACCTCTAATCGCGACGCATGCGCAGAAATTAGAAGGCTCTGGGGATATCCTTGAAGATAATTTTCGTAAGCAGCTGTGAGTTTGCGCAATGCGACATGGGGTTGCGCACTTAGCCGTCCATCGCTTTTTTAAAGAAACCAGCTAGGAGGCGTTGGGTACGAACAGAGACATAAAAATTACATGTTACTGGTACGAGGCAACGCAAAACTATAGTATAACCTTTAGTTCTGGTCTTTAATAGATATTCCAAGATGGCGAACTTGTTCAGTACATAGACGGCAGTCAAGACTCGTCAAACTGGATGAAACACGTCAAGTGCGCAAGGCATGACGGGGAACAGAACTTGATACTCGTTCAAGACGGAAATGACGTGTTTTACGAGGTTTCCAAAGACATTTACGAAGGCACTGAGCTGTTAGTGTGGTACGGAGACAGATATCTCAAGTATATGGGTATACCAATTACTATGAAGACTAAGATTGCGGAGGTCGATAGCAACATTAATGGAGTAGGTGAGTACATGGGAAGAGCTTTCTCTCGCGCCCGCATATTAGTCTTCAATGATCTTGTTTTTGACCAACCTAAAGGCCCGTTCACACGGCACGATCATAGCTGCGATTTGAGGTGCGATTTTTGTGGCGATCGTCGACGTCATGTGGCGCGGTGTGAACGGCCGGCGATTTGGCTCTGCGATATTTGTACGTTTGTTGGCGATCTGAAGAAATCGCACCCACATCGCAGTGGAATTTGGACATGGTCAAAACGCCTGGGATGTCGCGGCAACATCGCAAGTGAAATCGCTATAAGATCGCCGACCGTTCACACCGCGCGATATGACATCGCCATGGAATCGCCTCAGAAATCGCAGCTGAAAATTGCGTCGTGTGAACGGCCCTTAAGGCACACCTAATCACAGACACATGATAAGTAGCCATACTTATCTCCCTGTTTATGCGAAATGATTCTACAATACATCGCGCGCAAGAAATGTTGTACTGGGTTAACACAAGAATTGCTTTCTGATTAATTTTCACATGATGCATCGCTGGCTACAACAGACAGTTGTGACGATGTAACCTTTTCTGAAATAGGTGAATAGAATAGGACTTGTTTAGTAGACACGAATCCTAAACTGTTCAGAATTAGATCAGCGTGCGCGGTACTATTTTGGAGAAATTGGACAGCTGACAAAATTAGAAAAAATCCAATCACCTTTGTTTTCACCGCTTCCCTTATGCAGGCTTCATGTGCGCAATTTGGAATTGAAAACATGGCACATGTTTGTATGTATTCAATACGCACACTGCGCACACCCATTGCGCAAACTGCTCACTATGCACACCCAATTACGCACACTGCTCACTGCGCACATCAAATGCGCACACAGCTCACTGCGCACACTGCTAACGTACCCACTGAACTTCTTGCGCAAAACTCGCTCCTAAAACTTCCACCTCATTCCTACAGACGGTGAAAGCTTTACATGTGACCGATGCGGAAAAGTGTTCGCCTACAAGTATTACCGAGACAAGCACCTGAAATACACGCGCTGCGTTGACCAGGGAGACCGGAAGTTCCCGTGCCACTTGTGTAACAGGTCATTTGAGAAGCGCGACCGGTTGCGGATTCACATACTGCACGTGCACGAGAAGCATCGACCTCATCAGTGTAACGAGTGCGGGAAAAGGTTCTCGCAGTCTTCAAGTCTAAACAAGCATCTAAGAGTTCATAGGTATGTAATTGGGTGCTGGGATTGGTTAGCAAACGTAATGGGAACATGTGTATTCGCGCGGAAATCCCGAGCGCCGATTTTATGATCTCCCCAAAACACGTTGGAAGTTAGTACTATTTTTCGTACAATTGTAAACGGTTGCGCTTTCGCCAACCACATGCGAATTTCTAGTATGCATTCTTCCCGTTAGCACCAAAACGTATTTTTACGACCAAAATGTAGCCTTCGCAGCCTGAGAATGGATTTTTGGGCAGTAGAAAATGATATCAAATATCATATCATAGAACCTGAAATGGCGATACTCTAGCCCCTCCCAAACTATGTGTGCAAGCGCAGCTTTTTCTTTTGCGCAAAATTCCCTGTCCAAACGTCTTCACACAAAAACAGTTACCCGGAAAGAGTCATGCAAGGATATCTGCAAGAGCCTGGTCGCGTTTGGTTATATCAAAGTAACTAAATTACGCTATAACACTAACACTGATAATATAATGATTTAGTCACGAAGATCGTGTAAGGAGAGTAACTGTACTGTAAGGCTTTCAGTGTTTCGTTCGGTTGACTTACACACATTCTATATTTCTCTCTTTCTAGTGGTGAACGCCCATACAAGTGCCCTTACTGCAGCAAAGCGTTTACAGCCTCCTCTATCCTGCGCACGCACATCAGGCAACATTCTGGAGAAAAGCCATTCAAGTGCCGACACTGTGGGAAGGCTTTCGCGTCACACGCGGCACATGACAGTCACGTGAGACGAACACATACCAAAGAGAAGCCATGCTTATGTCAGTTTTGCGGCAAAGCGTTCGCGCAGTCTTACGAGCTAAAGTTCCACATGAACATGCACACGGGGGATCGGCCGTACTCTTGTGACAGATGCGGACGAGGCTTTTCAAGCCCTTCATCACGTGACAGACATCGGGCTAACTTCGACTGCACGACGCGCAAGAATCGGGCGCCGAAAATGATGCGGAAGAATTCCGACGGCGATGCAGTGTACGAAGAGGAGGACGTTAGGGAATCGGAAAGCGGTTTTCGTCAAGGTGTCCACGAGAGGAATTTGATAGTAACATAACAACGAGATAAAAAGACAATGACAATTAAATGAACAATGGAGATTTTGTGCTGTCTTGAATTATTTGCAATTGACTTTCATTAAAAATGAATTTTTGATACTGTATATCATTCCATAGCCTCTCCCGTAGTGGTTCTTGGAGGCCTTAGCGGTGGCCCCTAAGGACGACTGCGGGGAAAGCTAATCATTCAAGTAATTTTGTGCCATTTTTAGATAATTGAATAAATCATTTTCTAACTGAATGAGTCTGCCGGCAATTATTTTATGGTGAAACCTATCACGGTGGGATGTTTCTCCCCTGCACAGGAAGATCACCCTTAAAGGTTTGAATCTGAAAATCTGCATTTTGCTATCGAATAATAGTCGAAAAAAATCTAGTTTTTTTAACTCCAACTCTGGGAGATGATAGGCCTTTGTGGACCAGCTCACATCCCCCCCGCCTCCAGTCCTTGATATTTTCCGAAGATCATTTTATTACAAGGCCCACCTTTATTAGGTATACGTGAACTGTCCTTGATACGCCGAAGAAGATTGCAAGTTTTCGTTTGAACACGATTTTCATGGCAGGTTGCCCGTCATTCAAATAAACGAATTTGGAAATGCTTTGCTGTCCACGCTGGGTCAAAGCGCTACCATTGATAGCAAGAAAAATATGTATACAATCGGAAAAAATAGGAGCTGCAACCAACAATTTAACCTTTATTTAATTACTCTTTTATTGCGTATCCCTTCGTTCTTTCACGCTCGGGGCTCCTGTGTCACGGAGGCCGCAAAGTACTATGGGATATGTTTGACGAAAACGTGCAAAAATGGCGGCAAAATCGATTCGATCTCCAATTTCTCTCCAGTGGAAGCTTTTCTCTCTCATATTATCCACCAAAATCATCTAGAAAGCTCATGTGATGGGTAAGTATCTCTTTCCCTGTGATTGTAGGGGTGATTTATCCGAAAAGTCAGCTTTTTCGTGTGAGATCAGCCCGTACCCGGCACAAATCTGGATCGCGTCGGGTGTTCACGAAGCGATGTGTTGTGTTGCTTACAAACTGATCAAAATAACCTTACCTTTTGGCTTGGTGATTCCAATAGTGTATAATCTAGTGTATTTACATCCATTCCAGGTATATTGTTTACATGTATCGCTTGATTTCCCTTCTTTATGTATAACTTAACTGGAGACCCAGCACAACACTTCTGCACGTTCCACACTGAGACCGTCTGACACTGCACTGACGTTCTCAAATTTCGCGCTGTCAAACTTGTCAGCGGTTTGCTCGCATTGGGCTTGTCCCCAAAAAAACATCCAAAATCCGGACACTGTGGAACCCTGAATTCTTGGGTGTCACCTTTTGATGATCATGCTGGAATTACAGGGAGGGTATCAAATGAAAATAAATGATTCCTTTGTGGTAAACCTAGGGGAAGCGATGGGTACCTTAAAATTTCAAAAGTCTCGGTAAAATATTGTAAAATCTCAGCATTTTTTTCTCACGTTTCGGTGTCTTGTTTTTCTTGGAATTTTGGCCATCTCGGAGTCTCGTTTTTTCTACCACGATCCAGAGTCTCAGATTTTTATTTATTTATTTTACTTGTAAGCAAAGCACAATGCCACCATTCATTCATTCATATTTAATGATACTCGAGTCATGATACCACTGGATAACACATGATAACTATGCACGAGTCCAACCAGCAAACTTAAATCTTGGACTCGGATTTACAAATTTGTCAAAAGTCTCGGTCTGGGATTCTGAATTGTGGTTCTCAGTATCTCGGCAAGTCTCGGATTTACCCATCGCTACCCCTATACCTGAAATTCCTGGGTGTGTACGAGAAAATAAGGAAATTCAAGGGTGCTCATGAAAAAATCAGCTGGAATTCCAAGGTGGGTAGCTGAGAATGCTGAGAATAGGTTCTTCCATCCCAGGGATGCAAAAAAAAAATTGGAATAGCCCATGAGCACAAGACTTATTTACTTTGTGGTCATTAAATTGTCAAAAGGCTGTTTGGTTTTTAATGGAGCTAAAGTGTCAAAAACAATGCCCAGAATGCCGGCTTTGGTTATCAGAGGGAACAGCAATATATTGTACTGTATTTGGTGGATGTTTTTGGTCCCTATATTTTCACTATCCTGCGCACCCTTCTGAAATTCCTGGATCCGCCCCTGAAAGCCAGGGTAACATAACATCCCTCTCCAGGGGCGTAGCCAAGGGAGGCCCAGGGGGCTGTGCCCCCCCCCCCTTTCTTTCTCGGGAGATTTTCCCATGCATTTACTGTATTTGCTGGAGGAAATTTGAAATGTTTTGTCCCATGTTTTCACTATTGGGATCTCCCCAACCCTAATTCCTGTCTATGCCCCTGCTCTCTGGACAAATTCAATCATAAAACAATTTCTAGAAAGAACCCATTTCTTTGGTACAGCAGTTGCTTGAAATCTGTGATAGTCAGGGTTAGAAATTCGTTTTTTTAGTCACAAGATGAATTTATCTTGTAGAGATGAGATCTACAAACTAAATGGACAAGACACATGCTTTCTTTATTAATGGATGCAGTAGCAGCACCAAAAAGCTTCGCTAGAAAATGCGAGCGATTTTATTTCCACACTCGATAATTGGCAAGTTCTACTCGCATTTAGCGAGTTAGCTTGTGGGAATTTCGAACCCTGATAGTGCAAACAGGTTTTTTTTTCATGCCTGGCTCAATTTTTCTTTGAGGTATTGTAGCAAAGACCTTGTGCACAAACTGCAGGTCCCCAGCCCTACCGGTACTAGGTAATCCTTTTACCTTACAGACCCCTGCAGAGAAGGCTAAACAATATTGCACCATGCGGTACATGTAGCCGAACATTCAAATGGAGCCATACAAACAATTTTACGGTATGTTAGAGTTGTATGAGGTTAATAGATGCATCTCAGATAACTGTCATGAGAAATTGGTAATCACTTTGTTATCTATATTATAATATATTTATTACAAACAATTTTACTGTACAAACAATTTTACGGTATGTTTTAGGTATGTTAGACGCGTGACTGGAACTTTCTGCCGGACACAGTGGTGATGGCCCCCAGCCTTGATGCCTTTAAGGGGCGGCTCTGGACCCACCTCCTCACCACCGACTGACCGATAGTACCTTTGTTTTAATCTGCACCTGCACTCGCGTCGAATTTTAATTTTTCACACCAGCACAGCACACGCCCACAAGAATCTTCCGCTCAGAAGGAGGTGGGCTCATAAGGAAGAAGAAGAAGAAGTTAATAGAGTACATTTCAGATAACTGTCATGAGAAATTGGTAATCACTTTGTTATCTATATTATAATATTTTAGCCATTTGAAAAGGCTCCAAGGTGGAAAGCCTGTCAAGCTAGCTATCACCCATATGATACATCACTCACAGGGTTGCAGGGCGGTGTTAGTTTTTTCAAATTGATGCAAGGAGAGAATCTGCCATTCAGGCATTTTCTTAAGGGGAGATATACTGTCAACTATATTTTAAACTGCTTCACAAAGAGAGCTACATTTTCCTTGATTTAGCTCGTTTCATTTAACGGGATCCATACATTTAAGTTAAGTTTAGTTTCACAATTGGAATCTCAAACAAGTTAGTTGCCATATTGATTGAAAAAAATGTTGAAAACTGAAAAAGTTCATAGGGTAGTTTTACAAAGGTCTGTTATTTTTTCAGTATTCAATATACTCTGCACTGTAGGCTTTCTTGGTCAATATGAACTGGAACAGGTTCTACAACCTGCACCTTTAAAATTTGATATCCATACCCGTAGACTCATGATTAGGTCACTAAACGTATTGATTTAGGAAAACAATTGCCAGCCACCTGGTATTTTAAGGGATCTTTATTAATTCCCCTTTTTCCCTGTGTTTGTAATCTTATAACCAGTTGACCTTTTTGACAGGCAATAATCAACCAATCAATCAGTCAACCTTCTTACTGCAGTTTTCATCATTCTGCAAACTCTACACCAACTAGCAAACCACGGTTTGGCTTCTGTTAATGAAACAAGTGAACAGCTCTTGGGGATTTCACAGGCTTTGACTGTTTTTTTGTTTAACTTATAAGGACTGCAAGTAATGTTAAATGATGCTATAACAAAAAGCAAAGCAAGAACATCAATCTCAACACAAATCATAGTGACATCTTGGCATACATGTTTCTGCTATGTTTTAGCTCGGAACTGCCCCATGCATTGTCCTAGGACAGCTCTCAGTCCTCTATACTGTATTTGGAAACATGTAGTCAAGATTACTTTGAATTTGAGTTTATTTCCACACACACAGCTTGTATTAATCACCTGTTTGACAGGTAGAGTAAAATAGGAGGTGGCAGGGGACCCATGAAACCATCAGGTTTATCGAGTAGGGTCCCCTGTATTTAAGTTAAATAATAATAATAATAACTTTGGAAATCTGTAATTGTTAAAAGGAAATAACTGAGGATGATCATTACAATCTAAGATTGCCGTATTCCCTGAACGTGCTAACATTAAGGCAAATTGAATTGAATGTTTTCAGTAAGCGTTATCACTACAGTACTAGCTTTTGTTTCATAATAATAATAATATAGCCTTTATTCTAAAAATAGGCCATATTTATACTCCAGTCTATTTTTAAAACTATAAATGAAGCTTCTGGAAATCCAGTTGCTATAGATACTTTGATCACTGCTTAAAATTTTGATAATATTTTTTTTGAAACTTTATTGTACTGTATGTCTAAAAGTTCAGAGAATTGATATTTGTTAGAAACCCAAGAATGAGAACAATAGTCCAATTAATTTTGGCGGATGAACGACTGAAAAACTACTAAAGGTTAAACCTCAAGAAATGACTGAGACAGGTAGTACCACCCGCAGCTTTGACAATTCACGCCCAACGGGGCCATCCCACCTGAACTTTACGGTATCTACTTTTCTTTGAATTGCTTTAAAACGTGTCAAGTCCCGGTATCTGTGTTTACAGGGTTCTTCACCATTTGACCTCCTTTTTGACAAGTGTCAATCAAACATTAATAAAAGCTGTTTTAAACCTTCGAGCTGTTTATACCGGACAACTGTCATTCGGCTTCCCTGAACATTTTTTTATCGTTCGATAGTCTGGTTGGCGTGTTATGTGGTGGTTTCACCATTCTACCGGAAGTAAGCATCCAATTTTTCATCTGTCTCCATCAATCAGACAATGTAATTGGCTGACCCATCACAGGGCAAGCATGACTAACTTCTGATTGACAACGGAGGATAAAAGTGGGCGTGGTCGACTTACCAAGTAATAAAGGTTAATGGCGGCTGTTAGAATTTTCGTATTGATCCAATAACGTAATTTGATTGGCTAAAAAGACATGTTCAAGTCTTATTTAAACCTCACCATGCCAGAGTGAGAAAAGGCAATTTTATGATCTCACCAAAGATGCTAGCATGGCCATGAAGCTTGTTGTGTCGCAGCCTTTCTATGCGTGTTGTTGGTGATCTCTATTGAAGGTAAGAATGTATTATGGTGTTGATTGTTTACATCAGGTCCAGCTTGAAATATTTCCATTATTTTAATAGTGTAAATGCGAAATAATTTTTGAAAAAAAATGACTTGCGTAAAACGTTGCAGTAAGAAAATCTGGATCTAGCTATTGTTTTTAGAGTTATTGCATGGTAAGGGCATTGATGCCCTACCAGCCTCGTTTTGACGTATTTGCTGATACATTTCTTTGTAAAAATAGGCTGACTTAGGTGACTTAGTTTTGAAAAGTTATACTCAGCCAGTTTTCATGTTATTCTTCTCAAACATTCCAGTTTCTAATACGGATGTGCTGAATTCAGGGACGTCAGCTCTTGCGGTTTTGCCGGGTGTATGCCATTTCAGGCAGTCTACAGATTTTTTAAGTACTGGGGTCGACGTCCCTGTGAATTGAACATTGGACTCTGATTCCTGATAACTACTAGATATCATTAAGCAATATTAATGTCAGAAAAATCTATAGACAAGTAAGTGCCAACAGCCTAGTGTGGATTTTTTAGCGTTTCATTTTATTTTCATGTTTTATAGGGTCCAGACCTTCCGTCGCCAGCGTACGGGAGAAGATCAAATATTTAGGTGAATGGAGAGATTGCCCTAAAAAGTGGGAGTACGATTCAACTGACGACTTGAGCTTCAACTGCAACTTTGTGATGCTTCCTTGCACCGAAGCCAGGATTGCACAGGTCTCGGCCGTCACTGCGCCATCAAAAACAGGAACTACAACTATGAGAACATTGTGGAAGGAGATTGTGATTGTCACGACACGACAAGCCCGCGGATTCCGGGAAGAAGATCAAAGACAAGAAAAAGCTGAACTAAAGTCACGGTTAACAAATGGTAGAAAAAACGCCAATAACGTAGAACTCAAATAATGTGCAAATAGGATATAGGGAATGGAAATGTTTAAGAAATAAAGAGACTAAGTTAAAGGTGGTTGTTGTTGAGGAGACTGTGCTGCCTTTGCTTCGATATCTACTATTGGTTAGACCTTCATTCATGTCTTCCGTAGGTTTCGACATCTCTCACATGCACTACACTAACCTGAACCAGAGGGATGGCCCCAGGGATGTTAAACAGAGCAACTTAATTCCTTCACTATACTATAGATGTGCAATGCAGTCCTCGATTATTATCGCCAAGGGACTCGCCAAGGCCCTTTTTTATTTCAAATTACGTCCTACATTCTTGGTAGGCTCATATGTGACCGACATTCAGGGTAGGCCCATAAATGTCCGTTTTTCGAAAACTCCTATAGTACAGCAGATTGGTGCAGAATTTAGGTCGAATTGTGCAAATTAATGTTACAAGCATGAAATTTGGCACAATGACAGAGCTTTATACCCTAAGTAGTCTTGATGCAAAAACCACGCCCAAACGTGCATACTTTCCGTTTTACAGAGGTGGAATTAATTATCTTATATAAGAATAAAAGCCTGACTAAACGTTTTCCAAATTCTTCCAAACTTCACATAATGTTGAGACTGCATGCCCTTCAAGTTTAGGCAGACAAACCACGCCCATTGCGGTACTTACAGGTATTACAGTGATGAATGTAAGGGTTTACAAAAATGAATTAAACATGATAGTTCTTATTGAAATCTTTTTGCAACCTATTACAGACAAATTACCTAGCACCTTCGTAGCTAATCACACGCCCAAAATGCCTGTATTTAGCACATTCAACATTTTTTGGCTTTTGAGCTAAGAAAGAGACATTAAAGATTTTATTTCGACCTTTCTTGCTTCGACTCTACCACTTCTTTTCCCAAGTACACTTTTCTATAGGAAAATGTTCTTTTACATAACTTTTCGAACGGTTTTCCACACAATGCAAGACCTCACCAACTATGAGCACCCCACTAGCCCGCCAGCTAGCGTAGAAGAAAAAAGGTTGCCTAAAAATAAACGTTGCCATGTACTGCTTTCTAGCAATTCAATATCCGTTTGGTAAGATGTTACTTTTGAAGCATGTTTTAATGTCTGCTATCAGGCGAAGGGAGGCGAGGGGTGAACTGAAATGTACAATCCACTAAATAACTGTATCTCCGTGTATCTAAAAATCATTCACATTTTTTCTTCTGAAAGCAAACGTTTCTTGTAGCGAGTGCATCAATATTTAGTTCCACTATCCCTATATCCACCTTTGGTGACCTAAGTTCCTGCGACAAGTCGGTCCTCACAGGATGGCTAGAGATGGTTGCCCCTACTGTTCATAGTGAGCCCCCTGAAGTCATTGCAGTCGTGATTGACGGAGTCGCCGTTGTAATTGTGCTAAAAGAAGAGAACCGTAAGACGTAAAAGCACTACGCACTATCATTTGTTTATTCTTTATGTGCGCCATTACTAGCAAACAACCTGAAGAAGATAGACATTGCTTGGGACGTGACAACAACAGTCCGAAGGTAGGCGCAAGAGATAAGCGGGTCAAGGAATAAGAAGACGAGCAGAAGCTCGAGAGCCATATCACACATATCCCTAGATTGACCTCTCTGATCGTTCAAAGACAAACTGCTCTGTCAGAGCATAAGAAAGAGTCGTACCAGTATAAAGACCTAAGGAATAAAGTGCAACGAGAATTCAAATCATCTAAAGCTAAATACTATACTCGCAAAGTGTCAGCTCTGACGTTACCCATTGGTACAAAGAGGTCAAGTCCTTGAGTGGCAGCACTGACTCATGTGGTTGTGGAAGCAGATGGTTGACGATGATGTTCCTTCCATCCAGGAATTATGCGAGAGCTCACTTCAATGTGTTCTTGTATGACCAGACATCAAGCATCGTCAGTTGTACTAACTGAAATTCGGAGCCAGTCCCCCAACAGCTCCTAATCACCCCTGGTAGGGCTCACAGCTCTGTAGCATCAAAGTGAAAAAATCCTCTGGCCCTCGGACCCAGCCCCAAACATCGTATGCAAGGAGCAAGCCTTTGAGTGGCAAGGGTGGACATGTTTCCCAGAAGACCAAAGATGGATGTGATACCTACTGGGGAGAAGTCTCCCATAGCCATCAGAGTTGGGATGGCGAAAAAAGCCATCATGTCAATAAATGCTGAACCAACAATCTGGACCGTACTCCCCGAGATCTCTACAACGTGTCAGCTACTCGTGCAATGCGGCTGTCAACCTGATAAGTGGTGTCGAGGGCGCTGTAAATTTGTCAAAGCACGCCCTCAATGCACTGCCATGTGCAAGTACAGAAGAGGTTACGAACGACAGTAAGACTAAGTTAATTTTCATTGTTGGTTTAGGACTTCATAATATTTAGACTTTTCAGACAGGCATATAACAAAATATGGAATTTTTGTTGATGCAGGAGGCCAAGCTAATCGTGGCAGCTCAATCAAATTTAAAATACTTTTGCTTTAAATGTTTTTTTTTATTTCATACCTTTCAACACTGGAAGTACCTGAAATAGGGTGTGGTTTAACTTAAGAATAATGCCGCATAAAACATCTTATCAATACTTGTAATTTGGAGAAAAAGGAAACTCCAGAAATAGATTTTGCCAAATAGTGAAGTGTACATCTATCAAGGCTGTAAGTAAGCAATAAAGGGCGTGACTCAATATGTATAGTAATGCAGGACATCTATTTGTGAAGAAAGTAACATATTAAGGCTTTTGTGTAAAATTAAGACGCTCTTATTTCTTTAACAAAGATAAATAAACCCATCTTTATGCTATCTGGAAGTATTTACTTTTGGGCGTGGTTTTATGTAGAATTGCTCAGGACATCAAGCTCTACCACTCTGCCAAATTTCATGCTTGTAACATCAATTTGCACAATTTTGCACCAATCTGCTGTACTACTATTCCTTTTCACAAAAACAAAGGAAGTTCAAAGCTTCAGGGAAAGTTTGAAGTCCAGTCGCCAGGGAAAGTTTGATAACCGCCTACAATTTTTATACTGTTTGAAACTTCATTGTATTGTATCTCTAAAAGTTTCAAGAAATGAAATTTAATTAGAAGCCTAAGAACGGGACCAATACTCCAATGAAGTTTGGTGCCTGACTGAACAGGTACTGCAACCCGCGGTTTTAAAAATTCACGCCCGATCAAACCGTCGCATCTGAGCTTCAGAGACAAAGCAATTTTACAATCTCACCAAAGACGCTAGCATGACCATGAAGTTCACTTGTGTCGCAGCCTCTCTGTGCGTGTTGGTGATGTCTATCTTCTCTATTGAAGGTAAGGATTTTTATGGTCTTTATATAGATTATTATTCTATTTTGTTTAAAACCAGGCCCAGTTTTAAGTGCTTACATGTAATCGGTACGGCCTATACACTTAGAGCCGATTTCACATGACTGTGAAAAGTACCGTGACACGGCGCGGTACTGTCGCGGTGGCGGTACGGAACCTGGCCTGCTGTAGATACCGAACGAAACCGCGTAGTCGCGGCGCGGACACGGTCGCGGAGTGGTACAACTTTGTCGCGGAACTTTTCACAGTCATACGAAATCTGCTCTAATTCCTAAGGTCTTTTGGGTAATTTTTAGGATTGCGGGTCACTCCCATAAGACCTTGGGAACGAGGTTGAAAATCCTTGGGGGGACGACGACTCCGTATCTATTAGGGGTTAAAATCACGGCTTTGGTCTCTTTTAGGGGTGATCTCCGCAGGCGAGTGATTTTAAAACGTTTCGAGTGTCTCTCCTAACATCACAACCTGCCTACGGGCCTGCAAGGTCATTAGGAGCAGGAGCAGGGAAACAAGAGTTACCAGAAAATAACCTGTAACTTTGCGAGAAAGAAAATAAGAGGAAATCCGCCAAGAAATCAAGTAATTTTTACACAAAAGGGAAACAATTTTTAGATAGAGTGTTACAAAATCAATGTCCTTGCTTGTTTGTAGCATTTTCTGAAAGGTTTTGATAAAATAAAGAATTGGCGATGATAATACCAAGGAAACCTGAAAAATAATTTCTCAAAGTTGTGAAGGAATGGTGTTGGCTATAGTATTGATGTTCATATTTTCATGGTGCTGTCAACTTATATAAATTGTATGGAGTTGGACAACTTTCAGGATTCATTTTCGATGTTCGGTGTTGTAAGAAATGATTTGTTTAGATCAGATTTCAAAAACAGTAAGACAGAAGTCTACACTATGACGTAAGTTATTTTGTTCCAAGAATTTTTTTCCAATCGTTACTCGATTTTCAAATGGCTTAGGCCTTAACTAGTGAAGGGTTTCTCCGGGTTTATAATCAGCATTGCATACATTTGAATACCAGGATAGATGTATAGCACTTACCTGATTTTCTCACAGAAACGAAATGAAAATTAGACTGTGTAATCTTCATATTCATAGTGTAGCAAAATATTTACGTTACGGGCTTCCTGTGTCCTGTGTCACACAGGCGCGCGCAAAAACAATGGCGGGAAAATAAAATTCAGCCAATCAGAAACGTTCCTCAGACAGACATTCAATTGATTATCGAGTGTGGATATTTTAGCGTTTCATTTTATTTTCACGTTTGCAGGGGCTAGACGTTCATTTATCCGCAGCGTACAAGGCAAGATCAAATATTTAGGTAAATGGAGAGATTGCCCTGATAAGTGGGAGTACAATTCAACTGGCGACTTGAGCTTCAACTGCAACTGTGTGATGCTTCCTTGCACCGGAAGCCAGGATTGCACGGGTAATGACCAGCACTGCGCCATCAAAAACAACAACTACAACCCTAATGACATTGTGGACGAACATTGCGATTGCCACAAACAGAAGTGTAGTCACGGTTAAAAATACTAGAATAAACCCGAATAATGTGCAAATAGGATATAGAAAATGAAATGTTTAAGAAATAAAGAGACTGAGTCGAAGGGGTTGTTGTCAATTCTTTCTAAGGCCCATGCAGGAGCGTAGCCAGAATTTCAGCCGTCCCTTCGTACAGTCTCGTACACAGACGTTATTTTTTTGCGTCTCTTGCGATAATTTCTCCAACCGATTTCTCTATGAAATTGTTTTGGTTCCATAGGGATTGGGAATGAGTACTAGGCACGGCGCGCAATGAATTGTGGGACCCTAAAAAATCCGTCTGGATACGAGACTGATTTGCGAGAGGAGACGTCTAAATCACCACCAGATTTTCTTATCCATTTCGTAATCACAGCCAAGTAAAAACCGTTATTGTTTTATAACGTTTCCAAGACAACGCACACTTTTAAAGTGCCACTATTATCAAGTTTGAAAATTATTTACTTTATGTCTTATTTGAAAGAGCTGAGGCTCAGAAGAAATATGCTTCTTTCCGTTTTCAACAATCTTTTTTGGTTCCGAAGATATTAGAGTTTGAAATTTGGCCGCCATTGCTCCAAAGTGTGACTTGATGACGTCACACTCTCAACAAACAAGTGGTGAATTATTTGATGGTCTATATTTTTGTTGGATTTGCATCAAATCCTATCAAATTTGCCATGGTTATTGAACTCACTCTTCCTGATAATTTTGTTTACCTTAATTGATTGCCATGGCAACAGCCTTTGTTCCAGACCACCCCCATCCAAAATTCTAGATGAGGCTATATCTTTTGAAGAAATCAATTGTAACCTACATTGCTGTGCCCACTTATCTTATTTAGTAGTAGCTCGCTTTTAGTAACAAGCAAATTGGTTAATTCTGAAATCTGGGCGGGAAAAGTCAGGAAATCCTAAAATCGTCTGGGGAGCCTGGGAACCAGGGGGTTGCCATGGCAACCCTGATTGATGAGTCACATCACTCTGTTCAAGTCAAGTATTCATTCTGCCAAGTTTGAGCACTCTAACTTCAAGAGGTATACAGATTACCTCTTTTTAGCATTTAGGCATTGATCAAGTTGAGAGTGTGACGTCATCACCCATGCTAATTTGCATATCGTTCTTACCTTAATAACTTCTGAACGAAAAGAGCTATCGAAAAACGGAAAACGGCATTGTTCTAGTTTTGCAAAGCTGCCTAACATATGGAGAATTGGCAAAGATTGGAGACTCTAATTTTTGATAATAGTGGCACTTTAACAGTTGTGGCGCGTGGCTGTCTGGCTGGGGCTTTGGCACGCTTTTTTTCTTGGGGGAGCGTGCGTGCAGGCTCTCTTTGTTTCTGGTACATGAAAATGCAACACAACCACTGACCTGCAATAAGCGCATTCGTTAAAGTAGGAATCGGCCTGCCCCCAGGGGACAGAGGTGTCTGTCCCCTGGGGAGGTGAAGGGGAGGACCCTGGCTCGCGAGGATGGCTTACGAGCTGCAAGGCTTGGGAACCGGACTCCAACATTTATGACTTTTATTTTCTTTCTTCACAGTTCTTTATATCGTCACACCATTACAGCGATTCTTACCTTATGAAAAAGTGAGTATAAAGAGAATAGACCTTTTGTTTCAAAAATGATTTACAGACAATAACTTGATCCATAACTAGTTGCACGCCAGTGTGCACGTGGGCTCCTTGTCATGCCAAGTAATGCAATAAATGTACAGCAAACTTATTTGTAGTATAAAAAATCACGCCGCGCGTCTCTGTTTTTATGCTTATAGCAGATCCACGAGTTGAAAAAAGTGCTTGGTATGAATAGGTCCTCGAGCAAACCTCGAAACAGAAGTCGCGTGGAATGCATTTGAACAGGAGGCCATTAGTGGAGCTTTCGTCTCATGTTAGGATATGGATTCAGGCCCGAAGCCAGGGATTTGTGTGTGTGTGTGTGTGGGGGGGGGGGGATGCTAATCTAGAAAAAGCGGACCAACGTGGTGGTTGAGAAACCGCTAGTCAAATTTGTCAGAAAAAGCAAGTATAATATAAGTGCTTTATTTGCTGTGTACAATTAAAAAATCTCTCATTCCTGTCGAGATTGCTGAGTACATTTCCTTCACCGTCTGAATTCCAAGCCCTTTTAAAAAATGTGGACCTTTTTGTTGCGTGGGCCCCGGAACCCCCCTGGCTACGGGCCTGGGAGTGGGCATTTTTACAGACAGTGCTATTTTTAGAAACAATGTGTTCTTGTTTTTTTTTTCTGCCTATTGCCTTATAGCTTTACGAAAATATTCATACATTCATAAGGGCAGGATTTTTCCTGTTGCATCCTAGATGCTATTTCATTGTTTGCATTGGTTATATTTGGGCGAATATTCCTTCCTTTGTCACAATCATACTACTAACCTAAACAATGTAAAACTGGTTCTAAAAATAGCTCGATCTGTCAAAACGCCCAATCACGAAATAGATCAAAGGGAAGCTCCTAATCATAAGCTCCTGATTTGAAACAGTAGATGGTTTATAATAATAGTGAAATGAGGCGCTGGACTGTGATTTGAAGACTGTCATAGACCTAAACACCATATCTATACAATATATTTATACTATTGATTTGCGATGTGTCTGTGCGAAAGAACGATTCTGATTGGCTGATGTTCCTGGCTAAATTCCCGCCATTTTGGGGGACGCGCACTGACACGGAAAGCCTGTAACTTAAATATTTTGCTGAGAAAAATTTGAGTAATTGAGAAGGTTCAGCAGCTACATCTATCGTGATATCCAAATTTATTAAACGGTTGTGACGTCATTTTTTTCCATATAAGGTAAAACTTTAGTGCAGATACGCAGCGATATTACTCGCCAAAGGCTATATTACACTGTAGCAAACCAGTTACGAACTGGTTTTGCGCGCGCATTTGAATGATCGTGTGCTAGTCACAAAATATGTGTTTTAAGGGAATCTTGAAAAGAAAAGAAGTAATTTTGTTCGTATAATAAATAACCATGATATGTTGTTTCGTGTAATACGGGTAACATTTTATTTCGTTGCGCGCATTTTCCCGCAGCTCGTAGAATATCCGCCCGTATTACACGAAAAAACATATGAGATATGTGTATGCACGGTTGATTGTAAAACTTGTTCAGAAGTCGCCTTGTTCTATTCTGGTTATATATTGAATTTTGCTATAAATTTACCAGATTTTCTGGTTCTAGCAACAACTACAAATTCCATTATATTATGTTCAATGAGATATCAACAATCTCTAAAATATATTTGCTAAAACTATGCCATTCTAAAATGGAAATTGTATTTTGTGCTCCGTGTTTATGGATCAGGCAAGGATTCTAGCCCTCTAAGATCCCGTTCACGCGAGACCGGTACAATTCTGGCACGGTTTGCAACAGTGTTCACACGGGACCGTGTACGCCTAGCCGTGCCAAATCGGTCCGGTACCGCAGTTCCCGTGTGAACGCGCGACGGTACCGTACCAGAATTGTAGCGGTCCGGTTTTGTACCGGTCTAGTGTGAACGGGGTCTAAGAACCCGTTCACACGAGACCGGTACAATTCTTACGGTACCGTCGCGTGTTCACACGGGACCTGCGGTACCGGACCGATTTTGACACGGCTAGGCGTGCTTTTTTGGGCGACAAGAATTGTACCGGTCTCGTGTGAACGGGGTCTAAAACGCCTCGACCTTGTTCAAATTCCATTGCGATGTTCTTCAAATCCGCGCCAACAAATATCGCAGAGCCAAATCGGCGGCCGTTCATACCGCGCGATAAGACGTCACCGATCACCGCATCTCAAATCGCGCCGTGTGCGATTCGCTAACGATACCACACCAAACATTGTTCGGTGATGTGAAAAGTTTTCCATTTTAGAATGGCGATATATATCAAATAGTCGTCTCTATTTCTAAGTTATTGTCACCTTTTCCCTTGCTCTCGTTATTATTAGTGTTATATCTTATAAGGAGTGGTACCCCACTATCTGATGACTGATGACTGTGAGACCTATTTTGAAAAAAATCCTCATCCTCACTGTCCTCGCTACTAACAACCGGTGGACCTTGATAGCGATATGACGACTCCCTTGATCCCGGGGCATTTTCCGAGCTGTAAAACTGCAGCTGCACTGGAGATGTCCCGACACATGGCATCTCTTTAGTCACTAGAGGGACATTGTCCGTGTTGATTTCTATCATGCTATCATAATTATCCCCCTCAGAGTTGGGAATCAAAACGGTAAAGGTCGATGACCCCGGCCTTTTAAGAGAGAATTCCGTACAATGGCAGGTACCTATAGATATATCGGATTTAATACTTCCATTTTGCACCTTTTCGTCCATAGGTAGCGAGCAATTATCACAAATAGGAGATCTCGTGATGTACGTAGTTGCTCTTGACGTGGCGTGCTAACTGGCGAGTTATTAACTGGCATGCTATGTGAACGCAGCCTACGTGACTTATCGTCCGGTGAAGAAGGCCACACGGGTAAGTAGTCCATCTGTTCTCGTAGTGTTCGCGCGAAACGGTCAGACTCAACCGCGGTTGCAAGAAAGGACTACTTTGTAAGAAGAATTTATTATTAGCCGTCGGCGAATGCGCATCCTCATTTTCGTGTTCTATTAGGTCGCCAAGTTTCGGTGGCGACCTGTCGGCGTTGCGACTCAATCGTCTTTCGCGGCTGACTTTTCTCTTCGGTTTAGCTGTAGGCTGGCGTATTTCGTTAGCTTCCCTCTCCGGTACTGACCTATTAGAGGACATACTCCAGCTTCTCGCGTCGTAATAACTCGTCCTGGCAGCGCTGTTAGCACGACTTCGCAGACTCGTACCGTCATCGTTACTACTGACACCAGGACTGCGCCTGCGTATAGCCTTTCTCCGCTGAGCTTGCCGCGACATCGCCGCGTTGCAATCGAATCAAAATGAATCTTCGTTTTCTTTCTCGGGAGTCTTAACCTCGCTTGCGCATGCGCGTAGTAGAGATTAAAGTTACTGCCGATGACGGATATCGGTAGCGCCACCATTAGGACACCAAATACTGCGCATGCGCCACCGATAATCTTGCCTTCCCACGTGCGCGGCGTCATGTCACCGTATCCAACCGTTGTCATGGTGATAAGCGACCACCAGAAGGATTCTGGAATTGAACGGAATTTTGTATTCTTGCCGTCCCTTGTTTTTTCCACGTAATAAATAACAGACGAAAATAGCACGACCGGGATTAGTAAAAATCAACAGCAGTAGAAACAACTCGTAGGAGCTTGCTTTGAGAGTATGCAGAATCACCTGCAGCCCGTATAACAAGCGGAAGAACCGAAAGAGACGCAGTAGACGGATTACAAGCAGCGCGTCTGCGAGCTCGTCTTCTTCGGGAAATAAAAGCCGCACGTAAAACGGAAGAACTGAGAGAACATCTATCCAGAAGGAGACGCTCTTGAGGAAAGCGCGCTTGCTTGGACAAAATATCAGACGTAGTATGAGCTCCAGTGTGAACCAGATCCCGCACACAAACTCGATGACTGTGAAGGCGGTGCGCGCAGCCGCGCGAGTGGAGCTTGATGAGTTGATGCTGTCGGGGTCGAACTGAGGAAGAGTTATGGCGCATGATGTACACACGGACAGGACGATGAGGGCCGGACATGATGGAGAATATCTGGAAATTACAAGAGAGAATGGTGTGAAGAAGGAAAAAATAGGCACACAAAAGCATGTATGTGGCTACTAATGTACAACGTGAGGGCCACGGACATGATGGACAATATCTGGAAATTACAACAATATCTGGAAATTACATGCTGTGAAGAAGGAAACAATAGGCACACGAAGCATGCATGTGGCTACTACATACGTTGAATGATGTTGAATCAATGTTGAGCTGGTTTAGTGCACCCGTACAACATGCGCGTTCAACATGTGTTGAATGATGTTGAGTCAATGTTGAGCTGGTTTGGTGCACCCATACAACATGCGCGTACAACATGTGTTGAATGATGTTGAGTCAATGTTGAGCTGGTTTGGTGCACCCGTACAACATGCGCGTTCAACATATGTTGGATGATGTTGAATGAATGTTGAGCTGGTTTGGTGCACCCGTACAACATGCGCGTTCAACATGTGTTGAATGATGTTGAATCAATGTTGAGCTGGTTTGGCGCACCCGTACAACATGCGCGTTCAACATGTGTTGAATGATGTTGAATCAATGTTGAGCTGGTTTGGTGCACCCGTACAACATGCGCGTTCAATATGTGTTGAATCATGTTGAATCAATGGTGAGCTGGTTTGGTGCACCCGTACAACATGCGCGTTCAACATGTGTTGAATAATGTTGAATCAATGTAGAGCTGGTTTGGTGCACCCGTACAACATGCGCGTTCAACATATGTTGAATGATGTTGAATCAATGTTGAGCTGGTTGGTGCACCCGTACAACATGCGCGTACAACATGCGCGTTCAACATATGTTGAATGATGTTGAATCAATGTTGAGCTGGTTTGGTGCACCCGTACAACATGCACGTTCAAAATGTGTTGAATGATGTTGAATCAATGTTGAGCTGGTTTGGTGCACCCGTACAACATGCGCGTTCAACATATGTTGAATGATGTTGAATCAATGTTGAGCTGGTTTGGTGCCCCGTACAACATGCGCGTTCAACATGTGTTGAATGATGTTGAATCAATGTTGAGCTGGTTTGGTGCACCCGTACAACATGCGCGTTCAAAATGTTTGAATGATGTTGAATCAATGTTGAGCTGGTTTGGTGCACCCGTACAACATGCGCGTTCAACATATGTTGAATGATGTTGAATCAATGTTGAGCTGGTTTGGTGCACCCGTACAACATGCGCGTTCAACATGTGTTGAATGATGTTGAATCAATGTTGAGCTGGTTTGGTGCATCCATACAACATGCGCGTTCAACATGTGTTGAATGATGTTGAATCAATGTTGAGCTGGTTTGGTGCACCCGTACAACATGCGCGTTCAACATGTGTTGAATGATGTTGAATCAATGTTGAGCTGGTTTGGTGCACCCGTACAACATGCGCGTTCAACATATGTTGAATGATGTTGAATCAATGTTGAGCTGGTTTGTTGCACCCGTACAACATGCGCGTTCAAAATGTGTTGAATGATGTTGAATCAATGTTGAGCTGGTTTGGTGCACCCGTACAACATGCGCGTTCAACATATGTTGAATGATGTTGAATCAATGTTGAGCTGGTTTGGTGCACCCGTACAACATGCGCGTTCAACATGTGTTGAATGATGTTGAATCAATGTTGAGCTGGTTTGGTGCATCCATACAACATGCGCGTTCAACATGTGTTGAATGATGTTGAATCAATGTTGAGCTGGTTTGACGCACCCGTACAACATGCGCGTTCAACATGTGTTGAATGATGTTGAATCAATGTTGAGCTGGTTTGACGCACCCGTACAACATGTGCGTTCAACATGTGTTGAATCAATGTCGAGTTGGTATGGCGCACCCATACAACATGCGCGTTCAACATATTCAATCACAATTCAATGTCTCATTAGGCACATGCGCACTAGCGTGAAAGCGGACCTTCAAGAATTCACTAAAAAAAACAACCTAAAGGTAAATCATCTACCGAAATCACAATACAATTTCATTTCGTTTGATTTCTGTATCTCCAGACCCAAATAAATTAGTAGTATTTATAAACAGTCTGTAGTGGTATTGGAGAATCTAAAATGCTGTTCGCAAATTTGCGACCAACGGACTAAATTGTCTAGTCATGTAAAAGAAATATCAATCCGGTTTTGCTTTTTTCAAGTTCTGTACTGATAAACATTTGATATCCCATGATTTGCTTTAATGGTTCATTATGTAGTGATATTATAAAACCAAAATAATCAGAACGAAAGCTGAAGATACTCAAAAGCTAACTGTTCGGCAAATTCTACAGAAAAGAATTTTACAATTAATTTCCCAGCGGCAAAATTTTTACACATGAAACCTGCCTTTCACACCCAATTTAAACACGGTAACGTCGCCTGTGAATGCAGCAAACATTTCCAATCATAAAAAACGTGATCGAGATTTTCGGCTCAAAGAACTGTGCCCCGTTTTCTAGATCTCCAAACGGTTATCCCGCTCACGAGCGTGTAAATTGAGCGTGTAAATTAAGCTTGTATGTACAACAAGATTGGCGTTTGGTCGCTAGAACCACAGCTGGCTCCAAAACAGGGCACTCGAGGTGGGATTGTACAACCTGTTTTCAAACAGACGTTAAGTGAGGTGTTGTATGTAAGATTGATTTTGAAGGAGTCGTGCCACGATTTTAGGGTTAATTTAGGTCGCTTCAATGCTGTCAAATGCACAAGAAATGAACAAAATAATCGTCTAGGTTTGTTAAATAACCTTTTAACTGCCATCTTACGTTAAAATGCCTATATAATGCAAGTTATAGTTCCATTTTCTTCGTCGTAGACTAAGTTGAAGTATAATGAATGATTCTGAGTTCATTTGATAACATTTTGTTGAAATAATCATGACATAACCCATTTAAAAGACTTTTTCGAATTTCCCATTTCCGCTTTTTTCGAGAGTATGTCAAGATCTTAAGAGCATTTTTGACTGTTCGTTAAGACGCTTGTAAACAATAACCCTTCAGAGCCCATTTGGGGAAATTTCGATTAAGAATTGAAATGGCTCTAATTTAGAGGCACGAGCTCGCAAAATAGAAATAGGTTTTAAGTATCACTTTGGAGCGAAACATTTATAATGGCGACGAAGTGGCTGAGAATTTTTCATTTTTAAACACGTAATGCATTTTGTTAAGTCATATCTCTTTTTTTCATCACAAATACACAGTAATTCACGGTTGAAAGTAGCAATTTAGATTAACTTGAAGTATAATATAAGATTCTTATTTGTCATCTATATTACGGTCTTTGCCATTTTTCCCCTTTCTTTCTTTGGGATTAGGAAGGGGTCATGGCATTCAAAACACAGACAGAGTCGAGTGAATAGCGCTGCGCACAGATTCTGAAAAAAGAACGCGACACTCAGACAAACAATCCCTCTGAAATCCCATTCAGAAGGATCGCGCTCGAAATACGAGATAGGTTAGGAGTACATATAAGCTCTGCTATAATGAATGGGCTGAGTACCAGTTTACCGATTCATTTTGTATCGTTCTTTAGAGAGAAAAGTGAGAAAATGTGAGAAATGTATATTTGCTTGTCTGAGTTTTTAATTAGTGCGACGTCATCTGTGTGGGTGCTATTTAAAGACTATTTATGGAGTTTTGTAGCCATAAATGTCTATGCTAATGATCGCTATTTCGATCCATCCTTTGGTCTACAACTGATTTAGGAGACGTAGAACCGCAGAAATCCAATGGTGATATTTTGAAAAATGCTTACGGGTTTTAATGTACCCATCGGACACAAGGCTTTTACGAAACAAAGTTAAGGTGACTCCACGAAAAGTCCAAGCGGATTTTCTGTAAATATAAATTCAGTCATAACTTTTATAATATTCGTGTGAAGAATATCAAACTTGGAGGACATTAGGAGGTATCATTTAGCAATAGTTTAACATATTTCGATCTTTATTTGCGGTAATATCTTTGATAATATCCCAGCTACAGTTGACCCCCTTGTTCCTCTTTAGACGTCTCTAAAACAAAACTTTGGCTATCATTTTTCATGCGGTGTCTTTGGCTATCATTTTTAATTCGATGTCTTTTCCATGCTCTATGTCAAATTATAATATAGCTACGATATAACGCGCGCTCTGGTTGGTCCAAATCTATGCTCTATTACACCGATAAAGTAATAGTCAGGCGGCTAAGTCCAAATTTTATTGCGAATTGTGCATTTTCTGATAAAAGCATGAAACTTTCCAGGATGAGACTTCAGAGGGTACTTGTTAATTTTTGATTGGGAGGCATCTCTGAAAGTTCTTTTTACAGCAATAATTTAGACAATTCGTGCGGCCATTGTTCAGCCGCCATCTTGTCCTTTGTTATTCATGAGTTTCGTGGCACCTGAGCTCTTATTCTACAAGATAAATTTATAGAGTGTAGCGCCAGATAGACAAAACTCTAAAGATTTATGGCGAAGAGAAACGATCATTGGAATATGACGAGTGAACATTTGATAGCTAAATTACTTTTCTAGATGTTTTCTTCTATTTACGAAAACATGTTTTCGAATTCCCAGTCAGAGACTGTTTCGGAGATAGAAAATCAGGAAAAATATCGGGATTCTTCGGCACAGAGGTTGATATCAGCTTGCGACATAGCTACCAGAGTATAGACCATATGTGCCAAGGTATTAATGGCCTCTGAATGAAACAAAGTTGCCGGGATTTTGCTGCAGAGTCTAGAGAATCACTTCACTGACTTCACTGGCGAAACTCATGAATAACAAAGGACAAGATGGCGGCTGAACAATAGCTTTGTGAGTTGTCTGAATAATTCCTGTAAAAAGAATTTTCAGAGATGCCTCCCAATCAAAAATTGACAAGTACCCGTAGGCCAATCATACTGGAAAGTTTCATGCTTTTATCAAAAAACGCACAATCATTTGGCTTAGCCGCCTGACTATAATGATTCTCCCCCGCTATATCATAAAAGCATTAGAGCACAACTTCTATGACTTTATCGGCAAATAGAGCACTTGTGATGTTGGGAGAGACACTCGAAACTTTTAAAATCACTCGCCTGCGGCTCGTGATTTTACAACGCTCTCGTGTCTCTTCCAACATCACGCGTGCTCTATTGCGCCGATAGAGTCATAGAAAGTTGTGCTCTAATGCTTAAGAAACATTTTGGCTTGCCCTTTTTACTTTTTTAGACCCCGTCCACACTACACCGTTTTCAAACGAAAAGGGATACTTTTTGCTCCGGATACGGCTATCGCCCACACAACAACGCCGAAAACGATCACCGAAAACGGATCAATCCGAAAACGCTCTCCAGAGTGGAGCGATTTGAAAACGCTGTTTTCTAGTGGGACGGGTGAAAGCGATGCTATCTGAAAACGATGACGTCACCACAGCAAACCCGACCAATTTCGCGGGCCGACAGATCGAAATGCGCATGCGTTGAGCTTATTTGAGGTCTGAATCAACAGCAACAAGGGACGTAGAACAATGAAATCAGCAAAGCATAAATAGAGCGAAAAACAAACGTTACAGTTGTCCCTCCACTTCCAAGAAATGTTTTCGGGCGTGAGATTCACAGGTGTTACGGGAAATAAAACGGAACTAATATCGCGCATTCGAGTTAATTAAAATATAAAATTCATATTGTCTGCATAAATATTTATTCAATAAAACAGGCAGGGCAGACTTTTATTAAAGAAGCGAAAATAATTGATGACATATTTTTTGTTTAATCCTGTTTTTAATTATAGTTGTGCATAAATTTTTTCACCCGCACCTTCCTCCTATATTTTTTTGTTTACGAAATCAAGCAAAAACAAATTACACATTTAAAAAAAACTCTAGAAAACAGCGATTGTTCTGCCTTGCGACATTGCTATTCCTTCAGATAAAAGTCTTTCGTGTTGAGAATGTATTTTTATGTTTACTATAGCAGGGAATTTAAAGATGAATTCGACAATGATCTTATCAAGTGCTCTCGAAGATTAAACTCCCGTTTAGTCTACGATTAAAAAAACTCCCTCAGTAATAATAGTCGAATGATATTTTAAATTAACATTTTCTCAGTTTGGGCACTTGGTGTAAAGTATGGTGTATTGAATTCGAGATTTTTAAAATCCCAAGTCTGCCAGCTTTGCCGAGAGAACGTGCGACCTAATATTACTCTTGTTAAATCTACGATAAAAAAAAAACCTCCCTCAGTTCTAATAGACGAATGCTATTAATTCTGAGTTTAGGCACTTGGTGAAAAGTATGGTATATTGAATTCGAGATTTAAAAAAAGTCTACCAGCTTTGCTGAGAGACCGTGCGACCTAATTTACTTGCAATTTTTGGTATTATATTCTTTACATTTACTTATAAAAGTAGGATTGCGCATAAAAATCTCAAATCTAAAGTAATCTCGAACCAAACCGATACAAACAAAAGTAAAATATATGGTTTACGAATTCAATAGAAATTATTGCACTACATTCCCTAAATCAGCCGGTGGAAAGGATTCTTTTCTGACTTGGTATGTCACTAGGTTGGCAAAATGGCGACAAACTTCAGACAACATCATTAGCGTCTCCGTTTTGCGGGATTTTTTTTGGAATGTTTCCTATCGGTTTCCTTTTATATCTTAAAGTGGTAATGAAGAAGTTAAAAATGTCAAATATTCTTTAATATATTTGACTAAAACCGGCTTAATATTAAATTTTAAGTACGTCTCGTATAAAAAAAGGTGTGTCCATTATATAAATGAGTGTTTATTCGCAGTACAATATTTGTAGTGGCAGACCTTTAATTAATATTTAATGTTTTTTCTTCATCCGTTTGTCTGAGACTTTATAGAGTTTTAGACTTTTTAGGGTTAAGGGGGGCGATAAACGGGACCAACATAAGTCGAAAAAAAATTACAAAAAATGAAATAGAGAATAACACATGGGCGCGGGGATATGGAATTTATCTTCCAGTGTTCAAATTTTGATTCTCACGAGTGAGAAGGTCATCTGATTGGTCAAGACATCTATCGAATATGAATGAGTTTTTTTAAAATCATGATAAAACACTATAGTTTATATAAAGGTTTTAAATTATTTTCTACCTTTTCGTCAAAGATTGTAATGAGTTTCATGGTGGAGTTTTTTGTTGTTGCTGTTGTCAGTATTTAAAGAAGGAGAATACCTAACCATGCCTCGCCTTTTTTTAAATAGCAAGCAAACAATTTTTGCATTTTGAGTTCAGTTTGAAAAAAAAAAAGTGCCGATATTTGCGGAATACAAGTACTTACCTTCAAAACATCCGCTTAGAAGAAGGTAGATTGACTTTAACTAGGCCCGACATTACGATCATATGAACGCCAATGGCGACTAGATTTAGGGTTTTTCGTGCAACTATTTCAAACTTGTCGCTAAATGGCGACGTATGTTACCAGTCTATAAATTTTTACAAAATGCCCTTCTCGAAATTAGCTGTCAACAGCATTAATTTGGGAGAAAAAACCTGGCGACCAGATTTCTTTTTAGCGAGCTAACGTCACTGTTTTGCGACTAGAATTTTATTTAGGCGCCGATGGCACTTTTCGAAAAACGTTAAGGGCCCTGTATATGAATAATACATATTACACCTTAGCTTTTTTAGTGGACTCGGAATCTATTTGAACAAAAGTTGGAATACATCAATTAAACAGTATAGAATTTCACTTTGTTGCAGCTGTAACAAATAATCTCTCTGCTATATCTTGTTAGTGATGCAAACATATTTTAGTGTGTACGTGTAGGGACCAATATTAAAGTCTTCTACATGAATGAAGGGCGTGTTTTAGTGCTGGTAGTCGGGTCTGTGTTAAGTTTGATTCAAATGTGTTGCCCAACAAATATCTGAAAAAGCGGCGAATAACACGTGCGTGATAGATAAATGATATTTTAGCTAGTTTATACGTTGCGTGATTTCCGTGAAAGGTTGTGTTTCTTGTTGTTTTCTCTTCTATTTGCTGTATTTTTCTTTGTTTTTCTTTTGTCAAGTAATAAGAAACTTATTCAAATGTTTGTTGCAGCCATTTTCGAGCGTTTCAACCTTGTGAAGTTGGTGCAGCAGCTGAAATCACAAAAAATTCGTCTTTTTCTTTCGCTTGTAGCTTCACCATTATAAAAGCATTACTTGCCTAACACAGACGTTACCAATGGATATTTCCGCCCAAATAACAGTCATTCAATACTTCTGGCGACATGCTTAATTGGCCAGAAATAAACAGTAATTGTGGACAATATCAGAATAGCGGTTTACTATTTGGAATAAAGCCGGGATCTATAATATACCAGTGAGTAATGTAACCCTCTGTTATCATGTTTCGGGTTTACGTTTGACGGCGGGAAAATCGTTTAGCGCCTCTTTTTAATTTCCCAGGGCTTTATGGCACCGGCAGCATATGGAACCTGCTGAGACGATAGGCGATCAGGGGATCAGATACCGAAAAAGCGAAATAATTTGAAACAATTTAAGGGGAAAGGTTATGAATAGTGATTCTGGCACGACGTGAGGTACCGTGTTCGGCATATGCCGGAGCTCGTTTAAGTTTTATGTTAATACCATTTCATAACCTTGACTTTTTCCCTTGTCTAGTTTTGGATTTGCCATGGCTTAAGAGGTAATATTGCGCTTGCTATCACTTAATCAAACAAGCTTTGAGAGGGAGACATTTAGGAAACATAGCTTAATGATAAACTACGCGCGAAAAACATTATGCATTTTGAGTACAACCCAACTTTACTCAAGTTCAAAAATCGTTTCCTGTAGAATTAAATTGATCTAGCATATACATCCACTTTCATTATTTGTACTAGCTTGGTTATTTATAATATCAACGTATTTTTTTTGTTTTTTTTACATAAAGAATAAATTCAGCAGATGAATTCCATTGCCTGGGAGATTTCGCTGCAAATGGTGTATTGGTTTTTTTTGTGTGTGCATTTCGCTTGAAATCTAAGTGATTGTGTCAGCAAGATGTATTACACTTTAAAACAGGAGATACAGGTATTCATTTTGATAGAATTATGTTAGCAATTTCAATATGAAAATATCCGTTTTTCTCTAAGAAAATACCATGAAATTTTCAGCAATTAAGATAAGCACAGATCTGTGTGTTCATGAAGCACCGCCAGTTTCTTGCATTCATTTATGATTTCTTGACGCGCATAATGATTAAAGAAACATTTTTACTTGGTTCATTATAATAAACGGAGCCTAAGCTGTTATCTTCTTCATGGTCAAAACGTCTGCCTTAATACCGTATATTCTAAGACAACAATAATTCTTTTTAAAAACTATTGGAAATCGAAAGGTAGTGCTTCAGAACCCCTGCTGTGATAGAACTAAAAAAAAACGAAATCACGGAAATCGAAAAACGCGCACATGTATACATGACTCCATGAATTTACTCACCGAAAACCTTGGTTACTCTGAGAGGCATGAGGCATTTTTAATATACACAATTAGAGACTTGTAGATTCTATAAATAATTCCGATTATAGCAGTCACGCAGATAGGCTTACCAAGTTTTATTCTAAGGTAAATGCAATACTAAACTCAACGATACTCGTAAATAAACGAGAAACTACATGACAAAAATAAACGCGGCGTGTTTTTCTACTTACTTTTGCGGTTTTTGAAGACCTCGGTTCTTCAAGGATTGCCCAGATTTTCGGCTGGTATTGTTGCCAGAGGGGATGAAGCCTTTTGGATTTCCATGTAGTTTCAGAATCATCCTGTTTATCGCTATCAATGTCTGCACTAAAATCCGTCACATTGAAACTCTTCAAGTTGTGTTCAGCATCCCTGTGCTGTGTGTAAGTTGTCCAGCAGCACGGCTCCATTTCTTTCTCGTCAATTCCCCAATAAGCCAGTTCCTCCTCGAATAACGGTCCACAAACATCGTTAGGACAATGCAATTTTCCCGTCCTGTAATAATTTAAAACCTGATCGAAAATTCGCGGATGTCTGTCGAAAAATAGCTCAATTTTCTCCGAGTGATAGTCGATAGCCTTGGTTACATTCTCGACTACCCAATACAATCGAGTATCGGGGTAATTTCGAATGGTACTCAAATACGTTTCGTGTTTTTGCCCCCCTACATTCAGAGTGATTCTTTTCTGTGTAGTATCAACTACTTGTGGCATAATTTCCATCCGCTTCTTCGGGCAGAACATGTTTGGATACAGTGAGTCAACTCAGGAATTAGTAAACCTCCATGGTCGGAAAAACCGAAACCGGGTCTTTCACTAAGCCCTCGGTGTATACATCGTGTCCGAGGCCTATCCCCATTAGCACAGCATTTATACATTCAGCTTTTGTGAGTCCAGATGGTAGTGTTTGCGTCCGACTTGGCACTCTGTCGCATTGGTTAATTCAACTTGCATCTCTGTGAAAACTCAAATATCACCAGTTAGCATTCATTAAGTGCGCAGGTGAGGTTGTAGGGCTCGCACTGAGTAAACTCAATTCAAAGCCAGCCTTGGAACGTATTCAAATGACTAGTAAACCATTATCATTATTATTCTATTCCCCCAACACTTTCAACAGCACTGTTTTTAGCGCCGGGGGATGTACCACGCAAAAATTACCCGCTTCTCAGCGGGGAGTGTAATCTTTTGATCCTTTTTCTCTTTTTTCTTTCTCTACTGGGCCTTTCATAAGATTAAACGTCAACTCTGAAATTCTAAGATAATTGCGTTTCTTGTAATTACACTACTTGTTTACCACAAGTTTTACCAGTAATAAATCATGAAGTTTCAACACACTCTCATAACAAAAAATGAAGACTTTTATATCACGAAGTTTACAATTGCAATAAAACAAAACAAAACAAGACACTTTCATTTTAAATTGCGAGCTAGATCTCTATCTCGTAGATGGTATATATTTATGATTGTTGTTATTCCAGATATTCTAATAAACGTAAATTTCTTGAAACGTTATTACAGTCATTAAGTGTCGGGACAGCTAAGCTTTCATCCTATTTTTTCACGATATGAAGTATCCTAATTACCTCTTCGTTATATCTCATAGGCTAGCGTACGTAAAACAGCGAAATAGAAGAGGCACAACTACAGAGGAAATTTTCATTTAGATTCTCAAGCGATAACCAAAATTAACACCCATAATATAGATAATTACGACTTTCCTGATATCTTAAGATGGAAATCTCCATTGCAAAGTTAAAAAAATTCGTCTATTGAATATTCAATCGGCTCTGTAGTTCGTATTTGTTGTGTTTATATACTTGGAACAAATTCAATTCTCCAAGCTACTCGAGATTGTCACTGAGTGTGTTACAGATATTGTCGCTGTTGATATTGTGAGCTCTTTCGCGAGTTAATTGGCGCTATTCAAAACTGGCTGCCTTGGTTACAGCCTGTATATTTGTTACTGTTTCATTGAGCGAGAAACTAACTAACCCCTTCCAGTGAATTAATCAACATGCTTGTATAAAGCCCCATTCAACTTGTTAGTGTAAATTTTAACCTAGTTCAACTTGTTAGTATAAATTTTAGCCTAGTTTTCTTAGTCCTAAGACTGTTAAGTCAAACGTTTTGATTGGGCATCCGCAAAAGCTATATTTTTTACCAGCAAGTCACAAATAAATGTAGCGCTCGCTAGATAATAAATCTGCAACACAATTATTTACTCCGGAGATATAAATAACTAAAAAATAGTTTATCACTACCTTAGATAAGATGAAGTACCCAAACTTCAGGTACCAGCTGACTGACTGCATTAAGGCCGTCATTCCCCCACTCTGACAGGAGTCAGTTGATTCGTGTGTAAATTAAAATGCGCAAGTTCTTTTCTTTCAAATTCCCGCAGTGTCAATTTCATTATAAGCGAATCTTGGAGGTCTATTCCGAAGATCTTACCTTAATTTTAAACATGAATCTTTTAAGCTTTTAAACCATTCACTTTAGGATATTTTAATACGCTCCGCTAAATAGTGCACGACTTATTCGTAGAATTAAACGGTTAGCGCTTGGCTGTGTTCTGGTAACAAGATAGGAGATAGTTTTTCGAGATTATAAAAGAAACATTGTAATCATTTTATGTCGTAACTCGATCCTGAAAAGGAAAAAAAACTGCTGTAAGTGTCTTCTTTAAAGACGCCTACATTGTATCCGCCGAATTTTTAGTAAGCAATCGTCATCTAGGCGATATATATTAGTAAATGCCGCTTTTGCCATTGCTAGATAAACTGATTATAGCGCGCAATACACAGGGATTTGTCTAGTACCAAGCGAGCGTTTCACAAAAACATCTGGGTGTATGAAAGTCTTTAAAAAAACTTCCAGTGATGAAAAAGTTGGTTATTTAATTGAGCGCAACGTGTGTATGTATCTGGATGTCTTTTAAAAACGTTCAGTAAAGAAATGCGCGACGAGGTTTTTGTTTGTTTTCTTTCTTTTGGTTTTGCAAAACGTGCTTGTTCGTCGGTCTTTCAAGTGTCCTACTGCTATTTGCATTTGAGCGTGGATACTATTGAATGTACGTTAGACATCCAGGACAGATAATTATTTTTGAATTTTGAACTTCAAACTGGACCTCATTGAAACTAACCTTAAACGTTTCGGGCGGCATCTGTCACCCTTTATTAGGCTTGATATTTTGATGTTTTTTTAGGCTCAAATTCGTGTTCCAAAGGTTTGAACGCTACGTTTCTAAGGGGCTAACGAGACGTTGCTACGATGTTTTGAATAAGCACGTGCCAAAATTCTTGTCTCCCAATCAAATGAAAGCATTTTGGGAGCATTCTTTCTTTCCTGTCTCGCGCGCGTCGGACAAACGTGTGGAAACAAGTATCCGCCACTAGTACCTAATTTGCACCAAATTGTGAGTCCAGAGTTGAAATTCCACCAAATTCGGTTAACAAGTACCAGACATCATGATCTTCAGCACTACCCCATTTATTTTGCCAGAGGTTGAAAGATAAATAATGTTTTTCCAGTGCAATCTTCGATAGTTAATGAGGTTCTGTGGTACAGGTATTCAGTTGACAGCCGTTCCGGAGATACACCGTGCGCTTTTGACACGTCATCACAGGGAGCCCGAGTTAAACTACGAAATATAAGAGCCTCCGTTAGCCTCCATTTTGACAGCCTAGCAATATAGTGAGTCAGAGAAAGTATCCAATTCCATTTGCTGACAAAGATTAACTTTATTCGTAGATCATATTTTGAGATTCCTACCAGGAATTCGTTTGTTGAAGGGAGCCTGTCACTGCGCAGCTGTTCTGCGCATCTCGCAGAGAAGTATCGTCCCGTAACGATTGCAAGCGAAGCCTAAAAACCTCGAAAACAAATTGTATATAGTCTCGATATTTCTCTATCCATCGGACAATGTTTTTTTTGTGCTTTGCATATTCTTAATTATAAATAACTGCGATAGTACGCGCGCTCTGATTGGTCGAAAACCAATTACCATAACGCTATGGTAATGTTATAGTACACGGCTTTGACCGGAAGTGTGTTTCCCTGCGGAGGGGCTCGTGTTCCCACAGCCTTTGTTGTTCTCCCAGCTTTCACGCGTGCTACCATCAGGCTATGATACATGGAAAAATGTGTTTTATTTCTTAAATAGTTATCTGATAGGATGGTCTAATGAGTTTTACTGATGAATCAGTGATCGCTCCTGGAGCATGCGCGTATCGTGACAGGCTCCGCAGGGAATTTCTGCAGAAACCCATGCATTCATGGGAAAAGCTGAATTTCCCAAGGCATATGCATGAGAACTGTCCTGAATTCACGAGGATAGCCATGGGAAATCCGAACACTTCCCATTCTTCTACCATGGGAAATTCAGCTTTTCCATGGATGGGTTTCTGCAGAAATTCCCTGTGCTCCCTTAAATATCAAAGAAAATAATAACAAAGGAGTGGCTGATTATAGTGCTATTTATAGTGGTTGTTTTGCTGTTGAGGGTATCACTTTTATTATAGTGTTTTTATATAATCTTTTTCGGTGGTTTCTTTTTCGTTTGATTATAAAATGGATATGTTAGTTAAAAATAAGAAAACTTGTAAACAGCGGCGGCTCTGGATCCAAATGGATCCATTATAAAGTGGATAAAACCGATCTACTGCATTAGTTTCTTGCAACAAAAAACGCAAACTAATCTTAAAGTCTTAATTAATATTGTCCTCGTTTGCCAATTATGGATTAAGCTTCGATAAGACAGTAATGTTATTTCCATTATCACATACCATGTTTCCATTCTTTCGCACTCCTGCATCTGAAATACCCTTCTCGTGGGAACTAGACTTGCAGTATTCGGCGTCTTGTACATGATTTCATTGTTTTGCCAATGCACCTCCGCAGCACAAGGTTTGTATATACTATCTGCAAAGTTTGTGACAAAAAACGAAAATAGTTGTCTTCAGCATTTAAGAGCCCTTGTCAATGACTCTTTTGTTGTTGTTTTCATTCGATATTACTGCTAGCAAGATTTTATACCGAATTTAATATCAAACAATCGCACTACATTCCCTAAATCAGCCAATGGAAATTGATGCTTTCACCGCGGCCTTGAAATGTTACTAGGATAGAAGTTAAGCCAAATTCCTATCGTAGTGGTTATTAGAGCTTGCGTAGCTGCGTAGCTACCCTGCGAGCCGTGATTCCTTCTCTCTTAGGGACAAGCATGTTCATTTAGTTACAACAATAAGTCAAGTCTAAAAACAATTGCTAAATGCACCCTGGAATTCCCTGCTATAGCAATATGTGTGCAATTGTCTAGCACATTATATTGATCTATTCAGTGTACTCTACCACAGTAGGTCTAACTTGGTCTAACTGGCAGCAATTTTTTATACAAGAACTTTCATTTTTCAGGCTGCATGTGTTCGAACTTTTTTGACCACATTCTAGCATTCCACTTTTTCTTGTATGCGGGTTTTTACTGTTGTGTTAAAGGCAAATAATACATTGGCAGTTGTGATGTTTCACACAGAAGATGCAAATGGGACTCCAATTTGCTGAACGCGCTATTTTGCTGAATATTTTGCTGAACGCGCTATTTAGCCAATCAGAAACGAAGCCCAATCAACAACCAACCAATCTGGAGGCGAAGCAATTTTGACACAATTTTTGACACAAAACTTTCGCGCCAAACCACTGAAACAACTGTCTTTTTGTCTCGGAAAAAGGCACTCGACTGACATCGGGGTGTTGTCTTTTCTTTTCTTTTTTTCAGAAAACTTCTTCTTGGCGTTCCCGCCATTCCAGCATGACTCGCGCGTGCTCAATTTAGATGCCTTCAGTGTTTCTGCTTGGGTACAAAGTGACAAGACACATGGAAAATCTTACGTGCTTTCGGTTTCCACTAAAGACGACATGGACGCTTTGGCCATTAAAATCCTCCCTATTTTTTTTCCTTACCGGTATGAAGATCCATTTGTGTACGTTCACTATTCAAGAGACGGTCAATTAGGCGCGTAGGTAAAATCGAATAACTAGCTTAGGCATCGATTACATTTTCGAAAGATACCGACTCATTACACTTTTGTATTCGACACGACTTTAATTCGACGTATGCCTAGGCCTTAGCGGCGCGTCCATACCGAATAGAGTTCCCACAACAATAACTGATGTAAACTATCCTATAGCCCGTGATATAGGTCTTATGAATACATAAATAGGCATGCAAAGCATGCATGAAGCTACTATTAGTGTTAAGCAGAAACAGTAGCAAATATACACTTAACGCGCGAGTTTTTTTTATTATTATTATTATTTAACTACTACAAACCCCTCATAAGAGGATTAAATGTAGGGGATCAGAAGCTAGTAAGATGGACTAGCTGGAAGCTGGCTCCTTAAGACCTTGGGGTCACCAGCGGCTTTCTTGAACAAGGTTTCAGGGAGTAAGTTCCAGTCACTGATTGTTCTTGGTTAGAATGAGAGACGGAAAGCTTCGGATTTACATGAGACGGGCAAAAATGAGTGTATCTTAGTGTTTCTTGCTTGTGGGCAACACAACTAACTGTTTCGAGCTAGGGCAACACAACTAACTGTTTCCCAAGGGGGCAGTCATTAAGTATTTCGTTATATACCTAGGCGGAACAGAAAAAGCACAATCAAACCACGTTTTCAAAGTTCACAGCGCGAAAGAACAGTTTTGGCTATAAGTCCGCCTCTGTCATTCTCCCATCATGTTAGACATCCTCGCGAGGCTCTACGTGATGGTAGATGGCGTCACATATGCGCAACGTGGGAGAACTCCGCTGGTAGCTTTGAACTGTTTCTCGATGGCAAACCTCTCAGAAAGGGCAGCAATCTTGCAAAAGGTCGGCAGATCACAGACAGTATAGCGGTGATCGGTCAACATCAGGGTACGTATGGTGGAGGATTTGACGCGGTGACGAGTTTTCTACGCAACGTGACAGGTGTGAACATTTGGGACAGAGTTTTTAACAGAGAGGAGATATTTTCTCTCACGATGGATTGCACCGTTGGGAAAGGGAATGCGCTGAATTGGACAGAAACTGTCTCAGGCATTCGAGGACGGCGCATCCAGATAAAATGTCCCATCACTTGCAAGAGAATGATGGGCCCGGTTCCGTAACTATAGTAGCGGCCCAGGGGCCCGCTTTTCGAACTCCCGAGAATTATCGGGCCCAAAAAAACGTCCCCTGCTTTTCGAACTCCCGAGAATTATCGGGCCCACAAAAACGTCCCCTATACAGAAAAAGCGCTGCGCACAGATTCTAAATTAATCACGACAAACAATCCCTCTGAAATCCCATTCAGAAGGATCACGCTCGAAATACGAGCCAGGATAGGAGTACATAAAAGCTCTGCTATAATGAGTGGAACTACCAGTTTACCATTTTGTATCGTTCTTTAGAGAGAAAACTGAGAAAATGGGAGAATAGTATATATTTGCTTGTCTGGTTTTTATAAGTGTGACGTCAACTGTGCGCAACACTATTACGTTATTTTTACCCAAATCCCGAATTTTTCGGGCGCCCAAAAAATGTCGGCTGAAAATCAATGGAAAGATTTTGGGAGAAGCAGCTCTCCCGAGAATTTTCGGGTGAGTTTTCGTTGGTTTTAAGGTTTGAATGATTTTTTTTGTAACATAAACACTATTAATATACACGAATATAGAAAGTTATAGGCTATATGACAGGCATGTACCCACTTAATTGCTTTAATGCAATTTTCACAACATTAAATCAGCAACGAATAAATAAACTCATTATCATCACTATTCTATGTGTCATCTCCGTCATCTGTCTGGACTTAGTTCATATGCGGCTTCTTCACTAACCACTGATAATGTTTGTCCTTGCACCGGTAGGTTCGTGTGCCTTTCGGGTCTCCCATGCACCAAGTCATCTGGTACTGATTTTTGGAACCGACATATCGTAGTCTGATCTCGTGTTGATGGCCTTCGCTTTGCGATGTTAGAAAGTAGTCCTTTCCTCCTTGCTTTATATAGGTCACCTGAAAAAAAAAATACACAACAACTCGTTGGGGGTCTCTGGGCCCTTATTATTTTAGACCGGCGCGATTAACACCCCAAGAAGATTCTAGCCAATAGGGTGAATGAACGAAATACAGTCATTCAAAAACGAGAGGATTGTACGAGAGTCCGGACTTCGGCATTTTGTGAAGTTCAACATGCTCTTTCTTCTTGTTATGTGGGTCGTATGGTAATAATTATAACATTTAGCGATTCGCCCCAAGCCGTAGCCAGGAATTTTGGTTGGTTGGGAGGGGGGGCAGGGGCAAAGTCCGACATTCGTGTCCAAATTGTACCAAATTGGTACATTCGTGTCCAAAACTCGGCTCGGGCAGAAAAAAGGACGCACCAAATCAAAATGGTTTCAAAATCGGCATAATTATGAGCTCTGGTAGAAATTGTTAGTTTCTATCATCCAAAAAAGAGAGAATAAAAATATACAGGTTAAAAAAAATCTGGGAAAGGGAGGGGGAGCCCGGGCCGCCTGCAACCCCCCCCCCCCCCCCCCCCCTCGGCTACGCCCCTGCCAAGGCACTCACGATATGAAACCTGGCAATACAACGCTGCGCACAGATTTTGAAATTAGATCACGAGACTCAGACAAACAATCCCACTGAAATCGCGTTCAGAAGGATCGCGCTCGAAATACGAGCCAGGCTAGGAGTACATACAGAAGCTCTGCTATAATGAGTGGAACTATCACTTACCGATTCATTTTGTATTGTCTTAGAGAGAATACTGAACGTGGGAGAAAAGTACATTTGCTTGTCTGAGTTTTCAATAAGTTTGACGCCATCTGTGCGAGCGCTATTCTTTTGATCAGATCAGGGACAATATACGTCATCAGTATGGAATGTTCGGCTTGAACACACAGAACTATTTGCGAGAGTCTCTTTCGTTGAGCGCCAAACGGTGTCGGCTTTTTGCAGGCTGGCAAAGATATCAAGAACATTTCGCCAAAAGCTGTCGACTTGCCAACGTTGGAAAACTTCCTTATTAGTAAATTTCCCTGTACCTTATTTCGAAGGTCTGTAGGTATTTCCCTCATTTCTTAGCGAACAGCAGGGAAATTTACCAAACTTACAGATGTTCAAGAAACATTATTCTCTTGGTCGCCATTTTGTTTTTTGGCCAAAGGGCCTGGGTCGAAATTTAAAATAACACAGGCAACCCGCTGCACGACTGAAGCTCTTTATGTCCTACTTGTTCTTCATTCAGTGTAATATAGTGCGTATGTGGCCGGACTTTGGTGCTCGTTGATTGGCCCATTTCTAGCGTTATCGTTCGGTTGGCAGGTCCGGTTACGGGGCCTGATGATAACGGCTGCCTCAGGATGTATCCGTAGGTCTTGGAAAACAGAGTCAAATCCTTGAGTGCCTCCAACTCTTTCCAGACTGAACTGCCTTCCCCATGGACAGGCATAATGGGATACCTGTGGATAAATAATGACGACCATAGATGTCCACAGGGTTCGTACGCGGAAATCCAGGAATGTCCTGGATTTTCATTTCCTTCCTGGAAAGTCCTTGAAAGTCCTGGAGTTTTAAGGAAAATCCTGGGAAAATGTTTCAACTCAAATGTGGTTGAATCACAGTTTCGTCAATCTGCAAATTATGACATCCTCCAGACTCATCATTTTCTTGGGGAAGGAAGTATATGACTTTCCTGGAATATCCTGGATTTTTGTCATCTGGCCAGTAAGCGTACGAACCCTGATTTAATAATAATAATAATAATAATATAATAATAATTTCATCAGCACTGCCAGTAAAAAAAAAAATAATATAATAATAATAATTATTATTATTATTATTATATTATTACAGGTATGGCCAGGCAATTTACAATAAATAGTTAAATAAGGAAATGTCCAATGTCAATCCACTTGTCCCGCGTTTCAACCTAGGAGACCAATCTTTAAAGTCTGTAAGTTGATAAATGTCCTTCTCTAAATTAGCTGTCCATAGCATTAGCTCGGGAGCAAAAAAATAAATGTTATGGAGGCCAAACTTCACTATTTGGCGGCTAGAATTTTTTGAGGCGCCGATGCATCTCGAAAACGTTACGCAGGATAAAATGAGAATTAATGTCAATATGGCCTAAAAGCGCTTTCGGTTGACACCGAATCTCACGCGCGCCGCAAAACCGTGAATATCCTCGGATATGCCGAGTTTCAGGAGCCAATAAGAGCGCGCGCAAATGGATATCCACTGATTAGGTGGTTATTAAAATAGTTAGTTACCTCTGTCGTATATTACCAACATCATTTATATACGGGAAAGTGATTCTGGTGCCGCTAGCCTTGCACATACGCACGATGCCTGTGGAAAATAGATAGGAATTTGATTAGATTTCATCAGCACTGCCAGTAAACCCCGCGTGTCAGTGAAGCCTGGTTTCCATATGTTGTAACTGTCGCAGCTGTCATGGACAAACTTGTTCTGCAACATGGAAACAGGCGGCTCTTGCGACTGCTCGTGTTCAAGCCCTTAGCTAGAAATGTTTGTCTGGGTGGTGGGGGGGGGGGGGGCAAGCCTTCATCTTTTTTGGGGGATTTTTGGATTTTCCTGTGTAAATTTCATAGAATTCTAAGAATTGGCAGTCGCAAAAATCCGCACCCCCATGTCAAGGAATCCTGGAATTCAAGGGTGGATGGCCCTACAATTACTACACAACTGAATTACTACAATTACTACACATTCCCAGAGTGTAAATCAGGCATTAGGAATTTCAGATTACCATCCTTGTCTAAGACTGCCACTGCATTCCGCGCGGTGTCCGCAGCGTCAGCTCCGATCTCGCCCCCGAGAAGAACTCCACTGGAGTCTGGTAGAAGAGCTTGCTGTTCGTTCCATTGTACGCCATTCCGGTACTGTTGCCTCCATTGCGCCCTTCTGCAAAAACCGTCTTGCCCACGGGCTTCTATACGCGCCCTTGAATTGCAGGTTATACGGATTCCACTTGCTCAGGGGGGTCAGGTAGATGATCTCCAGGGGGATGGCGTAAGTCCACTTTTGGGAGACGGTTTTGCAAACTTTCTTTTGCCTCTTCCTTTGCAAGTCTCCAGGTCCATCCCGGCAACCTAATCAATAATAAAAATTAAGGTTACTGATTAGGGTTCAAATCAGGGTGGATTTTTTTCGTTTTACCCTTTCGAAGACAACGAAACTAAACGTGAAAATTGCCGTCCAAAAGGCAACGACCGTTTACGAAAGGGACAACTGCGTCGGCGTTCAGTATAGCGAGAAAAGACGCCTGGAAATTAGGCTAGCTTCGATCCGTGTTCTTGAATTTTATGTTCTTGTTCTTGTGTTTGACCTTTTCTCGCGATTCTCAATATTTTGCCAATTACTGTCATTTTTCAAGGTGAAAGGATTGGCCAAGAAGAAAGTATTTTCTATCATTATCATACCATAGGCCTACTGTGGGACCTTATCTCGCCCTATCTCGCAGCTCCTAATTGGCACAATGTATCCTTATCTCGCCTTACAATTGGACCATTTTCCTTTATCTCGCCTTATCTCGCCTTTCAATTGGACCATTTTCCCCTTACCTCGCCTTTCGATTGGACCATTTCCCCCTTATCTCGCCTTTCAACTGGACCATTTTCTCCTTATCTCGCCTTTCGATTGGACCATTTCCTCCTTATCTCGCCTTTCACTGGACCATTTCCCCTTATCTCGCCTTTCAACTGGACCATTTTCCCGTTATCTCGCCTTTCGATTGGACCATCCCCCTTATCTCGCATAAACTCGCGGCGAGATAAGGTCCCAAGTTCACTCAATCTCGTACCCAGAGCCCGTCATCTTTTGCCAGCGGCAAGATTCAGGGCTCTGGGGAATCGATTTTTTTAAAACCCAGATTCTGGGTTTCCGGTTTGATTGTTGTATGAAAGTTCGTTACGTTTTCGACCTACCACGCATGCTCACAAATCGGATTCCCAGAGAGCCTGAATCTTGCCGCTGGCCAAAAGATGACGGGCTCTGGGAACGAGATTGAAGTTCACTTACCTTCGGTTGCGTGGTCAGAGCCATAAAAAGGTTTGCATCGGCGTAACCCGGGTCCGGGTGGAAAGTCCCATAGCTCCCCTGCCATCACTTTGAACCGCCGATGGTATTTGTGCGCTTGCACCTTGCCGGACTTTCGCGGCTCCACGGTAAATGCCGGCAGGCCGAACGCTTCGTCCGTGAGGTTACCTTGGTAGTTATCTTTACCTGGGACCTGTACGTAAACAATAATTATAAATACAAGGCAACATTACTCAATGCTGATTGGCTATGAGCGAGGGCATTTTTATTTTCGCGGCTCCACGGTAAATGCCGGCAAGCCAAACGCTTCGTCCGTGAGGTTACCTTGGTAGTTATCTTTACCCGGGACCTGTAGGTAAACAATAATTATAATATACAAGGCAAAATTACTCAATGCTGATTGGCTATGAGCGAGGGCATTTTGTTTTTCGCGGCTCCACGGTAAATGCCGGCAGGCCGAACGCTTCGTCTGTGAGGTTACCTTGGTAGTTATCTTTACCCGGGACCTGTAGGTAAACAATACTTATAATATACAGGGCAACATTACTCAACGTTGATTGGCTAAGAGCGAGGGCATTTCTTCTTAAGGTTACAGACTACCTTAGTGGTAATTTTCGTTAAAATGCATCTTGACATTTAAAAGCTTATTTCTTCTCCTCGACTATGAAAGCTTTATTTCTATAATTTGGTTTAACACAATTTTTTAGCGAGATTCCTTTCCGACGCATTGGGAGAGCTCCACGCACGTGGATTTATGATGCTTTCATTCTTTAAGTAGGTAATCATCCGTGCAAAAGGAACCGAAACTCTATTGTTCTACAGCATTCAGGGTTACCCACATAGGATGTGTCCTTTTTTTTACCACAGAGAGTTTTCATGACTAGTAACATAGTACAAGTGAAAAAATTATAGATTTCGAATTGCTTGAGAAAATATGGCGATAAAAACTCTCCAGACCAATCACATTAAAGAAAAACACAAAGAAAGAGAATCACTATTTTACGCTAGGTTCCCCACATACGAAGTCTTCAAAAAAATCGTATATCCTTTATATGAGTACCACATGTGCTTATATCTTACCATAAATCCTGAGAAAGTCTTTTTTACATGATAATTTTACCAATTTTTGTGTCTAAGCCAATGAAATCGCCGATATTTTCATAGAAAATAATTGCATTCCAGCATGGAAGTTCGCATGTAAACACGAAATAATATTACCTCGTACATGAGCGCATCAAGGATTTCCCATCTTGGGGACATTCTCTCGGTGAACTTATGACTATCGACGGGGTTGATCTGAAATCGCGCAGATCGTGTCTCGAGTGCTCCGCGTACGTCCTCCGCCCCGCCATCCTTGGTCCTAGCTCCTCAACCACGCGGAGTCGGTTAAGTGGTAGATCTCTACTGATAGGGTTACACAAGATGCGGTAGTTCCACTGCGCAAATGTCGGATACCCCTCTTTAGTAGTGTTCATTATAGTGACCGGGAGATACGAGAAGTTCTCCAGGTTGTCTTTGCGTCCGGAGAAAGCGGTAAAGCGGACTTTTTCTTGCAAGTCGTGCCAACTGTTTGCGTCTATGAAATGCCGATCGCTCTCAAGCCTTCGTCTATAGCTCCAGATGTCGAGGTCGTCCAGGCGCCCTCCAGATAGCAAATAATCGGCCTGAAGTACTTTCTGTAGTCCCGAACCTTGTAGTCTTGGTCGTGGAACGCTTTAAACCACGCGCGCATTTCCTTGATTTGCTCATTCACGGTTAGCTTGTTGCTAACCGCCGGTGGGACGTCCGGGAAGGGGATTTCTTCAACTGCGTGGTAGTCTTTGCTCGTACGGTGCGGCATATACAGTCGGTAGTCGTTATGTCGTGTGCGAAACTCGACTCCGTTCAGCACCGCCACGAACTCCCCCATACCTACAGTCCTATCGTTATTTGAGTGATCGTGTATCGCCAAAACGCTACCCAGTCCCCCATGGGTGTTACGGTAGTAGGTCTTGTTCCGTCACGACTGTACCTGATCTGCTTGACGCCTGAGTCGGCATCAGAGCGGATCTTTTCTTCAACGGCAAGCTGCTGTAACATCATCTGCCTGGTCAGGACACCTACCACGGTGTTCAGGTCTTTGAGCTTCTTGTTTACCTCGTCCATGGATCAGTGGGTGGCTGCAGTTACATCTTCAACGTACGCGTCGAGCTCGTCTAAGTCCTCGGGGTCTGTCGCGCCCAAGAAAACGAGGAGCATCAGGCAAACTTGCCCGAATAGGAGCTTCATCCTCGATACGCTACAAAGAACATCATAACACATTTTATATTCCGCGCGCATGTGGAGATTTTTAAAATGGAATTTTCTGTTGTGGCAGCTAAAGCTATGCGATGAGCTTCACCGTTTTGTTTGTTTGTGTATCTCTGTTAGGACGGAAAAGAAAGATGTGAGAGTCACACCATAATTTTTGATATGATAAGAAAAACTAGGTTATCCAAAATCCTCAACACCTCGGATGGATCTCTTAATATCCCGGGGGGGGGGGGGGGGGGGACTCTAAGGTTAAAATGCTAGGGGTGACCGTCGGGAAACTCGAATTTTGACCCTAAAAAATACCTGGTCGGAAAAAATTTTCACCCTAAAAAAATACCCCTCAGTCTGAAAATACCCTAAAAAATACCAACAATTTTGACAGATTAAATTTTATTCTGGCCGTTTATTTAATATACACATCAAATGTATCCTCTCAACTTTTAAAACACTACCTTATTTGCGCGAGAACCCCTAAAAATACCTATTTTTCTTACTATACCGTTTTTTATTTTCGAACCCCTAAAAAATACCAGATCGCCAATTTCAACCCCTAAAAAATACGACGGTCACCCCTAGCATTCGAATATAGGGAGTCCCCCCCCCCCCCCCCCCGGGCTTAATATACGTTTGCTCGCGCAACAGCACTGCAGAGAAATAAGGGAAAAGTGAGGTAAGGAGAAGTTATATGGATCACACGATCGAAGGGGGGTAGCGCATCAAGCTAGGGATGGGTTGAGCCAAGATCATATGTTTGCCACATACATCCAGATATTTGATATTTCGAAAGGGTGGTTATAGATTGTCCTAGATTGGGACTTCCTCTGGTCTACATCGAACTAATGTCACTAATTATCGCCCTCACTTTTTGTACCTTCAACTGATGCGCAGGAAACGCTGAGTTGTGGAGATCAGCAGGAAAGAAGTTCTTGAGAGTGTGCTAACTTGCCGCCAATCCAGACCAGCATTTATGGTTCTCTAAAAACCTTTACATTTGCCAATAAGTATACACACTTTAAACGGGAACACTTCACGCCATTATATGCACAAAGAGCTGAACAAACGCAAACCAAAAATACGAATTGCGCCTTTTCTCTTTTTAAGTGTGAAGGCAACTGGATAACTAAAGATGACAAGTATTCAAACGCGGTGTTGTTGCAAAGTAGCTCAAATGTCATATTGCAACACTTTTCCGCTTTTTTTCTTCTCCTATTTTTCAATAGGAAAACCAACCAAATAAATTTGAGGCTAGTGCGTTTTCCGCTTGTAATTGTGGCTAGCATGTGGCAAGTTCGTGGCGCCTGCTGTTTTTTGTGTTGCCTTCGTATTCGCAAACTACAGAAGCTAAACCTTTGTTGAATGCACAGCTGGCTTCTCAAAGTCAATGCTCTTTATTTCTTTTATGTTGTTGATATACTATTTATGACATAATGGGCTCTGTTTTATAGCCGTAAATAAAACTGTCGCGGCCATTTCTCGTTTGTAATGCTTTATTTGATCGATACTTTCTGGACAATAGTTAAATAGTTATTCTCCCTTTTGCTTTCCCTCCTCAAAACAAATGCAGCCCTCTATTGTGATGATAATAATTTAGTAAATGAATGTAAATCTTTTTTGTTTTTCGTTCTTTTCAGTTGTTTACTGGTTATGTAATTTTTTCATACTATACTTGTTCTATGTAGTCCTTCCCGCTCGACTAGCTTGCTATTTGCGGAGGGCTCTTAATGTAAATTTGCTTTTGCATTCGTAACGAAATGTGTTGTTGTTGCAAAAAAGGAGGGACTGTTTCTCACGTGACTTCGTTTGTCACTTAAAATGTAGTTTGAATAGTTGATGGCCACCTTAATGAGTTCTAATTGCCTGGACGCTCTACCGTCCAGCTGGGTACATGTCGCTTGTGGGGACATTTCGACTCGTAATTATAGAGTGCAACAGAGATTTTTACGATGACAAAAACGCGGACAACCTTTCGGTATAATGATCGCATATTCATTCGCGATAAAACGTATTGCTTTGCCAGTGGGAAATGTCTTCCCTTGTGTTTTCAACATCACAAAATGGCATTTCTTTGTCGTGAGCTTCTAGAAACTACCTCTCGCGGGGGAGGCCCTGGGGACAACCATTTGATAGCCTTGGCTGATTGGCTAAAACGCCGCGCATGCTCACATAAAACAAACTCTATCTCGCTTTCTGCTTGTCTGGCCACAATAACCCGATCCCGTCTTCGCTTGATTAAATTCAATCGGCAAGCAACAAATTCTCCTCCCCTTGTCCTGATGAAAAAATCAAACATATATTTCATGAGGCAAAACTTCTACCTTCCTGCAATCGGTGTCTTATCCATGCTCAAAGAATATTTTGGCTGTGCTGCGTAGCAATTAAGGGGGACCATTAGAAATTGGGGAGGGAGGTGGCAATTTTTTGTGCATGAATTTTTTTTTCAGGGATCAGGTTGTGGAGAATTTTTTTCGGAAGTATATCTGTTACTACCTTGGATCTCTGCAAATTTTTTTTAGAGGGATTGGCCTTGCTCGAGTTTTGTTGGGAATTGCTAATGGTCCACCCCTAACAGTAACTAGGGAGGTGGAACAATGAATGCGGGATCAGTCATTCTCGTACCCAGAACTCACCGGCTCGTCTGCTCGCAGGGATGCTCTGGGGACATCCATTCCAGGCCTTCGCTGATGGCTATGAATTCTAGGGCATGCGCAGTCAGTGGCTGTCTGACGGCTCTCATTCTCCCCAGAGCTCCCCGGCTCGGACCTCGCGGGGGAGGCTCTGGGACAGCCACTGACGCATGCGCGAGAATACAGAGCCTGAGAGAAAGACCTTTCAGCGCATGCTCCAACACTCAAAATCAACCAATCAGCGCGGCTCTCAAATGGATGTTCCCAGGGCCTCCTCTGCGAGCAGACGAGTTGGGGAGCTCTTGTTCCCAAAATGTAGGGCTCTGGGAACGAGATTGCGGCTTTGTATTAAATCTCGCACATGCGTCAATGGCTGTCACCACCACAGCCTCTCCCGTGAGGTGACGAGCCGGGCAGATTCGAGAATGGGATCGGATGAATTCGTTTGCTAGTCGTCTTTTAAACCTATCCCTTCGACTTCTACGCTCTGCATGTCTTTCTATGTTTAAAATGAGTCGATGCTCTTGGTACGAGAATGGCTTCGGTTGACAGCCATTGACGCATGCGCGAGATTTGGTACAGAGCCAATAATAATCTTTATTTCTGCACAGATAAAAATGCATTCTATGTTGCAATCAATAAATAGATAAATAAATATGAAAAGGTATATATATATAATCTATCTAATTACTCGATAGCTAATTGTATTTAAAAACGAGGCGATTATGTAGGTGCTTCTCGTACCAGAGCCCGTTATCTTTTGGCCAGCGGCAAGATTCAGAGCTCTGGAGGGATCCAAATTGTGAGCATGCGTGGTAGGTCAAGAGCATAACGAACTCGCATTTAAAACACACAAAGCTCATGAAATGCGAGAAAAATCCCCGAACACCAATAAACAGTTAAAGAACTAAGATCTACAGCGGTTCATGGAAAATGAGCAACATTTGTTTAAACGGAAGCCCAGATTCTGGCCATAAAAAACTTGATTATCCCAGAGCTCTGAATCTTGCCGCTGGCCAAACGATGACGGGCTCTGGGTACGATATTGGTACAGAGCCGTGAGGGAAATAAGTTTCTGTGTGATAGGAGACCTGCTAGTTTCGCTTCCTAATCCAGCCAAACCTATCAAAACTTAATTGGATTTGCCTTTTCACTCTTTAATAAGGTTTCAAGCCTTTTTAGTATTTGCTCTTGAAGTTTCGCGCCATTGTTCTTCTTCCGCAAAAGCCACAAACTTCCTTCCCTATTATGGTGTCTCCCTCAGCAAAACTCAAGCCACTCCCATTCAATTATAAGACACAAAACCCAACAAGTGTCGGATTTCCGGATAGTCTTTCTGTTTCCAGCTTCAAGAAAGTGGTGACTGAGTTTTCCTGTGAGAAAAACAATTGCTGTCATATATCATTGTGGATCAATCTGTCATGGCTAGAAATTTCATGAGAAAAAGAAACCGCGACCCGAATCACCTTATAATAGCCTGCGAAGCGGGCTGGATGCGAGAAAGGGAACTAGAGAGTGCTAAACATTTTTGCCATACCTGCATTTTAAAATCTTTCTCCGCAAACATATTTGTATATGTCATTTTGACTTGGCGCGCAGCAAAAAGCATTCGAGTTTAATCACAAGTTAGTAAGTTTCTGAGCTGGGGCTGTTTCGGACGAGCGCGCGCGTCTTAACTAATGGAACGACGATTAAAGTAATGTTATACCGACATTGCATAATCGTACCTTTGTCCACAATATTCAATCACGTTGCTCGTCCAATTGTGCAAGTTGGCCTTGGCTGCGCAGCGAAAGGCATTGGGTTTCTGCACACAAATTAGAAAGCTTCTGAGCTGAATACGCGCCTTAACCAGGACTCATTTATCCAACTTTGCAATTTGGACTTGGTTGCGCAGCAATTATTATTGTGGTTTATTCACACAAATAGGAAAGCTTTGATTGGTTCGGACAAGTGCGCGCCTTTGCCAAGACTCAGAATGTCTGCTGTCCCTTGTCCCTTTTGAGCCGCTACGAATGCTACCACATAATAACCGATATTATGCACAAAGATCAGATACGCGCAGGATATATATTATAATGATGAAACAATGTTTAATGATTTCTTTTGCAACAAATAATTTTAACGGCGACTTCAAGTTCTGAAGGTGTTCTGCTCTGCTAATCTGTTAATCTCCAATCCCACCCCATCCCAGTGTGCAAATCACAGCCAGGAACCGCATAGGGGGTGGACCGGGAGGTTTTAGAATCAAAGCTTTTTATTTCAGCCATAAATTTTCGATTGCTAGCCGCCAATCGGAAGTGCGCTCCGAGGTTCCTGACGATAACGGATGTTTTGAGGTTTTGATTCTTTCACAATCAGAACCCCAAACTTGTCTGGATCTCTGCGCTTTAGCTTTGTAGGGCTCTCTCTTTTATGTTGCTTAAATGTAATACTGTAACGCGAACAGTGAACTTAAGCCTTCGAGCAGTCGGGTTAAATACTTTAGTGGCGCGCAGGCTTAGTCAACGGAGACTAAGCCTTGCGCGACCTCAGTGCTGGCGACAGGCATTGTAACAAATACGGCATTTTATTAAACGAGTCGACTGACGTCCTTGTACCATATAAGGTCAAACTTGAATGCAGATATATAGAGGATATTACACGTTGGCGCGAAAATATGAGTTTTACTGTCGAGTGGCAAGAATAATATTTTACGAATAGTCAGGCGGCTAAGCCAAATGATTGTGCGTATTTTGATAAAAGCATGAAACTTTCCAGTATGATTGGCCTACGGGTACTTGTCAATTTTGATTGGGAGGCATCTCTGAAAATTCTTTTTACAGGAATTATTCAGACAACTCGCAAGGCTATTGTTCAGCCGCCATCTTGTCCTTTGTTATTCATGAGTTTCACGGCACTTACTTTCCAAGTCAGTGAAGTGATTCTCCAGACTCTGCAGCAAAATCCCTGCAACTTTGTTTCATTCAGAGGCCATTAATACCTTGGCACATATGGTCTATACTCTGGTAGCTATGTCGCAAGCTGATATCAACCTGTGTGCCGAAGAATCCCGATATTTTTCCAGATTTTCTATCTCCGAAACAATGTCTGACTGGGAATTCGAAAACATGTTTTCGTAAATAGAAGAAAACATCTAGAAAAGTAATTTAGCTATCAAATGTTCACTTGTCATATTCCAATGATCGTTTCTCTTCGCCATAAATCTTTAGAGTTTTGTCTATCTGGCGCTACACTTTATAAATTTATCTCGTAGAATAAGAGCTCAAGTGCCACGAAACTCATGAATAATAAAGGACAAGATGGCGGCTGAACAATGGCCGCCCGAATTGTCTAAACTATTGCTGTAAAAAGAATTTTCAGAGATGCGTCCCAATCAAAAATTAACAAGTACCCTCTGAAGTCTCATCCTGGAAAGTTTCATGCTTTTATCAGAAAACGCACAATTCGCAATAAAATTTGGACTTAGCCGCCTGACTAGAATGAGCGCAGCGAATGAGTAAAATATAGTTTTTTGACACGAGAAAATAAAACTCACATCTTCAAGCCACCGTGTAATTTTCTTTTTATTATATAAAACAAACCAGAAAAAATTATTCCAAATTGATTTCCAAGCACTTTTGTTTTGACCGATATCCTCACTGGTGAGGATATTGAAAATATGTCACTCGCGTCCCGGATGTAGCTTCGTATGAGGTCTACGAGTGGCGTATTTCCCAGTAAAATACTCGTGTCTATATAATAAGGAGCCGTATCACACGGCAAATGTCGTATCACACAAAGCGGCATTACACTGTACAGCAATCCGGTTACGAACTGGTTTTGCGCGCGCATTTGAATCTTGAAAAGAAAATATTTTTGTTCGTTGTATAACATGCAGAATGTCGCGCGCTTGTTCTATACAAATGTTATGTTGATCAAAGGGAGTGTGTATAATGATGCCCGTAGCGAGAAGAGGCTCGGGGAAGGCTTATCACTTGTCAAAATGCAGGTTCCATTTAACATTTTGGTAGCATCTCGGGGCCCTCAGATGATAAATGCTGAAGCTATGGTGCCTATCTTTCCGTTGAACTCAATGCATTCTATGCAGAGCAAATCTATTTCGCTTGCGCTAATATTTTTTGGAGTGACCGTTTTCCTCGGTTTAAAAAAAAGCCATAGCGAACATTCTTATAATTAACCGACCATTGCCAAATAACGGACCAAAGCGAATGGAATCGTTTTTGTGCTTTCCTGTGTAAGTGGAGGGCGGATTTGCGCGCTTAGCACCATAAAACGTGTGCGTTGATACATGCAAAAGCACATGCAGTGACTTTTTTATATTTGTTTGTCAGGGAATGCGCACGGTTAATTAGCGGGAAAGGAAAGGAAAGAAAGCTGGCCGCGGAAACCAATGCTTTATTACACTAGCACGGCTCCTTCCCTTCGAAAACCACACTGATGCGAAGACAATCAAACTCTTTCCGTTTTCAAAAATGATTAATGAATCACAATTCTCTTCGTTGCAAGCCACAGGTGTCTGAGAAAGAATGTGGCGAACATGTCGCGGTGTAAATGACAACTTCACAGAACGCGCGCATACAAAGTCTCCAACCTGAAAAAACACAAGCCATAAGCGCCTTGAAACACTTCAAACTCATGGAGTAATCAAGAAAATAATTACAGTATTATATTCCTTTGAACACATGGGATGCACAGCGTCGAATAAACAAACCCCGACATGATCGCTTAAACAGATGCAGCGCTGTACTTGGGCACCCTGTGGATTTTAATTTTAGTTGCGATTTCGATCGCTTCAATAACAGACAGCTAAATTTCTAACAGGGTAAATATTTGTTATCAAGAGCTATTATCATCTTTTTAATGATAAGGCTACTAAATCATTTGTGTGAAAGCAGCACAAAAGGCTAGCCCACACCTTAATTATTGTTTACATACTTGTAGCATATCAAGTACAACATTGGTTTCATTGAAAAGAGAATACTGCTGTATTTTACCATTCTATATAAGCTAAAGCGAGTGTCATTTTGACCGTTGCTCGTATCCTCATTGCCAAGAAACTGAGCAGCCAGTCAGTGATCTCTATGAGAAAGTTTCAGAGCTCTAAACAACACAATAGATAGACAATACCTCTACACTAACATGTCGTTAATTATGCTTCTGCAAGCAAACAATATCGCAATATATCAATAGTCTGGCTCTATTGCCCCAGGGTGTGGCATGATTTAGCATGAATGCCCCCTGTAAGCGAATTTCAACCTGCTCGGATTAGCGGGTTAATTTCGTGTTGCATGTCATGGCAAACTCGAGAAATGAATTCTTCCCTCCTGGTTTATTGAAGTCACATTGTTCCCAAAGCAAATTAGATGGCTTCGGTAGTTGATTAGGACGAACTGTAGGCGGATTTGCAAGTAGAATGCGTGAATGCAGTAGAATGTGTGGAATAAAGAGTCGTTCCGTTCGCTAAGAAAATTTATAGAGAACCCATCTTCCGTCTGTGTGTGTTTGCTCTGCAGTCGTGTTTTTCGCGTTTATGACCGTTTATGACCAATAATGCTGGTTACACATTAGCCAGCAGGTGGGATTCTATAAGAACGCAATCTTGTCCTTGCTTGTTAAGCCAAAGAAACCCGAGGGCATCGGAAAAACAAAACAAGTACACTCTTTCTAGCTTTTGAGAACCACGTTTTATAAAGAAAAAGTCGAGGCTCAAATTTCCCGACTTCATTTTACTTGACTTGACACACTTACAGTTTAAAATAACCCATTTTCACCGCTTTTAGCCAATGAGTTAGCGCAGGCTGAATCGATTCTTAACCTTCTTGGAAAAAGGGTATTGCGAGTGTGCACTCTGTCTTATGAACCTTTCTCATATCAACGTCGAAAATTGACTGAAACTATTTACAAGAACACACCAAGTTGAATTCCGCCAAAGAATATTGACCAGCTATCTCCCTTTTTTCAAAGTTTTATCACAAGCATAAACTTCATTTTGGGAAATAGAGAAGATGTTCATGGCCTTAGCTAATATTTTGCCCGCTGTTTCGACGCTGTTTGATGATGCAGTTGCTGCATTTCTGGGCGCACGAACATCGATTCCTAAGCGGGGTTCATTATTCTGTGAACTCTAAAGCAGCAGTCAGACCATGTTTTTAGCAGCTTCCTTCGATCGCACAACTAACAGGAATGACAAACATCACTCAAAAGGTTTTGCAAAAGCTACCGGGTTGCTTGATATTTGATTCAGGGAACGCTTTATTTGGAAACACAATTTTAAAATTAGTCGATGTAGAGTTGCAGAATTATGAAAAACACCGCAGTAAGAAAACATGATCCTGTAGACCATTCCACGTTGAAATTCCAGGAAATTTGGTTGTGATTCGAGACTCAAACAAAGAGAACAAAGCCAGATAAAGAAAATGTCACGGAAACAGCGCGTATATATTTGATTTTTCCGCAGATACCTGTTGTTGAATGAGTGCTTCGTTGCCTCAAAAACAAGCAAGCGAGTCCTATGCAAATGAGACTAGATAGAAAAGAGTGTATTGCCAATTCTATTTGGGAAAAAGCCAAGCAAAATAGAACTAAAACTGCACCCGACGCGTTCCCGCTGGTATCATCTGTACGTTTGAAGAGTAACGCTGCCAATACAGAGAAAATTTATGCAAGGGCTTTGTGCATGCAAGGGATAAGTGTATTGCATCCCACTGTTTCAGTACTTAGCACACACCCTCACCCCTAAACCACATTTCCCTCAGTCGAAGAGCTTGTCTGGCCCTGTTCGCCTTCCATTTACTTGGATGACAAATTATAGGACGCTTTAATCCTGTCTGAATTATGACAATCTTACGTTATTAAAAGAATTTCAATTTTGATAAAGCTTATGAAATACCATATGTTGTGCGAGCACGCGCAATTGACACGGACGACGTATTTTCGAGTCAAGTAATCACCCCAATTTCAACCCTACGAAATTCTATATTAGCTTTACTGAGTTATAGGATATATTTGAGAGCTCTAGAGTGTCAAATAGGAGAAATTTTAATTCACAGACTGCCTCTTTACGATAAAGTTTTCATCGCTCTATAAACGGAGACACTTGCCTTCGCAAGCTTTACATCAAGCTGTGACTTCCCCGCCGGGAAACCTGAAACATCGCATGGGTTGTTTTTGGCATTTTTCTAGAAAAAAAAAGACCTAGAGCGAAAAAGGATAAGTACGAATTCCAAGCCTAATACTCTTCGAATTCAGCTATTTTGATAAGCGTATGGAGTCAAAAGGCAGCGAAGAATATAAATCGCATGGTCTTGACGCATACATAGGACTTTTTTCAGCTTGATGAGTCGACTTGTTGAGAACATTCTAGCTCGCATCTGGGTTAATCCCCATCTGTACTGTCTATTAGTGCTCTTGTGCCAGTAAAACAACGCGTGAAATAATATTTACGACAAATATTTGACGCTCTAAACATTAGTCGTATTTCAACGCTGGATATAGTGTTACTTTGATTGCTTTTTCTGAGAGAGACGCGTGGCTTTGCTCATGCAAACATGCCAGCTAGACTCTCATTATAAAAATTTGTATGATTGATCTCTGCACTCTGGCAGCTTTCGAAGCATGTCAGAATTCAAAAATTAAGAGGGACTGCAGTAATACGAAGGCAGTGCCGTTTTTTCATTAAAATAAAAACTCATCTCTCTGGAATTTCAAGGATTCAAAATGAAACATTGCTGTGGCTGTGTTCTTTTGGACGACAAGAGGTAAAAAAGCATCAATGCAGGGAAGACAGGGAAGAGAAAACGAGAAAAAGTATTTGTATTATTCGCTATTTTCCATTTCTTCTACTCGTTTTTGATCTGAAATTCCGAACGAAGAATGAATGAACATTGCTTGCGAGGCTAGTTGCAAATAGACTATTTATTATATTTTAGCTTTCCGGGACTCGAAATATTACACTGATGAATTGTGAACTCTCTTTTTTATCGCTATCGTTCACAGAACTCTTTGTACTGGTTTTTTTTTCTTTCTAAAGAAGAAAATAATAATTCCTTAACAGTGGACACGAAAAGAGTTCTAAAGGCTGCATTTATGAACAAGAAAGAGCTCTTTAAGATCACCGCTTACATTTTTATGCCCTTAAACGCTTTTTCGTGGATATTATTGAATGTCCGAAGTTCTGTTATTTGACAGAAAGAGAAAAGTTGTCATGCATAATGGAATGAATAAGGAAAACCCATAAAAATGCCAAATTGCGATCGTCTTCTTGTCTGTGGCAGAAGTAGCGGAAGGCTAGAGTTTTGACTTGTGCCTTTTAGGGGTGGTCGTTCCGAAAATGAATAACTCGCGAAATTTAGGGATTCCGCTCGAAGATTCTGTCAAATTTATATGAGGAGCAAATCTTTGAGCATCTCGATCTCGAATTTTTGAGTCTTGATCTCCCTCCCTCAGAAAATCTCGCATTTATCATTCGCAACCGCCTTTTTTTTTTTCGAACTCTCGGATTTTCAAAGAGCTGCCTCGCAAACTCTTTTCTTTCAAATTACAGAGAGTGTAATAGAAGCAATCTTTGAGCGTCTTGATCTTGAATTTAACCATCGATCTCGCTGTCTCAGAAAATCTCCCATTCACCGTTCGCCACCCTCATTTGTGTTTCATCACGAAAAAAACAGTTGCGCGCCATTTGGGTTTCAACTTGGTGTTCATAAGCCCTGGATATATGAATTCCTTTACTTTTACTTACGAAAAAGTATACTTTTTGTTTATAGAAATCATGCCTCACTCATTGACTTTGCATCGCGCCTATCAAACATTGTAGTCCCCCAAGTGAGCTCTGGTTTTATCTCTTCAGTGGCCTGGTTCCCTTTAAATTAACTTAAAGAATAAGTCAACCAATGTTCAAAGAAAAGTAAAGTTTTCTCATACAAAATATCTATCTTTTCAGCTCGCTATTGAGAAAAAACAGCGTTTAGATTTTTAACGAAAGCCATGCATATTCACTGCGTAGTAGTACTCGTAGTTTCTAGTTTGAGTTAATTTTTATGATATTCTAAATGGATTTAAAAAGTAAAAGAAGAAAAAACGAAGAACACGAAAGAACGGCGCTGATAAACGTCTGATAAAAAAGGCTGAAATACCATCTTATTTGAAGCATCCCTCAATGTGTTGAAACAGCTTTTTCGCGCGTGTTGGCAAAACAATATTCGCCACGAATGGATTCCCTTATCGGGCTAAAAGAAACCTTAAAACCGTGCAGCATTCATGTTTTTATATTCCTTATCCAAAGAGTGGAGACATTTTGGTTACTTGCCTTAAGACCCTAACTGATAGAAACCTGACCAATACATAAACATTGGCCTATCCAATGCCATTAGATTGTGATAGTTCCATTACCAGGTCATATCCAAGAGAGATCGCCCTGTGAATGTGTCCCTATGGCTGTGAATAAGGCGCTCCTCTCTGGCGCCAATGCTCGGGTATTATCTCTTTAATATTACTCAAGTTTCTAGGCCTTGCCAGCCGCATTTGCTATATCTAAAAGCTACTCTCGTCTCAAATGTGCTCTGTTCTTGAGACGAAATTCTAGTTCCGATCCGATCAAGCAACTGTTTTTTTCTCTCGCACTTTCAAGGCATCGGCGCCAAGACGACTTTCTCTCTCGGAAATTGGTTTTGTGCTAATTGGTCTTCAAGATTACCAACCCGGGCAACTTTCCTAACAACCTTGAAATAGTATGTGGTCGAGGCTATCAAAAAATTAAACAAACATTCCTCTTTATCTAATTTATAAGACACTTTGACGCTGGCACGAAACAGAACCCTTTATAAGTTTTGCGAGGGAGGGGCCGTGTAGGAAACAACTAGAATGGACAATATCCCAAACAAACAAATCACCTGATTTAAGCGAAGAAAGCCCCTCAAAAGATTTTAGAGAGAACCCCAAGTAGTCAAGATGACTAGAAAGGAGAAAGAGAGATCCAAAAACAATGTGGAAGTTTTATCATAACATCCTTTTGATGGATACCAGAAGTGGCTTTGTGGATTTTTCTGTATTTAAAAGGAAATCATTACCTTGCTAAAGAAATATCGGATAAAGAACTATGTTCTATCGTCAAATCAAGATGGAGGATACAAATCTAAAGCCGTTACTTTTTTCTAGTTTTCTTTGCAGGGTAATTCTTCCCATATTTCGAGCTAGGGCGGGGGTTCATTTCGGCGACTGAGAACTCAAGTCACTAAGCACTTTAATAGCCACGAAAAAACAAACTTTCATCGCTATAATTGAGCCATGAATAGAAAGTTTTCTTTACCGCGATTAAGTGTTCTAGAAGACAAAGGGGGACTAAATTACATAAGTCACGCGTGTAGGGGGTAAGAGCAACGGGGAGTATAAAGCTGCAATTTGTAGTAACTTAACACAAACCTCCTGTGGTTCAAAGGAAACCCACGGAGCTTTTATCCATGTGCGGCTACCCAGGAGCTTAAAACGTGGGAAAAAAACTGGTAGGATGGCTGCTACCTGCTCCCCTATGGGTAAGGTCCGCAGGTGTACTTTCATAAAATCACAAACGCATCACTGAGCTGATTTTATTGCACCGAGGAACCGTCGAGTCTACCAGCTAAGGCACTCAACCTATAATTAACGTTGCTCGCATTTTGAGGCAGATCAGCTTTTAAGGGATGTTTATCACCGTTGAGATTCTCTGTTGATATTTGAATTGTTCAATCAGTTTTTTGTTTTTTGTTAGAGGAAGTAATTTGCTATGGCGCTTTGAAGATAAAACATTTTCATGGATGTTTCAGCCACTGGGCACTGGGGAAGCCTTCCACAAACAATCTTCACAACTTGGATAAACCCTTTCACAGGAAATTCTTTTCCCGAGGTGGGATCTGTTTCTTTTGTCTTTCTATTCAAGTCGTCAAAAGCGTCTAGCATTAGCTAATTCCTTTTTATTAATTTCAGTTAATTCTTGTTTTTCTATCTAATCAAGAAATTGTAATTTTCCGTTATCGTTTTTTCGCTTTAATATTAAAGAAGTTCCAAGTCTTTATTAAATATTAATTAATCGATTGAATTCAATCGCGTGCGCTGTAGCTTCATAAAATTTATATCATCTTTTCCGATTTTTTAATTCCCTTCATTTTGAACCCGCGCTTTTTGCTACAGCTTTTACAGCACATGCATTCTACGTTACGACAAAGAACAGGGAATGGGGTTTCTGTGGATTTTGATCCAAAACTGTCTTTCACACGGACATTATTTTTTAATCTTCCTAATGTAAAGCTTTGGATTTAGAAAACCAAAGTAAAAGTTCGTGAAAGCTTATCAAAATGAAAAATATTGTTTCGAACTAAAGATAACCATCAAAAGAAGGTCACATGTCTTACCTCGCTACAACGAATCATATTCGTCGAAAGCGCGAATTCTATTATTCTGCACAGCTTTCGGCGTGTTCTGCTTTTGTTAAGACCAAATATTTCATGATAACAGACGTTGTAGACACATTTTAAGTTCTAGTGCACCTTAGTTCAATCAGTTTTATACGAGTTCGTGAATAGGAAACTCAAGTTTAATATAGCTCCGGCGTTTGCGCGCGAAGGCGCCGCTTCACAGCAGTTGACGTTGAGGGGAAGACAATTTCTCAATTCATGTCGCTTTTAAGCAGCTTATAGAGGGGGATTCTATTTGAAAATTGCTTTCGACTTGATCTTAAAACCAAGTTCCCAATGAATCTAACTCAAGTAGGATCAAACACTTGTTCCTCCTGAATTTTCCTTCAATCCTACAATCCCTTTATGCCAGTGTTATTTTTATTTAACACTTTTTGTTTCTATTAACAATTAATTTCTGTGGCGTGTAGAGTACTTGACTTTACGGGAAACTTTTTTCTTAGATTTTAGTTCCTAATTTCTTCCCAGACCTGGTGACTTTTACTATATTGATAATGGCTTTGTAGGGGACAGTTATATATTTTATTTCTAAGCTTTATAATCCCACACATGATTCCTAGGATTATTAAAGTGTTACGAAAACGCGTTGTAAAACTACCCTGTTCTAATTGACTCTCTCTATCACTCTCTTTCAATTCGCTCTTCGTGATTTCAGCAGACGTTGCAAAATTTCTAGGATTTTATCTTCTAGGTTCGTTATCCTTTCAATTTTCCGTTGCGTCTCCCTTCTTCTAATAAAATTCCATTCTAACCAAGGACAATTTCTAGCACACCAAAATATGCACAAATATTTTCATTTTGTGTGAATTGTTTACACAAGTATTAGGCGGCAATAAAGTGTCAAAAAGCTTAGGATTACTGGAAGCTTATTGTATGAAAAAGGCGAGAAGTATGCAGAATGTGTTTGCTTTGCATTGGTCTCTATTCAGGCTCTCGCTCCTGCGTGACGGAGTCAATCGGAAAAGTCCCTTTTTCGCGCGGAACTAAATTGAGTGCAGCTGTTTACTTTTAGGAAATGGAATAAAAAGAACCACCACGCAATTGGTGCGTTCTTAGCAACTCGTCTAATATCAAGTATAGATATGTCAATCTATCCCGGGATATATAGGGAAATCTTGGAGTACGCCAAATTTTGTTTTAGTTGTATCCCGCTGCTCAAATTCCTCATCTGTCCGACAACTAACCAATCAGAGCGCGAGCTTTTACAGGACCGCGGGCTCACGTAAACGGCTGGTAATATATATTTTCGTGGGTGGTCAATGCATGTCATAGTGAATTTACAATCGATTTGCAAACTCTTATTTGTCTTTTTGGACTTGGTTTTAAGACTATAGGGAATCGAAAGCATTGTGGTCGTTTCAATTGAGGGTATGATTGGTGTGGGACCAATTACAGAGGACTTATAGCCTTGTTGGGTTAGTTTGGGCTGGATGAAATGAACACGGCACAAAGTTGAGAAGCCAAGATGGTTTCCCTCGGCTCATGCGTTTGGTTCGCGTTATGTTTTGCGAGTTTATGTGGATATACAGCTAGTGAAGATTCTAAAGGGACTGCATGTCGTGGGAACAAGCCTTGTTTTTGCCTTGGGAGCAGAGTTCTCTGCGAAAAGAAGCGTTTAACGGCCATTCCAAGAGGGATTCCAGCAGACATCACAGCGTTGTAAGTTTCCAACTCATTCTTACAGTCATTGCAGATTACTCAGGGTTTAGCGTCCCACGAGTGTGATGCTGCGGCCCAATATTGCCCCTGGGTCTTCCCATGAGCTTGAATTCAAGCCACAAACGGGTTATTTGGGGTAGGAAGGACGCTGAATAAGGTTTGAATTGTGTGAGCGAGTAAAATGATAAGATATGTTATAGTGTGGACGGTTTATCTATGGGTGAAGAGGTCTTAGCTTGCCAGCACCAAGCGTTATCCAAGGATCTTGTTTCACGGAGATACATAAAAAGTTCAGAGGAACTTTTCAATTGCCATAGCTATGGAGAAATTCAGGAAGCAGGGTTATGTTTAAGATACTCGACCGTATTTGAAGATCGCAACGCGTGATTCGGGATTAAGATTGTGCCGAGCACGAGTTGAAAACAAATCGCGCGTAAAACCCAACACAAGCTCGATTCATTGAATTCAATGCCCAATATATTAATAAGTTGAGTCGACTTTTGTTCAATATACAGTAGGATTTGGGGTCCCTTTTTAATCCGCTAAGAAGTAAGGCTTAGAGAGGAGAGTAAATGACATATTGCAAATGAATTAGTACAACATTTGGTGTAAAGTTTGATAATATGTCAGTGAGGCCGCATCTGAATCGCTTCTGTTCAAGCCCGCGGATTTCCACCGCACTATTTATTCAGTACGAGCTCATGCGAATCGCAAATGTTTGCGGCGTTTTCGCTTCTCTATCGCCCTGCTCTCTTGTTAGCCATATGAAACGCTAGTTAACAAACGTCTCTAGAGTCTAGAGCATTGGTCAAGCAATGCAAATCACAATACTATTTGTACGAAATGTTCTTTTCGGACTCTGTTAGACAGATGCGCATCTCAACCCAGGGGGCATACAACTGAAGCTCAAATGGACCATCGGCGGCCACTATTTAGCCGATTCGCCGTCCTCGGGACCCGTAACAATAGTCCTTTTCCTACTGAGAATAACTTTAGTTCATTTTCAAAGTATTCTCGAACGTTTGATCGAAGAAATCGAACGCGTCTTTGCGATAATGGAATACAACATGACATCAAACCGAAACCCAATCTCCATTCTATTCTTTGACTGTCGTTCTAATTACCTGCCCGATTTTTGCTAGAAAATGCCAAATACACAAAGGTACAATGAACAGATTTGTGTACTAAGGCTATTAGATACAGTTTTCGGACGAGATAAAACAGTTTAAATGGGGCCAGCTACTAAACTCGCTAGATGAGTTTAACGAGTTGGATTGTTGAAGTCCGCTCATGGTTCGCTTGTGTCCCCAAGCATTTCAAACCCAGTTGATCAAATTAGCCCAAGCCTTGCGTGCCAAGCATTGCTATTGTTTTCTTGTCACAATCACTTGTTTCCATCGCCATAGAAATACACATTTATTCGGTTTTAGAAAGTGAAGCGTGCGAGCGTTGCGACAAAATACCATTGTGGGCACAGATAGCTCAAACACACCACAGGAGTGTATATTTTTGCGCCAATTCCTGCTGTTCGGCGCGTTGCACTTCAAAACAGCTCTACTTCTTTACATATATACCCCGTTGAGATCTATTTTCTCACTTGGAAAATGGATCTTTTGTGTTAGGGCAATGGCGAACCCATTTCGGCTTTATTGCCTTCAAACCTGAAGCCTTGTCTGCCCCGTGCACCGCAATCAAAAAATTCCCAAGCATTAACGAAGCGAATTGTCGAAAGCTACTAGAATATAATCCCCTTTATATGAGTTCAAACACACAGATGGCGCAAGTTTTGTCTAAGAACTTATTAAATCGAGGGGAAGATGCCCGAAGGGGATTTAGTGTTTAGGAGGTAGCGAAGGACTACTTCATTTTGTGTAAATATGCAAAACACTACCTTTCACGACCCCCTACTGTTCCAGAGTACTAGAAAGCTTTGAAATTTTATCTTTCTTTATTCAATGCCATATGCTTTAATCCGAAATTATTCTTGCAGACCCCTGGCTCAAAGGGAAGTTGATCTTAAATGCTTTATGTTGCTTTAGGCTAATTTAACTATGTTACCCCACTTCAACTTGCCTATCGAACTGACTGTTTTCACCGAAGGGTTTAGGTTCAGAGTCAAAAAATGCCTCTGCTATTATGAATATTAGTACCCGAAATAAGTGCCTTAGGTTGGTAATTAATTAGCTATTGTATCAGAGAATTAATTTAGGGTTTGCCTCGTCGGCAAAGGTAACAAATTATTATTGCGTGCTAGTCGCACACGCATGTTTGTTCTGTCTGTAAAGCTGTTTACATTACTGCTTTTGCCGACGCTTCAGAGCTGTGAAATCAAGGTTTTGTTTACCAACACATTGACATAAAATATTTACGCCATGCAATTGTTCAAAACTGTTTCTCTTTTTCAATAGATGATAACTGCCGATAATTTATTGGAGGAAATGTTTTGGCAATATTGGGTGATTAGAGAAACCATTTTACAGCATCCATTTTTTTTGTATGCACTGTGTCTTCCAGTTGAATGGCTTTCCTCGCCAAAGCATTTGAAGTATTATTATTAGGCCAACAGCCCTAGCGCTTTTTTAGCTCTCTTTTTTATTAGCCTATATTGCTTGATTGTATATGTTGGACATGTTATGCTACATCAGGATCTTCATCACTTCAGATTTTTATCATCTTAGATTGAGTTACATGAACATTACTGAATGTCCGCGAGAAAGAGGAAATTACTTCATATGTTAAAACTACTCGGTTGAAAATCCTATCAAATACCCTTCAAAACTGGCTGTCAATGTATGTATAGATTTCATGTGTTATTATTCCCTCCAGGGATGCTACTAGAATGTTCATTGTCAGTTTATTTTGTCTACATGGCTCATAGTTGTATTTTTAGGTATTCATTTATTTCTCTAACCTTTCACTAGCACAGAAACTTGATCAGCCCATTCAAGACCCAACCTTAAAACCCCGAAATCTTAACTGAGTGACACGTTTTTCCCACTAAGTACATGATTATAGACCACAGTAATAAAACTATTGAACCTCTGTTAATATAATTCCATTTTTCTTATTTTGTGACTTTTTAATGTGGGATTAGTCTCTTCAATTTTGTTTTTAAAGATATAACATAAGTTGATTTCTTTTTAATGTTATCCCTGGAAAAATTCATTACATTCGTGTGTTAGTCAGACTAAACACTTAAAAACTCAATATTATTGTTGATATTGCATGAGAATTTTGAAAGGCAGATTTGTCATTTTGGCAATAAAAGTCTTGTTTGTTAATTAAATTTGTGTACATAACTGACAGATTTGTGGCAGGTCTGTTTGGGAAAGAGGACAGAGTATAAATCAATGTTTATTAGCAATAAAAATAGAAATCAAAATATTGTGACATGCTGTAGGATGTTTACAGAGGTTCTAGAAATGTTGTTTTTACAGTTTAGGACATTCTTTAAACCAATGTTTTTGATTGTCAGCAAAGTAAATTTTATAAGAAGCCTGTACTATAATAGTAAAATGTTACAGTAAAGTAGTTTTGCAGTTAAAGCCTATAGCAATAACAACAGAATTTCAGGTTGCATAATATATTGACTTTTCAATATGCAACCTGCTAAATTGGCTTTCAGATCAAGAGTGTTCTTTTTACCAGCTTGTTTTCCAGCTTATTGAGGAGCATATGGTTAACACATTGAGAATCCCAAGTCTGCAAGGGCAATATTATTGATAACTAATTGTGTTGTATTTGTCTTTTGTAGGGATCTTAGTTACAACAACATTGAGCATCTAGATGTCCAGCAACTTTCAAAGTTCACATCTCTAAGAGAACTGTAAGTTTGCATTCCTTTCCTTTTTTTAGTTTGTTTTTATCTCATCTTTATGTTTTTTGAAGACAATAGAAACATTAGGAAGCCATTTAGATGTTTTATCCATGTTCCAAGTAGCATTAAGCTGGCTTCCCATTAGCTAACATTGCATTATTCAGCTCAAAACTTTCAACTTTATAGAATATGCATCTTTTATTTAGTATGAAAACCCTTTTTACCCTAATGTAACCTGTAAAGAGATAGCATTCACAGTTTGATTTCTCACTTTGTTATTAGGGCCTTTTATTACTGATTGCTGAAAATCTAGGCCATTTGAATGATATATTATTGTATCATTTTAATGGATTCTGTCTCAGGATTTTGCACTTATATCAGGAAAACAATGTAGAGATACTGCTTCCATGGTATTGTGTTGTATAAATTTCTAAATACTGGCAATGATATTTGCATTGGATTATTTCAAGTGTTAGTCTCCAATCTTGTTCAAGTTTGCTCTTTCGATATCAAATCCAAACTCTTCTTTTTTCTCTTTTGTTCCTGAAAAAGTTCAGTATGGTGTTTTTCCTTTTGGGATTTCCACCAAACAGTTTTAAATCTATGATTTTATTATTCTGTTCCACACAAATGGCATGTTCCCTGTTATATTTAGTATTGGATTGTTTTAAGAGCTACTCGTCAAATTCAGACTTTATTGTTTGTGGCTAATGCTTGCCACCAATATGCCAGTAGCATGAATAATAACAACAATTTAATGCATATGTATTACAATGCAGAAAAGTTTACTCAGCAAAAAAAACTAGCATGTGTTTTGGGTTCATACTTCTTATGTTAAAGAATTGTAGAATCCAAGCCTCAAAAGTCTCTACTAAACTTCTTGTTTTCCAACACAATAGTAGCCTGTGCATCATTCAAAAAAATATGTAGCCTAGCTTATAGGAGAAATTCAATTTCCTATCTCCAAAGTCTCACATTTACGTCCTTTTGTAGGCACAAGTACAAATTATTAGCCAAGACCAAAATGAAATCTGTGGTTGTAATGCCATTACATTGTAATATCCTCTTTTCAAGTTTTTTTTTTCTTTTTTATAGTTACATTAACCATAACAACATCAAGTTCCTGCCATCATGGGATTCCTTTCCTGCTACTCTTTCTACCCTCTCATTGTAAGTATCTGTAGTCCAGTTAGCAGTAAACATACCTGTCAACCCAACTTTGCAAAAATCGTCAGATTCTCCTCACATGGCAGTAATACAGAAAATGTATGAAAAATTCCCGAGAGTGACAATGAGGATGAAATACAGTAAATGTATGAAACGTTTTGCAATCATTATGTGGGTGACAAGCTTCAAAATATTGTGACACCCACCTAATGTGGGGGAGTTGATAGCTATGAATAGACCATTTTCTGGGGTATGCATAGCTGTCAACTCACCCACATTAGGTGGGTGTCACAAGCATAATTTTCTTGAAAGATGTGTTCATACAATTACTGAGGTTTCTCATACATTTACTGTATTTCACCTGATTTCACAAGATTTCTCCTGGAGCTAGGTCAATGACGTATGGGTATGCATGCATTAAACCTCTTTGGCAAGTTAGGTTTTAGAACTGGCCAACAGTGGAATCACCATTGTTATTCAAAATGGTGGTTCCAGGTGATCTAACACAATAGCTACAACAGACTTGATTCCCTGTAGACCAGTCCTGAAGCTGAGTTTGTTGCACATGCAGGGGCGTAACTCTCCCTGTAAGCTAACAAACAAAACACTGTTTTTTTTCTTTTTTAGGCACCACAACAAGATAGTATTGATTCCGTCATTCAACAGAAGTAAACAACTTTCCCTTAGAAACTTGTGAGTAAACAGAAATGCAAATTGGAAGATTTGCAGAAGATGAAAACCACAATCAAACTCAAAAACTGTTAACACTTGAAATTATGTTTATCAGGAATCTAACTAATTGCAAAAGAGAGCTACAGTCTGTATGAGGTTCCCTGCTAGCAGAGGCCACTTCTATGTTGTTCTGTTTTGAAGTGGCCTCTTCTATACACACAAATGTCACAACCTTATCCAGGATCATGGTTGACTTGACTGGTTTGCCTGATTTTACAAAAATGGCATCAGTGTTTTTGCTTCGAAAACAGTGCATGCTTTCACAAGTGATTTCTAGTTTCAACAGCGGCCAACTCACAAAATTTGCTGCAGTTTTGGTTGAAAATAAAACAAAATTCCAGCGAATTCTCCAGGGTAAACTTTAGAAGGGTGCCAGAGGTATGTCTAAAAGACTCAAATTCAGTAAATGAGCTATCCAAAAGCTATAAAAATGTTATTTTGTGAAGGTCGTGCACAAACCTGATCGACTAGTTTCTCCAAGCTCACACCATTTTCTCACACATGCGCGACAGAGAAATAACATTATTGTGCAGAAGATACTTTTGTGTGGTTGAAAAACATAATAAAACACTAAAAGTAAAAGAAAATGGTAAACTAAGAGGTTGAAGTCTCCACACAATTAATGCTTCCTAGGCCTGATACTTATAATAATTGTTCTGGAAGTTTTTTAGTCAAGTATGATCCACTTATTGCTTTTGTGCATAGATTCTTTTATGTAATTTTTCAGACACCACATTATGTGCATTTCAGGTATTCATGTTTTTTGTAGTCTGGCTGTAAAATAGAATAGCATCATTCAAAATCCTAATGCCCATGCAGGACTCAAAAAGGGACACCATAGACCTGATATGCTATAACATCAAAAAACAGAGTCCAGGATTCAATTCAGCACATTGGCATTAGTTAAACTGCACAGTTTGGAGAGAATTACTCGGAAACAACTTTGAGCTCTGGCTTATTTTTGTACAAAGAAATGTGTGGGCAAAAACATCAAAACGAAGCTGGTAGTGCATTGCCTTTCCAGCAAATGGTCAATTAAAAATACATATTGCTCAGTATTCAAACAATCTTTACTTACTAATACGAATGTGCTGAATTTAAAACTAGACTCTGTTTTGTGATATATTAATGTGGTAAAGGTCTTCTGGGAAAGTTACAGCTACAGTGTACAACTAAAATTAGCCAGCTAGCTGACATTTAAGCTAGATAACCACACAATCCTTTGTTGTCATAATCTAGAGTAATTAAAACATACTATTGTATACCTATCTCACCTACATGCTTTAATATTGTTGTTCAATATTTTTTCTTTCAGGTTTTTGAATAACAATAAGATATCATCTATAGGTGACAATGCCTTTGTCAATCTCTCCAACCTTCAAATTTTGTAAGTAATTCTATGAAATGTTTTAATTTTTAGAAATGTTTTAGCTAAATCAAGTAGCTTCTTTCAAGTGGTTTTCTAAAGATTGGAATGTTTGTTTTAATACTGATTGCGGATCACCACAATGCAAAAAGCCAATATTGCAAGCCACTCCTTGGTAGCTATTATTTACGCTTTTTAAGAATGACGAATTACCCTGTTGGCATTTTTAAACTTTTGAAACCTGACAATAAGTCATTCATGCATTTGGTAAATTTGGTCCTTTTTTTTCTCACCCATGGGTAGCTCAGAACCCTCGCAGGAAGTTTGTAGGAGGTCTAATTGTATGTTGATAACTTAGCAATATTTAGACCTAAGCAAAGATTCTAACTGGACCCCCTACTGAAGACTGGTGTTGCTTGTCAATATCAAACTTTAGTCAAATCACACTAGTGGTCTATTGTCAATGCTGCGTTCTGATTGGTTGAGTTTTACGAAAAGTGTCGGATTTGAAAGCCAGAAAATGGCAAATGACCAGACCAGAGAACGTTTTTTGGCTATACAAATTGACCTACTAGTGTGATTTGACTAAACAATTATTCCTCTCGCTGGGCTATTGACTCAGAGCCCATTCCTAAGTGAAGTAAATGTAAGATAGATAGACCCCCTCCCCCTATTATAGGTGAACGAAAACAAAAACGTCCGTTATAGAAGGTCAATGTTAGGCTATTTTGGCCCAAGTTCAGCGAAAATCATGTTCCGAAAACCTTTTCAACGGCCTCGGCTGATAAATCGCTCATCAAAAAGTTTTATCAGCTGTCGAATCTCTAATCGCTGATAATAAAACTTGTTATGATAGGAATGGATTCCTCTGTTCAGCCAATTAGCCCTGGCAGGTAATAACTAACCAAGTCTTGCTACTCGCCGCTAGGCTCTGTTATTAGTCAAAATAATTACTTGCCCTCAAGTGCAATCGCTTTGCGCACGGGAAAGGTAGCTTTGGTCTTTGTTTTCCTTTTTGAAACGCATCGCTAACGAACCCTAATAAACACCCCCAACATAGCCCACTTATTATTTAATATCCATTAGGGACGTGTAGATGAATTTTCATCAAACCGTTCATGTGAAACTCCTGTTCACTTGACAAGATTATTTCACTCGTCTGTCTTTGCCAAGTGAGTAATAAGCCTCGTGGGAGAGTGTTTTCGAGTTTAATAACCTGTTCCTATTTTGGGTTCCTTCCACCAGAAAACTAAATAAAAATAAGCTGGCCGAAGTGCCGACGACTGCCCTGAGCTATTTGAGTTCTCTTCGAATTCTGTAAGTACTTCTCGGCGCGGTTCTCTTATCTCTAAGACCATCTGTTTTAGTGTGTCTAATTACATTCACAGGGTCAACAAGGCCAACCTTCACTCGTATACTACAGCTTTTGTTGTATACTCTAACTTACGACTTTTTCTCTTTTGCAGAGACCTGAGTCGAAATCAACTAAAATCTGTATCGCCCTCATCATTTCGCAGACTTACATCCTTGCAAACTTTGTAAGTTTTAGCTAACTATGTTTTCCCGTGTTTCTTTTGTTCTGCATAGTTGAACTCATTAGAAACGTATCACTTTTGATGTTTTTCGCTAATGGCTCACCGTAGGTGACCTTTGAAGCCCTCGGCAGATTGGACTAGATTGTATATTGTATGGGTCCACCCTTCCGCACTTCGAAATCTCAGACAGAATCCCATGAACAATATTTGTATTTTCAATAATCTACTATCTATTCCTAGTTAATTATTTCTGTCCCTCTACAGTAAGGCTAAATCCGGAAAGAGCTTAAAACATGGCAGTTAGATCAAAGGAATTATTTTCCTCCCGCTTGTGGGCTTAATACTGTCTTAGTTGAGGTTTGGTTTCGAAATACATCTCACTTCGAGTGCAATTAGGGTTTTGTCTGTGATGGCTACAAACCTAGCGCCAGACTTGACTGCACAGTACAGGTATTTTCAGCAAGGTTGTCGTTTGTGTCAGCCATAAACTATTCTTCGTGAAAGAAAACAAGGAAATGCCAAAATTTTGCAAGTGATTTAGTCATAAAAGAATGTCGACAACCGCACGCAGAGTCCGCAGAGTACGGCTACTGTGACGCATTCTCGACCCAGAGCTCCCCGGCTCGTATGCTCGCAGGGGAGGCTCTGGTGACATCCATTTGAGATCCTTCGCTGATTGGCTGATTTTGAACGTTTGGACATGCGCAGATCAAATCTCGCGCATGCGTCAATGGCTGTCACCAGAACGAGCCGGGGGAGCTCTGGGTTCGAGAATGACTGTGACGCAGATACAGAATAAGCGTCACACATAAGAAGAGTGGGTGGGTTTTATTTTTTGACAATTGAAACACTCTTCTATAATCTTTATTTTGCGTGTACGCTCCACTAAAATACCACTAAAATATACAAGGACGTACGTCATCCATTTATTTAAGGGTTTTTTTACATTATTATTTTCCTTTTTTTCTAGGAGGCTTTCAAAGAACAAAATTTCTACTGTCCGTGGAGCCTACTGGGTATTGGATAATCTCGAACAGCTGTAAGTAAAAGCCACTCCAATGTTAAGTGTGCATTGTGTTTTTTTGGGGGGTGTAGCTTTAGGAAACACCCACTGCATGCTGGCTCTGCAACAAGTAGCACTTTTACAGGATTTGAGCGCCTTATTACACCATTTACCAGCAATTTACAATTGCTCTTGATTCTGATTGGCTGTCAGGGAAGCCATTCAATTGAATTTCTGACGATTTTGACATATTGATTGGCTAACAGGAAAGCCATTCAACTGCAAGTTATATTTTAAAACTTTCTGTCGATTTTCATTGGCTAATAAGCCGGCAGTCATACAGCAGGGTGTAATAAAACAAATAACTTGAATTTAAGTGTCAATGTATTAAACAAGGAAAAAAAACTCAAACAAACTAGGGTTAAAACCCGGCCAAACGGGAGGCTGGACCAGTTGGCTGTTTACAAGGCAAAGTCTGCAGTGACTAGAGCGGGACCTTGCTTAAGGATCCCGCGGGAGCGCCAGCAAGCCACGGGATTCTTGGACATGGAGCGGGACACTTCAAACTCGGCATCTCCTGGCGGGGCTGGACCCGTGGAAGTCCGACAGACCTCTCGAAATAAACTGTTGTTGACTCTATTTGATATTTTGTCTTTTCTTCTAGCTACCTTGATAGAAATAACTTCACCACCATCGAGACAAGTTGGTTCTTTGGACTTCAGTCTTTACAGAACTTGTAAGTTTGAGCAAATTTCAGACTTTTTCTTGTAGTATGCATGTTACCATTTCATGCGAGCCATTCTTGTTAAAATCTATGTTATGATATTCGCTAACATGCCTTTTGTCTCTGTAGGTATTTGCAGAATAATAAAATACTGACAATCACACTGACTAAGTTCGCTGACTGGAGGTCGTTTCCCGTTCTACGCAAGCTGTAAGTTCGCATTCTTCTCGACATTTTGTCTCGTAAAATGCCTTTCCATTTAGCTTGTCTATAGTCTAATGACATTGCTGTTCTTTCCTTTGTAGAAATTTGGCGAAAAACAAGCTGTCACACATCAGTGACCAGACATTCAAAGATCTCCTGGCTCTAAAATTCTTGTAAGTGTACATAACATGCAAAATTCTAAAATTCATCAAAAGTTTGTAAAATCAGTTCGCTACAATCTCGTACCCAAAGCTGCCTTGCTCGCCGCCTCGCGGCTCTTGTACCAGCCATTTGTGGGCCTTCGCTGACTGGCTGATTTTGAACATTAGTGCATGCGCAGAAAGTTCTTTCTTTTGGCTTTGTAAAATCTCGCGCATGCGTCAGTGGATGTTTTCGCTCCGATGTTTAGGAAGTATTTCGGAGTTTGTGAACAATTGAAGTTCTGCAGAGCTTTAAACGTAACCTCTTTTTCGCTTTATTTTTCCAGAAACTTGGGCAACAACCATATATATCATATTACAGCAGGTTCCTTCTCGGATCTTCATCTCTTAGAATCTCTGTAAGTACTAATGGCTTTCTGGAAATATATTTATTCTCTCAGCTTTCGGGTTTTTATATCCAGCCAACCTATTCTTCATTCAATCCTATGGGAAAGGGGACACGTGGTAGTCCTTCGTCTTTCAGCCAATCAAATTGCGAACTAAAACAAAACGCGCCATTGCTCACGTCATGACTAAACGTATGTCTGACTTCGCCTCCTGATTGGTTTGTTGTTAAATGGCTTCCACTCCTGATTGGCTAGTGGTTTTGTATTTGCGCGCCATTGCTCACGTCATGACTAAACGTATGTCTGACTTCGCCTCCTGATTGGTTTGTTGTTAAATGGCTTCCACTCCTGATTGGCTAGTGGTTTTGTATTTGCGCGCCATTGCTCACGTCATGACTTAACATATGTCTGACTTCGCCTCCTGATGGTTTGTTGTTAAATGGCTTCCACTCCTGATTGGCTAGTGGTTTTGTATTTGCGCGCCATTGCTCACGTCATGACTTAACATATGTCTGACTTCGCCTCCTGATTGGTTTGTTGTTAAATGGCTTCCACTCCTGATTGGCTAGTGGTTTGTATTTGCGTTAAATTTCGAGATTCATCTGAATTCCGCTATAACAGGGTTCCCACGGGTCCTTGAAAACCTGGAAAGTTATGGATTTTGGAAATGTCCTTTCCAGGCCTGGAAAGTCCTCATACTCCATTCCATTCACAAAAGCCCATCAAAGTAATTAAAAGTCATGGAAATATTTTCCTGAAGAAATATTTACAATATGTTGGGTGTATTTCTTGTAAAATTTTGAATAAAAGGATACCTATGTTGTAGCCTGAGTATCAGGCGGAATTTTATTTTTCTGTGTGATACTCAGGCTACCTATGTTGCTCTTTTCGTGCGCGAATCCCGCATTTTTCATTATGAAAGGTCATTAAATTTTCGAAATGTCCTTGAAAAGGTCCTTAATTTAAGTCCTGGAATTTTGAAAGCCGGAAAACGCGGGAACCCTGTATAACCATAAACATAGAGCGGATTTCAGGTGACTTGCGCTTTCTACGTGTTCCTATTGGTCGAGATCTTGGGTCTTTGTTTAGCCTGCCAATCAGAAAGAACCAAGCTCATAGTTGCTCTTGTTTTATCGAGTCATGACTAACCGAAGTCGTACTTACTTAGTCTCATGACTGGTTTGTTGTTGAATGGGTTTCGTTTCTGATTTGCTAAATCTATTTACTTTGCGTTTAGTTTTCCACCCTCATCTGAAATAAGATAGTTAACAGTTGTAGATTAACTTTCCGAGTTACAAAATGTACCATATTTGGAAAGAAGTCCCTTGTCCCTCCCTTGTCCCTTTCTTACATCAGGGCACACGCTAACAAAGCAAACAAAAACCTCGACTGTGCGCACGTTCAAAAAAATCATTGTTTTCTAAATGTGGTATTTTTCGTATCACGCACTACATGTTTAAACTCATTTCTATGTTTCTGGTTATAATAAAATGTTTTAATCTTTCCTCGCTGCATTACTGCTCTGCGGCAGTAATATTTATGATATTTCTGATCGACAATGAAAACGTGTTCCAAACCCTGCATGTTGAAAACTTGCGGTCTGGTCATTTCATTGATATTGATACAGGAAAATGAGACAGCAAATTATATTATATTGATGTGGGAGGATAAACTGGGCCAGAAAAACGCTTATTGCTAGTAACTTCCGTGTGTGCGGTATTTCTGATTGTGCATAGTATAGATCCCTTCTCAGACACTTCTTTGGTATTGTTCTCATTCGATATTACAAAACGAATTACATGTAGAAATCTCGAAAGTACCTTCTACAAACAAAGTTTGATTCTTCATTTACCGAATTCAATCGAAAATATTGCACTGGATTCCCTAAATCAGCCGATGGAAATGGATGCTTTCTCTGAGTCGGTATGTTGCTAGGCTGACAAAATGAGGTGCGAATTTATTCCAATAACAGTGAAACAGCCCCTTGAAGTACCATGCACAGGGCGTTTTTCTAGCGACATTAGACTCACACTCGCTAATATCGGACAATATCGTCGTCTCAATAAAACCACAGCGTCTGTTTTCTTTTGGTGTCATGGGAAGCATTTTTGTATATAGGTTAATTTTAGATGGAGACATTTTTTGTCAAGGTCATAATGGTTTTATTTTTATTGTGTTTAGGGATTTGAGTAACAATGATATTTCATGGACAGTCGAGGAAATGAACGGTCCTTTCAAAGGGCTCAGGAACCTTGCAAATCTGTAAGTGCACTGTTGTAAGATGTATGATGTAGGTGGCAATGATTGTGATAAAGATGCCGGCATCTGTAGCAAGGGTGATGATGATCGGATGATGTTGATTCTGCTGCTGATGGTTATACAGCCGATTGCGTTTGAGCGTTTTACCCTAACAGTTCCCACGTTACGTTTGAACGTTTGAAAGTTGCGTTGTGAGATAAAAAGTCGGATGTTTCCAAGGGCAACCGCCATGTGTATTTTTCACTGACCAATCAGAGAGGACAGAACTCTTTGGTTCGCCATAGAAACGTCTCGTTTCATCCTAGAAACGCAATTTTCAAACGTTCAAACATAACGTGCGAACTGTTAGGGTAAAACGCTCAAACGCAATCGACTGTAGTTGATGATAGCGACAACTTTAGGGACCAGTCATTATTTAAGTTGGAGGGGGTGGTGGTGGAGAAATGTGAGGGGGGAGGGGGTGGGGTTGGAAAATTGCGTTAAATAGGAAGGGCTTTGAAATGTGAAATTTAGGGAATCGGGGGTCTTCAAAACTTCGAATCGTGGACCCCTTAAGAGATTCGCTTTTGGTATCTGACACAGACCCTCCACTTCCCTCGATTTATCTCCTTATGCCCAGACGATGGAGACGGCAATACCCAGCTTTTCTCCCGGGTTTCTGCAAGAAGGCTACTGAATGATGATGGTGATGATTGTCATGATGTTGATATGAGGATTTTGATTTCTGGACTGTTTTCTGTTGTTGAGGACTGTTTTGATTTCTTGTTAATTTGTTATTGTGCTAATTTATCATGTTTTTATTCCTCGCCCCAGGCGACTTGATGGGAATCGTATCACGGCCATTGCAGGCAAAGCATTCCTTGGGCTTGAGAATTTACAATTTTTGTAAGTACACAACACTTTATTAAGTAAAAAAAAAACGCAAAAAAAATCCGAGCTCCCAGATGAATCCATTATTTCCAGTAATTTATTAAGTCTACCTCTTCATATTGTTCATTTTTCTTTTTTCTTCAGAAACATCTCGGCAAATATCATCACGTCTATTGAAGAAGAGGCTTTCCAGGAAATGGAGAAACTGCAGCTACTGTAAGTATTCTGTCTTTTAAAGAAATAAAACTGTCATCATCAAAATAAAACTGAAATCATCAAATATCTTCATATGAATTGAAAATAGTTACTTCTTGTAAAACATTATTTTTCTGGCGTCCAGAACTGTGTATAAATGTTTGTGTTTTTTTTAAGGTGGCTCAACACCTCTCATCTAATGTGCGACTGTAAGTTAAAGTGGCTCGGGGGGTGGTTGCGCGCACATCCGTTCTCTGCTCACACCGTGCGCGCCCGCTGTCTTCATCCTCAACACCTTCATTTGAAGAGCGTGTTCAACATCACCTCCAGTGCCTTTATTTGCGGTAAGTAAATGGATACTTTCCTAATATAAACAAAAAATTGCATCTCTTTTCCTTACTGATACCTTGTAAGGTCCTGAAAGTCTTCTTAGAAGAAAGCTTAAATAGCCTGTGTCAACCACTCCTTTGTTATTGTTTTCGTTGATATTAGAAGACGAATTACGTGTAGAAGTCTCTAAATCAACGTCAAAAACAAAGTTTCAGATTTGATTTACCAAATTCAATCGAGAAAATTGCTCTATATTCTCTAAATCTGCCGATGGAAATGGATGCTTTCTCCGACTTGGTATGTTGCTATGCTGTGAAAATGGCGGCTGACACAGGCTCTTTGACTCACGCGCCACTGACTAAGACTGAGTGACCATTGAAATCAGCTTTGTTACTAAATGAGTATGATTCGAGGTCATTATTTTCTTCTGTATAAGCTTACTTAACTTTCCCAAGGATGGAAAAAGCAAAATTTCGGGAAGTGTTCGGATTTCCCATGGATAGCCATTAATAGCCGTGGAAAATACGAACACTTCCCGTTCTTCTACTATTGCAAATTCAGCTTTTCCCATCATTGGGTTTCTTCAGAAATTCCCTGTGATAGCTCTCGCTTCTGCTTGATTCTCGTAATATGTCAAAGCTGATATAATGAGTACAGGTGTGATACTTGATCTGCCGAATCTAATCGGTGATACTGCACTACAATCGACCAATAGACAAAATCGGCTAACGGTGTTTACATCTTGTTGCCACCCAATTCAGATCATGTGATGATTCCTTTGGGTGGATACTTTTGTTACTCGTGCACTCGGTCGAGTGAGAACAGTTTGACACTTGTGACCAGCCAAAGGAATCATCACATGATCTGAATTGGGTGGCAACAAGATGTAAACACTTTTATGCTTTCTCAGACTTTCCGTATGTTACTTAGGTGGATAAAATAGTGTTTTACTGAAGCTCTTTAATTTGATATTTATGGAAGTTTTAGCCTGCTAGCAGGCGTTGGAGGCTGTTTTTATCGGCGAAACCCCGAAGTTCGTAGTCGCGAGCGCCATCTTGGATTTTTTTTGGCCGAGTGACAATGGGGCGAGCCCCCCCACCCCCTCGTTTTGTCACTCGCCCCATTGTCACTCGGCCAAAAAAAATCCAAGATGGCGCTCGCGACTACGAACTCCGGGGTTTCGCCGATAAAAACAGCCTCCAACGCCTGCTAGCAGGCTATGGAAGTTTGAATATTGCTGTCTTACGATCTCATTGACTCCTTGTATTGCTCTTGCAGACACCAGCAACCCTATTCCCCAGATCTCGGTCCACCCGACTTCCCAGCAGGCCATGCGAGGTGACAACATCACGCTCCACTGTCGCGTTCAAGTTTTTCAGAAGAACGACTCAGGCGTGACGCTAGAATGGCGGCGTGACTATGAAGTGCTAGCAGATGGGGATGTAACCAATCATGCCAAGGTAGATCTGTCTGTCTCTATATATAATAAAGTGCGCTCTGATTGGCTAAAAACAATGCTCTATTCCACTGATAAAGTAATAGCTACATCGTAAAAGCACTAAAGCACAATAGTCGTTTACAACGTTCTCGTGCCCCCAAACATCACGCGTGCTCTATTTCGCCTACAACGTCATAAAATGTTATACCCTAATGCTTAGTTATACTACGACACGAGTAAAACGCGCGCTCTGATTGGACGATAGGTCGTGTGTTACAGTCAACACGCGACTACACACGTACGACTGGCGTCATAGCGCGGGAAACCCAAACTGCGGTCACGCAACGACACTAGTAAAACGCGCGCTCTGATTGGTCGATAGGTCGTGTGTTACAGTAAACACGGGACTACACACGTACGACTGGCGTCATAGCGCGGGAAACCCAAACTGCAGTCACGCAACTCGACTGCAAATACAAACATTCAACACCATATGGCGATTTTCGCGGGAATTATAAAAAGCCACCTTATTGCGCCAAAGCTATATTTAGCCTTCGTTAGAGCGCGCACCCCATCTCATCCCAAGTCTTTCCCGCTCTGGGGTCATTGTATTACTACAATTTTCAGAATTCTGCGAATTCTGCGCCAACTAACAAACTGCGGTTTGACTTCCGCGAACAAAACGAGTGAACAGCTCTGGGTGATTTTTCGCAGGCTAGCTAGGCTTCAAAACCAAGTTGTCCACCATAAATTGCAAACGAAACGAAGCCAAAACGCAGTTTGGCGTTCGGAAATGTAAAGTTGGAGTTCGCACAGTAATGAAACTTGCAGTAATCATAATGAGAGTATATATGTTTATATTGAATCTGAAACAATAATAATTGAGTGACAGTCCGCCTACGCTCGGGTTAGGTGTTTATTCTCGGCTAACCATAGTATTCCGTCCATGTTTGACCATCTGTGCCATAAGGTGGGTTAACATCGTCTGTGTTTTCACACATGATACTTGATTTCCCGTCTAGACCGTGGATGAAGATACGGTTACATATATCAGCGACCTGTTCCTACAAAACGTGGACTTCGGGGACGCGGGCCTTTACCAGTGCATTGCCTCGAACAAATATGGATCAAAATACTCCAAGAAAGCGCGCCTGGATGTTTATGGTGAGTTGTGGTTCTTGTTAGTGCCTCTTCTTGTTAGAGATGACATGCCACTTAGCGCTAACCAGACCGAGAACCGCACTCCGATTTGTCTTGAGGCGCAGTTTAAAATGTAATGAATATGAAACCACTATCGCGGGAAGGAAACCAACTTCTGACCTCATACTTAAGGGGTCGCGCACAGATCCGTGAGAAATAGGTTGGAAATTTATACGCGCAGACAAGAATCGATCCCTGCTATTGAAGCTATTGTGCGCGTAATATTATAGCTCCAAAATATCCATACTACCCCCCTGGGGGAGGGAGTCATTGATACAGCCCTTGTAAGATATAGGCCTTTTGAGTCGATACCCTCAGGGCAAAACGTTGTAGAGTTAGGGCTGTGGAAAACGAGGTACAGCGTGCCCAACCAAACTAAAACGGTTGTAATATTCTCGATTTATACTGCCACATGCATGTATTTTAAAGGGGCTCTCGCACGCTGAATATTCGTCCACCGTGGACATAAAAGAAATAAAATTGTAACCGTGAAAACACATGTACATTTGCCCGTAGTAATCAAAATAATCCTTTCAAGTGTCAGAAAAATGCAATTCTAGGTTGTTTTGACCTGTTATCAAGACGATGGAATTGGATTGCGATTTGAGCTATTTTCATGTCAGAGAAGTGGCCAGCAAGCGTGCGAGAGCCCCTTTAAGGAAACCGCCTTCCAATGGTTCACGCACATCATTATTATTTTATATTTTTGTCTTTCTACAGAATTCCCTACTCTAACCCGTAAGCCCGCTGATCTTACAGTGCAAGCAGGCGGGCTCATAAAGCTGCCGTGCGCTGCCACAGGGCACCCGGTTCCGACGATAACCTGGCGTAAGGACGACGGCACGACAAAGTTCCCGGCAGCACTTGAGAAGCGCATTGAACATCACCCGTCAGATGATCTATTTATGATCAAGAACGCAAAGGCGGAGGATATGGGCTCGTACACTTGTAGCGCTACTAATGATGCAGGGACCGTTAACGCGACTGCATTTGTTACTGTGCTAGGTAAGAATACAAATGTGCTTTAGAAATTAGCCTGCTAGCCGGCTCTCCAAGTTTTTTTCGGATATTTGATTTTTTGCCACAGGAATCCCTGGAATGTTTGTTCATTTTGTTTTGTTCATTTTGTTTTGTTTGTTCATTTTGTTTTGTTTGTTCATTTTGTTTTGTTTGTTCGGTTTGTTTTGTTTGTTCATTTTGTTTTTGTTCATTTAGTTTTGTTTCTCCGTTTTGTGTTTGTTTGTTTGTTTGTTTGTTTGTTTGTCAGAAGTTTCAAGTTGAACGGTAACCCTCTTAATGCAATAAAACGATGATCGTTCCCTGAATGCGCGATCCAGCTATTCTAGTTGTATGTATCACAAAACTGGGTTACAGTGCTCTGTTCGTTTGTGTACAGCGCAGCCACCAGGAACCAACTCAAACTACCACAATAGACAAAGTCGGCTAACGGTGTTTACATCTTGTTGCCACCCAATTCATTTGGAGGATACCTTTGTTCATTTTGTAGATGCGTGCTTGTAGATACATTGTATCGTCCAAATTAATCATCACATGATCTGAATTGGGTGACAGCAAGACGTAATCATTGTTAGCGGATTATGTCTATTATCACATCTTCCCATCTAAAACGAACATTTGATTTCATTGTCCATTTCAGAGGAGCCGCGCTTCACACAGCACATGGTCAGCAAGCGTGTCCGCGAGGGCGAGAGTGCGGTACTAGAGTGCCTCGCCAGCGGTAGCCCCACGCCACGCTTCACGTGGTATAAAAACCGCATAGAGATTGTATTCACCGCGCGCGTGCTGACGCATCTAAAAGGCCAGTTGCTAGTAATCGTACGCGTCCAACAACAAGACGAAGGGACGTATACTTGTCAAGTGACGAATGCGCTAGGGACTGCGAGCCAAACTGCGGAGCTTACGGTTTTTGAAGGCGCCGAGCCTTTGGGAAGAGAAGAAGAAAAGGAGGGGCGCTACGACAAGAAGACGTTTCTGGGAATCATTGTTATTGCGGTGGTGTCGTGTGTGGTGGGAACGTCGCTTGTATGGCTGCTTGTTATTTACTGCGCAAGGCGCGGTTCACATCGGAGGCACAAACTTCGCCGCGCGCCTTTCCATGCTGATACTACCGATGCTACGAGCTCTAAAATGGCACAACGCGAGGAGCTGAGTTATATCCCGTTAAAATCGTCGAGCTCTGGGAGCACGCAAACAAGCAGGGACTCACCGCGATCAACCGCGACTTTTTTACCTTCAACAGACTCTCAGGGGACCGCGTTCCCTGTTAGTTCTTCCGGATCCGAGACGCACTCGGGATCCGACAAGACTTCGACTGCGGGTAACATCTCCTCGGAGAATTCACTCAAAGGCAGTCACTGCTCGTTGAGCTCCTCATCATGCCATTCGGAAGATTCCGAGCCTGTTCGGCAGGTCGTGCATGTACAGATACACTCGCCCGATAGTGACTCGGAAAAATGTAGAACAACGTCGCCTGCGCGGCGAAAAGATAATACGAGATCGGACTGCGAGAAAATCTCCGATTCCCTAACGAACCCGTCGGAACATTGCGGTACGACTGCGGGTCCGAGCGGGACATTTCGCGGGTTTGATGTGGAATGTTCAAACAGTAATGGAGTAGTTAACTACGCTCCTATGGAATGCCAGGGAGTAATTGTACGGACGCCATCAGATCCCGCGTTACATTGTGTATAGCACTTTGTTTATAGCACTGTATAAATGTGTACATAGATTCAGGTAAAGTGTTACAATAGGGAAGAGATTTGAGAGTCGAGAGAAACAGCTCTCGAATTTCTTGGAATTCTATGAATTTCACAGAAGGGCTTCCGACTTAGTAAGCATCTGGATCATCTTGAGAAATTGCAAACGAAATATTTTACATTTTTTTAAAGATAATGAGCGCGTAGTTCGACAGATTATTGGGCAGGTGTTTGGCCTTCTCCCCTAATTCGTCTTCCAATCATCATCTCATACAAATGTATTCCCTTGCATCGTCTTACGAAATGCATTCTAAGTCAGCAGCCCTCCTTAGCCTTATTTTCAGCAGGCTACGAGACCGTCTGTTCATCGTCCGAGAGGAACCGTGCGGACGTAGCCGGCAGGAAATTAGACAACCCCCTTTCTATGCCGTGTTCACACGCGCGTTATTACGGACTCCTACTCGGGTTTGGGTCTCAAGTAACACGTGTGAACGCTGCCTAAAAAGAGACACCATGAATGTAGCTATGAATATAGCTGTTGAGCTATGGTCAAGGGCGTGGCAGCAAGGCCTAGTAAAACTAGGCTTAGCGTTAAAATGAGGCAAAGTACCTTAGCGTTTGCCTCTTTCGCCCTTGGTCACTGCATATCTATTTCTTGGTACTTTTTACTTTTTTTGTTGTAAAGTGTAAATAACTCTGACTGAAAAACCTGTTGAAGATCACGTTTTGGTTACTTGTTATCGTGCCGTTAAATGTTCTGACTCCTCGAAACATGTCCCAGATTTATCTTTGAATTTTACTGCGATTTTCATAACTCTGCGATCTCACACTTTACCTTTCCGAACGCCAAACTGCGTTTTGGCTTCCGTCAATCAAACCTTTGAGGACAGGCGCATGGAGAGTTTTGTTTGTTTTGTTTATGGTGGAAATTGTGGTTTTGAAATCTAGCTAGTCCTTCGTTCAAAAACCTCTTAAAGAGCCTGTGTCAGCCGCCATTTTAACAGCATAGCAATATACCAAGTCGGAGAAAGCATCCATTTCCATCGCTGATTTAGAGAATATAGAGCAATGTTCTCGATTGAGTTTGGTAAATCAAATCTGAAACTTTGTTTTTAGATGCTTATTAAGGGATTTCTACACGCAATTCGTCTTCAAATATCTAACGAAAACAAAGGAGTGGCTGACACGGGCTCTTTAAAGCCGGCGTGAAATCACCCAGAGCTGTTCACTCGTTTGATTGAGCGGAAGCCAAACGTAGAGTTCGCAGAATTATGAAAAATTGCACTAAACGATAAACGTTGCGGGACGTTCTGAACAGGTCTTTATCTTCAGTCCTTCATTATCGTAATGATTAACTATTTATAATTATTAAATTGAATTTAAAGTCGTAAGTGCATTCATCGAAGGGAACGTGGGGTATTTTTAGCAACCACATTCCCAGAGATGGATTATCTACTTTTCAACATCTTTATCCTTCCCTCAAGGGAGTCGCGGTTTTCCTATTAATAAAAAAAACGTTCGTTATACGCAGTGTTTTGTGTGTTTGCAGATCGATGTTGTACCGCTTTTATAGGTCCCATGGACCGAGAGGTTCCGTTACCGTACTACTCTATTGTCTTTACTGATCTCTATAATTGACGGGAACGTCCTTTTGACTGATTAGAGTCGTATAGTTTTGGTATATTTTCCGTCTAATTGGGATGGATTTAAAGCCATTCAGAAGCAATTGGGCTGGCTGTGAGGAAAGCCATTCAGAGGCAATTGGGCTGGCTGGGAGGAAAGCCATTCAGAGGCAATTGGGCTGGCTGGGAGGAAAGCCATTCAGAAGCAATTGGGCTGGCTGGGAGGAAAGCCATTCAGAAGCAATTGGGCTGGCTGGGAGGAAAGCCATTCAGAGGCAATTGGGCTGGCTGGGAGGAAAGCCATTCAGAAGCAATTGGGCTGGCTGGGAGGAAAGCCATTCAGAGGCAATTGGGCTGGCTGTGAGGAAAGCCATTCAGAAGCAATTGGGCTGGCTGGGAGGAAAGCCATTCAGAGGCAATTGGGCTGGCTGGGAGGAAAGCCATTCAGAGGCAATTGGGCTGGCTGTGAGGAAAGCCACTCAGAAGCAAGTTGAAAATCACTATCATGATTTGATTGGAGAAGGTAGTTCCGTGAACTACCTCAGCGTCGGCCGTGCTCGTGGCCTTTAAAATTTGAGTCATATGCAGCGTAGATTTGTAAAGTATTTGTATCAAAGTAACAATGCTTAATAATTCCAGCCAAAAATGCGTTTATTCTTCCTTAAAATCGGCGCTTAGAATTATTTTTTTTAATAATTTTGATTCTCTTTTGTCCAGACGTGACGATTGCTCGAGATCCCCTATCATGCGATACGAGCGTTTTGCTATCGTAAAACTGTTTCGTTTGGCGATCGATCCACTGTAAAGCTATGTCACAAGAAAATTGCCTGGACGATTCCATGACCGAACTGCTCCACACAATTCGAATATCCTGCAGGCTAGCGTCGTCAACGCACTTTAATACACTTTCACTTATGGAAGTTATTTTAGAAGGTACATTATATGTACAGATACGATAGCTATCTTATACAAGTAAGATATAATGAATATTTTACAGGTTTATATATATCAACAAAAAATAAATAAATGTGAGAGCTTACGAGGTGGATTTGTATTTTTTTAAATTAGGTGCTACCCACATCACAGCGGAAACACAAAGGCCAGTTTGCACTTGCAATTTTTGTCGCGCGAATTGCGGCAATTTTTCTCGCACGTCCGCGTCATCATCAAAATCATTTTTCCCGTACGTTCGTGTCGCATCAAAATCATTTTTCCCGCACGCGTCGCATCAAATCAATGTAAACGATGTGATATCGCGATGTCTCGCGGAGATTTCAAACATGTTCGAAACTCTGCAACTTGATGCGATTTGAAGAAAAGAGCACAGCGGATCGCACCGGAGAGTTGGGAGCAACTCGCGCGAGAAAAGTCGCCGCGACAAGTGTGAACCGGTCTTAAGTTTGGCTCCTAACATGCTAAAAGGGATTGGAAGAGGTTACAGAACAGAAAAACACGAGAACGCTCAAAAAAGAGGAAACTATAGTGGCAGTATAGGTCTCAACTCAACCTTTTTCGGATCCTGTCTGCTCTATCAGTTCCCCATCAATTCTTCGTCAAGGTGAATGAGGGGAAACGTTGGTCGCCAGAGATATAAACCTAGTCGCATCGGGGACTCATGATTGGTCGCAATTTCGTAGCGGCCAACGAAGGAATCGATGGTCTTTGTACCCGCGCACCAAAATTAGCATCCAGCGCACCAAATTTTCACCTAAACACGCGGGCGCTTACAGTTCAGCGGTATACCCCATGACGTTCGCACAACGAAAATCAAAATGGCGGACGAACGGAGCAAAACTGTTTCGTTTGGATTCAGCAAGAAAAAAGATAGTAAGAAACTGACAAATACTGGAAAGAGTGTCCTTGATGGTGACCACGGGAAAGAAGATCAGGAAGAGAAGGATTTTATTCATTCAGCCGAGAGCAATTCGCTGAAAAGGTTCGCCTGTTTCACAAACATAAAATTCATTTTGACAACTCTAAGACCAATTTTACCTAACTTGCATTTAGTACTGACTATTAAGTATGGTCAGTCTGTTCTTAATAGTAGCTGTAGTCATTTTAAAGCAAGGCATAAAGTTGTGCTTCCTACTGAACAATGAATACTCACTCTGGTCCGAGATGGAGGAAAGTGCATTCATTGATTCAAAAACTTTGTGAAAGCTCGACAAGTTATTCACTCCACTTCACCTTTAAATTACATTATAACTAGTTAAACACAGCACACGGAGCTACTAATTTAAGGCCTCAAAAGCTTGGATATCCAGGCTGAGTTCTGCTATACTTACTTACTTACTTAACCCGGAGCATAGGGCCTCCACAAGCTTCCTCCAGCGTACTCTGTTCTTCGCCGTCCGCTTCAGTTGCTCCCAAGACATCCCAATCTTCTGATGTTCCTCAGTCACTGTCCTTTTGAAAGATTTCTTCGGCCTACCCCTTTTCCTTTTCCCTTGCGGGTTCCAGTCAAGGGACTGCCGGGTGATGTTAGACATCAGTTTCCTTAAAGTGTGTCCAATCCATCGCCACTTTCTTCTCCTGATGACAACATCTATCCTTTCTTGCTCGGTGCACTGCCACAGATCCTCATTGGTAATTTTAATTGGCCAGTTCTGCTATGGTGGATTTGAAGATTGCTCCAAATCCTCACTGCTTTTTCAATGGACATCTGTCCTAGCATAAGGCACAATGAAATACCCATATACCCATCATGTGTGTACCTTGTCTTCCTGATAAGGGTGTATAGGCCTTGAAGGAGGGTTGCCCAATACTCCTAGCAGAGGCAGATCAGAAAGCCTGTTTAGTCCTTTGTTGAATAGGATTATAATTATTTCTTCTCTCCTCTCCTTGAGATACACCAAATGAAGCTCCCCAGAAGTTTGGTAAGAGCCTCATAGGTGGAGCAGTTAGAGGTGACAAACATTGTAGCATGGCACTGGACTTTCTCAAGTTTTTGAAAATATGGCCTGTCAAGATTGTGAAATTATAGCTACTGTAATTCAGTTTTCTCATTTTAGTGTAAAGCCAAAAGAAGAGCCAAAAGAACTCATTATCCCTCTACAAAGAAAAAATAAATGGGTGATGCCAACAGGAGATGGTTTGGACAAGGAGGCAATGGAAGAGGTGATCAAAGGTATGTATCCTCTTAAAGCTGGTTCACACTTGAATGTAAGTGCAAGCCAGGTGTGAATCAACGTGATGCAATTATAAGCACAAGCAATTATCCTTAGTTATTTTGCTTGTGCCTGCCTTTGCTTGATCTGCACTAGAGGCAAGCACAAGCAAACACATGTATTAGCTGTTCCGTGTGTGCTATAATAAAGTATTATTGTGTTTTATTGTAATCTCTCATTTTGGTGGGAAAATACTGAGTGTCTGTGAAAAAATATCCAGGAGCTCCACTTTTAGCCAGTGGCTAAATCTATATTATGTTTTTATTTCAGAGGCACAGAAAGACTTGCAAACAAAGGAAAATCAAGAGGATGACATGGAAATTCCAATGTTAGTGCGCAATAAGCTACCTGAGGCAGCGGAACAGAATGTCATTATGGACATTGCTATGAGGCCAAAGGAGGTACCGTAATGTGAGCTGTTAAAGCATACTATCGTTCATACTATCGACATAACACTATAAGCTTGGCATCACACAAACAACATTCTCCCACTCTGAAGCAAAAATTGACTTAAATAAGGACACAAAACTGCAGGAATAAAGCAATTGTTAATATGCTGCATTAAAAATCCTGAGCATTTCAGTTGTTTTCCCACACTTTTGCCATTTGGACAAAATGCTGTTGTGTCACAGGTGTGGACCAGGCATATTTAAATTAGCTGGTTGCCAAATCAGCTCTTGAACATTTGATATTGAGATTATTGAAATAGAGAATAATACATGGGTGCGCAGGGATATGACATTTATCTTTGAGTATTCACATTGATATCGAACGAGTGAGTGCAGTGAAGGAGTGAGCTATCAAATTTGAATACAAGAAGATAAATTTCACATCTCCACATGCCTATGTATTTTTATTCTGTTTATTATAATATTTTGGGAGTTATTTTTGATTTGATGAATTTCGTGATATTGGGCATTATCGTAATTTTTAACACATGCCAATTACTATAAATTCTCAGTTGCCAAATTCCTGATAAAACACTTTAGTTTATACAATAAAAAGCTTTCTATTCTTTCTCTGTTCATTGTACTTTAGGGTTTGCAGAAGGTTGACAGCATCACAGGAACAAATTGCGTAAAAACATTTATGGTTTTTGTAGCGTTTTTCCATTAATGTACATAAAACATTAATGGGAAAGTGTGGTCTTCCCATTAACATTTTTCACACATTAATGGAAACATGCTACCAAAACCATTAATGTTTTTAAGCAATTATTTCTTGTGTTAGCCCGCAAGCCAGCTCTCCAGTGTTTTTTTTTAATACTTTTTGTGCGCCAAAAAAATCAAATTTCTGAAGAATAAAAAACACTGTCTGGTGACAGAACAAGTACAATATATTGTACTTGTTCACTGAAAATTGAATGTTACGGTATATTGTTTTCTTGTGTTTCAGACGACTCTAGAAGAATATGAATCCATGCCTGTGTCAGCATTTGGTACTGCTATGCTAAGAGGCATGGGTTGGAAGAAAGGTCAAGCTATTGGTGGCTCTGTCAAAGGGTAAATTAATATGGTTTCATAAATTTTAGCACAATCTGTCAATGAAACAGAAAAAGGTTGGAAGAACTGTGAATAAAATATTATACTCTAGACATTCCCACACAGACATTCTTTAGTACCCTTGTGTCCTAGATTTACAGGTGATACAATTATTGCACCTACAATCCGCTCCAAAACTTGACACACTCCCTCCATTAGTAACTCTAAAAATGCTCACAAGAATGACCAAAGACAGGACAACATTAATGTGCCACCCCCTCTCCCCCTGTGCAATGTTGAAATCCTAACTGCATAGTACAAAACTCCGATGATATCCCTACAGGAACAACATTGACTGGGGTACAGGAACAACATTGACTGGGGGGGGGGGGGGGGAAGGGGGGAGAAAAGTGTGTGTTGGTGGGAGACTCTTGCTAAGGAACAGAATTTTAAGAATAACCATTCAAATGTTGAGAAATGTGTCAACAGTTTTGGTGGGGATTGTAGATTTTCAAGGCTTGTGCCATAAATGTTGATGCTTCCTGAGTGTACATATTATATGTACAGCACAGTAGGTAGCATTTGTCGTCCCTTTTATGTCTTTCGACTTATGCCACATTATTAAATTATGAGTCCCCTTGCCTGCCACTAGTGTGCTACGAATACTAAAAGTGCATGGTCCTTCACATCAACTTGCAGGTTAGCAGAACCCATAGAGTACATTCCAAGATCTAAAGGTTTGGGTCTTGGAGCTGAGAGGAAAGCAGAAATGCCAAGCAAAAAAAGGAGAAAACCTGGGGACAAGAAGGAGGAGGTAAGAGTTTGCAGGGTTCAGCCTATTGCCACACAACCATTCCAAAGAGTTCAATAAACTAACTAACTAACCGGAACCAGAGGGATGTTAAAGAACCACAAGGACGTCAGAAGTTGCCCATCCTCAGTACAGGGCTTACAACTTACTAACCCACCACACTGACCAGGGAACCTCGTAATTGGAGCCTCGCTCTGTGAGGATTTCCTAGCCCTCAGGCAAAAAAATTAAATTAAATAATTTGATTACTGTGTAGCCTGCGTAGCAAGCGTTTCTGGTGGTTTGCAGAGGTCAGAGAAACATGCAAGCGATTTTTTGGCCGTGGGGGGAGAGGAAGGAAGGAAACGTTTGCAGACAGACCCTAGGATTTTGAAAACCCCACTGGCCAGAGAATGGAGCTTCCGATTGGTGCGGCTCGACTTGAATTGTTGACAACAGTAGGGCGCTTTAATTCAGCATATTTGCTTGTTCCCAGCATAAAGGTCCAATTGTAGAGAAAGATGGTCGTGTGCGACATGTCAAAGGCGTTGGTGAGAAAGCCTATAATGCTGCAAGTCTAGGTAAGCTGTGTAAAAACTATATGTTTTTTAATACATTTCACTTGATGTTTAGGCTTGCCTGCTTGTTTAAGCAGCCAAGTATCTTGCAAAAAGGTGGCTACAGAAACGTTAGTTGAAAGTGCCACATCTGTTCAGCAAAACCTGCAAATGTTCAAGCCAAAAGTACTGTAATGTGAAAAAGTTTCCCTTTTTATGGTACATTTATAATAAAAAATAGTGATAATGAACTTTAACTAAACATTTGGTTTCCAGGCTACAGCTTTTAAATAAGATTGAATGCACAGCACACTTTTTATTTTACATGATTCCATTTTTATTCCCTTATCATGTTGCAGATTATAAAGTTGGTACTGGTGCAGTGATAGAAAAAGGAGTGCACAAAGATCTTCATGGAAGGGTAGAATATTCTATAATTATTTAATATACCTAGTATGATTAGTACAGGTTTGCATAATGAGATAAATGTAACACTGCTTGCTAAAGGCCCGTTTCCACTTGTAATTTTGTCGCGCGAGTCACAGAGATTTTTATCGCACGTACGCATCAACTGAAAATCACCAATGTAAACTAGGTGCAACTCGGCGTGATCGGCCGCATTTTTTGTCGCGCGATGTCGCAGAGATTTCAAGTGTTCGAAACTCTTTGTGGTTTGATGCAATTTGAAGAAAAGAGAGAAATCACTGGGAATTGCAACTCCTGTGAGAAAAATCACTGTTACAAATGCAACAAAAAACACATACTTGATCATCCAGTGCATTTGCAGGAGCTGGCTAAAGTAGAGCTGGATCAGCAAGCATGGGTCAAACATATTGTTCTTTTTTTGGTTTGTTCTACAGATCGTTGCCGTTGATATTGATAATTCCAGGGTTACAGTTTCCCTTCACATTAGTAATCAGGTATGTGTACATACATGTTTACCAGGTATATGTACTAGATATTGGAGAACCAAAATTTGATGATGCTGGCCTAGGATGCAAGGGGCTGGCAGAAACAGTTTTACCTTACCAAATGATAACTGATACAATAGAGTGGATTTCACATGACCATCGTGAAAACAATCGCAATTGAGCAATCGCTAGCCAATCAGAATCGAGAGAACTCATGACTTGCTCCTAAATGGCTTTCTTCTTAGCCAATAAGAAGCCGAACCAATTACTAAGTAATTACACAACTGCATTTACAGCAGAATTTGATTGGCTGAGAAAAATGAACCAATGAGAACACCAAGCAATCGCAATTATATATACTAATTACGATTTTGAGACGGCAATTCCACAAAATATTGACGGCGTTGGAAGAAAATTACGATTTTGAGACGGCAATTCCACAAAATATTGACGGCTAGTTGGGAGAAAATATTTTCTTCCAACGCCGTGAAGATTTTCTGGAGGAAATGGCAAGAAATAGTGTTATTTACTGTCGATTGAAATTTCAATTCTCATTACATTTACGCGCGCTCTCACGCAATCACAGGGGCTTTTCGCACGAGCTCGAGCATTTTCTGTTTACATTTTTCCATCTTTTTCGGCGAAAAAATCTCCTTCTGCCATAAGATATTGCTAGAAATATAGCTAAACGTTATTTCTAACTATTGACAATGAAATGAAACATAAATTCGTGCGAAAAAAGTTGAATTTCGCTAGCTCTTTTTGAGCCGTCCATACCACAAAATAGTGACGGCTCACAACAACACAGGTGGCAGGGTGAATCGCGATACCATAAGAAGTCACGACGGTCAAGTGAAATCCGCTCTATGATGTTACCTGACACAAGAAACAAACAGGATGTGCAACTTGGAGCCTGCAACATTCCTGGGGATGAACAGAATTTGGCAATCAGAATAATATTGGCACATAAGAACTTCTAGTTCCCCTTTACTAAGAGATTACATAGCTCATGCATAGCGCTATTTACTGTTTATCAACGTTGCCATTCTAATGCTACTGTGCCAACCGTAGATTGAATAGCGCCCTTTGTTCTGTGAACCAATCGATCTCTGGTTGGCACATTAATAATGGATGATGTCAGCATGAACAGTGTTACACATACATTGTGACATGAACTAAAGTGAGAGTTCTCCCGGCCCAGCCGTGGAATGGCTGATTTGATTGCTTTTTCTTCAGAATGTCACCCTACATCAGTATTATGTCCGGCTTATAGATGAAGAAGATTACAAAACTTTATCCAAAAATGGTAAGCCAATAAACTGTTCTTTGCCGTATGCCAGTGAGTTCCGCCTTGTTTTCAAGTGAGGATGTTTGTGAGAAAGTTAATAAAAATGCATCAGAGCCACAGGGATTACATCTTCTTGAGCATCTTCGTACACTGCTTCCATCCTTCCATTCAACTACAACTAAACAGCTTGTACAGGGTCAAGCAGTTTTCTCTTTTGTACGTTATTGCTTGCATTTGTCGATAAACTGCAATCTATAGTCTGTGCCCTTTTATGTATAAATGTATGCATAGCATAGCATTTATTTACATTACTTCACTCCAAGAACGTTTCTTGTCCAATTGTCCTAGCTGGTCATCAATTGGCAAAAAAAATTGGTTTCCTAGGGTTCAAATGCATTGGTTTCCATGTATTGGATTGTAAACAAATCTCACTGGTTACTTTCGTTTCAGTAAAAGATAAATCCAAGTCTGATAGACACAAAGACGACCATAGAAGCAGTAAAAGAAGAAAAGAAGAAATATCTGAGTAAGTTAGAGTCATATTAGGGTTGGTAAATGGGAAATTTGCGAGACAACAAGATCCTGGTTTGAGAATTCGAGCCTGACAAAAAATCAGCTTATGTATTTTCTGTACCAGGCAAGTACAAGGCGAAGGACATTCGAGATCGAGATTCCGAGAGGCACGTTAAAAGTTGCGAGATGTCGATATTTTACCGGAACCCATTCGCAACCCCTAGTAATATCTGTCATTTACCAACATGCAGCGGCCACATTATAGCCCACTTTTCTACTCTTTGATTGTTACTCTTTCATAGATAAGGTAGTTAAATCAAAGGTGTGTCTTTTGTACATCAAAACCAAAGTACTATGATGTGAAAAAGTTACATCAAAACTGTGCATTTCCAAGCAAACCATTTACTAGCAAACTTTCATATTATTTCATTTACTTTCGAACGAACCTCCCTTGGGGCCAAAAATTTCAGGTTTTGGGTAAAAAAAAAACAGGCAGGAAACACGACAAAAATGCTATGAATTTGGTTCATACAGGTTTTTTTTATGAAAAACTGAGAAAAACGAATCTCCCTCCACGAATGCGAGCTGTACGGGCCTGACTAAATAGCCGTTTTCACACTAGAGACGGAAAACTCGTCTGAGACGAGTTTTTCGTCCGGACAGAAAACTCGTCTTAGTGTGAAACCGGGACGAGACGGATTTTTGACAGGAAATCTTAGTGTGAAACCGAAACGAGACGGATTTTTGACGGAAAATCGTCTGAATTCGTATCAGACGGAAAACTCGTCAGACGAAAAACCCGTCATGACGTGTTTCCGTCCTCTAGTGTGAAAACGGCTATTGGAAATTGATGCTTTTTCTGACTATACTTTTCTGGGCCCGGTTCCTAGAAAGTCAGTTAACACTAACCCAGGGTTAACTATGGCTATTCTTGACATTTGATTAGACGAGAATCTCATTTATCCGTAGGTTAGCGTTACCGACGTTCTAGGAACCAGGCCCATGTCGACAAAGTTGTGCCTGGGCGAGGCTCTTAGACGTGTTTGTTTTGGCACACTGGACGTTACAGTAGGTTTTGTAATCATTTTTTGTTTATTTATTTTTGCCAGTGATGATTATGAATCCAAACATCACAAGCACAAAAAAGATAAACACACAAGTAAACACCACAAGTCTAAACACGAGAAACCTCATCCGAACGGGGAAAGCAGCAAGACAAAGTGCTGGTTATACCCTCAGTTACGAGTACGAATCGTGAGCAAGGATTACAAGAAAGGGAGGTACTATAACACAAAGGTTAGTGAGAGTACACCGGAAAAAGTGCCCTAATCTAGAATTCAATAGAGTTTTTCTGTATCCTCTGTGCTAAGGTGTGAAAGACAGAGGCTCTGTGCTATTATGCAAATGCATCGATCTTTTGTTCGCTTAATTGTGGTGAACTATTGTGATCGATCGTGCATAACTTCTTGATTCTCAGATTCCAAGAAAAAAATTCGAGCAAGCCTCTGACCTAGAAAAAAAATATCGCGCAAGCAAAGCTGGTGGCGAAAAAGAATCGAGCAAGCTCACTCTCAAACTCTCTCCTGATTACTATTTTTTAGGGAACCTGATGACTTTATAAATAGTGTTTTTTTGGTCGGCTCGCGATGCGCGCTTGCCAAGTGTCTTAGCTTTCTGTTCAAAATTGAAGTAAATTTACTGTCACGAAATGGTAAATAAAGGTTTACTTACTTTCAACTGATACGTCCAAAATCGCAGCAGCTTCGCGCGCATAAAAGGGGGATGTTGTGGTGTAGTATTTACAAACTAAAATTGTACTGGGCTATGATTAATAATTGGAAACTACTCAGTTGGTCAGCCCTCGTTCGTAAATGTGTGGCCCCTCGTGGACCCGCCACTGCCTGGCGGCTTCTGGAATATATAGCCAAGCCTTTGTTTAGTTAGAAGGAAAATGAAACTTTACAAAGCGGTCCGGTGACCAAAAACCCGAACTGTTCCGGATGCTATAAACATACCAATTTCGCGAAATGCTAACATAACAGGAGAGCTTGAAATCGTACTTTATTGAAGTGATCAATTGTCATTTTGACTGCGAAATTAAATTTAAGTAATTCTCAAACCCTAAAAAGACAAATACAGGAAAAAAAATCGAGCACAGTCACATTCTAGGGTAAAAAATCGAGCAGCAAAACTGGACGCAAAAAAAATTTCGAGCCCAAAATAATTTGCCACTCCCTCGTCAAATATTAAAGGGTCCGTCCCACACGGCAGAAGAGTTGATCATGAATAACAGAAAGACCAAGAAGACAGAAAACGCAGATCCTATGAATAATGAAGCTTTGGAAGAATTATGCGATATCCAGCCACCAGGCCAAAGTGCCCTCCCCCCTTTCCCCCCTCCGAGATTCCGTCATCACTAGACTCTATTTACCCAGTTGATTGGGTCTAATCATGCACCGTACGTAGCGAATTACAACAAGAGAAAATCCGACGCCATCCTTTGTTTTTAAATTCTGAACTGCTCATGGTAAGACAGGAGGCTGAAAGTATGAATGAAAGTCATGTTCCTGTTTACTTTTGAAGGGCGCGGACTAAACATGTACCGCCACCATGACACGACACTTTCAAATTTTTTTCAAAAGCGTTGGATGACAATTTACAGATAAAATTAATGTAACGTAACATAATATACTTTGATTTTCTAGAAATAAAATTATTTGCCTTTTGCCTGTTTTCACATTACAGGACTGGCGCAAACCTTTCCGTGTGCGCGTTATTAACGTACGGCGCCTATTTGTAAGGGCGACTACAACATACGTAAACAAACACGCAAACTGCTTCTGTAATCAAAATCTTCCCGCTCTTAACTTCGAGGAACGCTGCGATGAACTGGAATATGTCCTATGCGATTTTCTACATGTAGTTTCGCTCGTCCCATCTGCCATCTGCTAGGAGATAAGCATCTCGGGGGGAAAGGGAGCTGCAGGTGGAAGCCCATCGGAGGTAGAAGCCCGAATGTCTCCGCATCAGTTGCGTGCCCGAGAAAACCACCTCTCACAAACCTAAAATAACCGTCATTGTCCACGACAGCGTTAAAGTCGAGGAAGTGAAATCCTCGATCTCGCCTGTAGAACAATCCCTGTAACTCACCCTGGGGGCGGTTTATTTGAATTGCGACCGTCCAGACAGCATTGGGAAACTGTTCAAATTCGTTTCTCTGCCTTTCCCATCCATTTTCGTCTATCCATCTACGTGCCGATGAAAATAATGTTGGTATCAAATGGGGATGATCGCGTAGATCGTATCGCTGACATTACTGAGTAATATGCCAAATTGCCGGCTGCGCAATTCCTTAGCCACAAGAAGCAGAGTAAAACTCTATCATGAAAACAAAGCGAATATGGTCTTGTGCCTCTTACACGCCTTCTAGGATTCAGTGGGCCCCTTACGCGCGCCTCGACATCCACTCTTATTCGTTGTATAATTCGCGATAAGCTTCCCGGAGTTTCTCCTGTCAAGAGCCAAAAATTGCCAGGGCGAGCAACTAGCACATTCCAAATACCCCCCTATTTGAGGGCGGGGGTGCCCGTCGAACTTTCAATTTTACGCCTAAAACTAAGTACCAAACATGGCGTCGCTTAGTTGATTTACACCCCTAAAAACGATTCCCTAAAAAGTACCAACAAGACGTATTTTACCTCGTAATTTTCTCTCGTATGTTTTACGACGGAAAATACGTCTGAAACTCAGGCTACCAACAAGTGTGATTCTTGCTTTATTTGCTAGAACGGACCTCTAACAGGTACCTATCTGGAGAAAATAGAAGAAAAATAGAACCCGCTCCGGGTTCCAGACACTTGGCTGTCGAATTTTCCTTGCATTCTCGTCGTAACTTCGACTTAAAATTGAATGTGCACTGGCAGGCTGAGTTGTGCAAGGAGACGAATAACACGCTGTATGGCTAGAACCAATATATGTATCGGTGGCGCAGGTGGAGGAGAAACATTTCGGTGGATGTTTTCTGAAGTCTTCCACAAGAAAATAGTATCGAAAAAAGAAAATTAGGAACTGGTAGAATCATGTCTTTTTGTTATCTCGCCGCCGCACATTCTTGGTTTTCAACCAATCTCTAGAGAATCAAAAGACAATGCACGTAATGCATGACTGCTGGTACCACAATGGACGCTGATTACATATCTTTTGTTAATCATCCACCAGAACGTATTAGTGACGTCAGTTGCAAACGAAGAATTGAATAATGATTTTAACGCTTGGAAGTTTAATTACTTGTTACACCAATTAGCTCCATTCAAAATATGTTAATGTGCTCAGTCACTGAATCACAGAGGCCTCTGAAAAACAGAGGATACAGAAAAACTCTAATGAATACAGAAAACAAATCAAAATGGCGCAGCTCAAGAGTAGTATGTTAGGTTTGTTTGAGGCGCGGCTTAAATCGGAAAGTTAGTTCCCCTCGCTCTATACGGCCCAACTTCCGGTTTTGCCGGGCCTCACACGTACTTAACATACTACTCTCGGAATTAACCTTGGAATGAATTCCATTTCTTCGCATGTCTTTGAATTGAGCGCTTCCAGCTAAGGTGGTCAAACTCCGGACCAAGGACTTTGGGATCTTAAAACTTTGGCTGGACTAAAACTCAGAATATTTTCAACCCCACGCATGCGCGCATTTTGATCGCGCGTTTTTTAGGTAGTACATCCTTTTCAGCTTTTTACTTCACTTGTTATTTCTCTGGCTAAACAGGTTCGTATCGTCGACGTTGTTAGTCGGGATAGTTGTGACTGTGAAACAGAGGAAGGGAAACTGTTAGAAGGTGGGTGAATGACCTAAACTTTGCAATCCATTTTCCTACATGTACTTTATAGTGAGTATTGGTGGTTGTTGTATCGAGGGAGCCTGCCTTAGCCGATAAGTGCGCCAAAGAAAATCAACAACTCAACTATATTGCTGGGCAACTCACAATTCCCCTTATTATAAGGGAGTGGTCATTATTTAACGCACACACACACACACACCGGTCATTATTTATCGCCTCCGACGTTTTGCAGAAAGAGAGGATCGCATTCTTATTCCTTTGGGCGCGAAGCGCGCCCAGATTTTAAAAAATACATTTCATCAAGCCTGAGAGAAAAGGTTCATGAACTTTTCATTTTATTCTTTATAAATTCTTTATGCGCGCAAAGCGCGCCCTAAGGAAATTCTTATTATTCACGTGCGTAAAATGCGGCCCAATGAATTTCTATGCTAACCCCGCATTCTTATTCTGTGGGGCGCGAAGCGCGCCCAGATTTTAAAAAATACATTTCATCAAGCCTGAGAGAAAAGGTTCATGAACTTTTCATTTTATTCTTTATAAATTCTTTATGCGCGCAAAGCGCGCCCTAAGGAAATTCTTATTATTCACGTGCGTAAAATGCGGCCCAATGAATTTCTATGCTAACCCCGCTTTCTTATTCTGTGGGCCGCGAAGCGCGCCCAGATTTTAAAAAATACATTTCATCAAGCCTGAGAGAAAAGTTTGATGAACATTTCATTTTTAAGTGGGTGATTATGTTTTTGAGTTTTTGGCTTCGTTACGCGTGTTCTTTAAAACTGTATTAGATGTCTCCATTATGCGCGCGAAGCGCGCCGAAATTTTTAAATGGCACATGATATTATCAACGTGTGTTACTATGCAGGTAATGAATAAAAATGATTTTACTATCAGAATCTTGTCCATGCTATTGCAGCCATCAAGTCACCCTGTCTAACAATCAGCGCCCAAAAAATTTGGCCCCCCCCTCGAATGTAAGCCCAAAAATTTGAGCCCCCCTCCCCCCTAAACCGGCGCCCAAAAAATCAAAGCCCCCCATATATTTGCCCCCCCCCCCTCCCCCTTCCCCGTTAAATAATGACCACTCCCTAACATTGTGAATTTTTAAGCATGCAGGCCTTTTTTGGACTTTGGCTTTTGTGGATAAGATAAGATAAACATTATGCCACCCTGGGCATCTCACCTAATAATCCTATGGAACCACCAAGATTCAACACTAACAAAAAAAAACCCCTGGGGACCCCCCTCACCAAGGGGACCCCCCTCGCTGTAGATGCTCCACAGATAAGGAGAACGTCTCTTAGACATACCAGATGCACGGTAGGAAGTGGAACTCCAGAAAATATCACTAAAAAGGGGATATGATAATGATAAAATGATTTCCACCTTTATATCAGATGTATCTCAGTCCATGCTAGAGACGGTAGTGCCCAAGAAACAGGATTCATACGTGAGAATTGTAAGAGGATCTTTTAAAGGCCAGGTAAGGACTATTTTCTACTGTTAGAACGCGTTTCAGATGAGTGCTGGAAACTAAACTCAAAATGAATAGACTTAGCCAATCAGAAACGTAACAAAGCCAACAACCAACCAATGGGAGGACGAAGTTAGTACGACTTGTGTTTAAAGTCGAGACCCAAAAAGCAAGGGTAATAGGGTTCGGTTCTCTCGCACTGGCTGTAGTACAACGCTAAATTATCGCGCATTTCTATTGGTCGAGAGTGATCACGTGCCTGTTTCACTCAACATTTGTTGTACAATAAAAACATTAGGGCCCTTCTCTATAAGGGATAGTTTTCCATCAGACATTTGATGTTCAAACCCTCAAGCTACCTACGCTGCTGGGTAATATTTTTGTGAACATCAAATTTCTTTGATGTAAACTATCCCCACGTTAGTACCTCCGACGGCAGACTCTATTGTTTAAATTTCATTCCCTAATGCCAGGTTCACACTAGCGACATAAAAACATAAGCACGGCGTCACGCGAACTAAATTCTCCCGCTTGAAAGGGAAAATTAACTTAAATAAAGATACAATACTGTTGAAATAAAGCCATGTTACAAATCCTGAGCATTTCTGTTGTTTCCCACACTTTTGCCGTTGTAGCATAGTGCCGTTATGTCGTTATGTGTGCACCAGGCATAAGCGACGCCCTCCCTCTTCCCTGTGGATCCCGTAATTTCCTTGACTGTTTGATTTTCGTTTCCAGCTTGGCACCATATTACAGCGCGATGCTTCCAAGTGCGAGGCCATCGTCCAACTTCTACTCGACAAAAGTATAGATACCCACTCTTATGACGATATATGTGAACATTTAGGGGAAATACGGGAGGATCTGATGTGAATATTCAGAAGCCGGACCCGGACTAAACAAGCGACGACGCCCTTACTATCTTTCATCGTCGCAATAACAAACTCATGGAGCTGGGTATATGGGTAGTATTGTATTTGCGGCGCCATGATGACATATTAACGAAGTAAATTATCTATTTGTAAATACAAGTGTAAATAAATAGTTTTTTTTATCGAATCTTAGGCGTATTCCCTTTAGCTGTCGACTTTTTTGTTTTGCTTTTTTAATTTCAAAGTGTACTGAGATGGGACCCCCATATCCTGAACCTTATCAGCCTCACTCTGGGGCCAACCGCGCGCATGAGCTAGAGCAGATTTCGTATGACTGTGAAAAGTGCCGTGGGCGGTACTGTCGCGGCGGCACGGAACCTGGCCTGCTGTAGATGGAATGAAATCGCCAATGAAATCGCGTAGTCGCGGTACGGTCACGTTCGCGGCGCGGAACAACTTTGTCACGCGGTACTTTTCACAGTCGTACGAAATCTGCTCTATTTCCAGTTGCCACTGAGAACGACTTGGGGGCAGGCTAGAGGAAATTCCATTTGAAATTCGCATTTCGATGTTTCAATCCCTCTTTGTCAGAGCTGACCAACTTATGTTGTTGTTCCTACATTACTGCATTTGCAGTAATACCGTTACGAATTTCAGTCACTTTCGGCGTTCGGCGATTTGCGTCACTAGGACCCAATCTCTTTCACCTTGGTCATTTTCAAAATGGCGGCCCACACGTGAATTTTGCGCGTTTTTTTGATCAACTAAATCTTGCTATAATTTCCATGGATAGTTGTACAGATCCTATTCAATACATCCAGAATGCTTTCGACGATCGTTTGCAGCAGATATTATCTGAAAAATGCCCTGGAAGTATCGGTAGTTCTAAGTTGGAATTCGCCGACCTGAAGCTAAACAAGAAACCGCTAAATTCGGCGGGAGGATCGCACAACAAACAGACTCAAGAAGACTTTATTATCCCTGCGTTTTCAAGAAGGCTTAAAAAGGCCTATCCTTCGTTTGAAGAGGTAAGGAGTTTTCCTTAATGTCCAACAGCTTGTCGAGATAATTAACACTTATTGGATGAGGTTGAGCATGATAGTGAGATTTGGCAACGCCGAGGTTTGTGTTATCTGCCGAAGCGAAGCTGAGGCGGATAACACAAAGTCGAGGCGTTGACAAATCTCACTATCATGCGAAAACCGAATTCAATAATTGTTTTATTATTCAGCAACCAGGAATTCTTACCTAACTAAACGACGTCGATGATGAGGCCTTGCAAGGCGAAACGGTTTTTCAACTTCAGCTTACGTCCATTAGTATTTTCCTCTTCGTATTCTACTCTTCACTTCACTTTATTTTTATTGATACACTTTGCTGTTAGCAATATTTTTGTATCGCGCAATTGCATTTTTATAATAATTTACAAAAGGGCCTCAAAAGCCGCCACCTTCGGGCTCATGGCAACAACCTCCTCAGGCAAACTGTTCCAGTCCTCTACGGTCTGTAAGATAAAACTATATTTCAGAACGTTTGTTCTTGCAAATGGCTTTCTGAAAAAGCGAGAGTGCATGTGACGAGACTGGCGGAGAGGCCGTTGTAGAGTGTCTACTTCGGGCAGAGCAGCCAGGCCTTGAAGTCCTTTGTTGAAAAGCGAGAGCCTTGAGCGCTTCCGGCGGTCCTTCAATGGCCTCCAGTTGAGAGATGTCATCAGAGCGGCAACTGCACCCTCAGAATAGTTGGTGTAATCGGAGCAGACAAATCTAGCGGCCCTCCTCTGAACCTTCTCGACCTCGGCAGATAGACTAGCCGTGTAGGGATCCCACACTTCACAGGCGTATTCTAGGATAGGTCTCACGAGACCGTTGTACGCAGACTCTTTCACGTCGCGATGACAGAATGACAGATTTCTCCTTAGCAGCCCGAGTACCTGGTTGGCACGTTTGGTTATTATAGCAACATGCCGATTCCACCTTAGATCAGATGTTATAGTTAGACCAAGGTACTTAGTCTCAGTGACCGAGTCGAGGGGCGTGCCTTTCAGATGGTATAAGAAAGGGATATTGTTACGTGTCTTACGGGATATCCTCATGGTCTTACATTTAGTAGGTTCAAACTTCATGGACCACTGTTCAGCCCATGAGCCGAGCCTAGAGATATCCCTCTGCAGGAGTTCACAGTCAGCACTGGTGCACACAGTTCGATAGCAAATGCAATCATCAGCAAATAGGCGTATCTCTGAGTCGATGTCATTTACTATATCATTAATAAAGATATTAAACAATACTGGACCTAGCACTGTTCCTTGAGGGACGCCTGATTGTACACGAGACCATCCACTTTTTGCACCGTTCACAACCACCCTTTGAAAGCGATCCCTTAGAAATGCGTCTAACCAGCGGAGGGTTTTTCCAGATATTCCGTAGCCTCGCAATTTAGACTTCAGACGCTCATGGGGAACACTGTCAAAAGCTTTGGCGAAGTCCAGAATGAACGCGTCGGTCTGAAAGCCTTTGTCCAAAGCACACGCCCAGTCGTTGATCACATGGCATAACTGTGTCACGCAACTGTGTAGCGCCCTAAATGCATGTTGTCGGTCAGTAAGAATTTTGTAGTGGTCGATGTGGGCCATCAGATTTGAGCAAACAATGTGCTCAAGCATCTTACAAACAACGCTGGTTAGTGATACAGGGCGGTAATTGCCGGCGTCGGACCTATTCCCTTTTTTAAAGATTGGACATACATTGGCTAATCGCCAGTCCCTTGGGAGTTCGCCTGCGTCAAGGGATCTCTGGAAAATGGACTTGAGAAAGGGAGCGACGGCAGGGGCAGCTTCTTTAAGGACTTTTGGGCTGATTTCGTCGGGCCCTGCTGCCTTTGTAATTTTCAGATTGTCGAGGAGCTTGTGAACACCAGCCTCCGTAACAAAAATGTCGGACATAGATGGAAAGAGAGGTCGAATGAGAGGAATAGCGTTGAGCTCTTCGCTTGAAAAGTTCGCTCTGAACTGTTGGTTTAGCACTTCAGCTTTCTCCGTGTCCAATTCAGCTGAGCTGCCCGTGGGCGTGGCTAGAGGAGGCATTGACTGATTATCCTTTCTTTGCGATCTTATATACCGCCAGAACGGCTTGGGGTTGCTTTTGACGTCACCAATGATATTATTGACATACTCGTTGCGAGCCTTACGCAAAGCAGTAGTAAGCTTCCGCCTCATGTTCCTCCACAAAGTGCGCAGTCTTGCACTACCAGTTCTTTTAAACTTTGTATGTAGTCTGTTCTTTCGGCGGACTAGTTGACGTAGGCGTGGGGACATCCAGGGAAGTTTATCTCTACCGCTGACCAGCTTAGAGGGTATGTTCGTGTTCACCGACTCCAGCAGTTTCCCCTTGAAAAGGTTCCAATCTTCCTCTATTGATCTCGTGCCAGCGAGGAGGTAATTGCGGTAAAAAGTGTCCATGTCTGCTCTTATGTTGTCGTAGTTTCCTTTATGATATTGATAAATTTTGCGCTTCGCCTTTCGCTGCAGCTTGACAGACGACATAATAGAGCAACCCACAGCGTGGTGGTCACTAAACTTTGCCGGAGATCTTACATCAATAGCCAGCCCGGGCCTGTTTGTCATTATCAGATCAAGTATGTTTTCTCCGCGTGTCGGGAAATCAACAAGTTGTTCCATATAGTGATCATTCAAAATGTCAATAAGAGCGAGCCCCTCCGATGGCGTGAGGTTGCTGCCGTTCTTATTGAGACAATTGTCCCAATCGATATTTCTAAAGTTCAGGTCCCCCATTACGTGGATTGCGGGCTCTTTATCCGCGCGGTGACTCCTGATCACATGGTCAAGTTGGTTGCCCAGGCAACTAAGTTCATCAATGGGTTGCTCGGGTGGGCGATAGAAACTACAAAAGTAATGCGTCTGGTTACCTAGCTTAATATTGGCCCATACACTTTCTCCTGAGTCACTAATAGGACAAGCAACCGGGGTTAGTTCGGATTTAATAGCGAGGAGTACACCCCCACCCCTAAGATGCGATCCTTTCTGAAAACTGAGTAGTTAAGCTCTGATGGAAAAAGCTCAGAATCAGTGACACTGGAGTCAATTTTCGTTTCCTGTAGTGCAACAACATCAGGGCTATTAGCATCCAAGAATGCCTGTAGATCGACTTTTTTTCCCCTTATGCTATTCATGTTAGCACAAAACAGTGATATTTTGTCCCGCCGATCACGGTAGCCCGTACTAGAATTAACTGGATCTCGGCGCTGTGGGGTAGATGTTAGACCCGGAGAAAAAGATGACACCTGGTCTAGAGATTCATCAAGGACCGAAAAGTTATTGGCAGATAAGAGATCACTTGATATGCCCTCAAAGTACGAAGTTGAGAAGTTCGGGAACAGACAATTACGACATAACCAAACCAAGCTGGAGTTGTTTTGAAATCCTGAGTATGAACTTGTTGACATGAAGATGCATTTTTTATGATACCATAGGAGGCATTGTTCACATTCAATCGCTGGTTGATTAGATCTGACTGACTTCGTGCAAACACCACATGGGAATTTACCAGGGCCAGGGCTTTTGTTGACACTTGTGTCTCCAGCCAGCACTAATAACAAGATAAGATATCTTGATTTCGATCCCGAGTAATGGCCTTTCACGGCGAGAAGTCGAAGAGTATTACGCCGCAAGGACTCCACCAATAGCTCTTTATCGTTTCGTGATCTAAGCTCGCGGAAAGGGCTTGGATGTAAAGGCCCATTGTTCGGCAACTCCCGTGGGATTAATATTGGTTCTGGAACAATATGCCCAAGAGCTAAACCAACTAGCAGAAGTTGTAACGCGTAGATGTTCATCCTGCTACATATAAGATAGTAATAAACCAGTAGGTCGGCCTAAAGTGTTGCCCTAATCCTTAGAATGATCTTGATATTAACTTGAACCGTACTGCTCCCTTGAATGATGTATCCAGAACAGAAAAGTACGGAGCCGAGATAGGCACGGCTAACGGGCACGAGCATGCGCGTTCTATTCAAATAGCCATTGTTGATGTTTAGATATCCTGAGCAATGATCTCTCGGCTAAAAGCATAGCAGATTCAACGAGAATATTGGCTAAATTGGCTTTCGCCTTCGAAATGAAAACCAAGATGGCGGCCAAGCCTATTGGTTTGCGTTATGACGTCATTAGAGTGCATCAATCCTAATGTCTGGAGTTTGACGTCACGAACTGCGCGCCAACATGCTTTCGCTGTGCTCTTAGCCAATCAGAATCGAGATAGTGGCATGGCTGAATAATAATAATTACTATGGCACAGCAGTAGCTACAGCTGCAGCTACCTCTGTAGCTGCAGCACTGCACCGTGTTGTAGTCGGCAGCAGCGCAACCAAACATGGGAAGTCCTGCGACAGTTAGACAAAGTTACGCAGCCGCCTGTTGTTTTCCAATGCAAGCAGTTTTGCATGTTATTTCTATTTTTAAAAATGTTATTTCTATTTATCTAATCATCTCAATTATTTTAATCATTTTTTGATGGAGGAGAGTTCACAGGAAGAAGAAGAGAGGGAAAGGATAAGGGTTGTAATGCTGTTCCTTATAATACATGTATCTGTTACCCTTCTATCGCAGGGATGTCAACTCTCCCCCGTTTTGCGGGGCGTCTCAAGATTTTTTGCTTTGTCTCCTGGAACAAAATGAGATGTCTGCCATACTTTGCTGTATTTCTCCTGGGGAAAAATTTAAGGTGACTGCCATACATTTGCTGTTTCTCCCAGGGGAAAATTTAAGACGATTGCCATACATTTACTGTTTTTCTCCCAGGGGAATATTTAAGACATCTGCCATACATTTACTGTTTTTCTCCCGGGAGAAATGCACAAAATTTTGCCATTTCAAGGCAGTCTCCAGATTTTTGAAATCCTTGGCCATGGGTATCTCGACTGCGTCTCGCCAAAATACGAACCACGGCCCGACCAAACTTGCCTGATATTTTGCCAAATCAAACCAAATTGCCCGATTATATATAAATATTTCCTTATAGGCATGTATTAATGATATACCAAAAGAATTACTCCAGGATCAAGACCCTTCATCTTACCAAGCAACCCTAAAAGCTACATATTACACTGCAAACTGACAAGTCAAGGCCATCTGACACTAGCTCTCAACAGGGCATCTGTAACAAGGGATGTCATAAGGAATGTTTTAGCAAAAGCACAGAATTATGGCTCAAAGGTTCCAGATCAGAGAAAGCAGATTGTTATCAGTGAAGCTGTACTGAGGGACTGTGAAGACAGCAACAAGGAGCTGGCTCAACTCAGGACGGCTATAACTTCTATGCATATTAAACATTTATTATTGCAAAATGGGTAAGTTACCGTACTATAAGTACAGCAATGGAGCATACGGTAGTATAACTAAAAGGGCAGAGGCTGCATCAAATTTGAGGACTCCCTCAACCCCTTCACAAAGAAATTTTCACAGTAGTTTTGCTAAAATTTACTTTCACCCCTTTCCTCCATTTTAAATTGCAACTCCCTTAAAGATGAAAACAGAACTTTGTTTTAGATCTTATACTGATGAGGGCTAATGAAATTGTATTTTGTCATGACCTCTTATGCTAGAGGCTTATTAAACAATTGTGCTTGTATGTAGTATCATTTGGCCAGGGGATATTGTGTCAAATTAGAAGTTCAAATCACTAGTAAGCATTAGTATGACCTCCATACCTCAGCCCTCAGTCTCCTGGGGGAAAAATAGGAAACTTTCCTTATTATTTACTGTACATTTCCTGGGGGGTTGGCAGGTACGGTATGTACTTCTTTAACCCAGGCTTGTTTTTTTACAGAGTGAAAGTAGATGTTCTGCATACTGGAGCCTCCAACCCAGGGGATCTGCTAGAACTGCTCAGTTTGTTTGACAGCTCATTTTCAAATATCAAGTCTTGGAATGATTCAGAACTTAATGACTGTGCACACAGAATACAGTCAAAATTAAAATCAAGAAAATGTACACAACCAGCTTCTACAATGCAGGGTTGTTCTGAAGCAGCTCATCTCCAAGGTGGAAGTGAACACCAGAATCATAGAGAAATAGAATCAAGCTCGTCTGAAATACTGGATTTTGAATCTTGTGAAGTGACAACAAAAATGTCAGGTATCATGTATGCTTCAATCAATAGTGCTTTCACACTATGGAATTCATTGGAATGTGTTTTCCCAGGTGGGGGGTACTCCCTCATATAAGGTGTGCAGGTATGCGCCGCCCTTTAGGGTATGGTTTTTGGGCTCCTGAGATCTCCGGTAGGGTATCATTTTTCGCTTGTTTGGTCTCTGATAGGGTATGTATTTTGGTATGGCTACCCAAATGCAAACAAATTTCGATCAATTTTGACTTTAGGTCTATGGTAGGGTATAAAAAACGAGGATTTTTGGTCTCAATATAGTGATCGAGCAAGAATTAAAATGAAGAGGTCTTAGTGACCCCTCACTGGTGTAGCTCTACCCCTTCTGCTAAAAAATAAGTCATCATCATCAATAAGTTTTATCAGAGTCTGCTTTCATTGACCTTTCCTTTGTGCTATTTTTTTCTAGGACTCAGTAATAGCATCTGGAAGGTGAAAGGCAAGTATTGCCAAAGATGCCATTGCAAGATCTGACATGCACATTTATGATTGAGCCTTGTGACATAAGTGGCACATGGGGAATACTGTATATTAGTCAAATCATGCTAGTGGTCTATTGTCAATTCTGCATTCTGATTGGCTGAGATTGTTGGAAAGCCAGGAAAAAGCAAATGACCAGACCAGAAATTGCTTTTGATAAATTGACAATTTGACCTGGTGTGATTTGACTAAAATTTCTCTTGCCCTCATGGCAGTGCTCATGGCCTCTGAGACAAATAGCCCATTCAGACTCATTAGCAAATGACTGAAAGCCCAATCAGGCTTGAGAAATTAAAATCATTAGTTATCACATGAAAAGGCTGTGGGTTTATTTTTATAACATTCAACTCCTCCTATATGAATGAAGCAACTTGACTTCTCACTCCTACTGCCCTTTGCAATTTTCAATAACTTTCATAGCATCCAAGATGACTGTCGCAACTTCACAGCTTCTTTCTTTCCCTGCTAGAAGAGGCCTCTTTTCTCAGCATTTCTCTGGCTGAAGGTCACAAAGTCTCTTTTCATTGTGACCCTCAGCCAGCGAAATGCAGAGAAAAGAGGCCTCTGCTAGCAGGGAACTTCTTCCTGAGATCTCACTGAGCTCTATCAACTAAAATAATATACATGCTGAGGAAGAACATTGATATTGTTTGTTTTTATTATTTCTGTTTGATCATCCAGTGGTCTAATCCAATTTTTTCAAGTGAAAAAAATTGAATGAAATGGACAGTGTATATGGCTCTTGTCTTATTTAAAGGGCTTCTTCTAACTTGTTATTGTATGTATTTTAACAGTTCCAATGACACCAGCATTTTTGTGGCATGTCTCTTCCCTGGAACTTAGTACAAGTTTGATAACACAAAAGGTACAACCATCTTAATTCATTCCAGAACACCATACTCCCACCACAGAGATTAATTTGCCTTAGGACCCATACAGTAAAATGTAAATGTATGGGAAAAAGAGTTTTTTTGATCCCACATCCCCCTGGAATTACAGTTCTATTCTCTCCTTGGTGCACATTTTATTGTAATCTTTTCACCTCTTCCCAACATAAAACAAGTTACAAGCAAACAGCTGTGTAGGAGGCTACCATTGTTCATTTTGTACATACTTGCATGATTTCTGTCGTGTGAGAAATAGTACAATTTATACTGGCCCTTACTTACAAGAGAATCCACCACTTATTCAATCATGTTTCTCATGTTTACAGACTGATCCTTCTCTGGTGGTTCATGTTGTGAGCTGTAGAAAGGTGTTTAGCAGGCAAACAGAAGCTCTTGCTTGGCATCTTGCCTCTGACAGCCCTCTAGCATGTTATCAGGTAGCACATTACTACAATTCATCCCCTTACAAAATGCCATACACCATTTTTTAGTTCATGAATAGAAGGATATCACATTCCTTTTTTTCCTACCTTTTCCTATTTTTCAGGCATTTTCCCCCATTTTGCCTCATTTACAATATATGCTCATTAACCTCCTTTCTTCTTTCCTCTTTTTGTCAAAGTGAAATAGTTGAAATCCAGTTGATTATTCATCAAATCTAGATCCCCTCCCAAAGGAGGTTTGCCATTGGCTTTCTTTGGGTATAAATAAACAGGGACGGTGGAGCCAGGGGGACTAGGGGGGGGGGGGGGGTAATATTTCGTCAAGTTAATATTTTCGTTCATACATTTTTAACTAAATTCAGCCCCCCATCTTGTCATCTAACTAATAAGCCCACCCCCCAACCACACACACACACACACACACTGAAAACTTTTCCGCCGCCCCTGATAAAAGCTAACCAGATGCTTGGTGCTTGATTTTATTTTCAAAATTTCTAGGTATTTGTAAGTCTTGGTCTTCTTTCTGTACACAACGATGGAAAAACAGCAGCAAAAAATATAGGAATAAAAGAATTGTTAAGGTGAGTGACAGTTTTCTCATGTTTTAAATCAAACACACATTCGGATTTCTGCACATTCATGCAGAATTTTGCATCTTGAAGTCAGATTAATTGTTGAATACTGATTAAGTAAAAATGGATATTGATTTATTTTGTTTTTTCTACAGACTACAGGAAAGGCAGTTGCATGATGCATACTCTTCTAAATATGGCTCTCAAGTTTCTGGTAAGAAAAATCCCTTTAACAAGTCAGAATAACCCATGAAGTGGAAGAAAACCAAGCCCATACCAGTAACAAAAAACATGAAATTATGTGTTCCATGTTATGTTTTTTTGTATTTTTAAGGTTCTGGATGGGAGGAATCAATTAGATGCATGGCTGTTGCCACCATGAAAATACAGATTATGGCAGCAGCTCAGAACAGCAATGTGAGTATAGAATTGTAGTGAGGGCAGAGACTTTGCTGGAAAACTCAAGACAGCACAGTATAATTGTACAAGAAGACTAGGGCATTGTTGCAAATTAAGTGCAACTGTGTCAGATTATGAAGTTCTTGTCTCTATAGTGTAGGCTCAAAAAGACCCACTTTTGAGTTTCCAAGGATGGGCTGGCTCAAGTCTCTTTGGCATGTTGGTCAGCTGTAACTATTAATTCACAGACTCAAAACACCAAGATCAAAGAAGATGCTAAGAAGCCTCGCTGCGAAAGGAAAAGGGAGGGGCAGCCAGCATGGGTGTCTCAGAAGGGGGAGGGGATGGCAGAAATCTACCATTGCCTCCACTGTAGGGTAAATATAGTATGTCTGTTCTATTTGTAGATAAACATGGACATTTCAGATGACTCACAAGACTTCAGACAAGCTACTTTTGTCATGTATAATTGTGCAAGACTAGCAAAACTATTCCAGCACTATGATGACAATATTAGACAAGGTACACATACATCATTACTACAATACCAGTAGAATCAATCAATTGATTGATCAATGAATCAATGAATCATTCGATTGTCAATCTATCAATATCAATCAATCTATCAATAAATTATTCAGTCAATCAATCTCAATCAAACAAATAGTCTATCGTTTAGTAAGGCCCATGGCAGTAAACAAGATCATTTTATTGTCATTCATTATTGAAGTTTGAGAAGAACTAGTGCCAAATAATTTCATTTCTCCACAGGTCTTTATCCAGAGCTACCACCAGTACACCAGGTGGATTTTTCTCTTCTTAGAGATGAAGTGAGTATTTACACCAGACAATTTTCCTTTATGGTGACCTTTATAACCAGTCCACCGTAATACCCAGAGCTCAGGGGCTTGTTAGACTCTGGTGACAGCTATATGGCTCTGGGTCTGGTGACTGCCTTTATGGGGCCCTTTATAACCTTACTATAGTAATGGGGGTCCAGTCCATTCTCATACCCAGAGCTCATGGGCTTGTTGGGGACTGTCATCGGAGCCTTAGCCATATGACTGTCATCAGAGCCATAGCCATATGACTGTCACCAGAGCCATATGACTGTCACCTGAGCCATAGTCATATGACTGTCACCAGAGCAACAGCCATATGACTGTCACCAGAGCCATAGCCATATGACTGTCACCAGAGCCATATGACTGTCACCTGAGCCATAGTCATATGACTGTCACCAGAGCAACAGCCATATGACTGTCACCAGAGCCATAGCCTTATGACTGTCACCAGAGCCATATAGCCATATGACTGTCACCAGAAAAGTTCTTGTTTCTTTTTCCTGCTCTAGGATGAATGGAATCTGCTACTGAGATTTGTAATGGTCTACCCTTCTGTGTTGGGTGACACAGTTCAAGGACTCACCCACCCTCCCTCAGGCTCCTCTGTCACTCTGCAAGTGAATCGCACCACAACGTTTCTCCTCTCTCTCAGCCATGACTTTAGCTCTTATTATGGTCGTGTGCATGTCTTGGGGGTAAGTTATCCACTCACAAAGCCTTTGTGTGTGTTGAGGGAAGACGTAGATCTGTTCATTCAGAAAAGGTTGTACCACTGCATCAAGGGAGAAACTAAGAAGAGTGAAACTCTCGTGTTAACCATAGTTAATGGAGTGGAATGGTTTGGAAGCCCGGCAAACTTCAAAGGGTCAACACAATAGCGTGGGCTTTATGTTGAAAGGGGCTATCATGTGATATTGACCCTGCACAATCTTTTGTTTCATGCTCATCTAATATGCATGCCTGGTTGTACACTGAATCTTACTGGCTGGATTTTGGTACTTATGTACCGTGACCCTGCACAAACAAAATGATTCCTCTGAAAACGTGAACAAAGACATAGTACAATAAAAGGGTGTTAGGTTTCCTAACCATTCTCCTCTATAAACTATGTGTTAACCCAGTGAAAAATTTGTTGCAAGCTACGTATTGTAGAATCATTCGGCGCAGTCATTTGGCAGAGTGATAAGTATGACTATTTATCCTAAAAAAACAGTGTCCATGTTTTTATATACCTATTTACTCCCATGCGGCTACAACAGCTGTGATAGTGCAAACTTTTCTGAAAAAGTGTATAATAATGAATGTAACACAAAGTGGCAAGGCTGAATGCTAGAACTAGAAAATATAATCACAAATTTTCAGAACCACGTTGTTTTACCTTCCAACATGCGCATCTCTTCCTCTGCAATGTCAGATGTTCAACAGTTGTAGTGATTATACAGTTCATAAATTCCTGTAGCAACATTGAAGACATGGGAAGATGCTGGGAGGGGAAAAAGTTGCAAAGTAATAATTGACCACGATTGCAGTTTTGCCATTACAGTATGCGAAGTAGCCAAATGCGGTGTACATGTATTTTTAATTTCCAGCCATTGCTTAACTATGGCGTGTGACCTTCCCCCACATGTGAGTGAAGGAACACTACCTTACAGCTGCATGCTTGATTCACTTGTTAACCCATGTTTGCAATAATGTTGTAGGAACCAAGACAGCATCTCTTCCCTGTGATGTTTGCAAGGCTTTACCTGTTGAAGGCAATCCAGCAGGTCGGTGTAACAGGGCTTGAAATTGCTCCCGATACAGGCGTAAATACGCCTTAAAATTTTCCTTTTACGCCTAACTTTTTCGACTATGTTTATTTCTTAATTTCGAGCCCTGTCAGTAATAGGCGGACGCAAATGCGAAATTTTTATAGACAAGTAAGCTAAAATTTGAACCAGCACTTGAAAGAGTTTCCCAAGTTTGAGATCGATTGGTTTACAGCTGTTTTGAGTATTCTGCGAACTCTCGCGTTCGACTTCAAATGGCGTTCTGGCTTCCGTCAATCAAACTCTCGGGTCTAATTTGAGTCTTAGCCGACCGTAAGTTAGGCCATTTGTTTAGAAAAAGATAGTAGAAGTTGCTGTGTGTTGGGGCATTCCACTAGGATGGCGAATAACTGAATTCTATGTATTCTAAGGAGTTTCAAAGTTTGATTGACGGAAGCCAGAAAGCGGTTTGTCGGTTGGAAATCGATCTCGAGAGTTCGCAGAATACTCAAAACAGCTGTAAAACTTGCGGATATATAGCCATGTAAATAAACTCATTTTTTTACAGTTTTTATGCGAAGATGGCATGGGATGGCAAGCTTTTGACATCTCAAACCTATTCATACAACGGAAACGAGCACCTTGAATCTGCCTATTTACGAAGTTTGGGCGCAAAAGGTTAAAAACTGGCGACACTATCGCAAAATCTTATCGTTTTTTTAATAATGACAAGCTAGGAACACCTGTTCACAAAGCTAGAAAGAGCGCCCAAAAATTAGTAAAAATTAGTAAAAGGTTTTTAAAATGTTTCAAATTTTTAAAAATTGTAGATCTTTTTAGTGATTTGAGCTAAAACGCTCGTATCAAAGTCCGCAAGATTTCGTCACGTCACGTTGCGCCGCGCCTATACCAGTACATGGTTGGCTCGGGAAGCACAGTTTGCTCCGCATGTCGGCTTTATGCTCTCACTTTTGTGATCCTGGATCGACTCCCAGCCGGAACAGAGGAAATTGTCTTTCTGTTGAACCCTGTTTTACTTTGAGGCAATAAACGGATGAGGCAATAAACGGAGATCCCGTCTCGTCCGGTCTTGGACGTCTTTACATACCCAGTTTCAGTGGAGACGCTGAAGAACCACTGAGGGTGTAATAACCCACTGGCAGTGACCAACCTTAGTGTCTGTGCTTATGCCGTTTGGACCCAGTGTGATTCAGCTTGCGAGCTGCAAGCCTTGACCAGATCTGGGTCAAAATACGTCATCAGTATGGAATGTTTGGCTTGAGCGCGCAGACGCCTCTTTGCGAGAATCTCTTGGCGTTGGCTGTCGCAGGCTAGTGAATCAGGGGTGTACACCAGGGTTGTGCTATATCACGTTTTGCAAGGTCACGTAATTCTGTTGACCAGATTTGGGTCAAAATACGTCATCAGTATAAAATGATTAACGGTATGGAATGTTTGGCTTGAGCGCGCAGACACCTCTTTGCTGGAGTCTCTTTTGGTGAGCGCTAAGTGGTGTCGGCTTTTGAAGGCTAGATTCAACACGATTCAACACGATTCAGGTTTTCCCGACGTTTCCAGTGACTCAGAAAACGCTATACACGCATATACAATTTTCATAATTCTGCTGTGTGCCCTACGCCAACTAACAAACCGCGGTTTGGCTTCCGTCAATCAAACGAGTGGACAGCTCTGGGTGATTTCACACAGGCTTCGAGAGGTTTTTTGAACTAATATAAGGACTATTTAGGTTTCAAAGCCACGTTATCCACCATAATATGAAAACGAAACCGTTTGCCTTGTTTCTATTGTAGATAATCCATAATTGCCTAGCGCTGCTGAACATCGATCCACTGACACAGATGTGAGTTCACAACAGAACACTCCAGCGCTTCCTAAGCAGAGGTACTCTAGTTATACTTGTTGTTTGTTTGTTCAAAGAGGCTTTAAATAGATCCTCCAGCCTTCACTGAGACTATGCTACTATACATATAGTTCGATATAGTTCCAATTAATATTTTTAGTTTGCGGTGCTTTTAATTTCCTGCGCAGCCCGGACCGCTGCGTGACCGACTCAAAGGACGTTCTGGTCGGGAGGCTACGCTTTTTTGATTGGCTAAAAATATGTGTTCAGCCTATCAAATTGCAAAGTAGATGAAATGTACTCGTTGTTAGGAGATGGTACATACTTGTGATTGGTTATAGCAAAGCCAAAAATAAACAGCGTTCTTCTAACGGTGGTTTTTTGATTGGCTGAAAATATTCAGCCAATCAGATTGCAAAGTAGATGTACTCTTTAGGAAATGTACTCTTTAGGAGGAGAGGGTAGTTGCGAAACATAGCCAGCGTTCTTCTACCGGATTTGATTCGCAATGGTGCACTTGGCTCGGGTGGAGTGCGAGATCAAAACATCCGAGTTTGTTGCGGTTTGTTACTGCGATTTTCATAATTCTGCGAACTCTACATCGATCAACAAACCGCGGTTTGGCTTCGTCAATCAATCGAGTGAACAACTCTGGATGATTTCACGGAGGTTTTGTTGGATCTTGTGAACTGATAGGGGCTAGCTAGGCTTCAAAGCACAATTTTTCACTGTAAAATGCAATCCTAACTCAGAAACCATGCGTGGACTTGACTTGGAAGGTTTGATTGACGGAAGCCAAAACGCTGTTTAGCGTTCGGAAATGTCAAGTAAGTGGGAGTTCGCAGAATTATGAAAATCGCAGTAAAGAAACTCTTCAACTGTTAGATGAATAAAAATGTAATTTCGGTGCTATCCAGCCGATGGAATTGGATTGCGAATTGGCATTTGATCAGTTTTTAAAAAAATCTTACGTAAGGATGCCTATATAATGTTGTAGTTCCATTTTTCTTTCTAAGACTAAATAATAGTACAATATAGGGGGATGTAGATCTCTGGTCTTTTCTATAAAATGTTGTTGAAACACCGTGGCATAGCCCCACGATCATTCCCTGATATGTGTATAATAATTGAAGTTCATTACCAAGGTCAGACGAAAATAACAACAAATGTTTAAGGAATGTTCCTCGAAAGGAAACCATCCATGAAAGTTGAATTCCATTAGTCGAGATTGAAACAAAATTTCAATTAAACATCGGATTAGTCAGGGAAACTAGTTTTTCTTTGATCTAGAGTATCATTTTCACAGTTTGATGGCTACTACCACAGCTGACAAGATCCAAACCCTTAAAGATCGGGAAAAACGTTTGAGTAATTTCATAAACAGACTACAGGCCACGTTGAATATGTTGGCAAAAAATGCAGATCAAGCAAAGAAAGAAGTCGCCAAAGAAGCTGACGTGCTGATCGCCGCCATAAACAACAGCAAGAAACAACTTCAGAACAGGGTGGGGACTTTGAAAGATGAGCTAGCGAAGCAGATAAACCAAGAGAAATCAGAATTTGAATCCATGCTCAAGGAAACTCGCAAAGTTCGCGAAGACGCAGCCAAGCATTTAAGCTCGTCAAAAGATTCCGTCATTCACGACGAGATTGTAAAGAAAATTGTTGATGATCACATGAATAATGCTTCCGGGAAGGTAGCCACGAATTATGATCCTAGCATTCGGTTTATAGAAAGTCCCGAAGCTGTGGGAATTAAGAGCGCTAGTATAGGAGTTGTCCAGATTATCAAGCCTACTGATGCTTGGCAGTGTAGCATAGAGGCAGAGAGTAAATACGAAGCATCTGTGAAGGGTCAGTTGAAGCTGAACACAAGAACAGCAAATGGAGACCCCAGCATCGCGCCGCCCAGCATCATCGGCGCCAACATTTTGCCAGCGAAGTTCGTGAAAGATCTCAACGTATTTGAAGGCCAAGTCGAGGGGCTGAGCATCATACAGTTTAGACCTATGATTGCTGGGCAATTTACTGCAGAGATTTTGATCAATGGACTCCACGCTAGCGGCAGCCCAAAACATCTCCACGCCCAACCACGAGAAATGAAAATTGTAGATGAGTTTGTAATTAAGTGGAAAGGTGCTCCCTTGAAATCGTTAAGTGGGCTTGCCATCAACCAAGATTTCTCCTGCCTGGCTGTTACAGACGATAGATGCCACTGTGTAGCTGTGGTGGATAGAAGTGGCACTGTTGAAAAGATCATAGGCCACGAGGGAGGCAAACCGGGTTGTTTCAATAACCCCGATGGGATAGCCTTCTTAGATAAGTTCACTCTTGTGGTAGCGGACAGAAACAACCACAGGATCCAAGTGATTGACACAAGGAATGGAAGGGTGCTATCGTACTTTGGAAAAAGAGGAAAGAAAAAGGGCCAACTGATGAGCCCTTGGGGAGTCCACGTTAATGACAAGGGGAACATTGTCGTTAGTGACACATATAACAGTCGGGTGCAGCTTTTTAATCGCATTGGAGTGGTTGAGGATGAAATTCCTTCTACGATACTCTCCCCTAAATGTCTCCCGTCACGCACTGTCACGCACCGTGACATGGTCATCATAGCGGACTCGCGCGCGTCTGGCGTGACAGTCTGGAACCGTAAGACGAACATCAAGAACTCAGTGGGCCAGCCTTTGATTGAGAACGAGAGCACGCGTGCCGTGACTGTAACTAGCGTGACATTGGATAAAGACAAGTTCATAGTGATTTGTAACAATGGAGATAAATGCATCCAAAAGTTTACTCCAAGTGGCAATCTAGTAGCGCGGTTAACCGATAGGAGGTTTAAACCCCAAGATGTGGTTACGACTCCAGATGGGCGGCTGCTTGTTATAGAAAGGGGATCAGGAAGGATTTTCTTTATCGACTGAGAAGTGTCTGATCACCACTCAATATGAACTTCATGGACATTGTAATCTTCTGTATCGGCACTGGTCAATAGGGGATTAACAAACTGTCGATGGGTGTCATGTGCGGTGTCAACGGTAGGCATCTTGGGTCCTTGCAAGGACCCTAGGAATAATCTGATCACCGCTCAATATGAACTTCGTGGACATTGTAATCTTCTCTGCCGGTCAATAGGGGATTAGCAAACGTTGTCTATGGGTGTGGTAGGTGTCGTGTGTGGTGTTAACGGTTGGCATATTGGGTCCTTGCAAGGGCTCTAGGAATAATCTGATCACCACTCAAGATGAACTTCACGGACATTGTAATCTTCTGTACCGGCACTGGTCAATAGGGGATTAGCAAACTTTGTCGATGGGTGTTGTGTGTGTCGTATGTGGTGTGCCACGGTACGCATCTTGGGCCCTACGAATAATTATTGTTGTGTTTTTGAAGCGTTCTTCCCTAATGGGTATGAATGACAATGATACCTACGTTAATATTTTGGTGAAGTTCATTTGGGAGTTGTCACAGGCTTGCGTGCAACTGGAACTCAAAAGTGCGAGTAAAATATCTTAGCAAACCCACATAGGACGCTATATCATACACTCGACGGTGATTTTCAAACACCTCGAAGTCGGTTAAAATACTCTGATGAAACGTAATGTCTCGTGTTTGATATATTAGTCATCCATGACGTGCTGTCACTTTCTTAACATCAGGTGAATAAAACCTTTTAAAATATGACTTCAATCTATCGCCTTTGCTTACTTGGTTTCAGAATCTCCGGGATTCGCAGGAAGAGAATAATGCAATGAACTATTCACAATTTCCGCATTATTACTCAAGCGATTCCGCGCGCTGATTGGTCGAGATGTTCGTCATATTTTTGTTATATTCACTTATAGCATTGGGGATCACGCGCGAACTTTATTACGAGAAGCTAAAAAAAAAGGTCATTCGCTGATTGGCTGATTTTGAACATTCGTCATTCGCTGATTGGCTGATTTTGGGGCCTGCGCAGACAGGTGTTTCTCTGAGTTCGAGAATTGTTTGCCCCTCAAATTCATTAGACAGAGATGTTTCTAATTAAATTTTCTTGAAGGTATTTGAAAGCGATAGTCAGCTAATTACTTTCGGGGGCAAACAATATGCACATGGGTGGAAATAGCGAATACGGGTATCTACTTCATCGCTGAATGCCATATAGCCGACTTCTAATAGAACGAGGCATAATCAAACAAAAGGACCATTCATATTCAAAAAAGGCGGCTATTGTGACATCCGATGCGATGAAGCATATACCCGAATACGGACTTTTCCAACTTTCCCACAATGTAGTGCGCGCTTTATTAAAATTTGGCAGAAAAAGCGCGTGCTGCATTGCTCGAAATTTTGGACGAATGCAGTGCGACTCGTTTCTTTAGTGGGGGACCTGTAATTGTAATTTTGCTGACCCATTTCGGTCGCCTGGAGAGAAGCACGGTTGGCTCAGCGTTACAGCGCTGGGTCTCTCACCGCTGTGGTCCGGGTTGACTCCTGGCCGGGACAGAATATATTTTCTTTCTGTTCGAGTCTCGGTCGAAAGTGTTTCACGTCTTCTGGATGAGACAATAAACCGAGGTCCCGTCTCGCCTTACTACTCCACCCAGTTTCAGGGGGGACGTTGGTTGCCACTGGCGCCGTTGGGAGCCAGCGCAATCGCCTGTAGTTGTACTGAAATGGTTAGAGTGGTTTCCAAAATCCCGTGAAACGCGCTTTAGCATATCAGACTTTGATTACGCTCTAACTCCATTGTTCACATTTGCTTTGACTATGATACTTTGTTTCACGCGATTATGGAAACCACTCTATTTCGAAATTTCTACACATAATTTAATTGTCTTATCGCATCTAAACAATAACAAAGAACGTGCGCCCAAAGAACGTGCGAACGAATGTTGCCTTTTGGGGGTTACAATATGCATCCAGTTATCCATACCTATCACAATATATAGAGGATATTAAATGGCCACGCGGAGATACGAATTTTTTCTTCGAGTGTTAAAAATTTATCTCACGAGTAAGCGTAGCGAACGAGTGAGATAAATTTTTAACACGAGAAGATAAAATTCGTATCTCCAAGCGGTCATGTAATGTTCTGTTTATTATATAAACATCAATGAAATACCAAATTAAAAATTTATTTGAGTTAAGCCTAAAAATCGAGCATTGAACAAAGACAAGTGTGATATTTTCACGTGTGAAAATAGCATGATATTTTCACGTGTGAAGATATCAAGTTTTCGCGCGGGAGATCACCCGGTATTTCATTGGTGTTTATATAATAAAAACCTTTATCTAAACTTCTCTTGCGAAAAAAGGTCTCTGTAGCTGCAAGAATTTCATAACAACCTGTGTTATCAGACGCAGTTTGTTTATTTAGTTACAACACATTCACGTTAGAGATGTGTGTTTGGAAAACAAAGGCGCGTGTATTCATAGCAAAACTTTATCATTCAAGGGGAACAACTCAGAAGTAGTGAGCGGATGCACGCAAGGGTTTTATCCAAATTGCGAATAAAAAGATTTCGCTGAATAAGCTCGGATTCAAGATAAACTCAACAGTCTGACAGAATCTTAGTTTATTTGTAAGTAGGTTGTTTCTTTCTATTGAAAGAAAAAAAATCAATTATTGTGGAGAAATTCATACGAGTTTATTATTAGTATTATTTAAAGGATAATCTTGTAACCCAGGCTTATCCAAGTAGTAAACAGTTATTTAAAGTTACAGCGCTTGATAACTAACAAAAAGTTGCATGAGTTGAATCGAAACCATTAAATCTTGCACAGGTATAAAAGCTTGGTTTCCATACAGTCATAGTCATATCAACAGAGAGAGCGGTTGACTCGTACGACCCTGACCCTGCGAGCAGAGCTTTCCTTCTGTCTTTCTTTCTTTTAACATTAAACGAGTCACGTGTCATGCATTCGGGGGCGAGATAACCAAGATTATTATACATTGTACTCACTATCTCGATTCTGATTGGCTAAAAGCGCGCGCTTTACTTTGGGAATCACGCATTTGAGGGTCTCCAAGAATCAGCATGCTGATTCTTGAAGAATCAGCTAGCTGATTCTTGATCCTACGCGCGCAATGCATCATGGGACTAGAGCACTTGAATGTTTTCCCCATCCAACAAGGCGGCTTGTGTAGAAGAAATTGCTTGACAGAAAAAAGTATTTTTACTGAATCAATGTATAATAAAACAATTATTGAATTCGTTTTTTGTGATTTCCACGGCCGAGCCTGATTCCACTTGGCGAGACATTGTTTATTCTGGAAATCACAAAACCCTCATCCAATAATTGCTTAAAATCAGAAAATCTGAATTGTGAATTAGTTGCTTTGTCGCTATATTTTGGGGAAAAATGTGAGCCTTAAATTCCAGAAAAAAAACGCCTTTCGCCAGGCCTTAATGAATGTTCATCATTTCCTCCGTAAAATCGAAAGTAGGTTTTGCTTGAAAGAACCTAAAAGCCACTAGGCCAGTTTTAGACGTCGAACTTCATTCTTGTCGCACTAAATGTCAATTTTCATGTTGACAAATTGAGTTATTTTTCGGGTTGACGCTAAATACGTTGTTGCTTTCTTTCTCTTTCATCGGTTACTGTAATTGAATTGCATGCACAGGAACAAGATTGTACCTGTTTGAAACTTCAAAGTAGTGAAAAACACCATTTATTTGGTATACAAATGTAAAATATCCTTGTAAAAGAGTACCTGGGCTACTCGATAGTTTTCTGCATTCTGTTATGCTCATAAAAAGCTGTTGTAATTCCTAACATTCCTAAAAGTATAAGCAGGAATTTGAAATTGTGAAAAAGCTGACAAATAATATAATTAATAGGGGAAATAAACCATGCCAGATGCAGGCAGCGAGTTGATTGGCACTCTCTTCTCTCGGCGCTTAGCCGCTCTGTGATGGCATTCGGCCATTCAAAACCTGGTAAATCCGTGACCCGTGGTACCCCATTCAATGCGCCCTGCTAGCATTGTAATATATAAATAATATGCTTTGACAGGGCCGCTTCCTAGCGAGGAAAACCCATAGACCGTTTGTGTGACAAAGTTTTAAATGCTACGGCAACAAGATTTAGACTTCTGTACAAGACTCACGGTCAATTACAAAAGTGGATTCCTGTAAGTTTCTTTGCAACAAATTTAGTATAAAACAGAAACAATCAAATTCTGTCTCACTGGAAAATAATTTATACCCTCCTGGCAGAGATCTTTTTTCCTTTGTTTTCGCTGAGCTGACGGGCTCCCCAGCAGGGAAAATAATTTTATGACAGACATACGGTCTACATTTGTTTGCCTTCCAGCACCTTTTCGCGCGTTCTCTGGTAATAACCGCAAAATGCTTCCCTTCTCGAATCCTTGAGTCCGGAACTAACTGTTATTGAAAACACGCTGCGTTGTTTTTGCTTTGATGAAACCCACTTTGCTTTTCGATGCTCTAACCTGATAACAATAATACTGGAGGAGCTCGAAGAGTTTTAAAAGTCCTGCGTAGTAGTAGTAGTCTACTATCCGCAGTCCGCGTGCCCTTCCAGAATTTCCACCCCGCTTCTTTTGACCTCAATCACAAAGGCCATGACTTTGTGTATCTTCTTTGGGGGATGCGTACTTCAGCGGAAGCTTTTGTATAAGTACATCTCTCAAAATCTGTAAAAATGCGAGTTAACGTGCGCCGTAGCCAAATAGCAATTCGCTCATCAAACACTGAAATCTTTCGTTTGTTATTTTAACTCTGAACATGTGTAACACTTTGTTAGATTTGTCTCAGGGGGTCAGGAAGTTCTCTTCACTCAGAAAAATACCCTAGCACAAGATTAAATACAGTTTCCTATCGCGAAGCAGCGCGGTTAGCCTAACGGAGGTCACACGCGAATGGTAATGCTCTAGACAACACAAAGTTACTGAACTGAAGTTGTGCATTAGTTTTCTTTCGGAGCTTTTGAGGACATAAGTTGTTTTTCCGGTGAATGCACTCCACTGCAAAAACAATCTGCCAACCTTAATTGTTTTTTCGATCAGCCTTTGACCAGCAGGGGTCGGCAATGGCGCTTTCAGATGCACTACCAAAAGTTCTCTCAGCTCAAGTTGCTTAAATATCTCAGCTAAACAAGGATAAAAAGATTTGCATGAGCTTGAAGTGCATAGCATATTAGAATCCTCGAAATGGAACGATGAGCTTTCGCTAAGTGCACTTTTAGTAGTTGACAAGCATCGTTGCAGCGAGATTGTAAAATTCAGCCTGGCTTGGATTACATCTTAACCAATTTACCACCCTTGGCTTCTATCACCCAATACTCCATACCCATTTCAAGTCCTGGCTTTTGGTAATTCGTACGAAAAGGTATTTGAGGAAGACTGGAGCCTTGCATTCTTTAGAGGGAACTTGTTCAGACAAGGTAAAGCGAAAGGGATCATAAGGTCAAATTCACAACTGTGATAGCAAATACTACGAATCAGTGACAATACAAAAGGCGCTCTTCCGCAATCTCTAGCGTATTTTTTTCATTCTCTCCCAGACAACTTGCCTATGAAACCTTAAGCCCGTGCCTGTTTTTCTTCAGTAAAAGACAGCTTGTGACAAGTGTTGCATATTTGATCGTTTGCGTTATCACTTTAGAGATGATTGCATCGAGCGTACAGACCAATCACAGTTCAACTCATAATACGATCTAACAACAAGGGGTCGTCAAACTGTTTGGTGTGCATACTTATTCACTTGACTCTAGCCACGCGATGTTACTGTAGCTCTTGGGCTTGGGGTATTGCAGAGGCCCACACAATTTCACGTCAAAGTCGCTCTAAGTCTCTGCTCTGACTTCGCGCAATGGACATGGAAATGCTGTTTGGTGGGGTCATAGAATCGGATGAGGACTTTGTTATGGACTCACCTACTGTCTTTGATGAGGATCACTTCAATTATGACACAATGGGACCGTCTTGCCCGGTTGACGTGTATATTGAGTACCTATTTTCGAAAGGATTGGCTGATTCTATCGAAGACGCTACGGTAGTGAGCAGAGAACTGGACGAAGCCGACGAGCTGCGTGACTATTTGATCTCTTCCGCGTTCAATTCTTACTATAGACATACCTTGGAATTATCAAAACCAAGCAGAGACAATCTGGTGTTTACAGCCAGCGGGTTTGTGCTGGGAGACAGCGAAGACTCATCGGATTCAAGCTCATTCAGCGATTCCAGCAGCGACATGGCGGACAAAGACGCCGGTGACTTGGCTGATGTAGCGTCCCCTCAAGTCCAGGAATCTGGAATTCGCCTGCCCAATGGTACCCCAACCTGTAACGGACCTCGTAAACCTGCGCAAAGGGCAGATAAAGGTCGGCGACGTCAAACAACTCGCGAGTACAAGTGCCATTACCAAGATTGCGATAAGGTTTACACCAAGAGTTCGCATCTGAAGGCACACATCCGGCGGCATACCGGTGAGAAGCCATTTGAGTGCACATGGAAGGGCTGCAACTGGAGATTTTCCCGCTCTGACGAACTTGCGCGCCATAAGCGCTCCCACAGCGGAATCAAGCCATTCCTCTGCGATATTTGCGACAAGAGGTTTTCTCGTTCAGATCACCTTGCGAAACACCGTAAAACTCACTACCGCGTACGGAAAAACTCGAACTTTATTCTATAAACGATAAATATATCTACAATAACTAGAATATGAATTTATTTAGACTTCAGAATTAAATTTTTCTTGCCGCGCAAAGCGGCAATAGTTTTAGCTTTATAAGATTTCCAAATGTTTCTGTGCTCTAATATTTTCTCAGCACAGAAGTGCAAATATTTTATCTAGGTGAATTGAAGTGCTCTGTAACTTTATTATTATTTTTTTTAGAGTGTAAACATTTGTTCAGAGTTTCGTATTTCACTGTTTCTGTATTGTCTCATGTTTCAGCTTCTGGCTGAAGAATCCCTAGGTATATATATATAGAGAGAGCTCCTTTTGGCGCTTTTGTAAAAATAAAGAAATAGTTTGTAAGAATTTTTTAGCCAAAATGCGGAGATTTCAGCCTTTGACAAGTCGCGCTGGACCCCGTGATACTTTGTAAATACACTTACGTCCTCCATTTTAGGAAGGTCAACAAACCAGCCAATCAGGCATAATGTTTATGCCCCTCGAGCTACGGAAATGTATAGAAAAGATGTATGTATGCCTTTTACCATGTATGTATTTTATAGATATTTTATTTTAGATATATCTTTTATCCACAAAATCTTGTCACGCCAAAGTAGTTTTTATTGCTAGAATATTTTGTAATAAAATTCTTATATCGTACCACGTGTATTTGTGGAGCTGTTAGATATTCGATCGATGGGTCACAACTGCCGTCAACACTAGCACTGCGCTCTCAGAGCCCACACACAAGCAAGCCCGGGCATGACTAAAATAAACCTCCAAAACTAACCCTCGTGATTTACTTTACTTTTAATCCTTATGTTCATTGGAAACTCAAACGGCATCCACAGCGAAACTTTTCGACACCTAGGATCCGAAGCATATTAAATGGCTTAGCGCAGCTAATCTTTCGAAAGCGGAAGCTATCGCCATGAAAAACAGACGAGACACTGCTGAAGACGTTTCTATAAATGTGAATTTGAAATATCCTGATTCATTCCGACTCTTCCTGTACTTGGAGATACCTTTTTTAGCGTTTCCGGGTCAGAGTCGACCTTCTTTTTCGAAAGCTAAACAGGTCCTTGAGCCGTGGAGTGTTTTTTGGGATTCGCTGTTTTTAAGGTTCAAAGTTCAGTTGTTATCCACGCGCGCGGTGTACACGTGCTATACACGTGGTGTTTTTGGTTTCTGGCCAGCGTGTAGTCGTATGCGATACCATTTGAAATTATCAGTCGACACTGTGTATTCTCGCCCGAACACATCTAGGTGGTATGAAGGTCCCGCGGGGCTGTCAAACCATAGTGAACAAGGAAAATTTCGAACTCTTTTTAGCATGAGAGCCTGGGAGCTCTTGGTCCTCTTGGGATGCATTGCTTACAGCTAAAACCGTTGCATCGCGATCCAATTTTCAAAAACATCAAATATTTTTTGGGATTTTTGACTTTGCTGTTCCGCCAATCAAAACTTTCTGAGCCGATAAAACTCTTGCCCTGTTTCTCCTAGTGCAGTCAACTGGCTTCCCTCGAACTAAAACCAGACACTGACGTCGCGACGGAAGCCAGGCAACAGCACTATAAGGCGAAACAGGGCAAGAATCTGATTGGCTCATAAGATTTAACTGGTGGAACAGCATTGATGTTTTGAAAACGCGGGTCGCAATGCAACGATTTTACCTGTAAAATAATAAAAAAGAAAAGTTTGAATTTGAACTGCTAAGTTTAGTTTGGGTTCCGCCTCTTCAGAGAAGGATCCCTTTTGTGTTCTCCACCCTTTTATTGGAAGGGTTACACTCTTTTTTTTTATAAGAACGTCTAATTTTCAGTTGAGGCTGGGCCGTTCTTATTTTTGGAGCAGTGTGAGGCTGGAAATGTTCTTACGGATGTTCTTACATTTCAGTGACTTCGGAACCTGAAATATGCCTAGATCTTATAGAAGGATACATACCAATGAAGTATTTATAAGAGAGTTTATACATTACAATTTTGAAGGTCGTTATTATTAACACATTTGATTCTGGATTTTAAAACGCATCACTGAAAAAAAATCTATTTTGCTCCTATCTGAGGCTCAGGCATGTTCTTAGCATGTTCTTAAAGTTTGGGTAAATTTCAGGCTGAACGTTCTTATAAAAAAGGTTCTTTTTAAAAAAAAAGAGTGTATTTCACGAAGTCTGCTTGGCTATAGAGTTTTTATATACAAGACTTCGACCCTTGCGTTTTCGATGTGTTTTTAGCTATGTAACAATGGTATTATCAAGTGTTTGGAATTTGCTGATAAAAAATGATGTAAGGCCTACAATCAACAGAAAAATAGATATTGATCTCGAACGGCTCCGACTTGCTGGGGCTTTTGGGGACTAAAGTTTTGGCCTTGACATTTTTTAATAGCAGAAGTGCCTACGAGACAGATAAAGACGTTGGAGTGGAGTTAGCGTTGTACCAGCCCCAACACATAACCCATTCCCATGCTTTCTTCTTCCTATTGAGCTGAGACCACAGTGCAAACACACTTTTAAATAACGTACTGGGTGTGGCCAAAGTAGACTTTGTAACAAAAATAAAAGCAGAAGTGTCCATGAGACCATTCAGCTGACAAAGGACTATAGATGCAGTGTCTAGCCATTCTCTATTGCAAAAAAACACTTTTGAATAACGTATTGGGTGTAGTCAAAGCAGACTTTGTGGCACAGATTAAAACAGAAGTGTCCAGGTATGAGACCATTCAGCTGAGAAAGGACTATAGATACAGTGTTTAGCCATTCTCTATTGCAAAACCACTTTTAGATAACGTATTGGGTGTTGTCAAAGCAGAGTTTGTAACAAAAATAAAAGTAATGGACTTCTGAAGTAAAGATGAATTGATTCTTTTTACCTTTTGATAAGCTTATTAATTTCCAGTCTGTTGCAAGTTTTCACGAATCCGTGAAAAAAATGACCAAAACCAAGTGAATATTACGCCGGAAGTAATCGAAAAGGGATACGTTTCGCCCAGAATAGTACGCTTTGAAACCACTTTCGTCATAAAGAAAGCGATGACAGAAACTAATTCGCGCGATTTTTTATTTATTAGTTTTAGATAATGGAGGCTAGTATGGACAAATACTATGACTCTCCCAATTTTGAGTCCTTACTCTTTAATCTCCACTTTCCATTTTGATTTAGTAAAAGGAGAAGCCGGGATTAGCTCTTAGACAAATTATGAGCTGACGCCGTTTAGATAACTCATCTACATTAGCTGTATTCACACTAGAGACGAGTTTCCCATCTGAGACGAGTTTCTCGCCTTGAATATGGTTCCCTGTTCTTCTGTGATCACGTGAAAACAATTTTTTTGAAGGAGAAAGTTTAGACAGATAACAAGCAAGTGTTTCTGAGTAGAATTGACATAAAGCAGGAACTTTTTCTGACGAGAAACTCGTCTCAGACGAGTTTCCGTCTCTAGTGTGAATACAGCTAATAGCCGTATTCACACTAGAGACGGAAAACTCGTCTAAAAAACTCGTCTTAGACGAGTTTTTCGCCTTGAATATGGTTCCCTGTTCTTCTGTGATCACGTGAAAACAATTGTTTTGAAGGAGAAAGTTTAGACAGATAACAAGCAAGTGTTTCTCAGCAGAATTGACATAAAGCAGGAACTTTTTCTGACGAGAATACGGCTATTGTAGCTCGCGAATTGCGGCGGATATAGTTCATTCGTGCGAAACTGTTGCTGATTTGCACGAGACGTCATTGGCAGCCATGTTGGTGTACAGGAACAAAAGAAAGTTCATTTGTTGCTCTTTGTTCTGTACACCAACATGGCCGCCGCGCTTTTGTGATTTTATTCCCATAGGATCGAGTGCAAACCAAGAATACCGTTTGGTAACTTACCACGAAATGGCTTCCTTTGCATGCCTTGGCTTCATGCTTTTGCTTGGGTACCCTGAATAGTAGTCTCTTCCGCATCTCTCTCAAGAAAATTAACAAAAGAAAACGAATAAAAGGGAGCGCTTCCTGTGTTACTGCGATTTTCATAATTCTGCGAACTCCCACTTTACAATCCCGAACACCAAACTGCGTTTTGGCTTCCGTCAATCAAACCTTTTAAGACAGACACATGGTTCCGTTTGCATTTTATGGTGGAAAGTTTGGTTTTGAAGCCTAGCCAGTCCTTATTAGTTCACAAAACCTCTCAAAGCCTGCGTGAAATCATCCAGAGCTGTTCACTCGTTTTATTTTATTATAAGCCTAACCGCGGTTTGTTAATAAGTTGGCGTAGAGTTCGCAGAATTATGAAAATTACAGTGAGAGAAAGGAGAAAATCCATTGAACTCGAAACAAAGGAAGTCCAAACCCCTCGACCCTCTCGTTTCCTTTTGCCAACAATGTTCCCAGAAAGTCGGTTAACACTAACCCAGGGTTAAATGTGGCTATTTCGGACATTTGATTGGATAAAAATCTTATTTATGCCTAGGTTAGCGTTAACCCACTTTTTAGGAACCGGCCCCTGAGCACCAGAGTCCAATCTTCACTGTGGTTCTTGCCTGAACGTGTCAGTAAAACGAGTGAAGCTTGGAGATCACACTGCTACCCATGGATCCCATGCATGGTACTGCTTTCGCGGTGCTGTCTCCTTTTTTTCGCAGCCATTTGTTCAAACGCTTTCTCCTTCTAAAGTTTCGATTTTTGTAAAAGAAAAATCATTGGCATACCACAGAGTTATCCTTTCTTCTAGAAATGACATCTATATCCACTTACGCGCCGTTTATCACGGCTTGCCGATAATTAATCAAGATGTTACAGTTCAATGTGTCACATTGCCGTTAAGTTTGTTTGTATTATTGGATTAAACCCTGTTAACCATACGATGGGTATTTTATTGATTGATAGGAAGCAAAATGGAATGTAGTTTACCATCACAAATGTAGCGTTTTAATGGGTTTTCAGTGTCAGAGAAAAGTCTTAAAGTACGAAAGAGTGATATTTCCATGTTTTTGGCCGCGCGAAATATTCCCACTTCTTGCGCGGCAAATCATTTCCTCGGACCTCTGTAGTCCACGGGAAACGCTTGCAATCCATCAAAAATGTTAAAATTTATTCTCTAAATTCTCTAATCCTGCCGTAGTAAAATGCATAATTTAGATTATTTTATTTCATCAGTTGCACCTTAAATTTTTGTCACCTTTTTTGCATTGCATTTTATTATTAATTAGTGACATTAATTAATAACACCTTGCGCGCGAGCATGTGTGTACGTGTTTACATTGACATAGTAAGCAAAGTAACTAAACCCACCGGGGGGATTCTTAGGGGTGAATGTGATAGGGGTCAGAAAAACGTTTCTCGAAAATACAAAGCAGTGATAAAACTCGACCCTAAAAAATACCTCATTGTTTAAAATAAACCATAAAAGTACAGCGTTGGTACTATGGTAAAGGCGTTGATGTTGCTTGTTATATTGCTTATTCTCAATCAACTTCAGGGTTCTTCTACCCCTAAGAAATACTAATCTTTTTCCCTCTCCTTGATCCCCCTCACTCCATCAGTGCCCAGACCTTTTGCCGTTGCTTTTACAGTTGCTTTTCTTGGCTTTTCTTACCCACAAAAGCAGTTAAAGGGGCTCTCGCACGCTCAATATTTGTCCACCGTGGACAAAAAATAAGTAAAATTGTAACCGAGAAAACACATGTACATTTGCCCGTAGTAATCAGAATAATCCTCCAGATTAATAGAAAAACCTTTCAAGTGTTAGACAAATGCAATTCTAGGTTGTTTTGACCTGTTATCAAGAGGATGGAATTGGATTGCGATTTGAGCTATATTCTTATATACATTTCCGGTCGTGTCATTTTGATAGATTTCCCCTGTTACAAAAAAAGATCTCCGAGAGCGGCCCCCTCTCCCCGACACACTTTTGATTCCGTCACCCCTGTTACAAAATAACGATCTCCGAGAGCGGCCCCCTCTCCCCGACACACTTTTGTTTCCGTCACCCCTGTTACAAAATAACGATCTCCGAGAGCGGCCCCCTCTCCCCGACACACTTTTGATTCCGTCACCCCTGTTACAAAATAACGATCTCCGAGAGCGGCCCCCTCTCCCCGACACACTTTTGATTCCGTCACCCCCCCTGTTACAAAATAACGATCTCCGAGAGCGGCCCCCTCTCCCCGACACACTTTTGATTCCGTCACCCCCCCTGTTACAAAATAACGATCTCCGAGAGCGGCCCCCTCTCCCCGACACACTTTTGATTCCGTCACCCCCCCTGTTACAAAATAACGATCTCCGAGAGCGGCCCCCTCTCCCCGACACACTTTTGATTCCGTCACCCCTGTTACAAAATAACGATCTCCGAGAACGGCCCCCTCTCCCCGACATACTTTTGATTCCGTCACCCCCCCCCCTGCTACAAAATAACGATCTCCGAGAACGGCCCCCTCTCCCCGACACACTTTTGTTTCCGCCACCCCCCCTGCTACAAAATAACGATCTCCGAGAACGGCCCCCTCTCCCCGACACACTTTTGATTCCGTCACCCCTGTTACAAAAACATATATCCGAGAGCGACCCCCTCCCCGACATACTTTCGTTTCCGCCACTCCTGTTCCTCTTATGGAGCAGTTCAAAACACAAACCCCAGATGGGGACCCAATTTGGGCCAGCGAGGTAACGGTCACCGCCTGGTACCACCCCACCCCTTCTGATTTTGAACACCTTAGTTCTTTCCTAGGGGGGCTGTGCAAAATCTGAATGCATTAAACGAAATGATAGGACATTGCGGATTGTTTGATTGGTTCTAATCGAAACGGGGTGGGGGTGACACGAAGACAACTGCCAATCACATCGTAGTTCAACAAAGTTCAACTTTCAAGTTCAACTATTAGAATGTAGTTGACTTGGTTTGTCAACCAAATTCAACATCATTCAAAATGGCTCGTTCAACAAATGTTGAATGAATTTGAATCAAAATATTAACCTGGTATGGCCACAGCCTTGTTCATAAGCTTGCATTATTTCTATTTGTTGATCATCAAAGCGAGAAATAAGTTAACGAATGAGTGACCGTATTATAGCGTTAAGTCTTTTTTGAGGAGCATGAATAGCACGGAATTAATAAAACCTATTCGTTCCGCGTCTCTTATTCTCAAGAGCCTAAAGCATTTCATAGTATTTCAGTTAAATGTAAAAACACTTTCGCCTAGTATTTTTGCAAACATTTGGGCAATTTTGTAACTTACAAAGTAAGACCTAAGTAACAACTTCATAAAAAGACACTCGCCGTGCATATTTTTGGCAAGACCTTTTGTCCGTGACTTTATCTACGAAGCACTATAAACACGGTTGGCCGCTTTTTGTATCAGCCCTAATCATTTTCCCTTGATGTTTGGTTGTGGAGTAAGATTCTTTGATTGAGCTTTTCCAATCTTCGTCTGCTGTAAACTCCAGTACTGGGTCAACCTTGACCTGCAGTATCTCTGGGAATTATCACAAGGTCAGTATTACTAGACTGCTTAGTATTGGAACTTAATTATTTTAGCACAGGACGAATTTATGATAACTTTTCGCTAGCGAGGCTCACAGTTTATTGCACTTATTGTTAATAATATTCTGTTAATAATTTTACAAATTTACTACTTTCCTTCAGCTTGAATTGTATCATAAAAATCCATTAGTCCATTAATGTTTTGATGTTTTGTAGTTTTAGAATCACATAGCTGGCTAGTGCTGTAGGATGAGGGCGCGCGCGGCATGCCGGTACTCTGTGTTTCTGATCCTGCTCGTACTTGGACAGGAGTTCAGTCTCGCGCGGTATTCAGACGCACCCGTGGGGCCTGGGGGCTACCACAGGCAAGAGTACAGCCTTTCAGACCTCGATGATGATTTAAGTGAGTATTAATAATTCTCATTTTTGGTAATAATTAACTTCTTACTGCTTAGCTGGATTTGCCATATGGCAATATGGAGATCAACAACCAAAAATTTCCAAACGCAAAATATCCGTGGAGGCGCAAAGTGTTTGCTACCTACCCCTGAGAAAATTTTGAGTTACCCTTAACCACACGGAATTCCAGTGAATTTCATGACCACCCTGGAACACACGTTTACTCTTCAACATTTTTAGAATACCCACCCTGGCCTCGCCCCTCCCTTCTAGTTACACTCGCCCTGCACTCGTCCCTCGTCAAATCACCAGAACGCGCCTTAAATGCGCTCTCGCACGCTTGCTGGCCACTTCTCTGACAAGAAAATAGCTCAAATCGCAATCCAATTCCATCCTCTTGATATCAGGTCAAAACAACCTGGAATTGTATTTGTCTAACGCTTGAAAGGTTTTGGTTTTGGTTGGTGTTTCTATTAATCTGGAGGATTATTTTGATTACTACGGGCAAATGTACATGTTCTTTCACGGATACAATTTTACCTATTTTAAGTCCACGGTGGACGAATATTAAGCGTGCGAGTGCCCCTTTAATACGAGCCAGATTCACGCTTGGCGGCCCCAGTAGGACGTTGAACAAAACATCAAGTTCCTAATATCCTCTTGTCAATGTTTTTGTTTAGGTGACCATGATGATTTTCCAGAAGAGATCATCTACTCCAGTGCCAACCTCCAGCCATTACCAGGTAGTTATGCTCGTTTACTCGTTTTTTTTTTTGTTAACGTGTTTACTTGTTTTTTTTTTGTTTGATTCCAGGCGCCTTTAGTTTGTTTGTTTGTTTATTGTTTGTTTGTTTGTCTTGCTGTTTGCCTCAACGTGTCTTTCTTTGTTTGCTTCCTCTGACTGTTTGTTTGTTGTGGATTTCTGCTGATCCTGGGCTAACATCAAACAAAACCTACGAGATCTTTAGAAATAGTACTAAAGCGGTGATATTATACCCAAAAATAGGCAGGAAAGGACACGAAAGGGGAACATGTAACCACCACCTCGTAGACCTCGTAGACGACAGGCGCTAGCTTTGCTTGCAGGCGGATTATTTGTGTTTTATTGTGCCAACGATAATTCGCAGCCGCCATTCTGAATTTCTTGGAGCGCGTTTGTCTTGTTTAGTTGGCGGGTGCGAAAGTCGGCAACACCACAAGTCCCCATAGACACAAAATCTATACTAACAAGACCTACAAAGGCGTAAGAATTATTGCCCCTACGCCCGGTTTGCAAGATTCGAGATCGGAGCTTGTATTGGAAACATCTAGTCCTCTCCTTCCCTTCCCAATGCTGAGGGGGCAAAGCACTGGGCATAATTGTGGACGACATTGAAGGAAGGGCAGAGAGAGCGTGTTCTCTCAGCTAAGTGTTGTAACATTTTGCATTTGATTATAGGTAGCTGTGGAATAATGAAGCGCACATATACGCCAACCAAGTTCGTTTGTGTTTGTCTAACATGGGTTTTTCTTTTTGTCCCGCCGTGTCAGGTGACCTGGACAGTGACTACAGTGATCTGACGGACAAGGATTTTGAAATTTTCGACGACATAGATTCGCAGTCATCAACAGGTATGTACCCAGTCGTCTCCAATGTCTCCTCAAACTGTCTGACTCTTTATTTGCGTGTTTTTGTAGTGACTATTTCTTGTTTTAGAAATAGATAGAGAGGAGCCTACAAAGGACGACCAAGATGACAGTCTAGACAAAGAGGAGGATAAAGACGTTGGAAAACGTAAGTCCCGATCGTGTTAATAGACTGCGATGCGGGTGCGATTTCTTCAAATCGCCAACCGACCGACAAAAATCGCAGAGCCAAACCGCCAGCCGTTCACACCGCGCGATATGACGTTGTCGATCGCCACAAAAATCGTAGCTGGAATCGCGCCGTGTGAACAGAGCTTTACAATGGCAACAGAGTGACGATGATAGGTCAGCAATTTTCCGATTTATTCTTTCGAAAACAAGTTCGGGTTTAGTGACCCCCCATTTATCTCGCGTGTCTAAGTAACAAAATTCTAGCTACCCGAGGGCTTGTTCGCGAGTTTTCTTTTGATATCTGACAGCAGACTGTTCTATTGGGTATTGTTGTTTCTTCAAAAGTGCTTTTGGTGTTCTCAATTTAGTAATAATTGCGTGACTCACGTGACAAAAGAAGCCATTCCATAGAAATGACATCTTTCCTATACAGAACTAATGTATAGATTTAGCCACTGGCTAAAAGCGGAGCTCCCGGTTACATATTTTTCTGTGTTGGGGTCTTGGTTTCCCTGTGTGGGGGCGCGCAGACACGGACGCGCCAGCGATACCCAAATGGAAATACCACTGAACCATGAAAAATGAAGTCGATCGTATAGCCTGCTAGCAGGCGTTTTCGCCGATAAAACAGCCTCCAACGCCTGCTAGCAGGCTATCGATCGTATACCTGAGTTCTACTTTGAGCTATTGCATTTTTCCTGCGATACCTATGGTGCTCCGCTCTGCGGCCTTCGGCCGCTAAGGAGCTCCGCTATGAAACCTGCAGTAAGTAGGCAATGTATTGCTCAATTTGTTTTGTTTAGTGTTTGTCTATTTTGTTTTGCCGTTGTTACAGGTGGTGCCATAACGATTATTCTCCTCGGTACTGTTCTTGCCGCCCAACCGTTATTTGTTTTGTTTAGTGTTTGTCTCTTTTGTTTTGTCGTTATTGCAGGTGGTGCAATAACGATTATTCTCCTCGGTACTGTTCTCGCCGCCCAACCGTTATTTGTTTTGTTTAGTGTTTGTCTCTTTTGTTTTGTCGTTATTGCAGGTGGTGCAATAACGATTATTCTCCTCGGTACTGTTCTTGCCGCCCAACTTGCCGACGTGTTCTCTGAGGTTTACTTCAAGATTCGAGGCTGCTGTGACTTCTACCCTGACGCCTGTAAATATCAAAAGATATTCTATGCTGAGAGAAATAAGATGATCAAGCAGAATAAGAAAATCGATGACATTGTACTTCTAGGTGAGCAATGCTGTAGATTCCTCGAAGACCGACGAAAATAACTATTTTATCAATTCGCCAGTTGGTTCCTAGTAGGTGTGGTCACAGTGTATGTTTATCCGCTTTGGGCCATTCCATTTTTTAGCCGCACCCCCTTCCCCCCACAAACACACACACACAAGAGTTTTTCCGAGGGGGTATAGCAAAATGGCCTTTTCTGAGGGGGTCAAACCGGAAAAAAGGCTCTTCCGTAGGTTTTTCCAAGGGGGGTGCAATAAAAAAGCCTCTTCCATGGGTTTTTCCGAGGGGTGCAATGATAGAAATCGTCTTCCGTGGGTTTTTTCGAGGGGTTGCAATCTAAAAAAGGCTCTTCTGTAGGTATTTCCGATGGGGTAGAGCAAGAATTTCAGAGGAAAATGACCTCTTCCGTAGGGGGGGGGGATGCGGCAAGAAAATGGAATGACCCTTAGTGGACTTTAGATAAAATATTTAAAAATCACAACTTAGATGAGAAGCGAGGGAGGAGCCGAAAACTAGGATAACGATGGTGATGATGTTGATCTGGCGATCATGATATCAAAATGATAATGATGTTAGGAGCAGGGGTGATGTTGGTGTTATGATGACGGTGGTAGTGAAGATAAACGACGGTGGAAACGACGAGGAAAAGGATTATGATCATGATCATTATCATGACGAGGGGGAGGAGGATATAAAAATCAGTCGTTTAATTCAAAACCCATTGCAGGCGGAGCCTGAATTACAGGAGAGGTCATGATTATGGAGATGATTATGATGGGGATAGCGACGACGACGACGACGGCGATGAGGAGCACTCATTCCTTACGAAGGATTATGACCATGATGATGAGGAGGAAGAGTAGTAGCTTAAATGTAGGTTGAAGATTGTGATGGTGATGAGGAGGAGGAAGAGGAGGAAAGGAGTAGCGGAAGACTAGGTTGACAATGATTGTGATGGTGAGGAGGAGAAGGAGGAGGGGCCGAAGACTAGGTTGACGATGATTGTAATGGTGAGGAGGAGGGGGTGGAGCCGAAGGCTAGATTGATGATGATTGTGATGGCGATGAGGAGCACTCATTCCTTCTTATGAAGGATTATGTTCATGATGATGAGGAGGAAAAGTACTAGCTTAAGACTAGGTTGAAGGTTATTTTGATGGTGATGAGAAGGTGGAAGAGAAGGAGAAGGTGTAGCCAAATACTGCATTGACAATGATTGTCATGGTGATGTTGAGGAGGAGGGGCCAAAGACTAGGTTGACGATGATTGTGATGATGACGACGGTGATAACGAGCACTCGTTCCTTCTTATGAAATGTTTGTTTTTCATCATAGATAAGAATCTTTTAACCGACATTAACGGAATCAATGGTAACATTGGTATCATCATGCAGAAGATCCGGGTTATCATGCAACTGGAGGAAAACCTCATCCGCAAACTCGACCCCAAGATCACGCAACAATTTGCAGCCAAGTGGAAGGAAATTCAGGTGAGCCAAGCCGCTATGGAACGACAAATTTCTAACTGATAATAGAGCGCCATTCAGAAAACTATTCTCACTGGTCCTCATTAGTGCGAACATAAGACACTACTCATTAGTATTTACTTGTTGGCTCTACTCGTGCAGGTGGGGCGCTTCAACCGTCCCGCTACTTTCTTTGGTTGTGTTTTTTCATCTCTGGGACCTGGCGGCGCCTTGTTTCGCTGTTCCCACCCACCCTCCCCCAGCTTCGTTTCACGCAATCGCTGGGCTCGCCAGGTCTCCTTCCCATAACTTAGGTGAGCACAATGAGGACCAGTGAGGTTTTAGAGGGTTATTGTCATAAGTAAACCAGACTTGCGTTTTCTATGCGCTTCCTATTGGCTGAGGTCTGGAATCGTTGTTTAGTCAGCCAATAAGAATGCGAAGGAAAATCAAACACTCTTGTTTTCTTGGGTCACGACTAAACACAAGTCGTACTTACTTCGTCCCCTGATTGGTTGTTGTTGAATTTGTTTCGTTTCTGATTGGCAAGTGTATTTACTTTGCGTTCAGTTATCAACACTCAAATCTGCTCCAATAATAACAATATTTACAGACACTTCATTCACGTAATAGACCTTTTTCAAAATGGCCGCCGAAAATTCAAATCGATTATTGTTAAAAATGAACACCAGCACTAGAACACACATCATCACTTTAGTAAAACTACAAAATTTCGCTGCATTATATCCAATATCTTCCGAGAAAACGAAAGTTAAAAATTTGAAAATTTACAGATTTTTGTATGCGTAAATCTCTGTAAAAGGTTCAATTTTCAGACTCTGCTTTCTCAGCCGACATGGCACTTGGCATAACGAAATTTTCAAGGATTACTAATGCGATGATGCTCTTTCTAGTGCCAGTATTTAATTTTCAGTTCAATTTTAAGACATGTGAATTTGTGGCGGCCATTTGGAAAAAGGTCTATTGGCAAAATGACATGAATTTTGAAATTGCCAAAGTGCCAAATTCGTAATATAACCAGTCTTGAAGAATTAATTTGCATCACGCCAACGTGGACGTTGATCACGCCAGCTTTTAGAAATGTCAAGCAGTAGGGAATGACCTTAATTATTTGCATATTTTGCCATCCCCAGGCTCTCATGAAGCTAAAGAACTCGACAGTTAATAAATGGGCGTACAAGGATCTAAGCATCCGTTTTGACTCCGCGTTCGATAGTGTGAAGGGGACGATATTTGTGATAGGAGGTCTTGCCTCCTGGTTACTTCAGCCTATTGTCACGAGAATCTACAACAGGTTAAAATACGGCTACATAGACAAGGTAGGTGGCGACATTTCGTGTAGTGCATAACACCCCTGAGAGGAGAGAACGTGGATTGAAAGTTTTGCTTGAACAAATAAGAATGCCAAAAAATTTGCTTCTATATCTTTTTGGTACGAGATATGTAAGATCAATGTTTTATGCAAATTTGATGACGTGGCGAGAGGTAGAAAATATGCATGCTAAATATCAGCCAGTGCGATTATAATCCATTGACTTTTTTTGCATGAATAACGTGCATCTGGCTCCTATATCATTGTGTAAGAAAACTGCTTTTCAGTTTGAGTGTCTGTAAAATAGCTTTGTATAGCTAAAATGCACTACCACTATAAACATAATTTGTATTGTATTTTTGTATTTGTATCATCCTGATTGGGAAAAAGTCTTTTATCCAATATCCCTTAAGACAAACACTTTTATCCAAAGTCGATTATGCAACTCATATATGTTGTCTCTCGGTTTAATCCTAGCAACTGACCAAGTCAGGTTTTTCCAATAAAGAAAGTCCAGCCTATAAAGAACTAGCATTGGCTCGTGATACCAAGTCTGCGAAGGTATTAGGCTATGACAAGACACGAGTCTCTGTAGCTGTGAAAGATGCCAGGACCGCTAAACTCAACTCAAAGATGAACGGTGTTGTTCCTGGAAAATGGTCTAGAAGACTGGCTTCAGCCATGAAATGGATTGGAATTGCATCAGCTGTAGCAAGCATTGGTAAGTTTGCTTAAATGTCTGCCTCTGTTTGGGTGTCTGTCTGTCCCGCAGTTTATTCTTGATCAACTTTCTTGAATTGCAGTTTTAGACACCGTCCACACTAACGCGTTTTCATTTGAATCCGTATACTTTTCTACTTTTGATACGTTTAGGCCTTCCGTCTACACTAACACGCTGATCGTTTTCATCGAATCCGTATAAGTTTGAAAACGCTCTCGAAAGTGAATAAAAACGCATACATATCGTTTTAGTGTGGACGGTCGAATCCGGATAAAAATGAAAACGATGACGTCAACTGTATCACTTAATGTGAGACTGTCCTTGCAGGCTTGTACACGCTTGTACACCAAATAAAAACTGTTAGTTGTATAGTCAGGTGGTTTCAGTCTGCTTTCTGAAGAACTGTTTAGCTACATATGACTACTTTGACTGTCAGTGAGTCTTCCTGTCTGTTTGTCTGTCAATTACGGTTGAATCGGTTGTCAATCGGTTGTTCGGTCCGTGGGTAAGCTGGTGAACTGGATTTCTTTTCAAGTATTTCCCTTGACTACCATGCCCTTTTCAGCTTTTTGCGCTCGTATACGTTTGATGCTTGACTGTCGGCCCGTTTGTCTGTCTCTCTGTCTGCCTGGATTGGCTGTTTGCCAATGAACTTGGTGACTGTATCTCCTATGACTGTCATGCCTTATAAATCTTTTAGCACTCCCGTACGTTTGCTAATCTGTCCATCTACCTATTTGTATGTCCGTTTCTCTCTCTGTGTCTGCCTGGATTAGTTGGTTGCTAGGTCAGTGGATGAACTTCATGATTGTCTCTCCAATGACTGTCATGCCCTTATATGTTTTCAGCTTTTAGCACCTACAAGATTATCTCCAAGTTCACACAATGTAGCAAAATCGCACGTAATGCCAAGAGCGGTGCAGAAAACATACTCAAGGCCAATGCACAGCTGAGTGCGATCAAGAGAAACGTGACAGACTATGCACAGTATCTAAGCAGAGTGGTAAGTACGTCAGTATATTTACAGGGATATGTCCGTGATAGGTGAAGCTGGTGAGAAATCGTTTACGCTGGCTAGTGCACGTTGTCGAATGGAGGATATCAGTCCGGTTAAAAAGCTCCTGTGTTGTGAGTTGGCACATGGTTCCTGACAATATGTAGACGCATGCTTAGTTTCAAGGGCTTAGAAAAATGCTCAGAGGTGCGGTCACCTCAGATTGATAGCACGGTGTGTTTGCTGCCAAATGTAATTGCCAGGAAAGTGCTGTTTTTGGCTTACGATAGATAGACTGGTAAACAACGATATGTTCTTTTATTATTATTTTTTTATCATATCTGTCAGGTTATACCCGCTATTGCGATTTCATTTATCGCCTACGTAAATGCTCTCGTGTTGAAACTTGTTGTTGCGTCTGTTGTTGTTGTTACTGCTGTTGTCGCTGGTTCCTCTGCTGCAGCTGCAGCTGTTGTTGTCATCGTAATTGTCTTAAAGACGTTGCCGATTCCACCATTGTATCCGCTTTGTATTCGCGCTTATTGTATACACGCCTCTGGTGCTCACGCCTCTTGTGTTCACGCTTATTGTGCTCACGCCTGTTGTGCTCACGCCTGTTGTGCTCACGCCTGTTGTGCTCACGCCTCTTGTATTCACGCCTCTTGTGTTCAAGCCTATTGTGTTCACGCTTATTATGTTCACGCCTATGGTGCTCATGCCTCTTGTGTTCACCTTATTGTGCTCACGCCTTTTGTGTCCACGCCTCTTTATTCACTATGCACGCCTCTTATATTTTTTCTCAGGGCGTTACCTACATCCGAAAACAACTCTCCAATGAAAGATTCCTTAAAACCCTGTCCAACGTCAAAGCTCTTCTAGTGAACGCTGGAAGACGAAGCTTGAACAACCGAAGAGCCGCGGCAGCAATCGAATCCTACTTGATGAACATAAAAACCGCGCCCTTCACCCAAACCTTCAACCGCACAGAGGATTTAATGAAAGCGCTGATCAGCGTTCAGTTCATTTATAAGTGTCTTATCAACAAGGTAAAGCTGACGAATTACGTAATTTTCCACTGCAAGCTCGGTAACAAGAATCTGATGGCGTTGTTTAAGGAAGGAATTAAAACCTGGAATACAGCGGAGAAGAGATGCGTTGACAAAAGTGGGCTTGCGTACTTCACGCTGGCTAATGCTCGAGTTGCTGTCACAAAGGCATTTAAAGGAACCAAGTACTATACGGACTGTCTGCTAAACAGTGCCGGAAAACAGAGGCAGATATGCCGGTAAGGGGACTGATAATTATTTTTTTCTCAGCTAATCAGTTTTAGCCAAGCCTAGGAGGAAGACATTTTAGCTACATTAGGTTTGAATCAAACTTTTGGCAAATTAATGACGCCATCTGGTTAGTCGTATGACAACAGTGGTGGTTACAAGCGACTTGAAAAAAACAAGAGAAATTACGATAGTGTTGTTACTATTTAACAATTAGACCTCGAGGCCGAATGTGCTATGATGAATAGACCATGAGGCCGAATGGTCTATTGATATCATAGCACATGAGGACGAGAGATCTAATTGTTGTAGTATAAACCAACTAGTTGGTCAGTTTTGGCAATGATTTCCATTCTTTTATGTTGAAAAAATCAAATTTTCTTGCAAAGAAAGGTGGTAGTTTTGCCAGGCACGGTCTATCAGTAATAGACCATTAGTAGCTCAGCCAATGAGAATGCAGGATTTGTAATAGACCATTAGTTGGTTTATACTATATTTTTTTTTTCGGATTTTTTTTTGGCGCGCGGGATTCCTGTATCCTGTCCGTGACACAGGAATCCCGCGCCAAAAAAATCAAATATCTGAAAAAAACCCACTGGAGAGCCGGCTGGCAGGCTATTACTGACGATAACTGCTATTTTCTCCATTTTACAGTCTGATGTGTAGAGATGGATACAGCGCGACCGTCGCAGCGTCAAAAGCAGGTCTTACAATATCACAAACAACCATCATATACAAGAACTGCCCAACGCGGAAATTGACGACACAAGACAAGAAAGTTGTGTGCAAGTTTAGAACAGCTAAAAACATGACAGATGCAGAGATTCACAAGTCGTTTCCTTGTGTCTTGCTAGCAGAAATTAAAGCCCTTAAATGTTGATGACGATTATAAGCAACACACCTATTCGTCGCCCAAAAACAAAATCAGGAAAGTACTGAGGCAAGATAGGTCAGTAAACCATTGGATTAGGGTAACAAAAAAAGACAACATTATAGTAGTCAAACATTGCACCAAATCTATCTCTTTAATAGTTTGGGAGTACATTATTCAAGAGATTTTGTAAATACCCTATTTTGGCTATTAGTAAAGTTATGGTTGCGTTGTGGGCACGTTTATATGGAGACGTTACAGAATGTGTGCATGAGTGCAAATTCTTGGGGATGGGGGCTTTGCAAATTTTACCTATTATCTTATTTTAATACATTAGTGCTATCAGTAATGCCTGATGACTGCCCCCCCCCTGCTCCACCAGGATTCAACCCCCCCCCCCCTCCCCGCCCCCTTCCCCCTCGCCCCCTTCCCCCTCCCCCAGCTACTCCAGGACTCAACATAGAATCCCATGGAGTCTATCCGAGATGCGCGCTGATTGGCAACAACGAGTGACAATTCTGACAATTAGGATGGCTGGGTTCAACAAACCGCAATGAATTTATTTACATGATTCAACATGCATTTAACACTATTCCCTGAGTTTCGTTTTCAGCGATTTATATAAACAACATTAAACATTAAAACAAGTTCGTCAAGTTGTCAAACGGCTTGCTCATCAAGAAACGTTGAACAGTTATTCATCGATGTTGAATGGACATGTGGAACGGGGGGTGGGGGGAGTAGGGGTGTGCCGCCGAGGTCTCCAAAACCTGACTCTATCAGAGACCAAAAATCCTCGTTTTTTATACCCTACGATAGACCTACAGTTTAAAATTGTATACCTACCGGCAGACCTAAAGTTAGTCACCAAGGTAGCCCAGTTGGTCGCGATCCGTAAAAGTGGAACTCTATTCTCGGTTTTCATGTGACGTCATCAAAAAGCTAACTTCTAAACCAAGAGACCTATAGAGATGTCCTTTCTGTGATGAATATAACTCTATTCAAGGATTTGTCACACGAAATTTCGACACCTTCTGCCAAGTAGTTCTCGAGATATCGCCAAAGTTATTTATGTCACGCAACACCAGTCACGTATTTTGAACTTGCCGTATTTCACTCGATTTGCATCGTTCTTACCTTTTTGGCACGTCAGTATGTTATAAAAGTTAATATCTTACCATTCTGATACTATTCTCATAATTTGGATTGAAAATAGCGTCGTTTTGGAGACCCGATTACTATTGGCCGCCATTATGGAGCCCCTCTGCTGGGGCTCCAACATGGCGGCTCCATACAATTACTGTACAAAATGGCGCACATTCACATGCTAATATCTCGCTCGGAAAGTGACCAATCGGCCTAAAAGTACCCAGGAAACATAATTGCTGCGAGGCCGCAGGCCGAGCAGCGACACTAATCTTTACCCATTTTGCCATGCACGTTTTCTTTACCCATTTTGCCATACGCGTTTTCCCCCTATGCGCGTTTTCCCTCTGTGATCTGCGCGGGATTTTTCTATCCGTGACCTCCTGTTTCAGCTTGGCGTCTGTCTGGCAAATCCTGAGCCTCGTTTTCAATCCGGTATCTTAATTGATTGATGTTTTATGCGGGATCTCAAAATATTTATTGCCGTCGGGCGCCTTTCGTCTTTGAAATAGAACGGTTGAGTGACAGTTTGAAGAGCTGAGTTTCGTATATCAGAGTTAATTTGTTGCCTTTATATACATAGGTTCAACCGTTAGCGGTTTACTTAAGATAAGGTTTAGAGTTCACTTTAGTTTTCATCTATCGGCGGATCGCGGGTGGTCACTTGCGGATTTTTCCACACCGCGCCGCACTGATCTCTCGAGGGTGAATCTCTTCTTCGCTCGTACAATTTTTGTATTGGAAACAAAATTTCACGGTTTTGCGGTTAGCACAAAAAACGTAGGATCCCCAAAAGCGACGCGTGAAACGCGGAAATCGAAGAGGTCAAAGAGCCGGGTAGGGCTCGTTTGCGATCCCCCGCACTGTTAAAAGATAGATCGTGTTCTCCATCATATGATATTTTCCCGCTATATCAAATACTTCAAATCAGATGATTGATTGTTTTGATTTCAGACATGTTGCAAGCGTTAAATAAATATCCTCGCAGCACTCCGTTTTCTTTCAGAAACTTCTAGTTTATATATATTCTTTATAATTCTATTAGGCATCCAGTGTTTCGAAAGTAATTTAGAGAAATAAATTTCGTCACGCGACAAGTGAAAACCAAGAATTACTCATGTGAAGGTTTTACAATAAACTGTCTTTATCACTAAATGCGGCACAACTTTGATCAATATTCATGTTTGTAGCGTAGCCATACTGATACATACCCCATCAGAGACCAAACAAGCGAAAAACGATACCCTACTTATGCACCAGTCAATTGTAACCACCACCCCCCAACCTCGGGGACATGGGGACATGGATGTTCAGCTGCGCCATACTAGATTTTTGTCCCCACCACTGAGGCGAAATGTGTTGGAAATTCCCCCACCCTGTGGGGCAAGGATTGAAGTGATTCAATGCTACCATGCCAATATATATTGAGTCCTTTCACCTGAATAAGAAATTTTCTAAGTAGTTAGCTTATTCCAACAAATTCTCTATCATTTGCATTTTTCTACTTTACTTCACTCAATACGTAATAAAAATATCATCTAATATAGTCTTTGGCAACTCGTGCAACGAAGACACTACCTTCGCACTGTTCACAAGAACAAGTGTATCTTGGCGAGGAAAAGCTAACTCCAACCAAAAATTCTCTGCAGTGATAGGCCTGGCGGGCAGTCACTATGTTCGAAAGAAGAGTAAGCGTGAGTTCGACGTTACAGAAATTCGTCATTTGGGCTGCGCTTCACGCAAATGAATAATAATAATTTCGTCATTTCGGCGCTCAATTTCGCGCATGAAAAATAAAACCTACAGGATTTGTTTACTATACATAAAAAACGGAACGTTCATCTACACTTTCTCTGAGCAACGAGTTTATTGTGTGGACGGGGGTCCACACGTGATTTTCTAACGCGATTTCGTTTGAATCCGTATACGTTTTGATACGTTTAGGCCTTCCGTCCACACTAACACGCTGATCGTTTTCATCGAATCCGTATAAGTTTGAAAACGAATACTTTGGAAAACGTGTTAGTGTGGACAGGGCCTGAGGCTTGATGAAATGCGTTTATCAAAATTCGGGCGCTCCTGAGGTGAATGTATTTCCAAGGCGAAGAGAGTATTGGGAATATGTTCTATCCCCCAACTAATCCCCCACACTCAGGGGTGGGGGGTCCATGACAAGAATATCCCCATGTAGTCGGGACCAAAACCTGACCGGTAGGTATAAATGCCACCCTCCCCCGAGGTTGGGGGGGTGGTGCTTACAATTGACTGGTGCATTAGTTCGGCGGATTAGCGTAAAAATTGCGCACTAAAGACACCAAACTTTGCATGTCAATAGTTTCAGTAGTTTATTGAAGATAAGATATGGAGGCACGCTAAATTTTATTCGTAGCGAAAGCTAGAACAGTTTTAATGTGAACCATTGTTTTGGCATTGGCAGCCATCTTTGAATCCTTCGTTATTCATGAGCTCTGCGGCACTTAGTGAAATCTTCCATCGTCCGTGTTTATGGAGTATAGCACAGAACTAGGAAGAAATATAATACCAAGATTTTAGAGACAACCTTCTTTTTACACATTCGACACATGAGGGACCAATTATCTCGATCTTTTTTAGAATTTGTTGGTCATTCATGAAACATTTCATCAAATCTCAGTCAGACTATTGTTTTACAATATAAATTATAAACATTCACAATAAACTGGTCGTGACATTTAATAAATCACCAAAAAACTAAGGAGACGCTCAGCCGAATTCAGTCAGCTTAATCCATAGTTCAGAATAAGCAAATGTTGAGCTGCTGTGGCTGTGTAGTCTAGAGAACAACTTGAATGTTCACAAAGCTAAGAGCTCTAAACCTCAAAGCATTCAAAATGGCTGCTATGAGCTAAACAATAGTTCACTCTAAAACCTCTCTAGCTTTCGCTACGAAAGAATTCTAGCGTGCCTCCATATCTACGATTTTAAAATACATTGAAAACTATCACCTGGCAAAAAATTGGGGCTTTAGCCTTAAGTGCACAATTTCCTTGAAAATTTGCTCTAATCCGCCGGACTAACTGCAGACCTCAGGAGCCCAATACCCATACCCTGTATGGCAGCAGATACCATTATACAATATATGAGGGGGGAGGCAAGGATATGATTCTGTAACTATAAATAGTGTGAGTAGACCCTTTCACGGTTTCTTGATCTTTTGACATCAGCAAGTTTATGGAAATCCATCAACAACACCGATAAGAGCACCTGAAAATTAGTGAAATTGTAAAATGGCGAAGAAACAGCGAAGTCGCAAAGTTTTTAAATGTCATTTCGTACGAGCCTGCATCCAACAATTTACAACATTTCGTCCTAAAACTTGGAAAATTTACTACTTTTCGGGTGCTCTCTTCAGTGATGTGGATGCATGTTCAATAACTTGCTGATTTCAAAAGATCAGGAAACCGTGGAAGTGTAAACAGTGTAATGAGCACTAACTTACTTATCCAGAAACAACTTTCTATTTACAAAATCTGCTATTGTCAGTAACTAGATATTTTGTATAAAAAATGCTCTTATTGTATTACCAAAATTGCTAGAAAAGAATTAGTAAGACAAAATTATATCTTTTTAGTTACTTTTGTGTTGAATCACAAAAGCGAAAAACTCCTAGCAACAAGGAATTTCGTTCCGCGTCTTTTGGTTTAAATTGCTTCAAGGGCGTGTTTTTGTATTTTTAAAATATCTTACTCTCAAAATCTGCTATTCCACTGCCGCATATTCTGTTAATTTTTACGCTTTCATGTGTAGAGGTTCTTTTGAAGCTCATTATTCCAAGATACTTTTTTTTTCCAAGACGTTTCTATTACGTGACATTTTCATGTAAAAAGAAAATGTAGGTTCTGCGTCGCTGGAACGTAAAGAGTCATACCATATCAAAGCCATTTAACTCGGCAACTCAAGCGAAAAACTTGACTAACAATTTACATGAAAAGTGCTTTTTCACTAAGCTCTAGTTCCTAAAACCCTGCGATTGCTCAGTTTTACTACTGGTAAGTAAATGTGTTTTTGTCATGATTCAACACAATGAAAAGGACCGAGGCCAAAATAATTTCTCGCAGTTAATGTTGTGTTCTTCAAAGTCGTAACGTGTAGCCTGAATATTATTTGAATTTAGTCTTAGAAAATTGCCGTTGCCGATGAAACCTCGTCTTGTGGTGCGCTTCTCTGTACATGAAAAGAATATGGCCAGAATGTCTACGAATATCTCTACGAAAGATGATTTAGCTATATGTGTGTTTTGGTATTAACTTTGTGTTGCAGCTTTCTTTGTTGTGATTTTTTCATATAAGAAATTTTGTATGCTTTTTTGCTAGCAGATTGGTTTTAGTATAGGAAATCATACGACTTCGAGTTCAATTTGGAATTTATTTGCACGAGTGGGTTTTTCAAAACGTATCAAAATTCACGGCAGGCGAGTGCAATTTGAGCTTTTTGAAAAACCCACGAGTGTCAATAAATTCCAAATTGAACGAAAAAAGTCGTATGATTTCCTTTTACACATTTCTAAAGAGTCATTCCCAAATCTGCACATGCATTTTTCCACCTTGATTGAAATCTGGCCCAAAACCTGACAGAATTTGAGCATGAACAAAAAACAAAGATTCCATAATATAGCTCTATGTTATCAAGATCTTTTAGCATTTCAAAAGAAAATTTCCATTTTGGTAACCATTTTTGCTCTTTGTTACCTAAAAACTGCACTTGTCTCAGCCAATCAGAATATAGAGATGTGTATTATTAGGCTGATAACTGAGTTCTCTCATTGTTTATTGCCCATTCAAAATCAGGCACTAAGTATGCGTTACGCGCTTGTTACGCTTTGATTTTCAAGTAATCAGTGAAGTGGGTTTATTGCGTTCTAAAATACATTATTCCGCGTTGTGATTTCAGTGTTCGTCATCCCTTGGTAACCGGACCGGAAGTGCTAGTACAGGATGAGGGCGCGCGCGGCATGCCGGTACTCGGTGTTCCTGATTCTGCTCGTACTTGGGCAAGAGTTCAGTCTCGCGCGGTATTCAGATGCACCCGTGGGGCCCGGGAGTCAGTTCAGCTTCGCAGGCGCACAAGAAAGTGAGTATTTTAAATGTGAATTGTCAATTTTGATGCAGGAATTGTGGCATGGAGATCAATAAAGGTATTCGACGAATATCGATCCCCATCCAGCCTCGTGGCGATTTTTCCCTTATTTCTTTGTAAGGGGTAGTCTGGAGATCTAAGCTCGGTCAGTTTACAATCAATCTTCATAAGATTTTGCTGTTTACTAAGCTGTGCGCCACAATTACCACTGAGTTAAAATGCCAAAGTTGTTTTCCAGAAAAGAAACAGATAGTGAAAGGAGTGGTTTAGGATTTCAGTTGACCGCCGAAAGTAAGCCAGACTTGGTTAAGTCTTTCTGATTTCGTCTTTCAGCCAATCAAATTGCGAGTTAAAACAAAACGCGCCATAGGCTCACGTCATGACTAAACGGAAGTCTGACTTCGCCTCCTGATTGGTTTGTTGTTGAATGGCTTCCACTCCTGATTGGCTAGTAGTTTTGTGTTTCTTTTAGTTTCGATAGTCATCTGAATCGATCTGAAATCTGCTCTATTCACCTTTTCTAATATTTTCGTTGTTTTTATATGCACTTGTGTGTTGTTGTTGTCTTTGGACGAAAGGATACAACATTCAGCCTTAAGTGTCTGTTTCAGCGTTTTATATGTGTTGCAATTGCTTCAAATGTTTGTTTCGTTTCACAGATAATGAACACGTAAAAGATCAAGTTACTCCTGAACGCTTATACTCTCCTATCGTCAAGATCGATACCGAATCGGGTAATTATCCCATTCTCGCACCCAGAGCTATAATAATAATAATGCTTGTTTATTACTTCCGTTTGCAGATATACATACTGAGTTACCGGAGTAGGTCGTGACAATTAAGCGATACTATACAAAGCGATTTACAATATGAAAATATGTATTAAACTACTTATTATACCTGACAGTGATAACGTTATTTAAACGGTCCATCCTCCCTGAAGTTACGTGGTATTCTGCGCAGGACCTTAAAGAGTAAGGGGCGGTGTAGCGAACCCCCCTATTATCAAGTAGTGGGAAGAGCACGCTGCCAGGCTTGATGTTGTCAATAAATTTGCGGCACGCGTGCTCACGGCGGGCCTCAAGAGGCAGCAAACCGGACTGAGCCAATGCGTGTTGTTAGCTGATGTGCGCTCCGTACAGCCATGTGACAACCAGTAACAGCCATATGAGAACCATCGCTGATTGGTTGATTTTGAAGGTTGAGGCATGCGCACAAAGTATGTTCTCTCGACGGCTCTGCATCGAATGCCTGAGTAGCATTCTCGTACCCAGAGCTCCCCGGCTCGTCTGCTCTCGAGGGAGGCTCTGATGAGGGCTATTTGAGAGCATTCGCAATCTCGTACCCAGGGTTCTTCATCTTTTGGCCAGTGGCAAGATTCAGGGCTCTGGGGGAATCTATTTTTTTAAAACCCAGATTCTGGGTTTCCAGTTTCAAAGTTCGTTATGTTTTCTATATGATCTTGATCTACCACGCATTTGTTTGGTAGTCGTCGTTTCAACTTATGCGCCTGACTTCTACGCCCTACAAGTAATGATGAGGCATAAAAAGGCAATTTACTTATACGCGTGCGTCAGTGGCTGTCACCAGAGCCTCTCCTGCGAGGTTACGAGAATGCCTCAATGGCTCTTACCAGAGTATCCCCGTAAGTTGACGAGTTAGGGGAGTTGAAGGCACGAGATTGTGTAAAAAAACAATTTGTTCCTTCTTCCACCAGGTGCTCTTCGTGACCTTGACGATGTGACTGATGATGATCTTAGGGTACTTGATCCTTCCTATAAAGGTATGATAATTATTCATCTAGAATATGTTAACCTCCACTAATGATGCTGTTGCATGATGGAGGTGGTGGCGGAGGGTAACGATCTTGGTGATGTTGTTGACGTTCTTGGTGATGTGACGATCTTGGTGATGATGTTGTTGACGATCTTGGTGATGGTGTTATTGACGTTCTTGGTGATGGTGTTGTTGACGTTCATGGTGATGTGGTGATATTGGTGATGACGTTGTTGACGATCTTGATGATGTGATGATCTTGATGATGTTGTTGTTGACGATCTTGGTGATGTGATGATCTTGGTGATTATGTTGTTGACGATCTTGGTGCTGGTCGTGGTGATGATGTTCGTGATGATCTTTGTGATGATATTCATGATGATCTTGGTGATGATATTCGTGATGATCTTGGTGATGATATTCGTGATTATCTTGGTGATGATATTCTTGATGATCTTGGTGATGATATTCGTGATTATCTTGGTGATGATTTTCGTGATGATCTTGGTGATGATCTTGGTGATGACATTCGTGATGCTCTTGGTGATGATATTCGTGATGATCTTGGTGATGACGATTGAAATTTTAGGGGTCGCACGTGACACCCGTGAGGACTCCCATCTTTTAGGGCTAAACATTGTGCCTCCTCTCCCCTGGATTATTTCGCCGCTGAATGGTCAGCCTTTTTCTCAGGAATAAAACGTGGACTTTTCACTGGATGGCATTTCCGAACGTAATGTTTAACTCGTGCCCTCTTGATTGTTTCCAGTAAAACGGTTATCCGAAGACGAAGATGAAGAAGAGGACAAAGAAAGCGACGAATCATCTCCCGAGAAACGTGAGTAGATTGAAACGCCAATTAGTTAATTGACCAAGATTTTTATGTCCTGGTAAAAAGATCACAGATCAGATACGTTTCAATATTTTTAGCTCCAGTACACCAACATGACAAACGAACTGCAAAAATGTCTACTCTTAGATCATTTTTCGCCATGCTCGCTCGCCAGGGTCCAGGGTCCTCCCCTCACCTCCCCCCTGGGGGAAATAGGACGGAGGTGAAGGGGGACCCTGGCGCACGAGGATCATTTTTTGAATTGACGCATGAAGTTTGTAACCCATATACAGCCTCTCATTGTGACCATGTTACCTTTGTTGGGAAATTGTCGCAGTTCTTTCTATGAGCTCATAGCTTGAAATTGAAAGCGAATAGCCTTCTCGCAGGCGTTGGAGAGTAGTTTTAGGTCGAGAAACGCGAGTTTGCTATCGCTTGGCCGCCATCTTTGATTTGTCACAAATCCAAAATGGCGGCCAAACGATAGCAAACTCGCGTTTCTCGACCTAAAACTACTCTCCAACGCCTGCGAGCAGGCTAGAAAGCGAAGGAAGGAATTTCACGGTTCTTTTCTCTTTTTCTGCGCGGTCTGCAGGAGCATGGGTATCAATAGTTCTGCTCACTGTTGCTATCACCGCCGCTTCACTGGACATTGGTTTTGAGATCTACTTCAAAATCAATGGTTGCTGTGGAAAGTTCCCTGATGCCTGTAATTACAAGAGGAAGTTTGAAGCGAAGAAGGCGGAGATGGTGGCTTTGAATGAAATGATCGACCAGCAGATTTTAACGGGTAATGTAAAGCAATTGCAATATGATTCTAAGGCCCAGTCTGCGGTTGGGTATCGTTTATCATTTGTTTGGTATGCATTTCAGTATGACTACCCTACAAACAAATTTCAATCAAAGTTGTGCCGCATTTAGTGATAAAAACAGTTTCTTTATAAACCTTCACATGATTATAACAAAATTCCGCTTTGATCGCGACTAACTGGAACATCTTGGGGCCCGGTTCCTAGAATGTCAGATAAGTGTTATCGGTAGATAAACGCTTATCCGACGGATAAATCCAGAACAAATCCTATAACACAGATAAATTTATCCGCGGATAACTTTATCCAACCTTTCAGGAACCGGCCCCTGGTGACTAACTTTATGTCTGCGGTAGGTATACAAATTTTAACTGTAGGTCTATAGTAGGGTACAAAAACGAGGATTTTTGGTCTCTGATAGGGTAAGTTTTTTTAGACTTCGGTGGCACATCCCTGCTACCCAAACATCAGTAGCCTGCTAGCCGGCTCTCCAGTGGGTTTTTTCGGATGTTTGATTTTTTGGTGCGCGCGGGATTCCTGTGGCGCGACACGGGAATCCCGCGCGCCCAAAAAATCACTAGAGAGCCGGCTAGCAGGCTAAAACATCAGTGGATCTGCCGTGCTATCGTTGAAACAAATACTATTTTGTTCGGCATGAAGATATGTGGTTCGACATTTAGAGCAATAGACCTCCTAAGGCCTAGTTCTGTTCTATTTCTGAATTGTAAATTGCATTTTTGGATTGATAATGAACTCAATAATGCAGTAATGAATTGAATATTCCACTTCAAGGGGCACGCGTCATGTCTTTTGACTATATCATATTTAAAGACCTCAGGTTCCCTTAAGGCCTGTTTACACTTGTGGTGTTTGTTGCATTTGTCGCGGCAATCTTTCTCGCGCGAGTTGCCATACCAACTCTCTGGTGTAAACGAGAAGCAAATCAGGTGCGATTTCTGCGCTCTCTTTTCTTCAAATCGCATCAAGTTGCAAAGAGTCAGGGGCACCCAACGATAATTTTCGGTAAATATCTGTTCGAATGGCGCTACGAGAGCTTTCAGCTACGAAATCAGAACAGATATAAAATTTGTAGGGATTAAAAATACCCAGTTTACAGCAAGAGTGGATTACCAAGAGTTTCCATATTTACTATGTACGCCCGAATCACAGTCAGAAAAGTGACTATTTTTAGAACTAGGATTCCCGCGAGAATTCGTTATCCACAGGGTTCCCACTTTCTCGCCACGCAAACAGTTGTGAGATCCAGCCTAAAATTAATAGTCCAGTCATCCTGTGGTTCGAACTTGAACTAATTGCAACAGAATTTCTGTCTCTGCCAAATGAAAGCTAGTAGTCAACTTACTAGCATACTAAAAGTTCCCCAAAATTCCTGCTGTGGAACATGCTCAAATTAAGGGGGTAAATATTTGAAGAATATACCACAGGGTACCCGAGTCACAAAAGCTCCAAAACAATTTTTAAACCTTGAAAATAAATATTGTTATACTTTTATCGAACTTGAAAGAGTTTTGCTACATATGTTTACTAAAATAAACTTGTTTTCGAATAATTTTCAACGAAAAAGTCGTCATTTTGAGCACGGACTCATTTCCTTCCTTTAAGCAAGGAACGCCTGGTAGTTTTGTGAGCACGCGAACTCGCTAACTTTTTCTCGTCTTTCCTTTGTTTTTCAATATATTTCTCGTTGCTGATGTTGTGCGCTACTTTTGTGTTATTAGACTTATCAGTTGTGCTTACATGTAAATATTCATCACATTTTAGTCGGCCGAGCATCGTTTTTATCTGGCAAGCGCTGTACAAAATCCCGGGTATAGACTTGAAACCTCAGTAATAAATAAACGCACGCAAATTCATTCAAATTGCGGCGTACAACTTTCTCCTACTGAGCTTATTTGACCGATTCCACGCTTTTAGTACTTTGCGAGCTCTTCCTTTCTTCTCGGTGAAGGCATGAGCCCCATATTGAGCTCCCATATTCGTTCCCGCGTTGGCTTGCGGCTTTAGGGCTTTGTAGCCAAGGTGAATGCTTAGGACTTCTTCGTCCCGCTTTAGACGTCAAACAGGCCAGAAGATTTTCATTTCGCTTCTTGTCGCAGCACCTGTGTTCCTTAAGCCGGGCAAATACGAGGCACAAATTCCCTCAACTTGTCGCACAACTTTGTTGCGTTGCAAGTTGATGATCGATGTTTCGCGTTTTTCATCTTGTGCCACAACTTGTCGCGCAACAAAAGCATTTATTGCAGGTTGTGAAAACTTGTTGCGCGAAGTAGAGCGCGGGTCTACTTTGAGCCACAAATTCTGGCTTTGTTGCTCGTTTTTCATCAAACACACAACTTGTCGCGCAACATTTTGTATACCATTCAAGTTGATTAGTCAATAGAAATGAGGTGCTAAGGGGCAAAATCCACCTTGGGATCGCATGAATGATCATCAAAACAATATGTTGCGCGACAAGTTGAGGGATTTTGTGCCTCGTATTTCCCCGGCTTTATTCTGTATGCAATTGGACGGCAACTGCACCTTATTGGGCATTAGATCGGTGTAGCGAGGAGTGTAACTCGTAAACGAAGACAAGTGTAAGTGCCTTTGGTGGCACACAAACCCGTCGCACCCTTTATCTGGTTGTAGTGGACACCTCCTGGATATGACTAGTTTTTGTTGTTTTTTATCAATGACGTTTTTTGGCTTTTTTTAGAATTTCACGTTTCGTAGCTTTTACTACGGGCCTATAGTAATTCTGGTAATTGGCATTGCTATGCTATTGTAGTGCCCCTGTCCCATCGTGTCAAGTGTATTGTTTTTTTCCTTCTTCTGTGGGTTTGTTGTTAACTATGTAGTCAACAAATTTAAAAGATACATGAATCCAAAACGTTTGGAAGACGTGCAACCTTCTCTCAGTTCTCTAATAATTCATTAGCCTCCGTTTGATAAAGCCGAATTTTCGGCAAGGCGATAAGCCGGCCGGTGTGTTCTCAGTTGTTCTCGAACCCTCGGAATAGGAAATGACACGATGGCGAATGATGAAGTTCTTTTGCTTTTGCAATCCTGGCCAGTTATTCAGTATTCCAAGCAAACGTTTGTGTCGTGTTCGAGACGGCCTAGCCGGTGTAGCTGGTGTTTTTTTGGTGTGTGCTCTTAGAGTTTTATTTTACGATGAACGCACTGTTTTTTATCCGTTAGCGCATGCACCATGTGCTTGCACCATTTGTGAGATAAGGTCCTTTTTCGGACTTATTTTTACTCGGGAGTGCATGCGCAATGTTTTTAATAATAATCAGTAATAATAATAATAAGATAATTTATATAGCGCCTTTTCTCATACGGATCCAGAGCGCTTTATCTGTAAGCGGCTTTTATCTGTAAGCGGTGTAAACGCCAAAGTTGAAAGCGCTTACATATTAAACATTACGCTTGCGAATGAAAAAAAAATCCGATAACACAAAAACGCCAGCCCGATATCTTAGCCTTTTCTTTTTGTTTTGGTGAGTTTTTCGACGATCCGAGGAGCATACCGATATCAAAATTATGCTTCACAATAAATCTTCCACCTTATTCAAGCTAGAAATTGTGGAGAAAAAGACTGGTAGCGTGTTGGGACTCCTTGCATTTAGGACAGCAACACGGAAAACGCCAGGCGCTCCTTGCTTCGTCTAGGCCGTAAATATCATGTTAAAAAACGTTTCTATTACATTTTATTTTACAGGTGCAAGTTTTGAGAGCCTTGAGATTTTATATGATTGCCTTAAGCCGTTTACAATGAAAACACAATGTTATTTTGTGACTTATGCAATAGTTAAGCACTTTCTCGACGCGGGTACCCTGTGGTATTTTCTTCAAATATTTACCCCTTAATTTGAGGATGTTCCACCGCAGGAATTTGGGGAACTTTTAGTATGTTAGTTAGTTGACCACTAGCTTTCATTTGGCAGAGACAGAAATTCTGTTGCAATTTGTTCAACTTCGACCATCAAAATTTCACTCGATGACTGGACTATAAATCGCAGATCAATCGAAAAACCTTTAAAGTCGCAAAGATAAAGTAGGATATTCTCTATTTGTTGTGTATTGGGTATACGAGCATTCGAACCTGAGCATTCGAATACTTTCGCGCGCGAAATTCAAATCTAAAAATAGACACTTTTCTGACTGTGATGTGGACAAATACTGTACGAAAGATTCTAACTCTTGTTAATCCACTCTTGTTTATAGTCATTTGTATGCTCAGCAACGACTTATGATGGCATTCTGAGCTGTTTTACGGTATTGTCTTGTTGGGTGCCCCTGAAGAGTTTCGACAAAAATCGAGTTATTTGAGTTGCCGCGACTCGCAAAAATTACGAATGTAAACGGGCTTTTACAAAGAGCCCCCTTCGTCCCCGTTAAATAATGACCACTCCTAACGGCGCATATTTTCCCCTCCAGCGAAGCACATTTTGACCGATATCCAGCTCATCAATGGCCTACTCGAGGAACTGTGGCAGAAGTTGTCCCATATCATGAATCTCCAGGTTCAGCTGATTGAAGCTCTAGACAAACAGATTCTCGCCAAGTTTAATGCGCGATGGCAAGAACTGGACGTAAGACTTCTAATGATCATTTGATGAAGTGTTCGAAATACTGCACCATGTAAAAGCTATGTTACACGAGACAATTGACCGATCCCCGCAATTTAGCAGTCAGACGATGATTTGGTATTCCCGCTAAATTTTTACCCCAGAACTAAGAGGTCCTGATGATTTTGGAGTATTGCAATAATTAAGATAAAAGTTATAGGCCGCTAAAGTTTCGTATTTTTAGATACGTTGCATGACGCTCAGGTAAAATCTGTCCGACCCCATACACTATAAAAATATACAACTTTAGAGGCCTTATAACTTCTTTCCAAAATATCATATTACTCCCAAACGTTCAGAATATCTTGGTTTTGAGGTATTCTAACTATAGCGTAAGAGATTTGAAAAGAAAACCAAGGCATTGTCCGACTGCTTAAATACGGGGATATGTCAATTTTCTTTGTTGCGTTGCGAGTTGCAGCGAAAATCACGCGCGGACATCCCCTGCAATGCAATATTTTGTTGCGTTGTGAGTACTTTGCGAGCTCTACTCGTCACAGCGTTCCTACGTGTAACGTAACACGTTTTGGTAATTTATCTCACAATGAGTGAATGAATGAGTGCCTGAATTAGCCAATCAGCGCGCTTGATTTTGATAGCGCTGCTTTATTTTATAATTATATAGCCAGTACAGAATCCATTGTTGTCAACTGTCCGCGCGCTAAAATTGGACACTTTCGGCTTTTTATATCATTCACTGCATAATTAATAAATAACAGGAATCCAATTAACAAAAAATGGATGATTCCTCGAAACTCCAAATGGAGTCCTATTATCTATACTAATTTCACTTACTATGAAAACCAGTAGAGCGGTAAAACGACGCTTCGAGATCCAGTTCCTGGCTAACGATTTTTCGTACCACGCTCACCCACTTTTTGATGCTTTATCGAGCAGTTACTCGCCGATTTCTTTGACCTCAAACACGCCAAAAAAAACAAAAATACTCCCTCTTTGCTCCTGGCGAGGCCTCCTACGCACGGAATATCAATAATCGCGGGTTGAAGAGTCAAGAAAATGTAATTTACCAGCTGAATTCCTTCGATCGCCGAGGAGAAACTTGCTAGGTTGGATGATCGAAAATACTGTCACGTGGTACATCAAAACAATGATCACGTGGTACATAAAACCGTTTGCCTGGGACAGGATCTCGAGGGGCCGTTTTACCACTACTGGTTTTCATAGTAAAGCAGTACGTTTGTCAGGGGCGAGGGGACCACGGCCCCCGTTCTTCGGGAGATTTTCACATACACTTACTGTATTTGCTGACGGAAATTTTCAAGGCAGCATATTTTCATCTATCAGCGTATAGCGCCAATTCCCCAAGACTGACAGTCTAAGTTGACAGAAGCTGTTCTAGGATATCTAGGGAAAATGTTAGAGCAATAAAATATACTATACTTTACGGAGCGCAAGGTTTCAGCGGAAAGCCTTAACTTTTCTGTTGGACTAGTAGGAAAAGTACGATAACAATAATAATACAATAATATCTACTACTACTTCTTCTGATATCTTCAAGGATTCTAATTCTGACTTGTATCTTCTCTATTTTCTAGAATGCAATCCGGGCCGAAAACAAGACAGTAGAAAAGTGGACATACAAAACTATCGATATTCATTTCGATTCTGAGTTTGACACGGTGTGGGGAACTCTCAAAGAGATCAATGCTATAACTGGGTTTATACGTGGACCACTTGCCAGGAAGGCCTGGAAGTTCTTTAAGCGCTTGTATATTCAAAGGGTAAGCTATGTAAAAATAGTATTATCTGTAGGACATCACAAAAGTTAGGCCGACACCACTAAGCGCTCGCCGAAAGAGACTCCCGCAAATGGTAGGCGCAAATAGTAGGCTGCTTAAGCCAAACATTCCATACTTGACGTATTTTGATCCAGGTCTGGTCAAAAGAATTACGCGGCCATTTTAACTTCGTAGCATCTTTTTTCGTCTTTTTGGATTTCCTACCATAAAATACTTTGTGTTCTATGAAAATTAGATATCAAATAGTTAAAAATTGGCCGTGTAATTCTTTTGTCCGGATCTGGGTCAAAATACGTCATCAGTATGGAATGTTTGGCTTGAGAGCGCAGACGCCACTTTGCGGGAGTCTCTTTCAACGAGCGCCAAGTGGCGTCGGCTTTCGCAGGCGACACAAAAGTATGTCAAGATGAAAACACCCATAATATAATACAAGAGCTTAAAATTGCGACTACTTGCTACGTATTGCGACCAAGCGATAAAGGATGCCAGTCGGAGGAATAACATTCCATTATTTCACACAATACGAAAATGGCGACAAATGATAATAGATTTGCGGAACGTATAGGCACGTTTTGGAGAACTTGTCATCAGCTAGAGAATTTGTCGCCAGCTAGCTGGTGACTTGGCAAGTCAGTTTCGAGTCGCGAAGTATTCTTGGGTTGCACATGCGGTCACTTCCGCTTGATTATGCGAAATCATGAACTGGTGTTCAACCAGTTTCACCGCTGCGCCAACTCAAAGCCTATATTCGTTGACTTGAAAAACACTCCATTTACTGTTATTTGGCCGGTAGTTTACGTTTTCCAAATCAGGCAAATAGTAGCTCAACTTGTCGCGCAAGATTGTCGCGTTGCAAGTTGATGATCGATGTTTCGCGTTTTTTATCTCGCGCCACAATTGTCGCGCAGCATTTTGCCTACAATTCAAGTTGATTCAAAAGTGAGCTGCTAAGGCCTGGTTTCCATATAGTCTTATCTGTCGTATCTGTCTCATCAGTCGACCGTGAATCAATGGAAATTGGAATTATTCTTTTGTTTCACGGTTGACTGATACGACAGATAAGACTATATGGAAACTAGGCTTAAGGGGCAAAATCCGCCTTGGGCTCGCATGTATGATCATCAAAACAAAATGTTGCACGACAAGTTGTGAAAAAAAAGTTGTGAATTTGATGAAAACGAGCAACAAACGGACTTGCAACGCAGCGATGTTGCACGACAAGCTGAGAAATTTTGTGCCTCGTATTTCCCTGGCTTAAGGAAGGCCGTGCTCATTTTTCTGCATACACCTGTTTCAAAAAAGGTTGCTTTGGTCATTGGTCTTTGGTCATTGAACGCCTTTGTTTCGTGGTCACTGAAGCAAATAATTCCTTTGTTTCGCGCTATAATTGAAAGACCAAAGACCAAAGCAACCTTTTTTGAATTAGGTGTATCCTATTCAGTCTATTCACTGGAGTCGACTTCTGTTTCTATTGTCAGTCATTGAACGAGTTCAGCAGTCCCAGCAACAAGCACTACAAAGACTTGGCTAGAGTACGCCATAGTAAGTCTGCAAGATTGATTGGACTAGAACCTAGAGGCCTTAAAGGACACATGGCCGATACAAGACTGGCCAAGCAGAACGCGTTTGTCCATGGTGGTGTGCCTGGCAAATGGACCGCTCGGTTGATCAAAACTGTCTCTGTCGTGTCAATCATAGCAACGCTTGCTGGGACTGGTGAGTACCCCAAGGGGTCGAGATCAGACTCAGACTGGGAAAAGTTGAATTTCCCAAGGCACACGTATGGCAAGTGTTCGGAATACATGGAATAGCCATGGGAAATCCGAACACTTCCCATGTGTGTGCCTTGGGAAATTCAACTTTTCTCATGATGAATTTCCCGTGTAAAGGATGCAAGCATGGATGAGATTCTGCAGAAATTCCCTATATTATTTGGTAATCGCCCGCTACGAGCGCTTTTCTCCACCTACGCGCCTTGTTTCAGTGACCTTGAAATTCTAGGGGTAAAGGTTCAGAAAGTATGGATCATAGGCCTCGTGTGACGCTCATTAATTCAACTGCAAATATCATTATGTATTCCGCCTCAAAATTTGTATTCCGCCGCAAAATTTGTATTCCGCCGCAAAACAATTCGGGGGCTAATTCGGCCCCTACTATACTACTGACCATTGGCCTCTAACTAACGGAATCAAAACCTTTTAAAAGGTCTATCGCTACCACCCCGACAGTTTTACTTTCATCAAGACTGGAGACGTCAGTGTGTCCCCTCACGAAACAAGACATTTGACGAGAATAGGGGAGAAAACGCGCGATCCAGCTGACACTTTACCCTTTCCAACAGTTTTGGTATGCAAGAGAAGACATTAGATTTCATAGTGCACTCATCCTTGTTGAAGACAAGAGAAACATATGACAAGGAAAAGCCTTGGAGCATCCGGTTTTGTCTGGCACCAGAGCCACAGCAGCAGTCTGCAAGACCGAGAGGGTGTAAATGCATTTTTACTAATTATTAGGATATCAGTAAAGCCGATTGCGTTTGAGCGTTTTACCCTAACAGTTCGCACGTTATGTTTGAACGTTTGAAAGTTGCGTTTCTAGGATGAAACGAGACGTTTCTATGGCGAACCAAAGAGTTCTGTTCTCTCTGATTGGTCAGTGAAAAATACACATGGCGGTTGCCCTTGGAAACGTCCGACTTTTTGTCTCACAACGCAACTTTCAAACGTTCAAACGTAACGTGCGAACTGTTAGGGTAAAACGATCAAACGCAATCGGCTGTAAAGATAGGCAGTTGGGAAGTCAATTTGTCCCGTTCTTGTTCTTTTTCAGCTCTGCACGTCGTCAGAATTATCCAAAACTTCAATCAGTGCAAGAACATTGTTAAAAATGCCAAGAAAGGATATGATGACATCAGTGAGGTCGTGAACACGCTCAAAGTGTTCAAGAAGAATACGACAGAATATGACCGATTTCTGGACGAGAAGGTATTCGTCCCCGTGAAATTGATATATAGGAGTCTAAATAAGACGCCCTTTTACATTTTGATACCGTAAAATGTATGCGCTCAATGTCGAAAAGAAATAATAGTTCTTCACAAATATTACTTCAGCGACGCAAAAAGCCCATAAATCGCCAAAGGCAACTTTAATCGCAAACATATTGGGGTGAAAAGAAATCGTGTTTTTTAAACACATCTAAGCCCATGGTAAAATGCTGTTAAAGAACGAAAGCAGTGTATATTCGCGTGAGTGACTTTCTCTCGAAACTTGAACTAACGCGTCGGAAAGGCAACTCACTAAAAATCTGCGAAGAAATGTGCTTTAAAATGAGGTATCACTTGTCAAGATACGACTTTTTTCGCGAAATAATGACATTTTAACGAAAAATACCACGAAGGTGTTCCGTAACCTTAAGTGGCGGTAAATTGCAGTGACTTTAGGGCCCGGGGAAGGTTTTTTTAACGTATCGATGTTGTATATTGACTATTCCTAGGGAGTGAACTACATCAGCGGGCAGCTTAAAGATCCAGAGTTCCACAAGACACTCGAGGAACTCCGTGACATTATGAGAAATTCCAGCAGTTTGAGTCCTGCTTACGACAGAGCGGCAGATGAGTTGGAGAAATTCGTAACTGACATTAAAACCGCTTCCTTCGCCTCGACTTATAACCTGACCAGAGATCTGGTGAACGCCCTTTCACGTTGTCAGCTACTATACATGTGCACTATTGACAAAGTGAAATTACGTTCTTTTGTTATTGACCATTGCCAACGCGGGGACTATAATATTTCACGGATATGGACTGAAGCCAGTGCTGCCTGGGCTGAAAAGGAAAAGAAATGTTACCAGAAGGCGGCTATCCGAATGGAGACCATTGAAGACGCTAAGCGGTACGTTGTGGATGCCTTTCGTAATAACAACAACTACACTAGTGATTGCCTCCTGAATAGTGCACGCAGACTGGAAAAAGTTTGCAGGTAAGTTGTAGTAGTAATATATCAAACACGAGACAGCTATTCTTGATCATTATTCAGCACATCGATGCACTGCCCAAATATGGTCATGACATATATCCTGCGATATCCGTCGCCTGAGGGAAATTTGATGTGTTGAGCTCGTATTCATTATGCAAAAGTAAATCATTTCTGGGTTTTTTTGTGCTATTGATGTGCTGAATAATAAAACCATTATCCTGCTCGATTTTTTCGGGACTCCGTCCCTCGTCGGCTAAGTATCAGACGATATTCTGCGCAATCTCGCAGGATAATGGTTAATTAAACGCACTGTCGAGTGATTAATATAACTTTTCAAAGGAATCATTTACTGCGATTTTCATAATTCTGCGAGCTCTAGACCGACCAACAAACCACGGTTTGGCTTCCGTCAATCAAACGAGTGAACAACTCTGGGTGATTTCACGGAGGCTTTGATAGATCTTGTGATCTTAAAGAGGCTAGGTAAGCTTCAAAACACAATTCACTGTAAAATGCAAACCAAACTCAGAAAACATACGTGGACCTGACGCAGAATGCCTAGAAAATTAAGGAATGCAAATAAAGACCGCGTGTCCAAACCGCCTTCACTTTTATGATTATTGATCAGTTTGAGAACGTTTTGATCTCGAATTTGTAAGCATTTATCTCGCCTCGAAAATCTCCCATTTTACATTCGCCACTCCCTTGTAAGGGCTAGTGGTTTTAAAAAATATATACAGTGGTATGTTTGGCGCCCTTGCACTTGCTCTCTCTCTCTCTCGCTTGCTTTCCCCTTTACCCGTTAGCTCTCGCTCTATCTTAGATACCGGCTAGCAACATTGAAATAGCCTTACTAGCAAAATTGAAATTCTTATATAAGCTGTCAAATACTGTAACGGACCAAAATTATCCGATTAAAAAAAAATTGGTTTTATTGTAATTTTTGCAAGCAAATTCTTTTCCGTTTCAATTTGTTCTTTACAGACATATACGAATTGACGGTCGGAACGCAACAGAAGCTGCGGCATTAGAGGGCCTCACAGAGGCACAGGTGAAATGGTTGTTTGGTCGTTGCCCGACCCTCCATTTCAGTGACCTTCACGGCCGCTTCAAGAACCTTCTATGTGCTCTGCGCAAGGTGTCCACAGACGAGAAAATCCACGCGGAGTATGCACCATTTAAATACATTGCACTGGCTGAGATAAAAGCTGTTAAATGTTAAAGGGGCTGCGTCATGGTTCATGTGAACAAATTGGCTACTCGTTTTTCTCAGCCAATCAAATTCTGCAGTAAATACAATTGTGTAATTACTTAGTAATTGGTTCGGCTTGCAATTGGCTGAGAAAAAAGCCATTTAGGTGCAAGGCGTGATTTCTCTCGATTCTGATTGCCTAGTGATTGCTCAATTGCGATTGTTTTCATGACTGTCGTGAAAACAATCGCAATAGGCCATGTTCGAATTACGCTCCAATGCCTACAAACAATAACCTCAAGTCGAGGCTTTTTCTGAAATTACTGTAAATGTATTAGAACTTGGAGAAAGCCTCGATTTGAAGCTTTTGTCTTGTGAGCATTGGAGCGTAATTCGAACCTGGGCTATTGAGCAATCACTAGCCAATAAGAATCGAGAGAAATCACGCCTTGCACTTATTAAATGGCTCTTTTCTCAGCCAACTGCAAGCCGAACCAATTACTAAGTGATTACACAATTGTATTTACTGCAGAATTTGATTGGCTGAGAAAAACAAGTAGCCAATGAGAACGCAAAGCAATCTTGACAGTCATGTGAAATCCGCTCTATTCGTATGTAATCATCCCCAAATCACATCACTTGATATTAGCCTAAGAACAGTCCATAGCATGTTTACTTGTATAGTGGCTTTCCGTTCTGTATATTTCCGCATGAGATACAGACGATTGAAGTTCAAGGGGTGAGGGCATGAAAAACTGCAATAATATCATGACAATAGTTGAACACGATTTGTATTTTTGTTCCTGGTGTTACAGTATGTATTATCCAGTTGTACCATTTAGGTATTTAAAGGTACAAAATCATGATTATATTTTCTGTATATCTGAGTTCCATGACAATAAAAATCCTAGTCGAATATAAAAATACATAACATTACAGCGTCTGAGTTTGTAAAACGTCGCCTTCCAAAAATGACAAAAACTTTACCGTTATAAATCCCCCCAATTTATCTTTCCTTCCTTCTCCAAATATTCCAGTATTTCAAGTTTCCTTCCACTGATCGCGGCAGATATTTTCCTTGTGGTACTTCTGGCACTTGGGTGTAGTAACCAAGTCGATGGAAGGACAGCTCACAACAGCAAGCGTTGAACCCTTTTTCGAACCTACAAAAAAAAAAACATTAGACATACTCCAGCGGAATGTAACGGCTAGATTCGCATCGAGGTATATAGTAGATTTTATTTATCTGGCAGTTTGCCTTTTTACTTTACTTTATTTTGCATTTCCTTAATTATTATCAATTTTTTTTAAATTCCATTTTAATTATCTATATTTTTCCTTCTTTTTTTGTCGTGATTATTTTTATTTCATTTCATTTTCAAATAAAGAAATAATTGTAAGGAAATGCCTAGAGCCAAAATGAAGCCTTAGGTTTTCTAGTTTAGCACTAGGTATGTCAAGTTTTATTTTGTTCGTAGCTTACACTCACTACACACAAATGCTAAAAGCGAAGAGCACAGCAAAATCACATAGATCAAAATGGACTTCATAATAGAAAACACACAAAGCAAGCAAGCAATACAAGCATCAAAGACAGAGAGAGAAGAAGAGTAAAATCCTGTAGATAAAGTAGAGTCATGAACCAAATTGTCTAAGTAATCGATATTGTTTAACTTTTGTAATAAAAGTGACTGTGTTAAGACTTTTTAGTTCTAGAGGTAGATCTTGCCAAAGTTCAGAAGCTAATGAAGAGACAATTTGTTTTCCTATGTTAGTTCTAGTGCGTACTTTGTCGGAAATTCATCAACCAGTTCTTTCCTGTTTTTTTCTGGTGTTACAGTATGTATTATTTAAAGGAACAAAATCATGATTAGATTTTCTGTATATCTGAGTTCCATGACAATAAAAATCTTAGTTGAATATAAAAATAGATAACATTAAAGGAACAAAATCCTAGTTAACCGATTCGTCAACTGATTCGTCTCTCAGTTTTGGAGAAATCTCTCTATGCGACGTTAAATAAAAGCAACTCATGTTAATTTACCGTGGAGGGCCAAATTCTGAATGCAAAAACTCAGAATGTCAGACCCTTTAACTTCCTGGCTTTTAATCAGATGCTGCTCAAATTTGGTGGAGGTATTTTATTAAATGTTATCTTTTTGGAGACAAAGAGTTGGATCCATGTCATATGCTCTTTAGAGCAGATTTCATTGTCGAAAACTTAACCCAAGTACAAAACCACTAGCCAATCAGGAGTGGAAGCCATTCAACAACAAAATCAGGAGGCGAAGTAAGTCCGAGACGTGAGTGAGCAATGGCACGTTTTGTTTTAGTTCGCAATTTGATTGGCTGAAAACACTGCTCTCGACCAATAAAAACGCTGATTTAGCGCAAGTCTGGTTTACTTTGGACGGTCATCCGAAATCTGCTCTAACTCTTTTTATTACTAAACACAAGTACTTACTTGCTCCTCTCGAAGTTCATTCCCGATGCTTTCTCGAGCTCTTTACGGTAGAACTCCAGGTACTCCAGCCAGACACAAGGATTACTCTCGGTAGAAAGACTAAATGTTAGAAACTCGGCGACATCGTACTGTGGCACGTGTAAGGTTGCGAGCTCTAGATCGTATATGCACAACCTCCTGGGTTCGCCGTCCTTTGGGATCCTAATGCACGCATTACGAGGGTTGAAGTCGTTCTGGATTAATGTACGCGGGGAATTTTCATTGACTGACCAGATGCTTCCAATGTTTGCAATGATTCGTTTGACGAGTCGATACCTATGAAAAAACATAACATTACTCAGTCATGGGTGGAGCCGCACCTGTACTTGTACTAGGGACTGAGGAGGCTTAACAGACATTTATCATTGGTCTTCTTAAGGTCTCGTGAAAGGTAAAAATGTAAAAATTCAAAAAATGACTTCTCTCGAAATTCATTTGATACTGTCCTAAAGTATATTTCTAAAACCTCAAATGAAGCGTCAACTGTTTTCATAGGCTTCCATTGCCCATTCTTTTGTATTGCCCGCCACTCATTTTCTGTAATTTAGTTAACTTTACACGCTTTTTCTAACACTTTCATTGTAGGTGAAATTTTCACCTTCGCAAAGCTCCTGACCCCGCACGATTTACAATATCGGCCTCAAATTTTCTGTGTCGTTAGAACATGATCACAACTAAAAAACCGTGTGAGGGAATTTTTATTTTTTACTTGAAAAATATTTTATGATAAATTTTGCGGCCTCAAACTGTAAAAAGTGCGACTTTCAACTTCGCGACCTAATATTTTCGCAAATATGCAAAATATCGAAAATCGCTGACATGGTTTTGCAGTTCATTTCTCTGAGATTAAAAGCCGACAAGGTGTGAAATTGTGCAACAAACCGCTAGTGGTCTGGAGCTTCTCAAGTAAACAAGGTAGTTTTTAGTTCGGGGTCTTAAAGACACAAAAAAATGTAAACTTCGATAAACTAAACAACGTCATAAGAGGGAGCAATATTTTAGCTTTAAAATGATATATAGCTGATTATCATAGCACAATGGGGTTTACAGAGACCTAGGTGAAAATTTGACCTAAAATTAAAGTGCTACAAAAAGCGTGTAAAGTTAATTAGTATATAATAGGACTCCATGCTGTCCAATTAAGAAAAAATTGGATGATTCAGAGGAACTCCAAATTGGACGAGGCCGCAGGCCGAGTCTAATTTGGAGTTCCGAGGAATCATCCATTTTTTCTTAATTGGACAAGCATGTAGTCCTGTTATTTATTAATTATATAACATCCATGTTCAAACCCAAACTGTCCAATTTTAGGTGCGAACTGTCCAATTAGAGCGCGCGCAATCCAATTTAAAAATAATTGGACGATTCAAGAAAAATCGATCTGCCGGCACAATGGGATTTCGAGCTGGCTATATAATTAAATAACAGAAATGAGTGGCGGGCAATACAAAAGAATGGGCAAGGGAAGCCTAGGAAAACAGTTGACGCGTCATTTGAGGTTTTAGAAATATACTTTAGGACTGTATCAAATGAACTTCGGGAAAAAAGTCATTTTCAGTCTCGTGTTCAATTAGTGATTGGCTGACGGAGAGCCATTCAGCAGCAATTTGTAGGTTCCCTCGTTTATGATTGGCTGGGTGTATTTCGCTCTATTGAAATGCCATCAATGTGCAGGACACTGACAAAGAACAAAACCGAGCTATCGGCGCTCTTTTATGAAAAATGAAATCACGGTTGACATGAGACCTTCGGGATAGGGACGTAAATTCGATTCGCTTACCTTTTCTCAGTCCAAATGTGCGGCATCTGCTTTCGGTTGTTCTCGAGGAACCCCTCCCATAACGGAGACATTTCACCATTTTCTCGGTGTGAAGTACTCCATCCAGGACTCCTTCTCCAAGTCTTCAACTTTGTCGAGGTAAATTGAATGGAATCCTGCGATTTCTTTTAGGGCAAGCTGGGAACGCAATTAGATATCCTTATTGATGTATCGAATATCATCCACACACCATTACTTCACCCGTTCCGTGTCCTCCCAAAATTTCAACAGACAGAATGCGCGACTGAATATAACAAAAAATGCTTTTTCGCGTGTTGGAGTCAAAAATTTGGAATGATATCCCCCTGAACCTTAGGCATCTTCCGAAAACAAGATTCAAAAGAAAATTAAGGAAATTTTGTAAGACTGGCCCGCCTCGATAAGTTTGTACTACTTGCGGGTCAGTCCGTTTATTTATTTTATATTTTATAAATATCTCAATAAATGATGATTGAATGTATTCACGGAACAGTCATAGGTAGTTCTCTTAACTTCGAAAGGAGAGATTTTAGTACCGCTTTCTCGAGTCCACAAGTACTCTTTGAATGTAGGAGGCCGCCTACATTTTTTTTCTACCCTCGATTACCAACCTTTGTAGCATACTGTTCAAGTACACAAACTTGTATTGGTCTGAGCTTTCACATGGTTATTCTAGTGGGTTTGAACTTTATTAGATTTAGAATATTGTGACTGAATCTGCTGTTCGTGAGAACTTTGAAAGATTGTCGTGCGCTTTCTATTGTAAGAGGTTCCCCAAAATATTGAGGATAAAGATGGAGCAATGAAGTCGAGAAAGAAAGGGCTGAGAAAGGACAGACTTTACCTTGATGTCCTCCTCTCTCCAGAAATCAGGAGCGTCATCCGCGGTGTTAAAATGCGTCACTTTGTGCTTGTCAAGCAACTCCATAGCGATAAGAAACACTTTCTGAAAAGAAGTAGTAAACGTGACCAAAACGGAGACACAACGAGTTTTAGCTAACACGATTAGCTAAAACTGCTGTTACGCATCATAGTGAGCGCAGTTGCTGGAAGAATCTCTGACTCTTGAAGAAATAGGTATGCAGTGATGAATGGTGTGTGCCAGTCAACCACCACAGGAGGACCTTGTTGAGATAAGCGCAAAAGTGGCAAACGAGAAGAAGACAACGCGGCGCAGATTTATGGCAGGGTGCATTGCATTGCCTTCAACCGGTATATCCAGTTTGACAGGATGTCGCTGCAGAAGCTCCAAAGATGATTAGATTTCTTAACACACCTTATTGAATGAAATTCTATCCTAGCAAAGAGGCAAGACAAAAAGTTGGCAGTTAGATGCGAACGAGGGCGAAGAACAGGTCAAATACCAAGTTGCATTTGTCTGTTTTATTACCCCATGGACTCCGGAATACAACTTATTGTGAGCTTTGGAATCCGGAATCCAGCCATTGGAATCCAGAATCAGGTCTCTGGAATCCAGAATCCTAATCCAATCATTTCTCTTTTATTGGAATCCTGCTTCCAAGAAGCCACTGAATCCAGTGAGCACAGAATCTAGAATCCAGAGGCTTGAATGCGGAATCCAGAGGATGGAATCCAGAGAATCCGAATAGCTCTACATCAGGCCAGGCGAGTCTTGGCACAAAGGATGGATGGATTCCTCTACGCTAGCTTACCTTTTCGGGTTGACAGTGGATGTGGTATACCTCAGGGAGTATTCGGGTAAGTCTTGGATCTTTAATACGGTACATGTTAATCTCACGAATACCTGTTTTCCTGTGAAGCAATTGCAGGATATGGAAAACATTTCAATAATAGGGTTCTTCCGTTGTAGGCACCATCGTGGGATAGTTAGCTCGGGATTTGATGTTCACAACCACGCTCGATGGATTAAAGATGAAGTTTGAACATCACATTTACTGACACTGAAGAGCCCTAAATGTTTAATTTCGAAAAGTCACTTCCATGTGAAGTGATCGCTCGACTGTTGGAAATGTGCCAAAATTTAGCGTTGATCTATAAATGAAGATTATTTTACCATCTAAGGTCAAAATGAGTACGGATACGCAGCCGATACACGTCGGAAGCCGTATTGCACACACTAGCGAACCGTTTACGAACCAGAAAGAGTTTGCGCGTGCATTTTTAAAAGCGTTCCCGATCGTGTGCTTTTCAAAACATGTACCTTTCCTACTGAATCTTGAAAGTAAAATATAATTCGTCTATCGTTAGGCCACTGCACACGATATGGAATCGCCGAAAACTCACCGCGTATGGCCGGGTTGTACACTACCAGCTGATTTCTTCCTCTCAAACGATTTTTGGATGCGTATTAAAGCGCTCTAAACAGATTCCGCTAACATCTAGTATACATAAGCTCATTGATGGATTGGTGATCAAATATGAACTTTCTCGTTCTCCAGCTTCTGCACGCCTCTTCTAAAATATTGTCATTTAGCATAAAACCTTTTTATCTCCTCTTATTTTGCCTTTTGTCGAATGTAACTACGTTGTCTTGTACTAAGATCTCTTGCTAGACCTACGAACGTTTCGCTTTGGCAAACAATTCTTTGCGCACCGTGGCGTGAGATCAGCTGTTACATAAAGGCCGGTTTACACTTGCGATTTTTGTTGCATTTTGTCGCGGCGACTTTTCTCGCGCGAGTTCCAATTCCAACTCTCTAGTGTAAACGAGATGCAAATCCGGTGCGATTTCTGTGCTCTCTTTTCTTCAAATCGCATCAAGTTGCAAAGAGTTTCGAAATCTCCGCGACATCACGCGACAAAATTTGCGGTCGGTGTAAACGGGCCTTAAGTGAGTCTTACCCAAATCCTGCAATCTTCTTAAATCTAGGATACGCGTCGGCAAGTGGTGGTCCAGCAATTTGTGCCAGTCCATTCAGCACATCTTCTGTGGTTGTACCAGGAACTTTTGACTTTATAACGACGATCATATGTTCTTGCTTTTTGTGCTCTTTATCTTAAGGTTACTGAGTACCTTCGCGCACGTGTTCGAAAAAAAAATCATACACGTCCTTAGTTTAACCAAAACATATCAACCTATATATCGTTGGAAAGCTTATAGAATGGACTAGCGAACTATTGCAAAAAGAAATAATTTTTCATAATTAGAATTTTTAAAGGTTTTACTAAAAATTCGGATGTGAGATTTCCAAGAGCTAACGCTGTCGAACTGCTCGACCTCGACTCCAAGTAACACATTGTTTCAACCCTTAAAGGTGTTTCTCAAAAACCGTGTCTGCGTTTTTTAAAATTTTGCTTTGTTCAAAAGTTATCGAACTTTTAAATTTGGAAGGTCAAATTTGTAGAATTTTCACGCTAATTTTCACGGTTTTTGAGGAACACCTTTAAGGATTAAAACAATATGTTACTTGGGAGTCATGGTCCAGCAGTTCGACAGCGTTAGCTCGTGAAAATAGCACACCAAAATACTTAATCAATGTTTTAAGAAAAATTACAGGTATCGATAAGTGATTTCTTTTTGCCATAGCCCGCTAGTCAATTCTATAAGCTTTCCAACGATATATAGGTTGTCATATTTTGATTAAACTAATGAAGTGTATGATTTTTTTTTTCGAACAACGTGCGCGAAGGTTCTCAGTAACCTTAATAAACGCAAATACAGACTTAGAATGCGCCACTTTTCATACCTGTCCAGATGGTCTGGCAAGAATTCAAATTTTGGACCTATTATTTGTGTTATTTTTAACTAATTTAGCTTTTTTTTTGCTCAATTTGTCTCGTGGTAGCTGATAAAATTCACAATACCTCTTACAACATCTTGATACCACTACTACCAGAATCCTCTTCGAATTCGTTTTGTTATTCAAAATGTTGAGCTCCTTTGGGAGCTGCAAGATAATGGCGTTAATGAGGCAAACAAAAGGAACTACGAAAAGGATTCTGGGAGTGGTATCAATTGTAATAAAGGGACTTGAGCTCACTGCGTGCTGGGCAATTTTTTGAGCTGACTTAACTCGATCTTCTCACCAAAAATCAACAGCTCACTTTTTGCCAGTAGTTCAGAAAAGCACGGATCGTTGCTCTACAAGCATCAGAGTGCAACCAAATACAACGCATTTTATCAAGGGCGGGGGACTCGTTGTGTGTTCGTGTAATAGCAGTCCCGGGCGTTCTTGGCGGGTTTTCCTGTGGTTAGGTAGATGTGACGTCACTCGGAGCTCGTCCCGCTCTTGCGCTTCCTCTCGTTTTATTTCTGAGCACAGGATGCCCGCTCAGAAAGCCAGGGTCTAGGCTGCAATCTCGTTCCCAGAGCCTACTCCGCTGTTGTCATGTGTTTGTCGTAGGCTCTGGCGGCAGACAATCATAGGGCGATTCTGATTGGCCGAGATTCCTGTCGCCAGTTTCAAATTTGCCTAACCGACAATGCTGGATGTCCTAGATTGTAGGACTTCCGGTTTCGTCTGCTTCCAGAGCCTCTGAGTCAGCATGACCGAGAGGCTCTGGAACGAGAATGGTCCAGGCTGGTGTTAGCATATCACGTGTCATCATGTAGCTGCCGAAGTCTCATAGCCTTACGTAGGGGTTGAGCGTTATTTTTACGGCGATAAACCCCGCGCGGTCTGGGGTTAGAAGAATCCTCAACTCAACCGCCATTTTGAAAATGACCGAGAAGACCCTGGGGACGACTCTAAAATCCAAGATGGCGACGGCAGTCGATAAATCTTGGGTTTGTCGCCGTAAGGAGGCTGCCTACAATTTTTCTTGAACTTGGTCTCTTAATTTGGACGACCACAATTCTGAAATATACTCACCTACGGATTTGAAATTTTGACCATTTGCTGTGGAAGATCAAAGTCCAAGATGATGCACGATTATTGTCATCAGAGTTTCCATAGCAACGAAACAAGGGGGTCGCTGTTTTTAATTAGCAAAAGTTCGACATGAAATTCGATCTAAACTTTTAAAATGACACACAAGTGCTAATCCTAAGGTAATTGTCTATACGTATACGAAGTTTAGAGAAAATTCACCAAGCCGATTTCAAGATATTCCAGGGGACTTGTTTTGCCTTTGAAATTCTAAATGTTTCACTTGCTGTCTAATTATTATGAATTTAATGGCTTTTGAAATAGGCTAGCGACATCTCTTCCCGCAAAATTCACTCCAAGGTATACAACTACTTGTTTGCCAAATTTGATGGCAGGAAGTGCTTTTGATTTTCCATATCTGAACATCGACGCAACTTCAATTTTTTTTTAGCAAATTGGCAAAATACCATTTCGAACACAACTAAGGCTCCAGAGAAAGTTCCTGATGGCGAATTCTTTTCTCCTACTCTCGTGTTCTTAACTTAAAATTGACCATATTAGCGAGCTATCCGCGTAAGAAAAAAATTTACGTCAAGATAGTGACCCCCTGTTTCGTTGCTATGGAAACTCTGATGACAATAAATCGTGCAACATCTTGAACTTTGATCTTTCTACAGCAAATGGTCAAAATTTCAAATTCATAGGTAAGTATATTTCAGAATTGTGGTCGCTCAAAGTTGAGAGGTCAAGTCCAAGAAAAACTGTAGGCAGCCTCCGTAAAGATACAAATGACGCTCCAACGCTGCAGACGGACTGCAACGCAAGCTATCCACCGCCTGCAACAGGCTTGAATTCTCAGGGCACAACTAATTATCGCCACTTACCGTGAGGTGAATAGTTTAATCTTGAAACCAAAATGGCCGACAGGGACGTTTTTGTTTGTAGAGATGTTGGATAAAATTCCAGTGCTGCTTTCCATCTGGGGATTGTACAAACCATTTAACAAAATACTTTATATTGAAGTGCCACAAAGCATAGAGACCACCCCACTACAGAACGTACCCCATTAGGGCTGGCGGACGGGCAAATGGACGTACCCCACTAAGGCGGCGGGAGGGGGGTGTGAACGTACCCCACTAGGGCGGGGGAGGGGTGTTTAACGTACCCCCTTTGTTAGCCCATTTGTGGGCTTACGGCACATTTGGTAATGTGGGCCGCCAGGTTGACTCCAACATCGCGGCGCGATACATTTTACTAGAGCAGATTTCGTATGACTGTGATAAGTTCCGCGACAAAGTTGTTCCGCTCCGCGACCGTGACCGCGCCGCGACTAAGTGATTTCATTCGGTATCTACAGCAGGCCAGGTTCGGTACCGCCACCGCGACAGTACCGCGCCGTGTCGCGGTACTTTCACAGTTATACGAAATCTGCTCTAAACAGTTTGCACATTCGTTCGCTTATATCTCGTTATCAATATAAGATACAGTCTAAAACTTGGCAATGCTATAGGGGATTTCATATTTACAGTTTGGGCTCATTTGCATAAGCAGGTCTAGATTCAGAATGCTTGAAGGAACTAGAAAATAATCAGCACTGAATATGAATAACGGACAGCAAATTAAACCTACTCGGAAAATCTGAAAGTTTAACATTCAGTTTTAAGGACGTAGTTAAATGTTCATTTTGGTAAAAAAATATGTGGACTAATAAGCCATTTCGCCACACAGCAATCCACTCAATTTTTAAACCTGCACAGAGCCTCCAAAACGAACGTAAACGTCAATAAGTTCTTTGGGAATAGTAATTATTTCATCTCGCTAAGGGACCGATCGTTTATACAGTCTAGGGGGGGGGGGGGGTGGGGGGGGGGGGGGTGGGGGGGGGGGGGTGGGGGGGGGGGGGGGGGGGGGGGGGGGGGGGGGGGGGGGGGGGGGGGGGGGGGGGGGGGGGGGGGGGGGGGGGGGGGGGGGGGGGGGGGGGGGGGGGGGGGGGGGGGGGGGGGGGGGGGGGGGGGGGGGGGGGGGGGGGGGGGGGGGGGGGGGGGGGGGGGGGTGGGGGGGGGGGGGGGGGGGGGGGGGGGGGGGGGGGGGGGGGGGGGGGGGGGGGGGGGGGGTGGGGGGGGAGGGGGGTGGGGGGGGGGGGGGGGGGGGGGGGGGGGGGGGGGAGGGGGGGGGGGGAGGGGGGGGGGGGGGGGGGGTTTGGAATTGTAGGGGGGGGTTGTAAAATTTAGAAGACATAGATTTAGGGGGTATTTTTTGGGCACCCTCTCCTCAAATAGAGGGTAATTTTTTCAGAGACACTGTGGTTCAAACTAAATAATAATATGTACAAGCTATCGCGTCGTGGTAGCGAGTATCGGAATGTACAATATTGGAATGGCTATGGAATGGCTACGAATGTCATTACAAGAAAATGTATCTTAGCCAGGAGAAAAACTAACTCTCCCCCCAAAAGACGCTCTGCAGTAATAAGCATCGGAGCTGTCTCAGTTCGAAAAAAGAAGGCCTAATTATCAGGCAAGCGTGAGTTCGAAGTTACGAGGATAGAGATTCGTCATAGTGACCCTGCTTAACCCCCCCCCCCCCCCCCCCCCCCCCCCCCCCCCCCCCCCGTGACGTAATACACGATCGGTCCCTAACATCTTTATTACATTTTTCAAGAGCAAAGAGGCATTTTCAATAGCCTTGAAATTTCTTGGGTGGCAAGAAGCTCATTAGTTTTCTGTAAATTGAATTTATCGCCATGCGCTCATAATTTGAATAACGAACCTAAAACTTTCTAACTACGCTTCATTCACCAGGCGCTATTGAAATTCAGAACAATTATTTTTGTAGCTCCGTTACCCTTGCTGATTTTCACGGATGCTTCAAATATGTAAACAATAAATCCGCCTATTGAAAATGATAGTTCTCTTTCAAAATATTGGCTTTTTGTTCGAAAAAAACTCGCTAAACATCAAATGTCTCCCGAGGGGAACACCAAGAATCTGAAGAATTGTTAAAGAGAAACCGCCAATGCACATTTCACGCTCACCTCGTACGGTTCCCATGTCAATACCTTCCCTCTTGATCCTACTATCTTACTGAACAATTCATCGTTGAACACACATAGTCTTTGCTGTCTTCGTTGCTCATCTTCTTTTTTGTCGAATGACTAAATGTATGACTCAAGCAACTTTTGGCACAAAAGAAAACATAAACTTGAACTAAACACCACCTTGACTCTGTATGTACTAACCGGTACAGGCTCATGACAACACGTACTGTGAGCCTTTTGTTCCAAGATAGCCTTCATTGTTCATTTCGGCTATATATACATTGTTTAAATTAGCGAGCTTTCTCTCGCTTGTTGTTGAACAGCAAAACGAGACGTTTTTCTCTCTAGGCTGATTGTACGCTGTCCACCAAGCAATCGGCAATGTCACACTCCAGCTATTGTCTTGTCGTTATTATGTTAGTGGCTTCATAAGCGAAGGGTAGAAATGAAAGGTGTTTCTTTTGTATAAAATCTGCAACGTGACTGAGTATTTGAGCAATACCGCGTGCGCGATGTGATTTCAAATCTTCGCGAACTTTTTGCCAGACTAATAAAATGAGGTCTTACTACCGAAATCACTAAAGCGCCCTCTACACGAGAAATTTTTTCTTGAAAATTTTTCCTTGGCAAGGAAACTTGACCGTGTAGACGCGCCAGCAATTTTCCTTGACAATTTTTATTTGCTCGTGAAGACGAGAGAAAATTGACAAGTTTTCCTTGACAAGTATCCTTCGTGAAAAGCTAGCATGTCTAGCTTACATTTGGCAAAAAAAAAACTTGTCACATACAAAAAAAAAAAATCCATATCCTCACTAGTGAAGATATCGGTCAAAACAAAAGTGCTTGGAAATCAATTTGGAATAATTTTTTCTGGTTTGTCCATATAATAAAAAGAAAATTACACGGTGGCTTGAAGATATGAGTTTTATCATATAGTGGCAAGAACACTATATTTTACTCATTCGCGCTTCGGCGCCACCATGTAATATCCTCTATATAGAGAATAATACATGGGCGGACGCGCGGGGATATGGAATTTATCTACGAGTGTTCAAATTTTGATATCAAATTTGAACACGAGAAGAAAAATTTCATATCTCCAAGCGCCCATGTATTATTCTGTTTATTATATAAACTTTTTCGTGAAAAATTTTCGATTTGATGAATTTCGCGAGTAGTGGGCATTATCGTAATTTTTCACGTGTGAAATTACGATATTTCTCAGTGGCCGAAATCCTGATAAAACACTCTAGTTTATATATAATTAAGCAATAAAAATACTTTCCGCGTGCTCTCTGCTTTCTTACAAACACGAGGGGGATGTTGGGAGAACTGATCAAAACTTGAAATTCAAGTTTTATCAGTTCGACCAACATTCCCGAGTGTTTGTAAGAAACCAGAGAGCACGCAGAAAGTATTTTTATTGCTTTTAGAAAATAACATACACACGCGCGACAGCGTTGCGTGACAATCGTGTTTCTCAAGGTCTCTTACAAACACGCTTTTTAACCAATCAGAATGCGCACATTCACAATACAACATAGGTGTTATTTTCTAATAAATAATAATAATATGCTCTAACATCTGAAAATGGTTAAACCGTCGCGTTTTCTCGGATAAGGTCCCGTCTCTCACATACACTATACACTATTATTATTCAGCCATGCCCACTATCTCGATTCTGATTGGCTAAGAGTACACAGCGAAAGCATGTTGGCGGGTAGTTCGTGACGTCAAACTCCAGACATTAGGATTGATGCACTGTAATGACGTCATAACGCAAGCCAATAGGTTTGCCGCCATCTTGGTTTTCATTTCGAAGGCGAAAGCCAATTTAGCCAATATTCTCGTTGAATCTGCTATGGTTTTTGCCGAGAGATCATTGCTCAGGATATCTAAACATCAACAATGGCTATGTGAATTGAATACGAAGAGGACAATACTAATTCGAAGGCGAAAGCCAATTTAGCCAATATTCTCGTTGAATCTGCTATGGTTTTTGCCGAGAGATCATTGCTCAGGATATCTCAGCTTCGCTTCGGCAGATAACACTAACTCGAGGCGTTGACAAATCTCACTATCATGCGAAAACGAATTCGATAAGTGTTAAATATCAGAACCAGGGAACGCGGGAGTGTCCATCCCAGTGTACATCGCTGTGCCCGGGTAAGATAGGCAAAAACTTATTTTCTAAACTCAAATCTTTATGTGGACGAACGTTACAGCTCGATTATCGCATGCTACAAATTAGCGTGTGAAATTTTCCTCGATTTACGGACGTTGAGAACGCGCTGCACTCGTCTAGCTGAGCCATGGTGACCTGGAAAGCTCCATCTATTAACTTCCAGGGATAAACATTGATACTTGGAATCTAAAGTAATCGCAGGTTTGTAGTGATATTTGGCATAAATACCATGAATGATATGTCTAAAATGTTTGTACTGTTAGTCAACAAGACACAATGGCAGCTCTGTTCAAGTTTGTGTTCTTACCTTCTCGGATCCTTGCCGTGACCTTTGCTTGCGGACTGTTCATTGTTCATCATCGTCATGCCATTCTTTAAGTCATGCCATTCATTCTCTGGCGTGCTATCGTATTACCGAACAAATATCAAGTGTTGAAGTGATGCCGTGTGCTCGATCGACGCGGGCCGCTTTTTCCGACACGAATTTTCGAGAAGACACAGCGCTGGATCCGGGCGGCGTTATTAAAACGGCATTTTTCATGATCATCCCGCACGGCAATACCGTAAAACAGTGCAGTATAAGTGTTGTGTCTCAATGTTGATACTTTTACTTTTGTACCACTGAGTATTTTACCGTGCTTAAATAAACTGTACTGTATGTACATTAACTGCATTTTGTGTTTTCACTCTTCCCATACAGCCTTACTAATGAGCACCTCCACTTTACATGGTCCTGCGCCGCTTATGCGTTCAAGCAATTCAGACATATCAGAAATAGAGCCATACAACTTCATTGCTGGAAATTACTGCCCCTGATCAGAATAATCAGAATCGTAGTTTACCAGTATCATAGCTGTGATAGTTTGATTAAAGTAGCATAGTTTATGGTTTAAAACAATAGTAACATTTTAAAACAATAGTAAATAAAATCAGGTGTGCATCTTCAAAAATGACGCCTGGCACTTGGAGAATCAAACGCGCGCCTCCTTATTTGGGCTCGTCAAGCGAAAAGGGAGTGAACTTCTATTTTTGAGCTTGCGGGGCTAATGTCACTATGACCTGTAAAATGCATGCCACATGCCGCTAACGAAACCTAAGGCCAGACGCCATAAGGTCCCTAATGGATAGCAGACGATTTTTTTGGATATCCGACACCCACAAAAAGGTACTTGAATGAATTTCTGTACCAAAGGGACTGGACAATCACCCCCAGTATTGATCTTCTCGTGCTTTTCGCGCATTGGGTTAATAGGGGGACTTGTTGTCTCGCGACACTGTGACAGTTTGTGCTCTTTAACACAATGCATTGATCCACAGACAAGAGGACAAATTCCTCAAACATGCAAGGACAACAAATTAAGGTCAAGATGGTTTCTAGTTGAAGGTATTAATCACTTAACACAGTTCAAAATTCGTCGACGAATATTCGAGCAAAAATGAGTCCCTGAGTACCAAGATGTTAGTGAATGTTCATGAGTACAATTTTAATCTTAATTCGAAGACTAAAATCTTCGAATGTTCCATATATATCAAGAATAGCTCCTCCTGATAGCCCTCCGTTACTGGAATGTCTGTAAGTTTTCCACCGCAGCTTCCTTTTCAGGGCATGTTTGCGAATGCTCTCCGTGATTTGCTGTATACTTATCTCCTCGTCTGAAACTTAAAACAAATGAATATTACACATCAAGAGTTACACATTTATTATTTAACAAAACGTTTTTAGATGCATGCGCATATAGTGGGCTCAAGAAAAAGGTTGTGGACGGCGGCAAAACAAAGCGAGTTTCGACGCAGGGCAGAGGTCTCTTTTCCTCGCGACCCTCAGCCAGCGAAATGCAGAGAAAAAAGGCTCTATGAATGTTCTGGTCATAGTAATTGAATGGTCGCTTACCACTGTATGTATTGCTACGCGACCTCAAAATTCAATGTTGCGATTGGCGATTTTTAGCTGTCAATCAAACCAAAACGCTGGATTCGGCCTCTTCAGTGGGTCGAAATTGATTGCCAAATCAACCAAAATGGGTCTTAGCTATCCTTTGGCTTCCTTGCCTTGAATGTTTAACTTTCTTGTTCAAGAAAATTATCATTACAGTTTCCTTGCGTAAAATCGCCAATCGCAACAGTGAATTTTGAGGTCGCGTAGCAATGCATACAGTGGTAAGTCCGCGATTGAAACTGACTTCTATTACTAAAATAAGAGAATCAACCGCGCGCCTCCTTAATACCACATTCATAACTAGTTTAAAGGTAGTTTAATTTTACTGGTTTAAATCCTGATCTCCCAAGAGGAGACTATCCAGTGGCGTACGCACCCTATAGGCCTGCAGGCACGGGACTGCAAATTGTGGGGGTGACTTTGGTATAAGTACTGTACTACATTCATGAGCTGGTTTGTAGATTTGCTAAATCCTGCGTATGCCCGAGGCTGTGACTGCAACGTTTAAAAGTCCTGTGTTCCCAAGAACAAAACTGAATAGACTGTACTATACATGTTACAAAGTGATCATTAACTAGGAAGAGTTTATCGCAGTAATAAACGTGACATGTTATATTGGTTTTGGTGTGAGTGCGGTAAAGTTACTTTGATAAGAAATTGCCGGACTTTCTTTTTTCATGTGATGCTAAAAGAGAAATGTGTCTACGCCTACCTTCAAATAAAGACGAAGAGCCTAGATGAAGGGTCCGTCTCGCCTCGTTGCATCTGAATGGTGCCATCTAATTTTGCAAATAGAAAAGGGATAGTTCAGCCGTATGCAAAATACTCTTAGATCCAGGCAGATCCAGATCCGTTTTGCAGCTGATGATCCTTCTCTCGTGCTTCCGCGAGGTACCCTAGAGGTAAACATCGTTATTTCATTGCTATAAGCAGAAGCCACCACACAAACAACGACACTAGTGAAACGCGCGCTCTGATTGGTCGGTAGGCCGTGTGTGATTATAGTACACACGATTGACGTCTTCAGTACGCGCACGCTTGTATACCCAGTTTGAAATGTGCGCACTGCTTGCGCTTTTTATCGCCAGAAAAACAGATTTTGCTGTTGTACAAAATAACTAGATAAATAGATGCACATGACGTCATATGCGCCTGTCATGAACAACTCAACTGTCTCTCGTGGTGGTTGAGCGAGAAAGCCTGGGAATTAGCGATCGACGCCACCATCTTGGATTTTGAACCGCGCCTTCCAAATCCAAGATGGCGATCACGATCATCACGAACCCCGGGGTTTTCTGGGATAAAAACACCATTCACCAGCTGCAAAAAGTAGACTAGTCTCGTGGCGTACGTTTTTGTTCATGACAAGCTATGAGTCTTCTGCGCATTCAGTACAGGCGCATGGTAAAATTAGGTATACAGTGGAACTCCTAGATTCCTTGAACTCCTTGAACGCATTCAGCGTCGTGCATTACGCATAATTTTCCCAGATTGTAGTTACAGTGAAGGCTTAGTTAAAGCTGGCCTTCCACGCCTATATGATAGAAGAAGTACATTATGTAAGGAGCTCTTCAAAAACATTGATGCGCAAGGCAACCATAAACTCAGACACCTTCTGCCATCACGATCTCAGCAAAATTACAATCTGAGATCGACACGCGCCTTTGCCGCTCCTGTCTGCAAGACAAACAGATTCAGAGACAGTTTTACTATAAGCCATTGCATGTAAATATTTTAAATTCACGTCATATATTTTTATGTAAATACTATATTCACGTAATTCAGTCTTTCGACTGCAAGGTGTATTTTATTAATAAACGGTATATCTATCTAATTTACGATCTTCGATTTAACGATACCCCGAATTTACGATGACTTTTCTTGGTCCCGGCAACAATACCTCGTCTTTAAAATCCTTATATCGTTTACAACGATACCCGATTTTACGATGCAATTTCGCTGCCACATGGGGTATCGAAAAATCGGGGTTCCACAGTACTGTATTTGTTAATCAACAGGACTTACTACTTATTTTGAAACCCAGGACAGATGAGCGTAGGCGAGCGCAAGGAGAGGAGAGAACGAGAACGCGATTCGTATTAAACAATATTATCCATAATAATCGTACCTTTGCACAATTCAAGTCTTTCTTCCTAACAACTGTGCTCTCCTTAGGCACTTCTCCTGTAGTATCAAGACAAAGCCTCTTTGCTGATCCATATCCTCCTTGTCTTTGGGTTTCCTTCACTTTTCTTTGATGCTCATAGTAGGTGGCTCCTTTGAAAGAATAGAGGGGGAATTCGTTCCCTTCCTCTCAACCTGTCCCACCGTTCTTGACTGAGACCTGGTGTCATACCGTTTTCCCGCTACGTCAGATGTTGCGGCCGACTTTGTCTTTCTTTTGCTGTTTGGTTGTGAGAAATTCAGTGATTCTGAGAATGAGGTCGTTGGATCTTTCGCGTGCGTCTGTTCGGTCGCCTTCTCACTTGCATCTGATCTTTGCTTGATGGGGTGGTTGTTAGGTCGATAAAGAACATCTTCAGTGGGTCATCATTTTTTTCGTATGAGTTGCATTCTTTAGAAAAAGAATCCATAGAAATGAGTACTGGATTAATAATGCAAACACGCACCCCTAACAATAAATTAATAATAATAAACTTTAATCCATCACAACGCCAAATTTGGCATATAAGGATCATGACATTAAATAGATATTAACTATACTCAATCAACCTGAAGGCACTCAGCAAAGAATTAAAAATGTCATTACATGTGACCGTCGCCTGGCGATTGAGTTCAAAATGTTTATACTACACAAAAATCAGCGTCACGTTTGAGGCTAATTTGTCGACCACAGTTTGCTATTTGGCGACAGAAACATTTCGTCTGGCATGGTCGCCCTTGGCGGCTATCGAAAAACGTTCATGGCGGGCCTTGCTAGATTGGCCTGCGATGTTTATCGCCCAGCGTACACAGGGAATTTCTGCAGAATCTCATCCATGGGAAAAACCGAATTTCCGATGGCAGAAGAATGGGAAGTGTTCGGATTTCCCAGGGCTATCCTTGTGAATTCCGAACACTTCCCATGCGTGTGCCTTGGAAATTCAGCTTTTCCCACGGATGGGTTTCTGCAGAAATTACCTGTGGTACTTAGCGCAACCCACAAATTAAAAAGTGGGAGGAGGGGAGAAGAGAATGTCATGGGAGGAGGGGAGAAGAGAATGACACTATGTTCAGGACGTGTGTGCTTTCCCCGGTACTCTCTAATCCCGTTGTAGGCCACCTGTCTATCTTTTGTCTACAGGTTATAAATCTATCACACAATTGCTTGGGGACTCGCTGGAGCCTTTTGCTCGTTCTTAGTTAGTTGCTATGACCCGTTGAAGTTTGTCGTTCTTACCTTTTACTGTGACTTCTTTCTTGATCTGCACTTGCGGACGGACAGTAGCAATGGGTGACCTCTTAGGGACCTTTTCACTAAAGTGTAGAGTGGATACCCAGTTTCCGGGAGAGTTTGCGTTTCCTGTCTCTTCCTGGATGGCTGGAATGGTATCCTCCATCCTTTCGTCTGGAAACTTGAGATCTTTGGGACCTTTGACAAATATAGATCAGATGTTGAATACCTTTGCTCAGGGTGTTCTTCTGCTTCCTTCGACAGCGGTGCTTCTTAGTTTTCCATTGAATTGCTTGTGCGACCTTTTATTACGACGTGTCGCGCCAAAAGGTCAAAAAACTTATTCGCGCGAAGTAAAAGGATATCGCGGGAGAGTCCTAGCCAATACATGTGAAAATTATGGGAAGCAAAGCACAGAGCACGGACGTCTCTCTTCCCGATTTTTCTAATGGGTTTAAAATTCTGTGAGTTCTTCACGTCCATCACCTTAAAACAATTGGTGTTTAGAGTTACCTTGTGTCATTTCACCTTTGCTAAACGACTTAGCTTTCAATTCAACTTGCCGTGTAATGAAATGTTATTACCTGAAATGACTTGCTCTTTTCTTTGCGTTCTGCTGCCCAGTTGTCCCTCTTGAGTAGGCTTAGTGATATGCGTCAAGGCTGTTGCTGTCTGTATTGGAAGAATAGCTGCCGTGGGATGAGAAGATGGCGGCTGACCTGGAACAATCCCTAGTAATGATGACCTTGCGGATGGGAGTTTGAAAGCGTCGTCGTTTCCGTAAGCACTACAACCTAGTGCATCCGTATAAGCATCTCGTAGAGGGCGTCTTAGTGTGCTCTGGTGCTCAACCATGGCCACGCCCTCCGATTGTACTGCATTTTCCCTGAGAACAAACCTCCCTGGGGCGTGGTTCACAAATGGTAGTGAGTAACCTTCCTTATGTTGGCTTGTATAGAATCTCTGAGGAACGGACTCGGTTTCTCTGCAACCTTTGTTGTTTAGTGTGTCAGGAAATTGCTCGGGTACTAATTGAGGCTGATGCGTTGGGGCCGGGATTTGGCGCACAGGGGCAACGACTTCCTTGGTGTCTGCTGTTCTTTAAGTTTCTCGAGAAGCTGCTGCTCTCTCTCAAGATATTTTTCTTCCCTCTCTAGAGCTTTTGATTCCCTTTTGCGAAACTCGGAAAGTTGTTCGCAGAGATGCTGGATTTCTTTCTGGTCTTTAGAAGCTCTGCAGGTTTCTACCGTAGTTCTCTCTGCCTCTATTTCCTTCAGCTTCTCGAGAAGGTCGCGTTCTCGTTTAAGATACGTTTCTTCTCTTTCGAGAGCTTTCCTTTCTCTTTCCTTGCACCCCTCGAAATGGATGGCTAACAATTTGGCTTCTTCTTCCTTCTTTGCAAGCTCCTTTTCGTACTAGAATCAGAACAATTAGTTTTTTTTATGTTTGAAGCTTTTGACATTGTCCTTTATTTTTGCTGAGAAGCAAAAACAACAACATCAACAAAACAAGATAAATCTGAATTTTACCTTCTTCTACTTCGATTATTTTCGCAATCCTATTCGCGACATCATGGTCGACATTTGCGCAGAAGTAGCGCAAGGTTACTTTTACTTTCAGCTCATATGCCAAGTTATCTTTTTGTTTGTATCTATTCAGAGACCCATTTTCTGTACCTTAGATAAAGTGCTTCTTAGGTCCTCACTTTCCATGATATCTTTCCTCAGTTCTAGAAAACTTTCGGTAAAGTCCTCTTTCACTAGATAAAAAATAATATATTTATAACAATGTCCAACTCTGTAAAAAATGTGTATACCAAAACCAAATTTATGACAGTTGCAAGAAACTATTCACACAAATAACGGTTGATGGGGTTTCGCTCAAGCTTAGTATTAAACTTTGTCTTTGTTATTAGAATGAGTTAAATATCTCTCATGGTCAATGGAGTGTCGCGTTTTGTTTGTGATTAGTCGCATGTGGTGATGTTCCAAAGGGTCTTTGTGTTGCAGTGGCAAATATTATCACCTGCTCAATAAACAGTGCACACCAAAGGACATTCCACAACTTTACATTATGGATGCTGCCAATATACTGACCCAGCATGCATTAGAAGTTGCCCCCATCTGTCAAGTATTTTTACTTGACTCTGAAAATGACTTCTGCACAGGTTGTCAACACATAAATAATGCACCACCAACATTCCTTCTCAGGACTATTCTCACAACTAATAACATTAAGTTGTTGTATTTCATCCTATCTTCTCAGGCCGTAGCAAGCCTCCAAAAACTGGGGGGGGGGGGGGGGGGGGCACAACATCTAAAAAACTCAAGGTAGTTTTTAGGGAGAGTTAAAAAAGTTTTTTGCGTGCGAAGCGCACCGAAAATTTAGAGCCCAGCATGTGAAATTACCGCATGGCTGGGGGAACTTTGATATGCAGGGTGCAAAATCGGCATTGTTTAAGGATTGCTTGGGGAAAAAACTGGGGGGGGGGGGGGGCATGGGCCCCCGGCCTCCCTCTAAGAGCGCTACGGCCCTGCTGCTCTGCACCACCCTTATCAACTTACATTTGCTGACAATGTTGACAGACTTGTCTGCAGCAGATGCTATTTCTTCCACATGTGTTGTCATGTTTGTTGTGATGCTGTCCTTCAAACTGCTCATTGCTTGCTGAACCTGTTTGAACAGAAACAAATTTAGTTTAATGTCCCACCATCAAAATTACTTCTGATATATATACCAACCTCTTTAGTGTATTCTTTCAGAAGCCCAATAAAACTTTCCATGAGGTCCCTTTCAAACAAAAAGAAAAATGAGTTATTCCAGAAAAAAAATCCCCATCAAAGGGACTTGAAATTTGATTCCATAGGGGTGGGAGTCAATTTGACTTTGTACTTCCCATACAATCACTGTATTTGTCACCAGAAATTCCAGAAGGGGATATATTTTTATGTAATCCCAGAAAAGTCTGTGCACCACTGAGATCCCCCTGTTCCCCCTCCCGTAATGCATGCTTTGACCCCTTGGGTTCATTTGCTGCTATTCTCACCTGATAAGAAAGCTAATTAGCAAAAGATGTTTGTCTCGTTTTGTAATGTACAATGTGTGGTTCCAAAAAATATCCATACCCCCCCGACGGAAGGGTGTTGAAAAGTGACCCCCCCACCCCTCGAAAAGAAAAATAAAGTATTTGTATGGAAAAGATCGGGTAAATTGACCTCCCCACCCCTCCGGAATTTCCAATCCCTTCCGTAGGGGATAATTTCTGGAGACACACAATTTATAAAAAATGAAAAAGCAAGAATACAACATTTTGCAGGAAGGTAAGGTGAACAAAATAAAGGATAGCCCCCTCCCTCCCCCACCAAAAATACAGAAAATAATATTTGGTAAGCTGCAGCAACAATAAATTTCTCCCTGGTGGACTTCCCCTAAAAATATATGGGGAAAAACTCCACCTGACTACCCCTACATACAGTCATAAGTTTTAAAGAAATCTTCTCACCTTTGATCACGTTCTACTGCTTTTTTCTTTTGTGCTTCAATGAACTCTTTGAACTCCTCTGCCTGGCTTTTTTCTTGGATGTTTGTCTTTGGCTCGGGAAACAATGGTGGCTTTGTCAAATATTTCATGTAATATTTTGTGGGAGGATCCTGTAGATAAACGCTTTAGTTTCCATGGTAACAACTAAAACTTACATGTTATGCAGAGCTGTTATTATTGACAACTTCATCATTACATGTAGTATTGACTTTATCTCAGGCTTAGACTAAAGGCTGCCTCCTGCCATCCTGACTGTTGAATAGTGTGTGGTGAACCACAACTAGCCTGCGTAGCAAGTGTTCCCATGTGTTTTCAGAGAAAAGAAACCAGGAGAAAGGAGAAAGAGGTAAAAAGTTTGATGAGTGAGTTTTGGCCGTGTGAAAATGGGGCTAGCGAAAAAAGGACGGAGGGGGAAGGGAAGGAAGGAAAGCTTACCTTCCTCTCCCACCCCCTCCCCTCTTCATTTTTTGCACGGCCCAAATCTCGCCCGAGTTTCTCGTCCTGAAAACTCCACAGGAACACTTGCTATGCAGGCTAAGCTACAACATGCTTGATTTTCAAATAATGGGTAAGAGAAGGGTGGCCATGTGAGGATGCATGTTACCAAACATCTTCAACGTACCACAAAACTATGTAATTCCAGCATAGCTACTAATAGATACTACTAACTAAAATTCCAGAAAGATTTGTCACAAAGGAGGGAATTTGTCATAGTACCCCAGCCAGTCATACAACATCCTCTGGAATTTTCAATTCCTTCCATATTGGGCACCATTTCTTTTCTGGAAATAAGTTAATGAAAAATAACTGTTTGGCAATGTGTATGTGCACATTTTTGGAATTCTATTGCCAGGAAAGATAAATGAAACTAAAAAATATATTTGAGAGGAGCCATTTTTATTCATACCTCAGTTTTGTCGGCATGCTGAGGTGCTGCCGGTGGCCAGTTATCTCCATGACTGTTGAATGAACTCGATCTTGGTTGTTGTGAACCCGACTTAGGCTGAGAAAACAGCTCTGAGGAACTTTGCAGAGATCCTTGTGAACCAGACCAAGCTTGGCTAAACATCTGACTGTCCCACAGATCACGGCTGTCAGGATTTTAAGTGAAATATAAGCTTAATTAAGTTAAGCTTTAAATCCTCTAGATTTTTCGAAAGCTGAAAATTAAATCTTAGTAAAAGAAGAGGAAAAAGACAAACCTTAGGCGGAAGAAAGCTAAAAAATATATATTTTAAAAAGTCCATCCAGCGGACTTGGTAGTGAGGTTTAAGTTTCTTGGCAGAAATTGGAAATGCAGGAGAAAGTTTAAACATTTGCCATCAGAGTTATGAACTGAGCTTTAAACTTACCAAGGATTTGACGTGAAAAGTTCGCGGGACGAAACAACATTTTGGCCTTGAGAAAACATTTTCGCCTCTTGCAAGGTTTCAGCTAAATTTGAAAAGCAGCAGGCCACTGGCAGGAGCGCCAAAAAGCAAACTTTCTACATAAGAGCTAACTTTTTTGCTACAGAAAAATCGTGAAAACATGAAGATTACAGAAAGTCACAGTGCGCGCGCGCGACGCATGGCACAAAAAAAGCGGGAACAATTCCCGCGCTTTTTGTACGCCACCGGTCGAAAAAATATCTGTTTCCTTTTTATATTGTTTTTCGTAAGCAGGATGTCCTTTATTAATAATCACTATAGCTTTTAATTTTCATGGACATCGTTTACAGAAAACTCAACGAATATTTAAATGCAAGTAGATTCCGGGAAGTAGTCGTTTTAATCGTTTTCGCGCGTCGTTTGGCTGCGCTCTATGAAAACTCATTATTATTATGCCATTTATGGTTGTCAATCATCATTAAATAATTCTACTTTAGGTTTAGTCCGTTTTAAAAGTATTCTCTACAATTTTATCTGCTTCTAATCTTCCTAATAACCATTTTGAAAAGGGTAAATTTGTTCTCTTTTGTATAGCGGAAACCCAGTTGATGATTAGCCAACAACTCAACGGGACTAATCAGCGTCGCGCTTTGATTGGTTGATTGACGATCATAAATTTCAATGTGAGTCAATTTATTCCAGATCCGTAGAAACGACAACAAACAAGCGAACTCCATTAGTAGTAAACTCCAGAAAATGTGGCCGTAATCTATCAATTCCAGGGGTATCTAGTTCTTTAAAACAAGGAAAATGTCAAATTCTGCCTATGGAAATAGGGAATTGGCTGGGAGCTGGGTAAGTTATGCGATTCCTTTGTGAGTGACTGAACTTTGAAGTGAATCCTGACTTGTAGCAGCTGGTTTCACACATCTATCTAGGTACAAATATGTACACTATAAACTTGCTAAAGTTGAAGCATTAACTCGTTTATGTTTACAGTTCAATAGTGGCTTTCACGGGCATTACAGAAACAGACCCCGGTCGGATTTTGCGATCCCTTTTCGGCAGCGAGTGAAGCCATCGCCACCACAGAAATTTTTAGACTATTCCAAGGTGAGATAAGCTTAACTTATATAATTAAGATTCAACTGTTATTAGTAATGAAATACATGGAATGAAAATCCTTGTAATGGGTAGATTATTTAACGCAATTTGTCTTTTTTTCCAACGAAATTTCGTCCCGTCCGAAGGAGGTTTTGTCTGCTTCAGAACATCCATAAAGTAAGCTGTACGTTTAAATTAAACCCAATCCCGAAAGTGATTACACCAATTAAGAATAAAACCTATAGGAGTTATTTCAAAGTAATAGCAAAATACTGCAAATTTATCTGGACTGAAATAGAGGAGAAACTTTTAAGCCTATCCATTTATATTTTTAGGAGCGATCCAATCGACATTTATTTTCAAGACATGATAACCGAAATGTTCACAGTGATATGGGTGACTTGGAAACATTCTTTGGGATGGTGAGTGTTGTCAAAATCAGTTCTATAAATAAGGGACTGTTCGTTAATTACGTCGCAGGGGGGGCTGGTGTTTTTTTCTGCAAATAGGTTTTGTGAAAACTTACCCCCGTACAAAAAAGTAGTTTCAATTTCTACCCCCTTCGAAAAACGGCTATTTGAAATTTTACCCCCCTCCCCCAAAATGGCGTCTAAACTAAGTACGATTGTTGAAGAGGATGTACCGGTAGAACAAGCTCTAACTGGCAAGAAAAGAGAGGAGAAGTTCGACAGAAACCTTTAGTAGGAAAGCTTTAGTTGGCTTAGGACACTCCGGATTTATACAGTGCTCTGCGTTTTACGCAATTGCACTCAATCTCAGTCCTAGTGTAACGGGGTTCCGTTATGTGCAGCTGGGGTAGACTAGTCAAATGTAGAGTACGCAGGTTGATGATCACAATGACTTTACTGTATCTCTCTATGTATAAGTATATTATGTCTGTCTGTCTCAGCGTAGGACAGCGCCTTTTATAGGGCAAGCGACCCGCGCGCGTGTACGACTGCAAGTGCCCCTGGGCAAGGTCCAGGTTGACCTATCGGAGTGCAGTACTAGGGACCAGTTAGCAACTGCATTTATTATAGCCCAGAGGTATGCATATCGGTACATACGCCCAAGTACGCTTGAAAAGAGTTTTTACATACATTCCGTGTAGTCTCTACCTTAAAACTACATATACATGAGTAGCCGGATGTAAAAGCTATCTATACTAAGTTGAAGTTTGAGTTGAGGTCGAGTAGTTGTTACAAAATATCGAAGAAGACCAAAAGGTCAATTAGGTTGTTTCTGTTACTAGTAAACATTAAGTATAAACAGTCAATTGCGTGTGGTCAATAAATTACACGCAATTGAAGATCAAAAGCTAATTAACTGTAGTTGACTCACGAAAGCTATATGTATGTAAACAAGTAATTAAATTTAGATCTATAAATCTAATGTATCACACTCAGATGATTGATCGTTCTTTTGTTTCTTTTAATTGAATGGTATCTTCTAATAATGGCTGAGCCCGTTTTAATAAATGGTCTGTGGCTAATTCACTTCTTACTAAAGGATTATTTACTTATTGTCAAAATAGTGTACATTAGCACGAAGTTTGCGAATGTTTGTAATTTGTTCCAGGTTAGCCTCTTTACACTAGTCTGTTGAAAATTTGCATGACACTGAAATGCACCCCCCAAAAGTTTCGCGTGTTCTAAAAATTTACCCCCAAATTTTTCAACGTTCTGCAAAATTTACCCCCCCCCTATAAAACCACCAGCCCCCCCTACGACGTAATTAACGAACAGTCCCTAACAATGAATATTCATTTAGTTGCCAATATTATCAGCAACTAGTTTTAGCTTTTGTGCCCAATTATTGGACAAGAAATTTGTTAGGGACTCGCTTAATTTCCATGCCCTTGATGCTCATGTCCTCTGAAAAGGGCATGATATTGATTCTGTGGTTTCTTGGCATGTTGCTACTGACCAAGGAGTATTTATTTTTGGTTTAGACTTAGGCCCCGTCCACACTACTCTGGCTAAATTTGAAAACAGCAAATTTTTTATACGGTTGTGCCTTCCGTCCACACTACGCCGGCTAAATTTCCCACCGAAAACGGAGCTTTTCGAAAACGCTACCGAAAGTGGCTAAATTTGAAAACGCTGGCTACGAGTTTTTGTGTGGACGGCGAAAACGGATCTTTTCGAAAACGATGACATTGTACCACATGTCTGTGAGGAAATTATGACCATGGGCTCTCATTTTTCTTTTTCGCACATGCGCTTAGCTGACGTTCTTGTGCGTTTTTACATTTAGCCGGCGTAGTGTGGACAGAAAATATTTGTTCCATTTTCGAGGCAAATTAGCTGTTTTCAAATTTAGCCGGCATAGTGTGGACGGTGCCTTACATTTAATTATTAATAACCAATGTGAATAAAGGTGAATAAATTGTTTTACTCAGCTTTCCTTATAGAAACTGCTGATTGGCCTGTGAAAGCTTGCCAAAAGAGGCGCCTGCAAAGAGAGGCGCCTGCATGCTCAAGTCAAACATTCCATCACCCCATGTCCTACACATGCTGCCATTGTGTGATTAGAGAGTTGATATTGCCAGTACAAAATTCATTGTTGTCAACTGTCCAATTATTTTAAATTGGATCACGCGTGCTAAAATGGGACACTTTCGGCTTTTTATTATTCACTATATAATTAATAAATAACAGGACTCCATGCTTGTCCAATTAAGAAAAATTGGATGATTCCTCAGAACTCCAAATTGGACTCGGCCTGCAGCCTAGTCCAAGTTTGGAGTTCCTCTGAATCATCCAATTTTTTGTTAATTTGACAGTATGGAGTCCTATTATATATACAAATCCATGCCCTCCCTATGGATTGGATTGGCAATACAGAGGGGCAGGGGACTCAATTTTCCTTATTTTTGACCCATACAATCACCATATTTTTTCACTGGAAAATCCACAGGGGTGGGGTTGGGTAGGGGTAATCCACCTCGGGAGGAGTATGGATAATTTCTTGAGTCAAACATTTCATTTGTATCCACCTTTGTATGTTCTCCAGGGGCTTGGAAAAAGGAAATATACAAGAACAAGTGGAGTAATAGCAACTCAACACACAAAAAGTACAAGAGATCTTATCACTTGGAAGGGAAATGAAAATGATTCCATGCTATCTACATACAGAAACCACTATGTCAAGGAACCAATGTATAATTCTCAGGGAATCAATGAGTCTGAGCCATTGCATGTCAGATCCAACTTGAATCTACGGCGTCGACAGCTAAGGGCTGCATCGGCTCCACCGAGTCACCGTTCCTCTGCACCGCCCTTACTGGCATGGAATGAACCAGATGAGAGTTTCTATTCTAAACCTGGTGTAGGCACCAGATCACAGACTTCTTTTGATATGCAGAGTCCTGCAAACTCTACTCCATTTGCACAGACTGTACCAGAAAGACCCAAAACAGCCCATCATTTTACCATCCAAGAGACAGTCACACCATTACAAACAGTATAAAATCTTCTTGTAAAATTGGCCAGGATAATATGTACAGCAGCATGTGCTCGAGTTCTCTATGGGCCACTCCCATCAATGATGTAGGGCAGTGGCAAATTTGGAAAGGGGCTAATTGTATAGACCATCACCAGGGAACTCAGAAAAGGGGGGAAGGGAGGTAGACCTGCCAACTTTTTCAAAATCGGAGCCATGACATTTTTACGTTTTGGGACTTTTTTTCTAAAATGCCTAGAGACCTGCCAAAATTATCCCAAAGATGTACGCATTACTCCCCTGCCTTTGCTGGCAGTAACTTATAACTACATATATTAATTTTGCTATGGTCCAGTGCTGATAAATAACCTACTGCAAATGTAAAAACTGGACACCTTATGCAAATTATAGATTACTTACGATCTACCATCATTGATAAAACCAAGTATGGTTTCAGACGTGACATTTTCTCTCTAGGCATACTAATTGTAATATGGCTGATTTTTAGCCTTCAGGGATGACAATCACATCATGTAGGTGTAAAAGTTGGCAAGTATAGGGGTGGGGGATAATTTACAAGGGTCCAGATGTCAGGAATAAAGGGAAGGTGGCTTGCATCCCATTCACCCCCCTTAATCTGCACATAAGGGTCATGCCAGTTCTGTGCATTGAAAATGAGTCAGTTTGATTTAGCATGTGAGTGATGTTCAAAGTCAAAATAATATTTTTTTCCAACTCAGCTAGTAAATGGAGGTTCCAATCAATTTACTGTTGGTAAATTTACGGGGTAATAAAGGATGAATGTTCATTCGAATAGTGAAAGTTTCATCGTGGCTATATTCACCAGAAAAAACTAAACAAGATCGTGAGCAATATTTCGGAGGAGAAGTGGTGCTGAATTAAAACTCCAAGATTTTCTGATTTCAATCGATAATAACACATCGCATTTCCTACATCAGCCGCTGGAAATTGATGGTTTCTCTGACATCGTATGTTGTTTGCCTGACAAATGGAGGCTGAGTGTCAAAAACATTTCAGGCCCGTAGCTTCCATTCTTGGAAGGGGTTCATATTGTCCTCGGTTTTTCAGAAAAAAAAAAACTGTAGAAGCCAAATGTATAGCATTTTGTCGTGTTTCCTATCTGTTTTGTTACCAAAACCCCTTGACCCCCCTCCCCCTCCTACGGACCTGTGTTTATGCAAGAATGTCTTTCATTTTTAGTAGGTATTGCTACAAAAACTAACAAATTGTTAAGTTTCAAACATCAATAATTTTTCTTGAAAAGATGCTCCGCATTTTGCCCTCTGTGAATACAAACAAACTAACTAGTAAACAAGCTGCATGAGTAGCTATGTGAGAAAGGAAGGATAAATGGGAAACTAGAATGGAGGCCACTTTTTCTTTAATGACAGAGTCACATGTAGAAATTAATAGTCCCCAGCTTATGACAACTTGTCTTATTCTTTGGTGTACTAATAATAAATGCCGGACTGACGATTTCTTGCCAGTACTGGTCAAATCTGTATGCATTTTCCAACACGTGCAACCCCACCAAGACTTCCTTGATCTTTACACTGGAGACCTGGACCACATCTAGGGCACATATTTTTGTGATCCTAAAAAAAGGAGAATCAAAGAGTTATGCTTTTTCATAGAGGATACCTTCTAGATACTTCCGTGCTTGACGATCCAGCGTACCTACTTTGTGCGGTGACGCCTCCCGAAGAAGATTTTGCCGGAAAAAATAACTTTTTGCGCAAAGTACACGCGGATCCGTTGAGAAACAAAGTTTTTGTTGCGTATCAGCATAGTTAGTAGAGTAGTCTCCTCTACTAACTATAGTATCAAGTTGCGTAATTGCTTGAAAATAGCAATTGAGTGTTGCGCGACGTTCTGGGCCGATGTTGTGTTTCGTAGTTTCCCGTTCCAATTTTATGGGATGGCATTAATCCTTTAAAGGCCAGGGACGTTTACACTGTACCTTTGAAGAGTCACAAATCTCCTGTTCTTTTAGCGGCTTTTTACAATACCGAGAAGCTTTAGTATTCTCCAGTAAGTGGAAGGACTCACAGCACAGTTGTTCATTCTCTTTTCTGCAATCCAAGTCACTAGAGCAGCTCTTGAGCTGTGGGGAGAAAATTGCAATTTACACTGATACGTCAGTGGCGGAACGTTCACGCAATAAACGCGTTCTTGACGCCAAATAATATTGAGTATTTTATGGAGTGTTTGCTTTTGAAGTAAATAAATAAGGCACGAAACGCCTAATTTGCCAAGCATTTGTTTAATTTTTCCTAACAAAGATGATAAGAATAATTTTGCTAGCCGAGCAAAAGCGTAGATAGGTTTCAAGGAAATACAAACTAAAAAGCTACTAAGCGCAAAAGAAGAAAACAAAAATGATGGATAAAAGGAAAACACTATTTTTTTCACTAAACGCGTCTGCCCATTTTGCCAGCAGCAGGAAGAAAAATTCATAGTTCTCAGCAGAATATTTTTTCCAGGCAGCACCCAGCGGTATTTATATAGCAACAGGGAGCTGTGCGCCCCGGGGGGGGGACTCCCTTATTTTTGGGGCGGGGGTGCTCGTCGGGAACTTTCGATTTTACCCCTAAAAGGTACCAAACATGGCGTCACTTAGTTGATTTTGACCCCTAAAAGGTACCAAAAGACGCATTTTCCCTCGTAATTTTCTCGTATTTTTTTACGAGGGCAAATACGTCCGAATGAAATTCAGGCCACCAACAAGTGTGTTTCGCTTGATTTGCTTTTACGGCCATCTAACAGGTACCTATCTCGAAAAAATTGCAAGTTTTCGAATTTTACCCCTAAGAGGTACCAGAGGCCTGATTTTAAGCCCTAAAAGGTACGACGAGCACCCCCGCCCCAAAAATATGGGAGTCCCCCTCACGGGCTGTGCGCCCTATGAAAAACTGGCTAAAGTACTGTCGCAGCAAATGTAACCAGAGATTTTAGAAGAGGGAACACTGTGTGCTAACGGTAGTAGAATTTGAGAAAGGGGGACGTCTTTATGCTGAATACATAGACCTATGAGGCATAATCGTTATAATTCTCCGACTTCCCCGAGACCCTTAATTTTCTTTCGTTTTTCATATCAAGAATACAGAAAGCAATCCCAAGGTGCCCCTCTGCCTGAGTTAGAAGGAGAAATGGGTTTCAATCTGAAACATCGACACCGTTCAGTTTCGATTCAGTTCCCATAGATGTAATTGATATTTCTAAACATTTTAAACGTTTTATAGCGATAAAACGCCTTCAAGAAAAGACAGTAATCACTTATTTGCTTTACACAATACAATGACGTGGCCGTGGTATCATCTAAGAGTTACAGATAAAAATGAAGTTTTGCTTACACGGTGGTTAGCATTGTCGGATTGTCGTTATTTACCTCTAGTGCGCCGACCGACACCATAAACAAAACCAGTAAGGCAGAAATCAGTCGAAGGGAAGCCATTTCCACGTAAATGCAGTGCCGCAGAACTGAATCTACATTGTGCGCAATCTACATTTGGAAGATTCAGAATCCAATGCGCAAACAAAACGATATAAAAAAGAGGGGCTAAACCCTTCGGTAATCGCGCAAGCTGTCAAGTGGTAAAGATTGTGTTTATTTAAAATGAGTGGAATCAATTAGCGATTGTGGTCTCGGCCAATTATCCATTTCTGGTGCGGTTGCTTGGTGCTTCTTTTTGTTTCGGAAAAGCGCAGACTAACGTCTGGATTCTGGATGCATCCCACAAGTGCCACGAAACGCTATTATTATTCAGCCATGCCACTATCTCGGTTCTGATTGGCTAAGAGTACGCAGCGAAACCTTGCTGGCGCGCAGTGCCTGACGTCATACTACAGACATTAGGATCGATGCACTCTAATGACGTCATAACGCAAGCCAATAGGTTTGGCCGCCATCTTGGTTTTCATTTCCGAATTGAAAGCCGGTTTTGCGAATATTCTCGTTGAATCTGTTATGATTTTTGCCAAGAGATCATTGCTCAGGATATCTAAACATCAACTATGGCTATTTGAATTGAATACAAAAGGAAAATACCAATGGACGTAAGATGAAGTTGAAAACCCGTGTCGCCGTGCACGGCCTTATCGCTGACTTCGTTTAGCTAGGTAAGAATTCTTGGTTGCTGAATAATAAAACAATTATTGAATTCGGTTTTCGCATGATAGTGTGATTTGTCAACGCCTCGAGTTAGTGTTATCCGCCTCAGCTTCGCTTCGGCAGATAACACAAACTCGGCGTTGCCAAATCTCACTATCATGCTCAACCTCATCCAATAAGTGTTAATTATCCAGCAAAGCGGGGACAGCAACAAAATATCGCCAACAGCCATACTTTCTCAACGAAACGTAAAACTTTTTTCCCAGGAAGGTCATTCTTGAAATTTTTTCCGAGTAATCTCCTTTTCCAAAATGTTCCCAGCCAGGTAAGGAAGGGGCTGTGGAACAGATATTTCTTGTGGAACAGGTCCATTTTTTGCAACTGGAGTTTTAACCTAGTGACAAGAGGTTTCACGGAAAATCCACTCACCTATCTTTCCGCCCCCTTTCTATTTTCGCTTTTTCTCTCGCCCTTCCTAACTTACACTTGTATTCATCGTCTGCATTTCCCCCGGTCCTCTATTCTCGCCTATTCTTGCGCGCAGCGGGAATAGGTGATCAGTTGGTCCAATAACAGGCCTATGAATAGTTTGAACGTCGTTCAATTATTTGAGATGATGACTGTCCCGTTGCGTGTTCGAAGAGTGAAGCGGGAAACTCTGTTGCCTTGGAGACCTTGCACTGTTACTAAGAATGAACGAAAACCAAATTATGCTCTTTTAATACTTACGGCCTTCTTTTGATTACTTACGGCCTTCTTTGTTCTTTTGATATTAATCGGGGCCTAACGACGCTAGCTAGCCGGCGCATACCATAGGTTGCATATGACCAGCTTAAATTAATTCCCACGTTTTCAGAGTTCTGGTGGCCCCCCGGGGGATAAGGCCGTCCCTACAAAAATATACGGGGATGATCGTCGTATCCCTCATGGTATAAAAATTCAGTGCTATCTTTTAGGTGTGTCACTGAGATATCCAAACAGTCACCTGCTATTTTAGGGTCAGTCTTGCTACATCTTGGGTTAGTTAAATGTTTTCTTTCACGAAACACTATTTTCCATCTCTTAGGGGTGAATTTACTATGGAGCACACGCAGTTTGCTTTCCCTTAGGGTTGGAAGTAATTTTCCCCGACGATCCCTGAGGCACGCACGTCCGTATCTGCGTTATGGACGCTTCGTTCCTGCTGAAGATTATAAGACAGGGATTCGTTTTCGTCGCCGAAAAACCCTGTAGTTAACCAACTTTATAGCATTATTTCGTGTTTTCCTGGCTCAAGGGGGGTTCGGTTGAACCCCTCGCATCCCACCCCCACGGGCCTGAAGACTGGAAGTTATAAGACTGTTGATTGTTCATTAAATGTTAAGTGTTAAGCTGCTGGTGTCCTTTTTTTCTTTAATAAGACTAAGCATAGCACATATGTAATTTTGGTGACGAAAGAAAAACAGAAACTAGCATAATTTTGGCATCATTTCCAAAAAAAGTGAGCACATTATGCTACTTTTACGAGCACAATCTGCTTCTTCTGTAAAATTGTAGTAAAAGTCACCAAATCTAGAGACCAGTCCTCCCCCTCCCCCAATTCATATAGAATTCCCGGTTAAACTAGGTTCTAGCTTCCAGCTTCGAAGAAAAAAAAAACATGCAAGCAGATTCCGAACTTGAAAACCTCCCCTCCCATTCGGGATTTCCAAATGCCACCCGTGGTGGGGGTATACATATATTTTCTGCCGGAATTGCCCATTTTCCAACGCCCCATTCTGTAATGCTCCCGTTATTATGAATGATAAAGCAGTTTTTCCATTTGAAAATCCAAATCCTCTTTTATTTTTCGTGCGGAAACCTTCCAGACTCTAAATCTCCCGTTTCATTATTTCTGTCACGCCCCAGCTGAAACAACATTGATGCCCCTTTACACCGTTGACCAGGTAACTCGTGTTGAGGTGCTAAATCTCTTAGCCACTTTACATAAGGCGCTTATATAAGTGCCGTATTCTGTTGCCCTCCTCTCAGACGCTTGGTTTTGTAGCTTATGCAGCGATCAAAATGAACCTTTTCAAGTGTGCTTTCGTTCTTACGCCAACTGCTAAAAAGACAACTGCTAAAAAGGTAAATGCCCCCCTTTCTTAGTGGACCGTTTAACTTATGAAATTTGAACAACTGCTGCAAATTTACGTCCTTTATTAGAATTATGTAACAGATTTAAAAATATATATATATAAACCCATTTTGTATTGGTTATGTTTGCTTGTTTGTTTTCGCGACACGTTGCAAGTTTTTTAAGACTTTATATTGTCCAACAAAGTCGATCCTAGCTGTAAATTCTGCTATAGGCACTATAAGAGCGAAACTGTTTTCAGGTAAAACACAGGCGGCTTTTGTATCATTTCGCGCTCTAAAAAGAAAAGATTTTCGGCCAGGACTGAACTTTTATACAACGGAAGATTCACTAGGAGCTAATATATTTTTTAGAAAAAATTAAATGAAAGGAGAACCAGACAGTGAAGTATTAAAACAACTGGCTGCGAAAATGAAATTTTTCCGAAATGAAAAGGTCGAAAAGTATACAAATTTCATGTAGTAAGCATTTTCTCCTGGGACAGTTATTAACTGTTTAAATGGTCTCTAACTGTTTAACTTTTAATTTCATACTAAGCCAACATACCTAATATAATAGATTATAATGTATATTTTGTTTGGTAAATAATAATGTCACACTGAATCAGTTTTCAATAATGAGTTTTTTTCTTGCACTGTTTCCCGTGACAACGCTAATGCAAATTTGAACTATTGAGTCACTCTTATGGAGCACTCTTAATTAAACGACATTTCAGGGGCATATCCAAGCCTTCTGTTCATGTAGGCCACACCGGAACTAAGTTGGCAATACCCAGCAATATTTTTTGGATTTTTTGACTTTGCTGGCCGTCAGCAAACTTTCTGAGCCAATGGAACTCTTGCCCTGTTTCGCCTAGTGCAGTCAACTGTGTCGCGACGGAAAGCCAGGCGACTGATACAGGGCAAGAATCTGATTGGCTCATAAGATTTGACTGGCGGGACAGCAAAGCCAAAAACAAAAACGCGGGTCGCGATGCAACGATTTTAACTGCAATTAGAAAATAACACCTATGTTGTATTGTGAATGTGCGCATTCTGATTGGTTAAAAGGCCTCAAGCACATTAAGGCCTGGGATTCCAAATGGGCTTTGGGGCTAGTCCCCAAACGTAAAATTTGCCTTAAATTGCTTTAATCTATTTAAGGCAGGCTAATTTTTGGTGTAGTGATAAAACTCGACGAACTTAAAATCTTGTTGTCATATTTTAGTACGGAGTGACGTCACAAGCAATGTCACGTGACTAAACAGTAAATTGCTTTTCCGGTGATGGAGAAAACATCTAACTATACAATTATGGTGAAAATGGATAGGCCTCAGGAATACAAACATCGTACTGTCTTGGCTGCTGAGCTATCATTTACCGTTAACGAGCTATAAGGGTCGGAATCAGGTCACGTGACCCAATCGACGTATCAGCCCCTTAAAACACCCTAAAGGAGCAAACTTTTTCCACCAGCTAAGACACCACTATATAGAACCCCAAAACAGAAATATTATTAGCTATTTACTTTTCCATAAGGAGTGAAACTCACCACCGGAGAAATTTTGAACTTTGAAACATGAAAATGTCACGTGACTGGCCACGTGACCAGTGTATCAGCCAAAATTCCATACTAAAACATTTCACTCGACGACTGTTGACTATCCTGAAAAGTTCATGCTCCATCATTAATGATTAGCAAAGATATTTGAAATTTTGTAATTTTGTCGATTTTCTGAGCTGACCCAGGCCTTAATACACTTGAGGCGTGTTTGTAAGAGACCTGAGAAACACGATTGTCACGCAACGCTGTCGCGCGTGTGCATGTTATTTCTAAAAGCAATAAAAATACTTTCTGCGTGCTCTCTGGTTTCTTACAAACACTCGGGGAATGTTGGTCGAACTGATAAAACTTGAAAGGCACTCGCCTTCGGCTCGTGTCTTTCAAGTTTTGATCAGTTCTCCCAACATCCCCCTCGTGTTTGTAAGAAAGCAGAGAGCACGCGGAAAGTACTTTTATTGCTTAATAAATACGCTATCTTACTTTTTTTTAATTTTATAAACACACTACTATTACACTACACTACAAATTTACATCTTACAAAGATTTATAATATTTTATGATATGAAATTGCAAAAAAAAAAAGGATAGACAGTAGACAAGTAGACCACACCTTACTAGATTTTAATTTTCTTTGCTATTTTGGAAGTTTCCATATCTAAATGTATGCTCAAATATTGAATAAAGTAGATCTTACATAATAAGAAGGACTCTTCAAGGACACGTTCTAATGCTTCTGGTTTCCCTTCGTTAGTGCGCAAAGGATGTGGAATGTGACCAATCTAATGAATGCTGCATGCGAGGGCAATGCTCTGGCTTACTACAAGAGCGGGCAATGTGCTTCAATAAGCCGGTGAGTCTACTCCGTTGAAGGGTTATATTAGGGGGATCAGGAGATGGGAACTTTGTGAATGCTAAACCCCTAGCTGCACAATCAGTGCCAGCTTGTGTATAGAATGCTACGTACTCGACCATCTTCGTGCATCTTCAACTCGTACGTCAGCATCGCAGCATTCTCGGGGGGAGGTGAGGGGAGGACCTAGCGTTCTTTGGCGCAAGGAGCTATTTAACAATTATTCCTCGAGCCCGAATGGGCTCTGATTCAATAGCCCATGAGGCCGAAGGCCGAATGGGCTATTGACTCAGAGGCCATGAGGGCGAGAGGAATAATTGTTTTAGTCAAATCACACTAGTAGGTCAATTTGTATTGCCAAAAAAACGTTTTTGTTCTGGTCATTTGCCATTTTCAAATGCAACACTTTTCGCTACTAGTAGGCTATAACTTACTAGTAGCTCAACCAATCAAACGCAGGATTAATAATAGACCACTAGTGTGATTTGACTAAATCGCCTTAGCCTGCTCGCAGGCGTTGGAGAGTAGTTTTTAGGTCGAAAAACCCGAGATTGCTTTCGCGTGGCCGGCCATCTTTGATTTGTCATTTTGACACCTGAAATCCAAGATTGCGGCCACGTGAAGTGAAAGCAAACTCGGGTTTTTCGACCTAAAAAACTACTCCAACGCCTGCGAATTCATTCAGCCGTCCCCTTCGCAAAGTTGGGTCCCGAAAGTGAAGGGACGCGGCTGAAACTCACGCTACAGGAACTTAAAATAGCGACTAGTTACTCGAGAATGCTTACATACCGTACATAAGTCATTGTTGCGGCGCGGCTGATCAGTTTTCTACTAGAGGACAAACCTCTGGGCATAACAGGCACAATAGAAAGTGTCTAGCTCCAAATAGAGCAGATTTCGTATGACTGTGAAATGTGCCGCGACAAAGTTGTGTCGCGCCGCGACTGTGACGCGACCGCGCCGCGACCGTGCCGCAACTACGCGATTTCAGCAGGCCAGGTCCGTACTTAGCCTGCGTAAGCAGCCGCCACTTAGCACTCGCCGGAGCGTCCTTTTCCGGCGAGCGCTAAGTGTACTGCGCCGTGTCGCGGCTGAAAGATCTATTTCAGCAATGTACCAATTTCACTATTTCAAAATTCTAACTTGGATACGAGGCTCAGGGGAATAAACTGTAAGTGTTATTATTAGTATTATTATTACTTGGAATTTATAATTGTACATTTTTACTGAAAAGCCACGATTGGGGAGTGATTTTAGATAAAGCTATAACTATTACTAATCCCATGCAGTATCTTTTAATAAAAGAAGTAAAACCCTAGCTGCTCTTGCGCCAACGCAAACCAATGCATGTCTCCCTGAATAAAAAAGTCGTGTAATTATTTCACGGGAACTGACTAGTGTTGTATATTATTTTAATTTTGCAGAACCATTGTCCGAGGTGTGCACCGGGGCTAACGTGCAAGCAGTTTTTACAGGCTCCACCAATTGGGAAGTGTGGCGTACCATAATCTGGAGCATCCTTCGCAATTTTGCTTTTGAACAAAGACCAGAGGCTAATAAAGAAACAACTAAATTAGAATGCATGTTATGCTCATTTCAAAGTGTGCGCTTGACAAATATCCCAGCGCTTTTGACATAGTCGCAGGTGGCGGAGGTAAAACAATTTGGGGGGGGGGGGGGGGGGGGGGCACAGTACAAACTCGGAGTGGCGTTTACCAGGGGCACATAAGCCCCTGCGTTTCGATGCGTTACTCAGAAGTTGCTGAGTTTATGTCATTATCCATAAAAGTATTGGATGGTGCCCCCCCCCCCCCCACACACACACACCCCAAACAAATTATCATACACCGACGGATATATGAATAGATGTGAAACATAACGCCGAAGCCGAATAGATCTATTGCCAGATAAAGAAGGAGCAATTAGCAATTAGCTTTCTCAAAAGTGGCCATATCATGCAGGAACGCCGGAGCCGGGGGAGCTGGACATGGTAGGGGTTTAATAGCCTCTCTACATTTTGGCGTCAAGTTTTCTTTGATTTTCACTAAACTCAGCCTCCCCAACCTGCCACACAATCTTCTCCCAGTGAGCCCGCCTCCTTCTTGACCCCCTCCCCTCCCCCCTAGACACACACACTTTGAAAACTGTTACACCGTCCCTGTATTTTATACCGCAAATTTCCACGATCACGTGACTGCCCTGTGCTCAGTCTTCGCACCTTGGCTCAGGCTTCATTCTCAAAATGGGTATGCGGTGGCTTCGATTGCGCGGCTACTTTTATTGTTTTATATATTTTCGTATTCACGAATCCAAATTTAAAAGAGGGCACTTTTCTTCCTTGCCCATTGTGTGAAGTGGGTCTATTGTGCACCATATTTCAAGCAAGTTTCACATATTACTCCCCCTACCACCTACTAAAAAATAGATATTAAAAAGGTGAATGCTCCAACGCTTTCCTCGCAGCTAGAGGAGTCCATATGGGCAATAAAAACAGGTACCCTAGATCATGCTCTGGGAAAATGAGGTCTGAAAAAGGGGGTATTGGGTACCTAAGGGGGTAGATGCCTGTACCCACCCCTTCCCTGAAAAAATTGGGTACCAGTCGAGTACAAGTGTTTTGACTTTGACCTCTTCCCTAAAATGCGCCACGCTTTGCCGGGTTGCCTGTGGTGTGAAGTGATGCCGCTGGTCAGTTATATATAGGCGCGCAAAACAAAATGGCGACCTCCACGGAAGGTTGTGCCTTCGATGAAGCCGATAAAAAGAGCATCATGACTTGCTCCCTTTGTGATTTTAGCTGCCATTATTATTTTTTGGGAAACAAGCCGCCATTTAGCAAGGCAATCGGGTAAGTATTCTGATAAAGTGTGACCTATTTCGCCGATTAACTACGAAAAACTGTATGGAATAAAATTGGAGACTCGGCGCGCAAACAAAACAACATTGAATTTTGATATCTCTTGAGCTTGAGAGATTTCACTCAACTTACGAAATTCTTCTTCTTGATCCTTACTGTGGCTTTGATAATTATGTGAACTCTGAAACAGCAGAGTGTTTCAGCAGCTTCCTTTAATCACACAACTAACACTTATAGCAACCACAACATCAAAAGCTACCGGCATACCGGCTACAGATACCCAGGTCCCAGGGTGTGAAGTTTTCGTTTTTGTGAACCAAGCTTGATGTCATATTTGGGTTATTTCTAGTTCGTTTACCTCATGCAAAAACACACGCTACACTGAGCACAACGAGCCGTTTTTTCGCGTAAATTCTAGACTAAATCAAACACAATCAACAAGCCACAGACTTAACTTAAAAGTACTTTAATCCTTAGCTCTGACCTGAAATTTCTCCTCTGCAAGTGTACATTCAAGGAAAATATGGCGCTTTGAACTTTGAAGCGACTGAACAAACAAAGCCACACAAAACCCTAGCGCGCGGGATACCTGTGGTAAACCAATGAAATTTCGCAGCGGTTCCCCCTGTATTGACAGGTTAGACGAAAGATTTATATAAGTCTTTTTGCCCTGCAACAATTAAAAGCAAAAGCATCCTCAGTTGCTTGCTTTTTATGTCTAAAACACAGATTCCTAAGAACTCTGTGCTGAGGCAAAAATATTCCACTAGAGAGGAGCCCAGGTTCTTTCACCAAAATTTTTCAACAGCTCTCAGAAGAACAGGGAAAAAGTCAATGAAACCCCTCAGCCATACTTCTTACTTGAAGCACAGCACAATGTATTGTCCATAATAGACTTAATGATGTCCTATGGCCTCTTCTGAGTGGAATTTTAGTTGTATTTTTGACTGTTTTATCAGAAGTCTAACTGTGTGATGATAGTTCCCGCCGTTGGAAAGCAAATTATGGGTCAGCGGCAAAGCTCTACAAAAAGCCCCAGCCCCCCTCTCAATGAAAAACAGGAAACCCAGAAACGTGTGGTACTGATATGCAAAAATGGGCAGGGGTGTGTCTGTTTGTCCTCATAAAATAGGAATATTAGGAAAAATGCTATGGGACTGAAAGGGTTAAATCCCCAAACTAAAGGTCATGTGACCAGGTGTTTTGACATGCTCATCAAAACCCTTGGGTCGAAATTGGTCTGTATGTTGTGGTTCGGGTTAAGATTGGGTTTTGGGCTTAAGTTTTAGGGGGGGGGTCTAGTATGGAGCCCGGGTTCTTGTTTGCCTGGGCAATGTCTTGGGGTGGTCAAATGTTATGACGAGTGCTCTGGTCAACCCAAGATTATTATAAGTCAGTTAAGCAATGACCAAAAAGAAAGAATATATGCAAAAGGTTTCAATTTCAACCTTATTCTTTAAGATCACCACCCCCATCATTTTGGGCTGGACTGTAGGCACTCCTAAGCAGGAACAGCTCTGCTCAAGTATACCCTCCCCCCAACTCAGCACTGTAAACAGCTTTGGAGCCATAATTTGCAGAATATTTGTCACATCAAGTGGTTCTTGTCTGGAATCTTGAGCGCTGAAATGTGATTTTACGAAAATAATATTTTTTGTTACCCTTTCAATCCCAAACCGGCCCAAACCACCCTTTTGTACACTCAGGAACTTTAAAGTGTCTATCATAAAACTCACGGCAAAATGACACTTAATATCTGGTGATTTGTGTAGAAGAGTGATTTTTCTCTGACTAGAGAAGACAAGTGGATCAGAGGGTCGGATTTCTCACAGAACAACCACTTGATTTCACAAAATAACTCGCGATTTTGACATGCAAAAACCACGCTACACTGAGCACAACGAGCCGTTTTTTCGCGTAAATTTCTAGACTAAATCAAACACAATCAACAAGCACAGACTTACTTAAAAGTACCTTTAATCCTTAGCTCTGACCTGAAATTTCTCCTCTGCAAGTGTACATTCAAGGAAAATATGGCGCTTTGAACTTTGAAGCGACTGAACAAACAAAGCCACACAAAACCCTAGCGCGCGGGATACCTGTGGTAAACCAATGAAATTTCACAGCGGTTCCCCCTGTATTGACAGGTTAGACGAAAGATTTATATAAGTCTTTTGCCCTGCAACAATTAAAAGCAAAGCATCCTCAGTGCTTGCTTTTTATGTCTAAAACACAGATTCCTTAGAACTCTGTGCTGAGGCAAAAAGATTCCACTAGAGAGGAGCCAGGGTTTCTTTCACCAAAATTTTTCAACAGCTCTCAGAAGAACAGTGGAAAAAGTCAATGAAACCCTCAGCCATACTTCTTACTTGAAGCACAGCACAAATGTATTGTCCATAATAGACTTAATGATGTCCTATGGCCTCTTCTGAGTGGAATTTTAGTTGTATTTTTGACTGTTTTATCAGAAGTCTAACCTGTGTGATAGCTTCCCGCCGTTGGAAAGCAAATTATGGGTCAGCGGCAAAGCTCTACAAAAAGCCCCAGCCCCCCTCTCAATGAAAAACAGGAAACCCAGAAACGTGGTACTGATATGCAAAAATGGGCAGGGGTGTGTCTGTTTGTCCTCATAAAATAGGAATATTAGGGAAAATGCTATGGGACTGAAAGGGTTAATATGTATTATCTTTTACATCTCAAGATCTCAAGGGAGTTTCATTTTCATCTCCGATCTTCACGCAATTTTCAGGAATTTTCCTGAAACGATTTGATACTTTTAGCGCTATTTTAGCTTACATTTGCCCTTCGCTAAGTAAGAGAAAATTACAACTATGATCAATATGTTTAGGTGTGCTTTTGATACAAAAATATCTATCGGGGATACAGCAGAGCTGTCAAAACATAAGCCGACGACCGGGCTACTTTTTGCCGAATGTTAGAAAAGTTCGAACCACAGAATTTTGTTAAGTGTAGCCTGCAAGCTCACCTCATTGTTTGCTAAAATAAAATAAAACTGGAATCCTTGAGTCTGAGTCAGAATTGGCTTGGCGAGGAAACTAAACTTGTTGCTTTGAAGCTACGAAATTTGCATCATGTCGGCCATCAGTTTTTCTTTGCAGCCTACTGCTAATCTTTTGAGCAGCCGTCTACTTCAAAACATTATATCGGGATACGAAAATCTATCGGGGATGTAAAAATCTATCGAGCCAGTGACTCTATTTGCATTTTCTGGTCTGCATTTTCTGGTATGCATTTTGGAACTGCCGTTTCATTTACCATTATCAAAAATTATCTCTGCCCAAAACTTAAAAAAACTTACCAGCTGATTTCTTGCTGATTTATTTTGTTGCATTTGCAGGCATTCCAAACAGATTCTAAACAAATATTCCAGTTGAGCATAAAACTTTTCCATTGCCTCAAAGAATCTTACTGTGTCAAATGTAAACTGAGTTTGACTTGTACGATGATTAAATCTAGTTTTTCTTCCGAAAACTGTGAAAATCCAGGTATCTCTTGCTAGACCCAGGGGGTGTTCATTTTGGCAAAATATATTTTGTGCACCATGATGTGAGATCAGCTGGTGTGTACAAGATTACAGTCCTTTCAAAATAGTATGTTACAGCCAAAGATGCTCAAGCATCCCCTGCTAGAGTGCAATAATGAGTTGATTCTTGGAATATAGACCCATATCACGCTAATATTAGTCCGGCGGATTAGCGTAAAAATTGCGCACTTTTGGCTAAAGACACCAAACTTTGCATGTCAATAGTTTTCAGTATTTTATTGAAGATAAGATATGGAGGCACGCTAAATTTATTCGTAGCGAAAGCTAGAACAGTTTTAATGTGAACCATTGTTTTGCCATTGGCAGCCATCTTTGAATCCTTTGTTATTCATGAGCTCTGCGGCACCTAGTGAAATCTTCCATTGTCCGTATTTATAAAGTATAGCACAGTACTAGGAAGAAAATATCACGCCAAAATTTCAGAGACAAGCTCCTTTTTACACATTCGACACATGAGGTACCAATTATCCCGATCTTTTTTAGAATTTGTTGGTCATTCTTGAAACACTTCATCAAATCTCAGGCAGGCTATTGTTTTACATACATTATAAACTGGTCGTGACTTTTAATAAATCACCAGAAACTCTAAGGAGACGTTCATGACCGAAGTCAGTCAACTCAATCCATAGTTCGGAATTAGCAAATGCAGAGCTGCTATGGCTGTGCAGTCTAGAGAACAACTGAATGTTCACAAAGATAAGAGCTCTAAACCTCATTAATAACAAAGCATTCAAAATGGCTGCTATTGAGCTAAAACAATGGTTCACTCTAAAACATCTCTAGCTTTCGCTACGAAAGAATTCTAGCAAGCCTCCATATCTATGATTTAAAAATATATTGAAAACTATCACCTGGCAAAAAATTGCGGCTTTAGCCTAAAATGCGCAATTTCCTCGAAAATCTGCACTAATCCGTCGGACTATATGACTAAATGATATATTATAGTTATCAGGAAACATCCATATTAGTAAAATGCAAAGTTTGGTGAAGATTGGTTGAATTCTGACCGAGATATAATTTGATATAAAGTTGATATAAATATTTGATATAAAGTTGATAATTTTTACAATAAAATGTATGGTGGTAGCGCATCAATGCGCTACGAGCCTCGTTTTTGACGTTTTTCCCCATACCTTTCTTTGCAAAAAATAGACCAGAAAGCTAAGCTTCGAAAATTCATATCTCCGCCACTTTTCGAGTAATTCTTCCCAAACTGTGCAGCTTTTCTAATATGGATGTGCTGATTTGATTTATGGACTTCGTTTCCTGATAACTATAAGATATTATTAATCCAGATTAACGTGATAAAGGTATTGGATCCATTACTCGATTCAATAATGCATTCGGCTTGGGATAACGTCTTTCAATTTGAACTCGGATTTTGGCTAGATTATCTTCCTGACACCATGCTCCGACACTCTTAAAAGGACACTGTCACGGTTTTTCATTAAAATATTATAAAATACATGTAAGACCAGCGATCTACATAAGCAACTCAGAATCCTATGTATGCTGTTATTGTGTCCTAGAGAGAAAAAGGAACTGAAACTTGCATTATATAGGCATTCTTACGTAATATTTAATAGCTTTTGCAATCAAATTTCCAAGTTTGAAAACTGTTCAGCCTGATAAGAAATAAAAATGTCATTTCACAATCCAATTCCATCCGCTCGATAGCACACGAAATACTCCAAATGTGTACTCACCTTGTAGCTGAAAAGTTATTTACCGGTAACAAACCTAGACGATTATTTTTGTTCTGTTGACTGCATTTAAGCTAACCTAAATTAACCCTAAAATCGTGTAAAATGGTGACAGTGCCCCTTTAAGTCACTGGCTTTATGCTTCTTGGAATATCCCTGACAATACTGATCAACAATGTCTTCTCTAAATGAACGAGGGAGAGATTTACCAGGCTCGTAAAGTCTAACAGGCCTGCCATATTGGTAACAAAACTCGCAAACAAAAGGCTCCCTGTTGATTTTTCCATATATAGAAGTGCCTCCGTCGTCTATCATCCAATCAAAAAGCGAAAATGTTTTCCCAAGCTGAAAGTATTATTCGATCAAATGATGGATCCAATATTCCAAGAATCAGCTCATTATTGCGCTCTACGGGGGACGCTTGTGAGCATCTTTGGCTGTAAACCTCATGTTATTATGATTTATTTTGACCACTTGGCTAATTCAAACATGCTTTATTTCCAGGCTTTTAGAGGAGGCATATCTGGTTAAAGATCCTTTCTCTCCTTCTCAAAGTCATTTGACCATTGGAGGAAAGTGCAGCCTGTGTAATGCAAATGTCTGTGTTGGACAGGTATTGCAATTCATGAGCATTAATTCAAGTACATGCAACACTCTTCAAAAACAAAAGTGTAAACAACATTGGAATTTAATTTATATGCAGACAAGACAGCAAGATGACAACATTTAAGCAAACTGAACTGAACCGGAACAAGCTGAGCGGGCCATTTATCATACAGTACCATCCTTATTGCCAGAGAGGTCAAAAGAATTAAGAAATAAAACATTTTTATGTGCCCTCATAGAGTTTTGAAAACCGAGGCATTGTTTGGGATAATTCAAGAGCAGATCATGAAGCACGAGACGAAGAAAATAGGGCCGTGGGACACCTCTACCTACTAGACTAATTGTTCTGAAACTTGAAACATCTTTAGTTCATGGAATAAAAAGGGTACATTGTAAATTTAGGAAATAATCGAAGTGGTTAGGATGGGATTCCAAATAATATTTCAAACTTTCCCCTCCGACATGTTTTGGCCAAGAACAGTTTGATAATTAAATTTATTTGTTATCCCCACTACTGTACTGTAGTGTTTTCTGATGCTGCTGATGCTACTAATAATGCACCAGTTTGTGTGTCTTTATAGTGTTTACTGTTAGGAGGCAGCCAATTAATACTAACAATAGTGTACTCTTTATTCGAGAATATGTTTGTCTTTTCTCAGAACTGCAGCTTGTTCTACACCAAGAGATTCTGCATTCCCTGTGTAAAAAAGAACATTGCAGAGTTCCCTGCAGAGATCCAAGCTGTAAGTCTGAACCAGTTTTCCTTTTTCCCTTGGTCTCAGTATATGTATGTAAAACAAATTAAAAATCAATAATATGACTTTTTTTCCTGGAATTTATTTGATAGAGTCCTAAAGTATATTTCTAAAACCTCAAATGATGCGCCACTGTTTCCCCAGGCTTCAATAGACCATTCTTTTGTATTGCCCAACACTCATTTTCTGTAATTTAATTAATTTTAAACGCTTCACCTTTGCCAATGTAAGATATCGGTGTCAAATGTTCTTGTCATGAGAAAATCATAACCCCTAAAAAACTGTGTGAGGGAATTTTTTATTGTTTAGTTGAAAAAGATTTTATGATAAATTTTGCAGCCACAAATTGTAAAAAATGCGACTTTCAACTTCATGGCCTAATATTCTTAAAAATACCAGAAAAAATTAAACTTCACTAACATGAACAACTAATCATAAGATAGAGCAATCTTTTAGCTGTAAAACGATATATAGGTGATTATGATAGCATAATTGCAACGCGACAATAATTTTTTTCCTTAAGGCATGTTGAATACCTATACCGAGACCTTAAACTATAATAATTGCTTTTTTAATTGGTTATAAATTTTTTTAAATGCATAGCTTTTAACAGAATACTGTAGTTGTGCAGCGTATCACTTACCCTCTTGTTTTTGCTTTTGCTACAGGAATTGGCCAAGAAATGAGTGCTGGTGTAGAAATGCTACATCCTTGCCAGGTACATAATATTTGTAGGTTGTAAATTTTCTTAGCACGTTTCTTTGAAATAATGATCCGTTTAATAGTTTATGCTGTGACCCATCTACAAATCAAGAAAACTGAAAAGTTTTTTTAGCAGCAAGTAACAAAAAATACATGGTGGCTACTCCTACAAAGAAACAAAGAAGGGAACGAGAGATACCTGTCATAATTTTAAACTGGAAGCCCTGTGTTATTAGAAAGAAAGGGCCTTAGTAATAATAGTTATATTATAACCCCAGGGGGGTACTTGGATATCAAAATGATGGGGGGGGGGGGGTCGGGTCTGATGGAGCTCTAAAATTTCATACCCCAAAAAATACCTGAGCCGTAAATTTTATACCCCCAAAAATATCTGCTCCCAAAACTTAATACCCAAAAAATACCAACTTTTTAAGCCTGAAAAGGCTATTTATACCAGCATACACATTATGCCCATCCCATTATGTTTCTCCCAAATAGCTTCAGCTTAAGGCGCAGTATTTCTTGATGATCAACTAGCCTGTCAGAAGTTTCAACCCCCCAAAAATCCCTGCAGATTTTTAAACACCCCAAAAATACCTGGTAGAATTTCAACCCAAAAAATACTTTTACTACAAATTCCATACCCAGAAAAATATGTCGGACCACCCCCCCCCCCCCCCCCCCCCCCCCCCCCGGTCATTTTTATATCCAAGTACCACCCCCCCCCCCCCCCACACACACACACACACCCCGTCATTTCTATATTCAAAAAACCCCACCACTCCCCCCCCCCCCCTCATTTTTATATCCAAGCACCCCCCTGGGATTATAACAAAAATAACCTTACATGTACCTGCGAACCCTGAAAACTCTGAAACTGGGAGCAAACTCCAAAGCCTCAATGCATTTACATTATTATAATCAAAAGAAAAATTAGGCAAACAAAAGCATAAACATTTGCAGTACCATTATGTGGCCACAAAAACTTTTAGGAATAACAAAACACAATCATAAAAGCTATTGAAAAGCCAGGATAAAAACTGAGTTAAAAGCAGCATGGATAAAGTTGGAAATAGAAAATGAGAAACCACTGGAAATCAGGGGAAAATGTAAAGGAAAGAGATGGCAGAGTTGAGCAATCATTGCCATGCAAATAAAAGTGGAGAAAAGGAGAAATCCATGTTGCGACCAAGGAAACTGTGCATTCATTGGCAAAGATAACCAGTTACAGCAGTCACGCAATTAAGTGGGCCACTATCACAGGTTGCTAATGATGGGCAGGAGAATTGGATTGACTAGTGGCTTAGAAAAGTTATTTGAAAAAGATGGGTTTTGAGTCTGGATTTGAATGATCCAATAGAGGTAGCCGATTTGTTATCTGATGGAAGCAAAGTGACAGAGAAGGCTCTGTCACCGTAAGAACATATAAAAGATTTTGGTTTGACAAGCAGGCTTTTTGTGGTGAAGCAAAGTGAATGCTTGGGAACATAGGGTTCTATGAGTTCGCTAAGATACATAGGTGCAGGGTTGTTAATTAGCTATTTTGAAGGTCACTAGTAGCACCTTGCAGATAATCCTATGCCCACCTGGGAGCCAGTGTAGTTCCTTGACTCCGCTCTGTGTTTCCTTGGCCAATATATTTCCTGACCCTACAGATGTTTCGTAAAGCCAGAGAAGCAGAACAGCAGATATTGTTTAGGAACATGGTTAGACATATTGAGATGTTTATCAATAATAACTCCAAGGCTGCACACTGCTGGCTGGTACTTTATGTTTACCAATGTTAACTTCAATTTCAAGTGGTGGGCTTTAGAATGAAAATGGATTATATTTGTTTTAATAGGGTTGCAGCTAACTTTGTTAGTTACCAAAAAAATGCCTGAATGTGATCGATGCAGCATTCAAGGTTCGTAATAGCCACACCCCTATCATATGGGTTAACAGTTATAGTTGGGAATTATTTGCATATACAGTATCATGCAATTAAGGCCATATGCTCTAATGATATTTTCGAGAGGAGCCAGGTAAAAGACAAAGGAAAAGCGGACCCAGCATTGATCCTTGAGGAACACCAGGGAGAGGTTAAGGCTAGGTGACTCTGTTCTTTCTATAACTACCCTTTGTAAGCGACCTGTGACATAGAATTCAAACCATTGTAAGCAGAAGCCAAACTTCGTGCAAAGTCTTCTCCTTATCGCAAGGGAGCTCAAAGCAAATTACACAACCACTATATACAAGGAGAGGTTGGAGGACTTAACAAGCTGCATTGGATGGTGCAAATTGCTGCTGTTTTATATGTAGTGCCTCCCAGAGCCAGGCCATTGCACCAGGAGACAACCCCCTACTCTTACAAAGAGTGCAATGGTTAAAGTTTATGTATATGTACAGTACATGTATGTATGGGTTCTTTAGCATCCATTTTGAACAGTGGTAGAAGGCAAGGCAGACAAAACATTGGTTAATTGTCCCATCCGAAAGACTTAGGGAACAGAGTAGAACTAAGTTCAACCCACAATACTAAACCTGCCTGCATCACAACTTTAGACCCCCACATTTCGCCAAGTTTAAGTTTGGGCTTAAATCTATATACAATTTTGTATACCACTTCAAAATAAAATGTCTGTCTGTCTACATTTTCACTAAACTCAGCCCCTCCCTCCCCCCCCCCCCCCCCCCCCCACCCACACACACACACCTTGCCATATAATCTTACTAATGAGCCCCCCACTTTGAAAACTGTTCTGTCGTCTCTGCAGCCATCCCTGCAGTGGTCCTTACCATGTCTAAACACTAAGACCATGCTTCCATCTGCCAAATAATAGGTCGGTGTCGATGCTAGATCACTAAACTGGTATCCTGTTGTGGAATGAAGACAGGGGTGACAGTAGTAAAATTTTGTTGGTGGCGCACTTTGTCTTTCTAGTCTAGGAGCAAATATTGAAAAGAGGACTAGAAAGTTGTTGAAAGTGGCTTTCATAGCACCCATTGCGCAGACCCGTGTAAGTAGCATATGATGATAGGTATATGTATAAGGTTTAATTTAGGCCGGATGTTACTAATAGGCCTGTGACAACATTCCAATATCGGGCACTTTAGTTACCAGCTGCTCACATGTTCTTTGTTAAATTCTGAAAAAACTAAAGCCTGCAAAAAATAATCTTATCATGAAATACATCAAACCTTACATACTTGTAGAGATGGATTCGATTAAAATGGTTAGATATAAACTTGTGCCGTAACTTCAGTACTGTAAAATTGAAGTTTAAAGGGAGATAGTTATGACGGCGCCGGTCATTTTGAATAATAATAAGAATGAATCCTTTTGTTATTCAGTGTAGTTGCTGACGTCTATAAAGCAAGGCTTTCCCGGCCTATTAAGGTATTATATGTTTTCATTGTGTCTTCACCAACTTTATTTGAATCATTTTACAAGGTAATTTCGAATAAAGAAATATTTTGGTATTTCATATCCACCGATAATCTTTTGTTTATGTCAGCAAAGATCACAGAAAACATACAACAGCAGTAAATGTTCAAAATAAGTGTTCAATGCATTGGAGGGACAGTTTTCCAAAATGGTTGGCTGAACTTGTTCCCATCCTGAGAAATTCGTTTTTTTAGAACACGATGATGTTATAAGTGCCGTCATATCACGTTACCATGGAGATGCACTCCCTGGTCAAGCTATCTCGCAAATTTAGTTACATTTAAATAACTCGTTTCTGTGATTCGTGTTTTCATGAGTTGAACAAGATTTTCTTATTCATTTGATTCATAAGCAACAAGACACAACGTAGCCCGCCAATAACAGTGTTCCCAAAATTCATGTTCTAGCATGCTCTGTTCACACATAGAAATCTTTTGTTCAAATTTATGAGAAGCACGGTCAGTGGCATTACAATTTATTGTTTCTAGTAGCATGGTTCACAATTTTAGCATAGTCTAGAAGTCATTGGAATATTCCGAACCTTTTTGGGAATCTCGGCAATCATTAAAAGAATAGAGTCTTTTGTGTAGATTTTTAGAATAAAGCCCGTTGCGAACAAAATTTAGTGGTTTGAAGAAGTCCGCAGAACATAACATAAGATCGCTTTAGTGAAGTAATCTAATGATGATCCATGGAAAATACTGATTATTTCATTTATTTTCCATGCTTTTTTCGTTGCAACGTAAAGTCCTTATGTCGCTAGGTGTACCGGGCATAAGTCAGTGAGAAACTGAGTCAACTGAGTATTAGATATCACAGATATTATGCGATATGAAACGTTTTTCACGCCTTATAGTCATCCCAATGCAATGTACTTTTCCGCCATCTCAAAAGTGATTACGTCGGGGCACTTATTGTATGCTAATTATTCATGTGCCAGAAGCACCGTAAAATCCTATGACCAACATCGCAGAATGTTGTTGATGAAGGCGCTCTGAAATTTGTTGACTATTATTTATTTCAACGCTACCTATTGCTCGTGACCCTGGCGCTGGACTGTAACGCCTGTCACAGACACCGGAAATGTTGGTATTTTGTTCCGGGTTTTCCTTGAAAACTGTGTCACGCAACGCAAAATGAAAATCTTGCATACCCTATTTTTTACTGTAAAATTGGTTTGTAATTGTGCCTTTGATTTTGCTGTTCATATTTGTATTGTTGATATGTATTTTGTACTGTTAAATGCTTTGGCGGTTTGTAGTACTATGTTTTGGTCTTCGCTCCATCGATTTTAAAGTGACCTCTATTCTTATAGTCATCATTTTTCCTTCGCGACGAACTACAACAATCGATCTGCTACTTGGATAAGATATCGTGCCATATCGTTATTCATTCCCTACAGGTTAAGCTTAAAACCAATTTAAGGTATCTTGAAGCACACAGTTCGCTTCATTTTCTGTCTCTGGTCTTAGTTTCTGTAGCTGGATTCCTTTGACGTATCAAATCGAACCTCGCAAGCCGATGATAGGATCCCGGAAGTAAAAGCCTGCTTATAAATATTCGAGCCTCAATTCAAAGAAGTCTTTATATAGTTTCTGATGCAAGAACATGTGAATTCGACGAAATTACTGACTTAGAGTGAAAATATACCTTCGGGGACAATCTGTGTTCACCAATGTGCAACATAAACAAGTTTTGCACTCTCATGTTCGTCTGATCAACGTACAAACAAATGCAAGATATGAGAATCACGCGGATGGAAGGAAAGCATAATAACTCGGTTTTAGCATCGAGGTCATCTTAGTAAACGTACAATTTTAGCTTTTTGTGTGCTTCAAATTGATTTCCATCAGTTTCCGAGGGTTGCATCACTTAACAAGGTGGATATTACGGGTGAACAAGCGATTTGCGAAGAAGTTTCACAGCGAACGCGTTTTCACGTTTTCTCTACACGTGTTTGAAACACTAAGACTTGTACAAAATACTCTTTACTGGAAAACTCTCATTTGCGGTTTTGTAGTGGCGTTCCCCAGTTTGTAGCACAAAGAACGAGTTATTCAAAGTCATGGAGACACAGGAATTACCTGTTGCTAACGAAGACTTTAAAGCAAGTTTTATTCATCAATCACCTTATGGCTTCAAATATAATCCACTCGATTCAAGCTATTCTCGTTTTTCAGAGGAACCCTTTCTGAATTGCATAAGGGCAAACAGTTATGTTCAATCCAAGTTGGAAGGAAACAATGGAGCCAGTCTCAAATCGCCAAATATCGAAGGTGAAGCTTCTGTTAAAACATTGTTTAGTCTAATTCTCCAGTTTGCTTTTACATAGTATCCATTCAAGGCAATTTTATTGTCCGTCATTCCCTAACAACCAGATGCATGATTCAGCAGCTGATAATTTAAGCTTGTAAGCAAAATGTGCTTCGAATGCGTTTTTGTGAAGCGAAACTGCTATATCAGCTATCACGATAGTGTTATATCAGAAGAACAAGCCAGCATTTCGCCAAATCGTGATTAGATATAATTCGATTTGTTGTTTCATGTCCCAACATTGGTTTGGCTTTAGTGCTTTAGGTGTAACTGGAGTACTTGGAAATTCTCTCAAATTGCTCAAATATCTGTTTAAAGGTAAGAACTGTTTAATACCAGTAAAACTTCCGTTCTCTGTGTTCTCTTTGGAACTACTGCAGAGGAAGGCGACGCAGTTACATACAAACATAGTTTGCGTTTGATATTGTCTATGCCTCTTCCAAGTTCAGAGTTCGATGCCCGGGACACGACGTGAAGTTTGTTATCCCCATCCATCAGATGAACAAGAGGCTTTGCCAGACTTCCTAACAAATGACAAAAATCAAAATTCTAACTTATAAAAGCCATTCGTTTTTAAGTACATCAAGTTGAGAAAACTTCACTAACTCCATGCGTCCATTTATTCATAAAGGTACTGCTGTCGAGGTCAAATAGTGTGTCCATGAAGTCCTCGTTTCATAACTCAATAACGTCTTAGTTAAACTTCAGGTGCAATTTGGTACAAATGTCACCACAGTTAGTATTATTAGTGGCAAACAACACATTTACATTTGTGATGTCTCACAGGAGGTGCTAATGAAGAGATAATTTGGAAACATGTTTAGGTTAAAGGTACAGCCCTAGTGTGGGCGCACTACACGACAAAGGTATTGCTGTATCTACCTCTTGTAGCTACATCGTTATCCTCTACAATAGAGATGTAAACTGATGATTTTGTATATGCTTCATATCTGAGATCCCTGTAGCTTTTATTGTTGTGTCACAGGCTCAAGTTTGTGCTCCTCAATGTAGGTACTCTTCAAAGTACTACTCGATCGTGCCTCAGGTGCATCGGTTAGCCTGAGTTGTTCTGTCTCCGAGTTCACCACTTCTCTCGATCATATGACAAGTGAACAATCTTTTCTCAGATAACTAGCTTTATTCGTGGCTAACATTTGCAGATCTTGTTCGTGCATGTTCAAACCGTCACTGAATTCGTTTCTTTAATGTCGGTACGTGCATCGGTTAGCCTTCGTTGTTCTGCCTCCGAGTTCACCAGTCATCTCTCAATATGACAAGGGAGGAATCTTTTCTCAGATAACTAGCTTTATTCGTGGCTAACACTTGCAGATCTTGTTCGTACATTTTCGAACCTCCACTGAATGCGTTTAGGGCTGTGTTTATACTGTGTTTGTTGGAATATTGTCCTTAACTGTTGCTCCTTCGTTACCCTGCTTGAGAACTTATGCTAACTGTTTTTCAAAGATCTGTATCATGCTTTGAACAACACTTTAGTATCGAAAAATGTAAAGTGGGTTGTTTAAACACAGCACATCAGTGAGTTGTACAGCTTAGAATATCTATAGCGTAGAACAGACAGAATGAATTGCAATTCACAAAATTTTGATCAACTTGTTGAAAGTTTGAAAATGTGTATAGTTGAAGGAGGGTTTTCATAAAGACTACATATTACATAAGCATGCTATATGCCTTTTTAAATTGGTTTGATTGTCACTGAAGTATGTTATTTATTAAAACTTTATTGAAATGGCCATAGCTGTTCTTCGTCAGGTGGTATGGTAAGTTTATGTGGATTCATTTTGTTCAAACGGCCCATACTCGTGTTTAAAAACACGTGGTGCAGTTTCGAAACGAAATTCATTTTCAAACAAAATGACCATTTATCCCTACATCTTTCTGGATCTACACAATGCAATATGTGGATGCATTTCCTGCTAGAATGTTCCATTGATTCAGAATGGTTTATGAAACCAGAAATCAAATCCAAAGGTATAAATTCCATCCCTTCTGTTCATTATTTGATGTCTCAGTAGAAAGAAACTTCCATTCTTTTCCATCTTAACTTGCGGTTACCTGTAACGAATACAAGGCCTATAGTATCACTACTTGTATTTATGTCTTCAATAAATACAGGTCCTTGCATGCCAGTAGCTGAGCATGGGCATATGCAGTGCACATATGTCTCCAAATCTGAACCCAGGCTTAAAGGGTCTAGGTGATGATTGTCTCTGCAAAATGTTATAAAAAAGACCAGTGTTGTACATTTAAGCAACTTAGTATCCTAGATAATGCTCAAACTTTGCCTTAGAAAGAACAAAGGAATCTAAATGTGCATTCTATAGGCATTCTTAATACGTTTTGATAGTTTTAACTAGCAAATGTCCAAGTTTGAAAACTGTTCAGTCAGCTGTTCGCAATCCAATTCCATTCGCTGGATAACACACGAAAATACTCCAAAGGGTACCTATCTGCTCATTTCATGTGAATCTGACTGCACAAATTAGCCCCTTTCGTCCAACTTAACTATTCATATTTCCTTGTTAAGAAATTTTCCTTTGAGACAAATATAGAAGAAAGGAATGGATAGATGAAACTCAATGCAAAAGCCCTTAACAGTCATTTTGCTTCATTTTCCCTTCGCTCATGGATAATTTTATTTGTTATATGTCAGCTCAACATGTTTTATTAACAAGTCCAGTTTTGATAACTCATCCTCTCCGGCGGTTGCATTGAAAAGCATTGCATTCTTTCTCACAATTACTGAGGCTCCCTTACCCCTACCCCCTACCAAACACCACGCCTCTTGCGTAGACGCAGCCACGTCTTTTCCAAGAATTGAGGAACACTCACAAGTATATGTTCGACGAAGTGGACGCGTCGGCGAAGTTGGACGAAAGGAACTAACTTCTACTGGCCATTTGGGTATGGAAATAGCTGGCAAAGTTGCTAGTATTACCTATACGAACCTCCAGACCATCGACCTCGAAAATATACAATTGTGGTTAAGCTTGTCCTACAAATGAGGTTTTTAATCAACTTCGATCGCTTCACTTAAGTCTATATTGTGTTATGCCGGTGCTTGCCTCGTGACTTGGCAGTCGGTAATTTGCCCTGGGCCGCTCCAGAAATACCAATTTGACCCTTAAATTATTTTAACCATGTTTTGTACACATTATGTGTTCACACTTTTCCGGATTTACTTTTTTGGAGAGCCTGAGAAGGATAAGGGCTACTATACTTAGATTTAGTAGATTAGCTGAGCCTGCATCAGCAAGCTATCGAGTCAATCGAGGTCTTCGTTTGCGCGCTTTTGAAATGCACTCAATCAGGATAACACATCGAATTTATTTAAACAAAAATATCAAAGGGTTTTGTAGTGTTACTGAAGATACGTACAGAGCGCTCATTGTTTTAAGCAATGTTGTTTTATAATACAAGAATGCGGATATAACCCAGATAAAACAGTCTCACTGGATTCCTAACAACTTACTCGCAATTGTTAGCTTTTTAAAAATAATATCTCCAACATCTAAGTGGTATATTCTAAGCATTCTCGGTAGAAAAGAGCTTTGCAAAAGGATTGGAATTTTGAATAGAATAAATTATTATTAAAATGACTCGTATTCAGCAAGATATTAATTCACATATGTTTATTTGGACTCTACGCCCACGCGGCTGGTCGTGTGACATTTTCTTCCTCTTACTGCACATATAAATCGTACTTGAATGATTCCACTAGAGTTATCCATAGCTGGTTAGTTTTAAACTATAGTTATTTAAAGCCCAGGATAGTTGCATACCCTGCGAGCAGTGGTTTCCTCCTCTCTTAGGCCGTCGGAGGAGGAGGCCGTAGCTAGAATTTCTTGTCTGGAGGGAGGGGGCTAGCCTTGGTCATCCTTTGTTTTGGCTGGGGGGGGGATGACAAACAGGTTTCCTCACATGTTGATACTAAGCTTGTTACTTCGCTGGCTACTTTGCTAGCTACGACCATGCAGTTAATTTAGAATGAAATTTATAGTGTTCCTAGTGACTATTCGGTGGAAAGGAAGAATAATTTCCCTCCACTTTCAACTCCTATATTCTTTATCTTGAATTTTCTGTCCGACATTTGACGGTGTATTTATCTCTTGAAACATTTTTCAATTGGAAGAACTCTTTTTTTAAATATTTATTGTAACTATACAGCATTTTACATTTTTCCTTCTTACATGTAACTATATACAACATGTAAGAAGGAAAAATGTAAAATGCTGTATAGTTACAATAAATATTTTAATATTAATATATAAATATTGGGATAACTCTTGCATATCATCATGTTTTTAAAAAGGAATGCCTTTCTTTAGCCGCTTGTTGTGCATATTTCTTTTTGATATATCAAACTTTCAAATTATATCTGGTAAATCATAGCCACCTAGACTACTTAATGGAATCCTGGCATTTTGGCCTCACTCTATTTTTATACCTATTTCCAAGGAAGTTTCTACACATAATTCAATAAACGTTCCTTTGTGAAATGGTGGTTTGAAGATAGATAGATAGATGTGTTTAATGTATCTCTTGCAGCTAAAGCACGGGGTATAATGGGATTCCTTGCTTGTATGACAAAGCAATACCGAAGACCAAATACCAAATCTCAAAGCAACCTTTCTGAAATAGGTGTATACAAGAAGTTGAGATTTAGGGTTCAATATAGTGAATTGCAGTTTCCCTTTGTACGGTTTAGCCTCTCAGGTGCTTTCAAATCTACAAATAAAGTATCGTGGCAGCCTCTTTTCTAAAGCGGCCTTGTAATTCTGTAATACTAAGACAGTAAGTACCCATTTCTGTTGTCAAATAAATCTTTCAGTAGATTTTACATCATTTTATCTTATATTTACATAGTAATAATCATAATCATAGTTATGTGAGTCAAATATTGCAATTGCATCCGTAGTTTCCATGTATTTAGACATATCACGCCCCTTCTTGGAAAAGACGTAGGCGTGGCTACATCGCTATGTAACAGATAACACAGCAAAGTGTTACCCTTTGGTACAGCATCCACTCGACACAGATCTAAACTAGAATGTCTTTTTTGTTGCAGGTTCTATGTATCGTCCAGGAAGTGTGTCGAGCTGTCCTTCCTACCATATTTGTGACTCCAATGGTAATTACTGTCACCCAAAGTACCTTGACGAAGCTGAGGATTATATGTACAGAAAAAGCCATTCTTCAGAGCCTCAACCGACGTCCCCAAAAGCTATAGGTAGTGAGCGAAGGTTCGGCTTTCCAAGGAAGAAGATTCCTCCTTTTGATAAATGCAATGACGTTCCGAAGAACGGCAGTGCTTTCTTTAGTCACAATGATATTACACTCGCTTTGTTAAGGTCAAAGCCTTCAGGAGATAACAACCGAATTTGCAGGGAAGCGTTTGAAAAGATTTCTGTACCTCAAAATATTTCTGTACCTCAAAATGCTGCAAGAGACCATCCACGCTATAGTTTCGAACCCGACGTTCACAATGGTGACTTCAAGAACTTTAATAAGCGGCATCTTAGGAGGCCTGTTTCCGTTAGCGGGCTTCCAGACAGGCACTTCAGCTGTCATAGAACAGCTAGGAAACTCTCTGCGACTGAAAACGTTCAAACGACAAGAAACACAAGCCTGCTGAAAAATTCCGCCTCAGTTCCTTCCTTAAATTCCTATTTCGAAAAGTCCTTACAAAGGGAAATGAAAAGTGAAGAAGATAGATTATCGCCAACAAACACCGACAGTATGGCGGTTAGACAGAGAAATGGTTTCCTTTCTCGACGCAGCTTTGGTAGTAATAATGGAACCTGTCGAGAAGCTCTGTTAGAGGAGCAAGATTACCGTGGGTCTCGTCAAAAGATGGTGGAATTACGTGCCAACGGAGTGGCTTACAGAGACAAAACAGAGAGACATGGAGGTGGTAATGCCAAAGAGAGCTTTAACAACGACGTGGACTTTGGAACACAGCCCCAGTTAGGTTCTCCTGTCAGTCGAAAAAGCCCAGGAGTAATCGGCGGGGAACGACGGAAAGCCCATCTACGAAGCCAGAGCATGATTGAAACAACGCTCTCTGACAAGAAATACACAGCAAACAACCATGAGAATTGCTTGATAGTCAAGCCGCGCTCAAGGAGCTTCAACAACTTCGATGCTGAGGGCGCTGTTGAGTCGTGCAATCTATGCAAAATGTTCTTCACCAGCAAAGAACAAGCAGAAGAGCACTTCAACAGCACCAAACACCGAAACAGGATTGCAAAACTAACGGCAGAGCCTTACCAAAAGTTCTGTGAACATTGTAAGGTCCACCTCAACTCCAAGTCGCAAGCAGAAGAGCACTTCGCGAGCGCTCGACACGAGCATACTGTAACCAAGCTCCAAAAAGCACCTGAGAAGCGTCACTCCCCTTTGAAAACTAACATGGAAATCTTCTGGGCTAGTTCAAAGACTAATCCTACTTCATATCAAGCAGAACTCGTCCGTAAAGCCGTAGATATGGACTCCGTTTGTTTTCTGCCAACTGGAACAGGCAAGACTTTGGTCGCTGCCAACGTTATAGCCAATCTCCTTTACCTCAATCCAGCACGACAAGTTGTGTTCCTGGTCGATCGGGTGCTGCTTGTTCTTCAACAGAGCGATTTCTTGCGGGAAGAGCTTCAGGACGTTACGATTCCTGTCTTTAATGATCCGTCGAGTCAGAGGAGCCGAGGTAACTTGGACTACAGACCGTTACGAGTTGGAGCGATTTGCGGTGAAATGAGAAGACTAGAGAGCGGGGTACCCATATTTGAACACGATGTTCTTGTAGTAACGGCAGACTGCTACAGGAACCACCTGAACAATGGAACTTTGAGGTTTGAAGATCTTGCGTTGCTTGTTCTTGACGAGGCTCATCTATGCAACAAGGAGCACCCGTACAATGTTATCATTAGGGACTACTTCCTGAAAGATCCAAGCCACTCTCCATATTCACCAAGACTACTTGGTCTTATATCTTCCCTAGCTGGAGAGGCTACTACGGATAAAACTGTGAAGAAGCTGCAGCGTTTGGTATCGAATCTAGGAGGTTCGGCATTGTCTATTGTAACTGTGGAGTGTAAGGAACTGGATAGTAGAATGAAAGTGGGAAAGTTGGAGTATATATATGCTGGTTTCACTGAGACAGAGCGTAAGCTGCTGGGTGTTTTGATTGAGTACGCTACCAAGTGCTTTAACTTTGTTGCTCGTATCAGCGAGCTGAAGGATTATAAAGACATCTTTCAACCTTCTGCAGGAGGACTCCTTGCCGTAGAAGACATCTACCCAATCCTAAAGATCATTGACAACATTCTGCTTGTTTCAAAATCAGATGAAGGTCGTGTGAATGGGTTACTGCATCTCAAGGCGATAGCTGAGTGTGTTTGTGCGCTGCACGAGTGTGGGGAAAGTGCTACAGATGGTCTTCTGATGGGCCTAGAGAACCAGAGATGCTTGTATGGTTCAGTGTGGGCTTTAGAGCAAGGTCTGCCATGGGAGACAGTCAGTGCTTCTTTGATGTTCAATTCCTTGCCAGGTAAAAACTTTTTTTTAGTTGATTAGGGGGAGGAATGTTTAATGTAAAGTGAAACAAATCGCAACGTAATTACACCAATACTGGATACACCTTAAAAAACGTTCTTGAAAATTACTCACGTTAGTCCTCTCAAATCCGCTCTATTGTTATATTTATTTTATGCTCTAGAACCATTATGATTATCCTTCAAAGGGCCTATGGTCAGCGTCGTGGTGAAACTCTAAACTCTGTTTACATCTATGCTACTACGTTGAGGCTTCCTTTTCTGCCTTTTAAACTCTTTTCATCACAATTGAATAATTCATGGTGTTTTATGTTTTAAATATAGTGCGAATTTCAGATGACTGTCGTGAGTAATTGGTAATTACTCCTAAAGGTTGTTTTTAGGTTTTATTTACTTCCTTGTTTGTTAGAATACCCACCTGGAGTTGATCTACTAAAGGAAACCCTGGAAATCAGTAAAGCCCGGTGCACACTCGCGACATAACGACATAAGGACGTTATGTTGCAACGAAAAAAACATGGGAAAATAATTGAAATGATCAGTAGAGCGGATTTCACATGACTGTCAAGACTTGTTATGTAATTGCGATTGCTTTGCGTTCTCATTGGCTACTCGTTTCTCTCAGCCAATCAAATTCTGTAGTAAATACAATTGCGTAATTACTTAGTAATTGGTTCGGCTGGTGATTGGCTGAGAAAAAAGCCATTTAGGAGCAAGTCGTGATTTCTCTCGATTCTGATTGGCTAGTGATTGCTCAATTGCAATGTTTTCACGACAGTCATGTGAAAACCGCTCTATTCTCCATGGAACATCATTAGATTACTTCATCAAAGCAATCTTAGGTTATTTTTTGTAGGCTTTAACTTTTTGAAACCACTAAATTTTGATCGCGTGATATTTTCCTTATGTCGTTATCTCGCAAGTGTGCACCGGGCTTAACCAAGGGACGAGGAATTCCTCCCCTTACTTACCTATCGTCTTATTATATTCATTTTCAGAATCTCTAAACTCAGGAGCGCATGAATTGCTTCGTCTCCTGCTGCGGTTTCGCGTAGAAAGCGGTTCCCTCGGGGAGACGTCCGAAGCTACCGTGGTTGTCAAGAGATATACCAGTGTTCCTATGCTTGCAGCCTGCCTTAGACAGTGCAAAGAACTGCAGGTGCTTGGAATATCTGTCGAGGAAGAAGGTGAGTGTATTGCTCTTGGCTTCACCATCGTGTGTCGTAGGTCAGAGCATCAATAAGTTATCTTTTAAAAATAATGAACCGTACAGGTTCACAAAAGAGGTTGTCAAAGAGCCTAACTCAATCTCCATTTCGTCGGCCATAAAAGTACAGAGTCAAGAGGCAGATAAAGTATCCATTTCCATCGGCGCACTTGTAGATGTTAATGAAATAGTTTTGATGGAATTCAATAAACCAGATAACAAAGTTTGTCTGTAGCAGTTATTTATACTAGAATATCTTATTCTTAATGTCAAATTTAAGCAATAACAAATGAGCGACTGGGACTCTTAATACCACTTGGAGCGCTGTTCTCATTAGTTTAACACCGGCCTTTACAACAAAATTGCACTGGTAATGTGTTCTTGATTAGAATGAGCTTTGGAATGACTAAACATTTGGTATAAAAGAATCTAACAACAGCTCGTGGAGAAAGCAACTGACCATGTTGTTATTATTATTGTTATTGTTTAATTCTATGTCTTGGTTGGAGCAAGGAAGTTTTATGTGAGAGTTTTTATTATGTCTTGGCAGTTGGAAAAATACATAGTTCTTGTTATCCAAACATACCCTGACATCTGATTCGAAAATAATAGATTTACGCAAGTAAGCCAGTCTAGTCGTCGATTTTGCTATGATTCACAAAAATATTGAAGTCAGACTATGACGAAATCTTATAGCAGCCCTTACAGACGTAGATAACACGCCCAAAAATGAGGTTTGACAAATATAGCGATCTGTTATTTGCCTCTAAAAATTATATTTTCATAACGAAAGCTTGATACTCTTATTTTAAACACGGAAGCTCAATGGTCCGAAATTGTGCTTGCCAGTTCGAAGCTAGAATACAATTTCTGGTTTGATCTACTTTCGATCAACCTCCGCATACTTTTCCTTTAAACTCTCTTCAGTGACGCGAAACGTGACAAAATTTCCCTTTCCGGTGATTTGCTACTCAATTTTTTATGTCTTCATTTTGTATCTCATTACCCAAGCCCGTTTGCATAAAATTGAGGTTTGAATATAATGGTATGAGGCAAACGAATCCCTTGATCTTGATCTGTTTTACACGGACACTTTGAGAGTTCCAAGCTTGTTCACCTTCTCAACCTGGTGCGCATTCACGGGAAATTTCTGCAGAAACCCATCCATGGGAAAAGCTTTTTCCCCAAGGTACACGCATGGGAAGTGCTCGGAATTGACATGAATAGCCATGGGAAATTCAGCTTTTCCCATGAATGGGTTTCTGCAGAAATTACCTGTGATTATTGCAAAGCATCATATGTACTCTGCCTTTTTAGAAGAGTGCACTTTATTTTCAAAGCTTTGTTGCCAACATGGGAGATATGCATGTGACAGACGGTCTTTAAGGTAGACATGGTCCTTCGAGCCGGATTCAACCAATATTTCTTAGGCTAAAAAATGGTGGCTTACTAAGTATACGTAATCACATGGGGCCGAGTACAATTTGGGATTAATTTCACGAGTGTTTTTTTCCATAATTGCCATATTTTTTTTCCATAATTGCCCGAGCCGTCTGTTACATGTTTATGATATAAAAGGGCAACAAAATTCAGCGCGCGTGTTGACTGCAAAGCCCAAAAAGATCTAAGAAACACTGGCAATCAAATTGAACCAACCTGAAGACATTTTTATTCGTTTATTCATCAGAATTTGACCGTTGTTGACAGCTTTGAACAAACGCAAACGGCCTCAGACATGAACTTCCAGAATTGGAAAAGAAAAAAGAAACGTCCCAGCGTCCAATCGCAGCCAAGTAATTTTGCCCTTAATTAAGAAACGCTCCTCTTAGCCAATCAGCATTGAGTAATTTTGCCCTGTATATTATAACTTAATAATGCTTATTTATAGGGAGCTTCCGCTACACTGAAAGTTCGCCATTCCGTGTGATCCTAACTACAAGTTTGTCCTCCACGAGAGTCCACAGCTCCCCATCTCGCAAGCTAATTGTCCAAATTGATCCTCTTGGTGCCGTGTCCGCCTTGGATCGAATCCGCGAGTGCGGGAGTCGAAGAGATGCCCGTTGTGTGGTAATCTCGAGAAACAGGGAACTGGAGAGGAAAATGAGGGATCTTATGCTAAGGGAGGAAAACATGGGCCAAGCTACGAGGGCTGTTAATGGTGAGGGATACTAAGTGGAGCAAAACAAAGTGAGGCTCAGATTTGACTGTATCTAGACTAGAGGTAAGCATGTCGATGGTCAAAGGCCAGGCAAGTACGCGATACTTGCAGCCTGGAGACACTATAGGTCGTTTAAGACCCTGCACGTCCGATGGGCGTAACATGTAGTTTTGTATATAGTCCATGAAGTTCTATACTAATGAGGTAACGGTAAAAGTAGTGAACTCAGTCCTTTGAAATCTATGAAGTTTCGATCCATCCTTTGGTCTAAAACTGAAATGTGTATTAAAGTAATGGTGTTATTTTGTCACATTGTCACACCTATCTGACACTGCAAAGGCGAGAGAATTGGATTGAAGCGACATATATAGATTAGAATAGAATAAGGACGAGATAAGAATGCGATGGCAAAGGGCCTTTCCAATGCTTGACCAACATTTAGCAATAGTCTATAGTCAAACTATACGCGCGCAATGTTCCTTGTTAATGGTATCAAGTTAGCTCCTCATGATGCAGTTTTATTGAGTTTTATTAGAATAGGGCTTCCTGTGTCATGGCGCGCGCGTCAAAAATTGCGGGAAATTATTCGAATTTAATTCAGAATCACAGAGTAGACGCTTTTATTTGTATATGATGTTCTACTGGCAAATTAAAATGTGGCCATGGAACCTGACTATTTTCTAAGCAAAAAGGGTCTAAACTCGCAAAAATTGCGGGAAATTATTCGAATTTAATTCAGAATCACAGAGCAGACGCTTTTATTTCTATATGATGTTCTATTGGCAAATTAGAATGTGGCCATGGAACCTGACTTTTTTCTAAGCAAAAAGGGTCTAAACGCGCAAAAATTGGGTACATATAATTATAAAGTCATTAAATTTAAATTTTATGAAATGAAATTTAAGTGAGGATGTACCTTCATAAAATGGCCAGTGAAATAATGCACCGTCTGACTCGAAAATAGTGTAGTAAATTTACTGCAATTTTCATAATTCTGCCATCTCTACACCAACTAACAAACCACGGTTTGGCTTCCGTCAATCAAACGAGTGAACAACTCTGGGTGATTTAATAAGGACTAGCTAAGCTTCAAAACCAAATTTTCCACCATAAAATGCAAACGGAACTCAATCATAACCATGCGGCTGTCTTAAAAGGTTTGATGGACGGAAGCCAAAACGCAGTTTGGTGTTCGGGATTGTAAAGTGGGAGTTAGCAGAATAATGAAAATGGCAGTACTTTGTATCGAGTTTGAGATGAAAAAAAAAAATAAGAAAAAATCGTGCGGCAGTGCGAAACGAAAAAAAATATTTGGAATTAATATGATACATCGAAAAGATGTATGTTAATTCGCTAATTGCCATGCAAACCTATAAGATCGATTTAAATGTATGTCATGTAGGGAAGTTTCTTTTTTGTGAAACGCGAAGAACCGCTTCCCTTGAATGACATACTACATATTTCGAAAAATGTTTTCATCAAGCAAATATTGTTGCAATTTTTGATGCAAATAATTACATGGATTGGCTCTTTTGAAAGCTTTGATAACGTTATCATAAGAATAATGACTCTTCCTGGAATACAGTGGTACCTCTATTAAGCGACCACCCTCGGGACCAAGCCAAGTGGCCGCTTAATAGAGGTTGGCCGCTGAATGGAGGTATGTAAATACAGTACTTGAGTGACAATACATTATTTTGGTACTTTGAAAAGTGGCCGCTTAATAGATGGTTACCACTATAGTTTTCTTTTTCCGATTTGGTGTTTTTTTTTCTGTTGCCATTTATGGCACTTAGTGTGAAACGCTTTGTTTAGGGCACCCTGCTATTGAATGGTCACCTCCCCCAGTTCTCAGAACTCAATGGTTAGTTTCAGCGAAAATCAAAACAGGACCATAATTTTTCAGGCAAAATGAAATGAATAGACCTCGGCTTGGGCGTAATGTTTTCTCCATTTCAGATCACGTGGTATTCCCATGAGTATTCTCTCTTTGTCTTGGAATGATTTCATATTCATATATCCTTCGGTGCGTAGCAGAAAAAGAAAGATAGAATACTCATGGGAATGCCACGTGATCTGAAATGGGAAAACATAACGCCCAAGCCAAGGAGGTCTATTACCATCGAGACAACTTGACTCGCGGACTCGCGGGCATGGAAACTTCATAACTATGCAACAACCCAAAACTGACAAAAGAATTATAATTTTTATACCTCGGATATCGTGGTAAATGCGCTATTTCAGGAGTCCATATATCGATTTAAGATCAATTATTTATGACGTTAAACCAAACCAAAGCGTCAATATATTGAATATGTCCCAACACGGGCCTCAAATACAAGAAGACACTTACTGTATACACCGATAACTTTGTTAGTTATCGAAACTCCGACTAGCGGACTGACGGTGTTTTAGACCAAGTCGATCACGTCAGTTATTTTATTATAATTCAGAAAATTTATAGTAGGGACATAGTTTTATTGTTAGAGAGCTAATATAGTAATGATACTGACTCTGACTTGTTATATAGTTTCATAAAGTTTAAATTCCGTTTTGTTTTTAAAAGTAAGAGTTACATATGAAGAGACAGTGCGTTCAAATTAGGCGACATTGCGTGCACAGCCTATAGCTACTAATATCTTGAATTTGTAAAGACAGATTGTTTTAGAACTTCGAGACATTTGAACAAGAAGCGGTCAAAAATATTGTTACTAAAAAGAACGAAATCTTTTGATTTGGTGTTTTTTTGAAAGTTATGAATATAAGGGATCCGCTGTGACCGTTCTGCCAATGCGTTTTGTACAGGAGTGAAGCTTGGAGACTCTGATACCCAGGGTACATGGGAACCAGGGAAAATAGAATTCAGTTCACAGAAATGTTGTATTTAAGACGAAATATCTGTGCAAATGGAAATCCTATATTACAGCCGATTGCGTTTGAGCGTTTTACCCTAACAGTTCGCACGTTACGTTTGAACGTTTGAAAGTTGCGTTGTGAGACAAAAAGTCGGACGTTTCCAAGGGCAACCGCCATGTGTATTTTTCTCTGACCAATCAGAGAGGACAGAACTCTTTGGTTCGCCATAGAAACGTCTCGTTTCATCCTAGAAACGCAACTTTCAAACGTTCAAACATAACGTGCGAACTGTTAGGGTAAAACGCTCAACGCAATCGGCTGTATATATCCCAGTATTATTTTAGCAAGCGTCGATGCGAAATTTAGTTTCTCGGGTCTCCGTGAGAATTTTTTGGCGGGACTTCACTACCACTGCTTATGTCCTTCATGGGAACCTTCAAAATCAAAAGGTAATAGGTATCAAACTTTTTAGTAACAATATTTTTTTGGGCCACGCTTTGCTCAAATCTCTAAAACAACCTGAAGTAAATAGTTGCTAAAGCGGATTTCAGATTGGTGTTGAAAGAACATCAGACTTTCTTTGTTTTTGCTTCTTCGCGTTTTGATTGGCTGAGTATCGCGACTTCGCTCTCCCAGCCAATCAGATTGCAAACAAAAAAAGTTATCTACACTTGTGAAATCCGAGAAAATCCGAGAAATCCGACTCGAGACTACTACAGTGCAGTTGCAGTTTGACAAGTTATCTACACTTATGTGAAATCCGACTCGAGACTACTACAGTGCAGTTGCAGTTTGACAAGTTATCTACACTTATGTGAAATCCGAGAAAATCCGAGAAATCCGACTCGAGACTACTACAGTGCAGTTGCAGTTTGACAAGTTATCTACACTTATGTGAAATCCGAGAAAATCCGAGAAATCCGACTCGAGACTACTACAGTGCAGTTTGACAAGGCCGTTGCTAGGCTACGGTCGCGATGGTGCCGTGGGCTCCACTGGACATTTTCACGTGCATTTCTTAGTGCTGACTATACTAGGTACCAGTGGTTCTCGTGCGCTTCCGAGGGAATCCGCCCTAGACTGCAAAACAATCCCTTTAAAGGGGCTTTGTCACGGTTGTTGTAACAAAATTCTAGAAAACTAGTCCAGTGGTCTACATAAACAACTCAGGATCCTATACTGTGCTTCAACTTAGGATGAAAAAGGAACTTGAATTCGCACTATATAGGCATTCTTAAGTAAGACTTTATACCTATTGCAAATCAGATTTCCAGGTGTGAAAACTGTTCAGCCTGGTAAGAAATCAAAAATGCCATTTCGCCATCCAATTCCATCCGCTTGATAACACACAAAAGTGCTCCAAATTTGTGCTTATATAGCAATTGAAAGGTTATTTAACAAACCTATTGTGCTCATTCTTGTGAATTTGACTGCATTTAAAGGGGCACTCGCACGCTTAATTTTCGTACAACCTGTCAAAAAATAAGTCTAATTCTAATCTCCAAAAATACATTTAAGTTTACCGGGAATAACCAAAATAACAGTCCAGGTTTGTTAAATGACCTTTTAACTGTTAAATCAATACAAATCTATACTGTTTTGGTCTATTATCAAGAGGATGGAATTGGATTGCGATTTGAATTATTTGTTTGTCAGGCAAGCGTACGAGTGCCCTTTAAGCTACCTAAATTAACCCTAAAATCATAGCCCCGACCTGAACCCGACCTGTTCAGAGGAGCGCCCAGAACAAGCGGCGGGAGAACCTCTTGTACCCAAGTAGGTATAAGTTAGCATTCATACTTCCTTACTTTCCACCATAATTTGAATAGGCCTTATCACGGTTTCCGCCGCCATTTTGTTAGGTAGGCAAGATGTGCAAAACCCCACATAAACTCTGTTAACGCGAAGTGAAATCGTTGCGAAAATATTGCACATATCAACAAAGTACTTAGCGTAAAATAATTCTTCTTGGCCAAACAATCACTCTATCAAATTTAAGCTTCCTACGCTCTCTATAAAGCGAGCAATTGTAGTTTTTTTTCCACATCTACCCTTGTATTTTGACAGGCTTTTTACGCATCGATGCACACAGATTTTACAGGCGTTTGTATGAAGAATTAAAAACGTAATTACTCGATTCATACAGCAGCTATAACCTCCAAACTTTTAAGGTAAACAGTTTCAGCCACTCTCTCAATGCTACGATTCATATTTTACCGATATGTTTGATATTTTCGCAACGATTTCACTTCGCGTTTACAGAGTTTATGTGGGATTTTGCACATCTTGCCTACCGAACAAAATGGCGTCGGAAACCGTGATAAGGCCTATTACTTTCTTGGTACGTTAAAAGTATCTTAGCCTTTAGTTGGATACTGACATTTCTTTTAATAGATAGTTCACTCAAAGTAGGCATGCCGTTTTATACGATTTGTAAAGAAACCAATGTTTCTAGCGTTAAGTGTTACATGTAATACACCTTGGTAAACCAAATACTTGTATTATAGTATAGTACTATAGATAAATACTTTGTACATTTGTAATGAAATAAATGGGACTTAAAATGATTGAAATTATTATAGAGTTTTATTATGTCGATTGATGTTCAAGGAGCCAGGCTCTGCGCGCCTGTCGAGGTAACGCAATGTCGGTAACGGACGGTAACGCAAAAACAAAAAAACAGACAAAACGGAAAGTAACGCAAGAAGCGAATGGTTACTACCGTCGATTTCATCTAAGCGAATGCACTTGAAAAGAAAACCGCCACTAATTAGGGGCGGTTCTCAAAGTTTTTGCACGTGAAACTTTGACGTTTGCCACGCCAACTTTGTGGTTTTGGCATGTAAACATTACGGTAAATTTACCAAACCGTTAGAATTTGCGCCAGATTCGGCGGGGAAAACATGATAATTCGTACAAATGCTTTTGGACGTAATTATAAACCGAAGTTTGGATCACTTGAAGCTTTTAACCTGGCAAATGTCAAAGTTTGATGCGCCAAACGCCAAAGTTTGAACCGCCAAACTGTCTAATTTTAGACATGAAAACTTTGAGGTACCGCCCCTAATTAGTGGCGTTTTTCTTTTCAAGTGTATTCGCTTAGATGAAATCGACGGTAGTCCGTTTCCTTGCTGTTAAGGGGTCTCGGGACATGTTTATGTGAGGTACCAGCCCTCCTGTCCGGATGCGAGATAGATAGCAAACATGTAAATAATGGGCTGGTGAGCATCATATAAACAAGTACTGCACCTCGGCAGCGGCAGACGAGGAATGGGGGCGTCATTTCCCCCGCGCCGCCCATGCTTGTGATTACACCGACGCATAGTCCCTGAAATCACGCATGTTGCTATCACATGAAAACAATCCACGCTCGTAAGCTGATAATTCAGACGTCGGATGCTTGCTGCGGTCTACATTGCTGCGCACTAAATGAACTACCATCCCATGGAGCTCGTTCATATTTGCCATCATGCTCTCGAGTCTTTGATCGATGTCTATCAGCTGTAAAGAATTTTGTGACGGTGATCGCCCTGGGCGGGGTTCTGTGAATAATAATGAGAGCTTTGGTTTGTTATTGTCTCGTCGCCATATTCCGGCCTTTTCCATGACTGTCGCGCTTGTTGCAGTCCCAACCAATCTTCCCAGCAACGTTTTCACCCCCGTCTTATTAACCTTATTAACCCTCTCTCCTTACATTTAGCTTAGTTGTCTACCCACCCCTTCACCACAATACAATCTCTTGTACATACTGTCAGTGGTCGTAGTATGGAAAGAAGTGCTCCGCAATCATTTTGTGCTAGAGCATCTGTGAAAACTCTGTGCTCAAATCTTACTTTTTCTTCGTTTTATAAGTGCTGCCAACATGCATTCCTCTCACGACCCCCACCCTTCACCCCCCACCCAAGGCGAGCCATGCACGCCCAAAGCTATTTGCAGTGCTACGGTCCTGTTCACCCTACATTCAATATACCCATAGCGACTAATTCTTGTAAGAGCTTACTGCCGTTGTTGTTCCTTCTCACTTGTCATTCCACCTCATCACCCTCAAAAAAACTGTTTGCAGTCTCTTATTTAGCGAAAAAAAAAATTTGCCACGCGGCACAGTGAAGCCCGCGTAACAAATGCTATTTTCTGTTGCCTTTACGAACGTTCGACACATAAAGGACTAGGGAGCAGTCTACCCCCTTACCCCAACCCCCAATCTTACCAACAGCCTGCTGTCTCCTCCGCTTCCATCTCTTGACGAGCTTGTGGATTAGCTGGGCAATGACGCCGATGGCCAACAGCCCTCCGAGTATCTGGGCCAGCGAATATAGCATTACAATACAAAAGTCTGACTCATCTGAAAACAAAGTAGCTACATCGGACGAGGAGAAAATCTGATAGAAAAATACAGAAACAGAGATTTGTTTACTATATCTTGTGGATTAGCTGGTCAATGACGCCGATCGGCAGCCCTCCGCGTATCTGGGCCAGCGAAAATAGCATTACAATACAAAGGTCTGACTCGTCTGAAAACAAAGTAGCTACATCGGACGAGGAGAAAATCTGATAGAAACAGAAACAAAGATTTGTTTACTATATCTTGTGGATTAGCTGGGCAATGACGCCGATGGCCAACAGCCCTCCGAGTATCTGGGCCAGCGAATAAAGCATTTTAATACAAAGGTGTGACTCATCTGAAAGCAAAGTAGCTACATCGGACGAGGAGAAAATCTGATAGAAAAATACAGAAACAAAGATTTGTTTACTATAGCAGGTATTTGTAGGCTTGGTTTCCAGCCGTGGGGGGTTCGGTGCGCCCGCGAGTGGAGAAGCCAAGCAATCGCGCGCGACGTTACGACGGCTTGGGAACCGATCCTAAGGTATTGGTGCCTTGCGAAGATGGGAACTCCTCATTCCTCCAAAAATCTCTTCTCATTCTTTTTTCTAATTCACACGCGTCACGTTTTCATGGGCTTCATCTACAGCTGCCCCTACTTCTGTTTTTAAATTAACATCTCTAGTTTGGAAAACCTAGGCGTAGATTAAGGCATTATAGATAGCGATATTTTAGGCTAGAGTTTATAGAGCTCAACTAAATCTGAGTAGGCATTGTCGCTCTGAAACTGGGGTTGAGACTAAAATTCTTCTGTCGGAGGAAAAGCAAATATCACACTGTGTGCAACCCTCTCCATGGAAATCCGCATTCGGCAAGGCTATTGTTTTCAATATATCTTCTTCATGCACAAAAATCTCCTCGGGGACCGTCGGAAGTTGCCCAACCTCTGTGTCACAGAACTCACCATAATACTAACACACACTCATACTATAAACTGGTTTCTTTGAATTGAATTGAATGTAGGGTTGTAGTGTGGGTTGGCCCTAAATTATTTGTTTTCAGTGTCTGCCGATGTTCATTTGACATTACTACCCTATTTCTTTATTCCTTTGCTCGCCTTTGTTGTCGGTTTATTTGATTATCTGCTTGTTTTTAATAGTTAATGTCTGTTCTTAATAGTTCATGTCTGTTTTTGTTTTGTTTTGTTTGTTGTGTATCGTACTTACTAATCCGAGAACATTAACTTGAAAAATTGAACGCGCTTTTTTTACTTTTATAACAATTCTAAAGCTGCTTTACCATATGCGCGCAATCGCAGAAAGGCCACCCTATCTCTAAAAAGAGCGACTTCAGAGAGGGCATTATCGAACCCAGAGCTCCCCGGCTCGTAACCTCGGGGGAGGCTCTGGTGACAGCCACTGACGCATGCGCGATCCGATTTAATACAAAGCCGCTGAGAGAAAATCCTTTCAGCGCATGCTCCAACGCTCAAAATCAGCCAATCAGCAACGGCCCTCAAATGGATGTCCCCAGAGCCTCCCCTGCGAGCAGACGAGCCGGGGAGCTCTGGGTACACGAGAATGGAGAGAGGGCTATCACCCTGTGCCAGACGCAATCGCACAGGAAAACGAAACTGGTTTTAAACTTATTTGAGGCTGGAAAGACAAGCGGATTTGCCCTTCATTGAGTGGGGCCAGTTTGTGTCCCGTCTTGTCTCCTTTCAGCAGCTAGACAGCTTGCAGGCGCTGGACGCTGCTTTGGTGGCGAAAGTCCAGAGTAGGCAAATCGCCGGCTCTTGGACGCCCACAAGCATCAGCGTGCAGCAGGCGCCCGGGCCAAAGTCACGCGGAGGAGCGTTGCGCGCGACATAGGTATACGTGTGGCTGCGAAGAGACTTAGTTCCGTCATAATCACTTACAAATAATGTGGGAACACTTACGTTTTTTTCGTACACTTCGCTCTCAGACTTGAGTAGTGTCGTGAAGGCGGTAGTTACTGTAGCCGTGTACATAGATATGACTACAAGCCCAAGTAAAATCCATATCACGCCGAACATGCGGCCCGCTACTGATCGAGGTGTCTTGTCGCCATAACTGGTGGTAGTAAAATCACACTCACACACTATCACGAATCCTGCATTCTGATTGGCTCAAAACTCACTGTCTATTGAGTCAAAGATAGTGAGTTTGAAAAGGCCGGCGTTTTGAAGAAAAACAAACATTTTTCTTCAAATAAAAAGTTTCATTATTCGAAGGTAGTGTGTGAGTGTGATTTTACTAAAACAATTACATTACTTGCTCTCGATTTCTATGAGCTTGATAAAGACTCCTCGTCAACTATCAGCTCATAGAAATCTCGAGCTCGTAATCTAATTGTTAAATATAAAAATAATTAAAATATACATTAAGGATTAAAATGCGAGACAGATAATTGCTCATTTGCTCATTTAAACATTTTCTGCGTAAAGCATTCTTAAAAGATTTAAGGTTTGTCTCCTTAAGGTTTGCAGGTAGGCAGTTCCAGTCCTGAATTGCAGTGACAGTAAAGGTTCTACTCAGTGAGTTTAAGGCATGGCTCTAACACGAGGGCTGCTTTTTGGTAACTTCGTTATTTTTCAACGAAAATCCTTCAAACTTCGGCCTATAACTTATTTTGGAATTCTGATAACGATAAAGTTGCTGTTGCCATGGTAACGATGTCATGTGACTCACCGTCCGCCATCTTGAATTTAAATTTTAGCGCCCGTGAAGGTATGGAAAGAAGATAAAAATCAGACATTTCTTTTTAGCATAATGTTTGTAGCATTGATCTTTCTGTAAACCTAATTGGATATCTAGGATAATGTTTTAATAAGGACAGTTTTTGAAAATATTAAATATTTCAAAACACGAAAAATTATATATAATTTTTTTTACTGAAGTAATGCGACTTATCCAATTAGCTTCATTTTAAGGTAGTTTCCTTGTATCTAAATATGTGATTACCTTTCAATTTCACCTTTCCATGGCTGTCCTCAGAAGGCCTAAGTATAAAATCCAAGATGGCCGCCACTGAGTCACGTGATTAGCGTTTCCATGGCAACAAAATATATTAAAATAAAGCTCTTGCTGAAATTATTGTACTGACCAATTTTGATGATGATCCACAGTATAGAAAATTAGTTATGACGAATAATCCCCTTTTTCAGGCAAAACAGTTTAGAGCCATGCCTTAAACGCACTGAGTACCTGCTTCAGTAATCCGCTTATAACTTGGAGTTAAAAAATTTAAACCAAAAAATCTTGTGTTACGGCTATTTACAGAACTATTTAATTGTAATTTACCTGTCATGTATTCAGGTACTTCAAGTATTTCAAAACAACAGCAGACAGCCGACGTCGCACATAGTCATCGTCACTTACAATGAATAGCATCTTGTTTGATATTTTTCTTATACATCGTACAGGCGACCGTTGTCATGGAAACAAAGGCCCACCAGAATCCCTCGTACGAGCCCCTTGTAAAGGAGGGCGGAAACTCGTCCTTGTTCACGCACACTTCCTGTGAAGACAAACGTCAGACGAAGTGAACACCTTAAAACGTGGTTTGAGCCTGAACAGTTAGGGGTAGTTCCCAACGCATTGACACTGTAGTCTCGAAAGCTGTTCACTACGGTGAGCGCGCAAAACTGCTCTCACGTGCAAACCATTACTCACTACTCAGGCTACTTCATCAATAACTATCGCGAAAAAATAGAAAGGCGTGTCACCCACGCGCAATTTTGCAAAGCCTTTTTGCACGCGAGGCCTGTAATTAAGGGACGCTGTTTCGTTTTACCATGTTCAGTGTGCGGAACATTCTCGTACCCAGAGCTCCCCGGCTCGTCTGCTCGCAGGGGGGCTCTGGTGACATCCATTTCAGGACCGTCGCTGATTGGCTGATTTTGAACGTTGGTGCATGCGCAGAAAGACTTTCTCTCAACGGCTCTGTATCAAATCTCGCGCATGCGTCAGTGGCTGTCACCAGAGCCTCCCCCGCGAGGAAACGAGCCGGGGAGCTCTGGGTAAGAGAATGTGTGCGGAACCACATCCAATTTTGTTGTGCGCAATATTTGTCGGTCTGTTCGCGAGATATCTCAGTCACATCAGGTTGTACGCTCTTAGAGATAGGCTCGCCTTATTACTCACCAGTCAGGTTGTATGCTCTTAGAGATAGGCTCCTTATAACTCACCAGTATCCATATAAGCACCCCCGAGATCCCAGCCAACAAGATCGTCAATACGAATATAGGCCAGCAGTCACCCAGTGCCTTTAAGACCTCTTCCTGGCCATATTGATTGGCGTGGTTTTTATCTCCAACTACATAATAGCCACCAGAATCTAATACCTTATTCATCACGCCCATGGATTTATACGACGCATTGACCCTCAGAGTATTAACTCGTCTCACCATTCCAGGCGTAAACGGGAAAGCAAATGCGACACACAGCGAAGCATTTTGTATTTCTTTGATAAGTTCTGCGCTAGACGGGACTGTTTTCCATATGATTTCAGACGAAGCCTTGCTATGGTGCAAGCAGTGTTTCAGAAGAGTATTTATAAAGTCAAACATGATCCCCTGTAGGGGAGGGTCAGGAGTGTAGGAGTCATTCATTATCGCGGATGGTTTTTTGAAGATGAATGGCGCGATAGGGTAGACCGCTACTCGTACTTGTCCCCCTATGCAGCTCGCATGCTGTGATGGGTTCAATGCTGTAGCGAACGGTAAGACGGCTGCAGTCAGAAGGATGAAGCATACACTATGGATTACATGGCTCGAATCTATTACTGCCATCGCACACTAGGGAAGACTTCCTATGAATAAAGGGTATTGTCAGCTTACAACCCGATCTGGCTGGCCAAAAACGTTTGAAACAAAATAATAGCTGTGTTGCTATAATACCTGTTCTTGCAGCACGATACTCAGTTGGACTTTAGAACCTTGCGCGATCCCGTTTTAATCAGGGAAATGCAACAGTAATGTTGCCAGGTTGCGTTTAAGTACCGAAAAAACGTTTTCGGAAGATGCGTGACAAAGTTGTTGCTAGCAATTTTTTTTTCAGCTTGAAATGTTGCTTCGTTGCGGCGCGCGTTTGTAAAATGGCCACCTTTCACTGAGTAAGCTTTTCGGTGTTTTAATGGGACATTTAAATAATAAATTCTTTCGATATGGACTTTTATTTTGGTTTACCCAGGGCTATCTCAAATGGGATAGGAACATATCCCTCGCACGATGCAAGTGAATCTAAAACTTTTTGGCCCAAAAAAATTTGTCTGCCGTAGTTTTTTTGACACGGCCTTGGTTTGACACCTGATTGAATATATAAATAATTATATTACAAATGTATAGCATTTAGATTAAAATGTTTAATGTTAGTTATGATGTCCAGTGAAATCAAATTATCAATTATTTCTGGTTTGTCTAGAATCTAAATTCCAGAAGGGAGAAAATAACATAAAATAAAAGGGGCTTACCTCTCTTCTCGCCACCAAGACTGCTTCTTTCTGTAATGTGCTGTAAACGTCTTCCAATTGTTTATAAAACTTGGCCAAAAAGATATTTGTAATTTGAGTATCAGTTGAGTATCCAAGAGCTTGTTTCTACTTGCTCGCCTTGTGACGTTAACAGCATCAGCAATAATGGCCTCACATTTTGATCACACGTTGCACGGAACGTGCCGGCCGGAACGTCACGAAGTATCCGGGCGCCCTTTCAGGTTGAAAAATTTAGTAAGGGAAGTTTCTGAATGGAGAAGGTTACAGTTACCTTTTTGTTGCCTCCATGTCTCTGCTCCCAAATTCTGGCTGTGCCTGCCTAAAGACGTATTGTTACAAAATATTGGTTTTGCTGTCTATATTGAAGTCGTCTTAGCGTTTTTGAAAATAATTTTAGCACTGAAAGAGGCCGTCGTCTTGATATAAATCGTGCATTTGTGGCTTCTTGCGCGCGTCTTGTTATAGACGGGCCGAGAGGGCCTGGAGCTAGCCGAGGAACCTGGCTCTGGCAGTCAAGGAGGGAATTCTGAAATTTATAAAATGGAATTCTTCTGTTGCTTCGACTTTTCCTTTTTGTTCCCAACATCTGAGCTGTATATACAGTATGTTTCAGCAACCCAGCTGGCTTAAAACAATTGATCATCGGGTCAAGTTTGTAGGTATGTTTCATTTGATTTTCATTTGATATGAAAATCGGTAAGATCGGGTCAAACTCCAAACTCCATGTTGGTGGTGCAGAACAAAAGAAAGTTCATTTGCTCGACCTTTTATTCAGGTCACCAACATGGCCGCCGTGCTTTTGTTATTTTATTCCAAAGGAATGATTGCAAATCAAGAATAGACCACTTTCTTTCTTTCTTGGGATGATGTGAAACGAGTGACAATTGTAAGTGGCTGCATGGGAAGCTAGATCCCAATTGGTTACCTTAATTTTTGGTCCCTGTTGTTATGAAAAACGTTCTTATCACCGTTTTCAGATCCCTGACCCCTGAGTCTGCTTGTCTGGGCCTGAATTCCTGGGCCCATATACTATGTTACAAACGTGGTGACAGGGAAATACTTTCCATTTGATGCCAGGCTTACAGGAAGTTTGTTGTGTTTATGTGATACTTGGTTGGGTAAAGTGCTTTCACTGTTTATCAACATTGTCATTCTAATGCTAATGTGCCAATCATAGATTGAAGCACCCTTTTTTCTGTGAATCAATTGATCTCTGGTTGGCACATTAATAACAACTAGCTGATGCCCGGAACAATTCACAGAGTGTAAGGGGAAAATTTAGTAAAAGTGTTCTCTGTTTAAAAAAAACGGGAAAAAAAATCACAATGGCCATATGGATGTAGGGAAGGGTTCATGATTTCCCCCTTCCATAAACTGCTGGATTTACATTACTAATGACCTCCCATCAGCATGAGTACCCCGTCCCACCATGCCGAAATAAATGAAGTGAGCCCAAAAGGATTTTTTTTTGCACTGGTCTCCCTGCTTGGTTTGACAAAATCACGCGTGTCAGTCTCTCAAATCGGTCAAAGAACCCGTAAAAATCGAAAGCGCAATTTGACTTCGGAATTGTTTGTATGCTTATCATATCTCAGCGAGGGGAGAGAAGAAGCAGGTCAAGTAAAAATGGTCTAAGGACAAATAATTTTTTTTAGTTTATATTATTTATATTTTTTCGGCTTTATCCTCGCTTAAAAATTGCTTCAATTAGAACTTAGCCCAAAGTGAATGTTTTCCAACCAAAGCATGCCCACTGGAGGGATTTCCTCTTTCTCTTCGGGATTGTGTCCTTCGTTTTGCGATAGAGCCGTCAGGATTTATACTTAGAGAATATTATTCATGACTTTCACGGACTTTGTTTTGTAAATGTGTCATTTTGACTTAGCATGACTTAGCGCGTGCTCCGAGGGAAGCAATGTAGTGTGTACGTTTGTTGAAACTTGAATGAAAATTTTTCTCAGCTCAAATCTTTCAAGTTAGAATTATCCCTGCACATTCCTGTATGTAATCTGTAAGAGAACCATTTAGGTTTGAATGTCAATGGTGCTTTCGGCTGCGCGAACCGAGTTCTTTTTTAGTTTCTGTAGAGAATTCAACATGGCGGCGATGGCGGCTTTGTCCCTCGCTTAAGAAATCGCTTGAATTAGAACTTAGCCCAAGGTGAATCTTTTCCAACAAAAACACGCTCATGGTCCAGATTTCCACCTTCTTTTGCGGCACAGCTTCAGGGCTGAGCGGAGCGAGTGTCGACACGATTTTCCTTACGGTATTAATATATAGATGGATGACGTCAACATGAACAGTGTTATTGAAAGAGAAATAAGGACCTATTTTTGGAGCAACATCTTCAGTCTTTATTTCCATAGGTTCCCTTTGCTCTTACTACTCATGAACAGTGGTATACTGTAAATGCAGGAAAGTTGAAATGGGTAAGCATAAAGTGTCACTGGTGTCAGTTTGCATTCCAAAGTTTGGAATGGGGCTGCTAGTTTCCATTACACAGAAGTCGCATGGGGAATACTCCTGCAGTAACCAAGGTGCATTGCTCCCCCCCCCCCCCCCCCCCCCCCCCCCCCTTCCTAAATATTTATATTGGGGAGCCCAAGTCCCTAAATTGAAATTTACCAAAGATTGACATAAATAGGGAAAAAGTCTGTACACTAAAATTGTTACTGCTAACTACAGTGTTGCCTATCTTGTTTTTTCCCAGGTTGGATTCCAGTCATGTAGCCAAAAATTGCTATGTATTTCAAGCCTTCTTGAGGCCGCAAATTTCCCTAAGCAAATATCCCAACGAGCCTAAGTAAAGTTCCTGGGTTCTCTATGCAAGAATGAGCTGAATATTATAATAATAATCATAATAAACTTTATTAAGGTCTCACGCCTGGGGGGGTCCCCTACTTTTGGGGCGGAAGTGCTTGTTGTACCTTTTAGGGTTTAAAATCAGGCCTCTGGTACCTTTTAGGGGGTAAAATTCGAAAACTTGCCATTTTTTCCAGATAGGTACCTGTTAGAAGACCGTAGTAGCAAACCAAAGAAATCACACTTGTTGGTAGCCTGAAATTCAGACGTATTTTCCCTCGTAAAAAATACAAGAGCAAATTACGAGGGAAAATACGTCTTTTGGTACCTTTTAGGGATCAAAATTAACTAAGCGATGCCATTTTAGGTACCTTTTAGGGGTAAAACCGAAAGTTCCCGACAAGCACCCCCACCCCAAAATAGGGGAGTCCCCCGGGGTCTCATGTCTTCTAGGTTGACATTCCATAGTGACGATGGAGGAGCTCTGCATTAAAAAATGAATTAATAAAGCCCCTAATACGTGCTTAAACTTTGAAAAGGGGGTAGTACCCAGACCCACCAACCATTATGTTTGATATCCTCCCTAACCAATTGCGCTGTGCAGATTCTAAACTTAGATCACAAGACTCAGACAAACAATCCCTCAGAAATCCCTTTCAGAAGGATCACGCTCGAAATACGAGCCAGGGTAGGAGTACATACAAGCTCTGCTATAATTGTGGAGCTAACAGTTTACCAATTCATTTTGTATCGTTCTTTAGACAGAAAACTGAGAAAATGGGAGAAAAGTATATTTTGCTTGTCTGAGTTTTTAATTAGTGTGATGTCATCTTTGCTCAGCTCTATTTTCCAGGAGTTTCTTTAAAGATCTGCTTTACTTTGAAAATTAAACTCTAGCCTTACATCTGATATATTGGGATTTCCTTACAGAGAACACTGGAAATGTATTACAAGAAGAGTCCATTTCTAAGAGCATGAATCTCCCATATTAGGTCTCATTGGCATCGGAAAAGTATCATTCTATTTTTAGAAACTTGTTTTCCCATAAGATTAAACAGAGACTTGCAGCTAACCCACCCAGTAGGCATTATATAGGCACCTCCAAGGAAGTCATACAAGTGAAATTGTAGTTCAGCTAGCCTGAAACTAAACACGCAAACAATCACAAAGTAAACAGTGTAAATATGTTACTTAAAATAGACGATTTTCTGATGCTTATATAGGACCAACACTCATACAAGACTCTGACTGTTAGCAAATAATTGTCCCTTGGGGACTCTTATGTTCCATTTTTTCTGTGTTTACCGGAAGTGACGTCACACTGACACCTGTCGCGTGCGGATTATAACCACCTGCCGTGAGATCACCGCTGGACACCTCATTCTTTAGTTTGATTACCACTATTGTTACATTTCATTTATTGTTTTTACGTTTTATACTTATAATCGTTCGCGTGGCACTAAAAGAGAGCGCGAGATAAAATCTGTGGCTTTCGCTGCTCCCTGGTTCGTACTTCTGTTCATTCAAAAGTCTATATCGACGGTCTAACACTGGAATCTGACCTCTTATATCCGTGTTATTCTTCATTACACTAATATATATTTAACTAACACAACGCGATTTTCAGTGTTTTCTCCAGGCTTTGATCAGTTGCAAGTCGCTGTTTGCACAAAGGTGATGGCAGATTCTGGAATTTGTCTTCTGGGTCTCGAGGCGGAGCTGGAGCAGAAACCACAGGTTAGTATGTTTTATATGTTTAGCATGGGCGATGTGCTACTGTAGAAGGCAAAAGGTAAATTTGTCCATGTTTAGGTCTCACAGCAGGTAATTTACCGACGTCTGGTGCGGCAATGAGATCACGCGAACGATTCTTGAACTGTTGTAAAAATCCAATTACACATTTTTAAAGAACGTTCATTTTACTTTGGTGCTGGGCTAAAACCGAATGTTCGTAAATTTTCACGAATTCGAGCCTCAAACATTCTTAGCATGTTCTTACGTTACAAGTCAAACAATAAAAGGAACATTACAATAAACTGAATTGATGGCAGGGCAAAGATTAAATTCATCTCGAAAAATTAGTAGAAGCTTAAAAATTCATAGCACATCAGGTGTTCATAATACACAAGGGATTTGTGTTCGTTTATTGGAGCGAGTCTCTTAAATTAGGTTAGGTTTGAAAGGAGGAAACGTATACAGTAATACAACGTCAACGAGAGAGCAATGAATTTGGAAAGTAATAAAGTATTTTTTAAAGAAAAATGTGCCCGACGTTTAGTGTATGGTCAGGTGTGATTTTTCCACGTACTAGCGACTGAATTCATAGATATACATTATCCTAACTTACATTCAATCAGGTTTGTGAAAAAAGAATTTGGTAGCTTTTGGAAAGGAAATCTGAATAGAAAAAAAAAAACTGAAAAGAAAAACAACTGAATAGAAAAAAAATAGGACGGGAGCTTTATCAATGGTCGGCAGGAATTGAAACATTAAAGACTTTAACTTGGATTATGATTTTCTCGCATACTGCGCTTTCTTGCGCTTTTCTTTCACGGCGTGGAATCTCCGCGAGATTACAATCCACACTGCTAGAGCAGAGCAGCTGCTATCTTAAGCCTAGTTTCCATATATAGTCTTATCTGTCGTATCAGTCAACCGTGAAACAAAGGAATAATTCCAATTTTCATTGTTTCACGGTCGACTGATGAGACAGATACGACAGATGAGACTATATGGAAACTAGGCTTTAATCTTATGTCAGACACTAGTTCAGCAGTTTTAAGCCTAGTTCCCATATAGTCTTATCTGTCGTATCTGCCGACCGTGAAACAATGGAAATTGAAATTATTCTTTTGTTTCACGGTTGGCTGATACGACAGATAAGACTATATATGGAAACTAGGCTTGATTAGTACCAAACTGACTCTATAGATAAATTCATCACACGACGAGTGAATCGACAGTAAATTTCACGCGATAAACGATGCGACTCGTGCGATATCGTTTTTCGCGTGAAATTTAACGTGGAATTCACGAGTCGATTGGTGAATTTTTCTTGTATCCCATAGCAAAGATTTGATATTATTTTAGTGAAATGATTCGAACTTTGAACTTTCTTTCGCGCGTTTTTGTCGAATTCAGCTTTCAACCATTGAATTCCATCCACGTTAAGTTTCACTCGTCTTAAGCCAATCAACGCGCGCGTAAGAATTGAGCTATGGGATTCTATAGGATTATTCAAAGCTTCAGGAGGCTAGATTCCGCTAAGAAAATAGCACGAAAAAAGCGATATCGCACGAGTCGCGCAGCGATATCGACTTTTTGAGTGCTATTTCGGCGGAATCTACCGACTGAACGCTTTGAATAGACTTGAATCCTATGATATCTCGTCCTTAATTTACACAAAAAAGAGATATTATAGGATTCTATAGGATTATTCAAAGCTTCAGGAGGCTAGATTCCGCTAAGAAAATAGCACGAAAAAAGGGCGATATCGCATTTTTGAGTGCTATTTTCGGCGGAATCTACCGACTGAACGCTTTGAATAGACTTGAATCCTATGATATCTCGTCCTCGATTTCCCCAAAAAGAGATATCATAGGATTCTAGCCTGAATTTTCAGCCGTCTCTGCTCCCTGCACTCCCACACTTGTTGCAGTAGGGAGAAAAATCGGCTGAAAATTCAGACTAGACGGACTCGAGCAGCTTCAAGTGAAGTTATGTTTTCTTCCCCTTGTAACGGGGCAGGTGGTTTAGCGTTGCCATAGCAAACCTCGTTGCAACGTGGTTTGATATTTGTGTTTTTTCTGTTCCTCCAAGTGCAGTCGACTTGGTTTTCGTCTCGACGTCTGCCTGGTACCCAGGCTTCTCGGGTATCCGCAAAAAGTAAAATCTCGAGGCGCGCAATGCATCATTGGAAGGCTCAAGCGCTGCTGCAACATAAGACGAAAAGGCAATAACCTGATTGGCTGAACCAAAGCAACGGCTGTCTTCCCTGCTAGCGGAGGCCTCTTTTCCTTTGTTTCGCTCGGCGAATACTGCAAAGGAAGAGAGGCCTCTGCTAGCAGGGAACGATCTAAGACACTACTGCAATTTTATAATTCTGCAAACTCTTCGCCAACTACTAACAAACCGCGGTTTGGCTTCCTTCAGTTAAACGAGCGAACAGCGCAGGGTGATTTCACGCAAGCTTTGAGAGTATTTTTTTAACTAAAAGGGAAGCTAGGTTTCAAATCCAAGTTATCCACCATAAATGCAAACTAAAAACATGTCCCTGTTTTAAAAGGTTTGATGTGGTGGACGTAGTTGGCGTTCCGAAATATAGTTCGAGTCATTCTTCCCAAAGACAAGCACAGTTCAAGCACAATGCAAAATGTTAGCGTGAACGTGAATCTTTTAATCCCTTTTCTGTCAAGGCACATTCACGAATTTATTAAAACCCTCATTTTTTAACCGACATAAAAGGGAACTATATCCGGTAAGAAAAATACCATTTTAAACGAGAACATTGAGCTGTGGTTTGGTTATAGAATTGCCCACAGAGCAATGGTTGTTACTGTATGATCTTGACCTCTAGTTTGGCAACCAGCAAATTTAGGCTGGTGTGCAAATATTGCTTTTTGGAATTATTTTGAACGTTTTTTTTAACGGGCTATTGGATATTTATAGCGCACGACCAGAGACATCTTTATTTTACGAACTTGTGCAGCTTGGTATACTTTGTTACTTCAAATATTAATTTTGGCATTAAAGCTTAACTTCTAAAAAAAGATTTTAATGTTTGACAAAGAGCGCATCGAACCATGCATCTAGACATTTTATTCTAGGGGCGTGGAACGTTTAAAATTTCAAAATTTGAAAAATGCCTAAAATAGCAGTGTCGCTCACCGCATTTTGACACGACAGACACTTAACCTGAAGAAGTTTCCACCATGAAACAAAGGTTCATATTCAAAGTCAGTGAATGTTTGTGCCCACTCTATATTTATATCTGGTATCAGAAAAAATCATGCTTTGGAATGCGCGGTTTGGTGTTCTTTTCTCGAATTCTTCCGTGCGCCGACGAAGCGCGCGCTCGATCGCTCGGGTTGTACGCTTGCATCAGAGCATGACGGTTTACCGTGCGGGGTCAACAGCCAATCACAAGGCGCCATTTACAGGTAGCCACCCGCCCGTCGCAAGTTCCATGGGTTTTCAAATGTATTGCTTTCACCAGAGAACTCTGCCATCGCTATGTTAAATAAAGCCAGAATTCGAAGGAAACCCGGCTAGAAAATGGCTAGCACAACCTCTCCTTACTCCCCACAGCCAGTCAATGGAGTTCACAAGTCGACAGCGGAGGTTTCTAGCAAGAAAGAAAAAAGCTCACGCGACACGCCACTGCCCGAGCTTCCCAAGGTTATAGACAACGGAAATGGTCGACGGTACTTTCGAGGCCGGTTACTTGGCAAGGCAAGTACTTCTTGAAATGCCTGATATAATTTTACAGGGCAATAGCTTCAACCAGTAATTGTTAACGGTTAGCGACCCCAAAATTCTTGTATCTCAGTTTCGTACTTACAATAAATTGAACGGCAGTGTTAAATTTCAAGTTACCACTTATATGGCTTCGCAGGAGGATTCATTTGCCTATTTTGGTCTAACCGAAAGTTCTTGCTATATAGAACTTCAATATGTTCTGCATTCGAATTTTCTAGCACTTAGACTCAATTGACATTAGGCAAGTTGTTGCAGAGTTTGCAAATGTACTATTCCATCCCGCAATGTGCGTAATCCTAATTTTGACCATAAAATTATGTACTAAAGTCCAATTGGAAATCCAAAACTAGTAGAACTCTGTTATATTATGTTTTTTGCTGCCATAACTATTTCTTGTCTGCCTGTATCCTAGTTTTGCGTAATACTTAGTCCCAGGTGAGCTCTTATTTGTAACAAAAGTAACAGTAATCAGTCAATTGTTTTGATGTGACAAGTGGTGTCCCTCTCAGAGACCCAGGGTTTTTCTTTTATCAGTTTATCGTCGAACGTTAATTCATCTTTTCTAATCTGTCAAACTGTTGCCTGGTGTTTATTATATTTAGAAAAGTAAACTATCATTTTTGTTATGGAGCAAGTGGCATTTTGTTAAGCTCTATTTTATTGGTGCCGTAATCTTTCCAATATTGCTTTTGTCTCTGTGGAGTTTTGAGTGGCTCTAAACGTTTGTTAAAGTGTTACAGATACATTATTTTTTTCTTCCGTCTCATCTGAAATGTTTGCAAGTGGAAATTTAATGTCATCTCTTCTATGAAAGAGAACATCCGGGTGTGCTAAAAAATGGAGCCAAAAAATGGAGCCATTTTTTTTCTTAAAATGTTGTTAAACCGATCGTGAGTTATAAATTGCTTGTAAATGGGTTTCCCGTCATTTAAAAGCAGCCTTAATTACTCATTGGCAAGACCCATATAGCGTTTTTTTTGCGATTGATAGCTCAATTTCGGCCTATTTTATTTCTCAATCCTCAGCCGCTTAAGCCCGGTGCACACTAGCGACACAACGACATAAGGACGTTATGTTGCAACGAAAAAAGTACGGGAAAATAATTGAAACAATCAATAGTTTCCATGGATCTTCATTAGATTACTTCACCAAAGCAATCTTATGTTATTTTTTGACGACTTCAACTTCTTGAAACCACTAAATTTTGTTCGCGTGATATTTTTCTTATGTCGTTATGTCGCAAGTGTGCACCAGGCTTTAGAGATATTAATTGCTTTTACCAAAGATACCGTCCCGTTTTATAGCTTTTTTGTAATCAGTTTATTGCTATTTTCTCAATAGCAAGATATCTTACAGGAGTCCTATTTTTTCCTCATTTATTCTGGTCGTGAGTGATCTCTGCTAGCAGGAAAAGTGTTTCCATAAGGGTTGTTTTTCACTAGCAACATAAGCACAAGCGTAAGCATAAGGATCAACTAACTATTTTCTTTAATGCGGTTTTCACTATCGACATAACGACATAGACATAACGAAATAATAAAGCCTGGTGCACACTTGGCGACATAACGACATAAGAAAAATGTCACGCGAACAAAATTAAGTGGTTTCAAGAAGTTGAAGTCGACAAAAAATAACATAAGATTGCCTTGGTGAAGTAATCTAACGAAGATCCATAGAAAATATTGATTGTTACAATTATTTTCTCGTTGCAACATAAGGTCCTTATGTCGTTATGTCGCTAGTGTGCACCGGGCTTAAGAGAAAAAAAAACTGTCGTTATGTTATGTCATTATGCGCTTATGTCGCTATGTCGCTAGTGTGAAACCAGACATTATGCTTACGTCGCTTATGTGGCAGTGAAAACAATGAAAAAAAAAACAATTCTAACAGACATTTGGCTTCGTGAAACACACGCGACGTCTGTCTGAAAATTAACGCAAATAAATCGCTCATATATGCTATTTACCGTCTCGGCCTTGAAAATACTTGCCTTCAGTGAAACCATCCTCACGCGCCAGGGTCCTTCCTTCACCTCCCCCCTCCTTTTCCTCTGTCCCCTGGGGGGAGGTGAGGGAAGGACACTGGCGCGCGAGTGAAACAACAACAACGTAGGTTTCCGGACCGCTCGCGAGCCAATCGGAGCGCGCGATTTGATGTGCATGTGCTTGTGCATACGTCTAGTGTAAGTCAAGCGAACGCGAGCGCAAGCAACCTTGAGTTTCTCCCTGCGCTTTCGTTCGTGTGTGAACCAGCCCTTAGCCAATAGTCACTGTACCTATTTCGCTCACCCTTTCACTGACCCTTTGTTGTTTGGGTAGTATATCATAGTTAATACTGTTCGTTTAATTCCAGGGAGGATTCGCTCGTGTATATGAAGTCACTGACATGTCAACCAACAAAGTGTACGCGCTCAAGGTCGTCCCAAAAGTGCGGCTCTCAAAATCATCGGACAAGTACAGAAAAGTTAGTACAACATTCTCTTCATCAGCTTTTGAATTAGTTCTCATGAGCACCAAATTTGGGGCTTTTCTACAGTGTGCATGGAGAATGCATCGAGTTTTATCGCAGCTTGTGATGGCGTTCTAGAGTGAAAATCGCACGTCCGAGGGTACTCCCAAATGTAAGCTATATAGGTATGTGCCGCCCCAAAGGATATAGTGTTTTTTTAGGTTCTGGGCCGATCCTTAGAAAGGGCGCTTAATCCCCTTCCTCCGCGCCAGAATACAGTTCAACGCTCTGTAAAACCACTCCTAGCGTTGCGTTTTAGCGAATCACCTACTGTTTACTAACCAACAAATACATTAGCTTACTACTTATTGAGTCACATTCTATTTCAACAGATCGAGCATGAAATCGATCTACACAAGACTTTACGGCATACTTATGTAGTAGGGTTTCACGGGAGCTTCCAAGATCAGATCAACTACTACATATTACTGGAGCTGTGTAGTAGAAAGGTAAGTCTGTTTTAAAAACCTATAACTACAATCTTTGGACCAATAATGAGAGTTTCAGCCCAAATTCGTTCTCAGAGACAGACAGTCTTTGCCAAAAAGGTTTTAAACCGTTTTTAAGCTGTAATTTCTCGTCGGTTTGGGGATTGTCCTCAATTCTTGCCACCCCCTTCCCGTTCTAGCTACCAGATAACTCCATCTACTTTGCTCTGGTCCAATAGGATTTAACACCGTCGTCGTTAGGAGTGATCGACTTAATGCCATCCCTCTCTGATTTCAGTCCTTAGTTCAGATGCTGAAGACGCGTGGCAAGCTGACAGAGCCCGAGACGCGGTTCTTCATGCACCAAGCCGTACAAGCCTGCTCGTACCTCCACGATCAACGCGTCATCCACCGCGACATCAAGGTCGGGAATTTCTTCATCAACAGCGACATGGAATTACGGCTTGGTGACTTTGGACTTGCCGTCAAGTTAAAACCGGATGAGTGTAAAATCAGGTGAGCAACCTTCTGAGGATCTGAGCACCTTTCATGTTTCCCTCGAATACACCCACTCATGCTCACTATCATTTTACGTCTACAAATATCAAATATCCACTACCGTGGATGAGAGGAGGCGCGAGCGATAGGGCAGCCCCTCTGGGTTTTTTTTGCGATAAAACAACTCACACTTCTTGAGTTGAGCGCACCATTACACTCTATCACTCTAGAAAAATTAGACTTTTGTCATGTTGAAAAGAGGGCCTTTGTCTGTGGTGCCAAGAGCTGGTTTTCATTCTAAACCGGCCGCACAAGTACATGTGTTTCGAGTCTCGCGCGTCTATGGAGATTGTCACACAACATTCATTTTATACAGCCGTGTGATTATACTTGTGGGCGCAAGTTTCTGGTGCTCTCGAATTTTGCGCTCGCGTGTCCTGCACCCTGCATTTCTCGTGAGAATCTGTCTTAATAGCAGAAACATATAACTCACTTATATGTTTCTGGTCTTAGCTTTCCTTTGCGCATAAATATTTCCGAAAAGCCCCCACTTTGCGCGGGTTTGACAGTCTATATTATCTCTCACCAGAACCATGTGCGGCACGCCTAATTACATCGCACCGGAAGTGCTCTCCAAGGAAGGTCACAGCTACGAAGTGGATACATGGGCGTTAGGATGCGTCATGTAAGTCTTAAACTAATCGCGTAGCTTTGAGTGTTTAGTGCTTCGTCTGCATGCCTTTGTAACGAGTGGTCATACAGGTTTTGCTAACCGGTTTACTGTCACCTTTCTGTGTATGACAGAAAAGTATTATTTCTAGTTAACTCAACTTTTTTTGTATTGAATCAACTAACAATATTTATTGGGGAAAAAATGGTATTTCAATTTAGACCATGTTTGCACAAAAACGCGAAAAATTGAAGACCTGGGGCCGGTTCCTGAAAGGTTGGATAAAGTTATCCATCGATAAAAGTTATCTGTTGTAGAGGATTTGTTCAGGATTTATCCGTTGGATAAGCATTTATCTACAGATAAGTCTTAACTGGCCTTCTAGGAACCGGCCCCTGGTGATCGGAATGACAACACACTGAGAATTGTTATCGGGACATTCTTTTCAGAAAAAAACGCTAGAGGGACGAGTCTAGTCAGTAATGTCACCTTTACTTTTTTTCTCGTATCATCTCTGTAAAAAGGCGTCCGTTTTATGGCAAAGTTGTTTCCTGAAAAAATCGTCGTTCAGGTTAATGGAGTGTCATCTTGTAAATAACAAAGTGGCGCCAAACGACATCTAGAAACATATAAGGGAGCAGGTCCCCTCTATATTTCTGTCAAATCATTATCTTCTTATCCTTGCACGGTGTCAAGGTGGACCTAAAGAACGCGCTGCACTTTGTAATAATAGAAGCACATTTCCCGGTGAAACGGCCTCCCTCTCGAGTACATTTGCATTGTAAAAAAAGCTCTCTAGTTTCAAATTGAGAGGTTGAAATATTCGCTATCGAAATACATTTTTATTTACACTTTCAAAGTGAAAAAAAACGTAAAGCAACCCTCTTAAACTGATCCTAAATGAATTCAAAGCCACCAGCAAGCTACTCGGAACTGAGAAAAGTTGATACGGTTGCTCGTCCGGGGTTCGAACTCAGTGACGTACGCACAGTGTGTGGTGTACTAACACACTGCGCTACCTTCATATAGTCTCATTAACTCTGAGACCCACCTACCGCATCCCATCTAGTTGGCCATCTACCCGACCTTCGAGATAAACATTGCACGAGACATTCCAGCGAGAGGCAAGAACAATATTTTACGAATGAGCGCAGCGAATGAGTAAAATATTGTTTTTGACACGAGAAAATAAAACTCATATCTTCAAGCCACCGTGTAATTTTCATTTTATTATATAGACAAACCAGAAAAAGGTATTCCAAATTGATTTCCAAGCACTTTTGTTTTGACCGATATCCTCACTAGTGAGGATATGGAAAATATGTCACTGAGGACCCGGATGTTGCTTCAGATGAGATCTACGAGTGGCGTATTTCCCAGTAAAACACTCGTGTCTATATAATAAATATTCGCTACTGAATTTCTCCAGAAAGACTCTTAACTGTAAGACCCATATCTCATGACTAATGATTGGCTACCGCCTCAGGTACACTCTTCTAGTTGGTCACCCACCCTTCGAGACAAAAACATTGCGCGAGACATACCAGCGAATCCGAACCAACGAGTACACGATCCCTTCACGAGTGTCAGACTCGGCTGCTCGGCTAATCAAACGACTGCTTCAGGCGAATCCCGAAAACCGACCATCTCTCAAAGAACTTATCAACGATGAGTTCTTTATAAAGGGGTTCCTACCGAACAATTTACCGCTCACCTCGCTATGCGGGACACCAAAGTGGTCGGATTTCGAGAGACGAGCAATACCTGACCGGAAGCGTGATCACATCCGGGGTCTTTCCAGTGCACTTAGCCGGAAGTTGAAAATTGAATCGGATGAAAAAGAAGAGAGAGACAGAAAGCTGAAATTTGTAGCGACTTGCCGAAATATCGGAATGGAGTGAACGGGACGCCTACTGGAAATGGAAGGGATTATGTTGTCAGAAGAGAAATCCGCAACTCAGGTAACAAGTTTTTGGCAGAAGCATACAATGCTATTTATGCATTAAGCAGACGCATTCTTATGGTGCGTTCACACGACCCGATTTCAGATGCGATGCGGAGATGTGATTTCTGCGGGGGCGATCGTCATATCGTGCGGTATGAACGGCGATGATTAGTCTCTGCGATATTGTCAGTTTGTCAGAGATCTGAAGAACATCGCACCTGCATCGCAGAGGAGTCGTCGCTGTGAAATCGCCATACGATCGCAGGCCGTTCACACCGCGCGATGTGGCCTGCCCCAGAAATCTTACCTTAAATCGCAACTGTTATCGCACCGTGTGAACGGGTCATTTCGGGATAGCATGGACTAAGCACGACCGTCTATTTATGTTTACTTTATAGAGCCTGGATCAGCCACTCCTTTGTTATTGTTACCGTTCGATATTAGAAGACGAATCTTGATTTACCAGATCCATTCGAGAAAATTGCTCTTTATTCTCTAAATCAGCCGATGGAAATGGATGCTTTCTCTTGGTATGTTGCTAGGCTGACAAAATGGCGGCGGAGGCACAAGCTCTTTAAGGAGGAACGGGGGTATGTGGCAGGAAACCACGACCCAGAATTGAATCGCCATGTTTGCCCAGAAAACTTCCTCGCGCGCCTCCTTTACTCTAGCAAGGCCACCATAATAATAGTGCGCTTTTTTCCTCCAGAATCCGACATCCAGAAGTATTTTTCACCAGAAGGTCTATACGTACGTCTGACGTCGTGCCTTCATCGACTGGAGCATAGTTATCACCAGAAAGCCACCGAGAATGGCTCTATGGAGCATGCTAAAATAGAAGGGACAAATAAACCGCTTTTGCCGCGGCACAGTGGAAGGAACGATAGCCACAGGAATAGCGAAGACTTGACGGAGTTGTTTATTGCTAAATGGGTGGACTATAGTAATAAATACGGATTCGGTGCTCAGCTATCGGATGGAAGCGTCACCGTTAGTTTAATGATTGTACCAAGATCGCTCTGTCACCGGATAAAAGGTCAGTCACGAACTTTCTGCGCATACCCCAACGTTCAAAATCAGGCAATCAGCGAAGGCCCTCATACGGCTGCCACCAAAACATCCGCCAAGGTACGAGCCGGGGAGCTATGGGTACCGGGAATGCTGTGGTGAACTTTACGTGTTTATTTGACATGCGCGAGTCGTTCCCGCCCATTCTCGTCACCAGAGCCTCCTCGCTACCGCCTTGCGGTTTGTAGAACTTCCACAAGGTCCCAGACATTTGCATTCACTCCTTGACTTTGCACAATTCAAATGAAGATTATACTCAAAAGTTGTGGAGCCCATTTCTTATTGTGCCATTAATGTGTGACCCACCATGTTCTAGTTGCATTTATTACCAAGACCATGACAACCAGACATCGCGATACTCTTCGTCCTACATCCCGAACAACATGGAGTCTAAAGTAACCCTACTGACGTACTTCGGTAACTACATGGAGAAGCATTTATTGAAGGTAGGAGATTAGTCTGCCAGGGGAAAATACCAGCAAGTGCTTTCAAAATCTGCGAAGAGGGGAGGAGATGGGAGGGGACCTATAGCGCTCTTCACGCTGACGTCATCCATTGTTATTAATGTGCCAACCAGAGATCGATTGGTTCACAGAACAAAGGGAGCTATTCAATCTACGGTTGGCACATTAGCATTAGAATGTTAATGTTGGATAAACAGTGAATAGCGCTATTCAGTGCTTGGAGTTTCACGTGCACGTGGAAACCACAGTATGCTTTTCATTTGCGTGACAGGTGATGACTCGTGTTTGATGTAAAGGGATCCACAGACGTTTTGGATCCCGGATCCCACACCTATGGATCCGGATCCCACACCTATGGATCCCGGATCCCACACCTATGGATCCCGGATCCCACACCTATGGATCCCGGATCCCACACCTATGGATCCCGGATCCCACACCTATGGATCCCGGATCCCACACCTATGGATCCCGGATCCCACACCTATGGATCCCGGATCCCACACATTCTGGATCCCGGATCCCACACCTATGGATCCCGGATCTCTTGAAACCGGATTTAGCTGGATGCCGAATCCCCTTACTTAGGGTGATATATTACACAACGAACAGGGATACCTTAACTGGGATCGTATAGCTAGAGTGGCAGTTTAACGTGATGCGCAGACTCGGCTATTCTAACTTTCCTTTTCAACATGGCCGCCAGTGACGTCACATGCAAACCAATAACTACGTGTGGAATGCGCAGTGCAGTGCCCCTACCTCCCCTCCCTCATTCCATATTACGGTCGCGAGTCGACGTTGGAAATTCTTATAAAAAAAAAATCTCTAAAGAAATCTCACTTTTACTGCAGGGTGGCGATCCTAGAGACGAGAGCACAAGTTATCAGGACGGCATCCCGTTTATTGACATCTGGTTCCGTACCGATATCACCATGGTGATGTACCTTAGCAACGGGACCATGCAGGTGAGCATGTGGGATTCCTGTGGCAAGTGTTACCACTCATTCTTGAGAAAAGTAGAATTTCAAGAAACCGGAATCTCAATTTTGAGACAGCTATTTTGATGGTAACTGTTTTCTAATCGCTAGACTTGATTATTTCCGTCATCGTGCCTTCATTTTGTGCAAATTGTGAGCGCGACCTCGTCTAAAGTTTAAATGCAAACATGCACGAAATTATTTAAGCCATCTTGCCCTGATTACCCATGCAATGATGCACCTATGAACCTAAACCTTGTAAGAATATAAAACTTTTGCCGAAAAATTATATATACACACCAGAGTGGATTACCAAGAGTTTCCATATTTACTATGTACGCCCCAAATCACAGTCAGAACTAAGATGCCCGCGAAAATTCGTCATCCACAGGGTTCCCACTTTTTTGCCACGCGAACAGTTGTGAGATCCAGCCTAAAATTAAATCGCAGATCAATGGAAAAACCGTTAAAATCGCAAAGATAAGGTAGGATATTCTCTATTTGTTGTGTATTGGGTATACGAGCATTCGAGCCTGAGTATTCGAATACTTTCGCGCGCGAAACTCAAATCTAAAAATAGACACTTTTCTGACTGTGATGTGGACAAATACAGTAGGGAAAGATTCTAACTCTTGTTAATCCACTCTTGTACACACCTATTTCAGAAAAGGTTGTACCATCATAACCGTCTGTTGTAGTCAGCGATGCGTCATGGGGGCAAATAGATACTAAAACAGAATCATGGACATGAGTTATCGCCCTGCTTGTACCAAATTGTTCTACAATACATCGCTCGCTTGATAGTTTGCAGCCCCTTCTTTGGCGAACGTCCGTGAAACCGAGCGCGTGAAAAGCCGGAGGAACGCCGAAGGTACGACGAGGGCGTGAAGTGCCCTTCGGCTCTGTTTTCACGGACGTACGGAGTTGACACGAAAATTTCTCCCATGACGCAAAGCGGGCTACAGCATAAAGTTGTGGCGGCGCAACTATTTCTGAAATAAGTGTATATCACAAAGAAAAAAGACATTTAGAAATAACTTTATGTTGTTTAACTTTATGTATCCTCAGGTCAATTTCTTCAAGGATCACACGAAAGTCGTCCTTAGCCCTGGCGAAGATGATGCATTGTTTATCTACATTAACGAGCAACGCACGAGTTCGAGCCGATTGCTCAGCGAACTGACTCACGAAAACTGCTCGTGGGAAATCGTAGGCCGACTCAACTACTGCAAAGAAGTGCTGCGGAAAATTATGGAGGTTATTGCAGAGGAAGAAAACAGCCAGGGGTGATTTGGAATTAAATGAAACAGGGCGGATTTCTTATGGCAGACGTAATTTATATTCCCTATCTCTCTCATTGGCAGTGACGGTAGCTACAGAGTAACATCCTGGCAGCTTAGTCTAAAGTACAGGCTTCATTGCTATTTTGCCTTTCTTACTTATGGTCTTGCTGCGGTTTAAAAACGCAAGGTCTCGGAAAATATTTACCACTGGAAACCCAAGGAAGCTAAATTGTGCCAGAATTTACACGCTTTTGATTGGCTAAGTAGCCACCAATGACAAACAAGTGTCATATTATATTTATTGTCTGTGAGTGGTTGACAAGGGAAGCCATTCTTTTTCTTTTTTTGAAATGCTGGTTGCTTTAGTAAAGCGGATATCAGATGAGTGCCGAAAACGTAACGCAAAGTTGAAGTGCACTTGCTTAGCCAATCAGAAACGAAACCCATCCAATAACAATCTAATCAGGGGATGTAAGTACGACATGCATTTTGTCGTGACCCAAGAAAACAAGAGACAATGTGTTATTGTTTTTTCTTCGCATTCTGATTGGCTGACTAAACAAAGACCCAAGGCCTCAACCAATAGGAATGCGTAGAAAACGCAAGTCTGATTTGCTTTCGACAGTCATCTAGACATTTGACATTCTGATTGGCTGACTAAACAAAGACCCAAGGCCTCAACCAATAGGAATGCGTAGAAAACGCAAGTCTGATTTAATTTCGACAGTCATCTGAGATCCGCTCTATTGCGATTGGTTTCGCGATGTCGTGGGCAATCCGCTCTGTTGTAGAGATACGAGAAATTTATTATAATGAAGAAAGAATAAATTTATATTTATAGTATTTTTGAATGTAAATGGGAAAAAAATCAGGATATGTTATATGCTAAAGGGAAGCGCGCATGAAATTGTCATTAAAAATACGGCAACCAAATTAACTGATGGGTGAATAAATTGGATATCAGATTCTTCGACTTCACTCGCAGTTGCCCGAAGGAGGGGGGACTCTTCCTTAAACATATACGGGTATGAAAACAAAAATCACTCAAGATCTATCGTTTAGGGCTGTAACTGATACAAGGGCAATTTCTTGGTGTTAAGCCTAGTTTCCATATAGTCGTATCTGTCTCATCAGTCGACCGTGAAACAAAAGAATAATTCCAATTTTCATTGTTTCACGGTCGACTGATGCGACAGATACGACAGATAAGACTATATGGAAACTAGCCTTTACGGAGCACCAGAGGCATGAAAACAATGGAACAAAATTCACGAACAAAGACAATGGAATAGAGTACAAAGACCTCAAGCACCAAAAACAAAGCTTTCCGTAACACCAAAAGAGTCGTCTGATATTCCTTAGGGTGTCTCTCGCTAGATGGTAGCCTGTGACTGTTCGACTCCGTATACCTTATTTGCTACCTTCTGGGTTAAAAGTTTATTGACCTATTAGGGGTGAATTTTATTGGTAGTATTTTTCCCGACGATCATCACCATATTTGCAGGAAGGGTCCCCCCCCTTTCCTATGGCAGTGGCATTTGAAAGGCAGATGACAGGTATTGAATTCTTACAGAAATTTGAACCAGTATTTTTATAGTCTCTTGAACGTGCTTGCTTATCGTTGCCGTATTATGCGCAAAATGTTGAAAACAAAAACCGTGGTTTTCTGTACATTAGTATAGGTAATCATACGACTTCGAGTTCAATTTGGAAAAAAATTGCACGAGTGGGGAGAGACGCAGGAGTGCAAATTATTCCAAATTGCCAACAAGAAAAGTCGATTACAGCTGTTTCAGGTAACGCGACTTCGCCGTTGCCGCCAGAGTTCGGCAGTTGGGTTTTGTGTGTTGCCCATCAATACAATCCGAGTTCGGCAGTTGGGTTTAATTATGTGCTGCCCATCAATGCAATCCGTGTCCGTGTGGGCCAATAACATCCTTACTCAGTGCATTCGATTGGCTTCCCCGGCGAGACATGTCGCGACAGAAGCCAATCAGATCACTGCACTAGGCAAGGATATGATTGGCTCACATGGTTTGATTGACTACTGACACAGGAAAACCCAAATGCCAAAAGTTCTCTGGATGTTTTGAACGCGCTGGGTCGCGTGTTACCTGAAACAGCTGTAATAATATACATGCAAAAATTTAGAGATTCAAGAAACTTGGCAAGACAGCGCCTACGCGAGCTTGAAATGTCGCCATTTTGATATTATTCGTTATCAGCGCGCGCTACTGTAATTTTTTGTCTCTTTATTATCTGAATGGCTTTTGGAAAATGACGAAAGTAGGTCCGAAGATGTAAAACGGAACAAACTGTAGCATTTTGTGGATATTCACATCCGATCTAATTTGCACTGGTGTTTCAAGTTTCTGCACTGGTGTTTCGAGAAATTGCACTGGTATTTCATCTAACTGCACTGCTCTCAGCCAATCAGAATCGAGAACTTTTTGCATGTATATCATAGGGCTGCATGTGGTATTTCTATATGATTTTTTTATCGAAACTTGATGGGATATTGGGAAGCAACGCTGAAGGTAATAGAAAATCTGAAGTTGCACATTTGAAAAATAATTTTCCCAGTGCAGAGCTCTTTAAACATATCAAGAAAATTTCGCCAAAAACTGTCGATTTGCCGTCTTTGCAAAATGTCCTTATTAGGGAATCCCCCTTACCTTATTTGGAAGGACTGTAAGTATTTTTTCCTAAAATCTTAGCGAAAAAAAGCAGGGAAATTCACCAAAACTTGCAGATACTCGAGAAACTTTGTTCTCGTGGTCGCCATTTTGTTTTTTCCCCGCCGAGGGGCCTGAGTCGAGATTTTAACACCACAGGCAGCCCGCGCGAAATTGCCATTTAAACGACAGCACTTTCTTGATTTTTTGCGCGTGAAATCTCGATGGAATTTGTAAATCTGTGAGAAGTAACTATTAAAACTTGAACAATATTTGTTTATTGCTGCCCTTATATATTATGTATGCAAAAGACCCTATCAAATCGCGGACCCGATTTATAGGGAGGAGGGGTATGACCCGAAAACCACCAATGACCCGAAAACCACCGCCGTCAAAAATGGCAATTTTTGGCGGCTATATCTCGCAAAATAATGACCATAATGAAAAAGTAGGCTCGTCATCGTACTCTACAATTGAAAATTCAGTAGGGGGTGGGGTGGGGTACTTCGACTAGGCACAGACAGATTCTGCTCGGCAACTTTTGAGCAACTTTTTCAATTTTGAGCAACTTTTTCAATTCTGAGCAACTTTTTTCAACTATGAGCAACTTCTTCGCATTTCCGCTATCTCCTATTGAATTTTTACAACAAAATGGCAATTTGTGATACATTTGCCATTTCAAATCAAACACAGAATGAAAAATCTTGCCAAAAAGATAATAAAAAAGTACTTTCTTCACCTTGGGTGCTCACTGCTCAGAGGTATCTTCAAGATATGGATGTCTCGTTGGGTATCACATTCCAAATATAGAGCAGAAGCAAAATGGCGGAAGACCCTATTCAAATTGCTAGAGAAAATGGGACTGAGGTGACGTAACCTAAAAGGGCTTCCTTATAGTTTCTTTCAAAAATAGTAGCAGCAGCTATTATTGTATGAGTTTGATACTACAAACTCCCCATTTTTTTTACTAAGCCAACAGAATGGCGGCAAGTGAGTCTCTTTTTAAACAACCGTATTGATTAGTATAATTATGTCATATGGTGTTTAGAATATAATTGCCTGATCTTATGGAGATGTTGAGTTGAGTGATTCTTTATCATTTTTAAAATAAATCAGGCGACAAGCATGAAGAAATGCTCTTTTTTGGGGAGCAACTTTTTTGATTCTGTGAGCAACTTTTTCGAATTTGAGCAACTTTTGAGCAACTTTTGAGGGTATTTTGCGGCAACTTTTAAAGAATTTTTGAGCAGAATCTGTCTGTGCCTAACTTCGACCCGTCACCCACCACCGCCACTGACAAGATCGGGCACCTAAAAAGTACCAGTTTTGACCTCTTCCCTTATAGGGAAAAAATGTGGATAAGATCCAGCCATTTAGAAGCAAAGAATTGAAGCTGTCGAGCTAAATCGAGGCGGTAGTAATGCCAGGTATTTATCTGCAATGTGTGTGCGCGCTGAACTTCTGTGGTGCGCAGCACGTTTCTGTAAAGTTTGATGCTGTTTCAGTGAAACTTCACATAAAGGACAACCACAACTAACCACATGGTAAGTTTCAGTAATTTTTATCGAGAATTTCTTATAAGTTTCCAGAGATATAATGTGCAATTTGTCCCAGGGACAGGTCCCACGAATCAAACCAGTTTGATTTCTGGGACAAATATTTCAGTCCCGGGACTTCGGCCTTTACACTCCTGGGTGAAATGCATCATTGCCCATATTTGGTCACAACTTTGCAACCAGAATCCTTCAGGTGGTAAATATTTCTGGTGATGATGTAAACACAATTTTTTGAAACGGAGCAGAAATCCTCTTTGTTTTAATACGAAGCATAGTCACCGAGATCATGCTTGCTATATTTTGTTGAATGCGGAAATTATTGAAGCCTTAACTGGCAAAACACAGTGAAAAATTGATCCCAAGAACGCTATACACCTTCGAAAATATAACTTCGAATCGAAACGAAGGTTGAAACATATGCCGGTTGAAATCAGCAGCTGCTACAGTCAGATTTAGCCTCGATACAAAATTATTTATTTGTTAACTTAAATCTAAGACGTCATCATGGATTTTGAAGACGAATATTACAGAGATTATCCAGTCCCTCGGAGATCCTTGAATCATATTCTTGCAAACAAGAACGAGAAGGGATATGCACAATTTCTTGAGGCCATACAAAATGGCGACCTCGAACAGGTAAGAGACTAAACTCAACTTTAATATCACTTGTAAAGCCTGGTAGATTTTCGAAAACTTGGTCAGGAAGTGTGAAAACACTGTAAGGTAATGTCGGTTTTCTATTCAATAGTTTTCATCTGCATCTTCCAACGCTTTTGGAAGCTAATCTTTTGGGGCTCCAGCCACGTTAATGTTCAGAAAAATAAAATCCCTAAAACGTCTGCGAGACTGCATTTATTTTATAGCTGTGTAGCTTATGGTTATACTAAATTAATGAATAAGTTGAATGATGCAATTTATGTTAGGCCATTGGCAACTTCCTGTTTCATCCTGGCTTATGGAAATTGCATCACAATAAACATTAGTATTTCACTTAGCATGTTTTTATACACCAAACGCAATATGGCGGCAAATTTTAATAACTATTGTTCTTGACCTACTAGCCTCTCACCCTGAACTGATTTACCTACAGGGTATTTAGGGACTGTTCGTTAATTATGTCGCAGGGGGGGCTGGTGGTTTTTTCTGCTCGTAGGTTTTGTGAAAACTTACCCCCGTACAAAAAAAGTAGTTTCAATTTCTACCCCCTTCGAAAAACGGCTATTTGAAATTTTACCCCCTCCCCCTGCACGCTAATTGACTAAGCTACAATGTTAGCATCAAAATGGCGTCTAAACTAAGTACGATTGTTGAAGAGGACGTACTGGTAGAACAAGCTCTAACTGGCAAGAAAAGAGAGGAGAAGTTCGACAGAAACCTTTAGTAGGAAAGCTTTAGTTGGCTTAGGACACTCCAGATTTATACAGTACTCTGCGTTTCACGCAATTGCACTCAATCTCAGTCCTAGTCTGTTGAAAATTTGCATGACACTGAAATGCACCCCCCAAAAGTTTTGCGTGTTCTAAAAATTTACCCCCAAAATTTTCAACGTTCTGCAAAATTTACCCCCCCTATAAAACCACCAGCCCCCCTGCGACGTAATTAACGAACAGTCCCTTATATTTAGTAACCATGGACAATATCAGGGATAATGCCCTTGCTCCCAAGATTCCATGAGATTCCGAGTCTAACATTTTTAAAGTGGCAAGATTTTGAGACTTTGGCAAAAATGTTGGAGACTCCAGAAATTTCAGGGTACCTACCATTTGCCACCCCAAAGTGACCGAGTAAAAAGTATTTAAATAGTGAAAACAGAAAACAGACTGTCCTATCCCCTTTGATTTACAGGCTGAATTAATCTTTAATGCAAAGAAAATAAACCCTGACATTACGAGTGCGACTGGAGAGACAGCATTACACAAGGCTGCACGAGAAGGGCATGTGGACTGTATAGACTTCCTATTGAAAAATGGAGCAGATATCAACAAAACAGGTAACTGCTGCTTTAAATTAGACATGACAAGTCCAGGGACATCAACTCTCAAGATTTTTCACTCTGTCTCCCAGGAAAAAATAAATACGGCTGCCATGCATGTATGTCTCCCAGGGAAAAATTCAGCAAATTTCAAGGCAGTCTGCAGATTTTTTCATTCCTGGTGTTGACATCCCTGCAAGTCATACAGCTTTCTATGGCACGCGTGATGTTGGAAAGATATTTTTGCAAAATATGTTATCTCAAGGGTTTAGCTTGAGCAAGAGGTTTATTTTTTGCTATATACTATGCATTTTATTTTGTGATTATTTTGAAAGGATGCTAGCTGACATGCTTGTTTTGGTGTTTAGGGAAAGGGGTTGAAATTTGGTTCGACCACACCACCTTTTGATATCTTTTAGGGGTCAAAATTATTTATACTAAAAGAGCATCCCTACCCCAAAAATATGGAAACACCCCCTGGAAAAACGATCTCTGTCCCAAAGTAATTGATGCTGCTGTTGTGGCTTCCAGACAGTTTATTATCAATTTTTTCTGACTAAAATAAATAAATGCATAAAATGTCTTTCATGGGGATAGATATTATATCTTGAAAGCAATAGACCACATTTGAATTATGCTCCAATGCTCACAAGACAAAAGCTTGAAATCGAGGCTCTCCTAGTTCTAATATGTGGTTCCATAAAATATCCATCCCCCCTCCCCCTCATGGAAGGGATTTGAAATTCAATTTACTGATTTTTTCCATACAAATACAGTATTTTTCTTTGGAAATTCCAGAGGGGTGGACAGACACAGACAACTTTATTTCAGGAACTGTATACACACGTATATAGGCTATAACCCTGATAATATATAATGGGGGTGGGAGAATGGATATTAATTTTCTGGACTCATCTAGAGAGCGTGCGCTATTTGTTTTAGCGCGCGCTTTTCCGTTAGGATTTTAGCATGGCTAATACCGCCTTTTTACACACTGATGAAGGGCCATGCCCGAAACGTTTGTATCAAATTATACTGACACCTTTTCAATTATTGATTCGATTTATACCAATACATTTTACAGTAATTTTAGAAGAGAGCCTTGACTTGAGATGATTGATTGTAGGCACTGGAGCATAATTCGAACATGGCCTTTCGGGTTTTTAGTACTAGTTTTCATTCAAAATCTCTATTTCCATTTCACACAGAAAGAAGAAGAAAAACCCCTATTCATCTAGCAGCATCTTCTGGACAACTTGGGTCAGTGAAAAGACTTATCAAAGGAAGAGCTGAGTTAGATGTGATTGACAAATATGGAAGGACCCCACTGATGTGGGCAACGTTTTATGGCAAGGAGAGTCTTGTGGCAGAATTCCTGTCAGCAGGTGCCACTATCAAATCTAAAAGTAACTGGCATGCTCTCCATGAGGCCTGCAAGGGTGGTTACTTGAGTATAGCAAAGCTACTAATTGAGAGAGGAGCTCCAGTCAATAATCCTCACGAATGTAAGTAGAGTTAAGTCTAAATAGCCTTCTTACTGATGCTACAATTCCAGTATAATATTATCCTTAGTTATAATATAGCTACAATAAAATGTGCACTCTGATTGGTCCAAATCTATGCTCTATTTCACCGGTAAAGTAATAGTTCTTCCCCGCTACATCATAAAAGCATTAGAGCACACCTTTCTATGACTTTATTGGTAAAATAGCACTTGTGATGTTGGGAGAGACACCGGAATCGCTTGCCTGTGATTTTAAAACGTTCTCGTGTCTCCCAACATCACACATGCTCTATTTTGCCAATAAAGTCATAGAAAGTTGTGCTCTAATGCTTATAAAAGCTATACGGGTAAGTGCCACCCCATATGGTGTGGTTTTTTAGCCCTGAGGTCTGGGATAGGGTGTCACTATGAGAAAATGTCTGTGATAGGGTATGAATTCAGTGTGGCTGAGGGTATCTCATCTGGGGCAGGGTATCAAATTTAAGGCCTATAAAACTGAATATGCTTTTCACGGAGTAGTGCCACCGTGCAGAACTTAGTTCATCAAATTGCACATAGTTGTAGCACACATACAGCTGACAATGTGGGCTGTGCATGGTATGATTTTCCACTCAGGTCTGGGATATAGGGTGTCATATTTAGCAAATCTAGGTCTGTGATAGGGTCAGGGTTTTGAGGTCGATTAGTTTCTTAATTTATTGTTGTTCACTTTATTTACTATGGGGTGTTATATGTTTACCTTTTATAGTTAAAGGCTGTGCACCATGGTCACCGCTGCACATTGCTGTCCGTCAAGGACACCTGGATTGTGTGAACCTCCTACTAGATGCTGGTGCAGATGTACACAGCAGGAATGCAGGCGGCCACACCCCATTACATGAGGCTGCATACAGAGGATATGATGAAATACTGCTCCGATTACTTAGACAGAATGCCAATCCAAATGGCAAGAGTAACCAAAAGAGAACTCCATTGCATGAGGCATGTCAGAGAGGTAACATAAAAATATATAGATTTAGCCACTGGCTAAAAGCGGAGCTCCTGGTTACATATTTTTCTGTGTTGGGGGACAGAGCGGAAATGACCAAAAATGAAATGTCTAACTTCGCCATATTTCAATATATAAGCTCGAGATTCCGTATACAAAGAGTTTCTATGGCTAAAAGCTTAATTCCAAATTTTAAGAAATTGAAGAATATGAATTTTAGATATGATTGAGCAAAGTTTGCATAATTCCTGATCAAAGTACTAATTCTCCCATAAAATGGCACAGAAACCAATGTTTAAAGCCTAATATCTCAAAGACGGATCCATTAGAAAAAAGTCATTTTTGATATTTTGTTTTTAATCAGACAAGGAGTCTGTATGCAAAAAAAACAAGCTTATCTGAGCTAACCTGACCTTATTATTTGAAATTTAGTGGTCTAAGCAGGTCATTTCCGCTCTGCCGTGTTGGGGTCTTGGTTTACCTGTGTTGGGGCGCGCAGACACGGACGCACCAGCGATACCCAAATGGGAATACCACTGAACCATAAAAAATGAAGTCGATTGTTATACCTGAGTTCTACTTTGAACTATTGTATTCTTCCTGCGATACCTATAGTGCTCCGCTCTAAGGAGCTCTGCTATTACAAATCACAGTTTGATTGTTCCCTTGGGTTGTCCATGACCATGTCAGTGACAATTCTTTAGAGGCAGTCTATTTTTTTTCTATTCCCCATGGACATCAACCCCAGGACAAAAATCTGGGGACCTCCTTGAAATGGCGTAGTTTCCTGAAATTCTCCTGGGAGAAATACAGTAAATGTATGGCAGTCCTCTTGAATTTTCCTGGGAGACTCCTTGCAAAACTGGGAGAGTTCCCTGATGCCTTGTTAATCTAAACCTAGCCTGTGTACCAAGTGTTTCCATGGAGTTTTAGGGTGTCATAAAAAAGGAGTACAAGAGATTTTCAGTGATTTGCCGACACGAAATGGAATGGCACAAGGGCAACAAAAATTTTGCCCAGTTTCTCTGACCTCAGAGACCCATCAAACACTTTCTACAGTCTAATCTAAACCTTGTTCCCTTTACATTGTGGCTTAAAATAGGTACCATTTTCTTGGCATCTCATTGTTTTGTAGGTAATGCTTTATGTGCTACACTACTGCTGGATGCTGGCAGCAAACCAAATGCACAAGACATGGTATATGACACCCCTCTTCATCTTGCTCTGAGGACACAACTTCCCCTGTGGAAATGGTACCTATTGTAGAGGTTCTTTTACAGTATGGTGCTTCACCTACAATGCTTGGCAAAGGAGATGAGATGCCTTGTGATATTGCAAAGGATACTGGAAAAATGGCTTGTCTTGAAATCCTTCTAGATGCAGCAGGTAAGGATTTATCATTGTGAACATGTTGAACAATTTCTGACAAGCAAATTTTATGCAAGCCATGCCATTGATGATGTCAAAATTTTTTGCAAGTGTAGTGTATGCAGACTGGCACATTGCCTGCTCTATCAGAAAAGTAGTGGGAAAATCCATTTTTTTTTAAATTAAATAAAACAAATGTTTGAATGAATAATAAAACAATTTAATGAATTAGCCTGTGCACAGGCATTGTTTTTAGCATCTTCAACCTGAAAAACCCATGGCGACTGTGACTATGGCACATTTTTTTTAGATAAACAACACCATTAATGAATTCAGCTTTTGTATGATATTGAAAATTATTCAGACCTTCGGGTGTTATCCATCCATCCTGAATTATATATTATCATGCTCAGCTGAATTCATTAATTGCTACCGTAAATACCCTTATAAATGTATCAGTATTCATTGGTCTATGGGTTTTCTATCAACATGTAACACAGTTGTCTTACTATTTCATTCTCTATTTTAGAGAAACCACTTCCATTAGTGCAGTTCTGCAAGGTCTGCATCAGAAAGAAATTAAAGATTACCTACAACACAGACAAAGTAGATAGACTTCCTATTAGTGTAGGGATGAAACATTTTTTAAAAGAAAATGCAGCCATAACTGAGAGTTTGTAAAGTTTTGTACTGTTTGTAAAGTAATTTTTATAACCAGTTTAGGTCCTTTATTCTTTTTTGTCAATTAACTATTTTCTTAGTAGACTTTATTCAACCACTACATTGAGGGTTGTCCAATACACTGATAATTTATGCAAGGCATGGTTAAAACAATGGAGTGCACAGTGGAGTGTATTAAAGGAACAAGGCAAACAATGGAAGAGAACAATGTCATAAAATTTTAAAAGACAACTACCCAGACTACTTTGCAGTCTGGGCATGCAGGCTTCCAACATCATTTTAGCTGTGAACTAATATTACATGCCATCTTGGTAGAAACACCTAGTCAGCATATTGTTGGAAAAATGTTTTGCTCTGTTAAACAGAAACACCAAAATAGTATTTTTTTAAATTCTATGTTCTTATATAGAGATGTATACCACATTGCCTTTAAGTACGCAATTCTTTTATTATTATTCAATATGAATTGGAATAATGCTTAAATTTCCTTGAATGCCAGTAGTCATTGTAAAATAGTGCCCACTGTCAGAAAATAAAACATTTTAAAGTATAGTACAGCCTTAAAAGTATTTTAAATTACAACTCAGGACTGTGCAGAAAACTACCCACAGCTTTTTCCCTCATTACAAGTGAATATGATGAAAACATTGCTTGGAATTCATTGAAGGCCTGTCACAGAATGTTTATAGAAACCCTGTTAAAAGCATTCTTCATTTTATTTATTTCCCAGCCTATTAACGTTATCTTAGAATTATAACAAATGGAATGTCAAAGCTTAACCTCATTAACAGAATATTGTTTAGCAAGTTTCTTGTAATGTTCAGCTTCTTTTGTATTTTGTTCCACACCATCACCTAAAGCAAACATACGACTCACATTTGCACAACTCCAAGGATGACCTAGCTTGCAGCCTTGCATAGAAAGCTCAAAAGCTTTACTCATGTCCTTAGCGATCCCATCTCGACCCATCAGATAAATAGCGCTCAGGTTGAAGCAGCCATTCTTGTTGCCACCTTTGCATGCTCTGTCAAAGCTTTCTATTGCCTTGTTGATGTCCTTTTTGACACGGCTTTTTTCTATTCCACTCTGATAAATGAGTCCAGCATTGTTACAAGCCCCTGCTTGGTTGCTATTACATGCAATGCCATACAACCGTAAGGCCTCTTCTGGGTTCTTTAGTTCTGAAACAATCAAACCTGAGATTTAGGGTTATAACAGCTGTCATTGGCATGTTTATTATGCTTAGTGACCCGGAACCTTCTGCAATTTTAAACGTTGAAAGGCACTCCCAGAGACCTGGGAAATACCAAGTCCATTTGTTTCTGGAATTTACATTCCCCCCTTCCCTTCGGTGTTTGTGCTTATGGCCACTTGGCTGCCTCATACATTTACTATCAAAACAGGTAGAGTTTCAATCTGAATCCCATGGGTTGCTGTTTTATATCATGTAATGACCAAAAATTTGACAGGTGACTAAGCACCGACTGTTTAATTGGCTGAAAGACATTAAAACAGCTTGATTGAAACTCTACCTGTTTTGATAGTGTACATGGCCTTCCTGGTGTACCTTTTTGTGTGAGATACAAATTTGCAAGAGCAAAGCAGCTTTCCATGAGTCCCAGTTCATCACATGCAAGTTTGAAAGTGTCTCTTGCTTTGACAACATCCCTCTCAACAGCCATATAGAATTCCCCTAGTTGATGACATGCTGAAAAATTATAAAATGTTGGACAAGAAAGTATATTATTGATTAGCATTGGTCAGCCACTCCTTTGTTATTGTGATATAATATCATTGCCACATACCCTGCAAGGAGAGGCCTTTTTTCCTGTATTTTGCTAGGCTGAGGAAAAAAGACCTCTGTGCTAGGATCCAGGGGTGGTTCCCTTGGGTTCAATGGCTGATTGCATTTTTAAACTGCACCGGGGGGGTTGAGGACCTCCCTTAAAAAGACCCCCTCCCTGGAATTTCCACTCGTGAAACAGACCCCCTCTCCTGGAATTTCCAACCTCATAAAGGACCCCCTCCCCTGGAATTTCCATTTTTTCTGGCAAAATACCCCTGGAAGATCTATTTTTGGATAAAATGTCCCTGGAAAGTCACCTTTTTTACCCCTCCCCCCTGGAATTTCCAGTCTCCAGACACACCCCCTTCAGTGGAATTTCCAGAGTCCAAACAACCCCCCTGGAAAATTTTCCATAGGTCCTCAACCCCCCGGTGTGGATTAAAAATGCAATCAGCCAATAGAACCACCCTTTTGAGACGAGGAAAAAAACTTACATTTTAATTAAAATTCACCTTGAAATAAAAATATATACAAAAATATTCTGAAGCACCGTGTACCGTAGTTGACAAATAGAGTTGTGGTTACCTGTGCTCAACTTTATGTATTATGCCGCAAATGAAATCAAGGCGAGCGTACTTCTCACGTTTTGCACAGCAACGTGTGTTTTATTGAGTGCCATTTCTTATGAACCCACTTTAAAACAAGCAAAATGATGCTTGGCAGACAATTTGAGGGGTTGGGTGACTTTGGCAGTTTTCAAAAATAGAACCACCCTTTGAAACATCCTGGATCCGCCACTGAAAGGCTCTTGTATCCAGAGCTCCCGGGCTTGTCTGCTCGCAAGGGAGACTCAGGTGACATCCATTTGAGTTGCTGATTGGCTGATTTTGAGCATTGGAGCATGTGCTGAAAGGTCTTTCTCTCAACGGCTCTGTATTAAATCTCACGCATGCGTCAGTGGCCATCACCAGAGCCTCCCCCACGAGCTTACAAGAAGGGGAGCTCTGGGTTCGAGAATGGCACAAAAGGCTGTCAGTAATCAATTTACCAAGCATGGGCTGTGGAATTACCATCCAGCATTGTGGATGGCAGTTGAAAACAAGTTTCAACCCAGTGCAGAGGTCTTGTTTTCTGTTTTTTTTTTGCGAAATACAGAGAAAAGTGGCCTCCGCTTCTTGCAGGGTATGACGTGACAATTAAACATTGAACAAAAAGGGTTCTGTTTGATGTTACTGCACCAAGACCATTGCATAAACAACACTGAATCAAACGATGTAAATTGATGCTTTCCCTGATTTGGTGACAAAATGGTTGAGAAATGCAAAACCTCTAGTCCCTACTTGGGTGTGATTTCCAAACACGTAAAACGTAATAACGTACCCTTTTGCGTTATCTTAACTATACTTCACGAGTTTGCGGAAAACCACTCTAATCGAATAGCGCATAATTACATGTCAGTTTTAACACATTGACTATTGAGTTTCGCCTTTGTTCAGATTATGTCACAAGCAAGCCAGCAAACTCACATTCTTTTTTCCTTGATTGTTCACATTCGTGACGGAAGATCTCGCCCAGTTGTTTTGCATACTCTGTAGCAGCCGATTGTTTCTGCTCAGATGAGCTCATGTTGTTGTTTGATGTAAAAAAGTACGGAATATCAGTTGGTTTTTCAAGAAACTTTTGTGTTTCACTCCCGCACGTGAGCGCATTTTGTTTTTAGATGGGAAACCGCTGACCAGAGGCACTGACATCACCAAACACCACAGCAATACCATAAAGTTTGATTTGATAGGTGAAGTCATCTTTTACAATGAGAGATTTTTTTAAAAAACAATTATTCCTCGAGCCCGAATGTGCTCTGAGTCAATTTAGTCAAATCACACTAGTAGATCAATTTGTATAGCCAAAACACAGGGGACCCAAACACATATTTGTGCACTCGAAAATTGTGTAAGAAATTGTTATAATATATAGATTAGCCTAAAAGCGGAGCTCCCAGTTTTTCCGAGTATGAGTGAAACAGGGTTGCCCATGTGACCATAAAAAATATATTGACAAAATTATCTGAGATGTATACAGGAATACGGGAGACTATAAACTCCCCAGTGACTCTAACAAAGCACAGAACTGCAGTTAAGAGAAAAGCTATTTCTATTCATCCTCCTTTGCATTTATTGGTATTTGTCTTCATTGCCCCTGTGGAGTTTGACAAAAATCGGTTTACCGGGGAAGGGGGGTGGGGAGGGAAGATTCACGAGTAAATTTCCTTGAATTGTTTTCCTTGTTTGTGTTTGTATCTCTGCTGACTTCATCGTTGGCGCACCAAAACAGATCACTTCCGCCAAATATGTGTTGGTCATCTATACACAGTCAAGTTTCCTGGTAAAAAATGTCAAGGAAAAATTGCTAGTGTAGACGGCGCTTTAGGGCAGAGCGTAGAAGACTCGACCATGCAAAAACAGGGGTTTCTCTGCCCGTAGACTCCACGGGAACGGTGTCTGTAATGTGAATGCCAGCTAGTATATAAAACTAGTGATATGATTTATTACAACCGTTGTAAATACAATACACACGTTGATTACCATGGGTTCTTCCTCAAGAGGCTCTGGTAGCAGTTACCACTATTTCCGTGGATAAGCGTGGATAACAAATATTTTTGGTGTTGTTTTGAGCGCTGTAAAGTTGTGTTCTGACGGCACAAACGCTGCGTTTCTAAGGAACAAAACGAGACATTGCTATGGCAATTTGAATTAGCACGTGCCAAAACTCTAGTATCCACCAATCAAATCGCAGCGCATGCTTTCTCATCTGTCTCGCCTGTCGAACAACGTTTCGTGGCCGTTGAAACACAAATAGCAATGAGTCTAAAGCGATAACGTCACAAAAACAAATTTAGATTTAGCAATATTTGTCACATCGAATGAATGCTACACACCAAAAATGACGCAAATCGGTTGCAACGCGACCGAGATATGGCCCGCTGAATACATAATTGTCTTTAACAAATCACTGTATTTTAGACTTTCAGTTCATAAAGTTTTGAAGTGTCTAAAATACCAGCAATGATGTGTCATAATCGTGTTTCGACCGATTCATCTCATTTTTTGCATGCAACGTTCTTTGGAGTTGGTCTTGCATTATTGGACTAAAATCTGAAATTCGAATTTTTTCACATGTGACGTCACACTTTAGAACTCTGAACCGGGAAGTCCTAGTTTCTAGGACACGAACACCTAATTACACTAAAATGAGGGTCATTTTCTCAACCGTTACTTCAGGGTGCGACGACTGAAATAACCAATCAGCATCTGCCCTGATCTAGCCTGCTAGCCGGCTCTCCAGTGGGGTTTTTCTGGATATTTGATTTTTTGACGCGCGGGATTCCTTCCCCTCCGCGACACAGGAATCCGGCCATGACAACCCCAAAACGGGGAGGCGGGGAGGCCGGGGAACGAGAATGGTTGCGGATTTGACGCTGCATGTCACTTTACAATTTTAGTAGCGCAAAAGCCATCATTTTACAATATCGGTAATGCCATAACAAAGGGAAATATGGTTGTGGTGAAGTAACGCCGTGACGGCATCATTCGCGAAATAATATATTAGGCCACACCTCAAGCTCAGTTTCGTTAAAACTGTGTTCAAGAAAGTTGGACTCAATGAGAGGTTCTCGTTCATTGAAACTTTTCCAGGGCTTTTGTTCTTATTTGTCCCCTAGTTGACATATTGATTCGCTGTTCCACCGCGGTTCGATCATCGGTTCCACCTCGTCCTCGAGGTTAATGTCATCTTGTTCTTGCTCGATCCAAGTGTATTTTCCGCGCTGTTCGCAACCGAGGTCGAACACGTATTTGCCGCGACCTTGGGTTTGTCGTCAGAGAAGGAACCAATATATCTGCAGATATAGATGAAGATAATTAAGATTATTATACATTGTACTCACTATCTCGATTCTGATTGGCTAAAAGCGCGCGCTCAACTTTTAGTATCGTTTTATCAATTCAACTGTGCATAAAAAGGCTGATCATAGCTCAATAATTGTTCTATAGGACTTGTCATGGAACTAATAGTCCAGTAAATGAAAAAATATTTTTACTAAAGGTTGGACAAATTCGACACAAAGATATCATTCGACTTTCACTTATATCTTTCTTTCAACTCAGTAAAATACTTTACACCTACCTATGATTTGAATGAATAAGTTGACCAGCGTCTTGCATCCGGCCCTGGAACCAAGTCCCCACATAGCAGGACCCCGTATCAGCATAGGTGTAAGTGCCCTGACCGTGCCTCTTGTTGTTGACCCATTCCCCCTCGTACACGTCCCTGTTCGGGTACACATAGGTCCCTAATCCGTGTTTCTGGTCGTTCACCCAGTACCCTTCGTATTTGGAACCATCTGGGTAGTAGAAGGTTCCCTCTCCGTTTTTCTTCCCTTGTAGATAATGTCCCACATAACGCGCACCGTTTTTGAATCTGCAAAGAACAGCGAAATCGAGCATAAATCACTTGATGAGAAAGTGAACGAACTCTAGCGAAAGTTTCCTTGTGCTCTTGCATTGCTAGCCGGCTAGGAGACCGAAGCTGCCGGTCTTCCCCCGGGGGGTGGTACTCAGGAAAAACATGACGATGGGTCCGACGGAGCTTTATTTCGCCAACTACCCCCAAAAATACACAGCTCTAAATTTAATACCCCCAACCCCCAAAAAATACCTCGATTTACCAGATTCCGTACCCGATATAAATACGATACAAAATAGTTAAAATCATAATAGCTAAAATCTCATGTTTGAGTCTTAAAGCCACTAAGATTATATGTCGGCGAAAGCACAATCGACATCGACAAAAAATGGGACGAAGATTCGTACGGCCCCCCAAAATGCGCATGCTTGTGTAAGACCTAAAAAAATACGCGGCTGATTTCTTGGCCCAAAAAAAAACATCTTTTTGTGATAAAAAAATATACGCGACTATAAAACTGTGTGAAAAGACTGTTAACTTTGATGACCGGGTAGCCTTTGTGACCAGTTAAATCGACGTTACCATAGCTACGACGAGTACTTACTGCTTGACTGCTCTGTCACTACAATAAACAGAGCATGTTTAGTAAACTGAAACGCTTATTCATAAGACCTCTGTAAACACTTTGCCGTAATGATAACTTTAATGTCACTTTAGCGTGTACAAGGAAATTATGTTGTCACCGTAAGGAACGCTTTTTATGCAAGTTTGGTTCAGGGCCGTCATGGAATGTGTCATTTTGTAATTCTTTAATCCTGCTGTATTAGTACTGATTAAAAGAGCTTTTCTCTAAAGAAAACCAATTAAGAAATTATTAACTGAAGAATCTTATACTTAAAATCAACCTACATCTTGTACCATGAATCGATACATGTAGACTGTATCTGTATCTGTTTGAAATCCCATATCAGGGAATGCCTACCAAATGGCTTCTAAAATGAACCACCTTGCATGCAAGTATAAATCATCTAATTAGCACGTCAAGGATATAAACACGCGTTCCATGGCCTACCGATAAATCCCTTCGCCATGTCGTTTCCCGTTCTCATAGTTGCCTTCGTAAGTATCTCCATTAGGAAGCCTTGCTTTCCCTTTGCCGTGTCTCTCTGATTTCTCGTTTCGTTCGCCTTCGTATTCTCCAAGATCCGGCAATCCATCTCCCTCACTAGCTGTGTCCTCGTCGGAAGACATTTTCACTTAGTGATACCCGCCAAAAAGCCTTAAAAAGCGCTAATGAGCCAGCTGCCTTTACAGTCTAAAATGGCGGTCGTCCTTATTTAAGGCTGTTTGGTTGCTGCTAATTCTCGTTTCCTGGTTACGTGTAAGGTGATATAGTTGTAATTTGGCCTCAAGCTGTGGACAGAGAAAAGGACGTGACCTTCCGGTCGACCCTGAGTTAATATTAATTAAAACTGAGGCTGCCTACCTACTGTGCGCAGCCGGAACTTAAAGAGTCTCTGTCAGCCACTCACCACGGGCGAACTGATACACTATAAGTTTTTAAATACATGAGATCTTTATAAGAATCGTCTTCAGCCTTGGTTAAAAGCGTTAAAACGAAGTAGTTTTACAGTAAATGTATGGTAACACTCTTGATATTTTTTGGGGGAGATCTCGTCCAAAAGCCGGGGGTGGGGGGGGGGACACAAGAGGTAACGGCTCTCATACACCCTATATTCGGAATGGTAGGTATTATATGATCGTCGTATACGTGTACGCTGAAGATTTTGGATGGTAGAGGATGATGATCGTCGTATTTTTTAGGGGATTTCTGAAAAAGAAAAATGGTCTGAAGAAAATCCGTTTTTTTTTAAGAGGGGCTCTTTGAACTTATAAAAACGGTACGCCGAAGAAGGTATGAGGAATATTTTTAGGGTGGAATTTTTTTTCTAATTCGGGCTTCCCGACGGTCATTCCTACCCCCCGTTAATCCCTACCTCCTCGGGCGCCGCCCTCCCCGGAAGGAGAGTGTCGTGTGTGCTATTGTGGGCCATTGATACGTTTTCTTTTCGATCTGCGCATGACACAAGACTTGTCCGCCACTTGCTGGGTGTCTTGACCAAGACAATTTCCGGTGAAATAGTGGTGAAACGTTTTAGTCTCGGGCTGCATCCGGTGGTACGTGCTCCCATGCCCTTTTCTCATCAGAGAGACAGTGGCAAGCAAACAGAATTCGAAGATTTCTCTCCCGCTTCAAACAAATCAAAGCTGTCACTTTGACTGAATCATAACTTTTTGTCGCCTTGAGTGTTGAGTTGCTCATTCACCACAAGCATCATATAAGGACGTCCGCGCGGGGGGACAAGACACGAACCAGACGTCAGGTGAATGCACTCTAGACATTGACTTCAATCTCGCGGTAGGGAGATTGGGTAAACGGTTCTGTCTTTGCAAGTTTGGATCGCGCTCAATGCTGATAGCTCCAAGTACCATAGCAACTTTGAGTTGGGATTGGAGTGGTCCTGTTCGAAGTCTTGCTTGAGCTTCAACCGGTGAGTACAGTAAAAAAAAAGTAAAAGTAACCGTGCTTATATAGCGCTTATCCTCGCGGGTCAAAGCGCTTTACATTAACGGATAACTCATCCTATAGAAACCAGCTTTATAAACATGAGTGTGTGTTAGCATTGTGAGTTCTGTGACACAGAGGTTGGGCAACTTCCGACGGTCCTCGTGGTACTTTAAGGTGGCTCCCGAGTATTTATTTCAGAAATAGACCTCAACTTCTAGCGTACGTTTGACCCTGAAAAAATCTTCCGATTTCCATAATTGTTCTCACAGAGCTTAAGCAACCTCTGCACTACCAAATGGTGTAGTTCATTTGATATATTAAGCTCGTCTGTCTTGGGTATTTTAAATTTCCAAAGGAGGTGTTTTTAGAATAATTGTTATAACTTGAAAATTCGAGCGTGAATGCTCTTATTACCAGCTAAAATCGCATCCATAGTAATAAGGGTTTACTCATGGAAATGCCCAGGTCAGCTTTTACCATGCGATTTAAGTTGTAAACGATGTAATAATTTTCCCTCTAAAAATGTCTTATTCCGCTTCTGTTTAATGTGCCGAGCGCATGGTACTGACTCCTTTTGGATAATGTTTCTCAACATAGTATTGGAAAGACGAGCCCAAACTTGGTAAGTCTTCTCAGTTAGTTGTACTCTACCTCTCACGAAAGAAACTTACGAAACAATTCCAGCAATTTAGTTGTTTCGAGCTCGAATTGAATATTATAGCAACAGCACATTCTGGACAAGAAGCTGCTCTCATTCGTTTATTAAATATCGCTTTCTGTAGATACTCGATTCTATTTTCTCTTTTATATAATTAAGAGTGAACATTAGCCGATATAATCCCGAAGAGCTCTCCTACTTTTCTGATATCCGCGCTCGGCACATTAAACAGAAGCGGAATAAGACATTTTTAGAGGCAAAATTATTACATCGTTTACAACTTAAATCGCATGGTAAAAGCTGACCTGGGCATTTCTCCGAGTAAACCCTTATTACTATGGATGCGATTTTAGCTGGTAATAAGAGCATTCACGCTCGAATGTTCAAGTTATAACAATTATTCTAAAAACACCTCCTTTGGAAAATTTAAAATACCCAAGACAGACGAGCTTAATATATCAAATGAACTACACCATTTGGTAGTGCAGAGGTTGCTTAAGCTCTGTGAAAACAATTATGGAAATCGGAAGATTTTTCAGGGTCAAACGTACGCTAGAAGTTGAGGTCTATTTCTGAAATAAATACTCGGGAGCCACCTTAACGTCCCTCTAGTTCCGGTTAGTTGTGTATGTGAGAGACGGAACCTACGGCTTAACGTCCTTATCCGAGAAGACGCGAAGGTAGTAACCATTTGCAGATATTAAAGCAAAAAGGCAGCACCTTCTCCTCAATTATTTAGAAAAGACCCTGAGTGTTGGTCCGGCCGGGGTTTGAACTACCAAGGTTCAGATGCGTTTGATTGATTGAAGCCAAAACGTAGTTTCGTGGAAGCAGGAAGGGAAGGGTTTGCAGCGTAATGACCCATTGGTCCATTGATTTGTACCATGCCACAAAAAATACAGCCAATCAAATGCTGGGGCAACGTTTCCCAAATAAACGGGCCCTCAGTACGTCAGTATTTCCCTCAAAAGCACTGTATAACTAGTACATGTATCACGTGATGTGATCGAGCATAGAGCTCAAACCTCAAACCGTTCAAAATTATAAGAGCATTTTTAAAAAATAGGCAAAGCGAGATAAAGCGTCGTCAAGCGAAATCTAATTGCCGTTGTAGGGAAAAATGTAAAGGAAAAATATTTTAGAACAAACGAGGCAAACTTCAATATTTCAGTATTCTGAACTCTGACAAAACTCTTAATTTATACAAGTACGCACTTGTTGTGTAGTCTGGCTTTCGCATTCCGTACTAAACGGGAATGCATCTTTCACCAAGATGTCTTGCAAAACTAAGAAGTGCTTGAAAAAAATTTAAGCAAAGACACTTTTAATCTGTTTTGATTTAGAAGATTTATATTTTTAATAGTGCTATTTTGTGGCGCTGCAAAGCTGTGTTTCTGTGCTACGTTTCTAGCTATGGGCCAAACGAGACGACTATAAACGACCCTAATAAGCACGTGCCAGCACGCTAATTTCCACCAATCGAATCGCGGCATTTTGAAGACATGCTTTTTTTCCTGTCTCTCTTGGAAAAAAAGCCAGAAAAGGGTTCTGTAACAGTAAATTATAGAGCGTCAGGTGCGCTGTAATAGAGAATATCAAATCATGGTGATCCCAAGTCTAATCCCTATATGCCGTGAGTGGAGGTTTTTACACCGTTGCAGTCGTGAATCAAAAGATACAGTGCCTTGGATTTGTCAACGGGATAAGTCGTGTCACGGAACTTCGGCTTTTGAACTTCAAGTCAAATTCCTCCCCGTATGCGAGCCTTGCCCTTCGAGGTGCATGAAACGACAGGAGCACCAACGGCAATCTGTTCGGAGGCCTTCCCTATAGTGCTTTAGCTTTAACTTTCGAAACTTTTCTTCGTGATGTTTTTCAGTGCAGTTGCGACCGAAAGCGTCCTTCAACAATAGGCCTTTATCACGCATTATTATATAGCTCGTGTTTATTCGATCAAAGCGCGCGCTCTGATTGGTTCTATCATGGTCACGTGGCGGGCTACAAATTCAATGTAGCCCGCGCGGGCTACAATTAAAAAATTGTTGCCCGCGCGGCGACATCGCTAGAGCGAGAAATTTCGGCGGACTATTTTTACCGTATTTTCATTTTTTACACCGAATTTTCTTTTTGCTATATAATAAAACACTTAATGACTGCACCCTCGGGAAACAGCGAGTTTTGTTTTCCCTCGCCAATCTCGATGTTTCCCTCGACTTCGTCTCGGGAAACATCGAGATTCTCGGGGAAACAAAACTCGCTGTTTCCCTCGGAAGCACGTCATTAAGTGTATAATATTGACTTAATAATGTATAATAGTTATCAGAAAATGAAATCCAGTTTCCAATTCTACACATCCGTATTAGCAAAACTAAACTGCAAAGTTTCAAAAGAATTACTTGAAAACTGGCTGGGATATGAATTTTCAAAACATCGTATTCTGCCTAACGTTTTAAGCCTATACTAGTTTCCATATAGTCTTATCTGTCGTATCCGTCGACCGTGAAACAAAAGAATAATTCCAATAATTTGTTTCACGGTCGACTGATGCGACAGATACGACAGATAAGACTATATGGAAACCAGGCTTTACAAAGAAATGTATGGGCAAATACGTCAAGTCGAGGCTGGACGGGCATCAATGCTCGTCGTTTCGATGTATTTTCTCATACATTTCTTGTAAAAAAAAATACGCCAGAATACGAAGTGTTGAAAATTCATATCTCAGTCAGTAACGATTAATGAATTTATAATAAAAACAAGCACAAGCAACATAGACAGACGACAGAAACAATACAAAAGCGAAGCGAAAATAAATAAAGAAACACCAGCAGATAGAGAGTAGTAATTAATTATCTATTAGATAAGAAGAAATGTTTTCAGTCTTGATTTAAAAAGAGAAAGAGAAATAATTTTGAATTTCTTTCTTAAGCGAATTAAAGAAAATAGGACCTTGAAACCGTATAGCAAACTTTCTAATATTGTTCGGAAGGGAAAAATATGAAAAGCAGCAGCATTCCTAGTATTATAGGAATGAATTTCATTTGACAGTGAAAACATATCTTTAAAAGCTCTTGGAAGATCAATACGTTTTTTATATTGTTAATCATTATAATATAGCTACGATGGCTTGAAATAGTTTGAAAACACTAACCGCCCTGATGAAAGACTGAAAGTAAAGAGTCCGAAACGTCGGCATAAATCTTGTCTGTTTTGTCCTTTCTCTCTATTAATATAGCTACGATATAACGCGCGCTCTGATTGGTCCAAATCTATGCTCTATTTCACCGATAAAGTAATGGTTCTCCCCGCTATATCATCAATCATAAAAGCGTGCAATCAAAACGCCAAATCGCGAACGTCCATGGACTTTCCTCAAACTATATTCTCACTGGTGAAGTTGACTAGTCTTTTTCGAACACTGTTTTTGAAGGACCTGTTTAGTTTTCGCTTCAAAAGGACCAGGATCAGGTTGAGTTATCACATATTTTTGCAGAGAAGGGTCGACACAGCAGCGCCGTAAATAAACCATTTCAGCAGTTCAGTGCCGGTAGGCCTTTCCAGATTGTGCTCCCAAAAGCTAAAAAAGTGCTCCCAAAAATGGCCAAAAGATGCTGAAAAAGTGCCTCAAAATCAAAATAGTGCTCAAAAGTTGCTCCAAAAATCACAAGTGCTACCGAATATTTTAATTATTTGAAAGAAAAGATGCTTTCGAGCAGATTTGCAACTAAAAGGCAAGTTTTCTATTGAATACAAGTCAATTTGCACAAATAACCTAATGATGCTTTAATTATATTTCCCATCATTGACTATAATCTTTCGTATTCGGGAAACTCAGGTACATTGGCATGGGTATAACCATGATTTGACCTTCAGAAGTAAGGGGGGTGGTCAAATGCCATTAGAACATGTCTATCATTAAAGTAGCTGTTTCATTAGGTTGATATTATTAAATATTTCATGAAAGTCGATACTGTGCCTTAATTAAGTCATCACGTGATGTCTCACATTGCGTTATTCGACATTTTTCAGCGTTACAATACATTTCGAAATAGTCTCAGTTCTAATAACAAGTTTTCTCGTACCTTTGTGCCGCAAAACGATTAAGGCCATTGGTCTCTATAACAATCCTGCCGGACTGAACAAGATTTTTGAAAAATTAATGAAATATTTAGGCTTTTGTTTCACAGGGGCCTGGGGCGAGTGATTTTTTGGAAATATCTAAGAAAAGAAACTTTCTTTTAATACGGTCCGGCAGGATTCTTAAAGTAGTTGATAATAAACATGTTTTAAGATGAAATTCATTTGGCTCCAATAAACGTTTCAACTGAGACTATTAATCCACAAATAATATTGCGTGACAGAAAAATTTCAAGTGTCACGCACGCAAGGTCACACCTAGGGAGATCTATTTGTGGAATGTTATTTGAATCTCAACTCCTTTTTGGGATGAATGTTGGTAAACACTTTTTTGACCACCTTCTATGCTTTTTAGGTGTTCACTCTTGGACCCTTGCCTTAATCTACCTGAGAATGGGTGCTTTTGCCGGTTCTGATAATGAAGCGCCTCTATTTATATGGCAGTTTCTATGGGATTATCTTCGATTTCTTCGCCACTCGACGAAGCGTCCGCTATTTTGTTCTGGGCAGACAGATATTCTATATAAAGCGTTAGATTAGTTATTAACTAGTTCCACAGCCCACAGGCTACCCAATACTGTACCACAAGAATGTATGGATACCCAATCAAATGTCGAAATCACCGGTTTTAGCCTAGTTGAGATGTTATTTGTAGTCAAAGGAACTTGAAATAGCTATATAAAACAAAAAAATCCAGTAATTTGCTTCAAATAAGCTAGAAATTGGCTTGTTTACCAAAACAGTCGTCAGAAGATGCTTTTTGGCCAAAAGAGTGCTCTCTGATGAAAATAGTGCTCCCAAAGCCAAATTGCGCTAAAAAAGTGCCGAGCACAATCTGGAAAGGCCTAAGTGCGGGTGCAAATACTAAATCCGCCCCTGTCCCTGCCCCTGGATGAATATAAAGACGGAACTTATTCTTGCTATATTTCTGAGAAATATACAGAACCAAACATAGGCGGCGGACCCGGGAGAGCAGGGGGTGCTCGAGCACCTCTACTTTTTGAACTGGGGAGGCTAGCACCCCCACTTTTTGAAGCTAGATATATTTTTTGTGTTTAGACGTAAAGAAGAAAAGGAACAGAAGCGTGTTCTTTTTGTTTCTGTTTTGTTTCTGTTATTTGCAAGAGTACTAGCTCATTCAAACTACGGGCGCGTTTTGACATTGTTCCCAAAGTGTTTTTCGCGCACGAAAATTTCGTGTCCACTTCATTTTTTGCCTCTTCGGTATCCCCACTTTTTAGGGTGCTCCGCATATCAAGAAAACATTGTCGTCTTTCTAGAGATAGAGCGGGCTTCCTGTGGTGTCTTGTCTACCTTGTTTCCAGGTTCTTGACCGTGAAAAACACAGCGGAAAATGCACATAGCATATTTTCTCGAGTGTATTTGAGTTCTGGTTGAGTTTGAAGTATTCTACGTCAATAAAAATAGTGAAAAACTTACTGGGATTCCAAATATGGTATGCAGATACTTCCTTATAAGGAAGTTGAAGAAAGTCGACAATTTTTAAGGGAATTTTCTTGATATGCCGCTCCTGAAAGCAGCTGTAAAGCATCCATAGTTAATATGGGACGAATTGCCGTCTTTTTCTGCCACTTATAGACTATTTGGCCTAGTTGAGTCTCTATTTCTTTTATTAGAAGGAAGTACAACCAATTCACCGGGGCGGTGGCCGACATTACAAAGGATTTCATTGATACCACAAAAAAAAAAAAAAAAAAAAAATAGGGCAACCTATCTTGACTTGGCAATGCCGTTAGGAGGATAATCACGCCCTGTGTAGCAGGAAATCTAGACGCCCCCTCCATCACACACCTTGAATTTCCCTGTTAAGTGTGATTATTTGTTTGTTGTGTAAAATGAATTCAGACGCGACGCAACTCTGTTTCAAAGTTTCACTCCGTCAGTTCCGTAAACTTCGCGATTTACTTGTGGTACAGGGACACTCAGGGGCGTAGCCAGGGGGAGTCCAGGGGGGCTGGGGCCCCCCCTTTCTCTGAAATTTTCCCATACATTTACTGTATTTGCTGGAGAAAATTTTTGAGCATTTTCGTCCCATGTTTTCACTATCCGGCCCTCCCCCCTTCAGAAATTCCTGGCTACGCCGCTGACACTGCCACAATTTCAATTTTATTAAGTGCAGCCCAATTCAGAAGAACTAAGAAAAGCAAAACAATCGTCAGGTTTGTTATATAACCTTCCATTTGTCAGACACGTACAAACTTTTAAATAAGAATTGTCTACTTTTATTGAGCGGTTGGAAGTGGACAGCGATTTCCACTCATGATTTCCCAGCTGAAAAGCTTTCGAAACTGGAAATTTGATTCAAAGCTATTGAATCTTACGAGTCCCTTCTTAGACTATGGACGTCTGGTCACGTCGCATTTTGCCCGAAACAACCGTGTCAATGAGCTCTTCAGGTCTAAAAAAACATTAAAAGTGAATCTCTTCGGCGCCAAAGGACGAAACCCATTTGACCCTAGCCCCGGCCCTTAGCCCACAAAGCAGCAAAGTCCTTAAAAATTATCTATTTACAGTGCTGTTTGCTAATCCCCCACAAAAACGCCTACGTAGGACCAATTTTGTAGGGTGATTAGTCTTGGACCCCAAATTTTCTCATGCGAGGAACGTTTTGATTGGCTCAGATTTTTAAAATCCGCAACAAATATTTTGCTGGCAAGCTACGAATTTGAAGATTGTGAACTAGATACTTTCGATAATTTCTTTTCTGTCGAAGAACTGGTAAGGTTCAGCGCAGTCTTAGACTTGCCCTGATATTCATATGAATGCAAGGTCTGTGTAAACAGTGCCGTAGCTAGCGGGGGGGGGGGGGGCAGAGGGGGCAGTTGCCCCCCCAGTAAAGTACAATTTTTAGTGTCAACATGTGGGGAAAAACCTTCTTCCCCCCCCCTCCCCAGCAAATACAAAGAATGACCGAGGCTTGCTCCCCCAGACAAAAATTTCTAGCTACGGCCTTGGTAAATGTAGGGCAGTTTTCAGACTTTCCGAAAAATTTCAGCATATGTATTAAAGAGTTATTTTCGCTACTCTGGTTCTATGTTAATGGAGTATGTGTGCTTATCCTTGAGTTGATCAGTAAGGTTGTTGGCACGATTAGCGAGCCTGCAAGGAAGAGAAAATATCTAGCACAAACAGTTATTCGTTAAGGTTGCTCCTCAAGTTGGGACAGTTCTTTTGAAATATTTTGTAACCATGGTAACCGATTGCGTTACCTGACAGAGCGTGACAAAGGCCTTATTTTCTTTCAAGCCACGGGAGGCATGGTAAATCAGTTTGGCCTTTTTTCGAAAGTGGCTAATAATGTTGACTATCGGGTTCAAATGAGGATGGCTGTCCGAGCAATTCTGATTTTGAGATAACGAGAAGTATCAAATTACATACCAGTAAAAACCATGATTGTAAATAACATTTCCAGCCATCCTCATTTGATTTATTTGTGTACCACTATGCTCTTCTAATAACTAAAAAGAATACGAAATATTATTCGTCTTCCTACCCTCCCGAAGGGGTTTATACGAAAATCTATTTTAAGGTCAAAGGTTACGAGATTTGTTGCTATGGTGGTTTAGAATGCCAAATGCAATTTATATTCAACAGCATCCATAAGCATAGATAAAACCATTAAGAGATAGACCACCCCCCTTTGTTTTGCGTCCGCCATATTGGATGTGCTTTGGACCCGTGCCTTAAGTACCCTGAGCAAACACGCAACTGATTATTTGCTAGCTGAACGGCCCTAAACTAAATCAATCTTTGTTGATCATTATATAGAGCGGATTTCACATGACTGTCAAGACTTGTTATGTAATTGCGATTGCTTTGCGTTCTCATTGGCTACTCATTTTTCTCAGCCAGTCAAATACTGCCGTAAATACAATTGGGTAATTACTTAGTAATTGGTTCGGCTTGCAATTGGCTGAGAAAAAAGCCATTTAGGAGCAAGTTGTGATTTCTCTCGATTCTGATTGGCTAGTGATTGCTCAATTTGCAATTGTTTTCACGACAGTCATGTGAAATCCGCTCTAAATCTTATCCTAGTCTTATACGACAAGTGAATCTTTCAGTATCTTTGCGACAAACGTCTGCCTCTCGCCTCCCCAAGAACGTATATCTTCTATTTAATTAACACTTATAGGAATGTATCGCGATAGGGAAGCGTCTAGAAGACCATGATTAAAGCGCGATATTCCTTGATCTTTAGTGGGATTTCCTCCAAGGGACCACGCCCTGTCCCAGACACCCACGGGAGGCCAATACCCTTTTGGATCTTATCTTGCTCCTTTTCGGATTGAAGTAATTAACTGTAATAAACAAAATCGCAGAGATAAGAGATTAACTGCTGCTTTAAATTGCTTATTGAATTGCAGCCTTTTGGCAGCAGAGATATTTTGGAGGGGTCGGACCCCAAGAATTCATGCAGACTGTTCACTAGATGTCGGATCCTTGGATATTTGACCCGCCGGCGATGGTGCCAAAAGAAATGCACCAAGATAGATAAGCATGGAAAATTTTACAAAGTCGGGTGTGGTGCGCCCCTTATCAATTACGGGTTTCTTTTCGGGGATATCGATAATAAGTCGCATTTCGTGATCACATTCGGGCGGCGTAAACACAGTTGAGCAATCCTCAGACGGTATTTTACTCTTGGGAAGATGATTTTAAGGGAGTAACATAAGTATACTCCATACTCGAGCAGCTCACTATGAACATATCCAAACCCGGATTTGATCCAAAGATATTATCGCGGAAAGTCGTTCGGGAAGTTGGAAAAATACTTTAGTGTGAGCTCCTCGTATAAAGTGGCGCAGCGGCCAACATAAAACAAATACTTTATTCGTGACAGGTCATTTTAAAGAATTTTTCATGTTTTGTTTGAATTCGTTGCTATTTGTGTTCCTGACCGCGGATGCTATTCCATTTGATTTGGAAGCCATTTTTATGTGTTCTGGAAGCCATTAAAATGATTTCGTGTGCCCCGGCAGGCACGGTCAACCGGCGTGCCAGGTCAAGTTCTGCTTCCCATTTTCGACAACGGTCATTGACTGAACTGTTACAATGTATTCTTCGCCCACGCTAACTTTTCTCCATCCTTGCCTGTAGATTGTATGCCTGCCTCATCTTGCATTCCTTTTAACCAAACAATTTTCTGACCTCCGGGATACCATTAGTCGCCCTCAATGCGTGCGCAAATATTGTTAGATAGTCGATCAGCGTCTATGAAGCCTCCTTAAACCTCTTTCTTCGACTGTTGGTGATCATTAGCTTGTCTAGGATTCGCACTGCAGGCTTCGGGTCAAGATTTGTTTGCGAGTCGCATTGCTATGATTTGCCTGCTGCAATATTATATCATCGGTTGCCCACCGTACTGGGTCAGTGTCGGCTTTGGTGAGTACTGAAATCACTGCTGCATTTTATAATAGCACGGGCGCATGGCATGGCTTCCCATTTCTTGCGCCATTGGCAATATGCATCTGGAAATCATCTCTCAGATTTGAAGTGGACTGGAGTGTCCCGTCCGAATGCATCTTTCTGACTGCATATCATGACATGAAACCATTTTACCGTGCGCCTTTGAATCGTTTCGTTTATTTATCATTTTAATTTTTACATGCTTTTCAGATTTCTCAGTACTAAAAGTAGTCGATCTCGCAAATATTGTAATAAAAACATGGCTTATTCTGATGACATGATAATATTTCGTCGTCTTTTGCAACAAGATTTACTGAAATCATTATTAGCCGTGTCTTAGACAGCTCTAGGAATATTGAAAAATGTTTACTGGCAATTTCCAAAAATAGTCGCAGGGATACACGCATGTTTTGTTATAGCAGTGTATGTGAAAGCCTTGGCGCTAATTTTTCTTCTTTTCTTCAAACATAATTTACAAACGTAATGTAATAATCAGGCAATATCCCAGCAGATCCCCAATCTCGATATAATTGAGGCGAACTTCTATAACATATTCCTGCAATCGGGTGTCTTAGTTCCATGCTCTGTCAAAGAAACATTTGGTTTTGTCTGACGTAGCAGCAGTATATAGCGGGTAGATAAATATTAAATGTGGGATCGGTATGATTATTGTCCCGGTATTTTTCCTGGTTAATTGCCAGAATGCCTTATCAGCACTCACAATATTTTCGGTTTATTAGTTAAAGATGCCTTGGGCCTGCCAAATTTTCCAGGTTTCGACAGGTTATTGGCCTTATAGCAGTTAAACATTGATTCATCATTTTTGTTCCATTTATGGATATTCATTTTCCATAAATGCGTGGGTAGTAGGTTTCAGAACCCGACGAAACTCGCCTGTAAAAATTGTCAATACACGTTCAGCGATGAGCGATGTTTAACGTTGTTCAGTGCATGATCATGATGAGCGCCCGGGATGAGCGTTTCCTATCAGTGAAAACGTAAATCTGGGAAAAGTTGAACATGCTGAACACCGCGTTAAATCATGCATGTTCAATGAATGTTGAACCGTCCAACTTTCAAGGTTTCCGTCGTGTAAAATGATTCAAATCTCCACAAGATTCAAATCTCCTCAGTATTACTTTCCACTGTTCAAAATTAATGAGTATCCTACTGAACATCGCTGAAAATTCTGCGTTTAGAAGAACAAAAGTCGAAAGGACACGAGAACAAAAGAAAATTGAATGGACATGAGAAACTAGTACAAAACTGGCCCCAGCTAGCCTTAGTGACCTCCTTATATCCTCGGCATATCCAGACTTCAGTCGCCATAATTTTAGCATCTAATGAATGGATTTTGATACTGCGCAAAATAATTAGGTTCCGACAACTTTTGTCTCTCGCTTTGAGGGGCTCACGCAAATCCTCCTAGTCTGCGACGTGCTCTGTTGATTGCGTGGGCAATGAAAATAATGCTGCCTATCGCCAAATTTAGCCAAGATAAAGAAACCAGTATTAAACTGAAGAAGGGTACTTTTGCAAAGCATCTGTGGCATTGCTTCAAATCTATCAAAAAGATAAACCGAAGTCCCTACTCGAAGCTTCAATTCTTTCACCGAAATAATCTGCGTTTGTGCAGTTCCAAGTAACTCCTATGAAGATTTGACCTTTTACAGAAGAATGTCTAGCTTTATGCTTTTATGTCTTTTGTCAGGACTTAAATCTTAGTTGTCTAGGACTGGTGTAGCCGTAAGCGCATTTGTTTTTAGTCTGACCTTTCGACTTTGCCGATGAGATTTGCTTACATGTTTTAAGTGATGATGACGTTGGAAAACTCGAGAGGGATTTTGCTTGCAGGCTGAGTATTGCTCTTCAGGAAGAGAGCAAAGGAAACGCTTTGCCGAAGCCCGGTTTTTGCCATCAGTTTATTAGGCCGGAAAAATTTTCAGGTAAATCATTTCGCAGTATAAATCTTTGGCGCGAAGCGATCCAGTCCGAGAGGGCTTGGGACTACGCTTTGACCACGTGGTTTCCGAAAAATCTTACAAACAAACATGGCGGGCGATACTGGAAGTCATGTTGAAACTCTAGCTGAGTTTTAAACGTCAATTTATCTCTTAACAGGGCTGCGGTTTGAGCTTTGATGGCAATCCCCGCTTCACCTAAACCAGACCAACTTTTAGACTTGTGCCTAAATGTTATTGGACGAAATGGGCATGGCTTGCTGCCCAGTAATTTACAAGGTAAAGAAGTAACATGAGCATCGCTTGTCATTTTCTAGAGGTGCTAGGTTTGGCTAAGACTGAGAGGAATTGCCAAGGATTTGCAATTTCAATTTAGTCACCCTGGAGATTTTATTCCCAGTTTCGCATGCACTCGACAATAGTTTAATTTGTTTGTTTTCAGGGGTTCCGAGACATTTGTTGATGCAAATCCTGCAAAGCTTGAGCCCTTTTGAACTGGAGCGTTTGGAAGAGGAAGGTGTTCGTGACATAACTGGTGAGTTAAGAAATCGCGCCACATGCATAACATTCTTGGCTCTTTTTCAAGATTTTTGCATTTCCTTCCACAGTTGCAATACATCTCAACGAGCTTACAATCACGGCAAAGTGTCGCTGGTTATCGATTTGATCAGAAATGTTTCCACGTTACATTCCCGAGCGCGAACCAGATAGCTCGCTGCAATTTTCCCTTTTAGATTTGGAATCCGTTGGGAATTTTCTACTTCTTTCTTATTTAGAATTCCCCAGAAATGAATTGCACCTCATTTCCTAAAGATTTATTACATAAAACCTATGTTAATCTGTAATTAATTTCTTGATTGCTGAAGCAATAAGGAAACAGTCGTTCACCATGCATTGTCAATTAAGGGGAAATCAAAGCTTAATGTCAGTAAAAGCCTACAGCAGGGCTGTTTGTCAGGGCTGTATGACCTACTATTAAAGTGAATATATTTAGACCTTATCCTGTACCTTACCTTTTGTGGCCGATAATATGAGCGAATACCTTAAGTACATTGTAAGTTAGATATATAAACAATTTTGCATCTTACTGTACTTTTGAAATCACCAAGTTGGTGAAAATCCATTCACACCACTGTGGAGCACCTTAAAATCTGTAAGTTTGCCAAGTTTAGGGTTGTAAATTGGTCAAGATACAGGATTGTGAATTTGTGAAATTTATTGTTTTTTGTTCATTTGCTTAGTGTGGAACGAAACAACATTAAATTTCACAACATCTCAAGGCTGTTTCTTTGCCATTTTATAACATTTTACTGCAAAACATGGCCAAATTACTAATTATCAGATGTCCTTTTAAGTGTGTGGATGGATTTTTTTGCTAATGAGCTGATTTCAAATGATGAACATCCATGGGAGGGTCTTTTGCACCAGCAACAGGAGTAAGGGCCATGGTAGGACTGGATGATCCCCAAAATTTTGTGTAGTATCATATGATTACCTTGCCCAGATAAATTCCAAAGAGTCATTTTTAAAGGCCCATCACCAACCGAGAGCCTTTGTGGACTCTTAGCCCATCAGAGCACCTGGTAAACAATAGATCAATTTGAAAACAAAAGAAGACGGGGCGCAAAGGCTCCTGGTTGGTAATGGGCATTTAATGCCCAAAGTATAATAAAACTATAAACAATTGAGATAATATTAACCTTTCTAAAATTCTCCAACCCTTAGAGACATAATCAATGTTTATTGAAGAAGCTTGAAAATTTGTTCTAATAAGCATTTAGAATTCGGAAAGCCCAAACCTTTTGCACTTTTCTTTCCATTTTTCAGTAACATTTTTTTATTTTAATTGTTTGCTACCAGTATACTGTTACAGTGTATTGCAACATGGATGAAGTTCTCTGTCGTTTCAGGTCAAGATGAAAGACATTAACCATTAATTTACCAAACTCTAATGGCTGCTAATGCATTAAAGTTATTTAATACTAATAAACTTACAGTATTTATTGTTAATCTGAACTCTAATCCAGGGAATACCACTGAGCTTAGCCAAATAATAATATTAAGCTAAAAAGGTTCTAAATGGCTAAGGCTTAGGCAATGTCTAGCCATGATTTGCTGACAAGCCATTTTTTTCCAATCTCTGTCTGAAACTTTTCTGTCAACTCCATGGAGGGATATTTTTTGACCCACCAAAGTAGGTTGAAATATCCTTTCAAAAATACTTTAATTCATAAAGAAAACACAGAATGACCACAAGGAAAATTAAGATACCACACAAGGTTTTTTGAAGATTTTATGATCAACTTTTGCATAGTATCCATCCTTATTCTGTGAATTATTATGGATTTACATATTAAAAAACAAAATTGGGTAGTACTATAAATACATGAAATTTTCATTTATAGATCTATATCAGTGGATACATATCTAGTACTATAATTCAATAAAAATTGCTTTGGGCATTGAGAACTCATCCTTTGGTAGTCCCTCAAGCAAAGAAAGCAATGAATAGTGTTTCATTTGCCCATCTTTTATTGAAGTTTGTCCCTAAAACATACTGTAGACTTCATAATGAATGGCTGCTCATTTGACAAATCAGTTAAGAGAGTCACAGGAAATGCCTTTGTCACATGGCATTGCACTATTCCTGTCTGTAACAACTATTGCCTGCTTTCATATCATTGGGACTGGACTGAATAGAATCGACTATGGTTTTGCAGGATTAGAAAGAAGATCATAAAGAAAAATATTTTGTGTGTGTGATATTTTACTGTTTGGCAAATTAATTATGTTTGAAATTCAAACTTTCCACCCACCGGTTTAGAAATTTTCAACCCATCCACAGCAATTGATCATGTGATCGCTTTTTATGTACCACATGATTCATTGTTTATGTACCACATGATCAATACTTTTGGCATTAAAGAGCCTGTGTCAGCCACTCCTTTGTTATTGTTTTCGTTCGATATTAGAAGACGAATTACGTGTAGAAACCTCTAAATAAACATCTAAAAACAAACTTTCAGATTTTATTTACCAAATACAATTGAACAAATTGCTCTATATTCTCTAAATCAGCCGATGGAAATGGATGCTTTCTCCGACTTGGTATCTTGCTATGCTGTCAAAATGGCGGCTGACACAGGCTCTTTAACTTTGGGCAGAAACATAATTATAAGTGAGTTGAAACATGTAACAGTCAAAGATCTCTTTGATAACAAGCGTGACCACATTCAAACACGTCAAGGTACAAATCTTGACCATAATAGGGAGTTTGCAGGTGTTGCATGACATTTTGAATTTTGATCCTAGCAAAATAAAAATACCATATTTGAAAAGAGCTCACCGAAATATGTGAAATCCTAAAATTTGAGGTGGTTTTGATAAATAACAAAGAAGTTATGAGCCTCAGAAGTTGGTCGTTTTCCTATAGGTTTAATGTTGTGGTGGGCAACAGTTGCCCACCACAACATTAAACGTATAGAGCCTTCTTCGGGCACCAATAACTTTGCTAATATCTACCCAAAGCAACTCAAATTTTCGGCTTTTTCTAATTCTGGCAAGCTCTTTTCAAGTATGGTATTCTCATTTTATTAGGATCAAGATTAAAAATGTCACGCAACCCCATTATTTGGAGGCCTGTTTCAACAATGAAAATCGCGAAAGCCAATCGGAAGTGTGCTAAATGCGTATGTGATTAGTACATCAGCATGTGCATGTGCTCCTAAACCAACAGAAAACAGTTCGAATGAACGCGCGATTTGCAACCGAACATACTCATTTTAGCAGAATCTTTAATTTTGTCATGGTAAAAAACAAATAGAGTGAGGTTTGGTGTTTTCTGGACTCTTTTTTACCACTTTTTATGCTTTTTCCCCCTCCAAATACTACACATGGATTTGCGAAACACAGCGACACACCACCCATAATTTCCTTGCTTTTGATTGGCTTTTGCCTTTCCATTGTTTCCCAAATATGGTCAAGATTTGTACCGACCATTTGAATGTGGTCACGCTTGGTACACGTTTCAACTCACTTTCTGCTTTGAGCAACCATTGTTTTGTTGCTCTCGAACAAAGTTAACGCCTACAAATATTGATCCCGTGGTACAATTAAACAATGCATCATGTGGTACGTAAAAGCTGATCACAAAGCAACTGCCAGGTGAGCCAAAAAACCTAGGGTTGCCACGGTCTACTGGGATGTATAGTAATATAGGCAAGAAATTAATAGAAAACATTTTCGTAATGCTAGAATTTTGAACATAATTCATCAAAGAGTAAAATATCACACCCAAAGATAATGGTACAGCAGCGCAAAAATTAGCATGGTGACCCCATCTTTTTGAATGTCCCATGCATGGGAGTCAATTGTACCAAGTTTGAAATATCTGGGTACTCTAGTACATACTTTTTTTCAAATGAATTACCTATTCTATTGAAGGTATTGAGACAGAGAGCCTGTGGCAGTTGCATTATAGTCGCCAATGGAGACACAAAGGTCGCTGGCCAGAGGCCTACTATCAAGCTGCTAAAACCAACAGCAGGCTACCAGAAAAATACCATGGAGGAATTTATACTGGCAGAGGCACTTTCAGGAGGTTGTTAATAGTACTGAAGCTAAGACTGGTTAGTATAATGCACTGTAGATGTAGATATCTAGAGGCAGTGAATGATTTTCAATTGTTATTTGAGATTAAAATATTGCCTTGACAGTGAAAACTAACCTCTTGGTTATTGCCTTCTAGCAGACAAGGCTCTCTTTTTGACCCATGTTTGATGACAGGGTCCTTGAAGTGAATACTGTAGGAAATACAGAAATTTCTGTCTCTTGACAAGAAATCCAGGGCAAGGCAAACTTAGGCAAAGCAATCACATGTATGAAATAAAAATATAATTTCTAATATCAGGTTTTTCTAATTTTGGCCCAAAAAGCTACATATTTTATATCATTTTAGTTTGTGTTTTTTTCGCACAGAATTTGTGTCCAACTTCAATTTTAAGTGTGTTTAAGGAGGCTGCCTACAGTTTTTCTTGTACTTGACATCTTAACTGTGGACGACAGCAATTCTGAAATATACTTGAAATTATGACCATTTTGTGTAGAAAGATCAAAGTTCAAGATGATGCATGAGTTGTTGTAATCAGAATTTTCATAGCAACAAAATGTTCAAAATGTGAAATGGCAGGATATTTTTGCCAGGACAATTTGTCAGGATTTCTTAAAGTAGGCACTTACATGTTACTTGATTTGTTTTTATTTTCAATAGCTGTTGTACACTGGCATCCAGAAAGCAGAGCCCCGCCAACAAACTCCAAAGATGGATTCCGTGCCAAAGCAAGTGAGCTCTTCTTACAACAGTCTGCAGGGCAGTTTGGAAAGTATGCAACATATCTACGACTCCACAATGCTGCTTGCATCTACCTGGCTTCTCATTTAGACATATTCCAGGAATTTGCCAGCCATGTTGAGTTTCTGGAAATTTACCACCTCAGAGAAAATGGAGTGGAAGCCATGTGCTCATTACTGCAGACCTTACTGGCAAAGAATCTGAAATCTGTAGGAATGTGCTTTGCAAAGGCAAGGGATATACAACTTTGGAACAGGATACTCCATATTAGTTCTACAGGTTTTGTTACAACTAAGCCCAAGGTAGTTCCTGGCCATGCAAAGGGAAGATTGGCTGAAAAGGCAGGAAAAAATCCACCCCATCCAACTCCTCCACCAACGCCAAGTCCCACAACAACAAATCCAGTCCACCTATTTGTTGTTCAAGGGCAAAATGATCTACATATCGATGTTATTAACAGTTCTAGTCCAGTGATACAAGTAAATGGGCATTCTTCTTTGAACGGAGACACTGTGACAAGTAGTGCCCACCATAATACTAATGGACATGTTGTGACAAAAACTGTTGCTGAAGGAAGCTTAAATGCAATGAGTATGAGTCCACTTCATCTTAAGGATTATGATGGTATAGATTTGTATGACTTCACTGGAGAACATAAAGAGATAACAGAAGTTCAGGACAGTGATCAGGTTAAGAATGATTCTAATGGTATTGACGGTCACATAACATTTGACACTAATGAACTCTACTCAGAGATGTTTCACAAAAATATCATTGACATTGGAGAGGATGCTAGCTTTTCCTTCAATGACCTGTTTGGACCCCATCTTGCTGAAGACCATGAACCAGTGCTTCACCCCTCAAGGGAAGAAAAAGATGCTTCATTTGTCAGCGAAGCACCTGTTATGCCAGCTTCAGCGCCAGAGACGCCAGAAGCTGTAGGTGGCTTTTCCTTTCTTCAGCATTTTGAGTTGTCATCTTTCTGGTTTCATGATGATTTGCTGTCACTTTTTGCACAATCACTCCGACAATGGCACAACTTAGAATCCCTAGTGTTGAGGGACAATGCAATTGGCTTCCAGTCCAAAGGCAAGATCTTGATTGATGCTCTTATACCTCTTTGTCTGAAGGGCAAGCTGAGGCATTTGCGTATTGAGATTAATCCTGTAGATGACGATTTTGTTTCTCTGATCAGTGAGGCAGTGGGTACTTACTGTACAGGATGTAGATCAGGAGTCAAGATGTCACTGAGGGTGCTTTACCTCTCATCTACTAAAATCACTGCTATTGGCGTTAGTCACCTTGCTAGAAAGCTTGTCAATAAGTGTACATGCCCTACTGCTGTAAAATCTCAAATTTCGGCCAGGAGGACTATTGTTAATCATCGACAGAGAAAGAGGAGGGTTGCGGTACCATCCTCAGCATCATCAAGCTCTTCGGCCAAACGCCACAGAAGAAGTTTGGACACAAGAAGAAGTTTGGACTCACTTCCTCCAAAAATGTCTGAATGTTATCCTTCACCTGATAGCTTCAGCAGCAGCAGTAGCTGCTTCTCTTCTAGTTCTTTGGATTCTGATTCTCAAGACAGTCTTTCTCTAGAAGACATGCCACCAGTCAAGACAATAACTGCTCAACCAAGTGAGTCCTGCTACGAGGGACTACAAGAATTGACATTGTGTAGTGTTATAGGAGATGAAGGGGCCATTACCTTGGCAAGTGTGTTAGCTAACAATGGAACTCTCCACTATCTTGCATTACCAAGTTGTGGAATCCACACCAAAGGACTGGCAGCCATTTTTAGAGCAATTTCAGGTATGTCATTTCCAATATTGAATGCAAAAGGTGGAACATTGTTGCAGAGCTGGAAATAGATTTTCTTACTTGATTGGACATATGTCCATTAAAACTTTTTTCTTGGTTGTCTGTAATGGGAAGTTGGCCAGACAATCATATGGTATCTAAAAATTTTGTCTGACATCTGCCAATTTTGACCGGACAATGTCCAATGACTGGCAGTAATTTCGAGCTGATCTGTTGTTGGCCAACAACCCACAACATTGTTGCAACAAATGATCTTGCATCTATTTGCTTTTCATGTTTAGCTGTTGAGGGCTATTGGCACTTCTTGGATTTCAAACTAAACAGCTAAACATTTGAGCCCATAAATTCCAGCTGTCTCTCTTTAGAGTCATATTGATGTTTTTTTTCTATCCCGTCTGTCTGGTGCAATACAGAAAAACTGAAATTTCTGATTTCCTGTTTTAAGGTGAATCAAGTAAAGTGTGCAACAAGACACTGACAACCTTGATTCTGAAGGAGAACTCCTATGAGCCCTCTCATGATAATAGTTTAGCAGTACTACTCAAGCATGGAAAGCTGACAGAGCTGGACATCAGTTTCTGTGGACTAGAAGGTACTGGAACAAAAGATACCATTGAGGTTTTCAAAAAAGGAGAAATTTTTGTGTGTGTGTGACTCTGGAAGACATCTATAAACCCCCATTGAAGAGGTTGATATGATCCCCTCCTGCCTGGAATTTCCAGTGTAGTGAAAAATATAGCACATGTTTGTATGGGAAATAAAAGGCATTTAACTCCCCCACCTCTCTGGAATTTCCAAAATCCCTTCTGTAGGGGTGGCAGGGATACACAATCTATACCCATCTGATCATTTTCAACTTCATTTTTGAACTTTTCAAAAAGTGTGGATCGAGGTCTAACCAGATTAGCACTTTTGTCTAATCCTCTGGAATTTCCAGTGAAACAAACCGTGATTGAATGGGAAAAAAATACCTTTGTCCATCCACCCTGCTGAATTTAGGTGATTCCAGAAAATCTCCATACCTCCCACACAAAGATATCTCCAAAATCTCCATACCTCCCATTCCCTAGGGGGTTATAGATTTTTTACTATGTACACAGTTTTTGAGTACCTTTTTTGATCAGTACATTTTCTCATTGCAGTTGTAAGTGGTGATGTTATAAGTGCATTGTGCATGAACACTGTCCTAAAGTCCCTCAATATTGCTGGCAACAGATTAGGTAAGTCTGATTTTTAAACATTTTTGTAATAATAATTATGTATACCAGTAGCATACAGGGCTTCTAAGCAGGTCTTTATTATTTTTTCATAGCAATACCTCTTGATATCTTTCTTGTCTTCAAAAAGGGAAAGAAAAGCATAGAAAGATGGGGTCACTTTATTCATGAAACTTCTAAAAAGGATATATTTAGTGATGATTATAACATGATTCACCCCCAAGACCCAGTGGGGTACTCCTTCACAAAAGCTATATGGGTATGTGCTGCCAAACGGTGTCCTGATTTCTTCCTCCAGCCGATAGAACAGGGACCTACTGTTTAGGAACCGTCCTCTACAAATGGGGTATGATAATGAAGACCCCCTACTAGTAAAATCTTCAAGGAAGCGAGCCGGCAGTCATGTATTGTTTTAGTAAATGTAAAGAATTCAACAAGCTTTAACATTCTATTACAGATAAAACTGTAACATGTAAACAACAACAATTTTGATTTACATGTATCATTAATTTATCTTTAGAACAGGGTCTCATTTTGGGTGCAAAAAAATTGAACAGGGTAGCTTTTCTTCAAAAAATCATTTTAGAACGGGCTCTGCATTTGAAATTGGCAGCGGCACATACCCACCCTACAGACAGACACACAATTTTTATTGGCACCTTGTAAAAGAAAATTGGTGTGGTGGTCCAATAAAATGTAAATTTTATATCAAGCCAAGTACCCCCCCCCCCCCCTCGGGCCCCAAATAGCCTATAGAAATACTATATTTGTAAAGAGATTTCACAGTACAAAGTGGCATTTTGTAAGTCAAAAATACCCCATCTCCCACATTTTGAATATCAGAGGTTGGCATCTCTCTAAGCCTGAGAGGACTGTAGCATAAGAACCTAGTTTGAAAGGCTTACATTTCTAGCAGCATTTCATAACAAAAGACTAAAAAGATGTTGATCCCTTCCAGGTGATGCAGGAGTGACTGCTCTGTCCCAGATGTTCAGTCAACAAGGATGCATTTCAAGTCTTGTCAAACTGGATCTCAGGTAAAATACAAGGGGTGGATCCAGTGAGCAGGAAATAGGGAGTCTAGGGGGTCGATGAGCATTATAATGTTAAGACCAATTTTTAAAAAAGTCCATGATTTGATTAAAAGCACCATTCTGCGATGATTTGTAAATAGTTATTTGATTCTCTATGGTATGACTGTAAAATAAGAGGGATCTCTGAGAGAGAGAGAGAGAGAAAGAGAGGGTTAGAGAGTTGGAAAACACTGGGCAAGACAAGTGCAAAGAGAGAGCAGTTTTATGCCATTTTTAGTTGGTAGTCAATAGAAATAAATCACTTTTTACAATTAAGAGATTTGTTGTACTGCCGAAGTTCCGTACAACATAACGCATGTCAGATGAAGTAAAAAAATATATTTTTCCAGCTCTAAAATACTTTATTATGTACAGTTACAACCAAGGTACAGCCACTTCCATTGCCACTTTTGCCTCAGCTCTGCACAAATTCCTTCCAAGAAGGCTGGAGGAAATAAATCTGGCAGGTAATTTCCTTGGATCTAGTGTGAGCAAAGTGATGTCTAGCCTCCGACCTCTTGTAAAGACTGTGTATGCTGGTAACCTGGACAGTTCTACAATATTTGCTGATTATATAAGCCAGATGTAAACCTGAAAGTGGACCAATTAGAGGAATACTTTACAGATCATTTAGAGTCAAAATAGACCAGAATATAATATTACAGTCATACGCAGATTAGTGGGGAGGGGTGGACAATGCACAGGCAGGCACACTTCGAACTTGAGGTGATCAATTATTATATAAATTTTTGGGGGCTGTTAGAATTTTGCTTGAATGGTTTGATAATAATATTCTTTTAAGGAACTGGAAAAGAAGACTTGCTATGATATGAAAAATGTTTAGCTATAGCAATTGATCCCATTTGTTTCTCTTCACAATCTTTATCTGTTCAAGACAAACAACCATATCAATGAGCATACTAATACTCAGGCCCAAAGGGGTGTCTTGGAGCTCTGGAGGCAGAGGGGCCTATGTTTGATGCATTTCTATTGGCCAAGAGTGATCATGTGCTCTTTTTATATCAGCCATTATTTAATGGTGCTAAATTTTGGCACATTTCAACAGGGACGTCAACTCCAGGACTTCAAAAATCTGGAGAGCGCCTTGAAATGGTGAAATTTCCTGAAATTATCCCAGGCGAAATACAGTACTATGAGTGACAGTCATTGTCATTGTCATTTCCCCAGGAGACAAAGCAAAAATCTTGAGACCCCCGGCAAAACTGGGAGAGTTGACACCCCTGTAACCATTGGTTAAGTGATCATGTAAGGTAACATGGACACCCCACAATATACCCTTCTTTTTCACTTTCAAAATTGATCTCTTGAAAAATCCACAGTAAATTTTCTGTAGACTGCTTGTAGCCCCTTCTTTGGCGAACGTCCGTTAATCGAGGGAAATGTTTTTTACCACCCGTGGTGCATCCTCCCCTCTCCTGAGTAACTCGACACCATAAACAAATCGAAGTGTGCTGCAGGTAAAAAATATCTCCCTCAATTTATGGACGTTCGCCGAAGAAGGGGCTGTAAGCAGTCTAATTTTTCTCAAAATCACAAACAATGAGTGTGATAAAGAGTAGTTTCATTAAGTTGAAATTAAAAAAAATTATATCAGTAGAAACATGCACACATCAGAATAATTTCTTTAATTTTAGATTACAGCTGTTTCAGGTAACACATGACTTTGCCTTTGTCAGCTTTGTGGAGTTTGGCAGTTGGGTTTTTCTGCCTTGTCCATCAATGCAATCCATGTGGGCCAATCAGATCCTTGCCCAGTGCACTTGTTTTGCTTCCCTTGTGAGACATGTCACGACAGAAGCCAGCCAATTCACTGCAATAGGAGAAACTGAGCAAGGGCCTGATTGGCTCACTTGTTTTGATTGACTACACAGAAAAACCCAACTGCCAAATGTTTTGAATGCACTGGGTCGCATGTTACCTGAAATAGCTGTAAATTTGGCAAAAAAATTGTCAACAGCTAATTGCCTGTGCAGTGAGCATGTCACAAATAACATGCCCTGCAACAAATTCCTACTTCGCATGCGTCAAATGTCAAATGCAATGGATATCAGTATGTACGCACGCTCAATTTCGATAGTACGCACATGCGATGAAAACTCGAGCCCCCTAAAATAGTATTTTTTGGGGGGGAGGGGGGAGCAGATTTCATGCCTTATCATTCAAATGTACCTTATCATGCCTTATCATTCAAAAGTCCAAACTACCCCATGGGAGAAATAGAAGCCTTTCAGATTTTGTATTGTTTGCCATGACATTTGTTCTTGGCTGCATGCTACAGGATAATAAACTTTTTCTAAATTCATTGTCAAACAAAAATAAAACAGACGTGGTGAGAGATTGTTTTGCCAGCAATTTCATCAGAAAACCAGCCTATTAAAAGGCCTGATTACATCCACTAAGAACAATACATAACAAAAAAATAACAAAACTGTGTGTCCTAAAAAATTCAGTGGATGGTTATAGAGCGGTTTTCATATGACTGCAGTGAAACCAATCGCAAAGTGATTACAACAATTCTGAACAAAACCTATAGGAGTGATTACAAAGTAATTGCGAATTACTCATGACAGCCATCTGAAATCCGCTCTATTGCAACATTTCTATAGAAGGTATAATGACGATATGCAGTTCAGCCAGCTAGGTCATATTCTTAATATTTAATATTAAATTCTGCCAGCTCTCTTATAATAGAGTAAGAATTATGACAATGGCAGAAAACATATTATTTTACAAAAGAAAATAGGATGTTTTTTTCTAATGACGAAAAATGGTCATCTCTTCTGCATTAAGCAAGAGTTTCAAGATTTTAGACCCGTGTGAATTTTCCTCTTTTTTTACAATTAATTAGGTTTTTTTTTACAAAATATTCACAGGGCTCGAAATTGCACCCAATAGGGGTGTAAATGTGCCAAACTTTTTTGTTTAAAATAATAAAATAATGACTTTTTCCGTGTTCTTCTAATGGATGTATGCCTAGATTTCTCTTTCTTCTTTTTCTCTTTTTACATGTATTTTTCCTGCTTATTGTGGGAGACCTGACCCAGAGACTAAATTATATTAATTAAAAGCTAGACTCAATAGTTTATATTTTTGTAGAAGAACATAATTATTCCCAAAACGTCAACTGAATTATATGAATTGCTCTAGAGTAAAATAAAATAATAGTATTGCATGTTTCCAATAGTTGCATGGTTTGGTCTGCTTCACACTATCAACATAACATGAATTATGATATAGCTACGGTATTATGTGTGCTCTGATTGGTCCAACTCTATGCTCTATTACACCGATAAAGCAATGGTTCTCCCCCGCTATATCATAAAAAAGCATTAGAGTACAACTTTCTATGACTTTATCGGCAAATAGAGCACTTGTGATGTTGGGAGAGACAACTCCATTGTGCCGATAAAGTCATAGAAAGTAGTTGTGCTCTAATGCTTAAATAAAGGCAATGTTAACATGCTGTGTTCAAAATCCTGAGCAGTTCTGCTATTTTCCCACACTTTTGCCATTGGGATATAATTATAGCCGCTATATAATTGTTATGTTGCTAGTGTGAACAAGCATTTACTGTAACAATAATATCTATTACAGGCTTCTCATAAATTAAACTGAAAAAATGGAAATAACACATGAAAATGAGTGTCTGCAAAGCATTACTCTTCTTAAAATTCTTAGAAACTTTTGGTCCTAAATTTAGTTTTGTAGGTTTGAAATTATGCTATATCAAAATTGTTATAGAATCAGATACGGGTAATTATATTATATGATAGCCATAAAGTTATAAATTTTTTGCAAGTAACTGCCATCTAAAACTATAAAACCTGCAGTCAAATTTATTTTCCTGGGACAAAAAATATCAAATAATATTTTGAAGGCCATACCTTGTTCTGGGTTGATAAAACAAAAACAAGTAAATCACATTATACTGTAAAACGTTGTGCTCAATACTATAGTAATATATATGCATTTTGAAGATATTGAAGGAGAACTTTTAATGTCTTTAAAAGCCTTTAAATGTGTTTTGGGAGTAAACACTATCTAAACACTAGTTTTAGGGTCAAGGTGATTACATTTTGATTTCCTGTTATTCATAATGTACGTAATGCAGGCCATTGTCAAGGGTAATGAATTCCACCTGTCATTTGCACATGTCTACTTATCCACCACATCCTCTTACATTTATACACCTTGTTGTCGTCTAGCAAGGTAGTTATTCTGCATTTAAACAAGAGGTTTGACCTGACAAGCACTGAATTCTCAAATTATATGTGCAGCATTTTCTTTAGTCTCATAATATATTAGCAGAAAATGTTTCTAACATAATTTCAACTTCCAAAAATGAAAACCAAAGAATTAAAAAAAATGAATTGTCCACTTAGCTATTTTCATCATAGGAAAATAAATTTGATATACAGATGTGCAGTATTTTAAGGACTACCAAAGTGAATCTCAGTATACTTACAGTACATGTACATACATATTGAAAAGTGTATAATAATCATGATCGTATTGCCTTTTGAGTTTTTTTTCTGTGTAATACAGGTTGATAAATCTGATTTTAAGAACAAATTTCAGTATGGATGTCTACATTAAGATCAAGCTAAATCCTTGCAACCACATTTTGGGAAGAGAATGAAAGGTCATAAAACTGTTGGAAAATACATCAAGATTATAGGGTTCAGCAAAATTGCTTCATTTTATCTCAAAAGTGAAAAAAATAACCTTTCCTACCATAAAGTGAATCCAAAATTTAACCATGCTAATTCTTGTTCTTTTGCAATGCCTTTTTTGGTCAATGTGAATTCAAATTTGTTAGCAAATGAAGTTTCATATTCAGTTCAATGGGATGAATATTTAAATATGTGGCTGTTGTGGGAGAGATAAAAAGATGGAGGTTTTGTCAATATTTCCTATCTGTTGCCATGGCTGTCCAAATATTTACAACACCCCCATCTAGAAGTCATGTATCAAGAAAAACGTGACAACCTTGGCAAATCCCCTATTATTTTAATGAGTTTGTAGATTAGAGTGTTAGAAATATTGTACATATAAGGTATTTTTCTAAAGTGACTTTTTAATTAATACATTTTCAAGTTTTCATGGCAAAAGCATTCCTTTTAAGGAAGTTATTTTATTTTACCACTGTGAGCACACTGCTTAAGATAAATAGAAATAGCATTTGTTTCTAAATGGTGTACTTTAGTGTTCACAAAATGTCCAATTTTCAAAATAAAAAGTAGTTCACCTTTTTGTTCAAAACAAAAAATAATTTTGTTACTATACACCTAGAATCAAATTTCAACTGTTACTCCATTGCATTGATCAGATAAATTTTGAAGCAAGATAATAATATCTCTGAGGTACTTTTTAGAAGTTATTTCTTAACTTTATTATGTTATTTATTTCTAACTGAATTACAACTTCTTTTTGAACTTCAACTTTTTTACTTGAGGTGCATCGAAAAAATATTTTGAGGCAATGGTATGCATTCTAATATTTAAACAATGTACCATACTTTGCTATTGTATAACAAACAACAGAAGACCTGCTTAAGTTTGCATTGAAAAGAATTCAAGGAATGCTTGTGAATAAGATAGGTGTTGTCCCAAATATGCAAGTACATTTTTAGCAATGAATTGTCCTCAAAGCAATTCAAGCAATTCAGGAAGGAAACTTGAAGAGGTTTATGGCAAACTATAATATTCCAAGATAACTGAGACATCGGCTAGCTATAAAATTGAAAAGCAAAAGTAAAAAAAGCCTTTTTATCGGCACAATAAGCTGAGTGACAGTATCTTCGGACTTCCGGTTTTGAAAGCGGTCGCAACATTCCATGTTTGGAAATATTCAGGGAAAAACCCCGAGTGCTGGTTATATTTCCCTCCCACGCATATTTCAACATAGTACTTCCCCTCTTCAAATCTAATATTGAAACAGAAAATACAGAATAAGGTATATTACTTTTTCCATGTTTTAATATATTAGTTGATCACTTTTCAAATTTTCTTAATAAACTATGAACATGATATAAGCATCAAGAGCTTCTACAATCCTTGAAACCGTTCTGAACACTTAGATAATTTCAGTTACAGTTTCAAGTCCTAAACATGGTTATACAATTTTACAACCTTGCTATATTTTATCCTCATATGATTCTTTTGTTTAAATAAATAGATTCTACTTTTCCTCAGAATGATAAATATGAAATAACTCTTTCAGTCTCGAAACTCGAAAACCAATAAAATGTACCTAGGAAACCATACACAGAAGTTGCAATATTTGCAATTGCCCGTTTGAATTACATATAATTCTTGGTTTACTAAATATTTTTGAAGGAAAACTACTCTGATCGACAGAGTTCCTGGAAATGCCCGATTTCAGGTTTCCTTTGCAAAATTTCATGGGAAATTTCCCTTTATAAGATCACATTTTCACTCATTTGCATCGTTTCAATTGAACGGGGGACACCTGTTGCAGCTTTATACAACCTTTCTAGTTTTACTGAGAATACACACACATTGCAATAAACATGACCTTTTCAAGACAGACTTAGAAGTATTATCGTCTGTTCCTTATCCTAGTAAATAAGTTAACTTTATAGCAAGTTCTACGCTGAAGCTTGTACACTTGTATTCACAGTCTTGGCTGGAGTAAGGTAGACCTGGCAACCCCCACTCACATGGCTCATAACTTGCTGTTTCAGTTCGCATACCATTTTACGTAATTCTTGAGCTTCAGTTACAAGCTTTGAGTTCTTTGATTTCAATACATCCACTTTTTCCTGAAGCTCAGCTTCTCGTTCTAACTTTCTCTTTCGACATTTCGAAGCAGCGAGGCGGTTTCTGAGCTTTTTTCTTTCGTTTTTAACTGCTTCCTGCAAATCCAAGTCGATAGGAGGCAGGGGAGGTGTGCCTGGCACAACTTGTTCTTCAGCTTTTAGCTCGCCAAATCTGCCTTGAGTTGCAAAAGTATAGTTCGTAGCTCCAGTTTGAAGCTGTTGTGCCATGCTAACCATAACTCCAGGGGCCTGAAACTCAGGGAAAATCTGCGAGGCAACATTATCGTTTGCTATACACTCTAACGGAAGTGCCTGAGTTGAAATTGTTGACAACGTGTTCGTTGAGTATGTTGGCGCTGTAAGGCCTTGCGTACAGTGAACATTCGTGGGAATTACTGTCGCAGGCGCTGTGCTCATCATAGGAAAAACAGATTGAGTATACATCGGCCTCGCGGACGAAATGTCCATTGAAGAACATGTCTGATTTGTAGTCTGGCTTTGCGGAAACGCGCTCACAACACTACTTGGCGGTCCTTGCTGCTCATGCAGTTTCTGTAGCGCTTCGAGGAAACCTCTCGCATATAGTTCTTGCTGTTCTGTTACAGTTAAATTCGAGGTTTTTAGTCCTTGTGGAGTTGGTGTAGTAAGAACATTGCAGTTCGCGATGATGAGCTTTTCCAGCTCTGGTGAAGCAAGCTTCAACAAGTTTAGATCTGGAGACGTAAGAATAGAGTTGTCGAACGCATTTTCGCTGTTTTGGCGCCTAGTTCCAGTGGTAGTAAAATCCAACTTCAGTGCGGTTTTGTCGTACATCGTTTTTTTCAGTTGAAGAATCTATTGGCATAATTTCGTCCTCATAAAACGGGACGTCCATTCAGTATTTTTCTCTTCCGTTTGACTTTGCCAACTGATACAAGTTCTGTATGAGTCAGCTATAGTTTTACGATAGAAAACGATTACGCTGCGAGATTCAACCATACTTTTATTTGCTAGGTGCCCTTGTGATATACGGGGATATTTCGGTGTATGAGGTAATGCAGAATTTGATTGGCTAGCGCCTGATAATTATGCAGAATACTCAGTTGTGATTGGCTCATTTTCAATTAATAATCCTCTTGGGAATACTCATGTGACTTCTCGAATATACGGGTGACGTAAGGCTAAAAACACGAATAAACAAAGCGAGTTCCTAAGGACACGCAGCGACGATTTCTTTTGTTTTCAATTGGGCGCGGTATAATTTGTCACGTCGCCTGTCGTTATCCAATTGTGTTTGGATGTTAGCATACGACCGGAAATAAGCTTTCGGTGGCGAAGAAATACGACTCGAATCCATTTTTCAGTGACCTTTAATAAAAGAGCGGTTTATATAGAGCGGGTTGTTTTCTGAAAATTACAAGCTTAGGCATGTAATCTGCATATTGAGAGAGTTGTTTATATTCTGTATAGTTTATATTGCTTGTCGTGACTCGACTCGTTTTAGGGTTTGATGAAATTTTAATGCTGGTTTTATTTGCGCTAACATTTGTAGCACTATTCCGATTGTGCGAAGCCTTTACTTGTATGTTGCCGACATTTTATACAGCTGTGCTTCAAAATCTAAATATCGCGCACACTGAAGCGCTAGAGCTCTCTGTCGTTTGCTCTAATCAACCAGACATTTCTTCTCTCAAAAAAAGCGTCGTTTAGAAGTTCGACTGTTCTGAGTGCCTCGGCGCTGTGCTAGGAAGCGGAACTAAAATCGTAACACGCCGGGAAAACACTTGAACCGGAACTGTGACGTCAAATATCCACTGAAAATATACGTCACAAAAATCTAATGGACTTTGAACCAGCGCATGCTAGCGAAACCTACGACTTCTCGGAAAACGTAAATTTGACGAAATTTGATAAAATGATTTTTCGTATACACGCAGTATGACTTCCTGGCTAGTTCGAATAAACATCGGTTTTTCCTCGCTAAATTAGTATGAGTTTTTTCCCCATTTTTTAAGCGTTCAAGAAGAGGAGCTGACAACTCCTCGCGTCACGTAGTCTAGTAGAGGGATGAAACTGAAAATAGAAAGCATGACCTCGCTGCCCTTTTTTTCCCTTTTTGAAATCGAAGTAAAAAATAACATATGTTAAAAGGCTTCAGTTGTCTAAAAAGGGGGGAATCTGCCCTCGTCCAATAAATATCATGCCGGATTGCCGGCCATATACACGTGTGTTCTGTCATGTCACAAGGAAGTGACCGGAAAAGGCGCGAAAATTTATCCCGGTCGACACGCGGCGGCGGTCATTTGGCGGGAAAACTGAGGCGCGTGTCATTATTTTTTATTTCCTAACACAAATAGATTGTTTTTCAGGCAGTCAACACAGCAGCACTGTGTAATTATTAATTTCCTGACTGTTTGACAGCCACGACTAGAAACTTTTGAAAGTATTCATGTCCGTAGAAAATAGACAAAACATTTCTTCTGCAAGCTCAAGTGTGCAGCACTCAAACAAAGGCTTCAGTAGAAATTTTACACCAGTAAATCGGACTGGCTACACTACACAAACCTCCGGGAGGTTTAGTGCTCCTAGAAGCTCGTCTATACGATCTTCATCTTCGAGTTTGACCGGAGTAAACTCCACTTCAAAGCGACCAGTTTCCAGTGTAAGTTCCGCTACTGAATCAGCAAGGAAACGACCTTTGACATTTTCATCAGGACCAAGGACAAAGTCAGCAAGTGTTTCAGGGACTAGAAGTAGCTGTGGTAGCAGAAATGGTTCAACAGGTGAAGAAGACGATGAAGAGTCGGGCATTTGTGAAGAAGATGTGATTTCCCATCGAAATAATGTTGTGTTTGACGGCGAGGACGAAGCAAATCAAGTCAAGGTAGCTGACCTTGTTGTTTCTTTATCTTTCACTCCTTCACTGCCTTTCTCCTGTTTCCACTTTAATGAAATAAAGAATTCACCGTTGATTTGTTTTTATAACAAAGATTGCCCAGTCTGGTTTTGTTTTTGCTGCTCAAAATACAGGCTATTCTTGCACTCTGCCGGCAAACTACGTTTTTATTTTTCATTTTGTGGTGTTTGAACTGTTTCAAGTTGCTCTTATGACTTTAAACTTTGTTTTTTTTGGGTATATCCAGCCCTGAATAATTTTTAACGAAGGGAAAGTTCTGTTTGAAAACAATCGCAAATGCAAATGTTTTGAATTCGTTATGCAACATATCCTAGTGTTCTATAGATCTATTTGAGGTAGTGACTTGATAAGTCTTGCCCTTCATCTGAACATGCTTTCAAGTGAAAACCAACTGCTGAAACAGATTGTAGATAAACTTACAGTTGGCAAATCTTCAATGGACACCAAATGATGGTTCTTAGGTTGTCTGCTATCCTTGTATAAACAACATTTACATTTTTTGGTGTTACTCATTTTCACTTCAGTTCTGTTGTTATAGTTTTATTTCTCATTTGTAGACAGTCATGTGTACTGTGTGGAGTGGCGGAAAGTTGGGCATGGCCTATTATGACACTTTCTCATCCAAGATAAACTTGCTGATGGATATAGTGGAAACAAGTGACTTCCAGTTTCTAAAGAGAGGTAAAATATATGGTCACTAAATTGTTCATGAAGAAAACTTACAAACCTATAGATTATGTGGCCCATATTTTAGGCGAAACATCCAAGTTCCTTTCGTCCGAGTTTGTAGGGTTTAGAGGTGAAGGACAAATCTGTTGCTTGTGTGGATCTCTAAGATTCGTGTATGCCAGCTGAGCTTTCAACTCCAAAAAAAAAAGAGACAGGCCTGTGGCCACTTTCTTGGAATTAAATCAGGAATAATTACCCTATTTTCTAAGTGATATTGCAGGCTTGCTTACTGTATTAAAAATATACAATCATATCATACAATGTTTTAATTGTTTTAGTGAAGGAGCAAGTCAATCCAGACATCATTGTGACCAGTTCTAAGCAAGAGGAGAGATTTCTCAACATTCTTCAAGGCAAAGGTACCAATCAGTGAAACAGCTGTCACAGCTATCTATATCCATGGCACATTATATAAGTGGAGAAGCAATAATTGTTAGAAAAAGACTCACAAATCATGGTGATTTTTTTCCACTACAATCGTGGATCATAAAGATTTCTAAGTGGCACTCATGCCCGGGGGGGAGACCCCCATATTTTTTGGGTGGGGGTGCTCGTCGTACCTTTTAGGGTCTAAAATCAGGCCTCTGGTACCTTTTAGGGGGTAAAATTCGAAGGGTGTAATTTTTTCCAGATAGGTACCTCTTAAAGGTCCGTTCTAGCAAATCAAGCAAATTACACTTGTTGGTAGCCTGAATTTCAGACGTATTTTCCCTCGTAAAAAATACGAGAGAAAATTACGAGGAAAAATATGTCTTGTTGGTACCTTTTAGGGGTCGAAATACATAGTCTACCAAGACTAGAAGATTGAAATACACGTTGTTTTTTATCTCACTGAACAATTTTTTTTATTGTATTAGAGGGAGAAAATGATGAAGAACATATACAAAAGATAACTGAAGTGGAGATACTGCCAACTATAGACTTCTGTGAGTACAGTAACAAAATATGGATTATAAGGTAAACGTCTGTAGTTTTGCATTTAAAAATTGGAATTTGTTTTATTTTATTGTGTGTGGTTGGGTGGTTGTGGGAGGGTTCAGCATATGGAAGGGAATTTTAGTTTGAGATTTTCTGTCCATGGGGATAGAGAATGAGTCATCTTATTTTTTTCAACACCTGGGGGTCGAGGACCCTGTGAGGGGGGGGGACTCCCTATATTATTTGGATGGTAGGTATGACCGTTGTATTTTTAGGGTTTAAAATTGGCAATCCCGATGGTCATCCCTACCATTTTAACTTTAACCTCCAAGAACCACCCCCCCCCCCCCCCTCGGGTCGATACCACTGATACCACCTGATTTCAAATTGCTATACCATTCATGGGGGGAGGTAGTTATTTTTCCTGCTTTTTAGTGTTGATGAAATGTTATTTTATTACATGCACTAGGGTAAGTAGAAGGTCCTTTTTCTTACAGCTCTTGAAGTATGTAAGCGGCGTATTATTGCCCTGAATGGCCTGGCCGGAATGCCCGAACACTTTAATGACATGGAGAGGACAGTGTACATAAGCTCACTTGTTCCTTTTGATAATGTGAACATGGTATGTACATGTGTAAGCACTTTTGGGTATGGAATTTAAAAGCTTGGCTTTCAAGCAGAGCTTCCAAGCTCCCTTGTTTCAAAGTCCGAGCCCAAGTCTGTTACTCAACTTTCCTGGGGATGTGAAAATCTGAGCTTCATGCTGGTAGTGTGCAATTCCAGAAAAAATCCATACCCCCAACCACAGAGGGGATGCACTTAAAGACCCCCCACCCCTCTGGAATTTCCAAAGAAAAATACAGTATTTGTATGGAAAATAACAGGTAAATTGACCCCCCACCCCTAGTGGGGGTATGGAACTTTTCTGGAATTGCACAATGCACTTGGCTCTAGGGGCAAGGTTGGCAATACTGAATACCAAGGAAACTCCTTCCTAGGAAGTGTTAGGCTTTGCTGTGATTGGGAAACTCCAATAACATGGGATGAAGAGCTTCTCACAATGTTCGGTTTTCCTGTGACAGGGAAATAGTTACACAATTGCATGGGATTTATTACTGCATATATTTCCCACAAGCACTTTCTACATCTCCTTTTTTTTTGCATGGGGAAATGCCTCTTTCACACTTTCAATTCGCATAAAATTGGTTTCTGCATAAATTTCCTATTATTCTCAATAAATATGCACTCACTCTCGGACAAAACCCACGAATTGACAAAAAGACGCACAGAACTAAATTATCCCATCTCTAAAAAGGTGATAGGACCTTATGACCTTATGGTCTCCTATCAAAACTAGAGAATGAAGAAGTCATATTACTCAAAACAGCCATTAAATTAATTTTATAGCATATTCAGTAAAAGTTACTGTGCACTATCAGCATTTAGACACATTTACAGTTCAAGGGGATGGGTCTCTGTTAAAATATCCAGACCTCATACATAGCCATCCATGGGCTTATGACAGGCGTGGGAAAGAGCTGGCACCTGACATTAATAGCCGGAAGTTACTGTATATCCGCACTTTGTACGTGAAAAATCATATGGAATCTGATAAGAAATGTACAATATGTGGAAGGGCCATTGCTACATTTTCACACCTCAATGATCTCTTCCTGGCTCTGGTATGAGACCTCCCAGACGGCGGCTGTTTGAAATAGCTATAGCATGCTTCTGCCATGAATCATATTTATAATTTTTATCCGTATGAATAAATGTAACGTGCTCACTCGTTCCTTGAAAACCGATTGGTAATATTATTTTTCGCAATCTCTCACATCCGTCTAGTGACTTATTGTAAAAAAAAATACAGAGCTCGAAATTGAAATAATGTTTGCTCGCCATTTTACGCCTATAACATAGGTGTAATTTACATGCCTGAATTTGAGGCGCAATCACTCAAAATTTGGGTGCATTTTGATAGTCCGATTTTTTTCTAGGTTCGTGCCACTGGAGCTTTAATCAAATATTTGGAAAAGAAGCGATTTGGTTTAGAGCTGGAAGATCCGGACGTTCATGTTCCTATTCTGGAGCTCGTTGTGTTTTCCTTGTAAGTTTTACCATGTTTGTGAAATGTGTTTATATGGGCACACGAAAGATTTCCCCCTCCGCTTATGTGCGGACGGCGGACGGTAGCGACAGAGCACAGAACGTACAATTGTGCGTTCGCACATGGAGAATAATTCCTCTTTTAATAATTTGTTTTTTTCTCTGATTATCACAACGACTGGTATGTTGCTGTGTTCATATATTTTAATGCGACAAAATTAAAATCTTGTTAATATCTTGAACAACTTCCGAAATCAATCATGTACGATGTTTATACAAATTAATACTAGCAATCCACCAACGGCAATCAATTTGAGATTATTGTTACACGCGTACAATCGTTTAATTAGTACAAGTCAGGAAAAGTTTGGTGTTCAGCCTACCAACATCGAGTCAGAGAGAGCATCCATTTTCAACGGGCTAATTTAGGGAATAATAGGTGTATTGAATTCGCGGTAAATGAAGAACAAAACTTTGTTTTTAGATTTTCATTTCGAAATTTGTACACTTAAAATTCCTCTTCTAACATCGAATGGAAATAATAACAAAAGAGTCACACTAACAAGGGGTCTTAAATACGAGCACCTGATAGAACCGATTAAAAGTCATATCTATTGTCACATTTTGCTTCTGCCAAGGACTTATGCGTAGCAGGCATTCCATGGTAATTAGTCAACGCCTCGCCCGCATGCCCCTTACTTCTTCCGCTTATCAAAAATAATTGACCACCTGTACCAGCACGTGCTTGTTCAACCTGAGACCGTTATAATTAGCCACGTGTTCAGTTTTCAGGGGGTGTGGCCCATGGGAGGGGCACTGATCACTTGAATGTATATGCGCTAGGAGCAGGCGAAGGATATCAAAATAATTATTATGAAAATCCGCTTACAAGTCTTGCTTAAGCTGGATCCAAACGGCCGTTTGAACCGGGTGTCAACCAGTTGAAGTTAAACTAGCATATAAAAATGAAAGGTTGACTTACAGCTTATGAAAAGTATTTATATTTACGATAGTCGATATTTCGATCGGCCATACCGATCTTCATATCTGTTGGCAGTGCTATGGAAATTGTGGCCTCATTCTTAGTTCTATATGAGACCACATAACGTAGGGTTGTGAGATTTACAAATACTGACACGAAGGAGCAGTATAGTCCGAAACGTCTGTATCTATATCACCTTTAGTGACAACCTTTGTGATATATAGATACAAGTATAACTATTTTACCACATACGAGAAGTGTGCCAAGTAGTCAAATGCATCGAGTGAACTCGTCGAATTTAAAGTAATTCTACTTAATTTGCTGCGAAAATCATTGTAATGTTGTCGAGGCACGGCCCAATGATATATTTTTAGCACCCACACACAAATTTATCGAAAAATTGCGAACGCACTGATCCGATGATCCTAGGTGTGTGTCTATATTGATTGCGGTTGACTTTCTTGACGGTGAATTTTCCATTGAATTCAATAATTTAATAATTCAATTCGTATGAGACGTTATAATTACATATCTGCAGCATCAAATTCATCCCTCTTGCACCAGTAGAACATACCTCTTTTCCTAGACCACCACTGAGAAATACTTTAGTGTGCCGCTGGCGCTCCCTGACCTTAAGCATCTAATATTCCTAATAATACTACTCGGAAACGCCCTATGCCGTCTCGAGATTACGAAACTAGCATTCTTCTGTGATATTTTCCGCGTATTTTCAAGGAGTCACTTAAAGAACGGAAGTTATTTTGTCTATTTTCGTAAAGGTCACACTATTTTGTCTCCTACAGCTGTCTTTCGTCGCACTTGTATCGTTTCAAATGCTTACTTAGTGCTAATGTTTGCTCAGAGTGTTTTCTCGGTTCAAGATTATATTTGAATTCCTTTCGCCCTTTTCGTCATTAAGTGCTGAGATCTATACAGCATAACGCATTCTGGATAGGCTCCAAAGTTTGCCATGTTGTCATGATAGTTCGTGGACGAGGAAAATATTCTGCTGAGCCGTTTTTTTCGATTTCGTCAATGCAAGTTATAGATACTATTTGCGACTTTTTTCAATGCGTTCTCCGTTTACACTATACCGTTTGCCACCGCGGGAAAAGATTTCGCCGTTTACACTCAAATTTACAACTCCAAGATAATAATTATACAAGGTAACGGAATGAAACACTTTTAGTAACGCAGTAACGGAAATGAAACACTTTCTCGCTCGAAGAAAAAGTTTCTAGAATTGTAGAATGGCAGCTCGCAGTTTCTGGGGACACTTGTGGTTGCACTGGTATATTGGACAAATATGCCTGGAATTGTGCGGTTTACACTGTAGAGCGAATGAGAAATTGAATGAGACCATGAAAAGTGAGCGAAGCGTGCCGATATGAGTAGCAAAGCGACGAGAAGCGAGCCTTTGTGAGTCGCGAAGTGACGAGTCCGAAGCCCGGTCAAAAGAAAGTTTTAAAGGACTTTGAGAAAGTCTGAGAATTTGCGAGGGTGAGCTTTTTGCACTAAAAAAACGTGCTGTGACACAACACATCCCCAGAACATACTCCAAGTACTAAAGTTTAAGAAAAAAAAACACTCCTTAAAAGTTTGGTCTTTTTTAATTTTGGTCAATGTTAAGGATTTGGTGTTTTCAATGAACGCGGAAAGAGGAAAGGTACCAAGCTAGCGGTACTTTAATAAGCGAAACGCAAAAAAAAAATTCAAATGCGTACAATACCCTACCGCCAAAGCTTTGTACCTGTCTTTTGCTGTGTGACTAACCCCATATCAAATTCATGTGAAAACACATATATAATTTATATCCAATTCTTTTCATAATCAACACTCTAGAAACCAATTAAAGATCTGGCAGGGTATGTTCATTTGACTGACGGGCACAAAAACACAGTTTGGCATTCTCGAACCCAGAGCTCTCCCCGGCTCGTCACCTCGCGGGGGAGGCTCTGGTGACAGCCATTGACGCATGCGCGAGTTTTGATACAGAGCTGTTGAGAGCAACACCTTTCTGCGCATGCCCCAACGTTTAAAATCAGCCAATCAGCGAAGGCCCTCAAATGGATGTCCCGGCCAGAGCCTCCCCTGCGAGCAGACGAGCCGGGGAGCTCTGGGTTCGAGAATGACAGTTTGGTGGTTGGTGAAGGGCGCATAATGATGGAAACCCCAGTAGTCCCGATCACTGATTACTTATATCTGTAATTATTTTGTTTCTTCAGAGATGATATGGTTATTGTGGATGACAATACTTATAGGTCAGTCAAATGTACAGCAACAATTTCAACCTATGCGCCCAATGATGACCTACCTCAAATTTAGCTGTCAACAGCATTAATTCGTGAGAAAAAAGACGGTGACTAGATTATTCTACTATGGCGACCAAACATCACTATTTGGCGACTAGAATTTTCAATTTAAGCGCCAATGGCACGAGCGATCCCACGGCTCGTCTGTTCGCAGGCTCTCTTGTTTTTGTATGTAACGATGGTTATGGGTTACCTGTGGCGCAGTATCGCTCGTATGGGGTTCTGCGCCACAGGAAACCCGCGTATGTAAAAAAGAAAAAAGGCACGCCTGCGCGATAAGACAACCATTCTTTACTTTAGGATACATAAAGAGAGCCTGTGGGCACGCTACTTGTGGCAATGAATTTCTGCCTGAGCTTTGGTCGAGTATTTCTGAATTGTGCGGGTTTTTGTTTCCAGCTGATCTCGCTTCGCGGTGCGCAAAGGGTGTTTGTCCAAACGAAACGTTCCTAAGTCCAGCGAGAGATCCCCGAATTTGTGCAGTTTTGGGGAGGAAAAACTAGATTTCGCCATCGTACAAATTAAACCCAGTTTTCATTTGACGTAAGGCAAGGTTTTCTGAGTAGATGGAAACGTTTTTATGTTCAATTGCAATATTTTTTTAGAATCTGTTTGGAACGCTTGGTGATGCAACTAAAATCGTTCTGATTGGCTAAGTCAGCTGGTTGTAGTTTAGTCAGTATTTGCGGCTGTACTATATTTTTGCTCCATAAGTTATCGATTTTCTCTTTCATTTCTAGTGCACTGCAGATCTTCCAGAAAGAGTCCCACCCCTCTGTGTACAAGTCAGGTACAAGCTCCAAAGAGGGCCTGTCGCTATTTGGTAAGGTGATATTTATTCGATCTCTCCTACCTCTACTAACACACAGCATAGCATAATCTCTGAAGCAACGGCGGAAGGCCCTCGGGAAGAAAGACACAGAAAGGGAAATGGCTCCATTTTTAGGCTGTGCATTTTACATCTCCCGTACGCGCTTTGACACCTTTAATGTGCACTACTCCGGCAGCTCCGACCCCGAAGCATTGCGCAAACGTGAAGCTTTAGAAATTATACTGTTCAAATATTTCATTGTATTCATTGTAGGTGTACTCAACAGAACGCGCTCAACTTTAGGAAGCAGGCTACTAAGGTTCGTGCTGATCGCGTTCTAGAAACGATTTGCTGCAACTGTACATCGCTGCTTTTTGTGCTTCTGCAGGTTGTGGTTCATGCGACCAACCCGAGATCTACTTGTCCTCAAACAGAGACAAAAGGCGGTTACGTTCTTTACTACTCCAAGGAATTTAGAACTCGCTGCAACATTGCAAGATTGTTTGAAGCACGTAAAGAACATCTCGGTGAGTGAGATCGAGTGAGAGGCTGTGGCGCGCGTGAGATTTGTGGCATGCAATTCCTCTTCGTCGTATGAACTGTACTGAATTGGAACCATGAACGTGTTTGTTCTTAGAGGATACTTGTCAGAATGAAGACCGCACAGGCGTCAATTACCGACTGGCAAGCTTTGTACAAGGTATGCGCACTTCCATTTTCGAGTAAGGCTTGACAAAAGAAGAGTTATAACAACTCAAATATGTGTACTGAATTGTAATAAATTCGTATGTAATATTGCATCAGTGAAAGGTAAACACAGGACTTGCAACTCTGACCAGCCGATTATCAATGTCACCAAGAGTTACTGCGAAGTTCCTGGCGATCTCCAAAGCAATACAGAAATGGCGACTGAAAATTATGGTTCGGCGACAAATTTGGTAAACTAAGTCGCCACATGGAATTCATTTCCAGTTGTTTGTTTACAGACTGCCTACAATATTATGTATATTATGATATGGTTACGCGACAAATTTGGTACATTTAGTCGCCAGATGGCGACAAAGCTTATATACGTTGCCAAATTGTATATATTTTTTTCTTTACAGACTGCCTACAATGTTATGTATATTATGATATGGTTCCGCGACAAATTTGGTACATTTAGTCGCCAGATGGCGACGAAGCTAATACATTGACAAATTATATAATTTTTCTTTACAGACTGCCTACAATGCTATGTATATCGCAGACTTATGCAGATCGATTCCTCAGGACATCTACATAGCGAAAAAGGTGCGTTTTTAAGTAAATCCAATGCCTCATCAAACGGTTTGTACATTCGACTAACATCAACATTAGCTGAAGGCCGCTTTGAGTTTGCTAAAACCGGACACCAAATACGTTTAACCTAAAATCTGTCTAGGTTAGGGAAGTTTTCACAGAAGACCTCCATAACATCGCCAGTTTGATCAATAAGATTGTAAGTAACATGAATGGTCTATTTGTGCTTTATTTCGGCGTTCTGAAATATGTTTATTCATTCATTTATCTATATATCTATGTATTTATTTACTTAGATCGACTTTGATGATTCAGCAGAGCAAAATCGTTTTGTCGTCAAACCAGGAGTCGATCCAGCCCTAGATGAAAGTAAGATGCTTATTATTAGGGGTGTCAATAGATTTATAAGTAGAAGGCTGCTATCTTTATGTTGGCGGCTGGGAGATGTGCGAGGCCGAGTCCGCTAGGCCGGATTCATTTATACTTTCTCCTTTTGTCAAGGAAATAAATTCAAGCTATAACATTTGCAGTGCGACAGTCAGTGCCGAAGTAGATGGCGATGCTCTGCCGGTCGTTTGCCAGTTGTTGTTGCGCTAAAAGTTGTCTTGTGTAACATGCCCGTTTCCGAATGACTCTAAGTCAACAACTTCCCGCGCTACAACGTACCGTGGAAAGTTGTTGCGAGTCGTCCCGTGGAACACCACATCCGTAGTTAGCCTACAGGGTCTCTTTTACTTTTACAAATTTATGCAGCAAAAAGGGCTTTTCACGCTGGCGTCCCGCTGTATCAGGCGTGCGCTTACTAAAAAGCTTCTAGAATTCAATATTTATCATTCACTTTTGCAGGGAAACGAACCTACAATGGCCTTCCTGATTTCATGACCAGAGTTGCACGTGAAGAGCTGAACAAGTTGGATTCCTCTATAGTAGAGTGTAACGTCATCTACTTGCCACAGGTAGATTAAAAAACTGCGTTGGATTTTGATGAGCGGTAAGCCGGGCGTTCTTTAGAAAGCCCCGACGAAAAAGGCTAGAGTCTGATAGAGTCATAACGATCAAAATCAACTCCACGTGATTCCAGGATCCAAAGCGTGCAAATGTTGCCACTGCCTCGTCCATTATGGCGCATATTACCTCTCAGACGTAAACGTCCGCTGGCTCACATATGGGCCGAAACGCAAGGCAGACTTCACTAGTACTTCTTCATTGACTGTCCTTACGTGTTCTCTTTGTGTAATCGTTTAGCTTGGATACCTTTTGGCCATCCCCCGCAGCTCTGAAATGAAGGGCGAAAAGGATTTCGAGATGAACGGGCTGGAGTTCGTGGTAAGTTCAATTTACAGATTACAGCTTGATCTAGAAATCTCTCCAATTTGAATTGTCCGTTTTTGGTCCATTTGATTATAAATTTACGACAAACACAACCAGAATATGAAAATGTCGTGTCTATTCTAGAAAATAAAATATGTTAACAGTGGAAGTGGAGTGGGGTTTTTGTTACTCCTGAGCGAATCGAATGAGATCTGCTAATGACTTGTTAATACGCTCGTCCAGCGAAGGTGGTTTGGCTTCTATACCGTTTTCTTTCAGTTCCTTTCCAACAATATGGTGTACTACAAAAGTTCAAGCACAAGAGGTAAAAGTGTGTTATACAATGCTTGGGTGATATACCATGGAATATCCCATATTTTCTGAATTCTGATTGGTTGTAGTTTCCGTGGTGTGGTATTAGAGTCTGTATGCCTATACTCTTAATTACTGTATATTCTTATAAATTTTTCAGTTTTACAAACGACATGTCCTGGTCATTTTCATTTTAGAACTGGATGCGTTGCTTGGAGACACGCAGTGCGAAATAACAGGTAAGAACACTACAATGAACCATGGATACGCTTGTTGGGTGGAACCTCTATAAGAGTTTGGCATTGTTATAACAGAAAAACCTATAATATTGAAACCTTTATAGGCAGCCATCTCTATTACATATGAATATTTAACAATTAGACCTCAAGGCCGAATGTGCTATGATGAATAGACCATGAGGCCGAAGGCCGAATGGTCTATTGATATCATAGCACATGAGGACAAGAGGTCTAATTGTTTTAGTATAAACCAACTAGTTGGTCGGTTTTGGCAATAAATTCCATTATTTTATGTTGAAAAAATCAAGTTTTCTTGCAAAGAAAGGTGGTGGTTTTGCCAGGCACGGTCTATCAGTAATAGACCATTAGTAGCTCAGCCAATCAGAATGCAGGATTTGTAATAGACCATTAGTTGGTTTATACTAATGAATATTTTATTACAGATCACGAAACGGCAATCATGCATCGTCTGCAAAGCACCATTCTGGAACGCGCCAAAGTTCTTCTGGATGTTATGGACTGCGCTGCTGAGCTTGACTGGTAAATATATAAAATTATAAAATCACAATCATTTCAGCCCAAACAAGCGAAAAGCAACTCTTGCTATAAATAAAGATGCAATGCAAAATGTGGAAATCCTACAATCTCTTCTTTTAGTGCATTAAAATTGTCTGGTAATGGTTAGGGTGCATTCCCTCTTTGTCTACGACAAATACCGGGTCACTTGAACGACAAAACACCAGGTCACTTGGAAATGGTCTTTGAAGGTCTTCGCCTATTATGTATACGTACTGTACATTTTGTGCTCTTCGCCTATTATGTATACGTACAGTGCATTTATTTTGTGCTCTTCATAAATTCAGTAACGCCCTTAGACAAATCTCGTGCGGTGGCCGATTTTTTTTAAAGTCCTCAGCAGTAGCAGTAGCTTTGTGGCTGTGGCTCAATCTTAACGTTAATTTATAGCTGTATTCAAATAAACCACTTGCCAGAAGCTCACTCAAAAAAGATATAGCTTGCCAGAAGATGGAGTAAAAGATTTTATTCTCTACCCACCAGCATCATTTCGCTTGCCATCTCTGCACGTGAGAACAATTATATCTGCCCTGACATGACATCCAAGCCGATACTTCGCATTACCGGAGGAAGGTGGGTTTATGTTTATTCCATTTTCTCCACATATCGTTCAAGGAGCGTCTAGTTTTCTTCCATTATTTTGCATCACAGTAGCAGGTTTCCTTTGCTCATCGCTGAGCAAGTGAAGCCCAGATATTATTCTCACAGGCAGTCAAAGAGACTTTCCTGATGATTCACGGTTAAAAACAGCCTGGCGCGATTTGCATAACGCGACTTTTTTCGAACCGTTTTGAATTTTTAGTTTACGATTGTCCATTGAGTGTAACTGACATTCAATTAATGTAAATATAGCCATGAAGAAGTTTCATATCGTTCACCTTTCTGCCTGTCCGCAGGATAGGGAAGGACAAGGGCACGCAGACATTTTATATTTGTCGCAAGTTGTCTCGATCATGATATAATAGTGGTCGCCAAGTTGAAAACAGGGCCACTCGTATAGAGCGGATTTCACATGACTGTCGTGAAAGCAATTGCAATTGAGCAATCACTAGCCAATCAGAAACAAGAGTAATTACAACTTACTGCTGAATGGTTTCCAGCCCAGCCAATCAGGAGCCGAACCAATTCCTTGCTTGTAATTAGTTCGCAATTTGATTGGTTGATAGAAATAAGCAGCCAATGAGAAAGCAAACTAATTGCAAACACGACGGTCATGTGAAATCCGCTCTATTTGCCTTGTGAGGTTGGTCTTTCAAATTAAGTCGCCAGATGGTGACTGGAGTTGAAAAGCTAGTCGCCAGAAATAAAAACCTAATCTCATTGGCCACTGTTATTGATCGCAATTTCCTTCACCCTGTAGACACCCATTACAAGAACTATGCGTCAGCCAATTTGTACCCAACGATACCACGATAGCAGAGGATACTGGACGGATGACCCTCCTAACGGGCCCCAACGCTAGCGGCAAGAGTGTCTACCTGAAACAAGTAAGCACTAATTGTTTGGTTGTCAAAAAACAAACAGCTATACTCATCTCTACTATTTACTTGCCGCTTTTGTCCTGTCTGGGCATTTTGACCCACGTGGCGATCGACCTTCTTTGTGATGTCTTGTTGTCTCCTTCGCAGGGTCCCTCAAACTGTGTCCCTTAATGCCCAGTATACGGACACCTTTTCTAAAAGACAATGGACATTATTTTTTGAAGTTCGTTAGCCAATTCAATTTCACTTAGCACTTTCTTTTGCTCAAAGCAAAGGTACCTGTCGTCTTCCTGTGAACAAAATGTTTTTTTATTTATTTAAAAGGCGGCGTTCAATTATCCGCGAACCCAATGATTCTCCTTTATTACCAACCGTTGTATTTCCAGTATTCTATTATTGTTTTTAGGTCGGCCTTATAGTATTCCTGGCACATATTGGTAGCTTCATCCCGGCAGACGACGCCACTATCGGAGTAACAGATAGAATATTCACTCGTATCCATACACGTGAAACGGTGTCAGTGGGACTGTCGACCTTTATGATTGATCTAAATCAGGTAAAGCAAAACTAAAGAACGTAGAAAATATGACTCTATAGTTTCCCATTCGTGCCAAGAGCTCCCCGGCTCGTCACATCGCGGGGGAGGCCCTGGCAACAGCTACTGGCGCATGCGCGATATTTGATACAGAGCCGTTGAGAGAAATATCTTTTTGCGCATGCACCAACATACATAATAGCCAATCATCGAAGGCCCTTATATGGATGTTACCAAAGCCTACCCCGCGAGGCGACGAGCCGGGTAGTTCTGGATACGAGAATATATAGAGCAGATTTCGTATGACTGTGAAAAGTGCCGCGACAAAGCTGTGCCGCGCCGTGACCGTGACCGTGCCGGGACTATGCAATGCAGTTTCATTCCATTTCTACAGCAGGCCAGATGCCGTGTCGCGACCGCAACCGTGCCGCTCCGTGTCGCGGCACTTTTCACAGTCATACGAAACTGCTCTAGCTTCCATATTCGCGTAAGACTCGTAAGAAACACCTACGTTTGGATTTTCTTCTAACAATTCCGCTTAAACAGGTGGCGACCGCTGTTCAGGGTGCAACGGAAAAATCCTTGGTCATCATTGATGAGTTTGGTAAAGGCACAGCTACGGTAAGATTGTTGTTTTTTCTGGATCTAATGCTTGAGTAAACGTTTTCTAAGGGTCTGCTAAGTAACTCTTGGGCTTGCTATGAGATGTTATGAGCCCTAGACTGGGGATGGTCACTCCCGCGTCCCCGTGATTCGTTGACGTCCCTCTGGTCCTGATTAGTGTAGTGCATCTAAGAGACGGATCCTATGGTTAACGTCCAGGTCCAGAGTCCAGGGCGAACGTCCATACGAGAGGACGCGAAAGTCTAACCATTTGCAGATGTCAGAGTAAGAGCAGCGCCTTTTAGAAAAGACCCTGAGTTTGTAACATTTACTACGTCAGATACTCTAGACTCTGTATTGTTATTTTGGCGGCTTTGCAGGTGGACGGTCTATCGCTACTCTGCGCGACGTTACGACATTGGTTATCGCTTACCTCTAAGTGTCCAAAGACCATTGTTTCCACTCACTTTCACAGTCTCATCAGACAGAAACTACTACCGGACATTCCTATCTTGAAATATCAGGTAACGAGACTAACCCGAAAACAAATCCCAGTAAAATTTCCCACCCCCGAAAATCTCGTACATTTCATAACCCCAAAATCCTACGCACCTCCCCGAACAATAAATGTCTGAACTGCCATAATCTAAATGAAGAATAATTGATTACATGAGGGACTGGACAAATACTTTCCATTCTAACTCTAATTCTTCAGACAACTGAGGTTATCGAAGATGGCGAAGAGATGGTGTTTCTTTACCAGCTGATTGATGGTCATGCCAAGACTAGTTACGCAGGACACGTAGCCACGCAGGGCGGGGTGCCCGACGAGCTTGTCAAGAGAGGAGCTGAGGTGAATAGATTGCTTGATGAGTTGTTGACGACTGGCGAGGACAGTCATCAAGTTGCATTCTTGTGAAAAGTTCTTTCGCATCACTATCGTGCTGTTGTGTAACTGTATCGTCCCGTGGGTTTATGATGCATCGGGTGTCAAAATTGGGTAGCAGTTTTTAGAAGGCGAGAGTTTCAGTTTCTCTCTATCCAGCAAAAAGTCGATCCTTTCTGTCGGTCAATCCTCAAAAGTTAACTTGCTTGACGAAGGCCTGTGGGGCCTTTAAGTAAGCAGGATGAGGGCCGTTGCTAGGTATAGTAGGGTGACCTCCTCGTTGTAAGGGATTTCAAAGCGGTCGACAGACGCTGTATCTGTAGTGTCTCCGAGAGCCAGACCATTGCACCGGGAGACAATCCTCTACTCTTACGAAGAGTACATTGGGTTCTTTAGCGTCCACCTTGAACAGGGGAAGAATGGAAACAGGGAGTACCAAAGCAATCTTTTTCAGTTTAGTTTTGCAGTCAACCTGGTCAACATTCCATTCAAAACCGACGTTTGATGAACGTGCCTTGACGGACGGGGTATAGTACATCAAACTGGTTTTATAGCACCGTTGATCATATTTTCCAACGTTTTGAATGCGTGTTTAACAATGCTGATGGTGTCAAAATAAACCCTGTCAACATTCTTTTAACATTGCGCGTCCAACGAACGAAATGTTGAACTATTTTTCACTTGGTCCATAAGCCGTGCGCTTATTTCGTTTGTCTAACAGGTATCCGAACTTCTGCGTTGTAACAAGCCAATTCGACGCAAAGACAGCGTCAGCTCGGAAATCCAACAAAAACGGTAAGAGTCAATCGGCGTAGGCTAAGCAAAGAGAGATGATTCTACATACTATCAAACCGAAGTTATTCAAGACTATTGAATAAGGGTAATAGTGTAATATTTGTAACGAATTCTATAACCATAATGATATACTACCAAATTGCAGGGCCTTTGCTATTTGCTATGGCTAATAAATAAACGGACGCACTGATGAACACAACTTATTAAACTAAAGTATTGCTAATTTGAGCATTTTTTTCTAAACAACTAAGCTTATTTACTTAGTAAGCCCGAGGGCGCGGACATGCTAACGATATGCTTCCTGCTGCGCGCGAATATCTTTCACTCCTGTTTGAACTAATCTTGTTAGCCTAGATATCTGACAGGCGTCCTACCCACTGCGTCCTACCATAACCGAAAATCATTCAGTTTTTTACTTATTGAATTATCATTTGATCATTTACAGGTGGAAGTCTATCGTGAGGCGGTTCCTAGCGCTTGACCTCGACAAAGACGACTTACCCACCTTCCTCAAGGATTACGTGATTCCTGTTACCGAGGGGGCGACTACGTCATGATGTCATTTTCACTCACGCGATACACTGAAAGGTTACCGTAATTATTTAAGTCCAAGAAACTATTAATTGGAGGATTTATTCTTCTATTAGAGTTTGGCATATTGTGAATGTCAGATAGCGATATGGCCTTCGTAAATTTTATTGTACTTATAAAACGTGAGCTCGATTATTTTACGTGCGTGTTGCTTGCGTTACTAATAGGTAGTTTGTACGACAGGATGCATGCAGCGTTTGAGCGCAATAAATGACTCCATCGAGATAAGCATATTTTCAAAATAGCATGCACCTAGTATGATACCAATCGCAAACATATAAGTGCGAGGGCGAAATGTGTTAAATATGTCTTCTGTAAGTGGCAATTTTTTTGAATTAGTGTTTCTGAGAACTGCTAGTGGAGAGTCTGGAGAGGCTTGCGTTACTAATAATTTGCCTACGACAGGACGCATTCAGCGTTTGATCGCACTTATAACCTGACTTCATCAAGATAAGCAAATTTTCCAAAATAGCACCAAGTATCATACTCATTGCAAACATACAAGTGCGAGGGCGAAATATGTTCTATGAAAAAAGCGCTCGCTAAATTTGTCTTCTGCAAGTTGAAACTCTTTTTAATTAGTTGGCGGGGGAATAGAACTCATGCTCGAAAATCCAGCGCGTTGGATCATTGATCACTATGGGAACTCATCGACGAGACGAGGCGATATAGTGATATTCCTTTTTGAAACATCTTCAGATGTGCACGCCATATTTTTTCATATAGTGATTTTACTTCAGTTATGCATTGCAATGATCTTAAAACTGTAGTCAAGTGTACCACGTCGAAGAAATGATCTGACTGCACGTATCGATTTTTGCCTTGACTTGTCATATTATGACGAATTCTTATCCCCAGGCAAAAATGCGCATGAAAACATAGAACCTGTTGGAAGAATTTATGATCTTTTTTTATCTTGACGTTGTTTTCCAGTCGTGAAAGTGATTCGCCTGTTACGTTTGAAGTGCCATTAAAATGCACAGTCGGCTCTTTATTTTCTAACATGCTTAAAACCAAGCTGTCAATACAGGAAAAGTTACTGACAGTTCGTTTAGAACTTCATATCCTTCTCAAATATTGCACATTGTTTTACCTGCAAGCCTATTTAATAGACTCACCAGCTGCAAAGCGGACGTATATTTTTAGACTCCAAACAGGAAACGCTGTTAACTTAATTGACGAAATAATTTCCTTTTGCAATTCACTATTCCCTACTCCACTTAGGGATGTCTCAAGATGTTTTCAGTAATGGATTTGCCACACATTGTTAAACGTCGTCTGTGGTTACTTGAAAGAGTGCTTTGCATTGGTAGCCATGGAAGGAAGCAGGAAGCCCAAAACACATTGAAAAATTACCCCAAGTAATATATGTTATGCTTTTCCAGGGATTCAATCCAAACTTATTCTGGTAACCCTTTTGCTGCATGTGACGTGATACCATCTTTTCGCATCTAACATTTGCAGTCATATCGCATGGGCTTTATTTGCTGTGTCTAAATCTAAACATGATCCAATATTCTAATAAGTTATAAGTGATGGTCTTGGTAATAAAGGCAACAGATTGCCACCACTAAGAAATACTTCTAAGATACAATTCATTTAATTAAAACTAGTTTGGCTTGTCTCGAACTTCAACATAAAAACAGGCTAAATGGGTGCAGCTAAGTCAGAATGCGTGACCTTTTGCTTTTTGTGAAGTCTCTGAACGTCAGAAAGCATGACCATGATTGAATATCTTATATTAAGGATTAAAAATACTTTGTACTTGCTCTAAGACTTCTTGTTTACCAAGCGATATTAAATTCCTCGAAGTTCAATTGAAAACTAAATGTTGTTAAAGAGAGTTTAAGAGTAGAGCAATAGTGTACTGACGTGTCAAATACAATACGACCTGCGAAGGACGTCATCAGTCCTAATGTTGACACACCGGAACTACCGCATGTGCATCCAAAACACCCTGATCAACAAACCGTGTAATACCTGCTATAAAAAGATTTCAACACGTTCGCTCGCGTCACAAATGGCTTAAAATCACGAAAACAGGACTTATAGATGCGTTTATTTCATTAGTTCCATTTTGAGTGGTGTTTTTAAGAAGAGAACCCCCATAACAGTATGATCATGAGACAAAAGAAAAACATAACATACGAAATAGTGGTCTTTGGGGCTGCAGGAGTTGGAAAGAGTTCGATTGTGAAGAGATTTTACATTGGGGATTTTGCAAGTGAATATGAGCCGACAGTAGAAGACTGTTACACGAGAGTTTTAAACAAAAATGGGAGTATTGTAGTCTTGAATACTACAGACAGCTCGGGGAGTTATCAGTTCCCAGCTATGCGAGAAGTCGCAATAAACAGAGCTTCAGGCTTTATCATGGTGTACTCTTTGGACAATAAGTTTTCATTCGATGAACTCAAGAGATTGCTAGATGAAGTTATCGAGAAAAAGAAGACTGATAATATTCCAGTGGTGCTGGTGGGAAATAAAAAGGACTTGGATGAATCTAGAGAGCTATCCAGTGAACAGGTGGTGAGGGAAATAGTCGAATATGCGCGCGAAAAAGGCTGCACCAAACTGAACATGCGGCAGATGGAAACATCAGCTAAGAACAATTACAATGTAGGGGAGGTATTCGATGAGGTTATCGATATGCTGCAGGAATCAACAGGGCAGAAGAAGATTAAACGGAAAAGGAAGCATTTTAAGAAACTCATGAAAGATGGTTGCACCATATTATGACATTTTAAATCTGAAGAAAAGGAATCTAGGAATTGTTTTTGAAATTTGATAGAATTGTTTATTGAAGTGTAATGGTGTGTCAGCTAAGAACTATTACAACGTAGGGGAGGTATTCGATGAGGTTATCGATATGTTGCAGGAATCAACAGGACAGAAAAAGATTAAACGGAAAAGGAAGCATTTTAAGAAACTCATGAAAGCTGGTTGCACCATATTATGACATTTTAAATCTGAAGAAAAGGAATTTAGGAATTGTTTTTGAAATTTGATAGAATTGTTTATTGAAGTGTAATGGTGTGTTACAGCATCTAAACATATTGACTGGCACCCTACTATGCTTTTATTATTAACAGAGTTATTTATTTTTCATACCACGAGGATTTGTAGTCAAAATAATCTTTATTACAAAAGCAATAGATAGATACAATGTATATATTTCGTAGTCTTAAAAATATTTATAGCAGACATAAGAAGAAATTTATCGCAGACATGTATTGCTATCCTTGTTTCTGCTTTATTAAATAGCTTATACTGCCACAGGGCGAAACGATAGGAATGTACAGAATTACACTGAAATTCAAAGAAAATAATCCTCAAAATGTACTTGTATATGATAATATTTACTCTCGGTGTACTTGTTGAGGCATGAAATGCTCTAAAGTTAAATTAAGAACGTTTTCTATGTTAGTTTAACATATCTTGTAGTTTTTCCCGTCTTGATATAAATTTAATGAAGTTACCAACAGGCAGCCTGCCAATATTTTTGACATCCGTACTGATTTGTGTATAAAGCTAATGGTTGTGCTTACAAAGGTCTACAAACTATTTCGCAACCAACAAATCTTGCAGAATATTTTTGGAAAATAATCATGATCGACCCTTTTCAAAGAAATAATTGAATCTGCAATAAACTGATCATTGTCACTGTCAAAAATTAAAAAAAAGGGAAGATCACGTTAACGCTACTGTAAATACGCACACATTTAATGGATAGTTTGTGAAAGGTAAAAAGGTTGTAGATCAGGGAGGCGGTTGGGGGTCTTGGCACTTAGAACAAGAACAACGAAGATTTGACAAGGGTCTTCGCGGCTTCACAAAAATAACCCTTGCCTCTCTGGCCTTGGTGTAGGGCAACGCGTGCCTGATCATAAAATCGCGAATAATAGTTTAGTCCAAGTTTTAAACAGTGCTAGAAGGTCCAGGGATTGTCAAACCCGTAAAATAATTCCAAGTCTGGAAGAAAAAAAATTGCAATGTGAACTTTCTCGTGAAATGTGAAGAGTATACATGCAAACAATAGTCATTTCCATGTGCAAAACTCTTTGTTTTCATGCCGGAATCCACTGAAATAACTTAACAATTTATTTCAAGCGATCTAAACTTATTATTCTATTTGCTGATGCTCTTTTTACAGTTTAGTAGAGCTAAGAATAAACCTATAAAATCGATGGACCATTTAATTGAAAAGGTCGCGGAATGTAGGCGGGGAAGTAGATATTTGTATCCATATGAGCTTCGAGTCGATTCCACAATTCACTGATTTTCTCAACGTAGAGCTGTGCGTTTAGTGATCACGTGCTCACCGCGTGGTGGTGATTGTACTTGGCTTGGCTTACAGCAAAAACTCAGTGTGCCTCAATAAGTGATTCATAGTGGTTCTCTTGGCTTGTGATTGGCTGACGGGGAAACCATTCAGCAGCAACTTGTAATGTATCTCGTTAATGATTGGCTATGTGTATTTGGTCGTACTGCTGTCATTTGAAATTTGCTCTATCTGTCATCATCAAAGTATGATACTTCAGCTGAGTATTAGTGTACAGTAGGACGGCAAGGAGATTCGACTCAATGACCGACATGTCTTGCCAGTATTTTCCGTCTTAAAGTAGACGAGTTCATGCTCTCAGTTGGTGGAAATAGTTCAGATTAGTATGGGAAAGGCGAGCCTAAAATCGTCATTAGAAGTGAGGTGATGTTATCGTCGCTAGTAGAAATAAAACTTATCGGAACAGCAATTGTCTGACGCAGTTTTGGAATGTTTCTTGTAAGATCGTATGACCAGATTGGAGAAAGCCAAGCGAAATGAGGCGTGCGACAGGGGAGAGTTGTTTCTCCCTTTCCTTGCCTTTTCCCCTTCCCTGGCGGGCGCTCGTCTCCACCGCGACACCATACACGGGTCACAAGGATTGACCAAAATGGCCACCACGATGTGCTTTGAAGACTTCAACTTCGTTAATTCAATTTAACTGAGCTTTTTGAAACGTATCACCCACATTGGGCTATCATCGATTGAAACTTCAGCTTCCATTTTCCCTACGATTCTGAATTACTTCCGCCATCTGGCCCTGATTACCGATGATGCAATGAAAGCGTGAACTCGCCTATAGAGGGGATCACCATGACCACAGAGACGCTAAACACCGCGAGTAGTTAAGTACTGTCATCAAATTCTGTTATTGAAGCTGCATTGGTGTATATAACAGCGTAGGTCGCACCCATAATGATGACACACAGGAAGAAGAAGACCCAATTCAACTTGTCGGAAATTTCCTGCCACGTAACACCATCATTATCTTCGTCCATCTTCATATTACTAAACACAGCCACTATATCCGTCGCTATTTTATCTTGCTGCAACATCTCAAGTCCTCTTCCATTCATATAAGTCTCTCCTCTCTTGGAAGAAATCCTGGGGCTTTTACCTTTCTTCTTTTACAGCAGGTACAAGTGAAAAATCTTTGAAGCCACTGTGGAGGGTCTCCCTCCTTGTGGAAGCATCTCAGGACTATTATAGTCATAAAAAGAACTAAAGCTGTCTCGCCGATGGTCACAATAAAGAACAGCCCGACAAGCGGGAGCTCGGTGGAAGTCTCTGGTAATATTTGCTGAACGAGGAGCAGGTAGACAGTCATGGCAAGCAAGATGGTGGTTATGAATCCGATCCTTTCTCCGCTCGCGCTGGGTATGAAGAAACTCATCAGAGTTAGAAGGCATAGGATGGCACATGGCGATATGACGTACAGCATGAAGTACAATGGCTTGCGCTTAAGGCGGACCTCGAATTTGACGGTGCTGAACTTGTTTGGACAGCAGCTGTCTTTGGTTTCTTGTTGTTTGGTAACTATCTTTGTTATATCCCAGTCTCCACTAGTGTCAAATCGATCTATGGAAAAAGAAAAAAAACACTCATAATCTTGCTGTCTATGTAGCTTGCCTTGGGAGATAATTCAAAATATGATATTTATATAAAAGGTGATATTTTGTCCAGTGGTACTAAGTGGTACTGATAAACGTTGGCTTGCTTTGAGTGGCATACCACGGGATATCCCAAGCATCACTTGTATTTCCTTGGTAGCATATCCGAGCCTTTCATGGCGTACCACGAGAAAGCATTGTATAACCATTTTGTCTACAAATTGTACATAACAAATCCGATATGGTCAAATATCTTCATTGTTATAATCACCTCTTGGTGACTATCGTAAAATATAACCAGTATGCAATGGATTTTTTTTTTAAAGCCGCACGAGTAAGAGTCAACTTGTATCTGTATGGTTAGAACTAGATCACTTGTGCATACATACAAAGGTTTTATATGGAGGCTGTCACGATACGCGCATGTTCTTCCAGGAGCGATCACTCTGATTCATCAACAAACTAGTTGGACCATCCTATCAAATAACTATTTAAGGTAATGTTTAAAGAGAATGGTCCGATGGATCGAGAAATAGCGAGTTTTATAAACGATTATTTTCGAGGTTTTTATCCCTCGCTCCCCATCGTTACAGGACGATACTCTGATTTGAGATGCGCAAAACACTCCGAAGAGCCTTGACAGGCTCCCTTTAAACCCCTACCTGAGTATTTTGATTTCTGCGTCAATAACGTAATGTTCAACATATTAACGCCCATGGTGTAGGAGCCAAATTCAATGAGGCATTTCTGTATGTCAAAGGGCCAGTAGCGTATTTGTACTGTACATGCACTTCTGAAGGTAGCAGGGGACCGCCACATACACTTGCCCGTGTTGGACACCATGATCCGAGTTTGGAACTTTTATCGTGTCCCGCGACAGACAGGGAAGTGTCAGCACTAAGACGAAACAGAAACATATTTTCTTTCATTTATTTACACAATTTGCTCGAAGGGACGGGAAATATACACAGCGGCGAGGCTCCAATTACAGCCGATTGCGTTTGACTGTTTGAGTAATGGTCCGTGTAAGAACTACCCAAGCCAACGGATGAGCATGGTGGAATGCAATTATTTACTATTGAAAATATCGGCGATTTCATTGGCTTAGACACAAAAATTGGTCAAATTACCATGAAAGAAAGACTTTTCTCAGGATTTATGGTAAGATATAAGCACATGTGGTACTCATATACAGGATATACGATTTTTAAAGACTTCGTATATGGGGAACCTAGCGTAAAATAGTGATTCTCTTCCCTTTGTTTTTCTTTAATCTGATTGGTCTGGCGTGCATGGCGAGTTATTATCGCAATATTTTCTCAAGCAATTCGAAATCAATAATTGTTTCACTTGTATTATGTTACTAGTCATGACAACTTTCTGTGGTAAACAAATGGAACACATCCTATGTGGGAACCCTGAATGCCGTAGAACAATGGAGTTTCGGTTCCTTCTTGCATGGATGATTACTTAACCTAAACAGTTCGCACGTTACGTTTGAACATTTGAAAGTTGCATTGTGAGACCGAAAGCGAGACGTTTCCAAGGGCAAACGCCATGTTTACTTTTCACTCACCAATCAGAGAGGGCAGAACGTTTTGGTTCTCCATAGAAACGTCTCGTTCCATCCTAGAAACGCAACGTTCCAACGTTCAAACATAACGTGCGAACTGTTAGGGTTAAACAGTCAAACGCAATCGGCTGTATGAGGTTCCCTTAGTCAGTGTAGTGGGGTTAGTAATTTGTAAGACCTGCACTAAGGATGGGCAACTTACGACGTCCCCGTGGTTCTTTTAACGTCCCTAGTACGAGTGTTTAAATGAGATTGAAACCAGAGTTAAGTGCAGAACCAGTTAAGTGCAGAACCTACATACGGGGCCTACGGTTTAACGTCCTTAGCCGAGAAGACGCGAAGGTCTAAGCATTTGCAGATGTTAGAGCAAATGCAGCACTTTCTCCTCAGAAAAGACTGAGTCTCTGAGTGTTGAGATACGAACTCACGACCTCCCGCTCGTCACTGCGCTCTACCGACTGAGCTAACCGGGAGGCGGTCAACACGTCAGGGGACGTTTTGTCGTCTGAACTCAGACGGCTCCATGATTATCAACTATGTCCGGGCTATGTTCAGAAGGAGTCCATTACTCGGAGTTTTGATCTTCCGCATTGACAGTCTGCCGTCACAGTAGAATTTGCACCATTTTTAGCTTTTTAATTCTATGAAATCCCAACCAAAAAAAACCCGCATCAGTGCCGAAAACCGAACATTTGCACAATGGATTATATAGTACAAATTCCTACTATGATGGCGGCAAACTAAGTAGCAAATAGCACGGGTTCGTGCGTGACGCGGGCTACCTGTGTTGGATTTCCGAGCTCCTGGGGCCAAAATAAAGATGGCGGCTACACGAACAGCGATTCTCTCTAAAGGCCGGTTTACACTTGCGATTTCTGTTGCATTTGTCGAGCCGATTTTTCTCGCGCGGAGTTGCAATCCCAACTCCCCAGTGTAAACGAGATGCAAATCCGGTGCGGTTTCTGTGCTCTCTTTTCTTCAAATTGCATCAAGTTGCAAAGAGTTTCGAATATCTCCGCGACATCACGTAACAAAAATCGCGGCAGATCGCGCCGAGCTGCACCTAGTTTACATTAGTGATTTTGAGTTGACGCGTACGCGCGAGAAAAATCGCCGCGACTAGCGCGACAAAAATTGCAGCAAAAATTGAAAGTGTAACAGGCCTTAAACCTGCAAATTTTGGCGATCTTTTTGACAATTTAGGACAAGAAACTAGAAGTAATCAAAGATTAGTAAAGTGCATTCGACGAGAGATTGTTATCAATTGTGCGTTAGGTCGCCAAAGTCGCCAAAACGGAAATGAAATACATATTTTTGACCGAAGAGATGGTCAGTCGGTCAGGCTTTTCAGTTCGTAGAAATTATAACACGGCTACACAATCTACTGATGTTCTGATAGTAAATAGTGCCAAACATATTTGACAGCTAAATGTCGAATGATAGCTAAAGATACGCTTACCTTGGACAAAAACATGCCCAATATCCGAAAATCTCCGTCTAAATCCCAAGTGAAGCCAAGCACTTCGGATACAATATGAGCCTGCAATATTTTTAGCATAGTACGCGCGACGAGAATTTACCCTATCCGGTCTACCTGTGGTTAAGCACCAGCAAATCTCAGCATGATGTCGAGGCTGAACCGATCGGATCGATCCGGTTTACCTGTGGTTAAACATCAAGTCGAGGCTGGGCCGACCGCAAATCGCTCAAAAGCACCCAGCATCCAGCGAAAACGACACGATTAGTAGGCATTCTCCTTCGTCGAATGCAATAAGCTAGGAAAGCTTCTAGACTTCCAAATATGGTAAGTAGAAACTTCCATATAAGGAAATTTTAGAAAACGGCACATTTCAACGGGAACTATCTTGATATTTCGAAGAAAGTCCTGGAATAATGAAAGGAATTTCATCATTCACAAAATCAAGAATATATATTCATTTTAAAAAGCTTGCAACGTTATCGAAAATCGACTGACAAGGCTAAAAATTATCCTGGAAAACTCCTGGACTGAAAAAACATGATTCCGAAACAGCTCCGAACAGCTTAAAACTCCTGTTTTTTTATTTTTTATTTCTGAGTGTACGGACCCTGAAGTAATGGACTCGGCGGTAATGGACTCATCCCGGGGGGGGGGGGGGGGGGGGGGGGGGGCTCATATTTTTTGACCGGGATGATCGTCAGAAATTTTCAGTTTCACCCCTAAAAGATACCAAACATGGCGGGCCATGGCGTGCCTCAAAAAAATTATTTCCCTAAAAGATACCCTAAAACATGAGTTCTTATGTACAAAGTAGGCGCGAAGGACACAGGTAAAGGTGAAAGATACCATCATCAAGAAATTTCCGTGTTTGTTTCTAATTTATCGTCTTCTCGAATCGAATAATCTCTCTTCTTACACGGTTTTTAGAAGCACTATATCATAAAAAAAAAACAATTTGGACACTGTTTCGGCCCTAAAAGATACCAATCTCCTAAAATTTATTGAAGATCACGATCACCCTAAAAGAGACAAACCATCGTGATTTTAACCCTAAAAGATACGACGATCATCCCCGGTCAAAAAATATGGGAGTCCCCCCCCCCCCCAAGTTGCAAGTCTGTGGAGTCGGCTTTCGACAAATACCACCATTAATAACATACTTGTTTTGAGTGCAATATCAGGAGTCCATATTTCATTTGGATCAACGAATATCTGGTTCACACCACTTGCTTTTGCTACATTCCACTTTAGGTTTGGATCATTCCACGTCTGCAAAACGAATTTAAACAAAAAATACGGATAAGAATACAGTAAAATCTCAGATAGTCCCCGTACATTTAAAATTTCAAGACGGTAAGGGAAGCGGTCAAAACATCTGTACTCGACCGGGACCGATTTATCGCGGGAGGTGGTAGGTCCCGGGCTGTACCTACCACCTGTTTTTTCAATGCCCATTTTCTCCATGCTCAAGTAAGGGGTGTTGGATTTTATTGCATGGATGCGTTGCTCTCGCTATGAAGAAGACGGTGCTGGGCTAATCTTTTGTATTCATTTATTATTTTACGAGATATTCGCAGTTAAAAATGGCTATTTTTTCCTAAAAGAAGGTTGGCTGCGGTATACACCACCCCATCGGGTCCCATTCTAGTACAGATGTTTTGACCACTTCCCTAAAAAATGCGAGATTTTCCAACACATCAAGAATAAGGCTTGATGAGCCTGTGTCAGCTGCCATTTTGACAGCATAAGCTACATACCAAGTCGATGAAAGCATCCATTTCCATCGGCTGATTTAGAGAATATAGAGCCAGATTTCTCGATCGAATTTGGTAAATCAAATCTGAAATTTTGTTTTTAGATCTTTATTTGGATATTTCTACTCGATGAATTCGACTGACACGGGCTCTTTAAAAATTCGAGATCGAGACGATCAAAGATTGCTCCTAACACATTTTCTGCTCCCAACACATTTTCTGCAGAAAACAGCAGAAAAACTAGATAGCTCTCCGAAATTTCGAGAATCCATAAGAAATTCGCGAGATTCGGTATTTTCAGCACCTAGCAAGTGCAGAGCTTCGTTTCCAGGTTTCTTTAGAGCTACTGACCTGGATTATCATCACGTTGGTAGTCAATCCTGTTCTTTGCTGTTCTACAATGTAAATTGTAGGGAAATTGTTTAAAATTATTAGAAAATAACACCTATGTTGTATTGTGAATGTGCGCATTCTGATTGGTAAAGAGCGTGTTTGTAAGAGACCTGAGAAACACGATTGTCACGCAACGCTGTCGCGCGTGTGTATGTTATTTTCTAAAAGCAATAAAAATACTTTCTGCGTGCTCTCTGGTTTCTTACAAAGGAATGTTGGTCGAATGATAAAACTTGAAAGACACTCGCCTTCGGCTCGTCTTTCAAGTTTTGATCAGTTCTCCCAACATCCCCCTCGTGTTTGTAAGAAAGCAGAGAGCACGCGGAAAGTACTTTTATTGCTTAATTAGAAAATAACACCTATGTTGTATTGTGAATGTGCGCATTCTGATTGGTTAAAAAGCGTGTTTGTAAGAGACCTGAGAAACACGATTGTCACGCAACGCTGTCGCGCGTGTGTATGTTATTTTCTAAAAGCAATAAAAATACTTTCTGCGTGCTCTCTGGTTTCTTACAAACACTCGGGGAATGTTGGTCGAACTGATAAAACTTGAAAGACACTCGCCTTCGGCTCGTGTCTTTCAAGTTTTGATCAGTTCTTGGTTCTCCCAACATCCCGCTCGTGTTTGTAAGAAAGCAGAGAGCACACGTAAAGTACTTTTATTGCTTAAAAACAAAATAATACGATTCATTCTCTAGTGGCAAAATGGGTTTCTGGTATTTGCGATGGCACAACGTTTTTTTATATCGTTTGGAAAAATCCTTCAGTGATGCCATAGATCCATCCTTCTGATGGGGATTCCTGACAACTGATCGGAGGGCTTGTATCCATCCAGACAGGCTTTACCCCGACCTTGTCCAGGTTTTTCAGGTTCTATTTATTTTATTTTCTACATATAACAAAATAAATAGCCAGTGCCCGCAAATAGCTTAGCTAACGAGGCGGGCAGAGGGTTAAATAAAGTTACAATGATATAGGACAATGAATTACAAAAATGTCCGATACAGCATTTTCACAACACTGGACGGAAGGAAATGAGGGAAAGATGCACAAGAACTGCCCACATAACCGTCACAGTGGATAAACATTTTATGCGATGTTTTTTTGCAATGGCGTTTAGTTCTAAGGCTTGGCGTGAATACACAAAAGACATGTAGTAACTAATGAACCATTCCTGCTAAGAGGACGCACACTCTAGTTTAAAAATGCTCTCGTCCGTTTTGCGGCTGTGCAAGTTCCTCATTTAGAACGACATACTTTTTCCCAAGCACAATCCCAAGACTCGATCGCGGACCATAACTTTCCTCCTCTAACACCACCTGATAAGGACATGTATAGAGTGAACTTCACTCAGTCGAACGAAAACGTACCATTTTCACCACTTTGGTTAGCGTGACGCCCAGTTTGAGCTGAACAATTTCCCGGGGTTCGCTGACTGGGCGAACTCTCTTGTCGTAGCTTTGAAACAGCGCGTCAAAGAGCGCTTCCTCTGGCCGTTTGGATTAGTGGTATTAGTGGAGTTTGATGCTGACTGTGCATCTGGAATATCACAAGTTGAACAGATTTCACATCAGTTGTATTCTATAGTTGATATGGGATAGTTTTCCTCGGAAATTTGATGTTAAAACTTTAAAAAAATACGGCCCTTATAGAGCTAGAAACATTCTCGAACCCAGAGCTCCCGGCTGTCACCTCGCGTGGGAGGCTCTGGTGACAGCCGTTGACCCAACGTTGGAAATCAGCCAATCAGTGAGGGCCCATTCTCGTTCCCAGAGCTCCCCAGCTCGTCTGCTCGCAGGGGAGGCTCTGGGGACATCCACTTGAGAGCCGTCGCTGATTGGTTGATTTTGAGTGTTGGGGCATGCGCTGAAAGGTCTTTCTCTCAGCGGCTCTGTATTAAATCTCGCGCATGCGTCAGTGGCTGTCACCAGAGCCTCCCCCGCGAGGTTACGAGCCGGGAGCTCTGGGTTCGAGAATGGCGAGGGCCCTCAAGTGGATGTCCCCAGAGCCTCCCTGCGAGCAGAAGAGCCGGGGAGTTCTGGGCACGAGAATGAGCTAAACCGCTAACCCGCATGCTCGATGCATCAGGCAGTTAATCAATCTCGTTTCCATGGGCCAGCGCCTGGCTCAAAGATGCACAGGCTCTGGGTACGAGATTGACAGTTAATTGGTTACTTTTACTGGCTGCGTGAGTAAAAGTCAAATCTCTGACAAAGACCTGAAAGATGGGTACTTATCGCCTGACAAACGTACAGCCCTGTGGCCTTTTTTCGATAATCAATGCGATTAAAAATTAATCAAATTTCCAATCCAGAAAACTAAATGAGTTACAAACTACAGGTCGAGTCTGACTACTGCAGATAAGAAGAGGAAGGGAAAAAGGCATTTCTGTTCGAACGTTCCAGTTAATTACAGTTTATGTTGCATGTTCTTACTAATTCGAGTGCGCTTCATTCAAAGGAGACTCAGATTTAAGGTCTCAGTCTCAACTTTGTTGCTAGATAAGTATTTCACGATGTCTAGGCGCAAATCTACTATATAATAATCGAATGAAAACAATAAACAAAGGATAACCGACTTTTCAATGTGAGAGACGTGGGTATAGACCACCACACAGCTTAAATGAACCGCATTAAGGTGGCAGGAGGCCAATCAAAAAATGGGCATTTTCGATAGGGATTCTAAGGACATAAACCAAGTGCTTTTTTCCTGAAAATGTAAGAAAACCAAACCAAGCCGCCTTGACGGGACTCCAGTTACAAAACTGAAGCTACGGTTTGCTTTCCCTGTGCTCGTGGCACTAGTTATGTTTTTGGCAGTTTGTTGTCAATGATTATAAATGACATAACCAAACAATAAGAAATACCTCCCCTGTTATAGCTAAATAAGAGCGACTTAATATAGCTGCCACTAGCAGCCATCAAAATCAGCACAGACTTGAATTTTCACATCAATTTGAGTTCCGGGGAATTGTCGGTAGCTAAAAAAACTTTGAAATAGCGATGGTGAATAGAAAAAAAAAAACGTTCAGTAGCTGCAAACTTATCTGGTTATCGGTTATCACAAGATAAGATGCCTTATTGACGGATTTTGCATTCCTGTACTCATAATCTCGAATCACTATATTCCCATTGCTAATAACTCGCGGCATGACATACATAGGCAATCTATGAATTCACCTAATGCGCAAAATAATAATTTAAAAAACAGTTTATTAGTGACTGGTTGTTTTTCAGCTGTTCTTTTCTAAAAATGCCAAAGCGACGTTTAGACATATTGCATGGAGCCATCTAGAAATAAATTATAAGATTTAATTAGCCTCATAAATTCCTTGACCATTAGTTTTCATAACCTAAAACAGCTGTACGAATACCTTTGTTGGGTTCTTGTAGTAATGGTTTATTGTTAACGCAGCTATTTAGCAAGTGATTGCAGTGGCCCGCATGATAAATCTTATTTGTGGCGCTGTACATATTTACAAGTATTGTACATTTACAATGCCTTCAAGTTTTCTAGCAACTGAACTCCGATCTCCTCAGACAGCGGATTTCTCGTGACTCTTACCTTTAAATGAACCAAATAAGAACAGTACTGTTAATAGAAGTGATGGAACTTTGTTAGCCATAGTTCGAGTTGGGCTTATTTATGCTAGTATGATGCTAGTGGAATGACAATCTGTCGACCTTGTGTTATGGTTCAAGTGCCTCTTTTGTTTCAAAGGAATGAGTGAAATTATTCACGTTACTGTTGCTATAGCAGCCGTGACTTAAAGTTGCGCTGCGCGCATATATTTTATAGAGAGAGAGAGGGGGGGGGGGATTAGGTAGTGAAGCATTTAGAGCTACCTACTTAGGCAGGGACGCTATACTTTATTAGCAAAACGTACCTTACCTCGCCTCTTCGCGCTCTGTTGCGCATATTAAGGAAACTGTTATTATTTAATAATAATAATAATAATACTATAATATACACTAATGACTGCTTCCGAGGGAAACAGCGAGTTTGTTTTCCCGAGAATCTCGATGTTTTCGAGACGAAGTGATGGAACAGCGAGTTTTGTTTTCCCGAGAATCTCGATGTTTCCCGAGACGAAGTCGAGGGAAACATCGAGAGATTCGAGGGAAAACAAAACTCGCTGTTTCCCGAGGGTGCAGTCATTAAGTGTTTTATTATATAGCAAAAACAAAATACGGTAAAAATAATAAAAAATCATCCGCCGAAATTTCTCGCTCTAGCGATGTCGCCCGCGCGGGCAACAATTTTTAATTGTAGCCCGCGCGGGCTACATTGGATTTGTAGCCCGCCACGTGACCATGATAGAACCAATCAGAGCGCGCGCTTTGATCGAATAAACACGAGCTATATAATAATAATAATTATTTACCGGGCGGAGAGCAGCGTTTTTGTCCAAAAGAGCTATTGTAGCTCCAAAATAATGTGGCCCTCCCTTTACAGTCCTGGAAAAAAAAAAACGTGACCCTCCACTCACTCTTTTTTAAAGTATGAACTCATCACGTCCCTTAGTAATTTTACCTCCTTTGATCTTGCCTTCGATGTAGTTTTGAACCGCTACTCACTGGCTTTTCTAAGGACGGTTTGTCTCCTTTCTCTTAGGCGAGGTATACATTTGCAAAACGGTTGAATTTTACCAGTGCGCGTTTCGGGACAGAGGCCACAGAGACAACAGACCTGACGTGATCTTGAACGTGTGATCTTCGTCTCGGGCTTTCAAGTTATGTACCGTCCTTCTAGATCTGGTCACACACAGTAGGCTACTGACATCATCTTCGCGCGCATCATTCTCAATGTTTTCGACATCGAATCTTCTCTTTCTGGCTTCCTTCGTCTGTACCACTATCTGCATGCATCGCTGTCACTTCCCTCACTGTCTTCATCACTTACGAATCCTTCCAACACTAGCGCATCTTCGCCCGCTTCTTCCTCGTTTCCTTTGTCTACTTTTATTCCGTTTAGCACAGGCATTGCCCAGCAAGTTTGCTCTGCTCCAAAACATTTATTTATTTTACTCAGTTTGGCACAGGTATTGCCTAGCGAGTTTGCTCTGCTTCAAAATAGTTATCTATTTTACTCAGTTTGGCACGGGCAAAATTACTATTATTATTATTATTATTATTATTCCGTGAATTTGTACGAGCTTCCTTACAGAGAGAGAAAGAGACGTGTTACAATCCTTACAGATCGCTCCCAGTCTATCCAGTATACGATGGCGTACCACAAGGGACCAATTCGGGTCCTATTCGGGTCCTATATACTACTCGATGGCCTCTGGACGTCAAATTATGATTCTAAATTGCCCTCATCTCAGACTTGCTGCGTGCCTGCGTGGTTTGTCGGCTAGTAACGTTACGGATGATTTGCCGCTAAACACAGTGAACAGGTGACTTGCTATTTGCGTGAACGAAGAGCTGACCAAGACACCAAGGGACGAGGCTAATTCTGTAGCAAGGGATAGCCTGGGGACGAGACTAAGAACCCGACAAAACAATCCCACCCATCCCTGTTTCCCACTAATCACGCATACAATACAGTGTCAAGCGCGAAGCGTGATGATGAGCCCCTTAATAACATTATTTGGACCTTGCTCTCACTAGCAGGTAGTTGATGCTTCCTTCACTCTTCTGGGCTCCTTATGGACCTTATGATACTTTTACAGTTATTCTTAGTTATGATTCAGTTTTCACCGCCACGGAAGCTTTTCATGACTGCCATTGCTCTGATTGCTGCATGTGCAAGACTTTGTATCGTCACTCCTGTAATAACGAGTCACGCCTTTGAGGAATACTTTGACACATTCTGTAATTAGTATCACAACAATAACCTGACGTAAGATGATATATAATCGCCAGATTGTGTTCGAATTCGCTGAAATGTCGTTCGAAATATATACAAATTCGATTCTCGACACACCTAAACATTAATATTCATACTGAATGTAAACAGACGCCGAACAAGAGTAGAAGAGAATAGAATATTCACGTCTCATTGTATTTTCAATCAGTTAACTTTGTCATTCTGTAGTACATCCTTCATTGTATTGGTGGTGGCAAAACATTAGCATTCTTCACTGATTATTATGATAGATGACTTGTCTCTGCTAGTCTGGCTAGTTAGCATAATATTATTTTGTTTTGTTTATAGGACTGGTGGGTGCTATTGATGCACTTACATATTGTGCGCCAGTGGTTCACGAAATCGATCCAACCCTGAAATTCTTGAATAAGTCAGATGGCTATGATGTCACATGGGCAAGAATGGTAAACTCAGCAGCCAAGTTAAATCAGGCATTATCAGGAGAAAAGATGATCATAATAGGGGATGTATCTCTCCAAAATAATAAGCCATATATGAAACACCCATCACAAAACGCACAGAGTAATTTAACGCTTGCGACGTTTCTAGAACAAGCCGTGGCATCTAATAAAGGCATCAAGCTTAATTTCCATGACGACTCTACAGTTCTTCCAGCACTTCAAATTATTCAAAATGTGACATCAGGACAGGATAACCCCATATGGCTACATGCAGGGGTGTTGCCCCTCCCATCTTGCACCCAGGGTTGCTCGCAGCCCCTTTCAGCACCAACCTTTATTAACCTCTGCAAACAATATGCACCTAATGCAGTGATATCTCTGGGATGGGCTTCTGGGAATGTTGCCTCTAACACACAGGGCTACTCCTGGCAAGAAGAACTCCAGATGGGCAAGCTCATTTATGATATCAACCAACCTGGCAATGTACAAGTACATGCCAACCTGATCAAGATACCTGCTCACGTAGAAACCAGAGAAGCTCCAATCGATTGGCTAATGGACCTTGTGCAAAATAACACAATAATCATAACTATGGGAGAGAATGAGACTTTGCATACTGCTGAAGATTTGGCTGAGCTCAGGAAAATTCATTTTTGGGAAAAAGCTAGAATCTACTATGATCTTTCAATAGCTCAGTGGAGCACCTTTCAAGCTGCAGAGAAACGTAAAACATATGGTTTTAGTTTTGACAAGAATCCTTGGAAAGTATACTTTGTTTCTGACTGCAAGGATGTTTTGGTGGGAAAGGAGTTCATTATGTTTAGCGGAGCTGGTGGTTGGGTCTCCACAGTGGAGGAGTTAACAGCAAAAGGTTTAGAAAGCAGGCATGCCACCATTGAAGTATCATTTCTAGACTTAGGTGCTTCAAATCCGCAGCAAAACTTTACCATTTTTGTTGGCTCAGATGGGCTTTCTGGAAATGAAGCCACTGTGGGTCCAAACACAGGCCTACGCTTTACCTTTGGAGCAATGGTGAATTCTCTATCATTGGTGCTGGTGGTAGTGAGCCAGTAAATAGCACAAAAAACATAACAGACCCAAACAGAAATTATACTGTTTCATTTTGGTACCATCCCAAACTGTCAACTGTCTCCTTTACCGTTCAAAGCAGATCAAACTTCATGAGCTCAGAGGATAAGACGTTTAAGGGGCTTGAATTTCTAAATACCATGTTGTTATGGGTAGTGAAGACATGGGTGGAGGTGGGGTAATGACAAAGCTAACTAGTGCTATCGCTTTGCCTGGTGGTGCTGGTGGGTCTGAGCAATGCAAAGCTGGTGGTGCCATTTATTTGTTCATGCTGCTATTACTTTTTGTCTGGCTAGGATAAGTCAAGACCAATGTGAAAAAGAGATGATCCGGTCATAGGTGCCCTTGTGTTACCAGATCACTTTTATTGTATGAGTTTCTAAACTTGCCGGCCAAAGCAATCTAACTGGGAACATCCTGTTAGATCAGCCTTCAGGTAGAGTAAGGTAGTGTAGAACAGGAGCTTACGAATTATGAGCACCTGGTACACTGGTACACAAAATACAGCTTTATTGTGCCTGAAGTACCCAGTGCCTGATTTGGTATTTTTAGACAATTTCCAAGACCCGCACCTTTTTACCCGCACCCGCACCTTTTACTCGCACCCGCACCTTTTTGCGGGTAAAAAGGTGCGGGTGCGGGTAAAAAGGTGTGGGTGCGGGTGCGGGTAAAAAGGTGCGGGTGCGGGTTTTACTCGCGACCCCGACCATTAGACAGACTTAAATCTAGCAAGTGGTGGAACGCGTTTTTAAATTTTATGAAGTTCCATTGAAAATCTTATTAGTGGTAGTTGGTATAAATACGCGGATATTTAGGTTATTAGAGAGAGATTAGATCGAAGATGAGCAAGTGAGTAAAGACGCGAAGCAGTCGAGACGGTCAACAGGAGTCGGCTTAAGTCTTGTGCGTTAGCTGTGTTTTGTTAGTCCGTTGTAAGTAGTTCCGAAGATTAGTTTTTCGGATTTCAAGTATTCATAGAGAGTTTTCGAACGAGATTTCTATGCGCAAGTGTTTCTGTCAGAGTAAGCATATTGGGACTGTGAAACAGTTTTCAGAAAAGTTTTCGGTATTTCGAGTCGTATGAGAGTTTCGTTGGCTTTTAATAGTTTGGTTAGAACTGCTCGCAGATCTTGACATTTTTATCGTTTTTCATGTTCAGTTATTTCAGTTTAGGTTCCTGGCGTGTTCTTATGTTAGTGTCAATTTGTTTTTTACAAGGTTGTTGCCCCGTTGTTGCACTAATAATAATAAAGTGTAGTGTATGTCGAGCGTGTATGTCATGAGGCTCGGGCTCGCGCTACCCCTCTCTGTGTTGACGTAAAACAAAGTATGTTATGTTATCAGAAAAAAACATCTAACTTACATATGTGTTTCTGGTGTATGGTATAGAAAAAGCCCCCAGCAAGTCCACGATGAGTGACCCAAGAACGTTACTCGAACGTTACATTTGGACGTTTTGACTGGGTGGTCTACTTATAAAGACACTGGGAATAGGGAATTCCACATTGGATGTTTTACAGGGACTGTACGCGAGGAGCTGGGAATACGGCAATGCTGCGCAAACGTTTTGAAGATGCACTGAATTACATCGAATAATGCGTTACGATTACTCAAAGACCGCATGTTTACGAACGTACACCTTACAGGCGCGACACCCGAATTCCAAAAGCGACCCTTCGATATTTAGAAAAAAGGCGGTGCTGCTAATCGTAAATCATTCCTTGCTGGAATTCAGCTTGTTTGTTATTGTTTTCAAAATATTTGCGCGATTACTAGTGCGTCTCACCCGCACCCATGAGTTCTCCATGCGATAAGTCTGAGCCAAGAGCTGAAACATTCCATACAGATGGCGCAGAGATTTGCTTTCAAAACGGAATAGCAGTGTTAGCGCGTGGATTTTGTGGACATCAAAGGCAGGGATACCGATAAGAACTTCTGAAACGTCGCTTCTAACCCGTAAAACCACCTAGGTTACTTTTTTTGTGTGATCCGGACAATTTATGCGCGTGTACTTTGAATGAATTCAGTTTTGATAGACTGCTTGCAATCCCTTCTTTGGCGAACGTCCGTGAAAACGAGCCCGTGAAAAGCGTTTCTACCCTACGGCGCGTTCTCACACCTTCGACTCCCCCGGGGGGGGGGGGGGGGGGGGGGGGGGGGGGGACTCCTCACATATTTTTGGTCGGGGATGATCGTCAGAAATTTTCAGTTTCACCCCTAAGAGATACAAAACATGGCGGGCCATGGCGTGGCTCAAAAAATTTGTTACCCTACCGGGAATGGGAATCAAGATGCTTAAACGGGAACGGGATTTTTCAAATCTCCCCTTGTATATCCTAATAAAAATTAATTTATCTCATTTTTCGCATTTGAGACTGTTCAACGGACTTCAACCAGAAAATAGAATTTTACTGATCCCTCGCAATCTGCGAGGTTTTCGGCCAACAGCGGTTTGATAATTTGCATAGGCCTTTTTTAAATGGCGGATCCACTATTTAAATAGAATCGTATCTCTTTTGTGTCAAAATGAGGACGACATATCATACGGGCAGAGAATTTTTGTTTGGAATCTTTTTATTTAGTGGGCGAGCGAAAGGGGGAGGAACTCTCGAAAGAAGCCTGAAAGGGGGGTCACTATAGAAATTTTGTACGTAGTTATTCCAGTATCTTCTATACCATTTGTATTTTTCTTGTTCCTTCTTGCGCGCATAAGGAAAATTATACCGTAAGCGGTGAGATCGACGTTAAGCATACTGAAATTCGTCATTTGGGCAGCAATAATAACAATTTTCGTCATTTGCGGCGTGCATGAAGAATAAAACCTACAGGCCGTTTATTGACTATATACAAAAAATGCAATGTTCATCGACCTTCTCTTTGAGGCTTGAAGAACTGTGTTAATCGAAATCAGGCCTGCCTGAACATTCCTCGAGTCAGCTAACGGCTTATAGACATATTAAATTCGTTTAAAATGTGTCGATAAATTGAGAGTACCAAGAGATAGTGCCCATAAAAGCAGAAATCTCAATTTCAACATCGCAGTTTTCGCGCGCCGGGATTTTAACTATTGATCCTACCGGGACCGAGATTTTACCTACTGGGAACGGGATTTTGCCCAAACAACGGCCGGGAAACGGGATTGCCCCACCCCCCTCCCCCCTTTCAGGACCCTGCCTCTAGGCTCGGTTCCCACATGGCCGTCGTAACGTCGCGTGCGCGATTGCTCCACTGAGAAGGGATAGGATCACGGGCGCACCGAAACCCCCACGACTGGAAACCGAGCCTAGGACTCCTCCCTCTCCTATTCATTTTTGATTCGCGCGGCCCAAAGCTCGCCCGAGCTTCTCGTCGGTTGAAAAAGAAACGCTTGCTACGCAGGCTAATTATGTCCAGCTCGTTTCTCAGACAGGAACGGTCATTTACTCAGGAAAAAAACGTTTGAAAGTTACGATCTGAAGTTCTTCAAAACTATATGAACAATTTTCGTTACGTCCCATGTACTTCCAATAATGAACGATTCCAGCTATAACGCAAGATGTGGGACATTTGTCGAACAAACTGTTGAAAAAGCGTGCGCTGCATTCTGGTAGTTGTGGGACATGGCTTGAGCATTTCAGAGGGAATTTCAGAGCATTTCTAATAAAGAAAAGCGCGCGCTTATAGCTGGAATCGTCCATTGGCCACTCAAATTCTAAATATTCACCTGTTTAGTTAGGTAAGTGGTGAAGAAAAACGATCATCAAATGGAAACGCTGAAAATGGCGCATTCGAAATGTAAAGTTAGACTGCTTGCACTAGACTGCTTACTTCAAGCCACCGGCGCTCGTTTTCACGCGCTCGTTTTCACGGAAGTTCTGCAAGCAGTCTAATGTAAGTGTGCGTGCGTGCGTGCACTCGTTTTAGAAATGCCCTATGCACTCATTCTAGCGGCACCCATTGCCTAGGAGCGTCCATCTAGGGGTAGGAGGTGTAACAGGGTATTGGAAGGGATAAAGCGGCAGGTCTGACGTCATTTTTAGAACAATAGATTTGCCGCTTGAATAAACTTCTCTTAAGAAAGCAGTGACGCAAGCTCAAGATTTGCGTGAAAACTTGAAACTAAAAATTTCATACAGGCCTCATTTTTCCAATACATTTTTCCAATACATTTTTCATACAGGCCTCATTTTTCCAATACGCTGTTACACTGTGACCAAAACCTGATATGGATGCTCCTTGGTAATGGGCCTTTATCACGCAATATTGATTAATAATATATAATAGTTATCAGAAAATGAAATCCAGTATTCAATTCTACACATCCGTATTAGAAAAATGCAAAGTTTGGTGAAGATTGCTTCAATACTGACTGAGATATGAATTTTCAAAACTTCGTATTCTGGCTTATTTTTAACAAGAAATGTATGGGAAAATAAATCGAAACGAGGCTGGACGGGCATCGATGCCCGTCCAGCCTCGACTTGACGTATTTGCCCATACATTTCTTTGTAAAAAGTAAGTCAGAATAGGAAGTTTTGAAAATTCATATCTCAGTCAGTTTTCAAGTAATTCTTTTGAACTTTGCAGTTTTACTAATACGGATGTGTAGAATTGGAAACCAACCAATATGTCTTACCCAACTTGACATATTGCCACCTTGTTTGGCACTTCTCAAAGGCTTCGGACACACGCAAACTGGAACGCCTACAAGAGAGAGCGCTTAGGGCTGTCTATAGAACTCACACAGATAGTTACGACGACCTCCTCAAAAAGGCCAGGCTGCCTACCCTCCAAAACAGGCGCCTTCAAGACATTGCTATTTTAATGTATAAAGTAAAGTACGGCCTTGCCCCGTCTTGCATATCTCAGCTCTTTGAGCTTAAGTCAAACTACCGTTCCCTTAGAAATAGTGACTTTACTAAGCCCCGGTTCAACACTACTTTCGGTAAACATTCCTTGAGATTTCTTGGCCCGACCATCTGGTCGAAACTCAGCACTACCCTTAGAAATGCGCCTAGTCTGAATAGTTTTAAAGCTAATATTAGGAAGATAGATCTTGCGGGTTTCCTCGATAACAACGATAATTGTTGTGGTCTTTGCACCTCCTAGCGTCCTAGGTGTCGTGCTGGTAGACCGCGGCGGTTACCGTTGTTGTCTCACGAAACCTGCACGATCTCATCTAAATTTGAATTTAATATAGATGCATATGCATGTTATATTCATTGTAAAAGTTATTGTAAATAGATCATCACCCTCCATCTGTTGTAAATAGCCCTCCCAATCCATTGTAAATAGTCTTCCTAGTAAATAGAGTAGTATAGGAGTAATTTAGGAATATTTCTTTTTCGTTTATATTCTGTTGTGTCCCCCATTAGCCAATCATGGCTAAATAATATTGACACGTTAATAAAGTCTTTATTTATTTATTTATTTATTTTTTATTTAAACTGGATTTCATTTTCGGATAACTATTATATATTATTAATCAATATTGCGTGATAAAGGCCTATGGTAATCATTAGCCGTATTCACAATAGAGACGGAAAACTCGTCTGACACGAGTTTCTCGTCAGAAAAAGTTGTCTTATGTTAATTCTGCTCAGCAACACTTGCTTGTTATCTGTCTAAACTTTCTCCTTCAAAAAAAATTTTCGCGTGATATCACAGGCGAGAAACTCGTCTCAGTCGGGAAACTCGTCTCTAGTGTGAATTCAGCTATTCTTTTGTTTCATTAAGCCGGCTTTTCACTAGTGAAATAAGCGGAGACGGAGACGTAAGAGTTTACGTTTGTGTGAAAATCGACGTGACGGTAGACGACGTAAGCGTAAGCGGAGACGTAAGAAAAAGGAAACCTTCCGTTCTGCTTCCTTCACGCTTACGTCTCCTTCTCCGTCTCCGTTCTTTGATTTTCACACGAACGTCTAGCACGTCTCCGTCGTCTCCTTCTCCGTCTCCGCTTACTTCACTAGTAAAGCGGCGACTTTTAATATAAATATTTGTGCCGTGCTGAATGCGACCTCCATTCTGAGTGAGACCTCTTACGTCACTGAAAAATGGATGGCCAATAAGCTTGCGTGTAAGTATTGCCGACCAATAACTACGTCATACTGCTTGTAGATGGCCGCCGAACGATGCCAAAAATGCTAAACAATGTTCGCACAAATGGCACTTGGTCGATCCTGCAAACGTTAACAATCAGTTTTATTAGTAAACTACATGCGATGCCCTACGAATAGCAAAGCTATTCTAGACAATGCAACGACTAAGAAAAAGCACAGAGAAAAGGTAAGCTAAGCTTAAACTGACGAACAGTACTCCAAGTACTCTACAATCAAATGCAAAATGTTGGAACACTTTGTCGAGAGATCACTCTCTCCCTGGTGAGGGGAAGGAAGGACTGGGTGTTCCTACGACTTATGCATTTGGTCGTAGCTTCGCCAACTATAAGTGTAATTAATACACTAGTAATATTTTTGAAGGACTCAGAATATAGACTGAGCAAGCTTATATCGCTTTGCGGTGCATCTATTATGGTAAGCTTACTGTATGTCATAGCCAAACAACAACAACAATAATTAAGCGCTTTTTGTAATAAGAGAAAAATATTACACAATCTGTAAAACTTAAATATTATATTTTATAAAGGAACATAAGCGCTGCCACTTAAATTTAAAAATAGTCAGTGACTAGTCAAAGTACACCCACAAACGACAAACATCCTTCCTAACATTTCACTCATGGTCATGTGGGAGCCATCATGTGAAAATGTCATGGTTCTTGTCATAATCTTATCATGTTCTCTTGTCTTAAACCACAACGCTTCAAGCACATGCAAGTGTGTTATCTCAGAATTGTGAAGATAACATGATATTTTGACATGACTGTGAAGACAAACTATAAGCTTAATATTGTTTCTATCTTCTATCAACTGGAAAACAGTTATACGTAAACAACTGCCTCTTCCTCCCATTCTGGCTAGACTGCAGAATGTACCCCCTCATTCCACGTCACTAAGTTGAATACTGGTATGAATAGATCCTTTGTTTTATGCTGCCACATAGATAAGAACTTCCAATGAGAGAGATGCAAGTTAGTGAGGGGGTATTCTGCTGTCACTCCCCATTTCTATACTATAGACTCCATGCAGTGTCCTCAGATTTGTTAGAGACTTGACTATTTTGTGTTTCACACACTCCAGTCCTAAGATGACTGCCCTAAAGCAGGTAAATCTCTTTCGAACTCTATAATTTGATTTTGTGTAAGCTACTTTAATGAAAACTCAAAGCACATCCAAATGGTTACTGTGAGTCTGTGATAAGGGATAAAATATTTATTGCCTGTGCATGCACACACACCTCTGAGAACCAATAAGGAAACACAAATATTTTATCGTACCCTCTAGGATAAAGTAAATGGTAAAATTTACACTGATTGCACCCTGAATGTGTAGTACACTTTAAGGTATCCTGTGAAAGCACAGACAGCCCAAGTACAGTGGTCTTCAATGACTATAAAAAGATATTTATAGTGTTTATGTGGTTTTGTATAAGAGTAATCAATAAACTCACAAAAAACACTAAATTTTATACCTGTTCAATTTAAAACAAAAAATCCCCAAAAGTAAAATAGTGGTTTGTCTCTATATTGAGCCAAATGATTTTTGGTGTCTGCATCCATTAATTATCTTTCCGCTCTATGTTCAGATGTTGTGTTTCAACGTTTTAGAGACTCAAATAACAAACTAGCACTTTCGGCCCCTAGGACCAATTATTTAAAGAAAAGTTTGTGTTATTGCGGTGCAGATCTTTGCCTCATTATGAATTGATAATACTAGTGTACGAGTTGTGCTTAACAACTAGTTTCACTTTCAGTACCATTATTGTTGCACTTTTAATGTGACATATTGTATTTTATTCCTATTATTTATATTTATAACATGGAAACCAGATGTGAACTTATGTATAACAGCTGCCACATAAACCTGTGTCTAAATAAAGTTTATATATGTATGTCATCTTCCAGGATGTTTTTTCTAGTATGACCATTCACACCCTAGAAAATGAAAGCCATATTCATCAATTAATCACATCTGTGTTGTTATTATTAATTTCCTTATTGGTTTGACACAGGTAGAGGATGAAGTACTCCCTTCCACTTTCCAGGTTACTATCAACACTTTACACAGCTTCTGCCAGTCATCACAACCCCCTTCTATGAAGAGGGTTGGCAGTCCATCAAGAATATATTTAAGTACATGGTGTATAGGTTTTGTAATACATGAAACAATCTCCCTCAGTAGAAGAGCATAATAACTCCATGGTATAAGGCTAGCGGATATTAGAAATGTGAGAATGGGAAAAATAAATGTAATTGTTTTCGTTACTACTGCTCTTGTTACTGTTTGAAAGACCATTTCCAAATACCAGTACTGATGTCTAGTCCACATAGACGTCTAACATGTGCTGACATGTGAAAGGCTGCAAAACAATCCCTGTAATATCACAAACATTGGTAAAGAGAGAAATTTTTATTTTCCGAGGGGGTCTAACCCTACTAAGAAACCAGGGAACCCTTTTTCCGAGGGGATGGTTGATTAATTCCGAGGGGGTCAGAACAGAAATACACTCTTCCTTGGAATTTCTGAGAGGGGTCATGAATGAAATGTTTTCTTTTCCGTAGATGTCTCTGTGGGGGCTAGTAGTCAAAATGACCTCTTCTGTCGGGAAGGGTGCGGATGGTTAATTGAATGGCCCGCATTGCTACGCGCCTGCTAAATTCAACGTTGTGAAGGGCGACTGGCGATCTTTTGCTTTGAATCAAACCAAAACGCTGGATCGATTGAGCTGCTTCAATGGGTCAACATCGGGTGCAATAGCAACCAAAATGATTTTAAGAGGGTCCTTTCCAGGTCATTGAAAACCTGGAAAGTCGTGGATTTTAGAAATGCCCTTTTCTAGGCCGGACAGTCATCAGATTTTGAAAGCCTGTAAACGTTGCCTTTCTGGCCTAGAATGATTAACGTTCTAGCTCAATAAAATTGACATACACGAGAATCGCGAAACTCAACAGTGAATTTTGAGGTCGTATAGCAATGTTCAACTCCCAACTACAATACGTACCCTGTTAAGTTTAGTCCTATTCGGAGTTCAATCAAAGTGGTCAGAGAGAGAATCGGGATCGATCTTAACATCTTGTGGCATAGGCGGCTGACCGGGGCGGGGGGGGGGGGGGGGGCAACACCACTTTTTGAAGCTAAGCCAGATATATTTTTTGTATTTACACGTAAAGAAGAAAGGGAACAGAAGTGTGTCCTTTTTTTTTGACATTATGCTCAGAGAACGTATGGGTTAAGACTAAATTGTGACATATTTTCATCAAAATGCATACTAGGTAAAAACATGAAAAAACGAAATTACGTGCCTCTTCGGCATCCCCACTTTTTAGGGTGCTCCGCCTCCCCTCTTTTGTGAGACAGACAGACAGAAATTTTATTGGCACCTTGATGTAATCCTAATAAATAATCCTAATACTAATTCTGCTGCCAATGAGAAGGAGCTAAATTCACCATCCAATGATATGAGGCCCCGAAGCTCCGCCTTTGGGACTGACGTTTTTGATTGATAGAACTGAAAATCCTAGAGAGTGTCCACAGGGTGAAGTTTCAGCAAGAAACAGAGCAAGAGGCATAATGAACTACCATTGAAAGAACCCAAAAACTACTTCAAAACTTGGTTCGAAAACACGGAAACTTCACCCTGGGACCAGAGTAAACAGACCCCTAAGATCCTAAGAGGTACGTCCAATCTCGGAAAAATTTCAACTTTTCGAATTTTACCCCCTCAAACGTAGGTCTGACGAACACCCCCGCCCCAAATACGTCATTTTTCATATTTTTACAGGGACGGTCAATTTTCAGGATAGAAAGAACTAGTTTTAAATATGTATATATTAAAGACATAAACTAAAAATATGTGTGATTAATAGAAATGCCTAGGGCCTAAATGGTACTCTGAAAGGTAGTACGATAGGCCTTGGTTAAAAGGCTTCACATTCTGACTCCCGTTAACCAAGAGTATGAATACGGTAGTACCTTGGTTATAAGGCTTCACATCAGACTCCCCTTAACCAAGGACGCAAGTACGATAGTACCTTGGTTAAAAAACTTCACATTCTGACTCCCGCTAACCAAGGGTGTAAGTACAGTACTACCGTGTTCTAAGGCTTCACATTCTGACTCCCGTTAACCAAGGACGCGAGTGCGGTAGTACGGTGGCTATAAGGCTTCACATTCTGACTCCCAAACCAAGGGTATGAGTACGGTAGTACCTTGGTTAAAAGGCTTCACATCAGACTCCCCTTAACCAAGGACGCAAGTACGATAGTACCTTGGTTAACAGGCTTCACATTCTGACTCCCGTTAGCCAAGGGTATGTACGGTAGTACCGTGTTGGCTTCACATTCTGACTCCCGTTAACCAAGGACGCGAGTGCGGTAATACCTTGGGTATAAGGCTTCACATCTGCTCCCATTAACCTAGGACAAAAGTACTTTAGTACCTTGGGTATAAGGCTTCACATTCTGACTCCCGTTAACCAAGGGTATGAGTACGGTAGTACCTTGGTTATAAGGCTTCACTATTAGACTCCCGTTAACCAAGGGTATAAGTACGGTAGTGCCGTGGTTATAAGGCTTCACTATTAGACTCCCATTAACCAAGGGTATGAGTACGGTAGTACCGTGGTTATAAGGCTTCATTATTAGACTTCCGTTAACCAAGGGTATAAGAAAGGTAGTGCCGTGGTTATAAGGCTTCACTATTAGACTCCCGTTAACCAAGGGTATGAGTACGGTAGTACCGTGGTTATAAGGCTTCACTATTAGACTCCCGTTAACCAAGGGTATGAGTACGGTAGCAATCACTGCCCGAGTATTGAAACAGGGAGATATTCAAGGTCATACAATCCCACTGAAGAGCGCATTTGCCCCCTTTGTCATGAGGGCATGGAGAATGCATTTCATCAGAAATATTCTGATTCATCTCATAATTACCAAATGCAAAATGTACGACTGACGTGATCTTCGCAAAATTCTTAGCTTCCCCTCTAAACAGCACTGGAGATCACACAATACTCCGTCAAAAGCAAGTATCCCCCGGGGGGGGGATATTTTTTGTCGGGGATGATCGTCGAAAATTTTCAGTTTCACCCCTAAAAGATGCCAAACATGGCGGGCCGTGGCGTGGCTCAAACAATTTATTACCCTAAAAGATGCCCTAAAAGATGAGGCCTTATGTACCAAGTAGGCGCGAAGGACACAGGTAAAGCCGGGGAAATACGAGGCACAAAATCCCTCAACTTGTCGCGCGACATTGCTGCGTTGCAAGTCTAATGTTTGTTGCTCGTTTTTCATCAAATTCACAACTTGTCGCGCCATATTTTGTTTTGATGATCACACATGCGAGACCAAGGCGAATTTGGCCCCTTAGTACTTCATTTCTATTGACCAACCAACTTGAATCGTAGGCAAAATGTTGCGCGACAAGTTGTGTGTTTCATGAAAAACGAGCAACAAAGCCAGAATTTGTGTCTCAAAGTAGACCCGCGCTCTACTTCGCGCAACACGTTTTCACAACCTGCAACAAATGTTTTTGTTGCGCAACAAGTTGTGGCGCGAGATGAAAAACGCGCAACATCGATCATCAACTTGCAACGCAACAATGTTGCGCGACAAGTTGAGGGATTTTGTGCCTCGTATTTCCCTGGCTTAACAGATGAAAGATACCCTACAAGAAATTTCCGTGATTGTTTCTAATTTATCGTCTTCTCATCGAATAATCTCTCTTTTTTTAGACGGTTTTTAGAAGTACCATCATGAGGAAAAGCAATTTGGACACAGTTTCGGCCCTAAAAGATACCAATCTCCCTAAAATTTATTGAAGATCGAAATCACCCCTAAAAGAGACCAAACCATCGTGGTTTGGTCCCCTTAAAGATACGACGATCATCCCCGACCAAAAAATAAGTGACAAGGGGGGTCCAGCAACAAAGTCACGTGACATTACGTCATCGATGACGTCATCAAAACTAGAACATTGATATCTCGGGAAGGGAAGGGGGCCAAACGTCGAAAACTTGGATAAACAATATCCACGATTTCACCGAGGCACTCGGTGCCTTTGATTCTGTTCTGCGCCACGCCGGCGAGTTTGAAAATCAAGCTAACGAGATTAGTAAAAAATGCTCGACAAAACGGGGAACGAGGTATAAGTCATTACATAAAAAAGCCTTATAACTTGAAAATGCCCATACAGGAGCGATCCTCCTCACAGTTGTTAGTCATTAATGTACGGTAGAAATGTTTTCTCTTTTCTCGCCTGAGCGAAAGCGAAAGAGAATAGAAGTGAAGCCTTATAACCACGGCACTACCGTACTCACACGGGCCATTGAACAAATTCCTCCATTGTCTCCTCTTCAGAGCCAGGTGTTACATGTCCCTCCAATTCAGTCCTAGTTCATATATCTTCATCTTTTTCTCCGTATCCCTCCTCCAGATGTTTCTAGGGCGAGCCCTCCCCCTCTTGCCTTGAGGATTCCACCGCAGGCCTTGTCTGGTTATACTGCCTGGGGGACGTCTAAGTGTGTCACCCAGCCAGGTCCACTTCCGCAACGGCTTCACGATTGGTAGTTGTGCAGGGGCGTGGCCAGGGGGGGGCACAGGGCGCCGCGGCCCCCTTTTCTCGGGAGATTTTCTAAATGCTCGTCCCATGTCTTCACTATCAGCCCCCCCCCCCCCCCCCCCCCCCCCAACCCCCAACCAAAATTCCTGGCTACGCCGCTGTTATGTAACAAAACTTCTTATTTCACGTCTTGTCTTCGGGGACGACGGGAGGTAACCATCGGGATCTTCCCTTGTCAGCAGGTCTGCAACGAAGAGGAAAAGCACAACCGACTACAACCGCTTACTCCATTTTACGTTGATTTATTCCATAACTCCTCGAATACAACTCTCCCCTCTCCTTTATCCACCGTATACAATTTTGCTTTATCCAATTCTCTACATCTAGGAATCACACATTTTTATACTCTACAATCTGTCAATCATTCTAAGCTTTATTCATTTGTGACGTGACGTCGCTTACTAACCTAAATCTGTCTAAATATGTAATGTTTATCCTAAATATAGAAAAATGCCGAGACGTTGAAAGTTGACTTCTTTTGGATTGAGCAACGTACTAATTACTTTCTACTAAGATGTTTACAAATATAAAGTTTCATGGCATTTTTCCCATTCAACTGTCAAAATACGTGACTGCGTACTTGCACACAAATTTGTCGTGTGTCGACGTTGGTTTGCTAACCACGGTACTACCGTACTTATACCCTTGGTTAACGGGAGTCAAATCAAGTGAAACATTTTGACCACGGTACTACCGTACTCATTCCTTTGGTTAACGGAAGTCAAATAACGAAGCCTTAAAACCATGGTACCACAGCACTTATACACTTGGTTAACGGGAGTCAAATAGCGAAGCCTTTTAACCACGGTACTACCGTACTCATATCCTTGGTTAAGTGGAGTCAAATAGTGAAGCCTTATAACCACGGTATTACCGTACTCATACCCTTGGTTAAGGTTATTCCCCTGTTTTGCACGGCGCACGCTGTTCTGCGCATGGACGCGCGATCAATTCGTTCGGAAATGACGCAATCGAGCGCGAGCGCGCAAGCTAAATATCCCCATTTGAGCGAGAAACACCAAGAAAAAGTCGCTTTTTTGGATATTGCGCGAAAACAAGATTGGGGCACCCCCATTTTTTATTTTACCATTTTGATAAAACTATCATTCCCCTGTTATAAAAAAAGTTTAAAGAAATTTCCACGACAAGTTTTTGAGCTATCGTCATGAAAAGCCACACAATGAGGCACCAAAGACTCTCAAATTATCACGAGCGGTGCGCACATTTTTGCACATTTTCAAGAGTAGCGTCAACACACATAGAAAATTAAACATTCCAATGTTCGTCCTAGGTAGTGAAGTTATGTTCAAACTTGCAAGCGAACTGGATTGCTTCATTAGTGAGCGTTTTATCGCAATTTTCTTGTTTCACGTATTCCTTCACAAAATAGCCCTCAGCCACTACAAATGGGGTATGTTTGCGCCATCACAGTTTCTAAACGAGCATGGGCACACCCTCTTTTATTTCATATTTTCATTCCTTATATACTAAATAGCAAATAGACAAATTAAGATAAAAATTCTACGACAAGTTTTATTTCAGGGGAATTACCTTAACGGGAGTCAAATAGTGAAGCGTATAACCAAGGCACTACCGTACTCATACCCTTGGTTAACGGGAGTCAAATAGTGAAGCCTTATAACCACGGCACTACCGTACTCATACCCTTGGTTAACGGGAGTCTAATTATAGTGAAGCCTTACAACCACGGCACTACCGTACACATGCCCGTGGTTAAGGGGAGTCAAATAGTGAAGCCTTATTTAACCACGGTGTCACCGTACTCATACCCTTGGTTAAGGGGAGTCAATAGTGAAGCCTTATAACCACGGTACTACCGTACTCATACCCTTGGTTAAGGGGAGTCAATAGTGAAGCCTTATAACCACGGTACTACCGTACTCATACCCTTGGTTAAACGGGAGTCAAATAGTGAAGCCTTATGAACAAGATACTACCGTACTCATACCCCTGGTTAAGGGGAGTCAAATAGTGAAGCCTTACAACCACGGTATTACCGTACTCATACCCTTGGTTAACGGGAGTCTAATTATAGTGAAGCCTTACAACCACGGTACTACCGTACACATGCCCGTGGTTAAGGGGAGTCAAATAGTGAAGCCTTATTTAACCACGGTGTCACCGTACTCATACCCTTGGTTAAGGGGAGTCAATAGTGAAGCCTTATAACCACGGTACTACCGTACTCATACCCTTGGTTAAGGGGAGTCAATAGTGAAGCCTTATAACCACGGTACTACCGTACTCATACCCTTGGTTAAACGGGAGTCAAATAGTGAAGCCTTATGAACAAGATACTACCGTACTCATACCCCTGGTTAAGGGGAGTCAAATAGTGAAGCCTTACAACCACGGTATTACCGTACTCATACCCTTTGGTTAACGGGAGTCAAATAATGAAGCCTTACAACCACGGTGCACTACCGTACTCATGCCCGTGGTGAAGGGAGTCAAATAGTGAAGCCTTATAACCACGGTGTCACCGTACTCATACCCTTGGTTAACGGGAGTCAAATAGTGAAGCTTTATAACCACGGTACTACCGTACTCATACCATTGGTCAACGGGAGTCAAATAGTGAAGCGTTATAACCAAGGCGCTACCGTACTCATATCCTTGGTTAACGGGAGTCTAATAGTGAAGCCTTACAACCACGGTACTACCGTACTCATACCCTTGGTTAACGGGAGTCAAATAATGAAGCCTTACAACCACGGTACTACAGTACTCATATCCTTGGTTAACGGGAGTCAAATAATGAAGCCTTACAACCAACGGTGCACTACCGTACTCATGCCCGTGGTGAAGGGGAGTCAAATAGTGAAGCCTCATAACCATGGTGTCACCGCACTCATACCCTTGGTTAACGGGAGTCAAATAGTGAAGCATTTTAACCAAGGCACTACCGTACTCATACCCTTGGTTAACGGAGTCAAATCAAGTGAAATATTTTGACCACGGTACTACCGTACTCATACCTTTGGTTAACGAGTCAAATAACGAAGCCTTAAAACCATGGTGCCACAGCACTTATACACTTGGTTAACGGGAGTCAAATAGCGAAGCGTTATAACCACGGCACTACCGTACTCATATCCTTGTTTAAGGGGAGTCAAATAGTGAAGCCTTATGACCAAGGTACTACCGTACTCATACCCTTGGTTAACGGGAGTCAAATAGTGAAGCCTTATCACCAAGGTACTACCGTACTCATACCCTTGGTCAACGGAAGTCAAATAGTGAAGCCTTATAACCACGGTACTACCGTACTCATATCCTTGGTTAAGGGGAGTCAAATAGTGAAGCCTTACAACCACGGTACTACCGTACTCATACCCTTGGTTAACGGGAGTCAAATAGTGAAGCCTTATAACCAAGGTACTACCGTACTCATACCCTTGGTTAACGGGAGTCAAATAGTGAAGCCTTATAGCCACGGTACTACCGTACTCATACCCTTGGTTAAACGGGAGTCAAATAGTGAAGCCTTATGAACAAGATACTACCGTACTCATACCCTTGGTTAAGGGGAGTCAAATAGTGAAGCCTTACAACCACGGTATTACCGTACTCATACCCTTTGGTTAACGGGAGTCAAATAATGAAGCCTTACAACCACGGTGCACTACCGTACTCATGCCCGTGGTGAAGGGAGTCAAATAGTGAAGCCTTATAACCACGGTGTCACCGTACTCATACCCTTGGTTAACGGGAGTCAAATAGTGAAGCTTAATAACCACGGTACTACCGTACTCATACCCTTGGTCAACGGGAGTCAAATAGTGAAGCGTTATAACCAAGGCACTACCGTACTCATATCCTTGGTTAACGGGAGTCTAATAGTGAAGCCTTACAACCACGGTACTACCGTACTCATACCCTTGGTTAACGGGAGTCAAATAATGAAGCCTTACAACCACGGTACTACCGTACTCATATCCTTGGTTAACGGGAGTCAAATAATGAAGCCTTACAACCAACGGTGCACTACCGTACTCATGCCCGTGGTGAAGGGGAGTCAAATAGTGAAGCCTTATAACCACGGTGTCACCGCACTCATACCCTTGGTTAACGGGAGTCAAATAGTGAAGCATTTTAACCAAGGCACTACCGTACTCATACCCTTGGTTAACGGAGTCAAATCAAGTGAAATATTTTGACCACGGTACTACCGTACTCATACCTTTGGTTAACGAGTCAAATAACGAAGCCTTAAAACCATGGTGCCACAGCACTTATACACTTGGTTAACGGGAGTCAAATAGCGAAGCGTTATAACCACGGCACTACCGTACTCATATCCTTGTTTAAGGGGAGTCAAATAGTGAAGCCTTATGACCAAGGTACTACCGTACTCATACCCTTGGTTAACGGGAGTCAAATAGTGAAGCCTTATAACCAAGGTACTACCGTACTCATACCCTTGGTCAACGGAAGTCAAATAGTGAAGCCTTATAACCACGGTACTACCGTACTCATACCCTTGGTTAAGGGGAGTCAAATAGTGAAGCCTTACAACCACGGCACTAACGTACTCATACCCTTGGTTAACGGGAGTCAAATAGTGAAGCCTTATAACCAAGGTACTACCGTACTCATACCCTTGGTTAACGGGAGTCAAATAGTGAAGCCTTATAGCCACGGTACTACCGTACTCATACCCTTGGTTAAGGGGAGTCAAATAGTGAAGCCTTACAACCACGGTACTACCGTACTCATACCCTTTGTTAATGGGAGCAGATGTGAAGTATTCTAACCAAGGTACTACCGTACTCATACACTTGGTTAAGGGGAGTCAACTAGTGAAGCCTTATGACCACGGTACTACCGTACTCATACCCTTGGTTAAACGGGAGTCAAATAGTGAAGCCTTACAACCACGGTATTACCGTACTCATACCCTTTGGTTAACGGGAGTCAAATAATGAAGCCTTACAACCACGGTGCACTACCGTACTCATGCCCGTGGTGAAGGGAGTCAAATAGTGAAGCCTTATAACCACGGTGTCACCGTACTCATACCCTTGGTTAACGGGAGTCAAATAGTGAAGCTTTATAACCACGGTACTACCGTACTCATACCCTTGGTCAACGGGAGTCAAATAGTGAAGCGTTATAACCAAGGCACTACCGTACTCATATCCTTGGTTAACGGGAGTCTAATAGTGAAGCCTTACAACCACGGTACTGCCGTACTCATACCCTTGGTTAACGGGAGTCAAATAATGAAGCCTTACAACCACGGTACTACCGTACTCATATCCTTGGTTAACGGGAGTCAAATAATGAAGCCTTACAACAACGGTGCACTACCGTACTCATGCCCGTGGTGAAGGGGAGTCAAATAGTGAAGCCTTATAACCACGGTGTCACCGCACTCATACCCTTGGTTAACGGGAGTCAAATAGTGAAGCATTTTAACCAAGGCACTACCGTACTCATACCCTTGGTTAACGGAGTCAAATCAAGTGAAATATTTTGACCACGGTACTACCGTACTCATACCTTTGGTTAACGAGTCAAATAACGAAGCCTTAAAACCATGGTACCACAGCACTTATACACTTGGTTAACGGGAGTCAAATAGCGAAGCGTTATAACCACGGCACTACCGTACTCATATCCTTGTTTAAGGGGAGTCAAATAGTGAAGCCTTATGACCAAGGTACTACCGTACTGATACCCTTGGTTAACGGGAGTCAAATAGTGAAGCCTTATAACCAAGGTACTACCGTACTCATACCCTTGGTCAACGGAAGTCAAATAGTGAAGCCTTATAACCACGGTACTACCGTACTCATACCCTTGGTTAACGGGAGTCAAATAGTGAAGCCTTATAACCAAGGTACTACCGTACTCATACCCTTGGTTAACGGGAGTCAAATAGTGAAGCCTTATAGCCACGGTACTACCGTACTCATACCCTTGGTTAAGGGGAGTCAAATAGTGAAGCCTTACAACCACGGTACTACCGTACTCATACCCTTTGTTAATGGGAGCAGATGTGAAGTATTCTAACCAAGGTACTACCGTACTCATACACTTGGTTAAGGGAGTCAAATAGTGAAGCCTTATGACCACGGTACTACCGTACTCATACCCTTGGTTAACGGAAGTCAAATAGTGAAGCCTTATAACCACGGTACTACCGTACTCATACCCTTGGTTAAGGGGAGTCAAATAGTGAAGCCTTACAACCACGGTACTACCGTACTCATACCCTTCGTTAATGGGAGCAGATGTGAAGTATTCTAACCAAGGTACTACCGTACTCATACCCTTGCTTAACTGGAGTCAAATAGTGAAGCCTTTTAACCCCTTGGTTACAGTAGTACCTTACTACCGTACTCATACCCCGGGGGGGGGGGGGGGGGGGGACTACCTATATTCGAATGCTAGGGGTGACCATCGTATTTTTTAGGGGTTGAAATCGGCGATCTGGTATTTTTAGGGGTTCGAAAATAAAAAACGGTATAGTAAGAAAAATAGGTATTTTTCTCACGCAAATAAGGTAGTGTTTTTGAAAGTCGAGAGGATACATTTGATGTATATTAAATAAACGGCCAGAATAAAAATTGTTGGTATTTTTTAGGGTATTTTAGACTGAGGGGTATTTTTTAGGGTAGAAATTTTTTCCGACCAGGTATTTTTTAGGGTCAAAATTCGAGTTTCCCGACGGTCACCCCTAGCGTTTTAACCTTAGAGTACCCCCCCCCCCCCCCCCCCCGGGACTCATACCCTTCGGGTCAACGGAAGTCAAATAGTGAAGCCTTATAACAAGGTACTACCGTACTCATACCCTTGGTCAACGGAAGTCAAATAGTGAAGCCTTATATAACAAGGTATGACCTTACTCATACCCTTGATTAACGGGAGTCAAATAGTGAAGCCTTATGACCACGGTACTACCGTACTCATACCCTTGGTTAACGGGAGCAGATGTGAAGTATTCTAACCAAGGTACTACCGTACTCATACCCTTGGTTAACGGGAGTCAAACAGTGAAGCCTTATAACCACGGTACTACCGTACTCATACCCTTGGTTAACGGGAGTCAAATAGTGAAGCCTTATGACCAAGGTACTACCGTACTGATACCCTTGGTTAACGGGAGTCAAATAGTGAAGCCTTATAACCAAGGTACTACCGTACTCATACCCTTGGTCAACGGAAGTCAAATAGTGAAGCCTTATAACCACGGTACCACCGTACTCATACCCTTGGTCAACGGAAGTCAAATAGTGAAGCCTTATAACCACGGTACTACCGTACTCATACCCTTGGTTAACGGGAGTCAAATAGTGAAGCCTTATAACCAAGGTACTACCGTACTCATACCCTTGGTTAACGGGAGTCAAATAGTGAAGCCTTATAGCCACGGTACTACCGTACTCATACCCTTGGTTAAGGGGAGTCAAATAGTGAAGCCTTACAACCACGGTACTACCGTACTCATACCCTTTGTTAATGGGAGCAGATGTGAAGTATTCTAACCAAGGTACTACCGTACTCATACACTTGGTTAAGGGGAGTCAAATAGTGAAGCCTTATGACCACGGTACTACCGTACTCATACCCTTGGTTAACGGAAGTCAAATAGTGAAGCCTTATAACCACGGTACTACCGTACTCATACCCTTGGTTAAGGGGAGTCAAATAGTGAAGCCTTACAACCACGGTACTACCGTACTCATACCCTTCGTTAATGGGAGCAGATGTGAAGTATTCTAACCAAGGTACTACCGTACTCATACCCTTGCTTAACTGGAGTCAAATAGTGAAGCCTTTTAACCCCTTGGTTACGGTAGTACTTACTACCGTACTCATACCCCGGGGGGGGGGGGGGGACTACCTATATTCGAATGCTAGGGGTGACCATCGTATTTTTTAGGGGTTGAAATCGGCGATCTGGTATTTTTTAGGGGTTCGAAAATAAAAAACGGTATAGTAAGAAAAATAGGTATTTTTCTCACGCAAATAAGGTAGTGTTTTTGAAAGTCGAGAGGATACATTTGATGTATATTAAATAAACGGCCAGAATAAAAATTGTTGGTATTTTTTAGGGTATTTTTAGACTGAGGGGTATTTTTTAGGGTAGAAATTTTTTCCGACCAGGTATTTTTTAGGGTCAAAATTCGAGTTTCCCGACGGTCACCCCTAGCGTTTTAACCTTAGAGTACCCCCCCCCCCCCGGGACTCATACCCTTCGGGTCAACGGAAGTCAAATAGTGAAGCCTTATAACAAGGTACTACCGTACTCATACCCTTGGTCAACGGAAGTCAAATAGTGAAGCCTTATATAACAAGGTATGACCTTACTCATACCCTGATTAACGGGAGTCAAATAGTGAAGCCTTATGACCACGGTACTACCGTACTCATACCCTTGGTTAACGGGAGCAGATGTGAAGTATTCTAACCAAGGTACTACCGTACTCATACCCTTGGTTAACGGGAGTCAAACAGTGAAGCCTTATAACCACGGTACTACCGTACTCATACCCTTGGTTAACGGGAGTCAAATAGTGAAGCCTTATAACCACGGTACTACCGTACTCATACACTTGGTTAATGGGAGCAGATGTGAAGTATTCTAACCAAGGTACTACCGTACTCATACCCTTGGTTAACGGGAGTCAAACAGTGAAGCCTTATAACCACGGTACTACCGTACTCATACCCTTGGTTAACGGGAGTCTAATAGTGAAGCCTTATAACCACGGTACTACCGTACTCATACCCTTGTTAACGGGAGTCAAATAGTGAGGCCTTATAACCACGGTACTACCGTACTCATACCCTTGGTTAATGGGAGCAGATGTGAAGTATTCTAACCAAGGTACTACCGTACTCATATCCTTGGATAACGGGAGTCAAATAGTGAAGCCTTTAACCAAGGTACTACCGTACTCATACCCTTGGTCAACGGAAGTCAAATAGTGAAGCCTTATAACAAGGCACTAACGTACTCATACCCTTGGTTATTGGGAGCAGATGTGAAGTATTCTAACCACGGTACTACCGTACTCATACCCTTGGTTAACGGGAGTCAAATAGTGAAGCATTATAACCACGGCACTACCGTACTCATCCCTTGGTCAACGGAAGTCAAATAGTGGAGCCTTATAACACTATTTGCATCCCTTGGTTAACGGGAGTCAAATAATGAAGCCTTAAAAACCACGGTACTACCGTACTCATACCCTTGGTTAAGGGGAGTCAAATAGCGAAGCCTTATAACCACGGTACTACCGTACTCATATCCTTGGTTAACGGGAGTCAAATATTGAAGCCTTTTAACAAAGGTACTACCGTACTCATACCCTTGGTTAACGGGAGCCAAATAATGAAGCCTTATAACCACGGAACTACCGTACTCATGCCCTTTGTTAAGGGGAGACAAATAGTGAAGCCTTATAACCACGGTGTCACCGTACTCATACCTTTGGTTAACGGGAGTCAAATAGTGAAGCCTTATAACCACGGTACTACCGTACTCATACACTTGGTTAACAGGAGTCAAATAGTGAAGCATTTTAACCAAGGCACTACCGTACTTATACCTTTGGTTTACGGGAGTCAAATAAGGAAGCCTTAAAACCATGGTACCACAGCACTTATACACTTGGTTAACGGGAGTCAAATAGTGAAGCCTTAACAAGGTATGACCTTACTCATACCCTTGGTTAACGGGAGTCAAATAGTGAAGCCTTATAACCACGGTACTACCGTACTCATACCCTTGGTTAACGGGAGTCAAATATCGAAGCCTTATAACCACGGTACTACCGTACTCATACCCTTGGTTAAGGGAGTCAAATATCGAAGCCTTACAACCACGGTACTACCGTACTCATACCCTTGGTTAACGGGAGTCTAATAATGAAGCGTTATAACCACGGTACTACCGTACTCATACCCTTGGTTAAGGGGGGTCAAATATCGAAGCCTTATAACCACGGTACTACCGTACTCATGTCCTTGGTTAACGGGAGTCAAATAGTAAATTCATACAAATTAATGTAGAATATCGAACTAGACCACTTTACTGTTTACCCTTAACAAAGGGTATGAGTACGGTAGTACCGTGGTTATAAGGCTTCACTATTATACTCCCGTTAACCAAGGATATGAGTACGGTAATACCGTGGTTATAAGGCTTCGCTATTAGACTCCCGTTAACCAAGGATATGAGTACGGTAGTACCGTGGTTATAAGGCTTCGATATTTCACTCCCCTTAACCAAGGGTATGAGTACGGTAGTACCTTGGTTAAAAGGCTTCACTATTTGACTCCCGTTAACCAAGGATATGAGTACGGTAGTGCCGTGGTTAAAAGGCTTCACTATTTGACTCCCGTTAACCAAGTGTATAAGTGCTGTGGTACCATGGTTTTAAGGCTTCGTTATTTGACTCCCGTAAACAAAGGTATAAGTACGGTAGTGCCTTGGTTAAAATGTAAGGATATGAGTACGGTAGTACCGTGGTTATAAGGCTTCGATATTTGACTCCCCTTAACCAAGGGTATGAGTACGGTAGTACCTTTTAAAAGGCTTCACTATTTACTTTACTCTTATGCACCCTTTAGTCATTTCGAGCTATCTTGATTGATGAATGTCAAAGAATGTATTCATATTGTACCAAATGGCAAAAAAGAAAGCAGACATCGGCAATCAGCAACCAGTGGCGGATCCAGGGGTTACACGGAACCCCCCTTGAGCATCACAACAATAAGGATTGTTGTGACATTCTTGAGCTGTCCAAACCCCTCTTTGTAAAATCCTGGATCCGCCATTGACACTGCTTATGATTAAAGGAATAATCGGTCGACGACGGCATTTTATAAGGCAGCACTCAGCGCCTAACAACGAGCATATCTGCTCAAAAAAGTTTTTTTTTGGCCTATATATTTTTACGAACCATGTGTTAGATACTCCCATAAGGTGCTTTACTGCAAAAATAAAAATCCCAGTTTCAAGAACAAAATTCATTGAAAAAAGCTTCAACTATAGTGCTGCCAAATGCCTGGTGCCATGTAATTGTACTGAGGAATGAGGATGAACACTTGGGTTCGCGGTACGCGACTGAGGAGCGTTGTAGGTTTGGGCGTCGTATTCTTCGATGCTAATAAAGTTCTAGTACGCCCTGTAACAAATGGCACGGAACGCAGCCTCTGAGGTGGGTAGGGCGGGATGCAAAGTTCTACCCTTCTCGAAGTTTTGCTGTGAAGTGATGGAGTTAATTATTCACATGTATTTATTTCTCAAAACTGGCCAATCAGAGGCTGTTATATTTACATAACAATGGCATGCATGCATAATATAGTTATACTAATGACTTATAGTATATTATGGCAACCTAACGGCAACAGCAATTAATATCATAAAAAATGTTTTCCATAAAATGCACATTACGCTCCCATGACTTTCTGTAATTCAGAATCACTCAGAGGGTTGTCGGCAGCTTGGGAGACACTTGATTGTACTCTTTTCCTCATCTCTTTCGGTGTCGTCAGACATCATGAACAGTCACAATGCATCCAATCAGCTGAGCGCTCTCTAGACTAGTCAACCTCGAACCTTGAAAAGAATTAATGCAAGAAGGTTTTCTGTTAGGCATACGGAGTGTTCGGAGTGACGTCATTTGCTCTGTCTAAATAACACAAGTGGTACTTTGTTGTTGTGAGCATTATCCGATGCCTTATTTTTGCTCCTGATCACGGATCATATTTTATCGATAAAATGTGAATATCGTCTTTCCTCAATGAAACAAAAGAATAAAAATAGGATACCTGCAGGCGGTTTTCGCTGAGAAGATGATCGGCCGCGACTCTGCTCACGGATAAAGCATTAGCTGTCAACCATACTATTGCCTGCAGATAAAATATATACGATTAGAAGTCCAAGGAAGTAACTAAGCTCTATTGCAACGGGTTTCTGAGAGAATGTGTTTTGACTGATGGCATACGAATCAGGCGTCAATACCAAAGCTTTCTTTCGTTTTGTTGTTGTAATAATGTAATAGATTTATCTTTTAATCTAGTTTTTCTTTTAAATTTTCTTTTATTCTTGCTTTCCCTTTTTCTATAACACTTGAATATTCTTAACATAAGCTGATTCATTGATTTTTTACTGTATTTTCCTTTTTAATTATGACTAGTAGACACCATTAAACACTGACTACTAGTTTGTGTTTCACAGTCGATGAAAAACCACTCTATTACTATCGCCCTCATGGCCTCTAAGTCAATAGCCCATTCGGTCGATTCAGGCTCGAGGAATGATTGTTTTTCAGTTTTTTTTCTGAACATACTCAACAAATGACCACGCTCAAAATGCTGCGTAATCAAGGGCAGCGCTAACTCTACAAATGACCACGCTCAAAATGCTGCGTAATCAAGGGCAGCGCTAATTCGAGTAATTACGGTACGGTAGCTACCTCTGGTACAGCCACAGTGTTGAAATACTTGTGGAGCAGCAATAGGTCCGTCCCTAGATATACAGGGTGGAGATTTGCGTCCCTCTTCAGAAGTTCCCATACTGCATTCATGATTCTTTTATTCTAAAACAGATTGCACATGATACACTCTATATAAAAGGAAATGCAGTTTACACTAGCAACCCATGAACATAACAAACATAGAGATCGAGTAATTAAAGTCTTTACGCGAACATCAATTTTGTATTAGAGCAATTTCAATAATATCATGATATTTCTATGCATATTCTCTTATTCCCATAGGGTTAAGAGAAAATAAAATTTATAGCTCACAGATATATCATGAAAATGCAAGCAATTTCTTTTGTTTTCCATTTCATTTCTTTATAAACAAATTACTGGAATATTGAGCGTTTTTCATGGTTTCATGCTATCAGGCATGATAACATGCAGCACGAAGAAGTTAGGAATAAGATGGGTGTGGCCTTTATTGGCACATTTCAGTCCGCTTGTTACTCGAATTGTAAATGGATTATTTCTTAAGTTGGTTCTTTTTAGTAAGTACCAGTCTCTCGTTGCCTGGACACAACCCTCTACTGCTCCACTCCATCAGCACCTTTGCGGCGGCCGCGCTGGTTTGAGCTCTCTTAAACACAGAGAACCTCCTACTACACATTTTATTCTTCGCAATGTTCTCTAGGAAGTCCTAAAAGAGTAAAATGTTATTTCAAAACTCTCCCCGATTATTCCAAAATATCAAATTAGAGTTTCTCTCCAAGGCTAACAACTGTTGCTTACCGTGAAACCTTTGCTTTTCATCAAGGAAGTCAAAGACCTGTTGCTGGCCAGTACTGAAACCCTGTTAACATTGTAAAGGATGTATTGCTACGGGTTACTTAGTAACGGAAGTCAATTAAAGGCAAAATTGCTTACGCACCACTCCTTGACGACTGAGACTGAACAGCCACAGTACCATTCGTTGTTCGCCATTCCTGCTTGATCGACGGGTACCAAGTAACAGCACTCAGTGTGGAACCAGAGGAGACAATGGCTACACTGTAACAGGCCCACCGAAGGCGCAATATCCTCGTCATAACCAAACTGGCAGTGCTCGTTGCATCGAGGATTTGTTAGACTTGGCACTTCTAAAGAGTGTTTAATGAAGTAGATACTCAGCAAGTAATTAGCCTTTACAATTGTCCGACCTATTTAATAGTACCGATAGCAAAACAACAAGAAATACTAACCGCGCGACGGTAATTTAGGGCAGTGTGATAGTGGGGCGACATGGTTAGGGACAGTTGCATCTAGCGTCAGTCTGCACCAAAGCAGCTTCAGGACTGTGCCACCGGGTAAGCTTTGAGCCGCACTGCCAACAGGGTATACTATCTGGTCATACGCTTCATAACCAGGCTCCCTGCAGTACATCCTGATGGGACTACACAATACAGTGCTCAGCAGACGCACCTGGAGCACTCCTGTGAAAAACAACATAACGTGTTTCTTATGGTTTTCAAAAAGATGTCTGTCACGACATTGGTGACTGAACATTTGAATAATAAATAATAAACAACTGATATAGCGCCTATACATTACTGTTCTAGGCGCTGTATCATCGCGCCATAAGGATGACGACCACGCGAAGCGACGAAAATACGATCGCGAACAAGTCACGTTAGATCACGGCACACGTTTTAAAGACCTATAGGCCTTCTGCGCAGTTCGTCTGTCACGTGGTTGTACTGGAGATAAAAAACGAATAAACAAGCACTTGACTATTCAGCGGCAAATAGGCTATTTGACATCGCTGGTGCGGTTAAGAAAAACAATCGCCTATTCTTTTCGTACCACAGTAACGCCCATCCACCAACGTCTCTATAAGCTCGCGCTGGTACACTGCTTTACACAGCTCCTCCCAGAAAACTGCAGAGCGAAATTCTGAATTGCGTCAACTGTTGTAAGTGACTGGAGTACTGCTTCAAAACTCCCCGAGCTCTTTCCCTCTGAGATAATCTATAAAAAGATAACAAAAATGGCAGTAATGTTACAGAAAAGTTTGAAGAAAAGCGAAGTTTTGATGCCGTGAAAAGATCAAAGCTCCGAGTTCCGGCAGAAGTGGCAACGACAGTTTTTAAAACGATGTAACAATTGTATGTTTTGGAGCATAATCAGAAAAGTGATGAACTGAACTCGTCTGTAATTAACTCGGGCTTCACTGAAATAAACCAATCACAATACGGTAATCGGAAAATCAGTTAAAAACGTTTAAAACGTGAGACCTATACTAAGAGGAAAGGGGTGTGAGCTCTGATGTTCAATCCACATAATGGACGACAGAATATATATTCTGCAGTTACCTGTTGGAGATGAATGTCTTGATTGAGACATCCTTCGACAACAGTCACAATCTTCAGATACTCGTCCATCTCGTCATCGTGCCCGCATAGCAGCCAGGATAGACTGTTGAAGAGGCAGTTACCGTCTGCTCTGACTTTTACAGGCTCCATCAGAGTTTGGACGTGCTCTTCCGTCAAGCAGCTTCGGCAACTGAAACAAGTCCAATCGTTTCACAAGGTTTTCATGTGTTTACACGATGTGTAAAGGTTACTAATGTAAATCAGTTCTTTCAAACCTCGCTGTCACTTCCAATTTAACCCTTCCCGACTACACACATACCACAGCTCAACATGGTTAGGAGAAACGTGATTCGGGGTCTCATCTTTGTCGAATACATCACCAATGTCTGATGGAAGGCGGCGATGGATCAGTTTGCAGAGGTTGAAGAGTGAGTCCCACTCATTTGTCGTCCTTAATATTGCAAGCACTCTTTTGCAATGGGACCAATCCCAGAAGGAAATCTGCCCATTAAGAAAATGATGTGATCATTAAGACCTTGACAGGGTGTTACTGTACCCAGTGGCGTGCACAGCCTATAGGCCTGCAGGCACGGGACTGCAAATTTATGGGGTGATTTTGGTACAAGTACTGCACTGCAATCATGAGCTTGGCCTGTAGATTTGCAAAATCCTGTGTATGCCCGAGACTGTGACTGCAACTTTTAGACATCCTGCGTACGACCCTGGTACCTATCCTAGGTTGATGGGAGCCACTAAAAGTCAAATGTAGTCAATTGGTCACACTTACACTGAGGCAATATTAGGCAATTGGTTTTTAACAACTGCTATCAACAAAGAAATCTTATGATTAACAATATCCACACTGCCTTTTTGTCAAGATACCTTTTCGAGAATTTCCCACAGTTCTTCTTCTGATGACGAAGGGTGGTCGCGTTTCATATATTTTCTTTTCTCTTTGCTTGATGCTTGGGTGTGGGACCTGAGCTCCACAGATGTTTTGGGATTAGATGGTGATGGCTGGGGTCGGGATTTCTGGGATTGGGATGTTAATGGCTGTGGTTGGGATGATGATGCTTGGATTCTGTATTGCGATGGTGATGCCTGAGGTCGGGATTGGAATGTTGATGGCTGGGGATGGGATGGCTGTGGTTGGGGTGGTGATGGTGATGCCTGGGGTCGGGATTGGGATGATGATGCCTGTGGTCGGGATTGGGATGGTGATGGCTGGGGTTGGGATTGGAATGTTGATGGCTGGGGACGGGATGGCTGTGGTTGGGACTGGGATGATGATGCCTGGGGTCGGGATTGGGATGGTGATGCCGGGGGTAGGGATTGGGATGGTGATGCCTTGGGTTGGGATTGGAATGGTGATGACTGGGGTCGAGATGGCTGTGGTTGGGGTTGGCATTGTGATGGCTGACATTGGAATGATGACGGTTGGGGTTGGGATTCCTGTTGGTAATAGATATACCCTTGGATAACAGCATCTATTTCTGATACTGGCATCCTTGGGGTTTTGTTGTTAGGATCCCGGTACTGGATGCTCTTGTCCCACCACACTGGCCTTTGTTCTGCACTCCAGGAAATTCTCTTGCTTCCTAGATGCAGACAATTATTCATGGTAAGGTTAAACAAGAAAGAAATTGTGGTCTGAAGACATGCACACCGTCCAAGCCATTCTCACATCCCCAGCTGATGACATGATGACATCATGCAGCAAAGGATCTGGTAATGGCCATATATGGACAGCTCTATATGGAATGCCATCTATGAGAAATCTGTAGTCATAAACAGGGCTTCAGGTTACTGCAAGGACATTCACTTTCTGATATCTTTTGTCATAAACAGAAATCTAGCACTGTGTCAGTCATAAACAGGAACACATGTTGCAAGTTGGAGTCGAAGACCACCATCCAACTTTGGGAAGAGAGTACCACACTCCCCTCCTCCACAGGAAAAATTCCACCTATTTTCTAATAGCCAGTTAGATGTGTTTGTGATAGTTTGGATATATTTATCTCACTAGTTTTCATTTTACCCTTATTTGTTACCTTTATTCTGAGAAACAATAGCAATTATAAATTTCCTTTTATCAAGGCTATTCATAGTTTCCCAGTCCTCAGGAAGTGGAATGAGCTCTTGCTGGGTGCATGGCTCACTTAATGTCTCTTCAGCTGTTGCAGTGAAAGAAAGAAAGTGAGATGGCTGATCTTTTAGCACAGTATTTTCCAGACATACACCATGCAAAATTTGCTATCGTTGTCATTATAAATGCAAAGCAGTGAAATACAAATTTTCTTACTGGATGGCACTTCATGCTGCATGGCAGCAGAATAAAACTTTTGGTGCACCTCTCTGTCCTCAGCAAATGTGCACATCTTTTTTGGACCTAGTGCATATCAAAAATATAAAGTGAGCTATAACGTGAGCTATAATCAAATCTTCTTGCTTTCAAATGGTGCAAAATGTCTTATTAATGCGGAATTATTTAATGAGAAATCATTCAGAATCAAATAAAGAATGGATGGTAAATAAATGCTGAAAAGACTACAGGAGCAAATGAAGAATAAACAAATGAATGTTGTAGGTCTAACCATAATAAACAATTTTGCCCTTGTGGAATGCCATGAAAATCATAGGACATTGTGTTTTCCTGTACCACTTCTCTATCTATAACAGATATGATCAAATACAAAATGCTTTCAATGCATAGCCCAGCTGAACAACACTATGCAACATCATGACTTTGCTGACAAAGTACATGGGGAGGGGGGTTAGGTCTCACGAGGGTTTAGGGTGCTTGACCCAAACCAAACAATAACAATGAACATACATGTACCTTCTTTTTCATTCCATACAAGTTTCTCCTGTCAAACTGTGCCCTTGCTTTAGCTTTTCTCAGAAACTGTAAATGAAATTACAATGTAATTGTTCAATAAATAAAATCAGCTAAGTAGTATATTTCAATTGAAAGCTGAATTGTACATTCATTAATTATTGAGTCGTTCAATGCATAATATAAATATCTGGTTGTCAGCATTTCCATGAAAGAAAAAAGTAAAGAAATGTATGGGCACCTCATTTTGAGAAGAAAAGTCACTCTTGAACAAGCTGTTTGCTGTGGTCATATGCATGGGCCGTGTCAAGCAAGTCATAACAACCATCTGAATACCATCCTTTTGCTTTTTTCTTGTAGGTATAAAATTGTATATTACATAAAAGGCTCATTTATCAGAAAATTTCCACAAAACTGAAAAATGACCTGTCTGTTCTGTGTCTGTAATGTTCTATACCTTCTATTAAATGATACATGTTCATAATCAAGATTGTAAAACCATCAACGTTGGGATCAGATGAGTTCCAGGTGGGATTTGAATCCACGACCCTCCACACAAATGCTGGATACTCTTACCATAGGCCTTTTTGAGATACACCAGAAGTCACGGGTCATAATGCATTATGGTCTAGCTTCGGTACAAACAAATCACCAAACAATGGGCAGTTTTTCTCAATATTTGAATTCCACTAGGAAAAACTGCCCATTGTTTGGTGATTTGTTGACAACCAGATATTTATATTATGCATTTAACGTGTATCTCAAAAAAGGCCCATTTGAGATACTGGACTTTAAACATGGGGAGCCTCTCATTGTTTCCCTTCCGCTTCACGCAATAACTGCAGCGGTATTGCATTTATCATGTCAAGTTCAAAGTCGCCGTCATTCCCAAGACACTTTGATCTTAATTTTGCCCTTACAGTTTCCTCAGGTTTCCTAAAATGAAACATGGAAGGGTGAAAAGTGAGCCCCCTCTACCCTCTGAAATTTCCAAAGGAAAATGCAGTATTTGTATGGAAGAAATCAGGTAAATTGACCCCACCACCACCCCTCTGGAATTTCCAACCCCTTCCAGGGGGGATGGCTATTTTCAGGAACCACATATTGTAAGCTTGTATCGTTTTTCAAGAGCATTTCAGCTTACATGCTGTTTGCATTGTTCAGTTGCAGTGATGTCATTTTGCATTTTGAATTGGAAATTTAGGGTAGGGATGTGCCAACCTGGCATTGTTCTAGAGTGAAAAATTCAAAATTTGAATACATAGTTTTTCAGAAATAGGTATGCCAAGTCGAATAAAAGGAACTAACATTTACAGCTGTTTCAGGTAACATGCGACTTCGCCATTGTCAGGCTCTTGTAGTTTGGCAGTTGAAGTTTTCTGCATTTTCCATCAATGCAATTCATGTGAGCCAATCAAATCCTTGCCCAGTGCATTTGTTTGGCTTCTCTGAGTTGCAACAGAAGCCAATTCACTGCACTAGGTGATTTGATTAACTTTGCAGAAAAACCCAACTGCCAAAAATGTTTTAACACACTGGGTCGCATGTTACCTGAAACAGCTGTAAAAGTATTTTATTGATAAAAGCTTGACTAGCTGATCTAAGTGGTAATCAAAAATGTACCTGTTCAAGAGAAAAAGCGTTAATTTGAGGGACCCTGTTCCAGAGAAAGTGGTGATTTAGTGACCTGAGTGTTCCAGAAGTGGAAGGCTGAAAACATACTCATATACTAAATATAAGGATCAGTCCCCCCTGGGCTCAACCTCATCCAATACATGTAATTTCATAGATTTATTATTATTACAGGAGAGAGCCAAAGGGAAACAGTAGCAAGTTTCCCTATGTTTTGTTATGGAGAGGTGGAGTGTGATAGAGAATAATTTGGTATCCAGTTGTTTCGCAGATGTTCCTGTTCACACACAACCTGTATAAGTGGTTTTATACACGGCTTTAGTTGTTTCACGCACAGCCTAGATAAAATCAAACCCAATGCTAAAACAACTGAGAAATTCACTGATATTTACAAAAAAGCGTGCATATCCAAAATGAATTCAAACATAAACTTTGAAGATTAAACATTAATTTATGTGAAAGCTAAAGAAAGTTATTATCTGTAAGACTAAATAAATTGATAATTGAAGAGAAAATTGCATTGATGTAGATTTATTTAATCACAAACCTGTTGCACAGTACTATCTGAAACTTCCTCATCACTGCTGCTCTGCTGTAATCAAATGGACTCATTTTAAAAAATGGAGGAGTATGTATAAAATTGGGCAAATTTGGTTTGATTCAGCAAAATATCAGGCGAATTTGGTTGAGCTTTGGTGAGAAGCAGTCAAGGCAAAATACCCATGAGACCAAACAAGCTCTGATATTTTACAGAATCAAACCAAATTTGTCTGATTATTTATTTATCATCCCATACAAATAAAGAATGTGCCCTCAGCTAAAAAAGGTAACATTGTTCTAAACACAAACTTCATTTTGCCAGAGCTACAGAAAACCATTTTGGGAGTTTTGCCATAGCAAACTCCAGGCCATATTTATTCTAATTATTTTACTAAAGTAAATTGATGTTTTAACTATTTTTCAATTCTTTTACAAGAGTTTTTTGATGGACTGTTCCTATGAGAGATATAGCTTACAGAGATATAGCTTAACCGAGCAAAAAACTGAAACTGAAACTGAAGAATATTAAATTGCATATAAGGGCAATGACCGAATACATCTCATGCCTGAATGGATGACAATATAAAAATATGGCAAGAAAATATCTTGAACTGGCTATTAAAACACCCGGGGGAGATTGTAAATGTCAAATTCTCGCAATCTCGCGATGAAACGTAAGCTTAATAAAGCCCTAAGTAAAATGGTTAAGATTACACAAACGTACAGATGATTAAAATAACATCGAAAGTGAGGAGTAAGGGAGAAAACGATCGATAACTATTCCGATTTGCCTTTCAACGAAATAGTATTAAGTTCAATTAGAAGTAAATCATAATAAAACAACTACATAATGTGCTCGATTAAGTTATATAACTTAAGAAGCTTGTCTTTTAATTAAGCAATAAAAGTACTTTCCGCGTGCTCTCTGCTTTCTTACAAACACGAGGGGGATGTTGGGAGAACTGATCAAAACTTGAAAGACACGAGCCGAAGGCGAGTGTCTTTCAAGTTTTATCAGTTCGACCAACATTCCCCGAGTGTTTGTAGGAAACCAGAGAGCACGCAGAAAGTATTTTATTGCTTTTAGAAAATAACATACACACGCGCGACAGCGTTGCGTGACAATCGTGTTTCTCAGCTCTCTTACAAACACGCTTTTTAACCAATCAGAATGCGCACATTCACAATACAACATAGGTGTTATTTTCTAAAAGAGGGCACAAAAGCTACACACTCCTCGACAGTCTCAGTTTCGAGAACCGGAATACATTAGAGCTGATTTCAAGTACTAATTAGTAATCACGGAATAATCACTTCTATAGGTTTTATTCAGAATTGGTGCAATCACTTTACGATTGGTTTCACTGCAGTCATATGAAATTCGCTTTTATAATACCTACATTGATCATGCTCACGTCCTCGTTGTCTCCGTCCGCCATGTTTTAATGCGCGAAGCTATGTGACCTAGCCTTGGTTTAAACAACGAGTCACCTCATTGGCTGGCAGCCCAGGTCGCATCTGGAACGAGGTCGCATCCAGCACGCTACAAATATTCACTATTCATGGGGGCAGGGCCAGTGACCGTTTTCTGACACATGGGTTGCAGGGCTTCAATTTTCGATATATTTTATCCACTGATGCCTAAAATACGAGAATTATAAAGGAGAAATTAATGTTTCTTCGTGGATTATCTAAAGAAACCATAGTGACGTTTCTCACATGTGATTTGATGTGGTATGCCTGTGTTGGAATTTGAGCCAGCGAGACAGAAATATTCTCAGCGGAGTCCCATATAACAATCACATGACCGAATGCTCGCAGGAAGTGGCTGAAAGCAGGCGAAGGTCTTTGATTCAAAACTCTGAAGAATTCCTAGACTTCAAGGACACCGTTTTCCCCGAGTAAACTCCACAGAGATGTAGCATTCTAGGAACAGTTTCCTGAAAACCTCAGCTTTGGCTCTGTAGCGCCATTATGAGCGTGAGAGATCGAGCGAAAGAATATGAAGGTTAGTTTCGAAGACTCAACTCTCACATCTGATCTAGAGTTGACAAGCTATATAATATGTAGTGGCTGTCGCTTGCTTGCTTCAAAGGGGTGTTACAATCTGACCTCCCACAAGCTAGCTTGAGAAGTCTCTTTTTATGAATACTTTAATATATTAAAAAGTGCACAGCTTAGATTGATGTTGGCTAAGGTCAGAATATCAGAGTCGACATGTCCCGTTTCGTCACACAAAGTATAACATTATATCATTTCGGCACTCTATTTCCGTTTATGGCCTTATGTTCAAGACTTTCTCCGTTATATTCAGTAGCTAACGGCTTTTGTTGCCCACTTCTTCAGCTTTCATGTCAACAAGTTCTTCTAGCAGTCCTGGGCATACAGAAGATCGAAGGAAAAGCCAAGAAGAGGTGCTTGAATCACAAGGTATGAACGATTGTTGGTTTACAAATGGTATGACACATTGTTTACATACGTGCCAACCTGTGAAATATTTCTAAAATAAGAATTATTCAGAATTGGTCACAGGAAAAACCTAGTGTCAGTAGTTTCTTTATTATTGTAATACCCGAAATATTAAAAATCACACAATACAGAATATTTTCTTTGAATTTGAGTTCACGCTGTTAGAAACTATGCTCAAGAAAACAAAGAAGTGAAATGTATTATTAACATTGGGTGTTTTAGAAGTTATAGTTCTGGGTGTCTGATTACTCATTGATTCATCACGACTCGCCACGCTCTATTAGGTTACTCATATAAGATCAGCTGTTCTTGTGAATATTTAACAGTTCTTTTCATGCAATTTCATGTAGCTAATAATATTTTTGGTGTATTAACTTTAAGCAGAAGGATTACAAAGGAATTTCATTCTTATGCTTTTTGTCATTCTTGTAGTAAAATCCATGGAAAGTATTTTTATATTCTTAGGGAATAATGCTTTGTTGAAATTCGCTAATATGATTGTAAATCTGATTGGTCCATACCCAAAGGTACAAGCTGAAGAAAAATGTTGTAAATCATCACATTTGAGAATAAAAACAGACATCTTTACATAAAAGGTCAATAGGTCCATGAACAATTGGTGTTATTTTTTCCTTCTGATATTAATCTGCTTTTTCGTCATCATAAGAATAACAAAATGGTAGTATTGCCAGCATTGATATAAGTAATAGATTATTTGATAACCCATTGACTTTTAAACCACAGCATCTAGCCATAGTCATAACATGTTTTACTATCATTTTTATGGATCTAAACAGCTGATCCTTCAATCAATGTATTTTTAAACTATAAACATTAGCTGTATGCATATATCAGCATTGTCTTGGTTTCTGTATTGTCTAGAGGTATAACAGCCTGCTTTGGCAAATTGTTGCAAGATCCTCCCTTGGGGTACTCAGACATAGACACGGCAGTTGCTTCAAACTTTACAAAAGGCTTATAAACCCAGCATAATCAATCAAAGGGAACTCAATCGAATACCAAATGTCTAATTGATTTTCAGCTTTTTCCGCAATCAAACACAATTGAAATCTTCCCAATAAAAAGAAAATGAACTTTCAGAAATCAAACTTTAAACATACATAGATTTTTATCCCTAAAGGTACCAAATTGGGAGTGGTTTTAGCTGATTTTGATCCCTAAACCAACAAGTCTGAATTACATGAATGACAAGCATCCCTACCAAAAGGTTTGGGAGTCCCCTCCATTCCCCGAAATTGCTGTTAACTAGACTTATTTTACCTCATAATTACCGAAACAAATCGAACAATCCAATCTGTTCGATTGGTTGGTGTTTGATTTTGTTCAAAAATCAAACTTACGGCAAAGCTCGCGTTCAAATGTGTTTGATTGCTGAACAAAATCAAATGATTGGTTTTCGATTGAGTTTGATTGATTTTATGTTTGGATTTGTTTGGTTGATTATGCCAGGAATAAACCACTGGAAGTTTGTAAATGTTGTAAAAAGACTAAAGAAGTTTGCATAAGCAATTCTGATTTCATCTTTTTTAGATTCATTCATTCACAAATGAGTTTGTTTTTATTTAAAAAAATTTTTTTGGTGATATCTGGTTTGCTGATTTTGGTAATTTAATTAGATAATAAGCTGACATCAATTCTAACCACTTTCTGTTGGACGAATGACCCATGTATAAACCAAAAAATCCTCCTGGATCAGGAGGCAGGGCTCGAACTCATCCCTATGAGGTCTTCTTTTTGAACTATTTTTAGACTGCTTGCAGCCCCTTCTTCGGCAAACGGCCGTAAATCGAGAGAATGTTTTTAACCCGCTACGCGCTTCAATTTGTTTACAGTGTTGAGATACCCAGTAGAGGGAGAGATGCACCACGGGGGGGGGGGGGGAACGCCGACAGAAGGGACTGCAGACACTCCTTTCAGAAACCTGGCTTTTTTTTCTGTCAAATACATCATTCTCACCCTGGACTGTGAATAATCCCTGAATAAAATCGACGTCAGCTAAATGTCAATTATGCCAATCAATTTTGTGATGAGAACCAGATCGTGTAGGTTTGGTATAAAAATGTAAACACTGTAAACAAAAGTCGAAGCCCCGCCGCAGGGAAAAAAAACTTATCCCTCGATATGCGGACATTCGCCAAAGAAGGGGCTACAAGCAGTCTATGTAACTGCAGAATGTTGTTTTCTTCACGGAGCAGCGATAACCCGTCACGGTCTATGTACATCAGCACTTAAGCGATTATTGCCGCAGTGCTGATAGATCTTTACACTCTAGCCAATCAGATTGTTCAAGTGAAATTCCTTTGACAAAACCAGGTTTCTGAAAGGAGTGTCCGCAGTCCCTTCTTTCGGCGTTTTCCCCAGTGGCGCGTCTCTCCCTCTTCTGAGTAACTTGACACTGTAAACAAATCGAAGCGCGCCGCGAGGAAAAAAAGTTCCCTCGATTTACGGACGTTCGCCGAATAAGGGGCTGCAAGCAGTCTAAACTATTTTGAACTTTGATGACCTAAACGTTTTGGAAAATGTTTCTTACATTCAATGATAACCTTACATTTTACTCCAGGCTTAAGGACGGTGCCTACAAAAAGGAGTATTTTTTTCGCACTTAATGACTATGTGGCATTGAAAGGTAATGTGAAAGGCTATCGATTTCCGATAAAAAATGTTAGGGTACCCACGCAAGTTTTCGAGATAACCCATCCCCAACACCCTAAAACAGCAGAAAAGCGTTTTTTTTAGAAATTACGAAAAAAAAAATATTTTTTCTCGATAGTTTTATTTAAATTCTACTTTCGCTCGTAAAATCAGCAGCTATTATTACATTTGTTGGATTCCATAACAAATAAATGTAAATTTCGGCTTTTAAAGGTATTTTAGGGGTTAAAATTTTCTACAGAAGGCCCAAAATCTACCCTGACACCCGCTACTTTATGCGTTAAAAAATAGCCTCAGCATATTTTTCGCACGTTAAAAAATTGCAAATACGCTGCGGAGGTTTCATATTTTCGATTGATGTAAAAAAATATAGGGGTAGCCACGCAATTTTTAGAACTATCATGCATTTTAACAGCAGGTAGAATGGTTAAGTGACAAATCTGCGCACCCCTCCCCTGTGAGTAGAAATGACATTCAAAATGGCGACTATTTAAGTAAGAGGGGAAAAGTGGAAAAATCAAGGTAACTACGTGGTACATTGACTAAAAATCATTTAAACATTGATTTTAGACAAAAATGTAGTATATTTGATTCCACAATTAATAACAAGCAGGTCGAGATTATTGAAATTAGCAAGGCGAAGTTACGAAGTCAGGTTCTTTTTCAAACGATAACAACGACATTTTTGTCATTTACAAAGCGAGTCTTGTACAAACATTATTGAAGTGAAACTGCATGTACGCCATATAACTTAAAGTATAAATATACATTAAGTTTTCTGATTATTGTGTGGTATTTTTTTGCGTAAAGATACCTAGACTTTTAGTATCAAACGGATGGCTACTTTTACTCAGAGAAAAATCCCGATATTTTTACTAAATGTAAACTTTTCTAGGATATTCCCAAAGAAAGTTCCAACTGAAGGTAATTCACAGAGAAAAACAAAGAAAAAAGAAGAAAAAGGAGAAAAAAAAAAAAACGATCCACGGCCCCGAGTGAGTTCCGAACCTGGAGTACTTGCTGTCCGTCTAGCGCGCTAAGCACTTGCGCCATCGATACTTAGATGAAAATATGGTAGAGAAAAATGCTACAAATACAGACATCCGTATAGAATGCGCGAGCAGGATGCGCAGTAGCAATTGTAGGCACCGTCCTTAATGTTCTCCTGTTTGTATCAAGATGAAGGAAACACAGCATAACATTGCAATCTTATTCAATCCATCTGCCATCTTGAATATACTGATTACCATGTGACTGCAGCTTGCTGTAGACCATCAAACTTTTGGGCTCTTTCAAAGATGGCAGAATCCTACCAGAGCAATAAACAGAATACTTTGTATCAGCTGAGTAAAGAATGGTTGAAACATGGTTGAACAGTGTTTTGGCCTGTTTGGGGTGGGATGTGGGGGCAAAGTTTTGTACCAGAAATTCCCTACTTTATAAATTTTGGCCTATCCAATTCCATAAATTGTACTCTAAATTATCAGTGAAAATTGCTTTTTGGTCTGGAAATTACTTTGCCCTAACAAGTAGGAACCATGAGTTGTGAAATGTAATGAGAAATTAAAATATTTATTATTATTATTGCAAGACTTCGCATTTCCAGATTTGAAGCTCAGCAATTTACTTTATTAATATTGCTTTCTGATAGGTGCAAAGACTAGGTCTCCCCCAAGCAAAAGGTGAGTCAAAAATCAAATCTTTGCTCATAAACTGGGAGGAAGCAGTGATGCTTTTTTACTGTTTTACTCATTTTTTGCTTAGTAATACTGATTCAGGGACGTCAACCCCAGGGCAAAGACCTGGACACCGCCTTGAAATGACAAAATTCTCCAGGGAGAAATACAGTTATTGTATGGCAGTCATCTTTAATTTTTCCCGGGAGACGAAGTGAAACATCTTGAGACTCATGGCAAAAATGGGAGAGTTGGCATCCCTGCTGATTATTGTTCCCTTGCAGGATAAGAAAAATTGTCTTCTAAATTACTGTTAAAGCTTTGAATAACTGTAACTGTCTTTCTGTTTCTCAAAGAAACAATATTTTGTCATTTGATTATCCCTGTAGACATATTAGTCCTGAGAAGGACTATTTTAATTTGATTGACATTAATGTATTGTTTATGTATGTGCCAATAGAGTCCTAAAGTGTGAAAAATTTTAATTTCAGATTTTAGTCCCCAATCAATAAAAGACAATCTCCAAAGAACGCTGCATGCAAAAAATGAGGTGAATGGGTTGAAACACAACCGTGTTATGGCCCGCTGAATACATAATTTTTTTAAACAAATCAATGTATTTTAGACACAGTTCAAAACTTTATGAACTGAACTAAAAATACAGTGATTTGTTAAAGAAAATTATTTATTCTGCGGGCCATATTTCGGTCGCGATGCAACTGATTTGCCACATTTTTGGTGTGTAGCTTTCATTCAATATGCCCTTTCTAAATGAAGGGACAAATATTGCTAAATCGAAAATGTGTTTTTTGTGACGTCATCACTTTAGGACTCTATAGTTTCATGGAGTGGTTAAGCGAATCTTGCTCTATTATTGTTAACTAATAGTAATGTGTCTAGTAGGAGTCGTTGTTATTGTCATTGTCTGATGAGCTAAATCTAAAGAGCCTGGCTGCCATTTTGTCGGCCTAGGCAACACTGAGCCGAGGAAACTATCCCTTTGCATTGCCTCTTTAGGGGATGTACTAAAATGTTTCAGATTGCCATTGGCAGATGGTTATTTTGAGATGTCTTCACATCAACTTCAAATATCAGATAACAAAGAAGTGTCTGACTTCGGCTGTTAAGCCTGTCTGCTGTCCCTTATTTGGTGATTGTGTGTAAATGCAAGAGAAAAATCATCTTTGCCATGCACCATGTGGGACTCACCATGAATTATCACCCCATTTTGGGAGTGAGTACCCCGTGATGGGACGCCTGTGGTGAGTCACCATGGGGGACTCGCCACAAAATTATCAACCCCTATTTTGGTGGTGGGACCTCTGTGGTTACTCACCATGGGGGACTCACCACAAATTATCACCCTATTTTGGCAGTGAGTACCCCCTTAGTGCCCTGAGTGTGATTGGAAACTTGCGACCTAAACAAGGCTTGTAGGTGAATAAATGCATGCGTAACAAAGACTTTTCCCTTGTATTTATGGACGTCTGCAAGCAGTCTAGGGCTCTTTCACATGTAAAGACTGTCCGAAACCTGTGACAATAGATAAAAAGTTTGCTCATTTACAGGACACCTCCACCAAAACCTTTGCCCCCACCTCGCAGACCTAGAGATGGCCCACAAAGACCAGACAGCAGTCCACTGCAAAGCAGAAGCACTGCTTCCACTGTCACTGCTACGGGAAGAAGCTCACCTCAAATGTCACCCAAGACATCTCCAAAGAAAACTCCAAATGGCATGGATAAACAACAGAGGTCTCCCAAGATATCAGCTGTGGAGGATAACAAGCAGAAAGCAAAGCAACGACCTCCCCGACCTGTACCTTCTAAACGACATGTGGCATCATCGGTCACAGTGACAGCCATGCCATATAAGAAACCAGATGCTACAAAGTCATCATCGCTTAGTAGAATAAGGTCCTATTCTAGAGAGGACATCACGCATGGAGGTTCTTTGCCAAAAAGGCCCCCACCTGCCCCTACTAGGACGTCCTCCTTGTCCAGGAAGTCAAGACCGCCTGTGCCTCCCAAACCTAAAAGACCAGCAGAGAAAGTGGGTTCTCCTTCTTTGGCAAAAAAATCCGCCACGTTACCAAAAACTGCAACTTCGGAAGAAGAGCACGTCTCTTCTGTAACACAATCTGAGGAGGAGGAACTTCTTAGGGAAAGTGAACTTAGTCAAAAAGAAAGTGATGTTCTAATGCTACCTAAGGAAGCATCTTCACCCGTTAGCAAAAGTGATGATATAGAACCTTCTAAGGATGACGTTATTATGGCAAAACCTATCACTTCTAATGATGTTACTGGTCATCTTGAAAATGAGATGGAGATTGTTGACGATTTTAAGGAAAGAGAAAATAATTACCGACCCGAAGAAGAAAACATAGAATCTTCAGAAATGTCAAATGATGTTTCTGCAATAAACCCAGCTGAAGAAGATCGCTCAAAACCGATTTTAAATGGTGTCTCGGGTAACGTAAATGATTCTGTAATGACAGAGTCATCTAAACCTATAGTTCAAGAAAGAGAACCAATTGAATTCACAACTGAAACGCAAACTGACTTAATTGCTGTAGTTCTTACTAACTCAGAAGCTCACATTGATTCCAGCTCGGAATTACGTGATGCGGAAAACGAAAAATTAGAAAATATTATTGTTGCTGATGATTTACCTGAAGCACTCCAAAAGCAAGATGTCTCAGTTGCGAAGGCTGATGCTATGGAAAATGACATTTCTTCAAATGTTGTCGAGGAGGACGTTACTGTAGATCACAATCGTGAACGAGAAAGGACAGTTGAATTAGAAGGTTACTCTGGCAGTTCTAGTGATTACCCATTTGATGAGGAGTCTTTAGCAGAGGCTGATCAACAGCATGAGGCGTGGGAAATCACGGAATTGTCAGAAGAAATTGATGTGACTCATCTCAAAAAAGATGAAGTTGTTGATGAGAGATTGGAAGTCTTATCGGTAGAAGTGGAGAAATCAATTTCCGTGCAAGGGGAGGTTGTACCACCTTGCACTTTAAATGGCGATGGAGAACTAGATAAGGAACATCTAGTAGGGAGGCATGATGAACTGCTTGAAGAGGAAAGGACGGTAGAAACGGTTGAAGTGCGTGATACGTTTTACGATAAGGAGGAAATACCCAGTACACTTGTGGATAAGGAAGCACAAGTCAGAGAGGAGCAGCAAAGTGAAGATTCTGATGAGAATGATAAGGGTAAAAGAGAATTACTAACAGAAGAAGAACCGGAAGATGCAGAGATTGAGGAACGTTTGTCGCATGAGGAAGGGAATATTGTCCGTACAGGAGATGAAGACGTAAAAGAAGGAATTGCGGACGAAATGCGTGAACCTATATCTGTAGTTCGTGAAAACGAGCTTAGGTCCTCTACATATGAAAATGTTTCTTTTGAGCGTGAGGTCCCAGACGAAAAACCCACACAGGTACAACTGCAAATGGATGAAAAAACGAGAGAGCAAGAAAATGAGACACGGAGTCCAGGAATATATGAGAATATTGAGGTAACAAATGACAAAGCAAAAGATAATGCAGAAGACATTAAGGATGAAACACGGGATCTAGAAAATGATAAAGGAAAGACATCGAATACGTACGAGAATGTTGTTATGAATAACAGCATGAAAGAAAAGGAGGAGATTGAAGTACCTGAGCAGCCTATTAAACCAGCAAGAACTAAACGAAAGCAGAAAAAAACAGCAGAACGATTACGAAAATGTATTCTCGATGACTCAAAAGAAACCTCGGAAACTACAGAGGAGGGAGCATTATCTGAGAAACGTTCTGAAAAAGAACCAAGGAAAAACTCATATGAAAATGTTGAGTTGATTCCTAAGTCTGCGCGCGATACTCTACGTGAGGCAATGTTCATACAAGCCACATCACCCAACACTTCACCAGTTTCTAAGTCAAAGCCTGATATTTTTCAAGAGATTCACCCTCCTCATAGCCCTCCCCCTCTCAGAACTCCACCATCTCGACCAAAACAGCCCCCAGTAACGTCAGTTACGGCAAGTTCTGGTTATCCTGAAGCAAAGCCGCGGACTAGTTCCTCGGGATCAGAGGATGGAGGTACCAAAGAACAACGCACCCCTCCACCAGTCCGGACACCTCCACCTCGACCAGCTCCCTATTATACTGAGGCTTCTGAAATCCCAAGGTCTCCAGCTCAGGCCATAGAAGACCGTGATGTAGAAAGGCCAAGAGGTTCCTCAGAAATGGAGAACGAGGAAGTTAAAGAACAGCGCATTCCTCCGCCTCGTCCAGCGCCATGTCCGAAAGCTATATTGCCAACTTCCTCGAAAGAGGTTGCTGAACAAGAGTACGATGTACCAAAGGCTAGGACAAGTTCCTCTGGATCAGGCGAAAGTGACATCAGAGAGCCTCGCACTCCTCCTCGACCAGTACCGTATACCAAGGAAATACCAAAACCTTCAATAGAGGTTGTAGAGCAAGAGCATTATGTATCAAAGGAAAGGACGGGCTCTTCAGCATCAGCCGAATGCGAAGTGACGGAGGCTCGCACTCCTCCACCGCCACGACCAGCCCCATATATCAAAGAATCGGCAGTATCTCCAACAGTGAAGGAAGAACAAGAGTCTGTGTACCAAGTTCCAAAGGAAAGGACAAGCTCTTCTGTGTCAGTCGACAGCGAGGTGATGGAGCCCCGCACTCCTCCTCCGCCGCGGCCAGCCCCATATATCAAAGAATCGGCAATATCTCCAACAGTGACGACAGAACAAGAGCCTGTGTATCATGTTCCAAAGGAAAGGACAAGCTCTTCTGTGTCAGTCGACAGTGACGTGATGGAGCCCCGCACTCCTCCGCCACCGCGGCCAGCCCCATATATCAAAGAATCGGCAATATCTTCAACAGTGACGGAAGAACAGGAGTCTGTGTACCATGTTCCAAAGGGAAGGACGAGCTCTTCAAAATCAGTTGGCAGCGAGGTTGAAGAGTCTCACACCCCACCTCCTCGACCAGCACCAGTTGTCAAGGGAACAACAATATCCTCAACAGAGACTGTTGAAATGGAGTCTGAGTACCATGTACCAAAGGGAAGGACAAGTTCCTCTGGGTCATCCGGGGAAGAAGGTAGAGGCTCCCGCACTCCTCCTCCGCCGCGACCTGCGCACTATCATATTCAACCTTCGGAAACACCAGAATCATCCACAAAGATTGAGGAGCAACAGTCTGAGTATCTTACACCCAAATCAAGGACAAGCTCTACTGGATCAGTTGGTAACGAGTTCCGAGCACCCCGTACTCCACCGCCACCTCGCCCAGCGCCAGCTGTAAAGAAAGTCTCAACAGAAGCGACGCCTATGCTAACACACGAACCTGAAGAGCAGCTTTATGTCACGCCAAAATCTTTCATTACAGAAGAAAGAAATGTGTCTGAGGAGGAAGTACCCAAAGTACCTTCCTCACCCAAACAGAAGCATGTTCCACCACCACGACCGGCTCGTTACGCTCCTAAAAAGTCGGTTGAGGCTGAAGCACCCGAGGTATTACCATCACAGGACGAAGATAACACTTATAGCGTCCCTAGTTCATTAGTCAGAGACGTGGAAGAAAGTCATGAGGCTCCGATAGATCAGCAGAAGTCTCCTAAAGGTGCTCGCAAACACACTCCTCCACCACGTCCTGATCCGTTTACAAGAGAGGTTGTGCACTCGGAAGAGTCAACTATTGTCATTGATGAACAAGTTTATGTTGTGCCAAGCTCATTAACGAAGACCACCGAGGGAGCAACAAACGCGTCTCGTCCAAGAGCACCGGAATATGAGAATGTTGAGCTCCGTACTGACACTGTTGCAGATTCTGACATCTGCAATTCGCCTAGAACGGAATCCAAAGAATCCTTTGACCTAGATGGTAGAGAGATATCAGAAGCTAGTGCTTTATATTCGCGACCTGCAACTGTTGATGAGCAAGTTTACATTGCTCCTAGATCTCCACCTATTGTTCCACGCGAAAGTGTTGCACGTTCAGAATATCGCGTTCCTAAGACATCTTTTGATCAAGGAAGCGAGAGGTCTGAGGAAATACAGCCAGATAATTCGCAACAGCAGGCCGACGAGGAAAATGTGTATTCAGTCCCCGCTAATTGGGCTGCTTTAGAAGAGTCTAAGGAAGCTAAAACAACTCAAGATCGTGCTGGACCTGGGTCATCTATGCCGACGTCTGCAGAGCCTTTGACAGATACTATTGAGGAGAGAGACAGCACACCTGAAGGAGACGTATATGCGGTGCCTTCCTCGCCAATATCAACAATAGAGAAACCCTTTCCAGAGGAAAATGAAGAGGATGACACCTACTCGGTCCCGAAGAGGTCTTCAGTTGTCTTAACGTCGCGTTCACAGGCTCCAGGATCATTCAAAAGAGGTCCACCTCCTCCTAAGCCACCAAGGGCGCGTCAGAGCACTGCGAGCATAGATGAGCCAGCGGAAGGAGCAGATCACGAGGCCGAGCCCCCTCGATTGGCATCCGAGAGTATTTCGGAAGTACCCGAAGATGAGACACCCGTAGCTGCTCCACGAACTCGCAAAAAGCAAGGAAAAGAAGCTCGAGATTCGGTAGAAATAAAAGAGCTAAGTATTGACACTGCCTCGCCAAAACCCAAGCGACCTGCTCCGCCAAGACCAAGAGCACCAACTAAAGAGGGAGACAGAGAGTATAAACATGTGCTACCATCACGACCACCGGCTCCGGGTTCGAGTACTGCTGGAGGGCAACGAGGTAAGTGTGTTTTATTTTAAGAGCATCACTCGAGCAGAGCAAGGTAAAGCACACATTTCCATCGGCTAATTGACGGAAGTTTATGTAGTGGTAATATTTGTTATTTTGCTCAGAAAAAAACAACAATATCGAACCTTGTTTGTATGTGGATATTTGATGATTTCTAAACGAAGGATTCATTGTTTGAAGTTTTTATGCAAAAATAAGGGCACCTTATTGAAGGAAAAGAACATCCTGTACACTAAATATTTATTTTTCCTACATTTTTATACTTACACGGAGCCAACAAAGTGTTCTACACTGAATTATTAGACCATGTTTCCTTCAAGCCAAAACGGCCCTATGTCCCAATTAAAATTACTGTCATCTTATTTAGTGTCACTTCCCGTTGCCGGTGATTCTGACTCTGACTCTGACGCCGAGAGTCATCCTCCTTCTTCTCCAAAGGTAAAGCGAGATGTATGATTGAATGAAATACTACTGCTAACTAACGGAAAGACTTACATTAATAGCGATGTTGTCACAAAAGTCTTGGTTCTTTTTATTGGTTCTTTTTGGTTCTTTTTATTGTTTTAGCATCTCTCTAAAACTAACTGTAGTTGTTTATTGATTGATAGCCTACCGGTCCACCCAGAAAGAAAACATATCATATAACGCACGAGATCCTGACCACCGAGAGGACATTCGTAGAGGCGCTCCGACTTGTTTATGAGGTAGAGTAATGAATGAATTATCTTAGAGCGGATTTCAGATTTTCTACATGAGACCGCGAAGAAAACCCCAAAACACGGGGTATCTTGTTTCCTTTGGTCACTACTAAACGTAAGTCGTACTTACTTAACCTGAATGGTTATTAACACTACTGACTAGTGTTAATGTCTCGGTAAAAAGGAAAAACCTTGAGAGATGTTCAAACGTAGATCGCTAAATCAGCCAACTGCTGTCCAAAAAATTATCCGTGTATTCGTCATGGATAAATCATTTACCACCATTGCAGTTATTTTCTACCGAAATTTCATATTCTAGACTGAATGTTGAATTTGTACTTTCAATTGGACTGCATTCAAGCTACCTAAATTTACCCCCAAAATCGTGGCCCAGCCCCTTTCATGTGCTATTGCTGTCAATTCCACAGGATTGTTATGGCACGATCAAAGAGGCTGACGTTGCTCCCGAAACGACTCTGAACGAGATCTTCAAAGACCTGGGCAACATCTACCATCTAGACAACCGGTTTCTTCAGGAACTGGAGGAGCGAATGAAAACATGGTAAGGCGATACAAAAGCGTAGACCATTAAGAGGACCATTACATTTTTTAGTTTCTCCTAATAAAGTGCGCACGCTTTCCTCTATGCTTTTAATGTTAGCAAAATATGACGAACGCCGCGACCAATCAGCGCGCGGAATCGTTGAGTAATTGTACTAACAATTTATACCCTCACTTCAAGTATCCAGTGTAAATGGTTGTTAAGCCCGGCGCAACATTGAACACAACATGTTGCATCCGTTTGCGGCGTGTGTTGACAGTTGTTGTGACTTGTTGCATAATGTTGAACGATGTTTGAAACCCGTCAAACTTTTGCCGCAACAACCTTCAACTTTTCTTTTGTCCTGTGACCAGCGAAGCATAACACAACAAAGTTGTGTTCGTTTGCGCTGAACTCTCAACAAAGTTTGACTCGCGCACGCGCATTGTGTACTGTATCCATAGAAATAGACTGTAAACAAATAGGTTTTTTGCCCAGAATGCATCGCATCGCCAGCGAGGCGAAAACAATGTTGAGACGTGTTGTATTCAGTTGCGGCGACGCGCAACATTCAACAACATACGAACAATATCGTTGCTGCAACAAAGTTGAGTCCGTTTGCGCGTGTTAGTAATCTCCACTTTTTTGCTGTTATCTCTCCAGGGAGGACCAGGAGAGGATTGGTGACATCGTGAAAAAGTACGGACACTTTCTCAAGGTATTGGATCTTGTTTGCATAGTACTACTATAAAAAATTCCCTATACGTTGTATAGAACAGATTTCGTATGACTGTGAAAAGTGCATTGTTGTGCACTGTTGCTGTCGCGGCACGGAACCTGGCCTGCTGTAGATACGGAATGAAATCGTGTAGTCACGGCACGGTCGCGGTCACGGTCGCGGTCACGGTCGCGGTCGCGGTCACGGTCACGGTCGCGGTCACGGTCGCGGCGCGGCGCAACTTTGTCGCGGCACTTTTCACAGTTATACGAAATCTGCTCTATTGAACGTATATGTATTTCCGTGGTTGCAATCAACACGACCCACTCTAGTTACTGCATTATGCATCCAAGCATGTACAGGAAGTCGTCTCATCCTCTTTCTCTCTTCAGATGTACACGACGTACATTAATAACTACGATAAGGCTGCTAATGTACTTCAAGAAACGATGAAGGAGAATCTACAATTCGCTGAGCTTGTCCATCAATTCCAGGTAAATGAGCCAACGTGGAAACAATGCTTTTCGCAACCTCAAGAAGAACCCGATAAACGCCTACACCAAATCGGCTAACGGTTTTTACACTGTGTTGCCACCCAATTCAGATCATGTGGGTGGTCACAATTGTAAAACAATTCTCACTCCACCGAGTGCACGATTGTATTGGCAGAACTAACAAACGTATCTACCGAAAGGAATTATCACATGATCTGATCTGGGTGGCAACAAGTTGTAAATACCTTGAGCCGATTTTGGCTGTTGAGCTATAACCAAGGTCAAAATGTTGGCACACTATGGGCTATAGCACACCCCTCCCTTAATGCATGATCCTGTTAAAACACATGGTGCACGGAAAGGTGAAGAATATTTTGTGCGTGCAACATTTAGAGAGCCGAGAAACGAACGGGAACCAACTGCTTCAACTGCTTGTGACTCAGGTACTATCGGTATTTTATACGTATCCAGTTTAGGGGAAGTACCTGGAGACCTTCCTAAAAATCGGATTTCAACTGCCGATATCTCGTGAAATAATTGACGCATCATGGTGAAACCCTACCATTGTGCTCTACATGAAGAGAACAACACAATGCTGCAATAACATCGCGTATCCCTTTTGTACTTCGAGAAAATAACCAGGATACTTAGGGGGGTGGTAGCACCCGGTACCCACCACCTAATTCACCATCCCTGGATACCTATTGAGTAGCGTTGTTTTGACCTCTTCCCGTAGATTTAAATAGTGAAGTTTGACTCCAGTGCTGATTCGATTTCTCTACCATTTGCCCTCAGACCAGTGAGAAATGTAAAGGTCTTATGATCAATTCATTCATGTTAAAACCTGTTCAAAGGATCCCAAGCTATCGGCTTCTACTGATCGGTAAGTCCATGAATCCTGATACAGTATACAGCTATTTCAAAATACGTTCTCTGAAGCCGCCTGTTCAAAGGATCCCAAGCTATCGGCATCTACTGATCGGTAAGTCCATGAATCCTGATACAGTATACAGCTATTTCAAAATACGTTCTCTGAAGCCGCCTGTTCAAAGGATCCCAAGCTATCGGCTTCTACTGATCGGTAAGTCCATGAATCCTGATACAGTATACAGCTATTTCAAAATACGTTCTCTGAAGCCGCCTGTTCAAAGGATCCCAAGCTATCGGCTTCTACTAATCGGTAAGTCCATGAATCCTGATACAGTATACAGCTATTTCAAAATACGTTCTCTGAAGCCGCCTGTTCAAAGGATCCCAAGCTATCGGCTTCTACTGATCGGTAAGTCCATGAATCCTGATACAGTATACAGCTATTTCAAAATACGTTCTCTGAAGCCGCCTGTTCAAAGGATCCCAAGCTATCGGCTTCTACTGATCGGTAAGTCCATGAATCCTGATACAGTATACAGCTATTTCAAAATACGTTCTCTGAAGCCGCCTGTTCAAAGGATCCCAAGCTATCGGCTTCTACTGATCGGTAAGTCCATGAATCCTGATACAGTATACAGCTATTTCAAAATACGTTCTCTGAAGCCGCACGCGCCAAGACCACAAAGTACACGAGCCACTAGGGGTTGTATCACGGCTATTAGAATTTAGTCAAATCACACTAGTGGTCTATTGTTAATGCTGCATTCCGATTGGTTGATCTGTAAATTATGGCCTAGTAGGCTGTGAATTATGGCCTACTAGTAGCGAAAAGTGTCGGATTTGAAAGCCAGCAAACGGCAAATGACCAGACCAGACGTTTTTGGCTCTAAAAATTGAGACCTACTAGTGTGATTTGACTAAAACAATTGTTCCCCGAGCCCGAATGGGGAATAGTCAATAGCCCATTAAAAATTCCTAAAAACAGCTCTAAATGTGTATGTAATCATCCCCAAATCACTTATATCACTTGATATGAGCCTAATTAGCAATTTAGGTAAGATTTATCGTCAAGACTGTCGATTTTTATACATTTTTTTATGTAACTTCAAACTTTGAAAACTGTTCATCCCAACAAGATTTCAAAACCTCATGTTGTTGTAATCCGTTTCCATCCGCTTTGTAATAGGCCTATGAAGCCTACAATCTTTTGGCTATCCATCAGTTATTTTTGTTTTTCATATTACCAAAAGTGTATTTTAATAAAAAAAAACAAAAAAAATCGTAACACCGCTCCTTTAACATCACTAGCATTACTAGCTAAGCTCTGTTTGTAGGATTTAGCCGCCAGACCAGTGAGGTATCATCAAATCTTGAGATTTGAATTTCCCTGTATTGTTCTTCAGATTACCTGAAACACTTATCAGAAGATTCGGTGGAGTACAAAGATATCAAAGGTAATACAAATCGATACAAATCCAGAACTACTCCCAGCTGATTTCGTGCTCCAGGGTTCGTACGCGTCCTGGAATATCCTGGATTTTCCTTTCCTTTCCTGGAAAGTCCTTGAAAGTCCTGGAATTTTAAGGAAAATCCTGGAAAACTCCTGGAAAAATGTTTCAACTTAAATGTGGTTGAATCAGTCAGATTCGTGAATCTAATTTTGGGCTGCAAATTATGACATCCTCCAGACTTGGCATGTTTTTGGGAGAGAAGGGGGCATTTCTACCCAATAAAAACTCCTGGAAAAATAACTAAAGTCTTCCTGGAATATCCCGGATTTTTGTCATCCAGAAAGCCTACGATCCCTGTTGCTCCCAAATTATCCAATCAGAACGCTTTTTGTTACATCGCCAAATGTACCAAACAGATTCTAAAAAAAAATTCCAAAACGTTTCCATTTTCTTAGGAAATTTTGCCTTATGTCAAACGTAAACTGATTATGTGTTTTTTTAAGAGTAAAGAAAATTGATCGCCCTGATATAGTGGCTTGACATATATATGACTTTGTTTGTTTTTTGTTTACAGTTGCATTAGATATTGTTTCGGAAGTTGCAACACACATCAACGAGTCCATGAAACGAGTGGTAAGATCTGCTTGTAACATTTTATGATCTTATCGTGTGCTTTGCACATCAAGAAAATGAGGTGGCTGAGGTGACCGCGTAGTACAAATTTTGTATCAACGGAACTGAGAAAACTAGTTGAGACCAGAGGTTCCTCGCTTCGCTTGTCGTGTCAGTAACGTAAGCGTGATAGTAAACGAGTGAAGCTTGGAGACTCTGGTACCGGCCAGGGTAGCCTTAAAGCGAAGGGGCTGGAGCTTTTTTGTAATGCCGTTAATTTTTTCTTTAAGGCCAAAAAGTGATCTATTGAAATGAATAACACTATAAACACTGCTTTACACTTTGCTTCGTCTGTTTTCGTTTCAACAGGATAATTTTGAACAAGTTCTTCGTATTCAAGGAAGTCTAGTTGGCCACGAAGAAATTGTAAAACCTGGACGGGTAAGTTTAGATTCGAGATTCAAGATTTCTTTGTTTCATTTCCTTGAAATATTACCACTTTCCACATATTTGGTTTAATTGCTAAGTAAAGGCTAGATTTTAAAAAGGCACAAAATATGCTAAGCAAATGCTAAGAAAATGCCTACTAGTGCCCAAATTATCCACAGATCAAGTACGGGTCATGCGAATGCCCTTGCGTTCCCAAGCAATGCTTCAGAGGGTCCTTTTCTTCTTCGTACGAGGCCACACTGACGAGCGCCCCATTTTATTGAGTATCACTAGAAGTGAAAGTTGTACAAAGTAGTCGACTGTTTATGCAAGACTCCAATATCTCGTTATGTCGCAGGAGTTCATTAGACAAGGAATGTTGATGAAGCTCTGTCGCAAGGACATGCAGGAAAGAATGTTCTTCCTGGTAAGCTGACATTTTCTTAGACATGGATTGTATTATCAAATAGTATAATATCAACTAACTAAAAACACATATGCTAGCAGTTTCCATTTTAAAGATTAACCCTACGTATACTTTTGTGTACGCCAGAAAGATAATGATGGTGTGCACTGCGTATGTGCACCAGTGGACTGTGTGTCTCTAACTCGGAACGTATAGTTATCTCGCCTTCACCTTGGTATACTGCTGTACAAGATGCTTGATAGTTCTGCCTCTCCTTCTCCATGTCCGGCCACTGGTTGAAGCCGGCTCGAAGGACCATTTTTAGTAATTTCCAAAACAGGAGAGGCGATATTTACTATTACGATAAGGATTTATTATTACTTGAACATCGTGGAATGAGGTGTACAGAAGTGCGCGCGAACGCTCATTTTTATCTGACACTTTATATATACCGAATATTTCCTGTTTCACGCGGTTCCCGTTAAACTTAACGTAATACTAAAAAAATATAGGGCATCGCTTATCCATAGTTTATTTATTACTTTGTTGTACGTCTTGAGAAACCATTTTTTTATTTTTTTATTTTTTTTGCAGTTGACCGATGTTTTGCTGTATACCATACCGGTTGGCAACCAGTACAAGCTTAGAGAGATTTTGCCATTACTTGGAATGAAGGTAACCAATGAATGGAAACCTCCTATAACCCAACTTTATGCTGATATCATGTTTACTGCGATTTTCATAATTCTGCGGACTCTACACCGACCAACAAGCCACGGTTTGGCTTCCGTCAATCAAACGACTGAACAGCTTTGGGTGATTTCTCACCTCTCGAGGCTTTGATAGATCTTGTGAGACAGAACCCCAAAATGGCAAGATTTCTACCATAAGGTCAGGTAAAGTCAGATGGGCTTGATTCTTTTCATAGAGAATCCTTATACAATAAGAAACAAAATATCAAATATGACTTTTTTGTAATGGATCCGTCTTTAAGATATGAGGGTTTACACTTGGTTGTTGCAACACTTTTCGACATTTTTTGGTAGAATTGTACACATTTTGCCATAAAACGATGAAGTAACCAAAGTTTAGCAGTCTTTAAGATATCAGCTGTCTTTAAGATATCAGCCGTCTTTAAGATATCAGCTGCTAAACTTTGGTTACTTCATCGTTTTATGGCAAAATGCGTACAATTCTACCAAAAAATGTCGAAACGTGTTGCAACAACCAAAGTGTAAACCCTCATATCTTAAAGACGGATCAATTAGAAAAAAGTCATATTTGATATTTTGTTTCTTATTGTATAAGGATTCTCTATGAAAAGAATCAAGCCTATCTGACTTTACCTGACCTTATGGTAGAAATCTTGCCATTTTTGGGTTCTCTCATCTTGTGATGGGTTAGCTAGGCTTCAAAACATAATTTTTCACTGTAAAGTGGGAGTTCGCAAGTTATGAAAATCGCAGTAATGTTGGCCTCCTGCTTTTTCAATCTCCTGAAAATGGGAACATATTGCGTCTTTAAGGTTACGGAACGCCTTTTTCGTTAAAATGGCACAATTTGACGAACAATAGTCCTATCTTGACAAGTGATACCTCATTTTAATGCGTATATCATGGGCTAAACTATGGTATATAATTTTATTTCATTTTACAAACCCAAATTATTTTGTGAGTTCCCTTTCCGGTGCATCAGCTCAACTTTTGAGAGTTCCAACCTCGCAAAATATACAATACTTTCGTTATTAGCGTTGGCTAAGATGTGTTCTAGAAAACCATGTCGGGCATTTTGGAAATACGAGTTATGAGTTTTTGAATAATTTCTTTCACAAACCACGACTGGGTTTTTAAGAATACATCTAAGGCCATGGCAAAATGTTGTTAAAGAACGAAAGCAGTGCGCACTCTCGAAACTTGAACTAACGCGTCGGAAATGCAACTCACTAAAAAATCTGTGTTTCATCAAATTAAAGAAATGAAGTTTCCATAGTAAGGGTGTGTAAAGCACGGGAATCCCGAACTCTTCGTTGCGTCCTATTGTCAAGCGACGACGGACTCTGTGTGTTAACATGCCTTCGGAGAAAATATTCTGAATTCCAAGGGGGATCCTGGAAAAGAGTTGTAGCAGTTTTGTAGTGGTCTTCGTTTAGGTGCTTTGAAGAAAAAAATACTCCTCACACGGGGGGAGGGGCATTCGCTAGCTAAAGCGTTTTTCCCCTGCAATTACCATTGCACGCGATAGGCAAAGGTGGAAGCGGTTTGTGTCGGCCTTATGTCCCTCCCTTGGACGAATTGGAGTAAGTAATTACCATTTCACGGCCGTGAAATGAGCGAAAAAATCTTCATTCTCTGCAGCCCAGTCCCGGGCGCTCTGAGTCACGTCACATCTCCTGCAAGGGACTACGGCTGCGTTTTAAAAAGTGCGCAAAAACGAAGAGCGGCAGCCTCATTTGGTATTTCAAAATAGTTTTGTTGACATTATCGTTTTTCGTCATTTTGAAAAGATTTATGTGGCAAGTTTTGGAGACATTCCCAAATTATATACACCCTATTAAGGCCTTTTGAAACTTTATATAAAGTAAAAGATTATCATGAAGTTGCTAAATGCCAGCAATCAAGCAGCTAGAATAAATCAAACTTATTAGAACTTATAGAATAAATCAACTTTCCGGCTTCAGCAGAGACCCTCCCAAAATAGCTAAGTTACGCCATAAATGGGCCATGTACGAGCCCACCGGTGCCCGCTTTTTAAATTTTAATTGTCTTATTCTATTATTGTAGAGTCGCTGACAAAGATTAATAAAAATCCATGAAACGTTATTTTTCAGGGGAAAGGAATGTCCTTTACTACGGCAATTGTTATTGCGATTTACCATATGCTAATTATAAAACAAATGGAAAAAGAAATTAAACGGACTGACGCATTTATAGTAAAAACATTTTGCCAATCTATTGTAATTCACCGCTACATTAGCGCGCACTTATTTATCTCTTGTTCAGATGCTTTGCGGTTGACCGTCAAAAACTGCCCTTATCTAGAACTCAGATGTCACAGAAACCGAATATGATAGCACAGGATTTGGCCTGAAATAACATGTTCATTTCACCTTTTTTACTTCAGTTTTTTATCCACGTGATATAAGGAACAGTTCGGTTTCTTCTAGTGCTTACTACACGTACTTGGTTCTTTGCTGAAATATGAGGCGGAAGTTTATCTTTATCCTCGTTATTATGAAGAGAGATTCAAATGTACGCCATTAATAGTGTACTGTAAACACTATCTATGATAGTGAAAAAGTTAAAACACATAGGGAAACAACATTTAGGAAAACTAATTATGCAAAAGGAGTATAGTGCTCATTGCTGACATCAAATATTTTGAGGCACTTGAAAATGTGTTATTTGTCATTTGTCGAGTGGCTAACCAAACCTAAAGCATTCAGAATTTCATGCGTTTGATCCATTTTTCTCTCTGATTCTGTATTATTGATATCTCATGCAATATAAGACCGAAACCCAGCAAAGCTTAATGTATGTACTGTTTTGTTTACAGGTAATGCTGCCCGAAAGTCAGGATTTCGAGAACGAATTCAGTATCATCAGTACAACGCGGTCATTTACTCTATCAGCGAGGTAAGGGTGCCTTAGTTACACAGCCTACTATGTTTTATCACTTGAATAAATGGTAATTAGGAAATAACCGTATCTGTATACCATATTGTTAATGAAATTGTTCCTATTTTTTTTAGTACTCCAGCGGAACGAGACGAATGGCTTGAGGTAAGGTCATTTGCGTCGTCCTGCGTTTCATTAAAGGAAGTTTCATACTCAATTTTAATTATGAAAGTAAACAAAAGTTACTGTGAAGTCAGTCCTCAGGTCAGATCGTATTTTGGTTCAGAGCTCTTCTTGTTTGTTCTTAAAATATTCCACCAACAATCGAAGAGTGATTTCGAAATCGAAAGTTGTCAGAATAGATTGCTCAATTGTTTGCTAGACATGGAAAGAAAGAGCCATTCAACATACACATACCTCACCCTCGGCAGCATAGTTTATAGAGTGCCACGATTAATGGCGGATCCAACAAAATTTTAGGGGTGGGGGGTAGTGGCTATTGAGTTTCGTCACGTCAACAATCTTTAGGGGGGCTAATTATTGGAGTTTCGTCCATCAACACAGCGGAAAACAATAAAAAAAAAGAATATTTTCAGTTTTGTTTTTTTCGCTGAGGGGGGGGGGGGGGGGGGGTGGAGGGCTTCAGCCCGCCTTCGCGGAACCCCCCCCCCCCCCCTCCCTTCAATTGACGATGCGGCAACAATTCGCACAAGATTATTACCCAAATGCTTGAAGAATCATTCCTGCCCCAGAGTTTTATATCTTGGATGAAGTTTCAACAATACCGTTACAAAAAAAAAGGAAACCTGCGTATTGATCTCTGTCCAAGTTGTTTGCTGTCTTTGTTTGCTGCAGGAGCTTGATAAAGCCATTGATGCGGCGACTAAGAAGAAGATATCCTTCTTCAAGTCTGGAAAAGAAGGAACAGTCCCTAAGGTATAAGAACATTACTGAAAATTGATATTTTTTTTAGGAAAGTGGCATCCTTAGGTACTGCATCTTTCTTTGAGTCACACAAAGGACAGGTATTTGACAAACGTTTTGAATATCGCAGGGGAGTTTTGAGTGTTCGCTGACGTCCAATGAACTCATTCACTTAGTTTCACACGACTCGGCCCAGGACACTAACGGAATGCTGGAGGCATCGAGATAAATCAAAACCGTGCTTGGATAACATCCTAACCATAGGCGGCGCGGGACCATAAAAAGTGGGGGTGCTCAATAGTAAGGAAGTATGGGAAGAGTGAAAACACAAAATACAGTAAATGTATGAACATTTAGTGATGCAAAGTGGGGGTGCTTGAGCACCCCCTGTCCCCCGGGTCCACCGCCTATGTAACAGGGACGTTTTGTTTAAAATAAGGTTCATCCAGTGTGTTTTGCTGTTCCAGGCGGAGCAAGAGGTAGAAACGAAACTCGGCGCGAAGGCG